>CM033391.1:38472787-39809302 GCA_019426215.1 Buddleja alternifolia | reverse complement strand
CTTTATCCCTCTCACTAAACGTTTGCAAAATGAAAAAGGGATTTCCATCAAACGCATTCGTAGTGATCACGGTACTGAATTTGAGAAAAACAATTTTACTATTTTTTGTGAAGAAAATGGATATAATCATAATTTCTCCTCACCTAAAACCCCTCAACAAAATGGGGTTGTGGAAAGAAAACATCGTGTTTTACAAGATATGTCTAGAACCATGCTTCATGAATATGACTTACCCACCGTCTTTTGGGAAGAAGCTGTGAACACTGTCTGTTACGTTTCAAATTGAGTTTTCCTAAGGCCTTTAATCAGAAAAACCCCTTTTGAATTATGGTATGATAAAGTCCCCAACATATCATACTTTCGTGTCTTTGGATGCAAATGTTTCATCCTAAACGATAGGGACTATCTTACAAAGTTTGATTCCAATGATGAAGGAATTTTCATGAGTTATTCTACTTGTAGAAAATCTTATCGTGTTTACAATAAACGCAAAAGAACTAGTCAGGTATCTATGTGTTGGTCCCAAGTGGCATACGAAAGGGTCTAGAAGGGGGGGGGGTTGAATAGACCCTGAAGTCTTTTTCAACTTCAAAAAGATTTCGTATTAAACTGGTTTTGGACGCTTAAGAAGGGAACGCTTGACTGCGCGTTTTCTTAGAAATATAGACGCTTAGGTTAAGCGTCTGATGAAGACTGTTTTTAGAGAGTTAACTTAGACTTCAAGATTTGAATACTTTAACCGAGTGGGTTTAAGCGTTCAGTTCTTTAATCAGTGTTAGCACAGCGGAATGATTTTTCTAGTCTTCTTTTGAAAGCTTTAGTGTCACCAGAAGTTTCTTAGTTGCTTAGTGTTTGATTGTATTTTACTTAGTCAATTTATGCAATGATATGATATGATATGATTGACTGAAAAGTAAATAAAACAATGTTTGTAAGGTTCGTTGGGTGATGTAATACCAACTACGTCCTTCTTCTCCTTAAACACTTGGAGGCAATCTACTAAAGTGATTCTCAAAGAATCACACAGAATGTTCTACACAATAGGGAGAGATAGATGTCGATGACTTGAGCTCCTTGATCAAACAGATTTCTGCTCCAAATCACTTCAATCTCCTTGCTTCTTTCACCCAGAAATGATGCAAGTATCCAACTTCGACTTCACACAGATCGCGAGGCTTGGATGGGTTTTTCTAAAGCGGTTTGTTTGATTTTGATGAAGTTCAAACAACTTGGAAATATCTCAGTAGGAAAGTTGTTTCTTCGAAAAGAATGTTTGAGATATTTGTTGACTGTCTCAGGATTGAAGAAAAGCAAAGGGAATGTTTTCTTGAATATTCTGGGTTTTCTGAGAGTTTAAGGAATGAGACTTCAATGCAACAGCAATTCGACTTGAAGATTAATTGTTCTCTGTTTGGCTTGTTGTTGAAGTCCTATTTATAGGCATTCTTGGAGAAAGTGTCTGTTTGACACATGCACAGGAGCGTGTCTCTCACTTCTGCGAGTGAACAACTTTTGTCCTTTTTCCTGAAAATCTGCTGCACAAAAGTTGGTGCTGCAGTCTGAGATAGTTGACAGTCCAATAAGGTGGCTTCTCCGTACGTCTGAAAGTGCTTATCACATTTAATGCTCTTATCAGCATTTAATGCATTTGAATTAAATATCCGTTGGCACTTAATGCTTCGAGAATATTTGCATTAAACTCCTTCTGGATTTAAAAATAAATTCAGGTGACATTACTTCTGTCCCATAAGGAAACGCTTGATGTAGCTGGTCAATTGGACGCTTGGAGACTTTTATCTTCTTTCAGAAATCAGGCGCTTGAGTCTTCGAACTTTACCACTGATAAACTCACTCAGAAATTATCAGACGCTCAGCCTACAACTACTTAGCCTAACAATCTAAAGCAAAATAAAACAAAGCCTAATATGCCTATTACAAAACTAACGCTTCAAGGCTTATACAAATTTTCTACTAAAATCAAACTTACATATTTTGGGGTCTAACACAGAATCCTAATTGTCATCATCAAAACATCTAACATGAAATTCCTAACACTATGCATGTTACCTTTGATGAAACTAACCCCTTTATAGCCAAAGAATCTTTGAGCTCGGAACCTGCAGGTATAATTGGTACTTTCACCTGTAAAAAATCTGATATTCCTTCAAAAGATTCAAAAGTTCCAAGCCCAGATGTTAACATCAACAATGATTCCATCAATGAAGAGGAGTTGGAAGATCCAATAGAAGCTGGAACTTCCAGACAAAGAAAATACAAGCATGCTTCGAGTCATCCAACAAATATCATCCTAGGAAATCCAAATGCTGGAATTACCACCAGATCCAGTCTAAGGCAGGATGGACTAATGCTCCAAACACTGGTAGTTGTGCATTTCTTTCACTTACCAAACCAAGAAACATTGATAAAGCCTTAAATGATGAGTCCTGGATAAAGGCTATGGAGGAAGAACTTGCTCAATTAAAAAAGAATCAAGTTTGGACTTTGGTAAAAAGACCTACTGATCATCCAGTCATTGGTACCAAATGGGTCTTCAAAAACAAACTTAATGAAAACAGTAAGGTAACTCGGAACAAAGCAAAACTAGTAGCTAAAGGCTACAGTCAGGAAGAAGGTATAGACTACGATGAAACATAAGCTCCGGTAGCTAGACTTGAGTTTATTCATATGTTACTTGCTTTTGCTGCTTTTAAGAAATTCACCCTTTTTCAAACGGACGTCAAAAGTGCCTTCTTAAATGGTTTTATAAATGAAGAGGTATATTTTAAACAACCTCCTGGTTTCACAAATAACTCTTTTCCAAAACATGTTTTCAAGTTATCTAAAGCTCTCTATGGGTTAAAAAAAGGGTCCAAGAGCTTAGTACGAAAGATTGAGTAAATTTCTTGTTAACAAAGGTTTCTCTATGGGGACTATTGATACCACTCTTTTTATAAAATACCACAAAAATGATCTTTTATTGGTTCAAATATACGTGGATGATATCATTTTTATGGGACTAACAATGCTTTATGTGAAAGTTTCTCAAAAGACATGCATCAAGAATTTGAAATGAGCTTAATGGGAAAACTAAATTACTTTCTCGGCCTTCAAGTGAAACAAACGTCTACTAGAACCTTCATCTCTCAAGAGAAGTATACAAAGGAACTCCTTCGGAAGTTCCAAATGAATGAGTGCAATCCAGTGTCAACTCCAATATGCATCTCCACGAAACTTGATAAAGATGAGTCTGGTAAGTCCATCGATAAAAGGTACTTTCGAGGTATGATTGGTAGTCTACTTTACTTAACTGCTAGCAACCCGGATATCATGTTTGCTACTTGTCTAAGTGCTCGGTTTCAATCTAAACCAAAAGAATCTCATCTTACTACACACTACTGACATGAATTGTATGATGGTTTTCTTGCTCTATATGACAGTCACAGGTCAAAAGGTGGATGTTGGGTACCTTATCCTGCGGTACATTATCATGTATTATGAGAATCCATCCAAGAATATCCATTATGCCATACTTCTGACTCACTTCCTTCAATATGAGGGAATACCCCTTCCTGATGCTTGGAAAAGAAGCTCCCTCTAACTACAAAATGGTTGATATGCATTGTCTTCGCAAAATTCGTCTTGATATCTCTGTAATAGGTGAGTGGTTCAAAACCACCTATAAAATCCGTCATCCTCCTCCAAGGCGTCCAAGTGCTCGCCAAGTTGCTGCTTCACTGGCTTCTGGTTCTAGCTATGATGAATTGGCTACCGATGGATCTCCTTCTACTCTTGCTCCAAGTTCCACCAGTTCCACCAGTTCCAATCCGAATATCTCTCCGTTCATCAACTCTGTTCGTTCGAAACTCAAGGGTGCTCTTGCTTCTCTCAAGAAGTTGGAAAGCTCCCTTCCTAGATCTTTTTGATGATGAAGGGGGAGAAGTAGTAGTGTTTTGTTCAGTATGCATTGTTAATTTGAAAGTCTTATAGTTTGGTTCTAGACTTATGGTGGCTTATGTTTTTTTGTCCTGTGGGAACAATGCTCTACTTTGTTAATCTTCTATTCATTCTTATGATTTACTATTATTATCTGGTAGTTCCAATACTCATGGCAGTACCATTGTTTTCTATCTGGTTCCAACATGTAGGGGAGAACATCTATTCAGGGGGAGTTCTCGGTACTATCCTTCTTATCTCTTTTTGAAACAAAATATCGATTCCTTGTCATCATCAAAAAGGGGGAGATTGTAGACGTTTTTGGTATTCAATCGGACTAATTTTGACAATGACAAAGAAATCTCTATTTAACATATTTACTTCTCTCTTTCCTTTCTAACAAGATCCCTATCCTAGGTAAGCAGCATCTTGATCAATCAGAATCATCATCGAAAGGAAAGTCAACATATCTTGTCCCCTTCCTTATTTACTTTTGGAAAGAATCGTTTATAACAACTTTTGGAAAGAGCTGTTTGTAATCTCTTTTTCTCTCATCTCTGATCCTATAAATATCAGAAGTCTTTTCCTCTAATGGCTCAAATTCTGAAGCATTCTCAAGCTTACACTCATTACGTGTAATTCTTCTCATTAGGTACAATCTTTTGTTCCAGTGAGGAAGAAGAAGTACCTATCACTGCTTCGGAGTTCCACTTATCAAACACAAGTGATTAGCGAGGAGTTTTGAAGTCAAGTCTCTTTTGTAATCCATATTAGAGTATTTGTGTGGAATTTCCATCTGATTCCACACTTAGTCTCTAGGATCTTTTGAGCGTTACTCAAATCCTCATATCGAATGTGTTTGTTATTTCTTTTAGATAACATTAGCTATTTTTCAGTTTCCTTCTGGATTCTGTTTTGGAACTTATATGTTACACCTTTCATCATTCAATAAAAGTATTATTCAGTTTATAACTCTGGTATTTATTAAGTTCCGTTGTCAAATTTTTAAATACCTAATTCACCCCCTCTTAGGCAATTCTTAAGTTACAAACCTCTAAATCGATATTTTCGTCATATAGATCATTATCAAATTCAGAATCATGCAATTTATCTGAATGCTCAGAGTCCTCCCCAAAAAACTGTCCGACACTAGATTCAGAATCAACAGTTGAATCTTTATTAAACTCCATTTCTTCCACTACAACAGCTCCCATGATATTGTCATTACTCTTAGGCCCCTTCTCATTGGATTCTAAGTCATTGGCATTCCTAAGTTCATTTACACTACCCTCGTCGTCATCTTCAAATTCAGCATCATAATTATCATCATCATCATCATCAATGCTTTTATTTTTTGTATTAGCAGATATCAGCCTCTTCCGATTTACTGAATTCTTCTAGTGTAAGATGTTCAACAAAAACACCTACCACCCTATCTTCATCAACAAAATTATCCAAGTTCATAGCATTAATATCATTTATCAGTTCTTTAATGGCACTACAGTTGTGAGGCTTTCCCAAACTGTGATAATACTTAAGTTCCACTGATCTAGGTTGGTTTCTAACCTACACTATTCTAGTCAAGACGACTTCGTATACGGACCGACGAACACACTATTAAGATTATAGACTGCACTTGGATACTATCAAGATGCCTACGTACCCCTTGGGGATCAAGTCTAAACATAGTTCAAATAAGGTTGTTATAAGATCTATGATCGTATTACGAAGATATCTAATATTTGTATTACAGGATCATACTCTCAGGTCTTTCGATTATCGTGAATTGTATGAAGTATGTCTCGTAGTATTTATTGCTCAGATTCTCCGTCCATGAAACTCAATAAATGAGGGTATTTATAGAGTTTCTACTCTGTACTGTAGAGTGAATGACAGATGGGACATATGACTCTGGATGTCTAACACGTGTGATTGGTAGATGGTCTTGATTGCACGTTGTAGGGGCGGGTCATGGGTCGGCCCTACTTGGATTAATAAAAACACGCGGATCTTGGAGTGTAATGCAAATATCATTGTATTAAGGACCTATTTATTAATCTACCTCGTTTCCTCGTATACGAGGTACTCTAGAGGCCTTACGACTATGTATATATACGATAGACGAAGTGACGAAGGATGTTTAACTAATTTGGTATATCATAAGTCCCCTATTTCATTAGTTATTATGAAATTAATTAATTCATTTATTAATGATTGACGAAGTACAATAACTTGTAAGCACAGTATTTAAAGCACTTGATCCTTCTCTTTATTTTAACTTATAGTCGTTCAATGTAATCATTACTCTGTAGCCATCTTTAATCTTTATCTCTGACACGCCGTTTCCCGAGACGCCTGTCTGATCTAACATACTATCAGCTCGAATTCCAAGCGATACAAGTTCAATTCGAAACGTCACGTATCCTCACCATTGGATCTATATTTTTACCCTCAGATCCACACCGTTGATTTCAAATCTCCTTCTCATATATATAGTCAGTTCTTAACCCTCTTTTGAACTTTCACTTTCACCATTCTTATTCCTTACACAGTGCAATTGTTCAAAAGCAAGAATCTCCCTGGTGTTGAAGTTTCTTCCAGAATCATTCTCCATTTTATTCATCGGCTTTGAAGTTTTCTTCTTAAGTTCTACTCCAGTCTATTCCTGTATTAGGTATAGTTTCGTCTCTCTTAACTATTTTATCCTATATTTTACTTTTTCCAATTTACCCGATGAGTAATACTGGTGCAGTTGTTGAATCACCTCGTGCTTCAGACGAGGATAGTGATACTAGTCCAGTCGTAATACCTCTGGTAGCAGCTCCAGTAGCCCTGCCACCTCCCCTGAACCTAACATAAACGATCCCCCTATCATCATCAAGCCTGAGGAGCCTGATGTCCCCCCCGTATCCAAATCTCGAGGGGGATGAAAATGTTAATACACAACTCTTCCCAAATATGGATAGAGCCCGTAGGATAGTTTCTTGGTTAAGCTATTCATCTATTTTTACCGAAGCTAACATTGCCGATATTAGGGTTAGATATCATATCCCTTCTAACTATCGTATCATCATTCCTCTCGAAGGTGAGCGCTTGCATCGTCCACCTGTAGGGTATCGCACCTTTCATGTAGCTCACCTCGCCTCGGGGCTCATATTCCCTCTTCATCCTACCATCAAAAACATTCTCCTCTATCTCCGCCTTAGCCCGACACAATTACTCCCGAATTCTTACAGACACATCATTTATTTCATACTTGTGATGAGGATGTACGGTGTTCATCCGAACATAAAAAACTTTAATGGTTTTTTATCCGTTCATTGATGTCCCCAATCTAAGGAACAAGGTTTTTTCTTCCTTGCTCCTCAATGCCACTGTTGGCTTCAAACTCGTACCCAATCTGCCTTTGGATATTGGAAAAATAAATTATTCTACCTCGCTCCCCCTCCTGGCGAACATTGGAATGTACTTCGTCCATGGGGTATGGACCTCATAGATTTAGAGCACATCGGTAGGCCCACCATCCCTCGTCGTACCCTGAAATTCATCCTTAAGTGGCTATTCAAGCCCGAGGTCGTGATGAGCAAGTCTATGCTCGTTTCCTGTGGATTAAGTAGTGCCAATGTGCCAGGTCTTGCAAATATGGGTAAAAACCTTGTGCATATATTTCGACCTTAATTCTGTACTTGTAATATATTTTCTATAAATATGTTTAACATTATTTCTCTCATTTTCAGCAATGGAAGCAAGATCTGCTCGTATGAACAAAAGAGCCATAATTGCAGCCGAGTCAGCCCAACGAGCAGCAAAAGCCGTAGGTCGCGGTGCTGGCCGAGGGTCAGGTCGTGGGCAGGGAGTAGTAATTACCGAGACCCAAGGTGATGCCCGTCCACTCGTCAGGCCCTATCCTCGCGAGCCCCTACTGCCCCCTGCGCACAACAACCCTGACTTTCTCATCAAGAGAAGTCCGGGATGATGATGTCGTGTATATTGACGACACTGAGACTGCATTAGTCTGTCGTCCGCGACAACGAGGTACCACGATGCCAAATGCCTCATACGAGTGCCCAGACAAGCGCCCTCGTGCAGAAAAATCTTCTGAGATGGTCGTTACGAGGTCCCAACCTACATCCTCGTCTAGGGAGGCAAACTACGACCTTCTCAATCAAGCAGAGTCTCTTTTGCTGAAGGATTATCTGGAGTTCGAGGTTCCAGAACAAGCTCCCATAGTACCAGACACTAAGCCAATCATATCAGACAGGCGCATCTACCCTGAGAGTTTAATTATCGAGGATCCCTCCGGCAACACAGCTATCGAGCTGTTTTATCGAAAATTGTTACCGAGGGACAAAGCTACAATCCTCGAGCATCCCCATCCCCTCATTGAGAAGAATGTGGCTCAATACTTAAAGAAGGTAATCATACATTGAAATTTTCATATTTGCTTAACTTGTATTTTTTTTTTATCAATGTTTGCTCATATGAACTTTGTCGTGTGTTTTAGGCTGGATTATGCCTTCATCAACTGGCCTTAAACAACTCTCACATGAAAGAGTTTTGGCGTCGTGTTGAGTAGAATCTCACCGATTACAAAGGCCAAGTCGAGGCTGAGCTCATTGCTGCTCGGGAGGATCAAACCTGAGTTGACTCGTTACTGGTAAAATAAATAGTAGAATCTAACTACTTGCATTATTAACTTCAAATTTCCTTTAAGCCATCTAACTACAAAGTTAAACTTATAACCTCATTCTTCTTTGCAGCAAGAGTTGGATCTTATTTGCAAGTCTTACGATGCAGATAAGCTGAAAATGCGCGAGATCGAGACTCGTCTAGGAGGGGCTTGTGACATTCTTCGATCTACCATCATGGACGATCGCCTTCTCGATAGAGGTATCAACTATGTCCAGGATGACTTCTTCAAAGCTTTGGATTACTTGAAAGAAACTGGAAATCTAGTTCCAGATTTTCAAGAAGATCAGTTCGTCGATCAGTACCTTCTGGCCCCTCTTAAACGAGACTCTTTAACAGTGGAAGACCCCAACGAAGTGTATCACCATTTCCTAGAGTTCGATGCTCAGGTTATTGGAGAATCCGGGGCGAGTTTACAGTTCGAACGCGAATATGAAGCCACATATGACAGAGGCGACCAACGAGGCCAGGGCGACGAAGGGGTTGCTATCGATGACCCTCAGACCATTGAGGATTGATTTGTTGTAATGACTATCGTAATGATCTGGTTTTAGTTTAAGACAATATTTTGACACAATGTTTGGTGTTTTTGTATGTTCCATATTTGGTGCATCGCATAAACAATATTTTGCTCATTTCATTGAATGAATGTTAACAATATTCAAATTTTACCAAGTATAGAACCTGTCTCGTTATTCATCTTAGATATTTTGTCGAAATGAACAAGGGTTATATCTTACTTATACTGAACATTAGATCATATCAATTCATATGATTCTAAATATCCTTAGCAGTGTAATTCACTTTGCTCTAATACCTTATTGGTAACGAGTACTGATGGTAAAGATATTAAGGTGCCTCGTTACCTTTTAAAGCACGATGCATATATTCCATTCCAAAATACACCATTTGTGACCCTTGTTCTTTTCATTATGCATAGAATTTTCTTAAGTTATTTACATTCCATGGTCAAGGTAAATCTTTGCCATTGAGATCTTGCAACCTATAGGTCATTGCCTTTGTGATCTTCACAATTTTATATGGCCCTTCCCAGTTTGCTTCCAATTTCTTCACATGCCTCGACACCTCCACTTTTTTCAAAACGAGATCCTTTACTTGGAAGCACCTAACCTTCACCCTTTTGTTGTCGAACTTATACTGAACACTCCGGGTAATTTTTCTACCCATCTTGTTCGTTCACCATCAAGCCTAGTCTTCAAATTTTGCAAGAGTATACAATTTGCTACTTCTGTTAGTCTATTAGCTTGAGGATGCTCAACTGAGGTAAAATTTTGCTGAACTTTCAACTCATAGCACCAATCTATAATAGCTTTTCCATTGAACTGTGTCCCATTGTCTGATATTAATATTCGAGGTATGCCAAACCTGCAAATTATATTCTTCCAAATGAGTATCACAACCTTATGTAATTCGTATTTAGTCAATCTTTTTTAAGTTAATGAACCTGCAAATTATATTCTTCCAAATGAAGTCGATGATGACTTTTTCTGTAATACGAGCCACTGCTTCTGCTTCGATCCATTTCATGAAGTGTTCTATAGCCACAAGAACAAATTTCTTTTGATTTTGAGCTGGAGGGAAAGGTCCTGCAAATAAATACAATTATTAACTCGAATAAGATTACCTCTATTTATAATGAGTATGCCAATGAGAATTAAAGATAAGTCAACCTAAGATATCGATGCCCCATTGATTAAATGGATATGCAATTTTTATTGCTTCCATAGGGGTTCCTGGTTGATGTATTTCATTGGAATTCACTTGACATTCCCTGTATTTCTTGGCAAAATTATATGCATCTTTAACTAAGGTGGGCCAAAAATAACACTGCCTCATAAATTTTTTGAGCTAACGATCTTCCCGCAGAATGATTTCCACAACTTCCCTCGTGGATTTCACGTAGCACGTATTCAAATTCTGATGGAGATAGACATCGTAACAATGGTCCCCCCACTGATCTTTTGTATAGTTCTCCATCCATCATTACAAACCTCGTGGCTCTGTGAACGACTCTCCTAGCCTCACCTTTATCTTCAGGTAGTTCATCTTTGACCAGATAATTCGTAATAGCATCCTTCCACGAAGGCTCATCCATAACTGGCGCCACCAGGGTCGTCACTTCGATTTCCGAATGTTCTACCACCAACAAAGTTACTTTCCTACTCTTCACTTCCACAATCTGATTCGAAAACTTCGAAAGTGCATCTGCACGCTCATTCTCGTCTCTAGGGATTTGGTGCAACTCAATCATTTCGAACTCCAACATCAATTCCTTCACTTTCTTCAAATATTTTATCATCATTTTTTCTCTCGCTTCATACGAGTCAGCAACCTGTCTTGCTACTAACTGAGAGTCGGTGTAGATCATCAACATTTTCACTTCCAAGCTTTTTGCCATTTTTAGTCCCGCAATGAGAGGTTCGTATTCGGCTTCATTATTAGTTACATCAAAGTTCAACTTTATTGCAAACTCCATATCTAACTTATCTGGGGTTTGTAACCAAATTTCGATTCCTCCTCATTTTTTCATTGAGGACCTATCGACATGCAATAACCACGGCTAAGCTAGTTCCATCGTAACTACATCAATGGGTGTTTCCGTCATCATCTCAACGACAAAATCTGCCATTATTTGAGCTTTAACTGCTGTACGACTTCTCTATTCAATATTGATTTCTCCCAATTCCTTAGCCCATTTTATGAGCCTTCCCGACACATCAGGTTTTGTCAATACTTGCTTCAATGGTTGATTCGTTAATACAACGATATGATGAGATTGAAAGTATGGTCTTAGCTTACGAGCTGAAGTTACTAAAGCGAGTGCCCATTTCTCGATCTCCAAATAGTTCAATTCAGCCCCTTGTATCAATTTGCTGACATAATATACTGGTTTGTGTTCATTTTCCACTTCTCTAACCAACACTGCACTAATGGCTGCTAACGACACTGTCAGATATAAGAACAAAGGTTCCCCAAAAATAGGCTTTGTTAACAATTGGGGGGGGGGGCACCAAATATTCTTTCAGCTCTTGAAATGCTTTTTCACATTCTTCGGTCCACATAAAATTTTTCACCTTTCGCAGGATTTTGAAAAAATGTAGCCTTTTATCTGCAGATCAAGATATAAATCTGTTTAAACTTGCCATTCTCCCCATTAATTTCTGTACATCTTTCATATTCACAGTTATTTCAATTAGTTTCTTTTGCTGCAATTTCCAATTCCTAGTTAAGTCAAATTAGTGGAGTCCTTAGTGGGTAGTTTTATTAAATGTATGCATGTTAGTGCTCCATGATTATAGATGCACGTAAATTGTATTATAAGTTTTAGGAATTTGTATTGTATTGGACAGTGAAGTATTTACAAAGTAAAAATCTTTTCTCTCGTCTTTTATTCTGGAGCTTGGTTTCTGTTCGAAAGAAACTCTCTCTCTTAATCTCACAATTTCTGGAGTTAATTCTTTACTCGAAAAGGAATATCTTGATACGAACAATCTTGATCGTATCAAATGGTGCTTTCATCCCGAGCTATGCCTCCCTCCGTTGAACATTGCATTGACAGAATCATCAAATTGCTAAATATGCTTAAGGATCAGATTAATCAACAACGTGAGGAAGAAGAGAGTGGTCTAGCAGATCAACGTCACGAATCCTCCGTGACTGTTGTACCAGATTTACAGGCACAAACTCCATCCCCACCATCTCATGCTCCACCGCCAGCATCCAATTTCATTTAACATATTTCACTAAATTCACACCCACACCTCTTCCAGCAAGCAAAATCTTCCAATTTACCCAATTCATCTCAATTTTCACCTACCAGCCCAACTCTGCCAAACCCATTTAGCCCTAAATCGCAAAAAATCCACATCACCCTCATTGTTGTCAAAGTGAAAGAAATTGATAATTTTTGGTTTTTGGCCTAAATGGCGAATTAAGCAATGTTTATACAATGGATTGGGTTATCTGCTGAAGAGACGACATGTGAATAGTTGGGAACAATTTTGGAGTTCATCCTCATCCACCAATCTGCCTCGTCAAACTCCTGGACAAAATATATTTTTGTGTTAAATTGGGCCTTGAGGACAAGGCCCATGTTGAGGGGGAGAATATTGTTATGCCCACTTCAGCGCCCAAACTTGCCAGGCCCAAGCCTGTGAAGAAGGAACCCATTTGGCAAAATAATTTCAGTTGATCCTTCAAATTAGTTGTTTGTTATTTTCATTAATTCCGTAATTGTTATTGTTTACACTAAAAATGAAAATGAGTTTTACGAATTAAAAAACTCAAATCGCCCAACACTGATTAATGGGCCCAGAGATAAAAGATTGAGCCCATTATAACAATAACAATGCATAGAGTAATTTAAAATGGAATGGGCCCAATGAGAGTCTAAATTTGGCAGGATAACAAGGCGGGCTCAAAGATGTCAATTCCAAGGCAGGTTCAAAGAGTCGGGAATTCCGTAAGAAAAACAACCCGCCAAGATGAAAGAATTTTGAAAAAGAAGTTAGAGGCAGTTCCCGGCGGTTGAGAATGTGGGATCACGAAACGGAGATAAAAATGAAAGATGAAAGAGAAAAAGAGGATCATCAGAATCAATGACTTCTGCATTTTCATTCTCTTAGAATTAGCTCTAGTCTTAGGAGTAGTTTATAGCGTAATGTAGGAGTAGTTCATAGCGTAAATTAGGAGTAGCCGTAGAATAATGTAATAGTTGCTTGTCACGAATTACTGAGATTCGGCTGCAAAGCTTGTATCCGCAGTTTATTTGTAATCATCACGATCGAAGACTCTCATGGAGGAATAAATTATCTTTTCTCAGATTTAAGTATTTGATAGGTAATTTTATCTTGACTTGAGTTTTTCGTTCATCGTTCTCGTATTCGAAATGAACGACTAAGAATTCAATTGAACCACCAAATAACGTATCGAATGTAGGGGTTGAGAGATAATCCTCGATCGAAGACCCTCATAGAGGTATAAATTATCCTTTTTTCAGATTTAAGTATTTGATAGGTTAGTTTTATCTTGACTTGAGTTGTTCGATTCACTGTTTTTCATACTTGAAATCAATAATTAAGACTTAATTAAAGACAGCGATTGGGGATCAATATGGAGGTATAATATTTATTGTTTTATTAGATTTGAGTATTTGGTAGATAAGTTTATATCTGGACTTGTATCTTCCTTTCCGCTCCATTTTCATTAATTGCGGTCCGAACAACGATTTTAAACCATGCGTCGAAGTGTTAAAGTCTGAACCACCATCTAGCGTATCGAATTCGAACGCGGGGGTTGTTAGATAATTCTAAGTGGAGAATTATCACGGGGCTCAAGTTAACCGAATTAGCTCTTCCTTATTGAATTTCTTTTTATCTAGAAACAAATGTTTGGCGACCACAGTGGGAGGCGGTTTTGATAACTGACGAGTATAAATTTTTGACAAAATTCTTGAAATAATGTCAGAAGAATCGTTTAGAAATGATCTGGTTGACGATACTGACTCTCAACCAGTCTTGAAATATAAAGTTAGAGCGGACAAGATGTACGAGCAGTTTGTCTGGGTAATGAAACAAACGTTGGTGCTCGAGAAGATCAGAGAAGGGAGTTCGATGATCAGTATCGAGCATTAGCCCAAGAGTCTGCCCGAATATTCACAGCCATTGTGCAAGACATCGCTGTGAATGCTCGAGATGGGCTTGCTCGAGAAGTCACTCGGGTAATAACCGAATTGGGTGAAATCTTCAACCAAACTTGTGACGTTTTCTCGAACATGATAAATACGCAGGTAGTGTTAGCAATGGAACCTTTGATAGACAAACATAATGTTTTGATCAAAAAAGTGTCCCAACTGATCGAAATAGAACCTAGGATTCGAACTAGAAATCTTAACCCAAATGAAATTTCTCTAGGATATCCTCGAGAGTCTCGAGCTCGATATGGCCAGTTCGAAGTTGGCCAAACTTCGAACCCTATACCACTCGAAGAACAGCCAGACACCAGAAGGCAACTAGGAATGGGTATAGCGAGTACTACCAAACTGCACATCAAATATCTTTCAATTCACAAAATATGCGTGCAAATCAATTTAATCCTCAGTCAGTAAGGCCAAATGTCCCGGTACCAACGAGTGGTCAAGGACAAATGCCTAATGGGTACCAATCGAATGTTTATGTCGACAATCCTGAACCAAATATTGGTAATACTCAGGGGTATTACAATGGGGCGCAGAGTGCGCCTCAAGGCCAACCACATATAGGGCCTTCGAATGCACCCTTTAATGTAGGAAATCAAGGTTTGCCCAATTATCAGACAAACCAAAATTTCCCTTTCGTGAATAACAATTTTCAGTTCCCATATGCTGGGGGGCTGTACATGCCTAATAACTACGTAGGGGGAAATTTCGGGTCGCAAATCCAAGACCATCTACAAAATCAAGTGGAAATGGCTATCGAAAGGATATATGGGCCTGGTTTTCGAAGGAACAACTGTCTGATTCCTGGGAAGCCTTATCCAGACTGGGTAGATAGGGATTTTCCCTTCCCTAGGACTTATAAAATTCCTAACTTCACTCAGTTTTCTGGAGAAGACCATGTGTCAGCTCTAGAACATTTGTCTCGGTTCATATGCCAATGTCGAGAGGCAGCCGATTAGGATTATCTTAAACTAAGGTTGTTCCCTAGTTCCTTAACTGGGTCAGCATTTAATTGGTATACGAATTTATCACCTAATTCGATACATACTTGGGACGAAATGTAATTCCAGTTCCAAAATCATTTTGCTCGAACCGAACCGAGCATGACCATGAGTGACTTAGCCAAAATAAGGTAGAATTCTGGGGAGTCGATAGAAGAATTCTTAGCCTGATTTAAGAAAGCTAGGATCAAATGTCATTTGAACATTCCCGAATCTGAGTTTGTTCAGTTAGCCTAACAAAACATGGCTTTTGAATATAGAGTAAAATTCGACAAAATGATGTTTTCTGATTTTAGAGGTCTAGCAGAAAGCGCGGTGAGATACGAAAATATGTTAAGAGAAGAAAGCCAGAGAAAACATCAGGGGTTCAATGCCTTCGAGGTTGGAATTCCATGGGCATTCGAAGATGCGTATGAAATTGATCTGGCATAATTCGTTAAAGGACCCCCATTTCAATGTGGGGCTCTTGAAAGAAAGGATTGTATAGCTACATGCTCTTTACAAACTAAGAAAGAAAAAGAATATAGTTTTGATGTATCTAAAACCGAGCGAATATTCGACTGACTCCTTGCGAATAAAACACTTAGATTGAAGGGGAGACATCGAATCCCTTCAAAATCAGAGATTAAGAGAAAACCATATTGTAAATGGCATAATGTCTTTTCTCACGAAACTAATGAATGTGTTATGTTTAGAAATCAAATATAAGAAAAGGTAGATTCGAAAGATATCATTTTTCCGGATGCTCAAAAAATAAATATAGACGAAGATCCTTTTCCTGTTCTAAATTTTGAAATAAATACTATAGACGTCAACGTTTCTGACCAATCTGATTTACAGGTACGAAAGGAGTCTAAGTTGGCAAATCGATTGTTCAACAGGCTAATCGATGAAGGAGTTTTGACTTTCCCAAAGGTGAAAGATGAGGGATTGGAGGGTATGTGTAGATGGCATATGAATACCATGCATACTACCGATCAATGCCAGATCTTTAGGCGTTTCGTGGCAAAGCAGTACGAAAGAGGCATGATATGCCTTTCAGGGATTGACAAAAGGATTTTGGACTTCGACTAAGAAGGGAGACCGAGGGAAAAAGAGTCGACAGTTGAGTCGAAAGGATCAGCTCGAAAGGACGAAGAAATGTCTTACAAGGAGGTACTCGAAACCCCTGTGCGCGAAACCATTTACCAGACTCCTACGCAAGTGGTAAATAATTTGGACCAAATACAGAAAGTGTTGTGCAAACAATGAGCCGACATTTTGCATTACGAGTTAGTAAGACTTCAAGTTATCTCTAATGATCCAAATTTGGTTCCGGCATATTAGAGGGAATGGAACAAGAGACAGAGGCATGAGACAAGTGATCAATTCCTCGGACCAATGTCTTATAATAGGCATTTTCGGGGACGAGGAGGAAGAGGATATGGAAGGTCTTCACTGGCTGGTAGGAATTCACCCTTCGACCGTTTGGAAGGAAGGTCTTCACTGGCTGGTAGGAATTCACCCTTCGAAAGGAAGAAAGATGACCCTTCGAAGGTCATTGCTCAACAAGTTGCTTATTCTTGAGCAGCGGTTACCTTAGAAATGCAACAGGAGGCGGTAATTGCTAATCTAAGGGTCGAGGAAGAGGCCTTAGCGAAAGGAATACTGAAATAAATAATTGTAAGGGATCCAAGTCAAGAAGATGAGGAAAAGTATATCGACCAGTTGAGCGACTAGCTGAAAGAGGCAAGCTTGAAAGGAAAAGGTATCCAGATCGACGACGACGAAGAATTGGGAGACTTCGAGTCTGGGGACGACCTGGACATTCTGTTAGGAGATACGCCATATGAAGAATCGGCAAACGAAGCTGATTTGAAGGCGAAAGAAGCCTCGTTGGAAAGAGCCTTGCAATTCAAGGCAAACAGAGATGTGGCCATGGTAACCGTGCTGCCAGCTGAGTTTGCAGCAAGAGAAGGTGTAGACGAGGAAGAGGGAGTACTCGAGCTTCTGACTAGCCCAGTAAAAGGCAACCCATCATGCTTTCAGATTTCTAGTAACAAATCCTTCGAAGAGGATAAAAAACGTTAACGAAGTTGGGCAAGAGCTCGAAAGACTTAGTAGCTGCTGATGTGGCAGTCTACGATTTTTCTGGACAAACTACCAAGGTCTTGGGAGTCTTGCCTTGTCGAGTTAAAATAGGAACCCAAAGTTCTTACTCGGCGTTTTTCGTAGTAAAAACAGGGTCGTCATCATTCAATGCCCTGTTAGGAAGAGATTGGATACATCAGAATTATTGTATCCCGTCGACCTTACATCAAGTATTAATTTGCTAGAATGGGCGTCAGTTCGAGGTAGTCCAGGCAGAACGAAACAATTATTTTATCGATACACATATTGTTAATGCTAGGTATGAAGCAGGGAAGCTTGAAGAAGGAGTTCGAGTGAATGGAGAAGAGCAAGCCATCGAAGGGGCTAAAGAAGAAGAAGAAAAAAGGGAACATCTCGAAGAAGAATCTAAATCCGAAATAGACGTCAAATTAGCCAGAGTCTAATTAGGGCAAATGTAGAAAGGTTACGTTGTCTAGAACTGCTTATGTTATATATGGAGAAATGTAATGTACTTAACAACGATGTTGTTTTGAATGTTTTTCGAAGATTAAGCATTGAAAAGATTGAATCGAAGTTGTGTAATTATAGTCTTAATTATGTTAATCATGACGAATCTAATTCGAATAGTGTCATTACAAACTCTCAAAATGAAAAATATGTGATAAATTCTCGAGATGAAAAATATAGAGTAAATGCTCGAACTAAGGACCTTAATAGGGACATCGAACAAGGAATTTTAGAACCAAAACTTCTTACAATCAAAGTGAAAATATTAAAGGAGCATTACTCGACAAATGTTCAAGACTTAAGAAAATACAAAGAACTAGCTAATATATCTAAAGCAGAATCGAAGGTGTCTCTCTCGAGCAGAGCAGGTTTAACTACTTCTTCGAGTTTGTAGGTTAACTCTGCGATTTGAACATTCAAAGCCGACAGGTTATCTTCGACTAGATCAACCGAATGGGCCAAGTGGTCCCGCTCAAATTGGAGGTCGGCAATCTGGGCATCAAGAGCAGCAATTCGAGCTAAATAGTTAGCTCGAGAATCCTCTAGCACAATGATCTGACTATGAAGCTGGCTCATTCGTTGAGAATGGCTGGAAAGCACCTCTCCCTCGAAAGGGTTGATGCTTTGATCCATGAAAGAATGAAGACTAGCTAGGCTACTCTCGAAAGTGTCACGTGCTGTTTAGAACATTAGTAGCCATGTTTCAGCCATCATCGAGGATGCTTCATCGAGGAGAAAATGAGGCTCCTTCAACAAATTGAAGTCATTGAGCCTAGGCCTTATGTTGTGGAGAGCTTCATTTAAAGCAACTCGGGAAAACACGACGGGTGCTGTATCTCCTAAAAAAGTGAAATCCCAAAAAAAAACACAATGTATTCAAAGCTAACGAAAAATCATACATATGATAAAACAGGCGTGTACCTTCAGACGGGGTAGCAAGGGCCATAGTAGAACTCGAAGGACTAGGGTCCAGGACTGGCCTGAAAAGACCAGTTGAAAGAGGGATATCCTCAATTTCTTCTATTCGAACTGAGGAGGAAACAAGAGAAGGGTTAAGAGCAGGCCAAACTTGGGACCCCAGGGCAAGATTCGTGCCAATGTTTTGAAAAATGGATGAGTCCACAATGATAGTGGATACTCCTACCGCAGTGACGAAAGAGAACCGCACTGAAGATGACAAGCTAGGTATACCCAAATTTTCGAGAAAAGAGGGGCCTGAAAAGGGTTGTTCATGAATATGTACATTAAAACATGGAAATCTTCCTAAAAGATATAAGCATACAAATGATACGAAAAACTTACCTGATAAAGAGAATCTCGAAAGATCAGGTGCAATGCTGGTAATAATCTCTGAACCAGTGTCTACTCGAGTTGAACTTCCTTGGATGGGAGAAAAAGATGGAAAGTCAGGACTAACTGCAGCAAAGATATACCAATTTCTATATTACACAGAGAACTCAAAGAGATTATCCAAAAAAAAAAGGACTATAAAAACAAAAGAATACCTGCGAGGTTTCTCATAGCAAGGTCTCCTTCCATCAAAATCGGCTGAGTCTCGAGTTCAGGCGAAGCCTCCTCAGGGATGGTCTCTAGATTATCCACGGTGTCAGCTTCGGTAGCTGATGTTCCAGTTTCAAAAGCAAGGGCCCCACTCGAGGAGCCTGTATAAAAACACGTAAATATGAATAAGTCTCCAGTGAAAGAGCAAACTCTCGAGTAAAAACAAAAGTCAATAAAGTAAAAATGATCAAATACTTACTCGAGGCTCCGATAGACCCTTGCGTACAAAGGCGTTTCCTGGATCTAGGCTGAAGAGCATATTGGGCTGCATCGTCTTCTTCATTCTCTTCTTCACCAAGTGCTCGAGGGGGTTCTGTTCGAGGAATCGAGGCTGGGGGCTCCCGAATGGTAATCGCACTTCGTTTTCGAGTAGCACGGGCAGGGGTAGAAGATAACTCAGTTGGAGTAGATGAGTCTCGAAGGGCTTGAGACAATGCTACAACTTCTCGAACTCGGGGGTTATCCCGCTCGAATCTCCACCCCAAGGTTAAATCATACGGAAGGATGTAATCACCATCCTGTAAAAGAGGAAAGAACATAAATTTGAGTCTTAAAAACATTTTGATTGAAGTTACACAAACATGCGGAAGTTACCTCAGTCGATAAGAGACTCGAGAGTTGAGCCATGTTCACCGAGCCAGCACATAGCCTGGTAATGTCTGTGATTTGCTTGCGAATAATCTGTCGCGAGTAACTACGTCTCAAGACTTTATTCCAGAAATCCACGAAACATCTCTCGACTTGGAGGATTCTGCAAAAAATGGGAATAAAGCAAGGGGGAATCTGGCAGGAAGCTTGGTTCCGAATAAGAGCTTCGACTTTGGCCCTTTGATGGTTCGCAATATGAAAGTGCCTGCTTGACCAAGGGTGATTCATGGTGCCCAGAAATGGCAAAGAGAAGCACTGGGTTATGCCAAATTGTCGCGAACAGAGCTACAAGATAAAAACGAGGATAAGTCAACGAAACTGGAAACAAGACACACTCGAAATACAATGTGCTCGAGACAAGGCACATTCAAAATGCTACATGCTCGAAATAAGGCACGATCGAAATGACAATGTGCTCGAAAACATCACATGCTCGACATGTTCGAAATGCTATGTAACACCACATGCTCGAAAATCTAACTGTTCGAAATCTACAAGCTCAAAGTTTATCAAACTAAAAAATTACAAATCTACACACTTGAAACATGCTCGAATTACCTGTGGGTTGTATGCTTCGACTCCGGGGATATGGTCAGCATATAGAAGGTCTTGAGATGATAGAATAGACCTCCAATATGGGTGGTCATCTATGGAGGAATCAAGCGAATCAATTACTCGCATCCAGCCGGGTAAAGCAATATGAGACCAATGAGTTAGTGCCTGATCATGCCTTGTTTCGAAAAAGGGACACCAGGTGGAAACATAGAGCGGATTATAAATAGCGCCCAAGACCACAAGGTACGATGCCTTCTCGAGGAGAATCAACAGATTTATACTAGCTTCCCCGTAGCAAACCCAGTTCGAAACAGGCTCGAATCGAAAATGGGAGGACTTTTTCGAGGACCATCGTTCCTCATTTCAAATCGAGGCTTCGAGGGATTGGATAGTCCTAATATTTAACAATTCAAAGTAATATAGAAAGGACCAACACGTCAACAACCAAAGGGGACTAGCCAGTTTATGAGCATTCGAAGGGTCACTATGCAAGTTAAACATCATACAATAGAAATGAGCCAACAATAGAGGAGCTAACTCGATGGGTCCCATGGTAACAGCAATGTTGGCAGACACAGTAAGAAAAGTTTTATTCACGACACAACCAGCAGTCATAAACAGCCGGGAAAAAATAAAATTTAAAAATAATACCTCTTCAAAAGAGGTAACCATGTCCTCACAAGTGATAAAATGCTTAACCAAAGCAGTATAAGCAATATTAGCACCCTTGTTTTTGCCGTGCCCTTTTAACTAAGTGTCAGTAGATAATAATAGAGCACGCGCACTGGGTATGGATTCACCAGTAGGGAGAGACGTACCCATTGGGGATAAACCAGTGATCAAAGCCACATCCTCCAAAGTAATTGATTGAAAACCCCGAGACAGGACTAAGCAATTATAGGAGGGGTGCCAAGAATAAGCGAGGGCGTCAGTCATTACCTGCTCGAAGGGTAGAACCGGGTAACAAGCTAGTCGAACAAGCCCCATAATTCGACTGCCTTCCCATTTTTTGTGAAACTGGTGCAGTCTTTCGAACCAAGGAAAGGCGTCTGTGGATCCAATCCAACCGTTGATTGGCTTAGTCTTATTCGTCTAGCTAAACTTATCGTCCACTTTGCACTGAAAAAGAGGGGCATCGTTCTCCAAAGAGGGCCATATTCCCAATAAATCAGGGTTACCAATATCAGAGGGCTCGAATGCCTCAGATTGAAATCGGGGTCTGAGACCGATGTGATTGATCGATTGACCACGACGATCAAGAACCCATGGAGGAATGATGTGGGTATAACCAAGAGAGGATATTTTGGTATCACGATAATAGGTTTCGAAATTCTTGATAACTTGAAACAAATCTTGGGCATCTTCACAATCCAAGATATTCGCTTGAGCAACTAGACGAGAAAGGTCGTGAGAGTTTGCCACCGAAGACCAGGCGAAGAAGATGATAGATCTCGAGAATGAGGGGTGTTCGAAGACAGATGAAGGAAGCGAAATTTTCGAAAGGGAGAAGGGTTGCTTGAATAGTAAGGAGAGAATGAAAAAATGATGAATAGTATGGCTAAGAAAAAGTGATGGATTATTTATAGGGTTCAAGTGTCCAATCGAGAAAAGACGCTTCTATTACTTAGTAGGGAAGACGAAGAACTTCAGACGTTTTCTACCCGCTAAAAATATGAAAAGTCTCTTGTAAAGGGATGTGTTATTAAAGGACTTGAGTGTCTAATAAAGACACACCTGCTAATCTCTAGGGGAGACGAAGAGCCTCAGGCGACTTTTAACAAAAAACATGATCTTCCACACCCGCCAGAATATGAAACGATGGTTAACCAGGAGACGTGTATCTTAATATACATGAACTCGAAACGTTCACATATATTACGGGGGCATTTGTTTACACTAAAAATGAAAATGGGTTTTACGAATTAAAAAACCCAAATGGCCCAACAATGATTAATGGGCCCAGAGATAAAAGATTGAGCCCATTATAACAATAACAATGCATAGAGTGATTTAAAATGGAATGGGCCTAATGAGAGTCTAAATTTGACAGGATAACAAGGCAGGCTCAAAGATGTCAATTCCAAGGCAGGTTCAAAGAGTCGGGAATTCCGTAAGAAAAACAACCCGCCAAGACGAAAGAATTTTGAAAAAGAAGTTAGAGGCAGTTCCCGACGGTTGAGAACGTGGGATCACGAAGCGGAGATAAAAACGAAAGAGGAAAGAGAAAGAGAGGATCATCAGAATCAACGACTTCTGCATTTTCATTCTCTTAAAATTAGCTCTAGTCTGAGGAGTAGTTTATAGCGTAATGTAGGAGTAGTTCATAGCGTAAATTAGGAGTAGTCGTAGAATAATGTAATAGTTGCTTGTTACGAATGACTGGGATTCGGCTGCAAAGCTTGTATCCGCAGTTTATTTGTAATCATCATGATCGAAGACTCTCATGAAGGTATAAATTATCTTTTCTCAGATTTAAGTATTTGATAGGTAATTTTATCTTGACTTGAGTTTTTCGTTCGTTCTCATATTCGAAATGAATGACTAAGAATTCAATTGAACCACCAAATAGTGTATCGAATGCAGGGGTTGAGAGATAATCCTTGATCGAAGACCCTCATGGAGGTATAAATTATCTTTTTTTCAGATTTAAGTATTTGATAGGTTAATTTTATCTTGACTTGAGTTGTTCAATTCACTGTTTTTCATACTCGAAATCAATAATTAAGACTTAATTAAAGATAGCGATTGGGGATCAATATGGAGGTATAATGTTTATCGTTTTATCAGATTTGAGTATTTGGTAGATAAATTTATATCTGGACTTGTATCTTCCTTTCCGCTCCGTTTTCATTAATTGCTGTCCGAACAACGATTTTAAACAACACGTCGAAGTGTTAAAGTCTGAACCACCATCTAGCGTATCGAATTCGAACGCGGGGGTTGTTAGATAATTCTAAGTGGAGAATTATCACGGGGCTTGAGTTAACCGAATTAGTTCTTCCTTATTCAATTTGTTTTTATCTAGAAACAATTATTTCAATTAGTTTCTTTTGCAGCAATTTCCAATTCCTAGTTAAGTCAAATTAGTGGAGTCCTTAGTGGGTAGTTTTATTAAGTGTATGCGTATTAGTGCTCCATGATTATAGATGCACGTAAATAGCATTATAAGTATTATGAATATGTGCGTGATTCTATGGTGGACCGCGAGTGTTGCTCTCGGTTCATTTTTCACCACACAAACACTTGGGGTGAGGTGGTTTACACAGGGTAGGTGGGTGTGAAAACCACTGGAGAATTCTATGGTACACCGGGAGTGTTACTCCAAGGTGTAACCTTGTGCCTATCTCTTTCACATAACTGTGTGTGGGGTCCACACACAGCACACCTCAATATGTGAAAGAGATAGATACAAGGAGCAATACTCCCGGTCCACCATAGAAAAATTCGAAAACCACCCACTCTTTTTAAATGTGTGGTGTAAAATGGACCGGGAGTGTTATTAGAATTTTCCGGAATATGTATTGTGTTAGACAGTGAAGTATTTACAAAGTAAAAATCTTTTCTCTCGTCTTTTATTCTAGAGCTTGGTTTCTGCTCGAAAGAAACTCTTTCTCTTAATCTCACAATTTCTGGAGTTAATTTCTTACTCGAAAAGGAATATCTCGATACGAACAATCTTGATCGTATCAAAATTTGACCCAGAAAGATCGAAATTTTCAGGCACCACATTGAAGTGAATTGTTTTCTGCCGAATAATAAATAAATCACTCAATTCAAGGGGGACAAAATTGGTGGTTCACACTATATCACTACTACAAAAAGAGTCTATTACAGCGCCCCAATTACAGCGGTTTTTCAAAAAACCGCTGAACGGAGGGGGCTATTACAGCGGTTCGTGAAAGAACCGCTGTAATAGGTAATATGCGGCACCTATTACAGCGGTTCTTTCATGAACCGCTGTAATAGGTGTCAGGCCTATTACAGCGGTTCTTTACAGAACCGCTGTAATAGGACTTTTACAGCGGTTCACTATTGAACCGCTGTAAAAGGCAGCTACAAAAAAAAATAAAAAAAATAAATTTAAACCTATTACAGGGGTTTTTAAAAAAACCGCTGTAATAGGGTATACCTATTACAGAGGTTTTTCAAAAAACCGCTGTAATAGGCCATGTACGAAAAAATTTGAAATATTTTTATCTTCCCGCTTCTCTCTCCCACTCTCAAAATTTAAAACTCATTTCAGCTTCTCTCTCTCTATTCTCGGTCTCTCTCTCTCTCGATCCCCCCTCCCCCCCAAAAAGCTCGACACCACCACCACTTACCGGCGCCACCGCCACCACCACTTACCGCCGCCGCCGCGATAGTAAGCTTCTTCTCTTTCTCTCTCTTTCCCTATATATATATATATATATGTATGTATACTTGTATATGTGTATATGTGCGGGTGTATGTATATTTGTGTATGTGTGGGTGTATTTATTTTGTGTATATGTGTATATTTGTGTATGTGCGGGTGTATGTATATTTGTGTATATGTGGATGGGTTTGTGTATATTTGCGTATATGTTGATGGGTGTATGTATATTTGTGTATATGTGGATGGGTGTATGTATATTTGGGTATATGTGGATGGGTGTATGTATATTTGTGTATGTGTGGATGGGTGTATGTATATTTGTGTATGTGTGGATGGGTGTATGTATATTTGTGTATATGTTGATGGGTGTATGTATACTTGTGTATGTATATTTGTGTATTTACGAATATATTTCTCGGTTGAAATTTTGCGGTATTGAAATGACTTAAAATTCGTACAGTCATAGCGAAACGGTATTTTAAAAACAACGCATGACATTGTCATGCGATCTCGGAATTTTAGCCATTTGAGATCGTTTAAGGCCTCAAATTTGCGTTTTATTACGAAAATAGGGTATTTTTGTAATAAAACGCAAATTTGAGGCATTAAACGATCTCAAATGGCTACAATCACGAGAGCGTAAGGCTATGCCTTGCGTTTTCTTCGGAATGCCGTTTTGCTATACCCGTGCGAATTTCGTATCATTTCGACACGGTCAAATTTTTTTTTTTTATTTTTCCGGGGCCTATTACAGCGGTTTTGGAAAAAACCGCTGTAATAAGCCCCGAAAAAATAATTTTTTTTTAATAGCGGTTATTTGTATAACCGCTGTAATAGGTGTCTATTACAGCGGTACCTATTACAGCGGTTAAAACCGCTGTAATTGGTAAAAAAAAACCGCTGTAATAGGTCATTTCTGTAGTAGTGTATCTTGCAAACAATCAGTTCTACATCTAAATAGCTCTATACAAGCATTAATCAGATACCTTTTATTAAATAGTGTAAATACAACTTACCGTGAGTGTAATCTCGAGCACGAAGTCCGCCTATTTCGAGCTTTCCCTCCCAATTTCCAACTCATCTTGCTAGTAAGTTTATATATTATCCTTTTCCTCTGCGCGTAAGAGCAGTTTTCTTAAGAATAGGAGAAGTTTTGCTTTGACGAAGAACCCTAAGGAAGACGCAGGAGCGTGAGTGTGGGATTTTTAGGATTTTAAGTTAGGATTAAACGTCAAACATATTAGGGTTTTCAGGATTTTACGTGAGTTTGAAGTTTTTAGGATTTCACGTATAACATATTATGTGTTTGGGTGGAGATATGGCAAATTACCTTTATGTCCTCAAATGATGTTTATGCCCTCAACGATCTCCACGTGAAATTCACGTGATTTGATTCCGGCAATATTTTCACCCGAATCTTGACATTGGGGCAAAGTGCTATTAAGTTTATATTTTCAGGGGGGACATGCTTTTTTTTATGTATTTTAGAGGGGGATAGTGCTAAAATGAAATTTTTTTTAGGGGATTAAGTGCTATCATCCCAATCCAAAGTTTTTTTGACATGGAGAGTGCAGATTTCAAAAATTTAAGTAGGGACTGAGTCGTGAAGTATTTATTGCATTAGGTATTTATCTCTAAAAAACCGTTGATTCAATGAAAGTTTTCCAATGTAAAGTTTAGTCCTACGAGACATACATGAACTATATATTAAAAGAATTTATTCAATTTTTTACTTACAATCAAACACTATATGGAATTAGATAATCGGGGATCTGATTACCAATTATTTGATTCCCAATTTGGATTCCATTCCCCTGAAAATAAACGGAGCCTAAGTTTTTTTTTTTTTTTGCACACGCATAGAGTGTGCTACGTTGACTAGTATATATATTGAGAATTTAATTATATATGAAAAACAACAGCAAAATAGCAGCCATTAATGTAAGAGACTGCCATGACCCAAAAACATTTCTTGCCATGAACTTTCCAATTCTAACCTTCCAACTTCCATTGTAGTAATTGTTGACATCTTCAATGACTTTATCCAACAAGAGCACTTTAGTCAATCTAATTGACTTACTCATCCCATTCCACAAATTAGCCACATCTTGATCACTCTTATAATGGTTCAAAATAAATCCTTGTTCCCTTAGAAGCTTTGCATCATCCTCACTATCAATAATCCCATTCATTAATTCCGTGTACCGATTAAAAATCAACGGCCCTGATGCGTTGCATGCCTCGTACGCTACCAAGTTCCTTGTCGCGACCTCTGTGTTTGCATTTAAAATAATTGTTGGGAGATAAAATGTAGCCATTTTTTCATCAAAATTGATCCCAAAAATGCCTGAATTTGTAACTGAAAATTTTATTCCAGCACTTGAGAGTTCAGTTACAGAAGGAATTGCTATTTCCTCCATTAATGGAGGTTTATTTAAGTCACAATTTTCATTTCCTTGTTTAGTTTTTTCTTCTTTTTCTTGAGAAAAACACAAATATTATACATGTTTGATAAGTATAAATCCAGGGAGATTGGAAATAATTTTCCAGGGCAGTTTCAATAATCTTTTAATCAAACTTGCCTGGACCGATCTTAATTTCGAGAAAATATTACGAAAAAAATAATTATTAATATTTTCACCTTTATTTACTTTTTGATTTTTACCTTCTGATGTTATTTCAGATGATCCCTCTAATTTTGGCACAATTAAATGATACAAAAAATCCAGCAAAGGAGCAAACCCCATACCCTGATGAACACTAGGGTTTTCTTGTATCATTGTAAATGGCAAAATCTCTTTGCAAAACCCCATCAACATAGAATAAAGCAAATCATCTGATCCTTGTCGGAATTCCAGCATTTTCCTTAACAAAAATCATGGAATTTGATTCTCCAACATCACAACATCTCTAATAATAGCATTATGCCCCGATTTTCGCCCCCACATATCAACCAAATGCGACATTCTTGACGAAACTCGTGTTAACGCTTTTCCTTCTTTGAGAGCAAAGATCTCAAGGAACTCAAGCAAGAAACACGAGTCTAAAGCCATCATCCAGGTGTTGGGTTTGGGCTCCCTTCCTATGTGGAAAGAGTCCAATTTTGGGGAGGCCCAATGGTGGCTTTTAAGCCCAAGTGTTTGGCCTTTACTTAGATATTAAAAAGGGTGGAAATATCTAAGGGTTTAAAAGAGAGAGAAAGGGTTTAAGGAGAAAGGAAAGAAAAACCCGCAGGTACACAGCAGCAGTTTTTCTGGGCGCACAGCAGAGTTCGAACTATTGTTTGAGGGGGCATTTCTTGTCGGATTTGGCTAAAATTTGGACAGCAGGTTCACAACACATTGTGGTTTATTTTGTCCGATCAGATTTCCGTTTTATATTGCCTTGCTCAAGTTATTCAGTTCGAACAGTGGCCTCTGTTTTTGGTGTAATTCTGTTTGTTGTTTCTCTTGTTTTGTCAAGAGTGATTACTTGCTGTATTGTTGGGGTTATGTACCCATTTGGTGATTTGTAACTTGTATTTTGTGACCTCTATTGATTATAGTGGAGCTTTGGTTTGGACCGTTGTGTCCTGTGGTTTTTACTCTTTGATTTGAAGAGGTTTTCCACGTAAAAATCTGGTGTCTCGTGTGTGATTGTTTGCTATCTATTTCCATACTTGTTATTGCTGCTGCGATTGGTTTAATCGGTGTGCTTGTTTGCTTCCTCTTAAGCTCATACAAGTGGAGAGAGAGTTTGATTGTCTAATTGCAATCTTGTTTGTCGCTTTCGCTGCTTGATCTTGTTTTCCTCCCAACACCAGGCTAGGATTTTGCCGTTGAAATTTAGGTATTTGTGGTAACAGGCCCGAAAAGTTGGCTCAAACTGGGATAACTTGTAGACATGGTTTTCGAATTTAAGGCCTGGAAGCTGTTTTTGGGCTCTTTTTGCTGCAGAAAGCTTGTACCTTTCCATTTCGTATGGTTTGGGCGTGGAATAGTGATAAGGTCCTAATGCGACTAGTTGTGGTACATAGGATTCCGGGCTGATAAGCATTAGAGTTTTGGGGATATCGAAGATTGAAACTGCGATATCGGATACTTGATCATGATCTTCTTCTAGTGACCGACGGATGTGGATGATCCAACGTTGTTCATCAAAGCTTGGGTTTGAGGTTGTGTTCATGTAGGGGTGGGAAGAGGACATGACTCTTTTTTGGTAAAAATTAGTGAGAGTTTTGGTTTATAGAATGAGGGGATTTAAGAAAGATTTTATGGCATGTGGAATGTGACATAAATTATAGTAATTGTTTTTTTATATCCATTAATGCGTTTCTTATGTCAAAGAGGTTTCGCCCTGAATAAGTTGTGATATATTGATAATACTAAGGGGTAATGACATTTTCTCATCCAAACTATTCGGGTTTTTGCACTTTTGTAAACAAACTTTTTTCTTTTGCATTTTTTTATTCGAACTTTATAAGGCTAAAAACTTAAGTAAAATTTGACTGAAAAATGCTAAAAATATAAAATTTTGTAAAAATTCGTGTAGTTCATAAAAGAAAGAGTAAAAAATAAACAAGTTCAGATAAAATAATGCAAAACCCGTTTAGTTCAGATAAAAAAGTGCAAAAAAAAAAAAGTTTATTTACAAAAGTGTAAAAACCCAAATAGTTTGGATGAGAAAATGTCATTACCCCTAATACTAATGTGGGCTAAACTTTTTGTACTAATATGATAATTTTTGGAACAAAATTGGTTTTGATTTGTTAGCTTGAATTGAATTAAAACGACATTTACCTCTTCAAACTAGTATGGTTTGTAATTCAAATCTTCCGTTACACATCTCATTTTACACTTTCAGATATGTGACAAGTGTATATACGGGAGGTTAGGAACTTAGGATGTATAGATGCGTGACAAGTGTATACACAGGTGGTTAGGACGTAGAGCGAAAAATTTATGTAATATGGATAAAGACGTGAGATTTCTCTCTCCACATCATATTCACCTATGTATACACTTTTTACACATCTATGTGTATAACAATAAGTGTAACACGCATATGTAACGAAAGATCCGGATTGTATTGTTTGACAATTGATCTTTTTTAACTATTAATTTTGACAATTATCCGTATACTAAAAGTAATTCTTAGATTCAGTACTTTAGAAGAAAATCGATTATATAATTAGTGCAAATCAATAGTATCAAAAGACAGAGCCCTGACAGCCGAAGGTAGAACAGGAACATCCTCATGAGCTTCTATGTACAGCTGTCTGAGCTAGCAAATGTACAACAATATTACCTAACTATTTAGCGAAAGAAAAACGAACAGACGAATGAAATAAATGATGAAGACCTATAATATCATCAAAATCAAGAATATGACCCACAACCAAGAATTGCTAACTAGAAGGACACGACAGCTTTTTGATGATCCGTAAACAATCCTCCCTCGAAAATGATATTGTTCCAACCTTCTTGATTATTGATACGAGGTGGGAGACATTCGGAGAGAGAAAGGACCAAAGAATGACCAAAAATCGATGGAGATTGAAGGTGTTAGAACTTAGAACAAACATTGCTGAGGAGAAAGTCTGCACTGCAGTTATGATGAGCGTGTACTTACTTCATCAAATCCTGTTCAAATATTGGAAATTAGTGGGCCGAATTCGGTCTTGGTAGCCAGTCCATACCCAATTCACCATTCAAGTGACATACTATTATCATGCGAGTGAGTTCGACTCAAATTTTCCATAGTTGATTTTGTAATAATTTATACTTGTTTAATTGAATGTGACAAGAGTTTGAATTTACAGTTTCAATGGAACATGGTTTTGCAACATAGAAAGTTCCCAATTCAGATTACACAAAGATGATCAAACAATCATCCAAATTAAAATGCACTTTCAGTGTAAAAATAGATTTTGACTTCTTGATCTAACTAACGTGGATTGTACGTGTAGACTGTGATTGTAGAACTCAATCTAACGTGGATTTATAGTTTTTTTTTTTTTTGAAGATAAAAGGGAAAATATTATTAGGTTAAATCAGCCAAAACCAAATCCAAAACATTCACAGGGATATTGGTGTCATCGTCCCCAAGAGTTGGCCGAGTTGGTTTGGTTGGGTATTTCCTAAACAATCATCCAAATTAAAATGCACTTTCAATGTAAAAATAGATTTTGACTTCTTGATCTAACGTGGATTGTACGCGTGGACTGTGATTGTAGAACTCAATCTAACGTGGATTTATAGATTCTTTTTTGAAGATAAAAGGGAAAATATTATTAGGTTAAATAAGCCAAAACCAAATCCAAAACATTCACAGGGATATTGATGTCATCGTCCTCAAAAGTAGGCCGAGTTGGTTTGGTAGGGTATTTCCTACCAAGACAACCCGGGTTCAAAACGCTCTGGGACATAAGCCCATCGCACAGGGTTTTCCTAGTGCGGCTTACCCCCCTCATGTGGTTTGCGGGCTATTGCATGAGGGCGGGGTGTACCCAGAGCGCACCTTCGGGTAGCAGCTGCGGGTTCCCTAGTTACCAAAAAAAAAAAAGATATTGGTGTCATCCCCAACAATAGACAAAGCAGCTTCCCGCGCTAAACAATGCGCAACAGAATTACAAGAACGATGAGAAAATGAAATAGCAATAGAAACAAATGAACGAATATCCGCAACTAAATTTCCCACAAAAGAGAGATCCTCCGATGGTGTATTAATTTTCTGGATGAGAGGAAGACAATCACCCTGAATAAGAACTCTGTGCCAATCCCGCAAAGAGGCTAAGCGAAGGGCCTCCCGACACGCAAACGCCTCACACACTTTCGCTCTGGTTTCAAAAGGATAATAGACTTAGTTCCAAGCAATTACTAACCCGAGATAGTTACGTGCCACTACCCCAGTCCCTGTTCCAACCGGATCATTAAAATTTGCACCATCAAAATTTAGTTTGATAACTCCCTCACCCAGAGGTCTCCATTTCGCTGAATCAAGCCCTTGTTCTTTAGCAAAAGGTGTCAGTTCAACCTCATGGTACGCTAGCAGGAACGAACGTATCATTGAAGCAAGTATATCAGTGGGAATAATTTTACTCTCCGTGACCTTTTTGTTACGGTTGAACCAAAGATACCATGCTATAGTAAAAAACAACCCAAATCGATCAGGGTCAAGCTACGAATGGCATAGACGAAACTAATCTTCCATAGATACACTACCATGCATCACCACCCAAGAAGGGAACTCCAGAAGCGCCCAAACCTGTCGAGCATAAGGGCAAGTTGTAAGAATATGTGAAAGGTCGTCATGCTCTGATTTACAAAGCTGGCATCCCCTATACACATCAGCTCTTCTTTTCATAAGATTTGTGGAAGTGGGAAGGACTTCTTTACAAGCCTTCCATGCAAAAACACTAATTTTCGGTGGTACTCGTGCTTGCTAGATAAATTGAAATGATAATGAGGGTGGTTTCGGAATGCTAGAAGATGCCCTACCCGATACCTCCAAATCCCTGGCCAAATGATTTGCACTTTGTACTGCAAATGTTCCCGACTTCGAATAATTCCATATCAATCGATCCATATTGTTGCGAGATCCCAAAGGAATGGATTTGATAAGACTAGCGTCCTCTTCCCAGAACACCATATCAATTAATTCATGATTCCACCAATTCGTATCCTCATCAATAAGAGCACTTTCGTGTCCACGGGGAGAAGACTATCTCGAGTAATTGGTCGAAAGTCTACAGTTCAGGGTAACCAAGAATTTGAGAATATGTTTATGGATTCCCCATTGCCTACTCGCCAACGACAGCCCTGACGGACAAGGTTTTGTGCTTCCAATATACTCGTCCATGTATATGATGGTCTAGCCCCTAGTTGTGCCGTTATGAAATTAGTTTCCGAGTAGTACCTAGATTTAAATATTCGTCTCAGAGGATTGTTCGGATGTTGGATAAGATGCCAACCCTGCTTTGCTAATTAACATTGCATTATTGAAAGCTCTAAGTTCACGAAAACCTAATCCTCCTTCCTCCTTCACACATAGTTTACTCCAAGTGACCCAATGAATTTTTCTACTTTCCCGATTATTCCACCAAAAATTAGCATAATTAAGAGATTCAATTTCCTATAACAAAGAGTCGGGAAGCTTGAAACAACCCATTGCATAGGTCGGTATAGATTGTACCACCGCTTTTAGTAGAATTTCCTTTCCCGCTTGTGACAAGAATTTAGAGCTCCATCCGTTAATTCTCCCAATAATTCTATTACTGATCAATGCGACTACTTCCGTGCGCGATCTTCCCACCACTGTCGGTAACCCCAAATACTTCTCGTGTTTATCTGTCAGAGTTACACGCAGAATAGTTGCCAACCCCAACGTGGATTTATAAGTTAACGTGGGAAAAGTTATGAAATTGTCGTAGTGGTAACTCATTTTGATATCTCTTTCGCTTATAATATACATAGAAATTTCAATTCTACGAACTAAACGAGCTTTAAAATAATAATGAGGGCAAAAAGTGCAAATAATTTGACTCCATGTGCCAAAATATGTAATTTCTAAAAGTTGAAGGACTACATTGAAAGTAGTAGAAACTATCTTTTACTTTGCCAGGAAAGGTTCTCCAATCCATTCCCGCACGGCAACCTATTAATAAGAAAAGCCGATTTCACTCATCTCCCTGAAAACTCTCATTCCAAAAATTAACATGTTGGAAGAGACTTCAGCTAGTTCACGTGCGGCTGCCGGAGCGTCTACGGAGGATTTTTCCCGGTCGCAGACCTCTGTAGGTTCCGCTGGAGATTCATCCACATCAGCTACTACTCTCAGGCGTTACATTTCTCTTCCGAAAACCCTGTAATCGAAGAGATCAGAGGCGTCGAGCATCTTTACCGCCACGATGTGGCTTCATACTCTGCGTAACTTCCGGTAAATTGACTTTTCTTTTAAACTCAATTCAATTTCGACGGAGTCATCTCCACGTTTAGGTTTATTATATTGGGAAAGAAAAGATAATTTAGTGCACCTAATCGTTGTTTCCTCTGCTTTCATGAGCTGTTTCAGTTGAATCTTTGCATGATTACTGTTGTATAATAATGTGGGTATGGAACAATTCTTATGAAAATCAATAGGCTAGGCACACCTTTAAAGATGCTATCTTTTAGGTATATATTTCTCCCACTATAGATGTAGATGGTCTCAAGAAATACACCTCTAGGATACAAAGCCTATTAACTAATTTCGCAAGGCTACACTCCTTCGAAATTCTTAAGAACAAAACTCGACCAAGTATCAAAATAAAAGGACTCGAAAAATATAGAAAGAAAGAGAGAAATATTTTAATATCTTAGTATCACTCATATTTTCGGTCATACCAAGGAAGTATTAATAGACTTCCACAAGTTCCTACCAAAAGGCACCTTTTCAATCGAAACGGTACTTCCAACAGAATTTTATTAACCGAACCGGTACCTCCAATTCAAAACACCCTTTCGGCTCAACCGAATAGTTACTTCCAATCCGAGACAACCTTTCAGCTCAATCGAATTGGTACTTCCAATTCGATACACCGTTTTAGCAAAGTGAAACAACTTGATCCGAAACGGTACTTTGACCATCTCAGGTGACCGAAAAGTTTAGACTAATTGGAAATCAATCTTTTCGATTCAATTGGAACTGACTTGGAACTTCAACACTGACATTTAATTTCTTTCTTTCTTTCTTATATATATATATATATATATATATTATATATAGAAACAAATAAAATAACCCATATAATATATATTATTATTATATATAAATATATATATATATATACAACAATCCCCCACTTATTTATATATAATACAAAATATAATAACTTGGTCTTTATATAGTGAATAGCCATGAAGTGGACTTAAGCCTTTAACTTATGGTTGAATATGAATCAATTAAGTAGACATATTCTCACTACATATGAGTTTTTGCTCTTTTTTGGTTGGCGGCACCGTTGTTTTTAAAAAAAAGGCCTTGTGCTCGATCCTAGTATTCACAAGTACTCTAGTAATCTACCGATAGTAATCCATAAGAAGTAGCCTCTCACTTCTCTACTTGTATAGGTAGACTTATCAAGAATGTCCACACACATTCCACTTAGCTATAAGCCTATTAAGAATTTAATTAAATTCATCCTAACCTCATGTGGCAATTAGTGCATAGGTTAGATATGGAACTTTGAAATAGTGTCACCCCCACTATTTTTAAGTTATGCACTTGAAATGTATCCATGTTTCCATTTCACTAATATCTTCTATTGAATTGCCTTTGAAAACTCTTATGTTAAGGTGACAAATGTGTGACTTGTACCTTAAGATAGAGGGGGTTTCAATCAAAATACTTTTTGTTAAATTGGTAGTAGTCCCATCTCTCTCACGACCTTTGTTATCTTTTCTCCGGTTAATGGTTTTGTTAGTGGATCCGCTAACATTTGATTTGTAGGGAGGTACTGGAGCACCACCTTCCCTTTCTTAACCATACTTCTTATATGATTATACCTCATAGAAATATGTTTACTATGATTAGACATTCTTTCATTCTTTGTATTGTATATTGCGGCTTGATTATCACAATACAAAGTAGTAGGACCCTTTTTAGGATCAATAAAAGGAATAGTTCTAAGGAATCTTCTAAACCATATAATGTCTTTGCTCGCAATAGACATTGCAATATACTCGGATTCCAAAGATGATAAAGCAACACAAGTTTGCCTTTTCGAAGACCAAGAAACTATGGCACCACCAATGGTGAGTAACCAACCACTCGTTGATTTTGAATTTGTTATGTCGGATGCCCAATTTGCATCACTATAACATTCAAGTGTAGATGAATTGCACTTATAATGTAAACCATAGTTTATTGTGAACTTCAAGTACTTTAGTACCCTTTTTAATTCCTTCCAATGTTCTTCACTAGGATTATTAGTGAATCTACTCAATATGCCAATTGAACACGCCAGATCGGGTCTTGTGTGATTTACCACATACATTATACTTCCAATAATTTTGGCATATTCTTCTTGATTTATTGCTTCTCCTTCATTAGGAGTTAGCTTCACATGAGGATCAATTGGGCTTTTGCTCACTTTGCAATCAAAGTAATTGAACTTTCTCAATATCTTCTCTATGTAATGAGATTGAGTTAAAATAAAAGTTCCACCCTTTTTGATAACTTTGACCCCCAAAATAACATCTACCGGACCTAAGTCCTTAATGTCAAAAACTTGCCCCAAGTAATTTTTAGTTTCATTAATGCAATCCATATTAGTACCAAAAATAAGCAAATCATCAACGTACAAAGTCACAAGCACTTTATATTTAGAAGTTACTTTAGTAAAAACACAACTTTCTATTTTGTTACTTATAAATCCAAATTTCTTAATTTCTTTCTTGAATTTCTTATACCATTGTCTAGGCGCTTGTTTGAGACCATACAATGATTTATTCAATTTACATACTTTATGTTCTTCACCTTGAATAACATAACCCTCGGGTTGATGTATGTAAATTTCTTCTTCAAGATCACCATTCAAGAAGGCCGTTTTTACATCCATTTGATGAACCTCTAGGTTATAAATAGAAGCAATGGCAAAGATTGTCCTAATAGATGTGAATTTAGTAACGGGAGAAAATGTCTCAAAATAATCAATCTCTTCTTTTTGAATAAAACCTTTGACTACTAATCTTGCTTTGTACTTATCAATAGTACCATCCGTTTTGAGTTTCTTTTTCAAAACCCACTTAGAGCCAATAAGTTTAGTGTTAAGAGGAGGCTCAACTAGAGTCCATGTTTTATTATCATGAATTGATTTTATCTCAGCATCCATGACTCTTTTCCACATGTCCGCATCGGACATAGACATAGCTTCTTGAAAAGATTTAGGATCCTCTTCCAAAAGATATGTCATCATATTGGGACCAAAATTCTTTTCAATTCTACGTCTCTTACTCCTTCTTAACTCGATTATTTCATTATTTTCGTCCTTGTCTAAATTTCCATCTTCTTGTGGATCATGTAATTGTGTACTAGATTCCACATCATGTGAATTAGACACATTTGATTCCAATTCAAGTTCTTTTAGTCATTCACTATCTAGTTCTAATTTGTCCGCATCCTTAACATTTAAATGTTCATAAAAAATGGCATGTGCAACTTCAATTACACTATTAGAACTAATGTTAAGAAATCTATAAGCTTTACTCATTTGAGAATAACCAATAAAAATAGATTTCACGGCTTTAGAACCAAGTTTAGGCCTTTTCAAAGTTGCATCTAAAACATATGCAATACAACTCCATACTTTGAAATGTTTAATGCTAGGTTTATGCCCAACAAACAATTCATATGGAGTTTTCATATGCTTTTTATTCACCACTCGATTACTAATGTAACAAGAGGTTAATAGTGCTTCACCCCAATAACTCATTGGAAGTTCCGAATGAATTATCATAGCACTAACCATCTCCATTAAGGATCGATTTTTCCTTTCGGCTACTCCGTTTTGTGGAGGAGTATTTGGTGCCGAAAACTCTCTAATTATACCATTTTGTAAACAAAATTCTTTAAAATCATTAGAGAGATATTCACCACCTCTATCGGATCTTAATCTTTTGATCCTTAAACCAATTTGGTTTTCAACTTCATTTTTGAAGATTTTAAACTTATCAAAGGCCTCATCTTTTGTTCTAAGTAAGTATACATAAGTAAATTTAGAGAAATCATCTATAAAAGTAATAAAGTAACGTTTTTCACCTCTAGTGACATGTTCTTTATTATCACATAAATCCGTATGAATTAATTCAAGTAAAGATGATGTTCTACTAACACTTTTAAAATTGGTTTTAGTTAACTTAGATTGTGCACAACATTCACAATTATTCATAGAACAACTAGATGAATTTTTAGGAATTAATTCACAACTAATCATGCGAGACATAGCATTTAAACCAATATGTCCTAATCTATGATGCCAAAAATCATGCTTATCATGCTCAATGATATATTTATAATTTGAACCATAAAAATAAGAAGAACTAGAAATAGCTTTATTGATACTCAACAATTACATATTGTCTTTAATGTAGCCTTTCCCAACAAATGACCCTTTCTTAGTAATAATCACTTGTTGAGATCCAAAAGCCACTTTAAAGCCATTAGAGTCCAACTTAGGGACTGATACAAGATTTTTCCTAATAGAAAGAATATGATAAACATTTTTCAAAGTTAATGTCTTCTCAGAAGTTAGCGGAAGTTCCACTGTTCCTCTACCCAAAACCACACTAGTTGAAGAATTTCCCATGTAGACAGTTTTAATCTCGTCCAATTCTTCATATATTTTGAACAAGTTCCGATTTGAAGTAACATGACATGTTGCACCAGAATCCACCCACCAATCAGTGCCGGCTTGACCAACAAGACAAACTTCCGTAAGCATACCAACAAGATCATCAATAATCATGTTTGTCTCATTCTCTGTCTTTGGTACTTTTCGATATCGACATTCTTTAGCAAAATGTCCCGATTTACCACAAACATAGCAAGAAATTTTCTTCTTCTTTCTGCCGTTACCACCATTCCTCTTAGAATAAAAGTTCTTCCTTTTCTGGAATTTTCCATGGTTTCTATTGGAAGTTCCAAAACCACTTTTCTCTTCTAAGTAGTTAATACCATCATTTTTCACCATAGTTGAACTATCCCTTTTAAGACTTTTGGTCTCAATTTGGCGATAAACACGAAGCACCAAGGGAGATCCGGCAGCAGACTGTTATCCAAATTTCTCCGAGCGTTTAATTTTATCCGATCCTGGGCTGGCATGGAGGCAAACTCACGGAAGAGAAAAGCTTGAATAATGAGCTCCCAGACTCTATGGGGTAGACTACAATCTCGGAGGGCATGCAAGGGGTCCTCTCGGTCCGAGTTACATCTAGGACAAGTTGCGTTTTGGAATATATGACGGTCAAAACGAAGGGAATTAGTTATAATAGCCTCATGGTAAAATAGCCATATGAAGTGTTTCATCTTGAGGGGACATCTGAGCTTCCAAATCCAGCTCCAATTTTCTTGGTTAGATTCTCCGGAAGATTTCCTCAACGAGCAGTATGCCAACTTGCCTGTAAATTTTCCTTTCGGGGCAGCACACCAAACTCTAGTATCCATTCCAATATCCTCGAAAGGGATGGGGATTTGCAAAATATGATTTTTCACAGTAATGGGGATTGGCGTTTTCACCTTATCAAGGTCCCAATTCTTCAACAGGTCCCAGACATTAGCCACCTTAAGGTTAACCTCCTCATCAAGAATGTCAACCTCAATAAGGTCACAAAGGAGGTCTTCCCCGATCCAATGGTCGAACCAAAATGAAATTGTTAGACCATTACCAATACGCCACCTTATCTCTCCTTCCACCAATTTAGTACTCCGAACAATCCCTTTCCATTGAGGGGAGGCATTCATCATGAGAGGACATTCAGGAAAGTCAACATTTTTCATATACTTCTTTCAAAAGGTCTCCCGCCAAGTACAATCATCGTTAGCGAGAATTTTCCACCCAATTTTAGCTAGGATAGAGAGGTCCCGAGGCCACCAAGCTTCTTTTCTTTTGTAACCATTCCCCATTTGACCGAATGAACACGCCTACAATTCCTATCCGTGGCCCAAAGGAAGGCTCGGTTCAACTTGTCAAGATGGTGGAAAACCGACATGGGGAGCCAAGCGATTTACATGATATGAGAGGGCATCGTGGGGGTAACTACATTGATAAGAGTGGATCTTCCCACAAAGTTTAGCATTTTTGCGTTCCAAGAGGAAAGGCGAGCTTAGACTTTGTCAATAAGCTGTTTATACAAAGAGGCCGAGGCCCTAGAGTGGGTAAGGTGAACACTAAAGTACTTACCCAAATCCATCGTGCACCCAAACTTAAGGTGACTCGCAAAACACCTCCTTATGCTCCGATCTGTGTTACTAGAGAAGAAGATTCTCAATGTGCTCTCATTAACCTTAAGCCCCGATTTAGAGCAAAAATTATTCAAAATCTCTCTAGTAGTGGAGGCGTTGTTCCGGATAGCCTTGGCCATGAACGTGAGGTCATACGCGAAAAAAAGATGAGAGAACCGTGGACCTCCCCGACAAACTGGAAGCGGATCCCAAGTACCATCATCAACCGCTTGCTTTATAAGATAATCAAGTCTTTCAACGCAAAGAACAAAGAGGTAGGGGGAAAGAGGATCCCCTTGACGAAGACCACATTTGTGGGAAAAGGGCTCAAGCGGTTTACCATTCCAAAGAACTCTCGAACTAGTACTCTTAACACAAAACATAACGAGACGGATGAGATGGGAAGGGAAGGCAAAGAACTCCAACGTTTGTTCAAGAAAGCCCCAACTAATCTTGTCATAAGCTTTCTCTAAGTCAAGCTTGATAATCATCCCCCGGGTTTTGCATTTTGATTGCCGAAGGCTATGAAGCATCTCTTGAATCACTAGAATGTTATCATGTGTCCCTCATCCGGGTATGAAACTACTTTGGAGAGGGGACACAATCTCGGACATAATCGGTTTTAAGCGCATGGTCACAATTTTAGTAACAATCTTGTAGAGGACATTACAAAGGGCAATCGGCTGGAATTGTTTGATGGATGTCGAGTTGTCCTCCTTGGGTATCAAACAAATGAAAGTGTCACCAATATCGTGGTGGAACTTTCCATAACGAAAGGCATTGGTGACAAACTCCACCACCGAGTCCCCCACTTGGTCCCAAAATCGTTGATAGAAAAACGCTTGACAACCGTCCGGGCCCGGGGATTTGTAGGGGCTAATAGAGTTGACCACACCACGGATTTCCTTATGAGTTGGGATACAACCAAGACTCTCATGTTGCTCATTGGAAATGCGGCATTGGTGAGGGCTCAAAGGTAAAGTATTCGTACAAGTCGAGTCCGTGTGCGAGAAGAGATTGGCAAAATAAGCCGTAACATGGCACTTAAGAGTATCATCATCCGTGACCCAATTATCACCAATTTTCAGCGTATCAACCTTTTTACGTCTCCTTCTAACAATTGTTGTGGCATGAAAAAAGCGAGTATTACCATCACTGTGTTCAAGCCATTTAACACGGGATTTTTTGAACCATAACATTTCTTCTTGCCGAAAGATGGAATTGAATTCCGAAATAAGCTCAATCTCAAGAAAATGGAGGAAAGAGCTTTCCCGCTCCGCGAGGCTACGTTGAACCTTCAATCCGCACCTTAAGAATTCGCTTACGAGCGAAAATATTCCCAAAGGTCTCTCTATTCCATTTGCACATGAATTTTGGTAGAGTGCCAAGAGCTTCTTCAATACATCCCGAACCTTTCCAAACATCATTCACAACCTCCACACAATGTGGGTGGGAGGACCAAGCTAACTCGAACCGGAATGGTTTCTCTCGGATCGGGTGGTTTCCAATTCCATGGCAACAAGTGAGAATTGGGTGGTGGTCCGAGTGGGTCCTAGGTAAGTGGAGAACCGTACCTTGCGGAAAAGCCACTCTCCAAGCTTCATTGGCAAGGAAGCAGTCAAGGCGTTATCTTTAGTTAAACAATATTCTGAGATATTTACTTTTCCCATAAATTAAACCATGTTACGTAATTTCATGCTGCAATAAAACAAGAAATCACTCAATTCATTTCCAATAGTTGGATTTATCAATATCATTTATTATTATAGGTCTTTATTTGGGTTGCAAATAAAGTTGTAACTAGTTTTCAATATTGACTTTGTTTATTTATAACAAGGGTCTTAAATTTGGCTCGAAACCTTGAAATTTCGGGTTTTCAGGGGTCCCGTAGCGAAATCGAACTTTCGATACAATTTTGCAGAATATCTTTCGAAATTTTCCAATTTTTTTGTCGAAACCCAAAATTTTCCAAAACTTATTATTTGGGGTTGGGGAGGGGGGATGGGTGGGGGGTTTATCTTTAGTTAAACGATAATCTAAGATATTTACTTTTCTCATAAATTAAACCATGTTGCGTAATTTTATGCTACAATAAAACAAGAAATCACCCTATGCATTTCCAACAGTTGGATTTATCAATATCATTTATTATTATAGGTCTTTATTTGGGTTGCAAATAAAGTTGTAAATAGTTTTCAATATTCACTTTGTTTATTTATAACGAGGGTCTTAAATTTGGGTCGAAACCTTGAAATTTCAGGTTTTCAGGGGTTCCGAAGCAAAATTGAACTTTCGATCCAATTTTGTAGAATATCTTCCGAAATTTCGATCGAATCCCAAAATTTTTGTCGAAACCCGAAATTTTTCGAAAGTTATTATAATTTTTGTCAAATATCTATCGAAATTTGACCAAAACTCAAAATTTCCCGAAATTTTGATCGAAACCCAAAATTTTCTGAAATTTAAAATAATATTTATTTTTTCATTTTTAAAATATTTTATAGTTAAAAATTAGGGTCAAATGATCATTCATATTAAAAGAAAAGATTATAAATGACCAAATATGTAAACCAATAAGCCAGTGTTGTGAAACCCGGACCGACCCGGATGGTCGGATCGCTCAAAACCGGAACCGGTCACAAATACAGTCCGGTTATACCAAAAGACCATTCAAAGCTCAAAATCGGCGGTTTTGGCTAAAAACCGTTCGGCCTGTCGGTTGAACCGGTGAACCGTTAAAACTGGTGCCGAAACTGATGAACCTGGCGGTTCGTAAATAATATAAAATTCAAAGCTTAAACCTTTTATTTTTTATCCCAAATCTGAAATCAGCCTTCTCTCATAGACGTAGAACCGCCGAATCGGACGACCCATTCACGGTTGGTAGATGGACCGGTTTGAAACAAAGTTTTTGCTTGAGTTGAAGCTGTAAATGTTTTGTATTCCTCCATTTCTGAGATTTGAGTTTCTTGGTATATAAAGAATGGATCTGAAGGTGGATTGCAAGTTGATGAATTAAAAAAAAGGAAAAGACAAAATTAGATGAAGATTAGAAGGAAAAAATGAAGAAAATTAGATAAAGAAAAAGAAGGAGGAAGAGGTGCGGCGGCGGGTGGACTGCCAGGCTGTGCATTTCCTTCCTTTTATATTATTTTTCACCCATTTTCCTTTTTTGTAATTTTTTATTGCTAATCAATATAAAGTGAGTTCCTATTTAAGTTGGTCTTATTATGCATTTAAGTTGGTTAATTATTTTTATTGGGTTTCACATTATATAATCTAAAAAATATATGGTATATATGTATATAAACATATATACACATATATTATTGATTTATAATATTTAGTATTATATTAATTATTATTTATTGCATAATTATGACGTCACCGGTTCGACCGCGGTTGACCCGGCGGTTGAACCAGTGATCCGTGACGCGGTCATTTTTCCGATTCGCTATCCGGTCCTATTTTCAGAACATTGCAATAAGCAATAAATTTAAATACGAATCTAAAAGTGATATTAGACAATAAGTTAATAAAAATTCGAGTCTGAACACAAAAATTATTTAAATAAGATCTCATAAAATTTCTCTTAAAAGCTTGATGTGGTTTTGAATAATATTTTTTTACTAAAATAGTGGTACACTTTATTTTGATGGAGTTTTTATGATATTTGATTATTATGTTACTACTATTATTTTCTATTTTTCACAGCAGGTTTTAGTCATTTTATTTAACAAGATTCATTATGCATATATTATACATGGAATGTTATTAATGTGAAAAATGCATGATTATGGTATTTGAAGTTACACAAAACTTCTTTGTAAATTTCCAAATATTTTTATAAATTTCTATGATTTCTTTAAAATCGAAATCGAAATTTTGAATATTCCCAACCCCCTTGCTAATTACCAAGAACTTCGTTGCCACTATTTTCATCAAAATTTTCGTAAATTTACTACCCCAATATCGATACTAATACCGAGATTTAATACCTTGTTCATAACATTGTAAATAGTTTTTTTCTAATGTATATTTACATTGAATTATATGTCATTTCTACTTTATTTTGCAATCACAAGTTCTTTTACACTAAAGTTTCATCGCTCTCATTTACTACCTCACACCAGTATCGCATCCATACACATGTATTTAATTATTCGTTGCACACGCACTAAATATGATCTGACTGCTAGTTTACTAATAAAAGACCTATGCTATAGTGCATTGCATCATGTGGGGCAAAGTGACAGCTTTTGTGGCGGCATTTAGACACGAGGCACTTATGAGCAGAGACGGCTTAAGAGTGCGTGTGCGATAAAAATCGTGTGACATATTCCAATGCGAAAAATGACTAGTAAAATAGATGAGAAACTTGGTAGTCGAACATCAATGAAGAAAATCATTTATTTATTCTTTCCAGCTGATTGAATTGAGATATTTACAAACATATTGGGATTGGGATACGAGTTACAAACAATATTAAATATCAATCTGAATTGGGATGATGCAAAACGAGATCATTCTGAAGCGGATAAGGTACAACATATTTTATCCACTTTTTTATAGCTATATTATGTTGAGTGAGTGGACTTCATCCATGAACCCTATTATCAATAATTATATTTGGACCAATTACATCCAATTTAATATATAATTACTCATGCATAATATGAGGGAATTGTTTTGTTCAAATAGGTTCTAATCATACTCAATCAACTACATAGCATTTGGTCTCACTTTCCGAAAATTCGAACCGTACAATGACTAGTATAATTTATATAGATCTAGCCAAATCCACGGAAAAATTAAAGAAATATTATATTTTAAAAAAAAAATTCAAAAAATACCACAAATTTGACCGGGTATAAGAAAATACCATATTGCGCCTTGGTGACAGGCGGTATCGACTGACAAAAGTAGATAGCGCCTGTCACCAAGGCGCTATCTACTGACAAAAGTTGATAGCGCCTTGGTGACAGGCGCTATCTACCTTTGTCAGTCAGGCGCTATCAACTTTTGTCAGTCAATAGCGCCTGTCACCAAGGCGCTATCTACTTTTGTCAGTATATGGCGCCTTTGTGACAGGCGCTACCAGTTTTCTATTTAATCCGGCCCCTACTCTTCGTCTGTTCCCGCATCCAATTCAGTCAAATTTTGTGATCTTTTCCCCAAATTATCTGTTCCCGCATCCAATTCAGTCAAATTTTGTGATCTTTTCCCCAAATTATTTATAAGGTAAATTTTAATTATATGCAATTTAGTTTATGTATTTCAATTATGATAGTAGCATTTTACTTAGTAAATATTTTAATCTAGTGCTTTAAGTATATTAAATCACTAGGTTTATGTATGTTTAGTTTAGTTTAGTTTAGGTTCATATGATTTAGTTTAGTTTTCAAAATTTATAGGTAATTTTTTTAATTCAATGTTATATTGGTATTTAGTTAAACTTAATTTTTACTAAGTATATTATTTCATTTTGTCTTGTTATTGATTTTATTGTTCCTAGTTTGTGATATAATTTAGTAGTATTCTGTGGTTTGAACTATAATTTAACAATTGATATTTTGCAGAAATGTCGATCCCGAGTACTGTTAAACTTATTATATTCTCGGATGGTGAGGTAATCGAAGAATCAAATTCAATGAGATATAGTAGTATACGTCCGAGCGCTAACCTGAGAATAGACCGTAAGATCAAATTTGTTAATTTGGTGAGAAAGTTATATGATAGAACCAAAATTGATGTGAATCAATTTTTGTTGAAAGTTTTTATTAAATATTCATTTGGAGAAGGGGGATACCATTAGGGAGAATTTAATGGAGATCAAAGACGATGAAGATTTGTGGTTTTTCTTGGATCCTATCAATGAAGTTTCTACATTGGAGCTTTTTATTGAGAAGCAAATGATACAGTCTCAGGATCCCTTTTCGTCATTGTTAACACAAGTGACGCCGACACCAAACCAATTCCCATCATTTTATTCACAACCCTTCTTACCAGATTTAAATATAGGTATAAGCCAAATAGCCGATACACAAGCAGGTAATCTATGTTTTATTTGTACATTGTGCCATCATATTTTCTAAAATATTTATTGTTTGTACATAATTCTAATTACTATTTTTTGTGATTGTTTTTTAGGATGTTCAACATCGGGGAATGCATATGACGGTGTTGGAATTGCACATAATGAAAATTGGGCGACTAATTCTACATGGGCTTTTCCATTTCCTGATATGCATGTAGGTAAATATTAATTTGGGGCCAAATGCACATTTTGTTAGACTTTTTTATTATTCCTATATATGCATATTTTATCTTCATGTTTTAACCCGTGGTTCTTTTGAAATTTTTATTTGTGCATGTAGGAGGCCCTTCTGAGCATTTTGAGGAAGCCAACTATAATGCTCATTTTTCTAATCACGCAGGGCCGAGCAGTTCAGCCGAACCCCATTTCGATCAGTTTGAAGATGACGAGAATGTTGAATCAGCAGATTCAGATTACTACCCTTCAGAAAGTGACATGGATGAAGAAATGAACTACATACCAACTGATACTGATGATGATGAGGAGGAAATTGAGGAGGAAGATGTTCCTCCCGCAGTGGCTCAAGAAAGACTTCACAGAGTACTCCCATTTTATTCCACAAAAGATCCCGAAGTAGAAGGAGACTCATTAGGTCTACTAAATGGAGTACAAACAAGGGATATGATCTATGATTATCCAATAGGTAATCTTGGGTTGGGTTTGGTATTTGAGAACAAAAAGAGCTTGCAAAAAGCGGTGAAAGATTACCACTGTAAGCACCAAAAACGCGAGTACAAGGTGACGATCAGTGAACCAAACAAATGGAAAGTGGTATGCAAACACAAAAACAAACCCGAGCATTGTGAATTTGAACTCCGAGCTCATTTCAACGTGAAACTAAACATGTAGATAATTTCAAAATTCGGTAAGTTACACTCATGTCTCTTCGATAATACCAGGGAGAAACACCCTAACTTGGACATGAATTTGGTCGCCAACGAAGTTATACCACATGTGGAAGAAAATCCGGCATTTGAGATCAATCAAATAATAGTACTTGTACAGCAGAAATGGAATTGCGAAATAAGTTATGGCAAGGCTTGGTACAGTTTGCAACGTGCAAATGAACTTGTATACGGGACTTGGGAGGACTCTGTGAAAAACTTACCTAAGTTATTGGGAGCTATCAAGAAATGGAATCCAGGCACAATTGTTGAATGGGTACACAAAGATGCCTATGAAAATCCAAAAGTGTTGAAGTATGTGTTTTGGGCATTCAGGCCGTGTATAGATGGATTCCAACATTGCCGGAGGGTCATATGTGTCGATGGGACACATCTATACGCACGCTACAATGGTAAGTTGTTGATTGCAACTACTCTAGATGGAAATAACAACATCTTGCCTCTTGCATTCGCAATCGTTGACAATGAGACGAATGAATCCTGGCTTTGGTTTCTACGATGTCTAAGCCACTATTTTGTTTCACCCAATGAAGGCGTATGCCTTCTTTCTGATCGTCATCAAGGCCTATTAAATGGAGTCAAAGTCGTACGAGCATTTCACCCTCCTCTAGGATGTCATCAATATTGTCTGCGTCATGTGGTTTCAAACTTCAACCACACGTTCAAAAATAAAGCTTTGAAGCAGCTATGTTCTAATGCAGGAAACGCACATAGCATCGAAAAATTTGAACGTGAAATGAACAAAATTCGTGCATTGAATGAAGAGGCTGGAGCTTGGTTGGACAAAATCGATAAAGAAAAATGGACACTTTCACATGACGGAGGGGTGCGAGAAGGCATTATGACTACAAACATGGGAGAGAGCTTTAATAATGTGATGAAAACAGCTCGACATCTTCCACCTACAGCTATTGTGGAATTCACATTCCATAAACTTGCCATGTATTTTTGTGATCGAGCGGTAGATGGTTTAAAAATGAAGATCAATGGTCCCTTGACAAGACAAGCTACTAAACTCTACGAGAAGGAGACAGATGCTTCCAGTAACCACGAAGTAAAAAAAAATTCTTATTCTAACCAAACTGGCCAAGTTTTTTGTCGCGCCCAGTTCGAAAGCCATGGTCGAAGGTACTCTGTAGACCTAAAAAATCAAAATTGTTCTTGTGGAAATTGGACGGCAATTGGAATTCCATGCTCACATGCGGTTGCCTTGGCCAAAGCATTGACTTTAAGGTCGATAAATCTTGTTAAACAATATTACGGAGTTGATGAGTATATAAAAACATATGAAGGAAGGTTCTATCTGTTGCCTGACAAGTATTATTGGGATACCCCAAATTTTGAGCTAGTCCACGACCCTTATTCAAAGAAGAAACGACTTGTGGGCAGAAACGTGAGCACTCGCATTCAAAATGAGATGGATTCGTAGATTGTTGAGCACTTTTTTAATATTTTATTGTTTAATTAGTAATGAATGTCTATGTTGTAATATTTTTCGTTTAATAAAATATATTTTCTTTATTTTGGACTTGTTTTTATTGCCTAAATAATTAGAGATAATTAGAGATAATTCAAGTGATAATAAAACTAAATACCATTGAATAATAACTTAACTAATACTAATAAAATACAAAATAGGTTAAACAAAATTAGGGAAATAAGGTTCTATTGTTGCCTTCGACGTTGCAACTTTGTAAGGCAAATAGTGGGATTCACCACCCTTTCGGATCGTCTCCGTCGATCATTTCTCGGTGCCGGCTGATCTTGTTGAGTCACGTACTCTTGTTCCTGAGGTGCGGGGCTGTTCATATCCCAATTTATAGGAACAGGAGAAATATTTCTCTGGTTCTGTGGTGGAGTTGACTCTGTTGCGCCAAAAAGCATCTCTAAAGGTATTAATGGGTCCGACGAGTATGACCTCCTATAGGAAGTGCCTTCGCCTCCATAATTAAAACCTTGTCCATATGAAGTACCTTCGCCTCCATAATTGAAACCTTGTGGCCTCCCATATGAAGCGCCATCTCCACCATAATAGAAACCTTGTGATTGGGGATCGAGTGATGGATGTAAAATTTGTGATTGCGGCTCGACTGTAGGATGATATACCGATGATGGAGGATCGACAGGGTATGGTTGAGTGTGAGTCCATCTTTGTTTTGCATCACCAGTGTGAGTCCATCCACCTCCTACCATACTAGCAATGTGAGAAAGACTCGATTTGACATTCCCTAATACTCTGTCAGCATCACTGTCAGTCTGATTGACTTGTCGGAGGAGGTTCTGAATTTCATGACCCTGAAAAAATAAACATAAGTGTGAGATGAAATAAATAAAAGATTTAGCAAAATATCATACATCAAATCAAATACTAACCACATTATCTAGAAGAGGACCCGCCCCTGTTTGGTATGTGTTTCTTGACCAATTCAAGGTCCGTGATATATAACGACGAGTGATGGACTGATACCACTCCTCGTAGTCCGGTGCCGTGCCCACACCCTCAACTCCATTTATAATGCGATTTTCCCGGTTATTCCATATTTCAATTTCCCTCCTGAATTTTCTCGTCCAGTTTCTCGCATCTCGTCCCCTGCGATCAATCCTCCTAAAGCGTTCTACTGCCGGTGGAATAGTTTGTACGTAACTAAACTGTCGCATAACACGATCAGGACAGTGCCACTCCACAATGTTAAAGCATATCAATGGGACAAATGATGTCCACGCAATCCAATCCAAACATCGTGGAGGCAGATCAGCAATGTCCGGATCAAAAAAGGAGTACGGAGTCCAAACAAACTGAAATAAGACAAAATATGATAGAATATTATTAATATCAAAGACATATAATACTTCATAATATAATGGTGTGACTATAATTTGTTACTCACATGATGATCGGTCATCAAATCAAGCTCAAATCAAGCTGCTCCCTGAACGCAGGAAGATTGTTAGCAGTAACAAAGCTCCCTGATCGAGGGGGATACCACCTTCAATATAAAAAACAAAAATAAGTAAAGAAAATATGATGTTTGTTAATATATATGAATAACTTACCGTTCAGCATGAGGAGCTCGTGCAATGCCATTTATATCTATCGGCCCAATTTCCTGAGGAAGGTTTGTAGGCCTAACAACCACTATCCGTGACCATGCCCAAATCTGTTAAAAGTAAATACATTAATCTCATAAGCATTCTTAGTTCTAAGTAAGGTAAAAACACAATGTACTGAAACACAATTATCACACCTGTACCAAATTTAATGGACCTGAAATACTTCCTTTGGTTTTCAAACATGCCTTTGAGAGTTCCCGGTACAAGTACGCCAATATAGCACTCCCCCAACTATATGTACCGACTTCGGCAATGTCTTCTAAAACCTTTAACTAATAACATGGAATCACGTCTCCGCTACTGTCTGGACACATCACGCCTATCAACAGAAATGCCCAACAGCGTGCTATTTTATCAACATCCTCTTCACTGGAAAGCTCCATAATTTGTCTATTCTCCGCACTCACGTGCTCAACAATCGTCTTTGCTTTTATCTTAAACCCTTTACTCAGAAAATCCTGAGGCCCAGTCGTAATCCCTAAGAGGTTTAAAATTCGGGCTTGATGCTGTTGGTATGTCGCACACTCATCATCAGCAATTACCGGGCGACCGTCTACTGGTAGACCCCATAAAATTGCTACGTCTTGGAGAGTAATCGTAGCCTCTCCATTTCGCAAATGAAAAGTGTTCATCTCCGAACGCCACCTCTCGACCAGGGCAGATATAAGACCCAAATCATTTTTCAACTTACTTAACTTATAGACACGGTAAAACCCCATTTCATTAAGCTTATGAAGGACACGGGCATCTGGAGCGGTGATATAGGCAGTATGGTATGTATGATAGTCTGCTCGTCTAGACCGTAGTAGTAACTCTTGATCATCTCTGCTGAAAACTAATTCACTCCTATGATTGGCCTGCTCGGTCAGCACAGTATTGACTGAAGGGCCATATATCCTAGCCTCGGTGCCACTACCACTGGTACTCGCCATCCTGGATTGAAAAATATGTAATAACACATAATTAGATTACGATGACTTCATTAAAATATTAGCCGCTAAAGTTTCTAATGATTAAAAATTATAACATAAAATTATAATAAATTCGAAACTTCATAATTCATAGTAAACTACACAAAATTTTGCAAATTAAATAAAATCATATAAAAATTCTAAAACTACACAAAAAATACATGAACCTATATCATACTTCAAAATTAAACTAAAAGAAAAACACATTATTGAAATTCGGCTAAATTATATAAAAAAACACTAAATTAAAATGTTTACTAACTAAAATTAGACTAATATTATAATTGCATTATATAAACTAAATTGTATATAATTAAAATTTACCTTTTAAATATTTTGAAGAACAAAAAACGATCACAAAATTTACTTGAAAAGCTTGTGTTTTGTATATCAGTAGCCTGCGTTTTGTATCTTTGGCTAAGGCAGGGGAGGGTTAAATACCCAGCTGATAGCGCCTTGGTCAAAGGCGCTATCACGTGGGTGTCAGCCGGGCAGGCTGATAGCGCCTTGGTTAAAGGCACTATCAGCCACTTTGGAAAAAGTGGTCAGATAGCGCCTTGGTCAAAGGCGCTATCAGCCACTTTTTCCAAAGTGGTGGCAGCTTTGCAGGTAAAGCTGCAGAAAATGTCAGATTGTGCCTTCTTCGAAGGCACAATGTGGTATTTTCTAATACCCAGTCAAATTTATGGTATTTTTCGAATTTTTTTTTTAAAATATAATATTTCTTTAATTTTTTCCCAAATCCACTTCAAAATAGAATTTTTATTTTTTTTTAATTCTAGACGAGGAGATACCCTGAGCCGATAAATTTGGGTCGATAGATTTTAATCATGGGTCACACAGACCCTATAAAACTCCAAATAAGAAGAGAAAAGTCATAATTTATGACAACTTGAAATTGAACCCAAGACCTCCCACATGAAGGTAGAAACTGGTATCACTAGGTTAGCAAGCCTTGTGTAAGATAGAGTATTTTCAGCGATAAACTATCCATAATTTCCCCCATTTTATAGCTCTCTGTTTGGTTCAAGAAAATTAACAGGGAAATGAAAAGAAACACTAGAAAAACCATTTTCCATTATTTGGTTACTAGAGAAAATGAAAAGAAAAAATTTAAGAAATAAAATTTAATACTAATTTGAGACAATACATTTTTTTTCACCATTTGGTTAAAAAAAAGAATGACAAAAGAAAAATGATTTTCTTTGTGTTTCTTTTTTTTTTTTTCCCTAGTGATTTACTCGAACCAACCAAACAGAATGTAACAGTATTTGTCAAGCATGCTCTCTTGGACTTCATGAATTGAGGAATGTACAAGTTTACTAGTCTATAACGCCCCCCACCCGAGTACTACGAGTTCAAATATTATACATTTAAATTTAATTGTTTTCTAAATTTGAAAAAGAAAAATATTAGAGACTTGCTGATCTTCCTATTGAGGCATTAATGAATTAAAAAAGCGATTATTTGTTGGGTTTTTTAATTTTTATGTTATTTGTGCATCTATTTTCATTTTTTGTGAAATTAGGTCATATTGCATCCAAGTCAAAAGTTTATAATGGATATGACTACAAATATGATAACACTGCCTACTACAATAATATACAATAATATAAGTAGGTCATTTTGCACATCATCGATTAAAAGGGTTTATTCCGATTATTTCTCTACACTGAAAGTTAAATTAATCATATATTCTAATGCACAATAACGTAACGTGCAAAATAAGATTCGTTTTTTCTATTTTGTTTGAAAAAAGTTATATTTCATATTCCTGTGAAACACGAAACCTGCACTTGTCCCCCTGTGTTTAAAATGTAGCCTTATATACCAATGTGATTTTATGAATTATCAATAGTAAAAATCGATGATGTGAAATTAGGTCATATTGCATCCAAGTCAAAAATTTATTATGAATAGTAAAAAATTTACTTTTTCTCTTTTTTTACAAGAATTTCTTCAAGCACAGCTAGAATTAATTGTGAGGTATTTTTTTTTTGAAAAAAATTCATGATGTGCCAACCAAACAAGTTTTTTAAGAGAAAAATATCTTGACATTGTACTATGGACATTCAAGCATTAAGTTAGGCAAAGTAAAGATAAAATATCGGAATTGAGATGCCAAGCATAGAGTATCGCCCCAATGCCTATTGGAATCTAAGGGTTTAATTAGATGTCATATTCATTTTGGAGAGTTATTTTCCATGACAAAGGTGAGAATTTTTTTAAAAAAAGAGGGATAAGAATATGGTGCTAAAAGTGTATTCGGATAAGTTTTTTTTAAAAAGAAAAATATGTAATGATTGTGGCTAATGTGATATATTTTTTGTTATGAGAAATTTGTTTGGATTAGTGTTTTGATATAATTCTTCTTAAACATATTTTAGTCAAGCCCATTAATTTAGTCATAAAAAAAATAGGCATAATGAATTTTATTTTGCACGTTGCGTTATTTTGCATTTGAATATGCGATTAATTTGGGGAGTTGATAAAGACACTCCACTTATTGTTATTGGTACTCCAACTTTTATCTTATTTCATCAAATAGACAAAAATAACTCTGATGTCAAAATATATAATTTAATACAAGACAAAATTACCCCTCATTACTATTAGATGTACACGCACCCAAAATAGAAAAAGAAAAGCAAAAGCTGAAGTGAAACTTTTAGCTTCGCTTCAAAAGAAAAAAAGAAAAAGTTAGGGCAAACCAATGGTTTGTGCACGACTGCACACACACTTTCCCAACTTTGAAAAAACTTCTTTCACAAGTTGTTTCATATTATTTAGTTCTTTGTTGATTTTTGATATTGAGTCGATAAATCTAGCAATGGAGCAAAGAAGTAATGATCCTGATTTAGAAGAGTTGGAAGAAATACTAAAGTTTGTAAATAATAAAAGTGTCGAGAAAATTTCAAAGTATTATCAAACACCCTATGAGCCCATTGATAATACAATTGGTATTTTTATCTCTTTATATTTCTTCAAAAAAAAATTCATTTTAAATTTATGACTTTTAGAAACAAAACTTGGGGCTTTGTACAATGTGTTACCTGATCAAATATTTCTTTTCAAAATAATTTAAGATTCTTGCTTAGCATGAAGTGAATAAATTTAAGATCCTTTGGCCATTATGCTATCATTTCATGGTTGTACACTCTTGTATATATTCTCACGTTTTCTGCTATTAAAGTTTGAGTTTATGATGCACCATCCAAGAAGCAAGTAATGCCAATTTTGAATGATTTTACTTTATCTCATCTTCAACTTCTTGTTTGGAGCCATTTGGATTGTGGCTTATGGTTTATGTTTCTTATTAATTGAACATGGGCAATTTTGTCTTGTATTAAATTATATATTTTGGCATCAAGGTTATTTTTGTCTATTTGATAAAGTGAAATAAAAATTGGAGTGCCGATAACAATAAGTGGAGTGCCTTTATCAACTCCCTTAATTTGACTCTCGGTGTTGAGATATAACCAGAAGAAACCATTTTAATCAATGGGTGAAACTGTCAAATTGTAAATAGTTAAAAATCTATTTTTTCTCATTTTTTGCAAAAATTTCTTCAAAATTAGCTAGAATTTTGAGATTTAAAAAAAAATAAAAAATCTGATGATGTTCCAACCAAATATACTTTTTTAGAGAAAAAAATCTCTAAACATTGTACTATGGACATTCAAGCATTGAAGTCAGGCCAATTAAAGTTAAAATATCGGAGCTGACATGCATAGAGTATTGACCCAATGGGGAAAATAATATGGTGCACCTAGAGTGTTGCTTTCGGGCACTATAGCCACACATTCAAAGGATAGGGGGTGGTTTCTTTATGGCTGGTGGGTGATGAAAACCACCCTCCACCTCATGATGTGTGGTGATAAATGCACCAAGAGCAACACTTCCAGTGCACCATAGTATTATCCATCCAATTTCTATTGGAATCTAAGTTGGTCAGTATTAATTAAGATAAAATACAATTTATTATTTTGAAATATGTTCTTTGTATAAAACACTTTTCTAGACTAAACTTTGTACCTTTTGCCCGGATCAATTATGCGAAGTAAAATTCGACCACCCTCCATCCCATGATGTATGGTGATGAATGCACCAGGAACAACACTCCCAGTGCACCATAGTATTATCCATCCAATGTCTATTGGAATCTAAGTTGGTCAGTATTAATTAAGATAAAATATAATTTATTATTTTGAAATATGTTCTTTGTATAAAACACTTTTCTAGACTGAACTTTGTACCTTTTGCCCGGATCAATTATGCGAAGTAAAATTTAACCACTTTCATTAGTTGTCTTTTGTCACCCTTAACTACTATTTTTATTTTCTATCCTATTTATCTAATTTTCCCAATTTTGATTTCTTTATATTTTTTTCCCTTCCCCACCCAAACATCCGCCACTGCCCAGAATCACTAGACTCCCTGCCCATCCATCCCACACCACAACCATCCTCTTTTCCCCAGTACAACGTCCTACCAACCACTAGCTAGACTTTTTTATATACTAGTAAAAACTACGTACGTTGCACGTAATTACCCATTTTTTTGTATATACAAATGATCAAGAAATATAACTTATATTTCATAAGACAACTTTTCGCCTAAATTTTTTGTGATATCATTCATTTTTTATTTTTTGTTAATTATTTTCTTTAAGAAAATACTATTAATTTATCATCGTTTGTTAATTTGATAGTTGAAATTCCACCATTTATTCTTTCTTTTTGGTTACTTTACAAAAACGTTTGCTTTCTAGATCAAATAAAAATACACATAATTTTTAGTTTAATTAAATTGAGTTTGGCCGTACATAGGCAAATATAAATTAATTTGTCATGTCAACGGAAATAAACAGAAAACTTTTCATCTTCCAATATTTCTATCACTCCACATTCCTACAAATTAATTAATGGAAAATGAATGTCATTAACCCAAATATTACACCTTTTAACCTCTTCATATAAACAGAAAACTTTTCATCTTCCAAATATTAATGAATAATATTAATATTATTCTAAATTCTTCACCTTTACTACAATGTTAATGAATAATGAAGTCATCCCACTGCAAATTAATTAATGGAAAATGAATGTCATTAACCCAAATATTACACCTTTCAACCTCTTCATTTTCCAATATTTCAACATAAGTTGAACTCTTCATATCCCCAACGATCTATTGAAAATAAGTACAATTAGTACATATATTAAATTCACCACTTTCCTAGAAGATTAATGAGTCATGAAAAAGACACTCCACCTTTCCATTACTTTTCACCTTCATTAATTAACTATTCATGACACATTTAATAAAAATCTTGAATCTTTTCTCAATAAAAACCTTAACTTGTTATAAGATCCTAAGCTGCAATCCATCAATTTGTTTTTTTTGTGATTTTCCCAATTTTGAACTATTTCTTGTGCTTTTGAGTAGCTAGTGCAGCCTTTTGTCCTCTCTTTTTTTGTTGTAGTTTGTTGTGCGTAATCTCCAATTGCGTCAATTATGGCAAATAATACCCCACTACTAACTTCTATATTTTTGTCAAGCTTGAGTACGAAGTTGTAGTCTTTCTTATCTGGCTTTTTCAAAGCTAAATAGTATTTAGATGAACTCTAATTCTGCATAGTAACAACATTAGTTAATTTTTGGAATTTACTTATTCAATTGTAATATTATATTAATAGTTATTTGATACCTCCGAAGTATAATTATTTTAACCAAAACCAGCCGTCGGCTCACCTTATTCCATATGAACCCAAATGATTGTTAGAAGCTAGAAAATCATCCAATAACTATACATTTTAAATTCTTTGCATTAAATATTAATCACTAATAACTTTTCAACCCACCTTTATATTGGATCTTACAAAAAAGAAAACTAATTCAAAGTTACTATATAACCCACCCCCTCCCCCCCTTCCCTACAAAATTAATGAATGAATAATGAAGGCGCTTAATCTTTTATAATGCGATCAACTGATTGCATTTTTCAACTTCTCAACATGCGCAGAAAACTTTTGACCTTGCATCTTCCCAACACATTTAATCACTAGACTTCCTGCCCATCCATCCCACACCACAACCATCCTCTTTTCCCAGTACAACGTCCTACCAACCACTAGCTAGACTTTTTTATATACTAGTAAAAATTACGTACATTGCACGTAAATACCCATTTTTTTTGTATATATAAATGATCAAGAAATACAACTTATATTTCATAAGACAACTTTTCGCCTAATTTTTTTGTGATATCATTCACTTTTTATTTTTTGTTGATTATTTTCTTTAAGAAAATACTGTTAATTTATCGTCATTTGTTAGTTTGATAGTTGAGATTCCACCGTTTATTCTTTTCTTTTTGGTTACTTTACAAAAATATTTGATTTCTAGATCAAATAAAAATACACATAAATTTTAGTTTAATTAAATCGAGTTTGGCCAACCCTTTTCCGTTGACATGACAAATTAATTTATATTTGCCTACGAGTTTATATTAAAAAAGTTCAAATGCGTTTATGTTTTGTGTTAATTTCTTTTTATTTCCAATTAAGTTTCCTATTTCATGTATTGTCAAATCACAAGAAAACTGCAATTTTACTTATACTTTCACTTACACTTTTGCCCCTTAAAGCATGCCCAAAGCAACCCTCCGCAAACATTTATTTGCTTTTTGTACTTCTTTTTATCTTTAATTAATTTCAGTATAGTGTAAAATAATAGTGTAAAAATTATTTGAGTAAAAGAAGGCAATCCATTATTCTTCATTTCTCAATAATTATATTTTCATTTTTTAATTATTGATTGAGTCGATTATTTCTTTCTACATTTTAATAAAGACTTGCATCTTATTTTTTATTCTATTTATAATAAGCACGTCATATCGATTTAAAAAATATGACATATTTATTATGTTTCTGCTGAATTTGTCAAAAATATCATAAAAGCTGCTCTTGTGCTGATTGAATATATATCACATAATTTATAATGCAGAGCAAGTCACAAACCCATAAGAATTGTATAAACACTATGCAACTATAATTCAGAAATTAGAACCAATTACAAAAAGTTGCACACACACGTTAAGTCAGATCTCATATATTTACTCAAGGTGAATGTGTTGTTAAAAGTTTAAATTCTTAACTCCAAAATAAATTGTATATTTCGATAACTAATTTCTCATATAGCCATGACAAATTTATTCAAGAAATTGTATCATGAAGACACCAAACCAAAAATGTTTAACTTAACAAACCTCAACAGTCTTGTTAGATCTATCCATCATAGCTGACATGTAGGGACGGATCCAAGAATTACTTGTTGGGGGGTGGGGGGGTGCGAATTACCATTAAGTAATTTTTAAAAATATATTAGTATATAAAATTTTATTTTTATTTTAATAGATAAGTAAAATAAAAGTTATGATATGCAAAAGAAAATTGATTTTCACTCAAATTTATAATAGTTTTCGAAGTATATGAACAATTATTTAAATAAACTATTGAATTGGTACCAGGAGTTCTTTTTAAATTTATATATATATATATATATATATATATCTATATATATATCTTTTTAAATTTATTTATATATATATATATATATATACATATACATATATTTTATTGTACTAGACGTTCTTTAAGTACCTATATATCGTATGATTGAATGAGTAAATAGGTATAAATACATATTATGTACGAATTATTTAAATAAACTATAGAATTGGTACTAGGAGTTCTTTTTATATTTATATTTATATATATATATACACATATATTTTATTGTACTAGACGTTCTTTAAGTACCTATATATCGTATGATGGAATAAGTAAATAGGTATAAATAGATATTGAATAAGTAAATAAGTATGAATTCTTTCGGGAGTTGGGTTTAGTCCTAGGTTTGTTTCCCTTATTATGTTATGCATATCTTCCATATCATATTCATATCTATTCAATGGGGAGCAGTTTGGGTTTTTGCATCCTAAAAGGGGGATCCGTCAAGGAGACCCCCTATCGTCTTATTTGTTTCTTTTTTGTGCAGAAGCTCTGAGTCGACTAATTCAATCTGAGGAGGATAGGGGTGTGTTAAAAGAAGTTAAAATTTGTCGCGGCGCTCCTTCGGTCTCATGCACATTTACTATTTGCAGATGACACCATGATCTTCTGCCAAGCCACACCGGAGGCGTTCCATTCCATTCGATCTGTACTACAAAGATATGCTCAAGCGTTGGGAATGGTGATCAATTTGCAAAAATCTACGGTTGTTTTTAGTCGTAATTTGGAAAGTGATGTTCGGCTACAGTTGGGGAATTATTTGGGGGTTCATGCTATAGACCAACAGGACATGTACCTTGGTCTACCGGCAATCACGGGGCGTAACAAAATGGATATGTTTAATTATATTGGTGAACGGGTGTGGAAACGGGCGTCGGGTTGGAAAGAAAAGAATTTATCTCAAGCGGGTCAGGAAATTTTGATAAAGCCCATTATTCAGGCAATTCCTACTTATGCGATGTCATGTTTTTGACTTCCTGAAAAATTAATTCGTGACATTGAATCACTCACGTCATCCTTTTGGTGGAGTGCGTCTGAGACACTGAAAATACATTGGATTGTGTGGAATGCTCTTTGTGATAAGAAGAAAAAGGGTGGGATGGGCTTTAGATATGTAAAGGCTTTTAATCGGTCATTGTTAGCTAAGCAGGCGTGGCGTCTTATCAAATTTCCAAACTCTCTTCTATCTAGGATTCTGAAGGCGAGATATTTTTCGCATTGTTCATTTTTCGATGCTTGTAAAGGTAACGTACCATCTTTTACATGGTCGAGTATATTGTGGGCTCGGGAGGTCATTAATGTGGGATCACGTTGGAGTATTGGTTTGGGTCAATCGATCTCTATTTGGACTGATAGATGGCTTCCTTGACCTTTATCTTTTCGTGTAATGACTACCCCGAATATCTTACCTTTCAATGCATCAGTGGCTTCTTTGATTGACCCCGTTACTTGGAGTTGGAATGCGGAGTTGATTCGAAATATTATTTGGCCCCTTGACATTGATATGATTCTCTCTATTCCTCTTGGTAGATATCCGAGTGCGGATAATCTAGTGTGTCACTATTCAAAGAACGGAATTTTTTCGGTTAAGAGGGCGTATCATGTCGCTTGAAATATGGGTATTGAAAGTCGTTCGAGCTCGTCAAACCCGCCAAGTAACTGGAATTTCATTTGGGTGTCAAAGTGCCTCATAAAGTTCGCGTCTTCGCTTGGCGTGTGTGTAGAGGTATTCTGCCCACTCTCTCTAATTTGCAATGTCGAAAATATCAAGTGTTGGATGTTTGTCCATGTTGTGGGATGCATACCGAAACTGATCTACATGTCCTCCTTGAATGTGATATGGCTCGTCAAATCTGGTCTCTGTCGGATTTATCGTGGGAAACTATTGCTTGTTGGCATGGCTCGGCGGAAGCTTGGATTAGATATGTTGCTCTTCGACTTGAATCAATGAATTATCAGTTATTCCTTGTTCTTGCATGGACCATTTGGTCGACTAGGAACAAAGTGGTGTGGGACAAAGTTGTGGTAGATCCTTTTAGTGTGGTCGTTCAGGCAAAGGTTTTCTTGACTGCTTTTCGTAATGCTCAAATCATTGGAGTTCAAAATCAATCAACTAGCACTTCATTAGCAGCATGGAATCATCTTCCTTCTGGTGTAATTAAGGTAAACTTTGATGCTGCTATGCTTGGTGATATGGTGGGAGTAGGTGCTGGTGTGTGGCTAGAGATTCAAATGGACTTTGTGTAGGATAGTTCTGTAAATTCTTCCCAGATATTAGAGACCCGGAGCATGCTGAAACAATGGCGACACGAGAAGCTATTGAACTTGTAGCTCGTGGTGGATGGCGAGATGTTATTTTAGAAGGGGATTGTGCACAAATTATCTCAAAACTTAGGAGTCCTTATACCGACTCCTCTTTTATTTCTTCTGTTGTTTTTGATATCAAGTTTATGTGTTCTCGTTTTAATTCGGTTTCTTTCAGTCATGTTAAGAGAACGGGCAATCGTGTGGCTCATTCTCTTGCTAAGTCGGCTTTATCTAGCCTTGAAGGGTCCGTTGATCCTCCCGTGTCGGTTATGTCTTTGATTGTATCTGAATATTCTGTTGTGGCGTAATAAATTGTTACTTTGTGTTCAAAAAAAAAAAAAATCTAATTGCTCATATGAATACTCATTGTATTGATAGTATTATCAAGAGCCTATTGAATAATATTTCATGAATTTTTTTTCCAATATTTTTCATCCTACTTGATTTCTTGTCTCATTTTATTTGGAGTTAACAATTGTATCTATTTAATTATTAGATGTAAGTAATTGGTTAATAGAAATGCTTTATTAATCATAAATCGATGTACAATTAAGTGGACTTAAGAAAATAACATCAAATGAAAAACAAAAGATAAATCAACCACAAATTTCGACTATATTATAATGATACTCTTTTGAAAAAATATGAAGTAACAACTATTAACACTACTATCATCATTTTATGCATATTTGTTGGTGATAAACTCTAAATAATTATGGTGAATAAACTTTCTTTTATTTATATTAGTTGAGCTCTTGTATTTTTACCTTATCAACAATGTTTTTATAGGTTTTAAAAAAAGTGCTTATTAATTTTATATAATATTTCCTTTTCAACAATTTTTTTTATAAATTTTAAGATAAGTTCTTATTAATTTTAGTTAAAAAAAATTGGAATTATTCATAATTTAGCTTTATTTTATTTTAGTAATTGCCTTTTCCCGTTTTTCTTCTCCTTCTTCTTCATAATTACTCTGTTAAAAGGAATAGTAGTCTAAATAAAAAGGTAGAAAATAAAGTGGGTAGGATGAGGCCCAGCAATTCAAACCCACGACCTACGGAACCAGTGGATTTAGCAACAACCCCACCTGGGTACGCTAGCCCATTTCCAAGCCCAAGCCGCCACCCACCCTGCTCTATCATTAACTCAATGGAACCGCCCAGTCTTGGCCAACACGGCTAGTGTGTCCACCTAGCCCCACTACCAATTCCCTCAAACCCTCAGATCGATTAAAACGTAAACTGAAAATACAATTTGCGAAAAAATAAAACTAAAAAGTAATGTTTAAGTGTAACACAGACAATTTACGTGATAAAGAAGGGGTTATAACATATATGTTACTTGTCATAATTGAAGGGGGGGGATAAATGGTACAAACTTTGGTTTAAAGGGGTGTTTGATACAATTGATATGGTTCATGGTGGTAAATTGTATTTAACCCTATTAGTTTTGATCCTTTAGATATTTAGTTATTATTACGTTTATGTTCAACGACTTACAAATTTATTCAGACTATACTCCATCGAGTAGCATGACATTCTAGAAACAGGGTCAATACAAAAACTCAATGTGTACTATACGATTTTCTACTAATAAAACCTAACACAAATACATACTAAAAACAACAATTGTCTCCCCACACGAAGACACGAAATCAACCAAGACAAGTTCAAGTTCATTAAACACCAAGAATAAGCTAATTACTCAAGGTGGTTGGGTCAAGTAATAAGCAACTTGTAATCTTTGGATACAGATAAAAACTCAAATTATCTTGGAGCTCCTGTCTTAAAAAAGGATTTGTAAACGTACAACTCGTGCTTGCTGAGAACTAGATTTCTCTATTGAACTTTTTCAAGAAATAAGTTGATTTATTGTCCAATCAATTAAGGTGGTTTATTAGTACAACTTGAGAGCAGTTGTACACAGAGCAAAACGCTTGTAAACCCATCAACACTATCATCAAAATTGCAGCAAGAAATGTGAGTACTCTCCAAAACTCAAACACATATCTCTTCATGCACTTTGCCAACTTTACCTTCCACCTTCTAGCATAAAACTTGTTCACATCTTCAATCACCTTATCCAAGAGGGGCACTTTAATCAATCTAATAGACTTGCTCATCCCATTCCAAAGATTAGCCACCTCTTCGTCGCTCTTCAAACGGTTCACTATAATCCCATTTTCACGAAGGATCTTGGCATCATCTTCTGTGTCAATTATCCCATTCATTAACTCAGTGTAACGAGCCAAAACCAACGGCCCCGATGCTTTGCAAGCCTCATATGCAACTAAGTTTCGCAATACGACCTCTGAGTTGACATCTAAAGAAATGATTGGGAGATAAAATGTTCTAGTCTTGTCATCAAAGGTAATAGTTGAGATACCTTGTGCAGCGGGCTGGAAGCGGACCCCAGCTTTGGCAAGCTCGGTAACTGAAGGAATTGTGATTTCTTCTAATGTGGGAGGTCTATTGATGATGTCAACATTTCCACTTTCTCCTTCTTCGTTTTCCACGTTGTGATTTAGGGAGTTGAGGAAGTTTTCCATTGATTTTTTTATGACTTTGAACATGGGTATGTTAGCAAGAAGTATCCAATATAATTTAATAATTACTTTCACCGGCTTTAAAAATATAATCTTTTTGGTGAAATCTGCCAATGCTTGTATGTTGGAAACTTTAGTCCATACCTTATGAAGAAAATCTTTCTGCTCGTCTGATATTTCCGTAGCTACTTGGTCTTCTTCTTCTTTCGTCTCGTCTCCATCTTGTTGTACTGATTCTCCAACTATGTTGAAACCCCCCTCCAACTTGGGCACACAAAAATGGTACAAAACATCAAGCAAATGAGCCCACTCCATAACTTGAACATTAATATTAAGCAAATCTTCTACCCTTTTGAATGGAGAAAGCTCTTGACAAAACCCTATTAACATAGCAAATAACATCTCCTCCCCCTTCTCCGATGATGATAATTGAAACTCCAACAATTTTCTCAACACGAACAAAGGAATTTGATTCTCAAGCATCGAAATATCCCTAAGGATCGCGTTGTGCGCAGCCTTATTGCCCGCCAAATCCACCAAATGGGACAACCTTGATCCAACGTTAATAGTACTTAACGTTGCCTTGCCTTGTTTGACAGCACAAACTCGGAGAAACTCTAACAAGAAAGATGCATCCACAGCCATCATCCAAGCCAACGTTTCGCCATTAAAGGTCAAGAACTTGTGGTAGCAAGCACGAACCTTGGGTTCGACTGCCACCAGAATGTCGACAAGACGTTGGAGCTTGAGATCATCTTTTTGATTTCTTTTGGCAGCAGCAATCTTGTACCACTCCATGTCATGGAGCTCGGGCCGGATATAATGGTAAGGCCCTATTGCAACTTGTTGCGGGGTGTAAGAATATGGATGAATGGCCATTAGGGTTTTTGGAACAGTGAAGATGTGAACTGGAGTTTCATTGTCTTCTTCATCAGTATCTTCATCCAGGGTTCGACGAATTTGGATTACCCATTGTTCTTCGTCGAAGTTTGAATTTCGGGCCGGGCTCAATTTTTGGTGAAAGGAAGACATTGATTTGTGTGTGTTTTTTCCCGACAAATTTTTAGAATTTACAGGTTTTATTGAATAATAAGGTGCCGTTGAGATTTGAGAAGCTTCAGCAGACTTTATAGATGAGTTTTGATTGATTAGCATTAGATCTATTCTGGGTTGATTAATTAATCGTTTTATAAAACAAGCGATTTACATATGCAAAATTAATATTCAACCAAGTCAAATTCTAGCTCCATCCAAATTTGATGACTTGTAACCTATGTTGTACAGACACGGACACTGGATACGGGACACTTCAATTCTAAAAAAATTAGGATACGGACACGGCTCGGACACATCTGCCCAAATTTTTTTTATATATAAATAATATGTTATAAACTTATGAGTAATTAAGCACCTATTAGACAATAATCAACAATTCAACAACTTATTAATAACAACCTATATATATATATTCACTATTTATATATGAGCAATCTATTTTTACACAAAATAACAACTTATTAATAACAATGTTTTTGTAAACTATAAAGCTCCATTTATATATAATTACATATATATATATATATATAAATACATTTATATTAAAAATACATAAAAAATGCAAAAAATCAGCCCCAAAGTGTCCTGCACGTGTCCGAGCCGTGTCTAAATTTAATTTATTTATTTTAGATTCTGTATACACTTTTGCTGTGTCCGACACGTCCCATAGCCGTGTCCGCCGTGTGTCCAACACTGCACGGGGTGAATTTTCGTTCGTGCATCATAGCTTGTAACTAATCATACTATGATATTTGTTTTTGAGTGGTCATTTTTAATTGGAGTATACACCATTATTAGTTAGCCCGTACTACGCCAAATTCAATTTACTCTTGCCAACGGCCCGATGTTAATTGAAATAATGAAAGATAATTTAAATCTTATTTGAATTTAGATCCCAAGTATTTTTTATTTTTTTTAATGAAACGCACTACAAATAAAATGGTTATATATTGCCCATATCAATATGTCATGGTAAAAAGTTTTTTTGTTATAGTTAAAATCAATTGACCACGGCTTTGCAGCGGCTTTGGTCGTGGTATTTGCAAGCATGGCCAAAACATTTACCATGGCTTATAACCATGGTCAATGTTTTGTTCATTGTAAAGACTATAACTTTTAGCCATTATAAAAAAGTGTTAAGTTAATATTTCTTCCACCACAGCTAGTTAGAGCTTAAAATAACTATCATTCTTTTTCACCACTGATAACTTTAGTGTGGTTATATGAAACATCTACCACGGCCAAGTAAGCCGTGAGCTTAGACCGCTATAGACCACGATTTTAAGACATGACATATATTTTCATTGCCGATACTCAATTTTCTTGTAGTGACGGTTACATCATCACATCGGATATCGAATCAATAATCGTAATTAGCGATTTTCTATTACAAACTATTAACAACAAATTAGAAACAAAAAACTACTATATAAGTAAAAAAATAATCCACACCTCTAAGTCATGGGGCCTCAGTCTTACCACTAGACTAAAATATCATTGGCAGATACCAAGTATTTAAAACAATAAAAAACTCAATCCAAAATTTCATAATCACATAGTATTGATTGAAAGAGAATATTGTAAATACTTGCTGAGTATATCTTGGCTTAATGGTAATATTGAATCACAAATACTCTTGAAATCTCGGCTTAATGGTAATATTGAATCACAAATACTCTTGAAACATAGAGTTCAATTAATCCGCCAATAATGTTTTTGTTTAGTGGTAAGATTGAGAATTTCATGAGTTCGATCTTGCCAAATATGTAAGTCGTTTCTCTCTACTTATATATGGTAGTTCATTATTTCTAATTTGTAATATGAAATTGTTGATCGATTATTATTGATTTGATATCTCATGAGATATAATTATGTAATCGTTTCATTTAAAAAAATTTAATTAATCCCCATTTATGTAAAAGTATTTCTCTACTTTGATAGCAGTTTCTTTATATAAATTTCTTTTAATTGTTTTGTAACAACTATTTGTAACTAATTAATCTTTCATATTGTAATGAACACGTCTCTCAAAAAGAGATGGCAAGGACTTTTTGCACCGTTAAGGTTTACTTGCTTTAATTATAAATTCGTGCATTAACTCAACGTTGTCTGAATGGCTATTATTGAATGTTTGGAGATTAAATAATATAATAATTTTATGCTTTTAACTGAGAGAGTGAGGTGAATTTTTGAGGAATACCAACATAACTTTTGGCCTTCGTCTTCCTTTTGTCTTTTTTTAGCAAGAAATGATTATAATTTATAACTAATTTATTTAAATGGCTTTAAGTCATCAATATATATTTCCCAAATTACGGAAAATAAAAAATATATATAATAACATTATTTCTCTAGCAAAGAATTGTCTCAAAATCTGCTGAATGGTTAAGTTTCTTCAGAAAGATAATTCGTCACAACGTTCACTGTATATATTAATAAAATGAAAAAGACTAACTGAGCACAATCAAGTATAAACAACCATAATTCTAAATCAAACCACAAAATTTGAATATAAGAAACTACTATAATTGGGTCACACATGCGAAAGAGACTCTGGAGCAACTCTTAGTGAAACTCCAATCCATTTCTTTTCAAAGGTCAAATTAATTCATAAAAATAAAGTGCATTATGTTGTTGTCACACTCGCACAATATTGGTTTGGTATTGGATCTACACCTAGGGAAAATTATGCTTACACCCCTCATTTATTGTGTAATTACCAAAAATTCCCTTTTTTTTTTTTGGAAATTATATCAAGTCCTCCCAATGTTAAGATATTTTCACAATTACATCCGTACATATTTAAAAATTCTTATAATTTTATCCCTTATAAACCTTACAAATAGTTCCCTTGAGGTGTGGGTTGTTGATAATTTTAAATAAGTGAGAGAATTTTTGGTAATCTATACTATTATATATATACTTGAAGGAGGTGTTTGACTACATTTTGACCCAATTGAACTCGAACTCTATTTTTTTAGAATTTTGAATTTTTTTAAATTGTAAACTATTAAAATTGTAAAGATCCCTACATTCATGGAGGATTTCGTATGTATCCCTTAATTGATGTCAATATTTAAGGGAAATGGCGTTTTTTAAACAAAATTAAATTACCTTCCTCTTTTTTTTTATAAATTGTTTTGATTTCAAAAATATCATTGGTGATTGACTTGCCAATAAATAAGGATAATAACCCACTCACTATGTTATGGTTTGAATATCATCATTATTATTTTTGTGTCTTCCTGCCTCATCCATTTGAATAAAATTGTTTTCATTTCTCATTTAATTGATTAAAATTTCTTATTCTATATTCGATTATTCATCTGATTTGTAAAATTTTAATATTTTTTAATTTTTCCCTTCATATTGATCTAATATCTATGAACAACTTTTTATTTTTTGTTCTATTTTTGTTTGATTTGTTTCTTATGTTTTTATGGATATGCTTTTTATTTAAATTTATATTTTTCATTTAGTAGTTTTGGATTTTCTGAGCCCCCTTGCCTGCCAATTCTTTGATTAAATATTTTATCTTTTTTTAACAATTGATTAGAATTTTCTTTTCTCTACATTATATTTTTCATATGATCTAGAAATTAGAATAATTTATTAGTCCTTTTCTTTTACATTGGATTGTTACACTTGAATAACTTTTATTTTTGTTTCAAATTTTGGTTTATTTCTATATATTTTTATGTTATAAATGTTTACTCAAATTTTATATGTTTTCATTATTCTTTCGATCATTTGTAACATGAGTTGCTCATTTTATAATTTCTCATTATTTTCGAGTTCATTGAGTTGGTACTTTTGCACTTTCTCTAGGTTTTATGGTATTCCTTTGATTGATTCTATTTTTTATTTAACTGATTGTACTTCTCTATGCCACGTTTTATTCTTTATATGGTTGTAAGATTTAATGTTTACTAATTTTAGTTAAATTAATATTTTTTAATTTTATTATTTTGTTTAGTTGTTTTTATATGTTTTCATGAAGATATTTTGTATTTTAATTTCATACTTTTTAGTACGTGCATTAAGAGGGTCTTATTCATTTTTGTATTTCACATTTTTTGGGCCCCCTACCTACTTTTATGTAACTTTTTATACTCAATTTTATTTTTGTATTTTGCATTTTCTTTGAGCTCCCTTGCCTTTTTTTATGTAGCTTTGTATATTCAAATGAAGATTCATCAGTATTTCTTCATTTACGTTCCAACAATGGTGAAACTATTCCAAGACCTATATGGATAGGACATAGTAGGATCTCTTCCAAAGGTATAATGTATTATTATTTTTACTCATTTTTGGTGTTTCATAAGATAAGAAAGAATTAAATAGCTTTTGGTGTTTATGTAAGTTTTATAACCAATATCATGTGTAACTAAACTTTTCTAATTAAATTATGATCTAGATTTTTTTATTTTTTATCATGTTAATTGGTGGAAACACAATTTGAAATCAGATCTCTCCATTAGAAGAGGATATGTGATGAAACTACAATCATGTGTGACAAGAATCATAAATTAACATGTAACAACGTAAGAGACATCATCAGAATGATAGTAGCTATGTCATACTTAAATCATGATAAATGGAGGTTATATTTGTAGCACCACCAATATTTCTTCTTTTTATGAGAACATTCAATTTTCAAAGATTTCGTATAATTGAGTTGAAGGAAAGCTTAAAAGTAAAAGAAGAAAAGTCTTATTTAGCAAAATGTTTCACAATGCACAAGTCACATAAAATCTTATAGTTTCTAATTTAAATTAACCGATAAGTATCACACTCAATTTCCTAGAAACCCATTTGAAGAATTTTACAGAAATTAGTATCTTATGTATATAAAATGATTAGTCATGTAATAATCTTCTTTATCTCTTCTTTATTAAAATAATACTATAGTAAACATAAAAGCTACCCTAGTGACAAATGTTGAGATATATTTTTTTATACAATTAAAAACTTAAATTTATGAGATAATGAGTCCAAAACTTGAAAAATGATCATGTTTTGGATTTTTCCATTTGAAATTTTCATGTGGATTCTTGGTATTACATTTTATTTTATATATGCTGGAATATGACAAATTTAACTTTTTCATTCTGGGAAAACACGTACAATATGAATGTGGCCCATATGATGGCTGATTTCTTTTTAATTCGTCAAGTAAATATATATTTAAGTTAATTTTATAAATTTGCTTGGTATCCATAGTTATCCATTCAAACTGAGTTTGTTCTTTATAGATTTTCTACTTTGTAGGCTTTTCCCTTTTTATTTTAGGAAATAAGTTTTTTATTTTCAATGAGTGAAGTCATAAATATATATTTTAAATATGTTATGTGGATCATAACATATCTTATACTTTTTTTTCTTATTTTTAGTCTTTTCTAAGTAGAAAAGCTTTAATTTATCTATCATGCATAGCACGGGGAACACGCTAGTTACATAATAAGTGGAGGGGTTTGTGTGATTTTCCCGTACATATAAAAGGATTCAAGTTTTCAAAAGCTGGAAAATTATAATTTTTTTGCTTACTAATATTTTCGACTGACTTGGCACTATAATTTTTTTATTTATTTTGTAGAAATTACTCGATTCGTGTGCTAATCATATTTGGAAAAAAAAAAAAACCAAAAACAAAAACATGCCAATCATATTTGGTATTCAGAAACTCACGAATTCAACCCTTGATAGTCATTCAGAATTGGAGGAGAAGAGTATTTTTTTTTTTTGATAAGAATTGGAGGAGAGGAGTATAGGATAACGTTTGACCAAAAAAGAAAGCACTTTTTCTCGTTTAATGCGTGCATAGTATTATTCAAAGATAAAAGTTTCCCCAACCTTACAGACGGCTGCTAGCCACAAATTGTGGCAACTAACCAACCGGCAACTTGCTGTGCAAGTTGCCCCGTGTTAAGATAAATTGTAAATAGCTCCCCACATACCTTAATTATTTTAATTAACCCACATAATTTAGATATCCAATTTTTCACCAAATTACAATTTTTTGTTAACTTCTTTATATATTTGTTCCAACTACGTATACATCTTGTATCATTTATAAAATCAAATTCTGAATGAATTCTAGTATATGTGTCACAGCACCAAATAATGATACTAAAGTTCTCTAAAAATTATAGGCCCTAATTTGATAAAATATTCATCTCTAAGAATTTCTTTCATGAAAAAATAGAGATTTTTAGGGATATATACGATATGAGATGTTAAAAGTTTGTTATTATAGGTTTTATTTTAGAGAAAAACATGTTATCATTAAAGTTGATGGAATGTGTCCACTAACTTGTTTGGATGAGGGCTTATACATATCATTTCTTATGAACATATCTTAGTAAAATACATCAATTTAGACAACAAAAAATAAGCAAAATAAATCTTATTTCAACCATCGCGTTATTTCGAATTAGAATATGTAATTAATTTGACTTTCGATATTGAGAAATAGCCAGACAAAGCTCTTTTACTTGTTGAGTGAACTATCAAATCATGAGTAACAAAAAAAAAAAAAAGACTCATTTGTTATCAAGTTGGACAAAGAAATAACACCTTATTTGTTTGTTATCTTGTTTAAATAAGAGTAATTAAGTATGCAATTCAACTCGCCAAACACCCAGATAATGGGCCACTAAGCAGTCATGTCAATTAAGTCGAGCGGGACAGCTCTGTTTAATTTTATCTGCGGTCGACTTAATACTAAACGGGTTTTCATACTTAAAGTTTGGGCATAACTTAAATATAAATACGAGCTTCAAGTTGAGCTTAGACCAGTTTAAATTTAATAAGTTTTAACTTTTTATTTTTAGTATAATTTTAGGATAGATTTCAAATTAAAAGGAAAAGAAATACTATATAACATTGTACGTTTTCATACAGTTAGTTGACGCCACAAAATCCTAGCAAGAGAACCAGGTCACGTAAGTAGTAAAGTGAATTTTTAAGTCCAGGTTTATCGTATCCACAGGAACAACTATAATCTAAGTACGAAGATCGCTATATTACTCATTTCTAAGTTAAATCTATATAATATCAAGGGGGTTATCTAATTAACAAAAGCGAACGATTAATTAAAACAAGGAAGCAAAACAACATGGGAGAGAATGATGGAGAGAAGCGATTAAAGCACACATTTTAACCAATCATGCTATTAAATTGTAATTGAGGTTCTATTGGATTATTAGATTGATTTAGCTAAGGCGAAATTCCCTAATATATGCACTACCCAATCTCTTGGCGTAGCAACCCTACCCTTTGTTCATGAATTCCCATATATCTCTATATAAAACCCAAATTAACAATGATGCATTTAAGGTTTAGGAATTTCCCACGTAATGGAAGGTCACCTAAAGAAACCGAGTCTATCTGTTGTCGGTTTAACTATAGGGTATTCAATGATTTTATCTTCCCTAGGTCATTACCTCTCAGTTTCTAACCTAGGCATTTCATCAAACACTTGGTGATCAAGCAAATGCAAGCATTGAGGTAAAACATTGAATACATAGCTAAATGTAAAATTAATCCAATAAATCAACAATCAAATATCATAATTGGCCTACCCCTGGCCTTAATCAAACACGTTTAGTTCATATTCATGTCAAAAGTAAAAACCCAATTCATACAATACATAGGGGATTTAAACAAATTCAAAAAATGAAAGATGTAAAAACTCCCTAATTCTAGTATAGATGTAGATTTCTTGTTGAATTCTCCGTCTTCTCTCGAATCTGGGACCTTCAATGAAAGATTTGACCTTCAAGTCTTCTTCCCAAGCTCTCTCTCCCTCTTTTTGGATAAAAAGGTCTAGATAATGTAAAAGGTCTTCCAAAATGACCTAAAGCCTTGGGACGTGTCCAAATGCCCCGGCGTTTGTCCTTCTGCCATGGACGCCGCGGCGTTCGCCTCCGCTTTGGCTTTGCTGCTCCGTCCACTTTTGGCATTTTTCGTATAAATTTCTCTATTAATGTCGGAATAAGCTGGTTCAAGTTGTTTTAGAATCCTTATAGAATGATCTACACTTCGCAAGAAGACACCAAGTTCTAAAGCAAATGTTAAAGATGTAAAAAAGCTCTCACAAGTCGTTGAATGAGAAAACTCCATCATAAGACGTCTCTTCCGATGACTTTTTCACCTCCTTCCCTGCATATCTGATCTTTGTCTTCAAGATAAGAAATGTATCTTGGCCTCTTAGCTTTCCATTAGTATACTAATTGTGTAGTTTGGACATTGGTAGAGAAATCCACTCCATAAACTCTAGCACTGCGCGACTATGACCCCTCAAATGTTGTTTCGTTTTTCCTTGTGTTGCATCTTTATGCTTGATTCATCATCGATCCTCATTATGTTGCTCCAAATGTTAAGTTATCCTGAAAAATAAGAGAAAACAAGGGTCAAAGTATCATATGTGAACAAAATATCAAAGAAACTATCAAAGCAAAGGCGATAATTGGGGGAACACTAGCATAAAAATAGCATCTATCACTAGTGGATATTGTATGTTTATATTGTCTGGCCCATCTCTGTATAGTTAGGGCCTACGTACACCTTTAATTATATCTGTATCTTGTACTATTGTAATTCATTAAGAGAAATACAACGTAAGATTATTCTCAAGAGTTCTAAAACATTACGTGCTTAGAGCTATATCATAGTATCAGTCACCGAGCAAAAGCATGTGGCTTTGTCTACCACCCTCACAGTACCCATAGACCCCGACATAACCTCCTCCCTTTTTGGCACCACCACCACTGTCAAATGTCGTGCCCTCGACTTCTTCCACCATCTCTTGCATCCCTTATCCTATCTCGTTCTCATCTCTCTCGTCCGACTCTCTCTCTCTCTCTCTCAATATACTCCACCGGATGTTGCTTAACTAACTGCGTCGGCCACCACCTTCTTCCTGCCACCTTATCTTACAGCGGATCCTTCTCTTCCTATTATCATCAAATTGCTGAACCACCTTCTCAGCTCACCTCTAAACCTTGCCCCCACCTACATGTCTCTTTTCCACTCTCAAAAAACATATGTTGTGGCTGCCCCATCATTACCCATCATCGCCTCTCTGCACAATGGCGCGTCTGGGGGATCTTCACTAATTTCAGGGCATCCATGCTACTCGGAATTCACATGGTCTTTTTCTCTCATAGAAAATGTATGCAATCGAGCTTCTTCAACGTTTTGACATGATGAGCTTGAAGTTTGTCGACTCTCCACTTTCTGCAAAGTCTACTCTTTGCACTTGAGGGTGACCTTTTCTCCAATCTGACACTTTTTAGAAGTACTATTGGGGGTCTTCAGTATCTCACACATACGTGTCCTGACATAACTATTGGTTAGTTAGTGCATGCATTCACCTTGGGATGTTCACTGTCACATAGTTACGATGATTCTTCGCTATCTTTGGGGCAATCTTGACTTTGGATTACTTATTTGTTGGGCAAAAAATATGAAAAAGCAGTGCAAACGGTATAACGAAATGTTTTTAGATTTTCCCAAAATAGGATCAACCCGGGTTTTAATCACGAGTACGTAAAAGAAGGTTTTTGATACTTTACCCGTTGAAGTGAAGTGGTTGGAGAAAACTAATCTTTTCTTCAAGCTTTCGAAAACTTCACTTCTTTTGCAAATTAATCCGGCTGACTGATTCTTGATCTGAGCAGTACAATAGCACTGCCTCTAAATTATCCCGTCGAAAGACTTGAACGAAAAACTCCTCTTTCTTTGGCTTGGTGGCCGACGGCTATGAAGAGAAATGGGAGAGTGTTTTTCTATTTCTTGTAGCTCTAAGTGTATAATAACTTGTGTTATGTGCTGGGTTTAATTAAGTGATGTATTTATATCACTTAAATTACAACATTAGGCTTAAAATAGCCCATGTAGGACGCCTCTAGGGCTGCCCCACACAAGCCTAATGCACCAATTTTAAGCTCAGCCCAATCTTTTATTTAATTAATTAATTAAATTTAATTAATTAAACTAATTAAATAATAGATATGATGATTAATTAATTAATTTTATTTCTCTAAAAATAATATATTAATTAATATCATAAATGAATTAACTTATTCCTCCAAATAATTAATTCAATTTAATTAATTTTAAGTATCAATACTGAAAATATTGCTACAAGAAATACTCCAAAAATTCGTTCAATTTCTCCTATTTAACCGTGACTCTTTAGGTTCATCTTTTATTGGTAATGAGAGGATGCCATTGAATATGGGTAACACCTAGTCAGTCAAGTGGCCCACATCGTATCCCAAATAAGATGAAATAATTAGATCATTGTCAACCTTTCCTATTGTAATTTCCGTGTGAATGCAAACTCTTCGTTTCCATATCCCGGTCAAGTAAGAGTCATGGTTTTGGTCAAACTCATAAACTTGACTCTATGCTATATTTATAATAAGTCTAGATCAGTGAGCTTTCCTATTTGATTCTTTCTCAAATAGCTCATACGCTTTAGCCAAAGACTTAAGATCTAACTCACTTATAAATGAATAGGATAATTTCTCGTTCATTTCTGAGGGAACGAATTCCATCTTGAATATCAGTTAAGACTACTGCTTGCTCATTAGGTTGCATTTTGAGGTCGACCTCATCAAATGATGAATTGGGTCTAACTACTCTAGTAACAAACCTAATGTCATAAGTATATCTTCAACTTGATTCCTTAGATCTAAAGTTCAGATCAGTGTTCTGAAAATCGGACCGAACAACGAACCAGAAAAGTGACCGGGTCACGGGTCACGGGTTCAACCGTCGGGTCAACCGCGGTCGAACCGATGTCGTCATAATTACGCAATAAATAATAATTAATATAAAATTAATATTATAAAACAATAATATATATATATATAAATATTACAAAACAATAAAATATATATATATATAAAAAATATAAGTCAAAACTTGTTTTCACTTTTCACTTCTCAAATCTCAAAACTCAAACTACTCTTCTTCTTCTGCTAATCTTCTTCTTCTTCTTTTTCTTCTTCCCATTCTTCTTCTTCCTCTTTTTCTTCTTCTTCTTCTTCTTCTTCTTCTTCTTCTTCTTCTTCTTCTTCATTTCAGATTTGGGCCTATTCTTCTTCTTCCTCTTCTTCTTCTTCTTCATTTCAGATTTGGGCCTCTTCTTCTTCTTCCTCTTCTTCTTCTTCTTCTTCTTCTTCTTCTTCTTCTTCTTCTTCTTCTTCTTCTTCTTCTTCTTCTTCTTCATTTCAGATTTGGGGCTAATTTTCGGGTCTTCTTCATTTCAGATTTGGGGCTAATTTGGAGCTAATTTCAGATTTGGGTTGAAAAATATTTCAGATTTGAGTTTATTTTTTTATTTGTCAGAACCGCCCCGTTAGATGGATTTAGGAACGGTTTTTCTATTTCAGCGGTCGAACCGCCGATTTGAACGGTTTTGACCAACAAATGGTTTCTTCACAAAACCGGACCGGAATGAATGCTGGTTCTGGTTTTAACCGGTCAAACCGGCCGGTCCGGTTCGATTTTGAAAACACTGGTTCAGACACACCTATTACAATTAATCAATTCTGTCATTGACTGTCAAAGAGTAAAACCCATGTGACAGAATCGATGCGAGTCATGTCTGAGTATTATGACCTCCATCAGTGCACATATGATATGAGTTCTTCGCTATAGTGATTGACGGGCAATACTCTCGTCAAAACTCATATCATATAAGTCTTGAAATTATACAAAGATTAGTAATTTAGTTAAGTATTAAACTCCTCTAGTACCTTAAAGAGTTAACTCTTGTAATCATGGACTTATAGATGATTATAATATACATGAATGCCACTAATAATGTAAACAACTAAAATGCCGTTATTGAAAAATAGAATAATAATTACAATTTTATAATGTCCTTATTCTCTCTAATCCTCTAATGGCATTGAGAATACAAACCTAGCATTATTTTCCTCTCTTTCTTGGATTCTTTTAGCATCCATGTTGATTCCAATTGGGCCAATTGTCCTGATAGTAGGCGTTCTACCACTGGCAATGCTGCGTATCTTGGTGATAACCTTCTCTGCTAGTCTGCCAAGAAATGATAAGCTATTGTATCCTATTCTAGTACTGAGTTTGAGTACCGCTATATTGTTTATGTTGTCTCTGAGACCTGCTGGTTGCGCTACATTCTTCGTGATCTGGGTTTTTTTCTTCCCCATCCTGTTTGTGTCTACTACGATAATATTAGTGTCATTTATCTCATTCTCAATCTAGTGTTTCTTGCTCGTACTAAATACATTGAGATCGAATATCAGGAAAAATTCTAATTTTAGTCCCATAGTATCTCGCGATTCTAGTTTTAGTCCCACACTTTACGGGATTCTGGAAAATGTCCCAATATTTTTCAATAGTTGCAAATTTTGGTCCTCTTTTTTAAGCATAGTTAGTCCCACACGATTATTTCTGTAAATTTTGACAGAATTGGGCGTGTGAAACTCACGTGCCCATTAAATCCAATTTGGCTAAAAAAAATTTGAGACGTTTTCTAAAATCCCGTAAAGAATGGGACTAAAATTAGAATCGCCATATCTTGTTGGATTAAAATTAAAATTTCACCTGATGACAATTACTTTAGAATGACTATCAAAACTGTCTCAACCTCGACCAAGGTAAAGCAATTAATTCAATCATTTAACTTTTCGTATGCTCTATTTTGTTGTATATATTTACACATAATTTTATTTTCTACCACATATCATTTTTCCTCCCTTGCTCAAACTCATAGCATGCATATTTCAAGAGCTAAATATTCTCTGCCCATCCTGAACCTTCACAAAGTTCAATCTTATATAGAAGGTAGCTTAAGATCAGTTACAAGTGATTCAATTAGGCTTTTAGACTTCTATGGAAGAGCAACATCTAGCATCAATAAAGATTGAACAACTTTTAGATGTTATTACTGGTCATCAATTTGGTGAAAAAACCTCTTAAACACTGTTAAACCCCCATTTCGGCTATTAAAAAATAGTGATTAAGATGCCTATCTGCATTGAGTTGTTGAATTTTTGCTTTGAAAGGTTTTGAAATTGATGACCACTAATAGCAGTTAAAAGTTGCCCCATCTCTATTGATGTTAGAATTTACTCTTCCATAGAAGTCCTAATACCTGAATCAGTCACTTGTAACCGATCTAAGTTACCTTCTATATAAGCTTGGACTATATGAAGGTTCACAATGGGCAGGGAATATTTAGTTCTTGAAATATGCATGATAGGAGGCTTGAGCGAGGGAAGGGACATGATATGTGGTAAAAAATAAAGTTATGTATAAATATGTACAACAAGTAGAGCATACGAAAAGTTGAATGATTGAATCAATTGCATTACCTTGGTCGAGGTTGAGATAATTTTGATAGTCATTCTGAATTAATTGTTATCAGGCAATATTTTAATTTTAGTCTCACAGGATATCGCGATTCTAGTTTTAGTCCCACACTTTATGGGATTTTAGAAAATGTCCCAATATTTTTTTAGCCAAAATGGGATTTAGCAGGCACGTGAGTTTCACGCGCGCCCAATTCCGTCAAAATTTAATGAAAATAATCGTGTGGGACTAACTTTGCTTAAAAAAAGGACCAAGTTTGCAACTATTAAAAAATATAAGGGCATCTTTTAGAATCCCATAAAGCGTGAGACTAAAACTGGAATTGTGAGATCATGTGGGACTAAAATTAGAATTTTGCCTCGACTATCACTTCGTTTGTGAAAAGGTATCGTTGGTGATGCTTTGGTAAAGTACGTACCCACTGCTGTCAAATTGATGATATCTTCACCTAAGTTTTGCCTGCTTCTAAGTTCTCACAATTGCAAGTCAATCTTTGTGTTCGTCCCACTGTTCAGATTGTGGGGCGTGGGGTGAGTGTTAGTGTATATTGTATGTCACATCTCTGTATAGTTAGTGTCCATATGCACTTTTATTTATAAATGTATCTTGTACTACTTTAATTCATTCGGAGAAATACAACACACATTTATTCTCAAGAGTTCTAATTCATTACGTGCTTAAAACTCTATCACATACCACCATTTTTTCACCCCCCTCACCCCAATTTATAAAGTATTTATGTATTAAATTCATCAAAATCAATTAATTGCAATCACTTATCGCCAAAATTGGGGGAGGTAGGAAACAGTGATATATAGCATTGCTAAAAAAAATTAAGGCTTTGCTTGGTGCTCAAAGCCCCATTTTCATTTTGATTCTCATTTGAACCTGAAAACACCCAATTTACGTCATTCCTAGATGAAAATACACTTATTTTTATTTTCTACTTTCACATTCTCTAATAAATATCTTTCACTTTATCAAATCACACTCACATTTTTCTTTCTCTCACATCTCCTTCTAAAAATATTAATTATCTCCCTATATATGTGGTTCTTGTATGGCAGGATTGACTTAATATTCTATTCTAATTTGAACTCTCCATAAGTTTTTTGAAATTATGGATTCTTGTTTATGAATAATTATAAGTGATATTTATATTTTTTACATGTTCATATACTATTTTTATTAGTTAATTAAATTCCGTTTTTTTTTTCTTTCAACTATCATATTTTTTCTGATAAAATTTATAGGATTAAAACAAGCTTGAGTTGGATACTAACTGGGAACTGAAATCAGATAATGACTAGGAGCTGGAGTAGAGTACTGGCCAAGAGAAAAATATTGGCCAGGAGAAAAATGTTGGCCTGGAAAGTTACCTTGTGTCGCACGATTTTTAGATATGAATTGACTAACATTAGTCTTTAACTCTTGTTGCTCCTTCTTAAATTCTCAAAATCGTTCCTTAAGCTACTCTACTTCTGCTTGTGAGGAGTTGCTGCTTTGGCTAAGGCCAGAAGCAAGGAAACTATCATCATACAAGTTGCCAAAACCATATCAACACCCATTTTTTAGGGCTTCTGATGCCTTAGCCCATGCTTTAGGATAAAATGTTGATGACCCACGTGTTGACAACATCATGCTTCCACTACTCTGAGATTGGTTTGTTGGGTTGGTTAATCCCCGGGATGGCTTAGTAAAGGCAGTAGAATTTAAAAAATTAAAGACCACCCCCACTACTACAAAAATACACTATTACAGCGCACCTATTACAACGATTTTGGTAAAATCGCTAAATGGAGGTACCTGGTTCATTTGGGAACCGCGTAATAGTATACCTATTAGAGAGGTTCAAACATAAATCACTATAATAGGTCGGACCTATTACTGCGGTTCATCTCTGAATCGCTGTAAGAGGCGGTCCGAACCGCTGTAATAAGCAGTGAGTTATATCCTACTAGGGCCGGCCGCCTCTCCCCATTTCATCTCTCTCTCTCTCTCCCCTCTATCTCACCCTCGATCTCTCTCTCTCTCACTCTCTACTCTCTCTCACTCTCGGTCTCTCTCTCACTCGGCACCACCACCCGGTACAACACCACCGCCACCACCACTCGGCGCCGCCGCCTCCACCACCACCACTTGGTCTCTCTCTTTTTCTTTCTCTCTCTACTCGGTCTCTCTCTCTCTCTCACTCGGTCTCTCTCTCACTCAACACCACCACCACCACCACCACTCGGTACCGCCGCCTCCACCACCACTCGGTCTCTCTCTACTCTCTCTCTTGGCACCACCACTAATCGGCACCACCACCACACCGCTACCACCACTCGGCGCCGCCGCCTCCACCACCACCACTTGGTCTCTCTCTTTCTCTCTCTCTACTCGGTCTCTCTCTCTCTACTCTCTCTCTCTCTCTCGATTTCTCTCTCACTCAGCACCACCACCACCACCACTCGGCACCGCCGCCTCCACCACCACTCGGTCTCTCTCTATTTCTCTCTCTCTACTCTTAGTCTCTCTCTCTACTCTCTCTCTTGGCACCACCATTAATCGGCACCACCGCCACCACACCGCTACCAGCACTCGGCGCTGCCGCCTCCAGCACCACTACTTGGTCTCTCTTCCTCTCTCTCGCTTTCTCTCTCTCTATATATATATGTATATATTCTCTCTCTATATATAGTACCACCTCCGCTGCTGCCACCACCGTCGCCGCTTCCACCACCACCACCATTTTAGTTTGTGCGAATTTGGGGTAAGTTGTTTAGATAAATATTTATAGGAAAAATTGCCAAACATACCCCTGTGAAACACGAAAGTTGCATGAAATCCACCTGTGTTACAAAAATAGCCTGACGTGCCCCTGTGTTTTCGAAAACCCTGCACAGAAACCCCCTTCCGTCAGAAACTAATGGAGGGTAGGCAACACGTGCGGGTTGTGCGATGCAACGCGTATTTTGGCCTCTTTTTGTGTTTAAGTGGATGGTCAACGGACAAAATTGCCCCTCCATGTATATTATAACATAGAAACCCTCTCATCCATTTATTTCTCACCCACAAATCTGAATCTCTCTCCAGTTTTTTCTAACCCTCTCAAGATCAGGTAAGGCTTCTATTTTCCTTCACTTTTTTACTTCTTGCTCAACTAAATTATTATCTAAGTTAATTTCTTTTTTTTTATGTAGAAATGTCTTCTACTTCACGAAAATCATCTAATCTGAACCGTGAAAATTTCGATTTGAGGTACAAGATCCCAAAATGTTATTGCAAAAAATATACTGCAATTAGGATTGTTGGTCCTACACAAGACACTAAAGGCAAATTATTTTGCTATTGTAAGACCAATGTATGTTTATTTTTTGAGTGGCTGGAGCCAATTAGTATTTCAAGAAAGAATTCCCAGTCGAGCTCAATGAATGTTCCAACTGTAGAAGAGGAAGTTCAATCCAACCGATCTGGAGCCAAAGATGGTTATGCTGAAGTAATTGCTATTTTCCAAGAACTGGCGTCCAAAATGAAACAGTTGGATGCGCAACTGGGGTTGACTAAGGCTTTAATTGTAGCTATTTTTGTTTTGTTGATTGTTGTAATAGTGAAATAGGATGACATTTTCAATGCAATTTTAGTCTAACTTTCAATGCAATGCAATCATCAATTTCGACAATAAGTTTCACACAACAAAAAAGTATATTAACCCAAATCCAACAACTTTGCATTAACTTGATAATATGATCCTTGTACTGTGTGCAAAAAACACAATCAGATTACACAAAACACAACAGTAGCTAGACAAAAAAATAGCATGTCCACAACCCAAAAACATATGAGCAGTTGTTCATTCAAAATCATTCCAAAAACTAACAAAAAACAACACCCAAAATGTCATCACAATCACAAGTTGCGAGAATGTGTAGCAGCTTCCTGAGTTATCTTTGATGATGCAGATGGGGCAGTAGGTCCTCTTGGCATGTATGATGCAGAAGTAGACCTCAGCATTGATGAGGTAGATGATGGATTCTTAAATGCAGGATTTGGAGTGGGGCTCAGCACCTGCTTCATCTTTTGCAGTTTTCTACAAGATAAGGAAGCTGGATTTCCTTGTTTTCTGATTTTATGAGACTGTCCTGGCATTTGTTGAGGATTCTACACAGGGAACACAAACTGAATTGTCAGAAAGTTTAATTTGTTTATGGAAATTAAAGGACCACTTTTTATATGAATTAATAAGTAATTTACCTGAGAAGACTGTGATTGGGTGGGAATTGGTGGTCCGTCTGATGCAGAAATTGTAGTGGCTTGACCACCAAAGGTGGGGACCTACATTGAAAAATTCCATCAAACCATTTTGATTTACAAAAAAGGACAGTTGTCAATAAATTCTATTCATTAATTGTATACCTCAAAAGCATGCAAGTGGGAAGAACTTCTATTGTTGAATCATTAGTGGTTTGACTGCCAACAGTGGGCCCTTGGGAAGTTTGTAGAGGCAAAGTGAAAATTCTAATCAGAAACATCTTACCATTATATTCATTAAATAAAGTCAGTAGGGGGATTTAATACATGGCTTGCACTTCTAAATCCAGAAGCAGTTTGTGTTGCTGGATGTTGTCTTGCAGATTATCTTCTTGGTTGTGTGGGCAACTACAATAATCAGGGTAAGTTGACATAAATTGCTATAAAAACCCTTGGTACATGAAATACTTAGTGTAACTAAGTACCTGAGCTGAAGTTGATGCATTTGTTGTTTTAGGTGCAGTTTGCCTTCTCAATGGCTGTGATGCACTTTGCCTTCTCACTGGCTGTGATGCAGTGGGCATTCTCACTGGTTGGGATGTAACAAATGGCATCTACAAGGGTACAAGGTGAGTTAAACATGAATTGATACAACAAGTAACAAAATCATTTGTACTTAATGTAACTCAATACCTGATTCGAAGAAGATGTTCCTGTTGGCTTCCATGTAGGTTGTCTTACTCTTGATTGGGATCCAGTTTGCCTTCTCACTGGTTGGGATGCAGTTTGGCTTCTCTCTGGTTGGGATGCAACTTGTCTTCTTGGTTGAGATGCAGAGGGCAGGTAAAAAAACAACACTGAGTTTAGTTTGATTTACAAAAATAGGTAAAAAAAAATTAATAAAATAAGTGTTTTATTATAACTTAATAACTCAGTTGATGTTCCTGTCTCTGATTGGGGAGGTGGATTTGCTGTAGAATGATTTGTAGCAGACTGGGGGGCATCTACAATCAAGAAAATTGGCATATAAGTATAAGATTAAGACAACTTTAGATAAATGAAAACCTTATAAAATGGACTTAACCTCTGAATCAGTGTATGGCATATAGGCATCTTCATTTGCAGCCTGGGGGGCATCTACAAATCAAATTGGCATATCATTCAAAAATTTAGATAATTTAATGTTTATAAAAAGTATTTCATAGCAAATTGTTATACATGAGTATGAAATATTTATTAATACCTGACTTTGTCTTGTGTGTTTGTGATGTCCAGATTTGTTGTGTCCTTGTAGTCCATATATGCTACATGTGTGAGTTAGACCTTTTCTTGACACAGATGGACCCCTTATGTCATTACCATCTCTCCTCCTCACTTTCCTTGGCCTTCCAGGCAGAATACTTATATGTGGGGGATCAACTATTCCAAGAGCTGACTCTTCAAAGTCATGCATCCCAGGCACTGGATTTACCATGTGGCTATAGACTCTCAAATAGGTATCCTTCTTGACCATCTAGGGTTCAATTACATTACCATCTGGACCAATAATTAAGAGAGGACCACCTAATTCCTCTATATAAATAGGTACCATATTTTCCCCCTTGTGTGTCCTAATTAGGTCTAAAATATCATTGTCCCCTTCTAGTTTCCTAATCCCAGAGTCTAATGGTTGCCCAAGTAGACAATAATACACTGTAAGGTTAGTAAATTTACCCCCTGACTTTTCATACATCTTACTCAGATCACCATAATAAAACCTCTCCTTATCTACTTTGGGAAATACCATCTTAAAACCCCCAAAGTACCTTACTGTGGGAATCTATTCAATAGTACCCCCAACCCAAACATAAAAATCAGCATAATCTGGCAATGGCAACCCCATTATCTGCAAATAATTAAACAGATCTTACTAAGTTTTCACTAACAATTAAACATAAGAACTGGGACCACATAATAAACAATACACATAATAAAGTAATTTCTTAGTTGGAACCACTCATACACTATGATTACTATCATACACAGCATATTCTTTAAAGGTTTACATAATAAACTAACATTTTTTTAGGACCACAGCACACAATTCATACAAAGCTCATAACACACAATAATAAAGTCCAGTTGGGACCTACACACTACAATCACATGTGAAAAGGGAAGGGAACACACCTCTGTAATTTAAGCAGGGAGCCAAAGTGGGGACAAATCAAAGCCAACAACCACTAGTAAACAACAAAACAGAACAGATAAATTGGAAACTTTTAACCTTTATTATGAACATTAAACTAATAATAAAACCAAATCCATGTTTTTTTTAACATTAAGACACAAAATAATATAAACTAATTGAAGCCCATGCTTTTTCAAACATAAAAAGCAGAAAATGACAACAAACAACTGAACCCATGTTTATTCGAACACCAAAAACACAAAAGAAGTACAAAAAATTGTACCTTTATGAAACCCTAGCTTCTGAAATTGGGGAAATCCGACACAAATAGGGTCGCCAAAACCTACACAAGAAATAAACACTAAGTCCTAAACAATTTAAAACCTAAATAGAAAATTAAAATTCAATTTTTCAAAACCCTAACCTCAGTTTTTAGAACAACAACGCGAATCCCTTCGTCAGATGTTTGAAATACCCTCGCCAATGTTATTTTACGCACTTTAAATCGATATTTTGTTCAGAACAGCTCACTCAATTCGAATTGTGTTACTCAAACCCTAGATTTACCCCAGATCCTCTTTTCACCTTTGTCTCTCTCTCTCTCTCTCTCTCTCTTCGATTGAATCTGCAAATGGTAAATAAAAAGTCAGTAAAAAAAGTTGTATCTGTTTATATATGAAGGGCACAACAGGCAATCTACAAAAATATGTAACGCCATTAGTGCCAACTAACGACAGGGGAGAGTGTGCAATAAAAATAGAAGCACAGGGGTTTCTGTGGCTATTTTCTTAACACATGTGGGTTTTGTGCAGATTTTTGATAACACAGGGGGGTTTTATGCAATCTTCCCATATTTATATATACACACACACACACACATATAGAGTTTGTGCTATGTGTCTCGGGTTTTTGCTATAAATTGGAAATGTAACGGGTTTGTGCTATGTGTCTGTATTTGTGCGGATTTGGGATAAATTTTTTAGATAAATGAGAAAAAAATTGTGGTATAAGTAATTCTTGAGATTTGCCTGTTTTTGTGGAAAATTTAAGGGAAATAGGGACTTTACTAAATTTAAGGTTAATTTGGGTTAGCTGGGGATTAATTACGTTTAATTTGAGATTAAATTGTGGTTATTTTGTGATTTAAGGTACATTGATCCAACTGGTGATCAATATTTATACTTAGTTGCTGGAAATATGATGCTTTATTTGTAGTTTTATGTGATTTATGTGATCCAATTGGTGATTAATATTTGTAGTTGCTGGAAATATGATGCTTTATGTGATCCAACTAGTAATCAATATTTATAACATGATGCTTTTTTTGTAGTTTTATGTGGTCCAACTGGTGATCAATATTTGTAGTTGCTAGAAATATTATGCTTTATGTGATCCAATTGGTGATCAATATTTTCGTATAGGGAGATCGAAATTTTGGGTTTGTTGTGGGTGAAAGATTAGAATGTTGGGTTTGTTGTGGTTGAAAGATCCGAATTTTGTTGGTCGCAAGTTTGGGGGAAGATTAAGTCGAGAACTTGGTAGAAATTTTTTAGTCGTTACTCTGCCGAATTTTTTCTGGGATAATGAGAAATAAATTAAAATTATTTAATTAATTCAACTCAACTGATGTTAAAATTATTTAATTCAAGTAATTCAGAATCAAGATGGATCGAAGTTGGATTTTAGCGGATCGTATATCAAAACAATATAGGAAAGGGGTGAAAGAGTTCATCAAGTTTGCGGTTAAGCATGCACCAGATCCGACTAGGATCACTTGCCCGTGTTTACGTTGTTGTTTTGGAAAGAGAATTAGTCCACGTGACTTAGAAGATCATTTGGTGTGTAATGGAATTGATAAAAACTACACACGTTGGACAAGACACGGTGAAAGCAGTGTCACGTTAGATGATTTGGTTGGTACATCATATCCATCACAGGATTTCAACATGAATGATTATGAGCCTGATTGTTTGGAAGAGATGACAAATGTGATTGAGGAGGATTTACGAAATTGTCCTAAAATGTTTGACAATGTGATAAGTGATTCAAAGACACCACTGTATAGTGGTAGTAAATTCACAAGATTGAAAGCAATCCTAAACCTATACAAGTTAATAGCCAACAATGGGTGGAGTGATAAGAGTTTCACAGACTTACTTGGTCTATTAAAAATCATGCTACCCGAGGATAATGTGTTACCTAGTCGTACTTATGAGGCTAAACGGATGTTAACCTCAATTGGCATGGGATATGAGAGGATACATGCTTGTCTCAATGATTGCATATTATTTAGAACTGATTATGCATCATTGAAGGCATGTCCGAAATGTGGCGCCTCATGGTACAAGAAGAAAGGATCTGCTCCTGTCAAAAAAATGTGGTATTTGCCCATAATACCAAGATTTAGACACATGTACAGAATTAAATAGTTTGCCAAAGACTTGACATGGTATGCTGATAGAAGGCTTGAAAAAAGGATTGAAGATGACAAGATTCGGCACCCCTCAGATTCTCCTCAATGGAAAAAGAATGATTATGATTTCCCTAAATTTGGTGAAGAACCAAGAAACTTGCATCTTGTATTGGCTACAGATGACATGAACCCACATGCCTTGCAAAGTAGCTCACATAGTTCATGGCCGGTGATTTTATTGATCTACAACCTATCCCCATCGCGATGCATGAAGCAAGAGCATATAATGATGCCTATACTCATTTCTGGGCCGAAACAACCTGGAAATAATATAGATGTCTACTTGGCTCCTTTACTTGAGGATTTGAAGGTGTTGTGGGAGACCGGTATTGAAGTATATGATGGGTTCAGAAAAGAAAGTTCCAATCTCAGAGTCATGTTATTTGGAACAATTAATGATTTTCCGGCAAGAGCAAATTTCGAGGGATATGGTGTACATGGCCAATGTAGATGCCCATATGTGTCAAGAGTACAGATCAATATCGATTGCCATAATCTCAGAAATATGCATTCCAAGGGCATCGAAGATGGTTGAATCGGAATCATTGATATCGTCGGTGGAATAAAGCTTCCAGTGGGAAGATAGAAGAAGGTCGAGCTCCTAAATGCTTAACTGGTGAAAACGTGTTTCAGAATGTAAAAGACTTGTATATCAAATTTGGAAAGAATTTTGCTTGAGACCTTGCAAAAACTGGGTGGAAAAAAAGGTCAATTTTCTTTGAGTTGCCGTATTGGAAGTCCTTACATGTTAAACATTTTCTTGATATTATGCATATTGAGAAAAATGTGCCCGGAAAGATAAAAGATGAAGTAAAGGCAAGGTTAGACTTGGTTCGAATGAAGATAAGAGGTAAATTGGTACCAACAAAGAAGGGAAAACGTATTTTTTACCTCCAGCAGCTCACACTCTATCTAGGAAAGAAAAAATTGCATTATGTGAGTTTGTTAATGGAGTGAAAGTTCCAGAAGGGTATTCTTCAAACATTAGCAGTCTTGTATCAATGAAGGACTTGAAGCTAAAGCACATGAAGACTCATGATTGTCATGTAATCATGGATCATTTGCTATCAATTGCTATAAGGGCCATTTTGCCAAAAAAGGTGAGAAAAACTATAACCAGATTGTGTTTCTTCTTCAAAGCAATGTGGAGCATGGTGTTTGATCCTGAACATTTTCCTGCACTTCAAAAACAAATTGCCATCACTTTGTGTGAGCTTGAGATGTATTTTCCACCTGTGTTTTTTGATATAATGACTCACCTACCTATTCCCTTGGTTAGAGAGACACAACTATGTGGACCAGCCTTTATGAGATCTATGTATCCAGCTGAGCGTTATATGAAGGTATTGAAAGGCTACATGAAAAATCGTAGTTGATCGGAAGGTTGCATTGTTGAACGGTACATAGTTGATGAAGCCATTACATTTTGCACAGAATATCCGGCAGACTCTAACATTGCAGACCTTCCAAAGTCTCATATTGTGGGAGGGAAAACAAAAGGAGAAAGCGTAATTGGAAAGCCATTAGTTAGTATTCTTTGCACACAAAGGGAGCAGACACTGCTTTATGTGCTCCACCACATCGATGAGGTTGACCCATATGTTAAAGAGCACAAGGACCAACGTAGGAGATTAAATCCAATTAAAAATGAGAGCTGGATTTCGAGAGAGCATAACAAGAGTTTCATCGATTGGTTCCGAAAGCATATTGAAGAGAAACAAAAAGAGAATCCACTTTCAGTTTCAGATAAATTGACATGATTGTCGATGGATCCGGGCAGACTAGTATTTTGTTATTCAGGTTATCGTATAAATGGTCGCACATTCTATACGAAAGACCAAGATGAACGAAGTACAATGCAGAATAGTGGGGTGAGTCTTGTAGCTCAAGCAATGCATATCTCAAGTGCGAAAGATAATAACCTTATCTATGCCAATTTATCATATTATAGGGTGATTGAATGTATATGAGAGCTGGATTATAGTTGGTTTCGGGTGTCTATATTTGGGTGTAGGTGGGTTGACATTAAAAATGGTGTCTAAAATAATGAAATAGGCTTCACTCGGGTAGACCTTGAAACGGTGGCATACAAAGATGAACCTTTCATTTTGGCATCACAAGCTAAGCAAATATTTTTTGTCACCAATTCTATTGATAAAAGGTGGTCCATTGTTTTATCGGCAAACAAAAATAGGTGTATTGAGGATGATTATGAAGAAAGTGAAGATGATGGAGGAAATTCTGTCTTAGGTGATTCACAATCAATTGATAGTGATGATGATTTGGATATAAGTGATGATGAATTGTATATGCAACAAGATCACCAAGAGAGGATATGGATTAATCCATCAGTTCGTCGGCATACTAAAAAAAATGGTCGTGCCGATGGGAAGCAAAAGACTACTTAACCAATGATGAAAAGAAAATGATGAGAGGTATTTGAACTTATTTGATAATTGTGTAATAGACTTATTTTTTATCTTCAAATTCTAAAATAATCTAAGCATTTTTTTTGTAGTTTTGTGTGATTTATGTGATCCAACTGGTGATCATTATTTATACTTAGTTGCTAGAAATATGATGCTTTTTTTGTAGTTTTATGTGATTTATGTGATCCAACTGGTGATCAACATTTATACTTAGTTGCTGAAAATATGATGCTTTATTTGTATTTTTATGTGATTTATGTGATTCAACTGGTGATCAATATTTGTAATTGCTGGGTTTGTTGTGGTTGAAAGATCCAAATTTTATTTGTTGTAAGTTTGGGGAAAGGATTGGTCGAGAACTTGGTACAAATTTCTGCGCCGTTACTCTGCCAAATTTTTTCTAGAATAATGGGAATGAATCTAACTTCTAATTTATTACTTCTATTTTAAAATTATTATTGCCAACTGAATTTGCCAAATTTATATGAATCTAATTTCTGTATTTTTGGCTTTTGTAGGTCGATAAATTCAGATACTATTGGAGGTTTCCCTGAGGAGGATGTACGTGGACCAGACAACTGTGCTGAAAAGGAGATACAGAGTGGTGTCACGAATATGAGAAAAGTATCAATGCCAGAAGTAAAGGCATAAGGCTACCTGTCGGCTGGAATGACAGAGGCCAAGCAGTTGATCCAAGCAAATCAACACTTGTTGATTATATAGGAGTCTTAGCTTGGCAGAAGGTGCTTATTACCATCAATGATTGGCGACACATCCCGTCACCAACAAAAAGACCAATTTGGGATGAAATAGTGGTAATTTGGATACTATCATGTTTCTAATTGTTAATGTATTTTTTGTTGATTTAATTTTCTCTAAATTATAATTTCATATATACTTTGTTGTTTGTTTTTTATAGTTGGCATTTGATATTGAAGAAAGTAGAAAAAAAGTACGTACTAGCAGAAGTTGGGAAGCTAGCACGTAACTTCAGGAGCTACTTGAGTAGAGTGTGGGTACGGGATGATGATGGGAATATTAATTACAACCCACCCTCACAATATGAGATACCTCAAGCCGATTGGACGGCAATTGTAGATCTTTACCTAAGTGAAGAGTTCCAGGTAGTCATTTTAATTTACGGTTTCCTTTGTTGGTTATTGTGTTTATATTTAACTAATACTTTGATTATGTAATAAACAACAACTAAGTAAGGAAAATCAGGAAAGAGCAAAGGAACCTGAATATCCATACTGGAAACCACGTCTTAGACATGCTCTTGTGAAGCAAATTGAGGTACGTAGTTCATTTAACAGTGAATCCTTGCAATTTTTTTAATAAAAATTCCTTATTAATAAATATATATTTTTTAATCAATTAGATGAATAGAAGAAGGGATGCGGAGTGCGATTGCACAGAGATGACACGAGCTCTCATGTGGAGGATTGCACGTTCAATAAAAATAATGAAATTGATAACGCCAATGTTAGAAGAGTAGTGAATGAAATGGTGAGTTATTTGCAATTGTAGCGTTATAATGTGTTGTATGTTTGTTTTGAAATACTTTTGAAAGAACAAAGTTCACTATTTTTTTTTAAAATATATTATTACAAGAGGGTATTTCACAAGAGAGTACTAGCCATAGTGGAAATGGGAGAAGTCGAAATGATCTATTGGATAAAGCTCTTAAAAAAACGGAGCATCCAGGTCGCGTTAGGGGTGTTGACAAGACTTTACGGATCCAAAGCTTTCTAAAGATATGGAGATGGAAAGCTTGAGAAATATGGTGAAGGGCCTCTCCGAATCACTATCCTCCTTGCAACGCCGGTTTGACGATATGCAAGAGTTGCGTCAACCACAAGAAGATGAGGTGATATCTTTGGCTGCCCATAACCATTTAAGATGTTTCCTGAGGTAACGATTTGAACTTGTTTATTGATCATGTAACTTGCAACTCTCTATTTCTGTAAAACACACAAAACTTTCTACTATAATGTTGTATATATGTAGGTTAAGGCGCCATATCAATTAACACTTTCATTACCGTCATATAGTGTGGTGGCTAAAGGACAAATGTACAATCGACAAAGTGATAGAATACTTCACAACCGTCTATTACCCACCAACCTTGTAAAAGTGTGCATTGACACTGTAGTTGAGGAGGATACACACCTGCCCATCCCTCTCAATGATGTAGTGCTCACCATTTTTCAAGCTTTGGGTACCTTTGTTGCTTGGCCTATGAGTCTTTTCATTGTCACTGATGCATCGGTATGTAATTAATAGCTAGCCATTAATAAATTATAACAATTGTTTAAGGTTACTAAATATACTTTGGTGTGTAACATTCACGTTTTATTTCATTTGCTTAAATAGTCTCTTGGACCATCCAAATCATTTGGAAACCAGAAATTAGGGACGTTGAAGCACTCAACTGTCAAACTAAGACCTTCAGTGGCCAAGCCTACACGTGAAGGTGACAGATGTGCAGACCTTGTACTAGCTGGACTCCCTAAGGACTTTGTAATTCTTGGAAAGTACATGAAGATGATGTCTACTGATGACCTGATCACTATAGACATCGAGGAAAAAATTATGAATTTTGCATTCCAAAAGTTATTGGGAAGGAGGAGATCTGTCACCTTCTGTGTCAAGAAGAGATAGGAGCCTCTCTCATTTCAGTGTACATAAAGTAAGTTTTTTAATTATCTTATTGCATCTGAACTATGATTATTTTGTTACTCGAAATTTATTTTTTATGCTCAATTTAGGTTTTTGAGGGTTAATTACGTGGTCCTCGAAGGGAAAGAAGTTCTTTTCGGGTTCCTTAGCCCACATTATATATCTGCGGGATCAGGTACGCAACAACTTGAACAAGTGCAGTGCATAGCAAATGCTATATACGAAGTGCACAAATGAATAAGTTATTTCTTGCACCTTACAACACCTGGTGAGCTACTAAAGACTCAACTTTAATTTGTAAAACTTGTTACGCAAAATAAAGTTTGATCTTTTGAATGCTTTTTTAGAGGACATTGATTGTTGCTTGTAATTGATCCATTTCAAGAGGTCGTTTACTATCTGGATTCTTTGCATGGTGATCTGGATTACCGATTGGACATGAAAGAAAAAATCACTCAGTAAGTTTTTCATTCAATCAATCTATCCATTATATTTAATATTTTTTTTAAGTGTATATATCTTCCTAGATTTCACATAATTGTTTATTTTTGACATATTTTCTTGTTTTTTGTATTTTTTTACAGGGTAGTGCTCATATTTCGTGGAAATCGAAATCCAAAAACAAGGCCTGTAAATGGATTAAAATAAAGGTTATTGTTTTGTAGTTTCAAGAGATTATTCATATAGAAGTTAGTGTTCTAATACAACTTTGATTACTTTTGTAGGGCCCCCGACAGACAAACGACGTGGATTGTGGCTACTTCGTTATGAGATTCATGAAGGAGACTATTAGCCACGGAGAATCTATAATCCCAACAGCGGTATGCATAATCCTAATACTCAATTCTTTCCCTTTTGAAGTTATTAAATCTTTGATAGGTAACTGAAACGTCATTTGGGTTTGCAATCTCTATATATATCTTGCAGTACTTTCATGATTCTCAATGCTTCTTCTATACTCCAGAGCAAATTGATGAAGTACGCTGCGAAGTGGCACAATACATTATTGTATGCGATTAGAAAATAGGTAATGTATTTTTTGTACATTGTGACTTGTTGTAAATTGTGATTTGATTTGTTGTATTTAAATTGTGAGTAATTTAATTAGTTGATTGTAAACACGTGATCATTTGTTGGAGATTATAAAATTTTGTTGTTGGAGGAAAGAATTGGTTATATTGAAGTTTTGGGTTTTTGTTGTTTCTATTGAATTTGTTTTACTGTGCAGCTGGTTTGTTATGTTGGTTTATTGAATATGTTGAATTTGTTGTACAAGAAGGTTGCAAACTAGTAGGGAGGAAAAAACAAAAAACAAAACCCTATTACAGTGGTTCACATCAGAACCTCTGTAATAGGGTTCAAATAAAAAAATAAAAAAAACTGAACCCCTATTACAGCAATTCAAGTTAGAACCGCTGCAATAGGTTTAAACCCTATTACAGGGGTTAAAACCGCTGTAATAGGTGGGGAAAAAACCCCGTTGTAATAGGCCTTTTTTGTAGTAGTGCCCGAAACAGAATTATGGTCGGTTCAGTCAATTCAATATACTTAAATACAAAGGGTGTTCATAGCTATTCTACCGAATATGAAAAATAACTCCGCCTTTGTTGTCGGATCTCCTAAACCCGAAGCCCGAACCGCCGACGCCTCTAGCTTTCCAAAAGCTCCAATTTTCGTTCCGCATCTCCCAGTATAAGCGATCCAATAGTCTTACTTCTAAGATGTATCCACACCTCCGCGAGTTTTCAACAACTCTATTATCGGTGCTAGTCAGTAGAATTGTTCAAGACGTATAGTCTAGGCTTACGTATGAAGGGAGGGAATATATGAGTGAGAGATTGAACTCAATGCACGAGTAAAATCTCACCAAATAATTAGGCTAAGGGGACAGCTTCAAGAGAGAGGAAGAGGACAAAAATTCCATCTTCTTTTTCTATGAGTTGAGCGAAAATTACACTATGTGATGAAGTATGCTATATGTTTTCTTAAAAATATATTTATAAAGGAATACTCCCAAGTTTAGTATAATAAGAATCCAAGGCAAGTCAAAATCCTACCATATTTGACTTTCCTAATTCTAGATATACCATAACTAGGATATTTTCAAAAGGTAGGAACTTAGTCATCAAGTAACTAACTCCTTCCTTATCTAAGTAAATTCTCTTGAATCTCCTAGATCAAGACTTGGAGAAGGATTAAAATTCTTCTGTTTATTTTCACCCAACACGCCTATTACTAGGCTTGGAGCTCAAGAATTTAATCCTCATGATTTAATTTTTGACTACTAATTAATTAAATGGTCTAACCAATTGATTAAGTCTCAACTAATAATTAAAGTCTAATCTTAATGATTATAAACCTATTTATTTATTTAATTAAATCTTTGCTCCAAGACTAATTAAATAAATTTCTTGGACTCTTCAAGGTCCATTAATTAATTAATCTAACTTGATTAGCTAAAAGTTTGATTAATTGATCTTCCATCAATTAATTAATATTCTCGATTAGAAAAATACTAGACTTTCCTAATTTTCTCAATTTTTCTAAATTGATAATCATGTCACATAAGCAAATATTCTTCAAAGTTAAGTGTGTGACTCCTTAGACCCGTTCATGTTGTAGTAGTAAGTATAATTTCCCTAAGTGCTAGTGTACCTTCCTAATTTGGAATGTACTAGGTTAAATCAAAAGATTAAATCACTTTTGATTTAATCAAACAATGAATTATTCACCACAACGTCATCGTATCTACAAATCGAAGTTCTTGTCTAGCAGCGGGCCTCGAGGACCTAGATATGAACGTAAGTAAAGAAACACCTCTCATAATCGGAATCCTCGCATAAGTAAGATCCTTTTATCAAATCTCCCAGATTGATGTCTGGAGTAATGACTTAATCGAAATTCTTATCGACTCAATATCTATGTTTTCGTTTTGCTTGATATCGATTCTTACAATCTATATAAGTTAACACTCCAACTCTTTGGATGTCACACTTTGGCCATAATTTCCTTGAATCGATTAATAGAGTAAAACATAAGAGATGTATGATTCGCTAGATTAGTGATGGATCTCGTCTTGTTCTCTCATGTATCTTCTTACATAATCAGATCATGCCCAAAATATCACATATAAAGATTTGTAAAGGAATCATGAGATAAGTCGAAGCATAATTGACTAAGCACAAGGTAACATATGGAAGCTCAGGTCCATAAGGGTTACTCTTACACCTACATGACTATTGGAAGTTCCACATTCGATTAGGGTTTTCATTTAAGGAACGTCCAGTGGGGTTGTTCATTTTACTCATTATCCAAATGAGAACTCTCATGCACATAAAATTTTCACCGTACCTATGCCTATGGAACGAGGCACGTCCTCTAAGGACATATGTGAACAAGCAAGTCTTTTGGGTCCTATTAATATCCCTCATCTTGATGAATCCTTCGAACGCCTTGGAACTATTTTTGAATCACAACCTTGGAGACATATTCCATCATCGTCATTCTCGATGTCCGATGATGTCCCATAGTTATGTATGGTTCACGGGATTTTGTTCTAAGCTATGTAATAACAATTGAAGAATAAAGAATGCCATAAGTAGAAACTAACTTTGCTTATTAAAATAAGATCGCTTCATAGAGTCTATTACACATGGCGCTCAAAGAGTTGGCGCGCCGAGCACCTACTTTGTCATGATTCTCCTCTAATTTAGTGTAGTTCTCCTGCAAAATAAATTAAATGACATGTTTACTATCAAATAATAATTACATTTTATAATATTTACTACTAATTAACCAAAAAAACTCTCTGATGTTTGCTTCGACTTCTCGTCGACAAAAGGTCTTTCTCTAAATAATGGGAAAAATTGCAAATATAGTTCTGTAACTATAGGGGATGGAAAAACTGATCCCGTATTTAGTGTTATTGGCAATTTAGGGATAGTATTTTTGAAAAACTTATGAATTTAGTCCAAATTGGACCAAAATGTTTTAATTTGGCCGGACAAACCTTCCAATTTAGGGATCTTTTTTTAATTTTTCTGGCATTGTTTGCCTATGTAGACTTAAGGAGTGTGCCATATGGGATAATTGTAGCACGTAGACACTATGTTGGAGGAAAAATGTGTCTGTGCGGATTTTTTCTTGAATGTCATTATATTTTAAATTAAATTCTACATACAAAAACTATCTTAAAAAATTAAAACAATTTAAAAAGATTATCTAAAAACTTGAAAAAAACATTAAAAATGTCAAAAAGAATTGAATTATTTTTTATTAAAAAATAGAATAACTTAATATTTAAACTATTACAATAACATTAAATAAATATTAAATTTGTTACTATTGGAAATACAAGTGTAAAAACCTGCCAATTAGAAAATTTCATAAAATCGCAAGGTTTTTATATTTAAAACTATTACGATAATTAAATAAAACTTCTTACGTAATATTTTAGGGTAATTATTATATTCTAATAAAATTATTTTTTATTAGCAAAATAAAATAATTTAACATTTAAATCACTTCCAATTAATTTGGTAAGTTTGAAAATTTTCATAATTGATCATTAGAAAATAAGTTTAAAATCAATAGAAAATTACTTTTAATATATTACTTAATGTAAAAATGAAAATATTTAATATATTACTCAATTTAATAAATGAAAATGTCTCAAGAGAGAGAAAACAAAAAAACAAAAATGCAGTCTTCTTCTAAAGCAACGTCCCTCCCAACGGCACTCCGAAGTTTAGCTATAGAAGTCGGACTTTTGATATAGAAGACGAAAGGCCCTGCAAAACAGACACACAACGGATCTGCTGTTGAGATGGGGTCCTTTTTTAATTTCCAACATTCAATCTCTCACTCACACAAACCTAAAGCCCCCCAAATCTCCCTCAATTTCCCCTACGCCATCATTTCGCGTTTTCCCCTTTGGAAAACCTCAGAAAATCCCTACATATGCATCAATGTCGTGACTTGAGAAGATTTAGGGGGAAATGTACCTTAAGCATACGACGGGAGCTAGAGGTTGATGACGACGTACAACTGGGCGGAGGTGATGGTATACGGCTGACCTGAGCGGAGCTTGAGCAGCAGAGGCGGATCTGGTTGGAGCTTGGCAGAGTTGGGTTGTAGATTTTTTGTGAAATTTGCCGAGTCCCAAATAATATATCTCTCTTTTGTCTTGACTCTTGGATAAAAGATATAAAAATATTGTGTGCTTTTGTAGTAACAAAAGACGCTTTAGTGTGGTGGTAATGAGCTTTCAGTTTGAGTAGGTGGTCTTTGGTTCGATTCTTGGAAGTAGCATTTTAGTTTTGTTTTAAATATTAGTCATTGTTAATTCAATCTAATTAAAATAAATATGAATTATTATTTTTAACTTGAATTACTTCTCGTCTTTGATTTCTATTCAAAATTAAGATAATAGAAACTTTATATTCCATCTCCGATTGAAGATGAAAATTAAATTAATTTAAATTCACTACTACAGAAATGACCTATTACAGCGGTTTTAACCGCTGTAACAGGTACCACTGTAATTGGTTCAAGCCTATTACAGCGGTTTTTTGAACCGCTGTAATAGGAACCAATTACAGTGGTTTGGAAACAAACCGCTGTAATAGGAACCAATTACAGTGGTATGGAAACAAACCGCTGTAATTGGTCAAACCTATTACAGCAGTTTTTCTCTGAACCGCTGTAACAGGTTTTCTCCGATTTTTTTTTCTATTCCTATTATAGCGGTTTTTCAAAAAACCGCTATAATAGGTTTGACCTATTTTGGAGATTTTTTGAAAAACCGCTATAATAGGTATATTTTTAATTTTTTTAATTTTTTTTTCTTGTTGTACTGTACAAAATTTATTGAAACCAACTTCCCACAAGCTCAAAATTCAACACACCAACACAACAAACCATAAAATCAATTCAACAGAAACAACAAACGTGAAACCCAAAATTAACTTCACCAAATTAAATGATCATCTCTAACAACAAAAACCAACAAATGTATTGTTCCATTACGCATAATCTCCAACAAATGATAACGAGTTTACAATCAATTAAATACAACAAATCAAATAAAAATTTACAACAATCTACAACTTACACCATACCAAAAGCGCATTGGAAAATGTATTGTGCCAATTCGCCACATACTTCATCAAGCTGCTCTATAGAGTAAGTGACGTATTGACAATCAGGAAAGTACTGCATGATAGAGATTGAAAATACAACAAAGGTTTAATAACTTATAAAGGAAAATTAGAATTTGATGGTGAGTATTAATTAGGATTATGCATACCACTGGTGGGATTGTAGATTCTCCGTGGCTAATAATATCCTTCATGAATTTCATAACAAAGAAGCCACAATCTTTGTCGTTTAACTGCATGGGGCAATACAAAATTGAAATCAAAAATTGTATTAGAACAATAACGTTTATACGAATAATCTCTCGAAAATATAAAATTACACTAACCTTTATAGAAGTCCATTTACAGGCCATTTTTTTGGATTTGGCCTTTTGGGTGTTACGATTTGCACGAGACATCAACACGGCACTGTTAAAAACATCAAAAAACAAGGAAAGATGTCAATATCAAGCAAATATGCATGTGAAATCCAGGAAGATATATACACTTTAAAATTAATATTAAATATAATGAATCACATAAGTTGAATGAAAAACTTACTGATTGATTGTTTCTTTCCTATCAGGTCGGTTATTTGAATCAACGTGCAAAGAATCCAGATAATAAACGATCTCTTTAATTGGATCAATCACAAGAAACACCCAATGTCCCCTAAATTAAAAAGCATTCAAAAGATAAGTTCAAAATTAGTTTTGCGTGCGTAACAAATTTTACAAAATAAAGTTGGGTGGTTAGTAACTCACCCGGTGTTGTAAGGTGCAATAAACAACTTCCCATCTGCGCAATCTTTCATGGAATTCGTTATATATTGCGCTTGTAAGATACGCTGAGAGGGAGTAATACCTGCTCCCGCAGCTATAGTATGTGGGCTAAGGAACCCGAAATTATTAGTTTTCTCTTTGGGGACGACGTACTTAGCCCACAAACACCTAAATTGAGCATAAAATAAATTTGAACAAGAAATAAACATAGTTCAAATTAATGCAGTAAAATAATTTAAAAACTAACTTTTTTTAATTCATATTTAAAAACTTACTTGATGTAAACTGAAATGATAGAGACTCCTATTTGTTCTTTGCACAAAAAATGACAGATCTCCTCCCGCCCAAGATACTCTTGATAGGGTTCGTTATTATAGATTGCCTCGGGAATGTTTATAGCGATCAATTGTTCAATAGGCATTATTTGCAGGTACCTTTCAAGAGTTACAAGTGGCTGAGGGAGTTGATGATTAACTGTTACGTCTGCTGCTCTGTCATCTTCACGTGAAGGGTTGGCCACAGGAGGTGTTCGTTTGACAGCTGAGTGCTTCGTCATCTCTGATTTATGTTTACCAACTGATGATTTGGATTTTCCAAGAGACTATTTAAGCAAAGAAAACCAACGTGAATGTTACAAACCAAAGTATATTTAGTAACCTTAAACAATTGTTATAATTTATTAATGGCTAGGTATTAATAATTACGTACCGATGCATCACTGACAGTGACAAGACTCTTAGGCCAAGCAACAATGTATCCCATAGCCTCAGAAACTGTGAACACTCCTTCATCAGCGAGAGGGACTGGTAGGGGTGCAATATCTTCAATTGCAATGTCAATCATCACTTTCGCAAGGTGGGTGGGTAATGGAAGTGTATGCAGCGTTCTATCATCTGGTCGATTGTACATTTGTCCTTTAGCCACCAAACGATAAGACGGTGTTGACAGTGACAATTGACATGGCGCCACAACCTACATATATAAAATATATATATATATATATGTACCATTATATTAGAAAAATTTATGTATTTTAATGAATTGCAAGTTATATGATCACTTAATAATTTCATATCATTACCTGAGGAAGGTTCTTAACTGGATCTGGGCAGCTATCTTTCAAAGAAACCGCCTCATCTTCATGTGGCTGCTGCAACCCAGACGCCTTATGCTCGTCAAACTCGCGTCGCAATGAGGATAGTGATGCAGTGAGCATGTGCACCATGTTTTTCAAGTTATCAATAGCCTCATCTTTAGAAGGCTTTTTGTCAATAAAATAGTGTTTTTGTGATACCCCAAAGCCTACTCCCCTAACGCGGCCCGAATGCTCCTTCTTGTTAAGAGCTTTAGCCAATATATCATTCCAGGTCCTCTCGCTTCCACTATTGCTACCCTCCTGTGATAAGCACTCCTATAATAATACATTTAAAAATTAGTGAACTTTGCTCTTATAAAAAAATTTCAAAAAAAAACATACAACACATGATATAGCTAAAATTGCAAATGACTCACAATTTCATGCACTACTCTTTTAACATTGACATTATCAATGTTATGCTGGCTGTCAGAATGTGCAATCCTCCACACGAGTGCTCGTGTCACGTCTGAGGGGTCTGACCCAACTTCCTTTCTTTTTTCCATCTATATTATGATTAAATATATATATATATTAACAAGGAATTTTTATTAGAAAACTTGTAATGATTCACTGTTAAACGAACTACATACCTCAATATGCTCCAATTGAGCATATCCAACACGTGATTTCCTATAGGGATATTCAGGGTCCTTTGCTCTTTCTGAATTGTCCCTCCTAATTGTTGTTCATTACATAATCAAAGCATTAGTCAATGTTCATATAAAAGCAATATGCAACAAATGAAACCGTAAATTAAAATAATTACCTGGAAAGGTTCACTTTGCCTTATATGTAAAAACGCTGTCCAATCTTCTTGAGATATATTATATTTTTGGGGTGGGCTAGAATTAATATTCCCATTATCATCCTCTACCCACACTCTGCTCAAGAAGCTCCTGAAGTTTCGCGCTAGCTTTCCAGCTTCGGCCATGACAAATTTTTGTCTACTTTCGTCAATATCAAAGGCCAACTATGAAAAACAAACAGCAAAGTATATATGAAATTATAATTTTGAGAAAATTGAGTAAACAAAAAATACATTAACCAATTAGAAACATGATAATAACCAACTTACAGCTATTTCATTCCAAATTGCTGATTTTGTTGCTTCCGAGACGTGTCGCCAATCACTGATGGTAATTGGCACCCTGTCACGAGCTATGACTCCAATGTAACCAACAAATGTTGATTTATTTGGGTCAAATGGTTGGCCATTCCGATTCCAGCCGATTAGTAGCTTTAAGCCTTTACTTCTGGCATTTATGACTTTTTTCATAGCAGCGATACCTCTACGAATCTCACTTTCAACACGTTTGTTTGCAGCAGCCCCAGAATCCATCGACCTACAGAAGCCAAAAATATAGAATTTAGATTCATATACCAAATATACAGTACCAAGTAATGCCACCATTATTTTAGAAAAAATTCGGCAGAGTAACGACGCAAATTTTTTTACCAAGTTCTCTACTTAATCTTCCCCCAAAATTGCAAATAACAAAACCAACCCATCAATTCTTTCACAAAACCAATCAAATTTCACAAAACCATAAATGCATTAAACGATGTCAACAAAACAACACATTTTGATCCAATCACGATACATAATCAAAATACATATCAACAAACACGCTATACTCATGATATGTATTCAAATAATAATACTCGTTATCATATAGAGAGAGCGAGAGAGAAGAAGCTTACGGTGGTGGTCGTGGTAGTGGTGAAGGGGGCGGTGGTGGTCGTAAAGGAGGGGGAGAGAGCGGCTGTGGTGGTGGTGGCGCCGGTATACAATATCGACCAACAAAAGCCAAAAATACAGAAGTTAGTTTCATTATGCAACAACATAATTTTTCAATTCATAAACCAACAAGAGACACCCTGACTCATACACTAACAAGTGCTTATATGAAGAAAAGTTTAGGAAATAAGTATTATATCACATAAGTTCAAATACCTTTTATCGTTTTCTTTTTGTCGTTGACTTAGTAGTCTCTTACTTCCCCCCAGTACGACCCTTTTGTTTAGTACGTCAACGAACAGATGGATTAATCTATATCCCCTCTTGGTGATCTTGTCGCATATACAATTCATCATCTCTGATATCCAAGCCACCATCACTATCAGTGGCTTGTGAATCACGTAAGATAGGATTTTCTCCATCATCATCACTATATGAACCATCATCCTCCATACAAGTATTTTTGTTTCCCGATAAAACAATTGACCACCTCTTATCAATAGGATCGTTGACAAAAAACACTTGTGTAGCTTGTGATGCCAAAATGAAAGGTTCATCTTTGTAACCCACCTTCTCAAGGTCTACTCGAGTGAAGCCTATTTCACTATTATTGACACCATTTTTATTGTCAGCCCACCTACACCCAAATACAGGCACCCGAAACCAACTATAATCCAGCTCCCATATATGTTCAATCACCCCATAATATGATAAATGAGCAAAGATAGGGTTATTATCTCTCGCACTTGAGATATGCATTGCTTGAGCTACAAGACTCACCCCACTATTTTGCATTGTACTCCATTCATCTTGGTCTTTTGTATAGAATGTGCGACCATTTATACGATAACCTGAATGAAAAAATACAAGTCTGCCCGGTCCCATCGACAACCGTCCCAATTTATCTGAAACTAAAAGTGGATTCTCGTTCTGTTTCTCGTGAATATGCTTTCGGAACCAATCAGAGAAACTCTTATTATGCTCTCTTGAAATCCAACTCTCATTTTTATTTGGATTTAATCTCCTAAGTTGATCCTTGTGCTCTTGAACATATGGCTCAACGTCATCGGTGTTGTGGAGCACATATAGGTGTGCCTGATCCCTTTGTGTGCAAGGAACACTAACTAATTGTTTTCCAAGTACGCTTTCTCCTTCTGTTCTCCCTCCCACAACATGAGACTTTGGAAGCTCTGCAACGTTAGAATCTTCCAAATATTCTGTGCAAAATGTAATCGCTTCATCAACTATGTACCGTTCAACAATGCAACCTTCCAGTCGACTATGATTTTTCACGTAGCCTTTTAATACCTTCATATAACGCTCAGCCAGATACATAGATCTCATAAAAGCCGGTCCACATAGTTGTGTCTCTCTAACCAAGTGAATAGGTAGCTGAGTCATTATATCAAAAAACGCTGGTGGAAAATACATCTCATGCTCGCACAAAGTGATAGCAATTTGTTTCTGAAGTGCAGGCAATTGTTCAGGAGGATCAAACACCTTGCTCCACATTGCTTTGAAGAAGAAACATAATGAGGTTATAGTTTCTCTCACCGTTTTTGGCAAAATGGCCCGTATAGAAATTGATAGCAAACGATCCATGATCACATGACAATCGTGAGTCTTCATGTGCTTTAGCTTCAAGTCCTTCATTGATACAAGACTGCTAATGTTTGAAGAATACCTTTCTGGAACTTTCACTCCATTAAGAAACTCACATAATGCAATATTTTCTTTTCTGGATAGAGTGTGAGCTGCTGGAGGCAAATAAGTACGTTTTCCCTTATTTGTTGGTGCCAATTTTTCTCTTATCTTCATTTCAACCAAGTCTAACCTTGCCTTTACGCCATCTTTAGTCTTTCCGGGCACATTTAGAAGTGTATCAATGACACTATCAAATACATTTTTCGAAAATGTATAACATGTAAAGACGTCCAATACGGCAACTCAAAGAAAATTGAACTTTTTTTCCACCCAGTTTTTGCAAGCCCACCTGCAAAAGTCTTTCCAAATTTAACCTCCAAGTCTTTTATATTCTCAAACACTTCTTCACCAGTCAAGCACTTAGGAGCTCGGCCTTCTTCAATATTCCCATTGAAAGCTTTTTTCCACCGACAATATCTATGGTTTTGATTTAACCATCTCCGATGCCCTTGGAATGCATATTTCTGAGAGTGTGTTAATCGATATTGATCTGTACTCTTGATACATATGGGGCATCCACATTGGCCATGTACACCATATCCCTCGAGGTTTGCTCTTGCCGGAAAATCATTGATTGTTCTAAATAACATGACTCTGAGATTGAAATTTTCTTCTCTGAACCCGTCATATACTTGAACACCGATCTCCCACAACACCTTCAAATCCTCAATTAAAGGAGCCAAGTAGACATCTATATCATTTCCAGGTTGTTTCGGCCCAGAAATGAGTATAGGCATCATTATATGTTCTCGTTTCATGCATCGCGATGGGGGGAGGTGTTGTAGATCATCAAAATCACCGGCCATGTACTATGTGAGCTACTTTGCAAGCCATGAGGGTTCATGCCATCTGTAGCCAATACAAGGCGAAGGTTTCTTGATTCTTCACCAAATTCAGGGAAATCATCATTGATCTTTTTCCATTGAGGAGAATCTGAGGGGTGTCGAATCTTGTCATCTTCAATCCTTTCTTCAAGCCTTCTATCAGCATGCCATGTCAAGTCCTTAGCCAACTCTTTACTACTGTACATGTGCCTAAATCGTGGTATTATGGGTAAATACCACATGGTTTTGACAGGAGCAGATCCGTTCTTCTTGTACCGCGAGGCTCCACATTTCGGACAAACCTTCGATGATGCATAGTCAGTTCTAAACAATATGCAATCATTGAGACAGGCATGTATCCTCTCATATCCTATGCCAATTGAGGTTAACATCTTCTTAGCCTCATAAGAACGATTAAGTAACACATTATCCTCGGGTAACATGTTTTTTAATAGATCAAGTAAGTCTGTGAAACTCTTATCACTCCACCCATTGTTGGCTTTTAACTTGTAGTAAATTCACAAGATTGAAAGCAGTCCTAAACCTCTACAAGTTAAAAGCCAACAATGGGTGGAGTGATAAGAGTTTCACAGACTTACTTGATCTATTAAAAAACATGCTACCCGAGGATAATGTGTTACCTAATCGTCCTTATAAGGCTAAGAAAATGTTAACCTCAATTGGTATGGGATATGAGAGGATACATGCCTGTCTCAATGATTGCATATTGTTTAGAACTGACTATGCATCATTGAAGGTTTGTCCAAAAGGTGGCACCTCGCGGTACAAGAAGAATGGATCTGCTCCTGTCAAAACCATGTGGCATTTGCCCATAATACCACGATTTAAGCGCATGTACAGTAGTAAAGAGTTAGCCAAGGACTTGCATGGCATGCTGATAGAAGGCTTGAAGAAAGGATTGAAGATGACAAGATTCGACACCCCTCAGATTCTCCTCAATGGAAAAAAGATCGATGATTATTTCCCTGAATTTGGTGAAGAATCAAGAAACCTGTGCCTTGTATTGGCTATAGATGGCATGAACCCTCATGGCTTGCAAAGTAGCTCACATAGTACATGGCCGGTGATTTTGATGATCTACAACCTTCCTCCATCGCGATGCATGAAGCGAGAACATATAATGATGCCAATACTCAATTCTGGACCGAAACAACCTGGAAATGATATAGATGTCTACTTGGCTCCTTTAATTGAGGATTTGAAGGTGTTGTGGGAGACTGGTGTTCAAGTATATGACGGGTTCAGAGAAGAAAATTTCAATCTCAGAGTCATGTTATTTGCAACAATCAATGATTTTCCGGCAAGAGCAAACCTCGAGGGATATGGTGTGCATGGCCAATGTGGATGCCCCATATGTGTCAAGAGTACAGATCAATATCAATTGACACACTCTCAGAAATATGCATTCCATGGGCATCAGAGATGACTAAATCGGAACCATAGATATCGTCGGTGGAAAAAAGCTTTCAATGGGAAAATAGAAGAAGGCCGAGCTCCTAAGTGTTTGACTGGTGAAGAAGTGTTTGAGAATATAAAAGACTTGGAGGTCAAATTTGGAAAGACTTTTGCAGGTGGCCTTGCAAAATTTGGGTGGAAAAAAAAGTCAATTTTCTTTGAGTTGCCGTATTGGACATCTTTACATGTTAGACATTTTCTTGATATTATGTATATTGATAAAAATGTATTTGATAGTGTCATTGGTACACTTCTAAATGTGCCCGGAAAAACAAAAGATGGAGTAAAGGCAAGATTAGACTTGGTTGAAATGAAGATAAGAGAAAAATTAGTACCAACAAATAAGGGGAAACGTACTTATTTGCCTCCAGCAGCTCACACTCTATCCAGGAAAGAAAAAATTACATTTTGTGAGTTTCTTAATGGAGTTAAAGTTCCAGAAGGGTATTCTTCAAACATTAGCAGTCTTGTATCAATGAAGGACTTGAAGCTAAAGCACATAAAGACTCACAATTGTCATGTGCTCATGGATCATTTGCTACCAATTGTTATACGGGCCATTTTGCCAAAAAAGGTGAGAGAAACTATAACCTCATTATGTTTCTTCTTCAAAGCAATGTGGAGCAAGGTGTTTGATCCTGAAAAATTGCCTGCACTTCAGAAACAAATTGCCATCACTTTGTGGGAGCTTGAGATATATTTGCCACCAGCGTTTTTTGATATAATGACTCACCTACCTATTCACTTGGTTAGAGAGACACAACTATATGGACCAGCTTTTATGAGATCTATGTATTCGGCTGAGCGTTGTATGAAGGTATTAAAAGGATACGTGAAAAATCGTAGTCGATGACAAGGTTGCAATTTTGAACGGTACATAGTTGATGAAGCGATTACATTTTGCACAGAATATCTGAAAGATTCTAACGTTGCAGAGCTTCCAAAGTCTCATGTTGTGGGAAGGAGAATACAAGGATAAAGCGTACTTGGAAAGCAATTAGTTAGTGTTTCTTGCACACAAAGGGATCAGGCACACCTGTTTGTGCTCCACAACACCGATGAAGTTGAGTCATATGTTGAAGAGCACAAGGACCAAATTAGGAGATTAAATCCAAATAAAAATGAGAGTTGGATTTCAAGACAGCATAATAAGAGTTTCTCTGATTGGTTCCGAAAGCATATTCAAGAGAAACAGAACGAGAATCCACTTTCAGTTTCAGATAAATTGGCACGGTTGTCGATGGGTCCGGGCAGACTTGTATTTTGTCATTCAGGTTATCGTATAAATGGTCGTACATTCTATACAAAAGACCAAGATGAACGGAGTACAATGCAGAATAGTGGGGTGAGTCTTGTAGCTCAAGCAATGCATATCTCAAGTGTGAGAGATAATAACCCTATCTATGCCCATTTATCATATTATGGGGTGATTGAACATATATGGGAGCTGGATTATAGTTGGTTTCGGGTGCCTGTATTTGGGTGTAGATGGGCTGACAATAAAAATGGTGTCGATAATAGTGAAATAGGCTTCACTCGAGTAGACCTTGAAAGGGTGGGATACAAAGATGAACCTTTCATTTTGGCATCACAAGCTAAGCAAGTGTTTTTTGTCACCGATCCTATTGATAAGAGGTGGTCAATTGTTTTATCGGCAAACAAAAATACTTGTATTGAGGATGATGGTTCATATAGTAATGATGATGGAGAAATCCTATCTTAGGTGATTCACAAGCCACTGATAGTGATGGTGACTTGGATATTCGTGATGATGAATTGTATATTCGACAAGATCACCAAGAGGGGATATAGATTAATCCATCTATTCGTCGACGTACTAAACAAAAGAGTCGCACTGAGGGGAAGCAAAAGACTACTAAGCCAACGACAAAAAGAAAACGATGAAAGGTATTTGAACTTATGTAATAATTAATTATATGATAGACTTATTTCCTAAACTTTTGTGCTGCTTCATATAAGCACTTGTTAGTGTATGAGTCAGGGCGTCTCTTGTTGGTGTATGAATTACAAAATTATGTTGTTGCTATATGAAACTAACTTCTGTATTTTTGGCTTTTGTAGGTCGATATTGTATGCCGCCGCCGCCGCCGCCGCCACCACAGCCACTCTCTCCTCCGCCTCTACGACCACCACCGCCGCCTCCACCACCACCACCGTAAGCTTCTTCTCTCACGCTCTCTCTATATGATAACGAGTATTATTATTTAAATACATATCATGAGTATAGCCTGTTTGTTGATATGTATTTTGATTATGTATCGTGATTGGATCAATATGTGTTGTTTTGTTGACATCGTTTAATGCATTCATGGTTTTGTGAAGTTTGATTGGTTTCGTGAAAGAATTGATGACTTGGTTTTGTTGTTTGCAATTTTGGGGGAAGATTAAGTCGAGAACTTGGTAGAAATTCTTGCGTCGTTACTCTGCCAATTTTTTTCTAAAATAATGGTGGCGTTATTTGGTACTATATATTTGGTATATGAATCTAAATTCTGTATTTTTCGCTTTTTTAAGTCGATGAATTCTGGGGGTGCTTCAAACAAACGTGTTGAAAAGGAGATACGTAGAGGTATCGCGACAATGAAAAAAATCATAAATGCTAGAAGTAAAGGCTTAAAGCTACCGGTCGGCTGGAATAAGAATGGCCAACCACTTGACCCAAATAAATCAACATTTGTTGGTTGTATTGGAGTCATAGCTCATGAGAGGGTGCCGATTACCATCAGTGATTGGCGACACATATCGAGAGCAACAAAATCAGCAATTTGAAATGAAATAGCTGTAAGTTGGTTATTATCATGTTTCTCATTGGTTAATGTATTTTTTGTTTATTCAATTTTCTCTAAATTATAATTTCATATATACTTTGTTGTTTGTTTTTTTATAGTTGGCCTTTGATATTGAAGAAAGTAGACAAAAATTTGTTTTAACCGAAGTTGGAAAGCTAGCTCGAAACTTCAGGAGCTATTTGAGCAGAGTATGGGTAAAGGATGATAATTGGAATATTAATTTCAGTCCACCCCAAAAATATAATATATCTCAAGAAGATTGGACAGTGTTTTTACATGTTCGGCAAAGTGAAGATTGGATGCTAATTATTTTAATTTACGGCTTCATTTGTTGCATATTGCATTTATATGAAACCATATACATTAACTAATGCTTTGATTATGTAATGAACAACAACTAAGTAGGGAAAATCAGGAAAGAACAAAGGAATTTGAATATCCTTATAGGATATCACGTCGTGGATATGCTCAACTGGAGCAAATTGAGGTACGTAGTTCGTTTAACAGTGAATCCTTACAAGTTTTCGAATAAAAATTACTTGTTAATATATGTATATATATATATATATATTTAATCATAATATAGATGGAAAAAAGAAAGGAAGCTGGGTCAGATTGCACAGACATGACACGAGCACTCGTGTGGAGGATTGCACATTCTGATAGCCAGCATAACATTGATAATGTCAATGTTAAAAGTGTAGTGGATGAAATTGTGAGTTATTTGCAATTTTAGCTATATCATGTGTTGTATGCTTTTTTTTTTTTTTTTTGAAATATTTTTAAAAGAGCAAAGTTCACTAATTTTTTTTATTTTTTAAATGTATTATTATAGAAATGCTTATCACAGGAGGGTAGCCATAGTGGAAACGAGAGGACCCGGGATGATATATTGGCTAAAGCTCTTAAAAAGAAGGAGCATTCGGGTCGCATTAGGGGTGTAGGCTTTAGGGTATCACAAAAAAGGTACTTTACGGATTCAAAGCCTTCTAAAGATGAGGAGATTGATAACTTGAAAAACATGGTGCACATGCTCACTGCATCACTATCCTCATTGCGATGCGAGTTTGACGAGCATAAGGCATCTAGGTCGCAGCAGCCACATGAAGATGAGGCGGTTTCTTTGAAAGATAGCTGCCCAGATCCAGTTAAGAACCTTCCTCAGGTAATGATATGAAATTATTTAGTGATCATTTAACTTGCAATTCTCTAAAACACACAAAATTTTCTAATATTATAATGGTATATATATATATTATATATGTAGGTTGTGGCGCAATGTCAATTAGCACTTTCAACACCATCTTATCGTATGGTGGCTAAAGGACAAATGTACAATCGATCAAATGATAGAACACTGCATACACGTCCATTACCCACCCACCTTGTGAAAGTGATGATTAACATTGCAATTGAAGATATTGCACCCCTACCAGTCCCTCTCGCTGATGAAGGAGTGTTCATAGTTTCTGAGGCTGTGGGATACATTGTTGCCAAGGTATTAAATTTTGGTATCGGTATCGATATCGGGGTAGTAAATTTACGGAAATTTCGGGGATATTCAAAATTTCGATATCGATTTTAAAGAAATCATGGATATTTATATAAATATTTGGAAATTTACAAGGAAACTTTGTGTAACTTTAAATATCATAATTATGTATTTTTAACATATATAATATTGTATATATAATGTATGTATAGTGGATTTTGTTACATAGTATGATTAAAATATGTGGCGAAAAATATAAAATAAATATAATTTGAGAGTAAAGTAATAATCAAATCTCCTAGGAACTTCATTAAAACAAAAAACTACAATTTTAATACAAATCATCATTTAAAACCACATTGAGTTTCTTGGAGGATCGAAATCACTATCATGGGTCTTTCTTTTCCCTCCACTTTCGTACTGCATGTACGAATTATTAGTCAAATGTTGACAGTATTCATCCCATAACATTGAATGTTAGTAGTACTGCATATAATGATGGTAATATCCTTCTGATGTTGTATCCTGCTGAACCACAACGGGCACAACATATTCGACAATATTCATCCCATAAATATATTCTTTGAAAAAAATCTAATGTGAATTAATGAGTACATGATTAATTTGCACAAGAATTGACATAAAAATCACACTTTTCAAAATGAATGTATAGTACACGTAGTAGGGGCAAAAATACAAAATTTTGAAATTTTTGAGTATGGTCGATATTTCGGGATATTTCAAGATATTTCGGGATATTTCGAGAATTTCGGGATATTTCGGGAGATTTCGGTGGATATTTGACAAAGTATTTTTTATTAAGAATTCAAGATTTCGGGAAATATCGGTAAATTTTGGGAAATTTCGATAGATATTCTGCAAAATTGGATCGAAGGTGAGATTTCGCTTCGAGACCCCTGGAAATCCAAAATTTCGGTCGAAATTTCAAGGTATCGGAGGATATTTAAGACCATGATTGTTGCTTGGCCTAAGAGTCTTGTCACTGTCAGTGATGCATCGGTACGTAATTATTAATAGCTAGCCATTAATAAATTATAACAATTGTTTAAGGTCACTAAATATACTTTGGTTTGTAACATTCACGTTTTGTTTTCTTTGCTTAAATAGTCCCTTGGAAAATCCAAATCATCAGTTGGAAAAAATAAATCAGAGATGACGAAGCACACAGCTGTCAAACGAACATCTCCAGTGGCCAACCCTTCACGTGAAGATGACAGAGTAGCAGACGTTGTAACAGCTGATCAACGCCCTCAGCCACTTGTAACTCTTGAAAGGTGCCTGCATATAATGCCTATTGAACAACAAGTCACTATAGACATTCCTGAGGCAATCTATAATAATGAACCCTATCAAGAGTATCTTGGGCTGGAGGAGATCTGTCACTTTTTGCGTAAAGAACAGATAGGAGTCTCTATCATTTCAGTTTACATCAAGTAAGTTTTTAAAAATGAATTAAAAAAAAGTAATCTTTTAAATTATTTTACTGCATTAATTTGAACTATGTTCATTTTTGTTGCTCAAATTTATTTTATTCTCCATTTAGGTGTTTGTGGGCTTAGTATGTGGTCCCTGAAGAGAAAGTAAACAATTTCGGGTTCCTTAGCCCACATGCTATAGCTGCGGAAGCAGGTATTAATCCATCTCAGTGTATCTTACAAGCGCAATATATAACAAATGCTATGAAAGATTGCGCAGACGGGAATTCAAAGTTGTTTATTGCACCTTACAACACCGGGTGAGCTACTAAAAACCCAACTTTATTTTGTAAAATTTGTTACGTACGCAAAACTAATTTTGAACTTATCTTTTGAATGTTTTTTAGGGGACATTGGGTGTTGCTTGTGATTGATCAAATTAAAGAGATCGTTTATTATCTGTATTCTTTGCACGGTGATCCGAATAACCGACGTGATATGAAAGAAACAATCAATCAGTAAGTTTTTCATTCAATCAATGTATCCATTATATTTAATATTAATTTTAAAGTGTATATATCTTCCTAGATTTCACATATATATTTGTTTGATATTGACATCTTTACTTGTTTTTTGATGTTTTTAACAGTGTTGTGTTGATGTTTCGTGCAAATCGTAATACCCAAAAGATCAAATCCAAAAACATGGCATGTAAATGGACATGTATAAAGGTTAGTGTAATTTTATATTTTCAAGAGATTATTCGTATAAAACTTATTGTTCTAATACAATTTTGATTTCAATTTTGTAGTGCCCCATACAGTTAAACGACAAAGATTGTGGCTTCTTCATTATGAAATCATGAAGGATATTATTAGCCACGGAGAATCTACAATCCCACTAACGGTATGCATAATCCTAATTAATACTCATCATCAAATTCTAATTTTTCTTTTTAAGTTATTAAACCTTTGTTGGATTTTCAATCTCTATCTTGCAGTACTTTCCTGATTGTCAATACGTCACTTACTCTATAGAGCAACTTGATGAAGTACGTTGCAAATTGGCACAATACATTTTTCAATGCGCTTTTGGTATGGTGTAAGTTGCAAATTGTTGTAAATTTTTATTTCATTTGTTGGAGATTATACATAAAATTTGATTTGTTATTAGGAGGAAAAAATTGGTTTTTGTTGTTAGAGATGATCATTTGGTGAAGTTAATTTTGGGTTTTAATTTGTTGTTTCTGTTGAATTGGTTTTTATGGTTTGTTGTGTTAGTGTGTTGAATTTTGAACTTGTGGGAAGCTGGTTATTATAAATTTTGTACAGTACAACTAGGAAAATAATTAAAATAAATAAATAAATACACCTCTTATAGCGGTTTTTTTACGTAACCGCTGTAATTGGTTTATGCCTATTACAGCGATTTTTTACGTAACCGATGTAATTGGTCCCTATTACAGCGGTTAAAAAACCGTTGTAATAGGCATAAACCAATTACAACGGTGTCATTTCTGTAGTAGTGATATAATATACTTGTTATTTGATATATATATATATATATATATATATAACATGAATAATTGTAATCCAACATTACTTTAATCCTAATCTAAAATGGATAATTCGCTGTAACAATGAAACTTAACCTAATGATCAATGTCAATATGATTGATATTAGATAATAAATTCACAATTTTCATGCAAGTGTAATTAATATTAGTAACACTTAGCTCGGACTTAAACTATATATAGACAAAACTCAATCCATTGAATTAATAAATTAGAGAATAAATGAAAGTACTAAGGATATTTAATAATTTAACAATGTTTTATATACATAAATAATAACAACTGACATTTTATAAGATGATCTATTTTAACCCTAAACCCTAACTCATAAATAACAAGTTTCTTAATTTGAAGAAAAAATTCAAAATAAATAACATCTAAAATAGATAAAACATAATATATTATTATATATATATATGCGTGTGTGTTTTTTACGTTTTTGTTAACAATAGTTTCATGTTATAATATATTCCATAATATATTTTTAAATCTATTAGGTAATTATTAATATTTATTTATTATTTAATTTTAATCATAAGGGTATTCAGCAATAGTTTCATGTTATAATATATTCCATAATATATTTTTAAATCTATTAGGTAATTATTAATATTTATTTATTATTTAATTTTAATCATAAGGGTATTCAGCAACAATTGCTTTGTTCCTTAAAAATAATATTATATTTCCTCTCATTTTTCAACAAATATTTTTGTTGGTAAAATTAAGTGATTTCTTATTTATTTTTACAGAATATTCAGCTACAAATTTAGGAACAAGAAAAATGGCGGGAAGTTTGCCTCCATTTTTTGATGGAACGAAAAGTTTGCTACAAATTTTGGGAACGAATAAACGTGTTCTTATTTTCTACAACAAAATCATTTGATGTTAATTTTATAGGAGAGCATTCCTTGCTAAAATTGTAGCCAATTGCCAACAAATTTACTATGCTTCCTAATTTTTTGTTCCTATTTGATGTTTTTCTTGTAGTGTTATTAAAATTATCTAATATACTAATGTAAAAAATTAATTGATTTCTTTTTTAGTTGTTGATTAATGGATAAACTCTTTGATTAATTTTTCCACTTTGCATTTTTTCCACACTTGTTGTTTTGGTATTTGACCACTTGGAAAAATTGTCAAGTTAGTTGGATGTCCACTTAGGTAAAATGGCCGAAATATCAAAAATCCCAAGATTGGAGAGGGTCACGTACTCACGTGCATGCACCTGATGTTTTTCCAGCCAAATTAAAATTTGCGGATCAAATTTGGATTAAATTCGCGAGTTTTGCAAAAATATTATCCTTAAATTGTCAGTGACACTAATATGAGACGAATTTTGTCATCCCCTGTAATTATGAGACTAAACTTGTAATTTTTTCGAATACGTATCTCTAGTAATATTTTTGACATTGTTACTTATAATTTTAGCATTAATATGTATTATTTTCCCTTGTAGCATAGATTAGTCAATAGAAATTTAAATTTCAAAAATTAGTATTTACTATTTACTTCTCACCGTGGAGACAACAAAAGTTCAAGCCCCTGACCTCAACTTTGAAATATATTTTTTTATAATTATAATTCATGCATTAATAAAACAGAAAGATATTACAAAATTCAGTCCGAGAGCATACTCTTTCTGCTCACTAATACAAATTGCAGATATGGCAGAAGATAAAAAAGACTCTAGAATGGAATTACACAAAACACAATCACAACCACTAACCTAACAGGTGCCAGAATGAAGGTATGTATCTTGTCTATAGCAAGAGACCACATCTAGCAAGGGCTCCTAATTCCTAAAAAAGGAGGTAACAAGTTGACACTGAACCATGTTTTTCCCGAGAGAATGGCTCAACCGAAATCTTCCATCCAAAGTCTTCTTTTTACAAATAACGTGAAGAGTCTTTTTGTCACCTTCCAAATGAAGATGTCCTAGAGAACTCATCACACTATCCCAAACAATCTGTTGCAACAAGAATCAAAGCTAGAAAATCAAAAACCACAAATAACAAGGAAACACAACGTAGTAATAATAACAAAATGCAAGACAAAAACAAAACGACCCCATTTTCCATTGGGAGGAATTGCCGGAAACATAAATCAAATGTTAATACATACTCAACGGGCAAATTAAAAGGTTCTTCAAATTTTAATAAATAGCAATTTGAAAAATGGAGAGTAAAAACCATTTTCCGATCTTCAAGTGAGAGGGCACCAACCTCGTGATTTTATACACGTGGATTCCCCTTCTCAAGGTCCTCATATTTCCGATTTTTTGTCTCCTTCTCGTACTGCTTTAGGCGCGTGTCCAGCTAGGGCTCCCTCAGATGATGAGGGCCTGGACCATGCAGGATCTGGAGGCTCTGGACGAGGTCACCGAAACAGCTTTAAGTAATCATGAGAGGATTCTAATAGCTGCTCGAGGTGCCCGATTCTGGAACATTTTCCGGTCTCGGTTCACCCATCAACAGGAGCAAATAATCAGGGCAAATTATAGGATTCCTCCTTCTTATTGTATAATTGTGCCATTCGCCGAGGATAGGGCTCACCTTCCCCCTCCGGGTTTTATGTGTTTTTATATGACTCACCTTAGGGCTGGTTTACGTTTTTCGATCCCTCCCATGTATATCTCTATTGCTAGGCGCTTTAAGGGGCAGCCATCAATGGCTTCTCTCTTTTTCTCTTGGCTAGTGCGGGCGGTGGATCGGCCGGCGGTGGAGTAGAGCCCAATGGTGGACGTCGAAAAAGAGCTAGCTTCACCTCTGAGCAGTGGATCTGGGGGTTTGGTTCTCCATAGAGATGATTCAACCATTTTTTTTGCTTGGTGGAGGCGTCGGATGTGAGCAACTCCGGTAAGGGCTCTTGGGTTTAACGAATGGCCGGATTCTTGACATTTTTTTTTAAATGAGGTGGAGGAAAAATGCATCTGGGCGGAGGAATGGCGGGGCTGATAGAGAAAGAGAAGGGAAGGCCGAAAAATTCTGGTGGAGGTGAGGCCGTCGCCACAGCAGCGGCGGCCAGAAAACCCTAGCGGCAGCACTACACTCTCAAAAGAGAGAGAGTGCGAAAGAGAGAGAAATTTCTCTCGGGTAACATAAGACAGAATTAAAATAACATGTATACCTCAACTTTGAAATGAGAGGTGAACATTACTCGACACAAAATTGTCCGTATATCTCATATGTTTCGATCGAGAACTATTTGTGATCATAACAAAAGTCAAAACATTTAACAATAAAATTGAACTTCAACAATAAACCTTTTACTATAAAGATGATTAGAAAAAATAAAGGCAATCTTCATTTATTTAGGCTCTAGTTGGATGTTTTTTCTTTTCATTTTCAACCGTCATTTTCCAAAATATGTGGGGGAATGAGTTTTTTTGTGTGTGTGTGAAAAAGATGAAAATAGTAGGTCTGTTTTGTTGTATTTTTGAAAATAGTTGAAATTGGTGATTGTGATGTGTGAAATGATTGAAAAGTAACGAATAGTGTTACATTTAAAAATTTAAAAGAGAGGACAGAGAAAGGTTCAAAAAATTGAAATGAGATAGATAGAAAAGTGATAAAAAAGAAATTATAAGATGATTGACGTGAAATGTAAGTTTAAAGAAATGAATGAAATTTATTGGGAACGTAAAAACGAGAATGAAAATGAGAATATTTTCAGTTAAAAACAGTGTAAAGTGTGTATTTTCATTTTCAAATGAAAATGAAAATGGAAAAAGCAAATTGAAAACACAACCAAACAGGTCCTTAATATGTATACTAAACATGAAGGGCTTAGATTAATCGATTTGGGCGGTCAAATTTTGGTGAAGTCATTGTCCCTTTGAAAATTTGACCAGTGTCCAAATAATTTCTCTTTCCCCTCTCTTAATATTCCCTAATTTTCTCACATTTTCTCTCATATCACACTGCATTTCATTCTTTCTCTCGTCCCTCATTTTTTCTTTGTACTATCTTTATGTTTTATTTATTGGATTTTGGTTCATAAATGTTATTATCAATTTAACTTTTACTAAAAGAATTTCTTTAAGTTTTTCTTTTTGCACATGCATAGAATGTGCTATGTTGACTAGTATATATATATACTTATATAACTTGTCTACATACCTAGAAAGAATTTAGCTCATATATGATTAAGTTCTCAATAACACAAAATAAATATTAATATTAATTCATCTTTTTATGATAAAGAAACACACGAGCACAGCTAAACAGTGAGCAATAAGATTGCAAACTCATGAAAAACAACAGCAAAATAGCAGCCATTAATGTAAGAGACTGCCATGACCCAAAAACATTTCTTGCCATGAACTTTCCAATTCTAACCTTCCAACTTCCATTGTAGTAATTGTTGACATCTTCAATGACTTTATCCAACAGGGGCACTTTAGTCAATCTAATTGACTTACTCATCCCATTCCACAAATTAGCCACATCTTGATCACTCTTTAAATGGTTCAAAACAATTCCTTGTTCCCTTAGAAGCTTTGCATCATCCTCAGTATCAATAATCCCATTCATTAATTCTGTGTACCGCGTAAAAATCAACGGCCCTGATGCATTGCATGCCTCGTATGCAACCAAGTTCCTTATCGCGACCTCTGTGTTTCCATTTAAAATAATTGATGGGACATAAACTGTGGCCATTCTTTTATCAAAATTGATCCCAAAAATGCCTGAATTTGTAACTGAAAATTTTATTCCAGCACTTGAGAGTTCAGTTACAGAAGGGATTGCTATTTCCTCAATTAATGGAGGTTTATTTAAGTCACAATGTTCATTTCCTTGTTTATTTTTTTCTTCTTTTTCTTGAGAAAAACACAAGTATTCAACATGTTTGATAAGTATAAATCCAGGAAGATTGGAAATAATTTTCCAGGGCAATTTCAATAGTCTTTTAATCAAATTTGCCTGGACCGATTTTAATTTTGAGAAAATATTATGAAAAAAATAATTATTATTATTTTCACCCTCATTTACTTCTTGATTTTCACCTTCTGATGCTATTTCAGTTGATCCTTCTAATTTTGGCACAATTAAATGATACAAAAAATCCAGCATATGAGCAAACCCCATAACCTGATGAACACTAGGGTTTTCTTGTATTATTTTAAATGGCAAAATCTCTTTGCAAAACCCCATCAACATAGAATAAAGCAAATCATCTGATCCTTGTCGGAATTCCAGCATTTTTCTTAATAAAAATAATGGAATTTGATTCTCAAGCATCACAATATCTCTAATAATAGCATTATGCCCCGATTTTCGCCCCGACATATCAACCAAATGCGACATTCTTGACGAAACTCGTGTTAAGGCTTTTCCTTCTTTGACAGCAAAGATCTCAAGGAACTCAAGCAAGAAACACGAGTCTAAAGCCATCATCCAGGCTAGAATTTCGCTGTTGAAATTTAGGTATTTGTGGTAACAGGCCCGAAAAGTTGGCTCAAACTTGGATAAATCGTAGACATGGTTTTCGAATTTAAGGCCCGGAAGCTGTTTTTGGGCTCTTTTTGCTGCAGAAAGCTTGTACCTTTCCATTTCGTATAGTTCAGGCCTGTAATGGTGATAAGGTCCTAATGCTACTATTTGTGGTACATATGATTCCGGGCTGACGAGCATTAGGGTTTTGGGGATATCGAAGATTGAAACTGCCATATTGGATTCTTGATCATGATCTTCTTCTAGTAATCGGCGGATGTGGATAATCCAACGTTGTTCATCAAAGTTTGGGTTTGAGGTTGTGTTCATGTAGGGGTGGGAAGAGGACATGACTTGTTTCTGGTAAAAATTAGTGAGAGTTTTGGTTTATTGAATGAGGGGATTTAAGAAAGATTTTATGGCATGTGGAATGTGACATAAATGAACTTTATAGTAATTGTTCTTTATATCCATTAATGCGTTTCGTATGTCAAAGAGGTTTCGTCGTGAATAAATTGTGAAATATTGGTAACACTAATGTGGGGTAAACTTTTTGTACTAATATGATAATTTTTGGAACAAAATTGGTTTTGATTTGTTAGCTTGAATTGAAATAAAAAGACATTTACCTCTTCAAACTAGTATTGTTTGACACTTGATCTTTTTTAACTATCAAATTTGACAATTATCTGTATACTAAAAGTAATTCTCACTACTACAAAAATACACTATTGCAGCTCACCTATTACAGTAGTTTTGCAAAACCGCTGTAATAGGGCTTCTCGGTTCAAACCTATGACAACGGTTCGAACGAACCGTAGTCAAATAAAAAAAAAAAAATTGGGATACAACAGCGGTTCGTATAGAACCGCTGTCATATTCGGCACTATGAGAGCGGTTCAAACGAACCGCTGTCATATGCGGAACTATGACAGCGGTTTGAACGAACTACTGTCATAGTGCTTCATAAAAAAAATTAAAAAACATATGATAGCGGTTCGAAAACAAACCGCTGTCATAGACAGAAACTATGACAGCGGTTCAACTGAACCGCTATCATAAAGAAAAAAAAATAAAAATAAAAAACCGGGTATGACAGCGGTTCGTACCCGAACCACTGTCATAGGCGGCCGGGTTTTTAGGTAACCGCCCCCCTCCTCTCTCTCACTCTAATTCTGTCTCTATCTCTTTCAACTCTCTCTTTCAACCCCCCCCCCCCCACCACCACCACCTCTCTCTCTCTCGCGCTCTCTCTCGCTCTCTCTCGCTCTCTTTCTCTCAGTTTCTCTCTCTCTCTCTCTCTCTCTCTCTCTCTACTCGACTTCTCGCCGTCGACCTCCGCCGCCGTCTGCGCCTCCCCTCTTTCGGTCTCTCTCTCTCTCTCTTTCTCTCTATCTTTCTAGATATATATATATATGTGCATATATATGTATATATTCTATATATATATATTTAACTCTTTCTATATATATATATATATATATTGAAGGACCGCCGCCGCCGCCGACCACCGCCATTTAGTGGGTTATTTTTTTTAGATAAATATATATATACACACACATAGAGTATAGAGTTAAATATTTGTGTATGTATATTTGTGTATGTGTGGGTGTATGTATATATATTTGTGTATGTGTGGGTGTATGTATATTTGTGTATATGTGGGTGTATGTATATATATTTGTGTATGTGTGGGTTTGTGTATATTCTTGAGATTTGCCTATTTATTGAAAAATTTAAGGGAAATAGGGATTTCACTTAATTTAGTATTAATTTCGGTTAGTCGGGTGTTAATTATGTTTGATTTGTGATTAAATTGTGGTTATTTTGTGGTTTAGGGTACATTGATCCAACTGGTGATCTATATTTATACTTAGTTGTTGAAAATATGATATTTTATTTGTAGTTTTATGTGATTTATGTGATCCGACTGGTGATCAATATTTGTAGTTGTTGGAAATATGATGCTTTATGTGATCGAACTGGTGATCAATATATATTTATAAAATGATGCTTTATTTTTAGTTTTATGTGATTTATGTGATCCAACTGGTGATCAATATTTGTAGTTGATTGAAATATGATGTTTTATGTGATCCAACGGGTGATCAATATTTTCGTATAGTAAGATCGACATTTTGAGTTTGTTCTGGGTGAAAGATTAGAATATTGGGTTTGTTGTGGTTAAAAGATACGAATTTTGTTGGTTGCAAGTTTGGGGGAAGATTAAGTCGAGAACTTGGTAGAAATTTTTGCGTCGGTACTCTGCCGAATTTTTTCTAGGATAACGGGAAATAAATTAAAATAATTTAATTAATTTAACTCAACTAATGTTAAATTTATTTAATTTAATTAATTAAGATCGAAATTGGATTTTAGCGGATCGTAAGATCCGAATTTTGTTTGTTGCAACCTACCCGGGTGAAGATTAAGTCGAGAACTTGGTAGAAATTTTTGCGTTGTTACTCTGCCGAATTTTTTCTAGAATAATGGGAAATAAATTAAAATGAAAATTATTTAATTAATTCAACTATCAACTGATGATAAAATTATTTAATTTAATTAATTCAGAATCAAAATGGATCGAAGTTGGATTTTAGCGGATCGTATGTCGGAATAGTATAAGAAAGGGGTGAAATAGTTCATAAAGTTTGCGGTTGAGCATGCACCAGATCGAACTAGGATCACTTGCCTGTGTTTACGTTGTTGTTTTGGAAAGAGAATTAGTCCACATGAGTTGGAAGATCATTTGGTGTGTAATGGAATTGATAAAAGCTACACACGTTGGACAAGACACAGTGAAAGCAGTGTCACGTCGGATGATTTGGGTGGTACATCATATCCATCATAGGATTTCAACATGAATGATTATGAGCCTGATCGTTTAGAGGAGATGACAAATTTCATTGAGGAGGATTTGCGAAATTGTCCTAAAATGTTTGACAATTTGACAAGTGATTCAAAGACACCACTGTATAGCGGTAGTAAATTCACAAGATTGAAAGCAGTTCTGAACCTATACAAGTTAAAAGCCAATAATGGGTGGAGTGATAAGAGTTTCACAGACTTACTTGGTCTATTAAAAAGCATGTTACCTGAGGATAATGTGTTACCTAATCGTACTTATGAGGCTAAAAGGATGTTAACCTCAATTGGCATGGGATATGAGAGGATACATGCTTGTCTCAATGATTACATATTATTTATAATTGATTATGCATCATTGAAGGCCTATCCGAAATGTGGCGCCTCACGGTACAAGAAGAATGGATCTGTGCCTGTCAAAACCATGTGATATTTGCCTATAATACCACGATTTAAGCGCACGTACAGTAGTAAAGAGTTAGCCAAGGACTTGACATGGCATGCTGATAGAAGGCTTGAAGAAAGGATTGAAGATGACAAGATTCGACACCCCTCAGATTCTCCTCAATGGAAAAAGATTGATGATGATTTCCCTGAATTTGGTGAAGAATCAAGAAACCTGCGCCTTGTATTGGCTACAGATGGCATGAACCCTCATGGCTTGCAAAGTAGCTCACATAGTACATGGCCGGTGATTTTGATGATCTACAACCTTCCCCCATCGCGATGCATGAAGCGAGAGCATATAATGATGTCTATACTCATTTGTGGGCCAAAACAACCTGGAAATGATATAGATGTTTACTTGGCTCCTTTAATTGAGAATTTGAAGATGTTTTGGGACACCGGTGTTCAAGTATATGACGGGTTCAGAGAAAAAAATTTGAATCTCAGAGTCATGTTATTTGGAACAATCAATGATTTTCCGGCAAGAGCAAACCTCAAGGGATATGGTGTACGTGGCTAATGTGGATGCCCCATATGTGTCAAGAGTACAGATCAATATCGATGACACACTCTTAGAAATATGCATTCCAATGGCATCAGAGATGGCTAAATCGGAACCATCGATATCGTCGGTGGAAGAAAGCTTTCAATGGGAATATAGAAGAAGGCCAAGCTCCTAAGTACTTAACTGGTGAAGAAGTGTTTGAGAATGTAAAAGACTTTGAGGTTGAATTTGGAAAGACTTTTGTAGGTGGCCTTGCAAAAACTGGGTGGAAAAAAGGTCGATTTTCTTTGAGTTGCCGTATTGGACGTCTTTACATGTTAGACATTTTCTTGATTATGCATATTGAGAAAAATGTATTTGATAGTGTCATTGGTACACTTCTAAATGTGCCCGGAAAGACAAAAGATGGCGTAAAGGCACGGTTAGACTTGGTTGAAATGAAGATAAGAGAAAAATTGGCACCAACAAATAAGGGAAAACGTACTTATTTGCCTCCAGCAGCTCATAGCCAGGAAAGAAAAAATTGCATTATGTGAGTTTCTTAATGGAGTGAAAGTTCCAGAAGAATATTCTTCAAACATTAGCAGTCTTGTATCAATGAAGGACTTGAAGCTAAAGCACTTGATGACTCAGGATTGTTATGTAATCATGGATCATTTGCTACCAATTGCTATACGGGCCATTTTGCCAAAAAAAGTGAGAGACACGATAACTAGATTGTGTTTCTTCTTCAAAGCAATGTGGAGCAAGGTGTTTGATCCTTGCAATTTTCTACACTTCAGAAACAAATTGTCATCACTTTTTGTGAGCTTGAGATGTATTTTGCACCTGCTTTTTTTGATATAATGACTCACCTACCCATTCACTTGGTTAGAGAGACTCAATTATGTGGACCGGCTTTTCTGAGATCTATGTATCCGGCTGAGCGTTATATGAAGGTATTGAAAAGCTACGTGAAAAATCGTAGTCAATCGAAAGATTACATTGTTGAACGGTACATAGTTGATGAAGCCATTACATTTTGCACAGAGTATCTGGCAGATTCTAATGTTGCAGAGCTTCCAAAGTCTCATGTTGTGAGAGGGGGAACAAAAGGAAAAAAAATTAATTGGAAAGCAATTAGTTAGTGTTCATATTACACAAAGGGATCAGGCATACCTATATGTGCTTCACAACACCGATGAGGTTGACCCATATGTGAAGAGCATAAGAACCAACTTAGGAGATTCAATCCAATTAGAAATGAGAGCTGGATTTCAAGAGAACATAATAAGAGTTTCATCGATTGGTTCCGAAAGCATTTTGAAGAGAAACAGAAAGAGAATCCACAACTTTCAGTTTCAGATAAATTGACACGACTGTCAATGGGTCCGGACAGACTAGTATTTTTTTATTCAGGTTATCGTATAAATGGTCGCACATTCTATACAAAAGACCAAGATGAATGAAGTACAATGCAAAATAGTGGTGTGAATCTTGTAGCTCAAGCAATGCATATCTCAAGTGCGAAAGATAATAATCCTATCTATGCCGATTTATCATATTAAGGGGTGATTGAACGTATATGGGAGCTTGATTATAGTTGGTTTTGGGTGCCTGTATTTGGGTGTAGGTGGGTTGACAATAAACATGGTGTCGATAATAGTGAAATAGGCTTCACCTGAGTGAACCTTTCATTTTAGCGTCACAAGCTAAACAAGTGTTTTTTGTCACCGATCCTATTGATAAGAGGCGGTCCATTGTTTTATCGGCAAACAAAAATACTTGTATTGATGATGATTATGAAGAAAGTGAAGATGATGGAGAAAATCCTATCTCATTAGGTGATTCACAATCAATTGATAGTGACGATGACTTGGATATAAGTGATGATGAATTGTATATGCGACAAAATCACCAAGAGGGGATATGGATTAATCCATCAGTTCGTCGACCTACTAAAAAAATGGTCGTACCGATGGGAAACAAAAGACTGCTAAGCCAATGACAAAAAGAAAACGATGAAAGGTATTTGAACTTATTTCATAATTGTATGATAGACTTATTTTTTGATAAATATTTATACTTAGTTGCTAGAAAATTTATATTCTTGAGATTTGTCTATTTTTTTGTGGAAAATTTAAGGGAAATAGGGGCTTGATTGAATTTAAGGTTAATTTGGTTTAGTTGGGAGTTAATTACATTTAATTGGGGATTAAATTTTGTTTATTTTGTGGTTTAGGATAATTACGTTCTAGAATAATGGATATGAACCTAACTTATGTATTTATTACTTCTATTTTAAAATTATTATTGCCAAATGAATCTGCCAAATCTATATGAATCTAACTTCTGTATTTTTTGGCTTTTGTAGGTCGATGGCTTCAAATCTTGCTGGTAGTTTTCCCGAGGATGATGTATATGGATCAGATAGCCGTCATGAGGCGGAGATACGGAGAGGTGTCACGGCTATGAAAAAAGTTATCAATGCCAGAAGTAAATGCATAAGGCTACCTGTCGGTTGGAATGACAGACGTCAGGTAGTTAACCCAAACAAATCAATATTTATTGGTTATATAGGTATGCAGGCTCGGCAGAAGGTGTTGATTACCATGAGTGATTGGCGAAAAGTCCCGTCACCAATAAAAAAATATTTGGGATGAAATGAAGGTAATTTGGATATTATCATACTTGTAAGTGTTAATGTATTATCATATTCTCTAAATTATAATTTTATATATACTTTGTTTGTTTTTTGTAGTTGGAATTTGATATTGACGAAAGTAGACAAAAGTACGTACTAGGAGAAGCTGGGAAGCTAGCACGTAACTTCAGGAGCTACTTGAGTAGAAAGTGGGTGCGAGATGATGTTGAAAACATTAATGACAACCCACCCCCACAATATGAGATATCTCAAGCCGATTGGACGGCATTTTTAGCTGTTCGCTTAGATGAACGTTTTCAGGTAGCTAGGCATTTTAATTTACGATTTCATTTGTTGGTTATTGCGTTTATATTTAGCTAATAATTTGATAATGTAATAAACAAAAACTAAGTAGGGAAAATCAGGAAAGAGCAAAGGAACCTGAATATCCTTACCGGAAAGCGAGTCTTGGACATGCTCTTGTGGAGCAAATGGAGGTATGTAGTTCATTTAGCAGTGAATCCTTATAATTTTTTTAATAAAAATTCTATGTTAATACATATATATTTTTTTAATGAAAATATAGATAAATAGAAGAAGGGATGCGGGATCCGATTGCACAGAGGTGACACGAGCACTCGTGTGGAGGATTGCGCATTCCGATAAAACAAATCAAATTGATAACGACAATGTTAGAAGAGTAGTGAATGAAATGGTGAGTTATTTGCAATTTTAGCTCTATAATGTGTTGTATGTTTGTTTTGAAATACTATTGATATAACAAAGTTCACTAATTTTTTTTATTTTTTAAAATGTATTATTCTAGGAGAGCATTTCACAAGAGAGTACTAGCCATAGTGGAAATGAGAAGAGTCGAGATGACCTATTGGCTAAAACTCTTAAAAAGAAGGAGCATCCGGGTCGCGTTAGGGGTGTTGGCTTTGGGGTCTCACAAAGAGACTATTTTAAGGATCCAAAGCCTGCTACAAAAATGGAGATGGAAAGCTTGAGAAGCATGGTGAAAAATCTCTCCGAAACTATGGTTGCCATGCAACAACGAATTGATATTTTGGAAGCGCCTAACTCACGTCAGCCACATGAAGATGATGTGATTTCTTTGAAAGATAGCAGCCCAGAACCAGGTTATAAGATGCTTCTTGAGGTAATGATTTGAACTTGTTTATTGATCACATAACTTGCAACTCTCTATTTCTGTAAATCACACTAAACTTTCTAATATAATGTTGTATATATATATGTGTGTGTAGGTTATCGCTCCATGTCAATTAGCACTTTCATCACCGTCATATCGTGTGGTGGCTAAAGGACAGATGTACAATCGACCGGAGACTGATAAAATACTTCACAGCTGTCCATTAGCCACCAACCATGTGAAAGTGCGCATTGACACTACAGTTGAGGCGAATACACCCCTACCCGTCCCTCTCAATGATGAAATGCTCACCATTTCTAGTGTTCTGGGTACCTTTGTTGCTTGGCCAACAAGTCTTGTCATTGTCACTGATGCACCGGTATGTAATGAATAGCTAGTCATTAATAAATTATAACAATTTGTTTGAGGTTACTAAGTATACTTTGGTGTGTAAGATTCATGTTTTATTTTCTTTGCTTAAACAGTCTCTAGGACCATCGAAATCATCTGGAAACCACAAATCAGGGACGTCGAAGCAGACAGCTGTCAAAGAAAAAAGGCCAGTGGCCAAGCCTGCACGTGAAAGTGACAGATGTGCAGACCTTTAACTAGATGGACTCCCTCATGACCTAGTATTTCTTGGAAAGTACACGAAGATGATGTCTATTGTTACCCAGATCACTATAGACATCGAGGAACCCATTATGAATTTTGCATTCCCAGGGTATATTGGAAAGGAGGAGATCTGTCACCTTCTGCGTCAAAAAGAGATAGGAGTCTCTATCATTACAGCGTACATAAAGTAAGTTTTTTAATTATTTTATTGCATCTGAACTACGATTATTTTCGTTACTCGAAATTCATTTTTTATGCTCAATTAGGTGTTTGTGAGATAACTACGTAATCCCCGAAGAGAAAGAAGCAAGTTTCGGGTTCCTTAACCCACATTCCATATCTGCGAGAACAAGCCCGCAAATTCAACAAGTGCAGTACATAGCATGTGCTATGATACAGCGTGCACAAACGAATAAGTTATTTCTTGTACCTTACAACACCGGGTGAGCTACTCAAGACTTAACTTTAATTTGTAAAACTAGCTACGCAAAACAAATTTTGAACTTACCTTTTGAATGTTTTGTAGGGGACATTGGTTATTGCTTGCAATTGATCCATTTCAAGAGATTGTTTACTATCTGGATTCTGTGCATGGTGAGCCGCAATACCGAGATGATATGATACAAAAAATCAATGAGTAAGTTTTTCATTCAATCAATGTATCTATTATATTTAATATTTTTTTAGACTGTATTTATTTCACATATATAATTACTTGTTTTTAACATATTTCATTGTTTTTTATATTTTTTATAGGGTTGTGCAGATATTTCGTGCAGATCATAACAACAAATCCAAAACGTCGGCCTGTCAATGGTTTAACATAAAAGTTAGCGTTTTCTAGTTTCATGAAATTATATATTCGTATAGAAGTTAGTGTTCTAATACAACGTAACTTTGATTACTTTTGTAGTGCCCCCGGCAGACCAACGAGGTAGATTGTGGCTACTTCGTTATGAGATTCATAAAAGAGATTATTAGCCACGGACAATCTATAATCCCAACAGCGGTATGCATAATCCTAATATATACTTAATTCCATTCCTTTTGAAATTATTAAACCTTTGGTAGGTAATTGAAACGTCATTTCAGTTTGCAATTAATCTCTATATATATCTTACAGTACTTTCATGATTCTCAATCCTTCTATACTCAAGAGCAAATTGATGAAGTACGCTGCGAAGTGACACGTTACATTTTCTTAGCAGCTCCTTAGAAATTAGGTAATGTATTTTTTGTACATTGGGACTTGTTGTAAATTGTGATTTGATTTATTATATTTAAATTGTCATTAGTAATTTAATTAGTTGGTTGTAAATTTTGTTGGAGATTATAACATTATATTGTTGGAGGAACGTTTGGGGTGGTTGTTGTTTATGTTGAATATGTTTTGCTGTTAGTTGAAATTTGTTGGTTGGTTTATTGAATATTACTGTACAGGAATATTATCATAATAGGGTGATAAATATAAAAAAAAATTCAATATTGTGACAGCGGTTCAGCCGAATCGCTGTCCTAGGTTCCCCTATGACAGCGGTTCGGATGAACCGCTGTCGCAGGTTCTACCCTATGACAGCGGTTTCTGCCCGCTGTCATAGGGTGGATCCTATGACAGCGGTTTTGGGGAACCGCTGTCATAGGGTGACTTATTATATCGATTTTTAACTGTTGTAATAGGTCCAAACCATATAACAACGGTTAAAACCGCTGTCATAGGTCATTTCTATAGTAGTGTCTTAAATTCAATATTTTAGGAGAAAATCGATTTATATAATTAATGCAAACCAATATAATCAAAAGATAGAGCCTTGACAGCCGAAGGTAGAACAGGAACATCCTCATGAGCTTCCATGTACGGCTGTCCAAGCTAGAAAATGTACAGCACTATCACCTAACCTTTTAGCGAAAAGAAAAACGAACAAACGAATAAAATAAATGACCAAGACCTCTAATATCATCAAAATCCAGAATATGACCCACAACCAAGAATTTCTAGCTAGAAGGACACGACAGCTTTTTGATGATCCGTAAACAATCTCGCCTCGACAATGATATTGTTCCAACCTTCCTGATTATTGATATGAGGTGGGGGAGAGAGAAAGGAGCAAAGAATGACCATAAATCAATGGAGATTGAAGGTGTTAGATCAAACATTGCTGAGGAGAAAGTATGCACTGCAGTTATTATAATGATGAACAAGTACTTATTTCAAAAAATCCTGTTCAAATATTGAAAATTAGCGGGCCAAATTTGGTCTTGCTAGCCAGTCCAGTACCCTATTCACCATTCAATTAAGTGACAAATTGTTATCATAGGAGTGAGTTCGACTCAAATTTTGCATAATTGATTTTGGAATAATTTATTCTCGTTTAATTGATTGTGACAAAAGTTTGAATTTTCAGTTTCACTGAAACATGGTCTTGCAATGTAGAAAGTTCCCAATTCAAATTACACAAAAATGATCAAACACTCATCCAAAAATGCATTTTCAGTGTAAAAGTGGATTTTGACTTCTCGAGACAAAATAAGTTGTAAGTGTGGACTGTGATTGTAGAACTCAATTTAATGTGGATTAATAGATATACATGGAAAAAGTTACGAAATAGTCGTAGTGGTAACTAATTTTGATATCTCATTCGCCTATAATACATATATTAATTCCAATTCTACGAACCAGACGAGCCTTAAAATAATAATGATGGCAAAAAGTGCAAATAAGTTGACTCCACATGCCATATAATGCAATTTCCAAAAGTGGAGGGACTACATTGAAAGAAGCAGAAACTGGCTTTTACTTTGCCAGGGAAGGTTCTCCAATCCCATTCCCCCACGGCAACCTATAAATAAGAAAAGCCGATTTCACTCATCTCCCTGAAAAAAACTCTCATTCCAAAAATCATCATGTTGGAAGAGACTTCAACTAGTTCGCGTGCGGCTGCCGGAGCGTCTCCGGAGGATTTTTTCCGGTCGCAGACCTCCGTAGATTCCACCGGAGATTCATCCACCTCAGCAACTGCTCAGGCGTTACATTTCTCTTCCGGAAACCCTAGAATCGAAGAGATCAGAGGCGTCGTGCATCTTTACCGCGACGATGTGGCTTCATCCTCCGCGCAACTTCCGGTAAATCGAATTTTCTATTTAACTCATTCAATTCCATGGAGTCATCTCCTCGTTTAGGTTTATTATATTGGGAATGAAAACAGACTTTCGTGCACCTAATTGTTATTTCATCTGCTTTCATGATATGTTGCAGTTGAATTATTGCATGATTAGAAGTTTTTCTTATCCTCTAGCAGTCTGTATGAGCGAGTTTAATGACAAATGTTACTGCTACTGATATTATTTTAGTATGTTATTATTATTGTGTTGCGATCAAAGTTAATTTAGGATGAATTAGGAAGTTCCTTTGATTTAAAACTACATGTCATAATTTATAATAGTGTTGATAATTAGACCATTTTTTAAATCTTATGTATAGAATTTTTTTTCCTGTTTGGATCTATTTTTCATATATCTAACACTATTTTGCATTATAGACTTATAGAAAAATCTTGTACTTCACTAATTTATCAAAAAAATGTTCAGTATATAAGGTTTGTGAGTTGAGAAAATCCTTGAGGCCTTAACTAGTAATATATTTGAAATAGTTGCTTGTGAAATGAAAAGGACTATCAGTGAGAAATAAAAATAGGTTGTCTTGTTAGCCTCAGCACTATGTTCATGACAATATGTGAAGATTTCTTTTGTAGATTTCTAAGTTAATTGTCATTTGAAATTGATTATATAATGATTAGCTTCAAATAACTCTTCAATGCCTTTTAGGTTGAGAGAAAGCCTCTTGTTTGTGTACTTGGGGTGCCCAATCACATGACATATGCAGATTTTTGTCAGTTCTGCGGTTCATTCATTCAACACATGTTAGAAATGCGAATTGTCAGGTTGGTTTGTGAATTTTATAGCAGGTAGTTCTGAGATTCACTATCTCATCATGATTTATGTTATCAATGAAAATTCAGAACGGAGGGGTTAGAGGATCGCTACAGTATTTTGATCAGGCTTGACGATCAAAATTCAGCAGATTCTTTTTACAAGCATTTTAACGGAAAGTGTTTTTCATCTCTTGAGGTACTTTTTGCTCTTGAATGTTGTCTATGTTCTCTGAAACATTAACAGTTTCATGTAGAAATGTGTCCCTTATTGCTAATTGTTTGCCTCTTTGATCGCAGGAGGAGTCCTGCCATGTGTTTTTCACTGTAGATATACAGTATACTGAATCCATTGAGCACTCACAGCCTTCCCACGCAAGCTCTATGGAGCAGCCCTCTTGTCCAGTTTGTCTTGGTATTGCTTTTGAACTTCCATAATGGAAATGGTAGACTTTCATTCCGGGGGTAAAATGTGAATTTTAGAGACTCGCTTCCCAGTTGAATCACAATGTTAATTCGAGATTAAATGACAACTGAAACATGTTTCTCTGTGCTTGACTAGCCCCCAATACGTAATAAATGTACCACTTGTGTGATCTAAAGGCCATTCCTTTGTGTTTGAATGTTTTAGCCATTATCTAATGGTCATTGGGTTTAAATACCGGTTAGACCATACCTAACGAAACTAGTCATTCCAGTATGGGCACTCAAATGGGGTTGGGGATTGGGGGGGGGGGGGGGGTTATTTTGGTTATGCTTTCCATTAGAGCTTACGGTTCTAGAGGATATGAATTACAAATGATGTATTACTGTTTGGTGTCTCGTTTTCATATTTCACTTCATAATATTGGTGCATTATTTGTAAGTTTGCAGCCTTTCAGTCAACTCTCTAGGTGTATCTGTTCTCATCTTTCACTTTATATAACTGATGCATATAACGCATGAAAACTAGTTAAGGCTTTCCAGTCAACTCGCTTGTGTTTATACTTTTCTTATTATTACCACTTGCAGAGAGACTAGACCAAGATACAGGTGGAATTCTTACTACAATCTGCAATCACTCCTTTCACTGCTCTTGTATTTCTAGATGGACAGATTCTTCTTGCCCGGTGGGTACTATTTTATCACCATTGAATTCTGCACTTCCTTTATACATCTATTGTTGTTGCTTTTCTATCTGCTGCTTATGCTTAGCTAGGTTTCCGTCATGTGCTTCTGCTATAAGTTTTAAAATGCCTCTTGGACCTCAAATGTAGACTGAAATTTACTGGTTGCAACTTGTTTAGGTATGCCGATATTGCCAGCAACAGCCTGAGAAATCAATATGTTATGTTTGTCAAACTTCAGAAAATCTTTGGATGTGCGTCTTATGTGGATTTGTTGGCTGTGGGAGGTATGCATCTTGTCTTCCTTTAAACTGAGAGTATATCCTGATGTGTTCCAAGTGAATATTGAGTCATTACTCCTGAGAAAAAGTAACGTTTTATAAAGCTTTTTCATTATGTAATTTGGTGTAGGTACAAGGAAGGGCATGCCATAAATCACTGGAAAGAAACACAACACTGTTACTCCCTTGAACTGGAAACACAAAGAGTGTGGGACTATGCTGGTGACAACTATGTTCATCGGTTGATCCAATCTAAAACTGATGGAAAATTGGTTGAGTTAAACCGCCATTGCGTACATAATGATGATAGTCACGGTGATTGTACTGGATACAGCGACACTCATTCGGACAGTGAAGTTGAATATGTACATTATTTAAGCTCTTCTTCCTACACATATCATGATATCGATCATTATTAGGTCCTTAATTTTTGTATTAGTTGTGATTCCTTCGTAATTTCAATATTTCTGGTGCAGATAGTGAATGAGTACAATGAGCTTCTTACTTCACAACTTGAGAACCAGAAAAATGTAAGCTCCTCTGTCTATTAATCATCCCATGGTTTCTATCAAACAAATAAGGCTCCCTTTTAGCTGATAATTAATTTACTAAAACAGAGGATGTACAGTCGGAATTAGTACTGGAAAGTAGCTTGTGTTGTCTTTCTTTCAAATTTTTTATAATTTACTATCATATAGTATAGATGATGATGCCTTTGCTTACTCTATGAGCTCTTTCTACTTTGGTCAAAGTATTTTGAGTCTTTACTGGAAGAAGTCGAAGAAGACACTAAAAGAGAATCTTCTAGAGCTGTTGAGAAAGCTTTGAGTCAAAATCCGAAATTGCTGAAATTGCAAGCTAAGCTAGACAAATGCATGGAGGAAAAGAGATTTCTGGATGATGTGAGTATATTTTTCGCTTATCCATCTTTTCATATATGGTGGACAATTTTGAATTTAGAACAACTTGTTTCAAAATTAACAAATATTTATTGCCGAGTTGTTTATTTTGTGTCATATGGTTCTCAAATGTGTTGCTTTTTCTCATGTAGATCAATGACAATCTTTTGAGGAACCAAGGCATATGGGAAGCTAAGATAGTGGAAGCTGAAGAGAGGTAATACTTTGTAACCAAGGATTCAAAGAGCAACAGTAATGATTTTGTTACATGTTGCACCCTTCATGAGTTTTTTTGCTCAAATTTCACATATATATTAATATTGGATATCAAGAGACAGCAGACTATACGTGTTTCTGGACGTCTTTGATGTTTCTAAGCCTTCTGGAAGCCTAACAATCAGTTTAAACTTGAGTAGTATTAATAGAAATATTGAAGATAACAATATTCAATCCTTGTACTCTTCGCTTATTCATATGTTGAATTATTATGGTTCTTAAAAAATCATTTCGAATATTTCGTTTCTTACAATATTCGATTTCTTTTATAAGAAATAAACGGACATTCACGTGTTTTATACTAGTATTTAAAAATATACGCAAAGTATTCAACTTCTTATTTACAACTTTTGCTAGTACTTGAACCTCCAACTTAATGTTGGCAGTTTCTTCCCGAGAATTTTTATTTTAGTTTTAGATTCGTTTGTACCATAAAAGTACATTACTTTTGATTCGTGGAAGCATTTTATGGATCTTAATCTTTCCATCAATGCTAGGGAGAAGAAATTTTTGAAGTTAAGGGACGAAAAGATTGAGGAATTGGAAGAACAGGTAAAAAAAAAAGATTCTCATAATTCATCATTTCCCTTTTATAGGCTATAAACTGCTATAATTTCCAAGAACTTTACTTGCGGATGAATCTCTGGTTCCCTCGTCTTGCAGCTAAGAATTATGATGGCTTGCCTAGAAACTGAGAATGCAGAGCAACAGAATACTGAGCAAAATCTAACAACTTCGAATGAGCATGGCAATGTTCTGCCTTTAGTTGCAGAGTCGTCTTCTAAGAATAGCAGTGGAGGGCCCACAAAGACTACCAATCGAAGAAAAAGCAAGGGATAAACTGAAAGCTGCCCGTTTAGTTTCGTTAACCAAACCGTTTCGTATTGGATATGGATTTTAGAGGTCCCGGCCCTCCAAATCCAAATATAAACACACCACATAGTTGTCATTACATGTTTAGTCTCGTTAACCAAACCGTTTTGTATTGGAGATCGACTTAAGGTATTCTCGGGCAGACCCCACTTGACTTTCATTACATGTATAGTTGTAAATTGTCCAGAAGCTCCATTATATACCCTTAATTGTTTGGTGCATAGATATTGATGGGGATTCTTAATTCTTCTTGTTTGATGGTAAGTATGGAAATCTCTAGTCTTGGAGAATGGCATGCCTTAATGCTTATGTTTTCTGCTTTATTATGTATTACTTGTGGATTCACCAAATTCTATTTTTTGCTAAAAAGATTAGATAAATAAAAATTAGAATCTCATTACAATAGCAAGTGAAAATGGAAAAAAGGAAATTAGTGACTAGGAGAAGTCAGTTTTGCAAGAAGTTCATCTCTCAAATATAGAAAGCCAAAAGTCAATGTATAATTCTAGGAAAAGGTTTATGTGATTATGAAATTAATTGTTTTCAATTTGAGGGTGAATTGGATTTTTGTAATTCATATAATTGGTTCTAGGCAATGATAATTTTTTTTTTTTTTGCTAAATTATAGGCATGATGTTGCTTATAGAGGTCTTGGATTCGACCATCATTTATGTGCAGATATTTTGTTGTTTGTTTTTTAGCTTATTGGATAAGTCATTGATTATAATGGATGATGTGATAAATGATATAATTGATCCCTTATCTCACAAAGAAAAAATAAATAAATCATACTTGACAAGAAAGTAGATGATTGAGAACAAATGCAGTGAATATGACATTGAATATTGACTGGTTTGCTCTCCGACTAAAATGGACCAAGTATTTTCTCCTCGTCCAAATGATTATATTAGAAAATATGAGATGAATATGATTTGCTTTCCTACTAAAATGGATCAAGTATTCCCTCCTTATACAAATGACGTAAATAAATGTGAGATGAAATACAATTTGCTCCCCTACTAAAATGGACCAAGTATTCCCTCATTGTCCAAATGATTATTATCAAATCACTGTATTTTATCTCATATTTTATTTTATATATAAATATCATATCTATAAAATTCACGGAATTTATACATTTGATGAAGACATTTATACATATAATGTATGCGTGTGAATAAAATCCAGGATAAACATCATTCCAGATTCTCCTTACCGATTGATATGCTTGATGCTTGATCTGATCACAAGTCACAACTCACAAGAAGAAAAAGGTTTGAGGTTTTGATACTTGCGGCTCTGAATTCGAGTGTATTTTTGAAAGCCTTAATGGTATTTAATTAGACAATATTACTAAACTTTTTAGATAATAAATAATGAAATTTACATTCTCCAAAAAAGAAAGTTCAACGTACACTTCACCCCTCTAAGATGCAAGTTTTAGCACTTAACTCCCCTAAAATAAAAAAGATGCACCTAGAAATCAAAAAATGCAGCACTTTCTCCCAAATTATTTATTTAAATAAATTTTTGACTCGAATCTCAATCACGTGCAAACGTTGTCATGTTTACGAGGTCGTGAACCTCATTTTATCACCCTCCACACAAATCATTGATCATCTAGTATATTACTTTGCACCATATGTGAACAAATCTAAACCTTATTTCTAGAAAATGGGTACTATTTACTGTTGAAAAGTCAATTCCAATACCCAACGCATGTTGGTTTATTAGTATCAGCTTTCACTTTCATGTGAGATGTCTTGAGTTCAATTTCAGGCTGTCATAAGTTGTAACTTTTCTCTCTTTATTTGGAATTTTATAGGGTCTGTGTGGTCCATGATGAAAAATTCTTGACTTGGATTTGTCGGGTCAAGATATTCCCTCGTCTAAAATTAAAAAAAAAAAAGTCAATCCCAATGCAACTATCAACAATTTTCAAAGCTGAATATCCAAAATATAGATGATTATCCGTCCCCTTGTAAATGATTTTTAACTAGCACGTGGAGAGTTCTACATTTTTATTTTCTGAAAGGCAATGATCCTTTTGTTTTTTTTTTGGTGGGGGGAAACGCATTATCACCCCTGGGCCTTCTAAGTAGCACCTTGAATGTGTAGAATTTCTGAATGTTGTCCTTCCAACCACATTCTCATCTTGATCTTTAATAAAGAAATGGCATTTTAGTAGTCTATTCTTAAAAAAAAAAAAATATATTCTTATTAGTTATGCGAAAATCTATTTCCAACCCTTAAATTTTACTTCGGTAGTGAAAATATCCTTCAAACATCATTTTGAATTCAATTTTTAACAATAAAGCTGAATATCCAAAATATAGATGATTATCCGTACCCTTGTAAATGATTTTCAACTAGCACGTGGAGAGTTCTACATTTTTATTTTCTAAAAGGTAATGATCCTTTTTTTTTTTTTTTTTAATGGTTGGGGGAAATGCATTTTCACCCCTGAGCTTTCTAAGTAGCACCCTGAATTTTGTAGAATTTTTCAATGTCGTCCTTCCAACCACATTCTCATCTTGATTTTTAACAAAGAAAGGACATTTTAGTAGTGTGTTCTTATCAGGGAAAATTAAATTAATAATATAAAAAAAATCAGAAAATATCGGAAAAAGGGAGCCAATCAGATAGTAGTACGTTACCACATAGTGTATGTCGTCTCTATTAAGAGACAACATACACTATGTCGTTTCTTGTCAAATTTTTTTTTTATTTAAGTGAGACGACATATGCTATGTCGTTTTATTGTTGTTTGAACCCAGCAGAACACAGCAACAACGTTCATCTCCATCCCATTTCTTCATCCCTCTCACATTTCTCTCTTTCTCTTTCTCTTTCTCTTTCTCTTTCTCCTTCTCTTCTTCCACCATTATTACAAAGGTTTTTTTTGTGCATTTTTAAACGAAATTCTCCATCATCAACCAAGAAATTAAGGTAAATTATTTTTTCAGTCATTTATACTTTTAAATTTGTTATATGTAGAGTTTGTATATTGCCTTTTTTATTATAATGGTATTGTAATTTAGGGTTGAAAACTTAAATTTGTAGTGATAAATTCGATTTGTTAGCTACAATTTTTTAATTAATTGGTATAATTCTTGAATATATTGGTATAATTTTTGAATTAATAGGTTTTTTTTTTTTAGGTTTAATTTTGACTTTTAGGCATAATGTCAATTTTTAGTGTTATATTTGAATTATTTGGTATAATGGGAATTGGTTGGTATAATTTTCTAAATGTTCGGTATAATTTGAATTTGTAGTGTTTAATTTTGAATTGTTAGGTTTGATTTCGAGTTGTTAGGTTTAATTTTGAATTGTTTGGTTTATTTTGGAATTAATAGGCTTAATTTCGAGTAGTTAGATTTTTTTTTGAATAGGTTGGTATTTTTTTGCATTTTTTTGGCATAATGTTGGAATGAGTTGGTATAATTTTCGAATTGTTCGGTATAACTTGAATTTATAGGTTTAATTTCGAATTGTTAGGTTTGATTTCTAGTTGTTAGGTTTAATTTTGAATTGTTCGGTATAAGTTAAAATTTATTGGGCTTAATTTCAAGTAGCTTTAATTTTGAATTAGTTGCTATATTTTTGGAAATGTTTGGTATAATGTTCGAATTAGTTGGTATAATTTGAATTTATAGGTTTGATTTCGAATTATTTGGTTTGTTTTCGAGTTGTTAGGTTTAATTTCGAATTGGATGGAAGAGTTTTCTAAACGTTCGAATTAATAGGTTTAATTTGGAGTAGTTAGGTGTAGATTCGATTAGTTGTAAACTTTCGATTGAATTATATATAAGACCGATTTTTTTTTCAAAAAAAAAAATAAAAAAAATTGATTTTTTAAATTCAATTTTTTTTTCATTTCTAAAGTGTAATCTCCAATTTTTAGGTATAATCTCTAATTAGTATATTTAAATTCCTTTTTTTAGGTATATTTTTTGAATTCTTAGGTATAATCTCTAAATTTTAATTTGTATGTATAATCTTTATTGATTAGGTATAATTTGTAATTAGTGGGTTTAATTTCGACTTAATAGATACATTTTAATTTACTAAATATTAAGTGTAATTTATATCGTAGAATGTAAATTAACATTGTTGTGGATATGTAAATGTAGGATGGCTGAGCGTAATGTATATGGCCCGGTTGATGGGAGCGTATTGTATGATCAGGACAATCATGTATCTGAGGCAGTTGCTGATCATCCAAACTTCACTTATTGTGTTTGGCTAGCTAACTCTGCATATTTTCCAGTTGCCTATGAATCTCATTTGCATAACCGCGTCAAGGTAAAGCTTGATGAGATGGGGTTTTATAGGGTATACCAGTTATCTCAGTTTAAAAATGACCTGGGCCTTGTCAAGGCTCTAATTGAGAGATGGCGCCCAGAGACGAACACATTTCATTTTAGGACCGGAGAGACTACGATAACTCTCCAAGATATTGCAATTTTATATGGTCTACCAGTTGATGGTAGAGCTGTAGTTGCATATCGGCACTTTGAAGCAGATGACGAGTACGCCTTATATGTATTTGGACAATTAGGACTGTACTTATTGCCTACAGATTTCAGGCATGGTCATAGAATACCTGTTCGAAAACTTGTTACCCATGTTCTGAGTCAGCCTCAACAAATAAATGATGAATCTGAAGAATTTGTAGTTGATCAGGTAGCCCGTTGTTGGGCCCTTTTGTTGCTCGGGAGTGTGATGTGTGCCGACACCACAGGAGATGTTATTCCTGTAGTGTGGTTGAGTCTGTTTGAAGATATAAACTTAGCACGCACATACAGTTGGGGGAGTGCGGTATTGGCTCATTTGTACCGAGAATTGTCGAATGGTTCCCGAGTAGAAAGAAACGATGTTGCAGGTTTCATGCCATTATTACAGGTGAGAAAAAATATTATTAAGATGTTATTATTTCTGATAAAATAATTCATGATTATTCAATTAATATATTTCTCCTTTAACAGATATGAGCGTGTAGTAGAATTTTGATTGTAAGGCCTGATGGAGTACCTAGACTGATGGCGGGAGTTGACGTGAATGGCATTGCCCGAAAACCTTATGCTTCACGGTAATTTACCATTTGAATATTATGTTTAATTAAGAAACGTTCAATTTTTTTTTAATTATTTTCAATGATTGCTGTTTGAAGGTGGTATCGACCTGCTACAAATACTGCTCAGTCAGTCACAACGTCCGGGCAATTAGAGATGGTCTAGACCAGATGGCGGATGGACATGTGAGTCGGGAAATTTTTTTTAAAAAATTATTATGAAGTTATATCTATCTCCTACTAATATATTGTAAATCAATATTTTTCGTATTTCAGTTTGTTTGGACACCGTACAATTTCAATGATGCAGACATTGCCGAGTTGCCACCTCAATGTTTGAATGATAACGTTTGGCGAGCATCAGTTCCAATGATATTCTTTGCCATCGTAGAGTATCATCGTCCTGAGCGTGTTCTTCTACAGTTCGGAATACGTCAATTTATTCCACGCACACCTGGACGTGTTCGGAGGGTCAGCCGAAAGGGTAGGTCCACCGTTAATTGGGTAGCTAGACACGCTCGGGAAATTGCAATGTGGAATGATCATCAATTGTATGTTGTGACTGGATACTATATTGAGGATGGGGGAGACCAGACGGACGAAGGATACGAAGAGTGGTATGACCGAATCACTCGTCGTTACATTTCACCCCGATTGACTAGGAGAGGTGCGGGACACCAGGCTGGGTCAGCCCCTCTATTGCATGATGTGGTTAGTATTTGGTATTGTATTCCATTGATTCTTATTTTAATGCTATTTATTTAGGATAATTTTTTTTGTTGATACTATTCCTTATTTTATCTTTTTAGTACCAACAAATTCAAGAGGCGCAAACTGCAATGGAACAAATTGCCCAAACTAGTGATCCCACGGCAATTAGGGAACTGCGATCTAGAATGAGGAACATCCGGGATATGGTCGCATGTAGTGGCAGTGTAGAGGAGGAACATCCGGGTCCGAGCTCGGCTTATCATGGTCACTTCGATGCCGGAGGACCGAGCTCGACTTATCATGGTCACTTCGATGCCGGAGGATCGAGCTCGGCTTATCATAGTCACTTCGATGCCGGAGGATCGAACTCGGCTCAACCTCGTCCCAACCCTAACGACGTTTACATTCCCACAGTGCCCCAACCACCACAGCGTGATCAAGGACAAGGTTACAGTACGCCAACGTGAAATTTTTCTGATCTTGGCATAGACCATTCGACTGATGCACCGCAACATCATAGAATGCCACCTCCGCCTCCTGTACAATTTAATGTATCACCAGTTCAGTACAATGATGTTGAGGAAGAAACAAATAGGAGAAGGTCTACGAGGACGAGGCGGTCCCCAGATTGTGGGACAGGGGGACATCGTGGTTGTCGGGCACATAGATAGTTTTGTGTATTTATATTTTTTGTGGTGTTAATAATATAATAGGATCGATGACATAAATGTTCTATTTGAAGCCAAAAAAATTACGAAATTAATGCGAACATTGACAGGGATCTAGTTTTTTCAATGAATTGTTTTTAATTTTTGACTAATTTTCATAAATAGTTTTTTAGTCTGAGCCAGAAAATAAAAAAAAATAAAAAATTACGTAATTGTTGTTGAGAAACAACTCAAGTGGGACTGTTTTGAATAAATTGTTTTTTATAGTATCGTAATTTGAATGAATAGTCCATTATGTATGAGTAATTTGAATAATTAGCTTTTGAATCTGAGCCAGAAGATTCAAATTAAAATGTTTATTATTTTATATTTGCCTCAGGCGGGGCACATTTGCGTGGCCATATTTCTTTGCTCGGGCATCGAAATGAGCCAAATCTTATGGTTTCACAAAGTTCATAACATCACCTACAAGTTTTATGTTCAGCTCATAGCTAAACAACGCACAGAAATAGGCCAAATACGAGCCAGAAAATGGGGAAAAAAATATTTTTTTTACACAAATCAGCACAGGCGGGGCACGTTTGCGTGGCCATATTTCTTTGCCCGGGTATCGAAATGAGCCAAATCTTATGGTTTCACAAAGTTCATAACATCACCTACAAGTTTTATGTTCAGCTCATAGCTAAACAACGCACAGAAATAGGCCAAATACGAGCCAGAAAATGGGGAAAAAATATTTTTTTTACACAAATCAGCACAGGCGGGGCACGTTTGCGTGGCCATATTTCTTTGCTCGGGTATCGAAATGAGCAAAATCTTATGGTTTCACAAAGTTCATAACATCACCTACAATTTTTATGTTCAGCTTGTAGCCAAAAAACGCACATAAATAGGCCAAATACGAGCCAGAAAATGGGAAAAAAAATATTTTTTTTACACAAATCAGCACAGGCGGGGCACGTTTGCGTGGCCATATTTCTTTGCTCGGGCATCGAAATGAGCCAAATCTTATGGTTTCACAAAGTTCATAATATCACCTACAAGTTTTATGTTCAGCTCGTAGCCAAAAAACGCACAGAAATAGGCCAAATACGAGCCAGAAAATGGAAAAAAAAATATTTTTTTCACACAATTCAACACAGGCGGGGCACGTTTTTTTTACACAAATACTAGTCCGAGTCTAAGTCGCGCCAATCCATCTCGTTGGGAATCAGAGTGCTCCATTGCCGGCCCACAATAGGCGCCTTCCTCAAATTAGGGTCATGGACCAACTCAAAATTGGGAGTATCCCAATAATGTGATTCAAGCAATGGATAGAAGCTCCCTTAATATGTTTTCAAATATTCGGAGCTCAGGTAATATTTTTCAACATACTCAGTCGGCCTAAGCCCTATTTTTGTACATAATTTCATTGCATGTGAGCACGGAATTCTATGAAGACTCCATTTTCCACAAGAGCAATATTTAGCTTTGATGTCGACAGCGTAATGATGTTTACCGGACCCTATCTGTCGGGGCGTTTTAACAGCACCCGTGTAATGCAACCAAGAATAAACTTCTGCCTTGTGATTTTGAGATTTTTTGGCCCACTCATTAAACATTTTAAGTGCATATGTCGTGAAAGGTTGTGCCCTCATTGCCAAAGCCATTTGCACTCGATCAGCAAAATATTCGACAATACGATGAAATGTGCACTCCACAATTGATGCGGGTGGAAGATGTCTCGTACCTTTCAACACATTGTTTAAGCTTTCTCCCATGTTCGTCGTCATAATGCCTTCGCGCATCCCTCCATCATATGCCAGTGTCCACTTAATTTTCTTGTGGGATAGCTTTCAAATAATTCAACGCAACTGGATCCTTATTGCCAATGAGTTCCATTGCTTGGTCAAACTTTCGGACGTTATGTGCCATACCTGCCGCATAACAGAGTTCCTTCATAGCTTTACTTTTGAATTGAGCATTGAAGTTTGAACTCACATGTCGCAGGCAATATCTATGAGCTCCCAGGGGCGGGGAAAATGCGGGCATAAATCGAGCGGCATTTAATAAGCCCTTATGACGATCGGAAATAAGGCAAACACCTTCATCAGGCATCAAGAAATATTTGCAGATCAATTGCAGAACCATAACCAAGACTCGTTTGACTCATTATCAACGATAGCAAATGCTAGAGGCAAAATATTCCGATTTCCATCCAGAGTTGATGCGCATAACAACTTAGCCTTGTGTCGTGCATACAAATGAGTCCCGTCAACACATAAGACTCTTCGACAATGTCGAAATCCATCTATACATGGCTTGAATGCCCAAAACATAAATTTTAGCATTTTTGGATTTTGATCTGGTATTTTGTGCAGCCATTCAACAACCGTCCCCGGATTCCACTTCTGGATTGCTCCCAAAAATTTAGGCAACCTTGTAACAGAATCCTCCCACATCCCGTATATAATCTCATTTGCACGTCGCAAACTGTACCAAGCCTTCCTATATGAAATATCAAATTTCTATTTTTTCGACACCGTTAGCCTAATTAGACCAACCTTATACGAAGGATCCTTCCTAACTTCTGGTAAAATTTCATTTGCGATCATGTTTATGTCCAATTTAAAGTGATTCTTTGAACAATCTTCGAAGAAACATTCGTGTGACCCTTCATACCTTGTAATTTTCCAAAAATTAGTACTCTTCTTTAAACTTCCCCACAGTTTAAAACGGCATCCATTTTTGCATTCTACAGCATACACTGTAGCATTACTAATTGTCACCTTAAACTCGCGCCGTGCATGTTGCACGTGGTAGTCTTTTACCGCTGCTTGCAAGCTGAGTTTGTTGTAAAAAACTTGGCCCAAACGAAAATTACCTTTTGCATGATCATAAATTATTCTCCGGCTCAAACCTGAACTTTCTCGATGTAGTGAATCTCCTTCTACTTCTGGGTATGTGGTGGAATAGAATGGGATCACTTCATGAAGTCTTTCTTCGTGACTTGTGGGAGGGACATCTTCATTCATCAGTACATTAGTCTCAGCATCTTCATCCTCATCCATCATTGCATTGTACAAGTTTTCTTCCAACTCGTGGTCTGAAAGATGATGGATCGAATAGTCAGTATCACTTTCATTGTCACTCTCAATATCATCATTCTGAACGTTTGCAAAATCACTAGACCCAAAATTAGCATGCTCAAAGTCATGACGGCTTTGTCTAGACGGGCTTGCAATTAAAGAAAAATATGATGACAGTATAAAAAATTAAGAATAACAAGTCATGAATCAAAGGAATACAACAATTATGAAATTTATTAGAAAATTCATAATTACCTGCTCCCACGTTAGGAATTACAAAATTCCTCAAACGAGAATTTTCCAAAGGGGAATTTTGCGTGGACGGACCTACAATTAAAAATAAATATGATGATAGTATGTAAAAACAAGAATAACAAGTAATGACTAAAACGAATACAACAATGGAAGAAACTTATTAGAAGATTCATAATACCTGCTTGCATGTCAGGAATAAAAGGGGAATTTTGTACATTTTGAAAACGCCCAAACAAATGACCCGTTGTAGAAGCACCTAAAAATGCAAATCACAAAAGGTTAACTTATTTTACAATTCCTCGAAGAAAAGAAAATTATCTACTCAAATATAAAATTTAAAAATAAACTACACAATGTAAAAATAAGAATAAACTACCTTGATGCACATCGTGAATTGTAGAACTCCCCAGACCACTTGAAAAAAAATTGTGATACTCACGAGTTCCCAACACATTTGATTGCGTCTGCGTATTTAAATCCGATACTGTGGGCTGAGTAAAATACGGCATGAATTGGGATTGTGACTGCGTATTCAAATCGGGAACTGTGGGTTGTGTGAAATACGACATGAATTGAGGTGGCGTTAACGACGTCACTTGGGTTAACAACGAGTTGTCTTGACCCTGATGTTGGATTGGTTCTTTCTCGATATAAAGCTCGATCGTGTCCTGAACAATGTTAGGATCCAAGAAAAACCCTAAAGTCTCATCATCTTTGATCTCCATTGTGCTCTCCCTCATCACATTTCTCTTTTCAAATTCAAACTTTATAATTACTTTTAATGAAAAATGATTCTAATCAGTTCTTGTTCTCGCATATAACTTCTCCAACAATTCAGCGTATGTGATTGTATGACATATCCTCATGTTAGTGCTTGGACGAGTGCTATATCTAATTGAATTTGAGTCTTCAATAATTTGACCATCCGTATATACTAAAACATCAACTGTGTTCGCCCTTGACATTTTCTATGTAATATCAAAATTCAAACCATAAATAAACACTAAATTTAAAATTATAGTCAAAAAATAAAATTATACCTACAAATTATACATAAAATTGAAAATTATATACCTACAAAATTAAAATTTATATATGCAAATTATACTTATATATTACAAATTAAACCTAAAAATTATAACTACTCATTTGAAATTATACATACTATGTAAACCTAAACATTTGAAATTTCATTTGCGACTTATATGGAAATTTCAACCCTAACAATAAATTCGAAATTATACCTATGAAATTATACTTAAATTTCTACATAATAACAAACTAACACTTACATCAAAGTTCAAAACACAAATAAAACACTAAACATTGACATTATCCCTAAAGGTCAAAATTAAACCTATTAATTCAATAATTACACCAACATATTCAAGAATTATACCAAATAACTCAAAAATTATACATAACAAATCGAATTTATGCCTAAAAATTCAAGTTTTCAACTCACATTACAATATCATTACAATAAAATAAACACAATATACAAACTCAAAATTTAAGAAAATTAAAAGTATAATATATAGAATTACCTTAATTTCGTGGTTGAAGAACAAATTTTGAAGAAAAATTTGTGCATCCAACAATGGTGGTAAGAAGTAGAGAGAAGAGGAAGAGGAAGAGCAGGAGAAGCAGAAGAGAAAGAAACTTACTGGCGGAAGGAAATTATTATACTTCAGCCGAAAATTAAAAAAAAATATTTAATGAGAGACGACATATGTTATGTCGTCTCTCATTAATTAAAAAAAAGGCCGACAAACGCTGCAAAGTTGCAGCGTGAAATTACAAAAAAAAAAAATAATAATAAAGTGAGAGACGACATAGCATGTCGCCTCTCACTTAAATAAAATAAAAAATAAAAATTGACAAGAGATGACATAGTGTATGTTGTAACGTACTACTATCTGATTCTCACCATTTTTTCAATATTTTCTGATTTTTCTTTTTTTTATATTATTAATTTAATTTTCCCGTTCTTATCACTTTTGAGAAAAATCTATTGCTAACCCTTAAATTCTACTTCGGCAGCGAAAATATCCTCCAAACGTCATTTTGAATTCAATTTTTAACAATAAATAAGATTTTCATGATGCGACTTATAAGTTAACAATTGAAATAATATAAAATAAATTATCATAACCATGATGTGATTAATTTTCTTTGTTAGCAAGGGCATTTTAGTAATCTTATCAATAACTCAACTTTTTAGCTTGAAATTGAAGTTTAAATCTAACTAGAAGGATGAAATTGAGAATTTCTAGAAGCTGAGGGATGAAAATGGATTTTCCCCTTTTTTTGGGCTCTCAAGATTGTGCTAAAAGTTGAAATACTAAGGCTCCGTATGGTTGTGTTTTCGAAAATGAATTCTGAATATTTTTTGGGGAATGTGTATTACAGAAATTCGTGTGAAAATGTTGACTTAAATTGTTTGTTTGGATGTGTTTTTAGAATTTGATTGAAAGTAGTGTAGATGTGATATAAAGTTGAATTTTAGTAGGATTTGATATATGAAATGATTGAGTTGGTTATGAATGTAAAGATAATGGGAGAAAAAAATATTAAAATAATATTTTTTTGAATAATATTATGAGTTGGTAATAAAATAATATGTATGTATATGTGTATATATATATATACATACATAATATAATATATATTATATAAATAAATTAAAAAAACAAAAAAAAAAATTTGAGAGGCAGCTGCGGTTAATGGGTTGGGTGGGGGTTTGGTGTGGGGTGGGGCGGGTATGGGTTTGTTGGGGGGGGGCCCTTCATTTTTTGTTTTATTTTAGTTTTAGTATTTTGTTTTTTTTACCTTTTCATTTCTTTTTAACTTTAAATTTTTATCCTTTTTCCATTTCGTGTTTTCTTTTCAATTTTATATTTTAAAAATTTAAGAAAATTGAATCTTGCTCGTCTATATTTATAATAATTAGTGTGATTATACGATTCGCATTGGACAAATATAAAAGTAGGATGTGGTCCATATATACAATATTTTATAAAATGTGTAAATATGATTAGAGCATAAATAGTTTTATATTTCTTTTTCATCGTCTTTGGGGTATTCGGGGTTACTGTTCATCGTCTTCAATTTAGACCATGAACAGTGATTTGTATTATTTTTTTGTTTTTTTATATATAAAATATTTTGTGATTGTGTGTGTATATACATATTATATATGTCTACGTGTCTGTCTATAAATATATGTGTGATTATGTGTTTGTGTTTTGGGGGGGGGGGGGTATTCGGGGTTACTGTTCATCGTCTTCATTGAAGACGATGAACAGTGGTTTTTGTTTTTTTATATATAAAATATTATGTGATTTTGTGTGTGTATATATACATATTATATATGTCTATGTGTGTGTCTATATATGTATGTGTGTATGTGTGATTATATAATTCCAAAGTTTAATTAACCCTGAAAAAATTGACTTTCTATAATTTCACCCTCATAATGAACTAAAGGTAAAGGTCAAGATAGGTAAAGGTGTAAAGGTAAAGCCGTAAAGGTAAGTGATATTTTTTTAAAATATTCAAAAGTATAAATTAGTTATTTTTCTCATTTTGGCTCCAAAAAAATTGTATAACTTTAAAATGACTCCACACGTATTCTTGGAGTATCGGACACTTCTCATTTTCGTATCCGATACGTATCCAATTTTTTTGTTTTTTATTTTTAATTTCGGATACTTAAAATCGGTATTCGATACGTATCGCAGCCGTATCCATATTCGATACGGGTACGATACTGCACGGGCCATAAGTCATTAGGACTGCAGCACATTAGAATAACCTACCAATAAACCATACATTCAAATATATCTTATTAAGTAGAAACCAAACACAAAAAGAACACATAAACGAATTTTAAAAAGTTGAATATAAAAATTGAATATAAATTTGAGTGCCAATTGAACTGCTGTAGATTCAAAAAATTACTTTAAAAAAATAATTAATAAATATGGACATACAAGGCTTAAAAAAAAAGAGGAAATATGCACCTTCTGTTTCTTCAAAAGCAAAGGAATATCAGAACTCTCAACAGAGGATGTACCACCAAATTTTGCTTCAAACATAAAAAAAGTAGTTATAAAATAATTAATAAATATGAACATACAAAATAAAAATAAAAAAAGGTGATATGCACCTTTTGTTTCTTCAAAGGCCGAGGAATATCAAAACTCCCCTCAGAGGATGTACCATCAAAGTTTGGCGTTTTGAGTGTGCTTCTGTGAAGTGGAATGAAGCAATGCAATTTCTGGTGTACTGGTTTAAGTCGTTCTTATATAATAAAAGAAACTCAAAACACAACAAAAATTTAAAGAAGATGGGATGTATGCATAAATTACTTTTCAAAAAGATATCCGCAATTGGACAAAAATATTGAGTTGAAACTTCTCTGCAAAAAAATTAAAGACGAGAGTTGAATAATGAGGGTACCCGTGGGTTGGGGGGCCATGGGTGTTGGAATTTGGGGGGATGGCCCGTATTGGGGGGTGGGGGGCCAATGGGTGTTGTGAGATGAAGGGAGGCCACTTGGCTGTAAAGGTTGTGGGGTGGGGGCTGGGGTGTAGATGTGGGGAGGGGTACGTGGGGGTGGGGGTGGGGGTGGGGGTGGGGGTGGGGCCGGGTAGTTGTGCAGGAGGAATAATGGAGAGGGTAGGTGAGGTATAGTGAGAATCATATATTATTTAAATTATATGTTATTAATATTATTTAATAATAATAATAATTAGAATATTAGAAAATTGAATAGGAATTTTATTTTATAAAATATGGAAAATAAGAAAGAGAATGAGTTGGATAGTGAAATAGTGTAATTAATGATAAAAAATTGTGAAAAGATTGAAATGATTGGTTTTTTTTTATAGGGGAATGTGTAGTGTATTTAAAATTTGATCATTTTCAATTGAATTTGGCTTGGACTGTGTATTTTCATTTTTTGGTGATCCAAAAAATAAAAATATTCTTAGGATTCCTAACCATACATAGCCTAACTATTAAGAGGGGGAAAGTGCATTTTACCAAAAAAAAAAAAGAAATTCTGGTCGTAATATGTACCTGACATCATTCACATGTCAATAAAATTACTATTTCCACACATTTTTTTTCCTACACAGTCAAAACCATAAGCGAGAAGCCGTTTGATACTACTCCTCCACAAATCCACGGCGGCGCCGCCTCCTCCTCCAATGAGCTGCGCAGCTCTTCTTTCTCTGAACATTTCATTCTCACCGGCCTTCAACCGCTCACTGACGCTCAAACGCACAAATCATTCCGTTGCGGCGCCCACCACAGCATGCCTCAACGTGGACGTGCGCGCACCCGATTCCGATCAGAAACCCTTAATTCACGAGAAGAGAAGCTCGGAAATAATCGCCGACGAGAAGAAATTTATAGTGGGGACGTACGCGAGGGCGCCGGTGGTGTTGTCGAGTGGCAAAGGTTGTAAATTGTACGATGTCGAGGGGCGAGAGTATCTCGATTTGACCTCCGGTATTGCCGTAAATGCCCTGGGTCATGGGGACCCTGATTGGGTGGCCGCCGTTACACACCAAGCTAGCGTGCTCGCGCATGTCAGCAATATCTACTACACTGTTCCACAGGTAAAAAAAAAAAAAAAACTCTCCAATTTTTCTTTCTTTTTTGTTCTATTTGATGAAATGGGTTGTGCGTTTTGATTTGGAAAGATTGGATTTTGATGAGGTTTACTTTTAGTTTCTGGTGTTTTGCTAATTAGTGGAAAGTTTTTGGTGGTTTATTGTTGATGAAAAAATGAATGTAGCATATGGATTTATATTGTGTTATATTTTGACTTTATTTTCTATGAAATTTGTATCTGGGCTTATTCTCTGGGATTGTTCGTGGTTTATTGGAAAGATTGGCGTGTGTTTTGTTATGTGTGCTTAGTTCGAATGCAATGATAAGAAATCAAAGGGTTTTGGTGTGATTGACGACCTTGATTTACACAGTATCTCATCATAACATTGGTGACCTTTTGATGTAGAGTAAACGAACTTGGTTTGCTGCATTGATGAGCAGAAATGTTTTTAATATCGTAGTATTTATGGTTTTCGTGCAAACGTGACTAGAAATACTTTTTGATGGAAGAGAGTTAAGGACCAATTTATCCTATGAAGTAGTCTCAATTTGCAGAAAACAGTGTTACTAGGTATTCTTGTCTCCTTTAAGTCCTCCACTGATGCTTGAGGGTGCAAAAGTATGTTCTGACCGTAGTGTTATATATGTATATATATAAGTGTTTGTGTGTGTTTAAGGCTAGCTGTGACTTTTGATGTTAGTGAGAAAAATGCTAAAGAAGCTTTTAGGTTTTGAAGGGACAATGTGAAAGAAATTGTTATCTACATGATTATGAAAGGGACTTAACAGTTTAAGCTTCTAATTCACTTGTTTTCTCATTGTAATTGTCTTATTTAGAAAGTATCTCAAATGAACACTTATTTTGTCCAAAGAAAATGTAGCGCAATGTAGTTCCCATGCAATTTCTTTTATTTTTCCACATTTTTCATCAAAATCCTAGATCCAAGCATAATGTAAGAAACTTCTGATGAAGTAATGAGATCATTTCCGAGTTCTTAATCTTTGTATGAAGAGTCTGATGGATAATAATGTCATTTTAAGGTTAGAAAATATCGAATATATACATAAAAATGTCTTTGAAGTATCAAAAATGCTAGGTGGTCAAATTAGCATCACTTTTTTTGAGTTTTTATTAACTTATATGTATCTGCCATTAAACATTATCATGGAAAACTTAAATCATGTGTTACCAGAGCATGGTTTAGTTCGTTTGTATCCAGTCAAATAGGTTGATAATAAGTATCTTTTTTCCTTCTACAGGTAGAGCTCGCAAAGTGTCTCGTTGGCAGCTCTTTTGCTGACCGTGTATTCTTTTGCAATTCCGGAACTGAAGCTAATGAAGCTGCCATTAAATTTTCAAGAAAGTTCCAAAGATTTTCACATCCTGATGAGAAGAACCCTTCTGTAGAGTTCATTGCCTTCACGAATTGCTTTCATGGTAGAACAATGGGTGCTCTTGCACTGACGAGCAAAGAGCATTACAGAACACCATTTGAACCTGTTATGCCTGGAGTCACTTTCTTAGAATATGGTGATACTCAAGCAACAGTTGAAATGATTCAAAGTGGAAAAATAGCTGCAGTATTTGTGGAACCAATTCAAGGTGAGGGTGGTATATACAGCGCCACAAAGGAATTTTTGAAGTCGTTGCGTACTGCTTGTGATAATGCTGGATGTCTTCTTGTATTTGATGAGGTAATTATTTACTGATTTAAAAACTATTGTTATTATTTGGATAATTACATGCACACCTCTTCACTTATTTCCTTCACTTACTGATAATTACCACGAGCCCCCAAGGTTTTGCATATTATCAAGATACCTCTTAACAGATCTTCTAAACAACTCAAAAAATGGATGGTGAAATTATAATCCCCTTTTACTGACAGGGGATGATATTGTAATGTATTTTCATTGACAGGGGAAGTTATGGTAATTTTTCAAACTTCAGCGCATTTTTCGTAATTAGGGGCACATGCAAGGGGTGCCTATGTACTTTATCCTTATTACTTTTATATGTGAACATATGTGGAAGAAAGACACTGGGTATGCTTTTACAAGAAGTCCGACTATACTTGGCAAAATATTTGGATCACAAGCTAGATGTGTTATCACCATCATGAATGTCTTATATGGAAAATAGATTGTGTCACAAAAGGCATGTCACGAGGAGAGCGTACACTGTTTACGAAAGTACTGTTCATTGATATCCTCCATATTTACGGGTTTGACTATTGAAAGGATGGTGATACTGAGAAGTTGGGGAAAACACTTCGTTTGTGTTTGCTATCCTCCACAATCGCAAAAAGGAAAATGCTTCATGAACTGTAAACGCCAAACGGTCCAGATAAGCCACATCACTATTTGCTACAATCCTCTGGCGATATGGCTTCATCTGTGACCGCTGGGTGTTTGCACCCCCGGTCCATATACGAATTTTTCTGGCAAGAGAAATCATTTAAGAAATTCCTCTTTTCTTTTAGGTTCCGTTTGGTTCTTGTATTTTAGTGGGGGAAAGGAAAAGAAAAATGAGAATGATCACAAGGTAAAGCACAAAGTACTATAAATTAAAGCACACATAATATTTTTCTTTCCTTTTTCCTCACCAAAATACAAGAACCAGTTCAGTTCAATCAAAGCCTATCCCATGGCTATATGGATCTTTTCATCCACTCTGCTCAGTCAGGAAGTAATAAACTATGATCCTATGGCATAGAAAAAATAGGAATCTTAATATCTTTTCGTTATTGGTTAAAACATTAATAAGTTTTCTTTTGGTTGTGGCTATGCTCATACTTTACCATTGCTTTCTCTTATGCGTGATTATTTTCCGATAATAGTGGCTAATAGCCTTTTTGCTGCATAAATACCCCAGGTACAATGTGGTTTGGGTCGAACCGGTTTTCTCTGGGCTCACGAAGCTTACGATGTGTACCCAGACATAATGACTCTTGCCAAGCCTCTCGCCGGAGGCCTTCCCATCGGTGCTGTATTAGTTACCGAAAAAGTCGCCACCGCCATAAACTATGGAGACCATGGCAGCACTTTCGCGGGTAACCCTCTTGTTTGCAACGCCGGAATTGCTGTACTGGATAAAATCTCAACCCCGAGCTTTCTCGCCAGTGTGTCTGAAAAAGGTCAGTATTTCAAAGACTTATTAATAAAAAAGTTAGGACAAAACTCGTACGTGAAAGAAATACGAGGTTTTGGCCTCATAATCGGTATAGAGCTCGATGTATCTGCCTCCCCATTGGTCGATGCGTGCCAACAATCTGGGCTTCTTGTTTTGACTGCTGGGAAAGGAAACGTTGTTAGGATTGTACCGCCATTGATCATCTCGAAGGAGGAATTGGACTTGGCTGCTGAGATATTGGTTAAGTGTTTTCCTGTACTTGATCAGGGTGTTAAGAATTAGGTGACATTGCTAATTAAGAGGGGTTTCTTGAACTGCAGCTTTGAGTAAATGTGTGAGATTTTAGTGACAAATGTAATGTTTATGTAGATTTTTTTTAATATGACTATTGAAGTGTTTGTTGTTGCTTTTTCTTGTTTAATGAAGATAAGTTTGTTATGGCTTGAAGAACATTATTACTGGGAAATACCGAATTTCTTTGAGCCTATTCGGCCTCGTGGTTGTGAAGTCCAAATCTTCAAATGCGATTTGAATAAGTTTTTGGTTCTTTTTGCATAAAATTTATTGGATTTAACCACGTTTTAGTAAAGCTGGAAATTTTTAAATTTTGTTATAGTCAATTCTGCTGACAATTTTTGCTGTAGCTACATTCGCAAAATTTGGGCAGAACACCCAAATGAATTATTTCCCCAAAAATATCACGCGATGTAAAAAAATGATGTGATGCTATTAATTTTTAAGCACGAGTTCTGAAGGTTAATAGTATGAAAATACATAAAATTAATCTAAATGGAAACAAGCTCAAAACCATTCATTTTTATAAGGAATTGGTAAAACCCAGGTTTGATAGTTGATCCTCTACCAGGTCAATTGAATTTATGATTTTCTTTATTTCGTAAAATAATTGTTTTGTAGACACTTTTATCATAAATCTTTTTAAGAAAAATGCTAAGTTCGAAATTTAATGTAAAAAAAGGAAGAAAATGAAACGTAAAACTATAATCCGATCAAACAAGTTCATTCGACCAACTATTGATTCAAATGTAACGACTGTTCACTTATCAAGAGGAAATGATTTACCGAAATAAGAATATTACATATTAGAATCTACGAATCGAAATATTATAATGAAATTTTCTGATTACTTCCTTGGTAATTTGAAACTGGTACTCATGTACTAATAAATTACTCTTTAAGAATTTAAACAAGTAAATCTCCCACCAAAATATTGCACAATCATAAAACAAGGATTCAAGAGTCCTATCAACCCAAACAAAATACTGTTCCTGGAAAAGTTCTGATATAATTATATTCATTAATATATGACAAATATCACCAAAATGTAGAATTGTCAATGAGCTCAAGCTGACTGGAAGCTCGTAATCTCGACTTGTAAATTTTCAAGTTGAGCTTTATACGAGCCGAGCCCAAGGATAACTCGACTTGAGAATTTTCAAGCCCAGCCCAAGCCGACCTCGAGCCCAATGATAAAAGTATACGAGGCCCAGGTGTGGGAGCAGGCATGGGTGTGTTCCAGGAAATCGGTCGAATTCAAGCAAATTTGCCCTTGTGCTTGAAATTTGGTTTTAAGCTAATCTATTTTTTTGGTTGCCCACCCGGTTCACCGGAGTTTTATCCCTACTACATCCGGATTCGACCCGGGTCGCGCACCTAGCAGTGGTGGGTGAGTCTCCCAGCAAAGGTTTTCTGCATTTACAAGGTTTCGAACTCGAGACCTTACTTAAGTGGAAGCGAGCCGCTTACCACTCGAACCAACCCCCGTTGGTGGTTTTAAGCTAATCAGACTATGCTACAGTGTGTAAAATAATTATCTATCTATATATCTATCTATCTATATCTATATCTATACTATACTAAAAGTGTAAATATCTTTGTGTTTCTTCCAATTGTGATTTTACACTTTTACCCTCAACTAGGTTATTCATTCCACCACTATCCTACAATTGATTATTAACCATAAAAAGGGAACCTACAATCGGCCAAATTGATGGCCATTATGTAATAACAATAATATCATTGTATTGTTTTAAAACTCCAAAAGCCTTGAATAATAAAAAAGGCATCCACTAAATTAATTACCACTACTAGATAGCAGTTAATAGTCTCAAATTTTAAGAGTTATAGTAATAATTCTATATAAGGTTGATATTTGTGAAGGTGCATGCATGGAGTATTGTAAGTGCTTGGAAGATGAATGCTATGTAGTTGGGAGAGGTAGCAGAAAGAATTATAGGGGGCACTAGGAATTCTTTGGTGAAGGCCGAAAGAATAGTTTGCTTTGTGTTCATTGAAAGCTGTGTGGTTTATTATACTCTTTGCCGGTCAACTTTATTTGGTACATGATAAGCTTGAGTTTTACGTGTTTTAGGGCCCGATAATTGGTTGGTTTAGAATCGATTATGAGTGATCTTTACCACTTGTGGATTTGATTTGTGTGTTAAATGAGTACAGGGGTAAAATCATGACAATCGAGTGAAAAGGGCGGAAAAACATTATTTTGGCCACATTCTGCATTCAACGTACGTACGTGGAGATATCAACGTTCGGGCGTGGCCACGTCATCAACGTACGAACGTGAGGCATGTAACGTTCGAACGTTGGCCCAGTCAGCTCCCAGTCAACAAACTTATGCCACGTCATCACGTTCGAACGTGAGGAGGGTAACGTACGAACGTTGGAGTCGGCTGGACGATTTTTGGCAAGTTTTGATACCTAATTCAACTAGGAGACTTGGGGGATCATCTTCTATAAATACCTCCTCTTCCAACATCATTAGGGTTCGAAATTTTCAACTTTTGGAAGAGAGTTTGGAGCCAAGAAACGAGCAAGACGAAGAGAACAACGATTCTACACGAATTCATCAATTCGTAATAGGGAGAATTTTATTTTCTAGAATATTTGTCTATGAATAATTCTACGATTTTAGTTATTTTCCAATTATGAGTATGAACTAATTTACTTTAACTAAGGTCATGTGAATGCCAATTTTATGAGTTTATATATATGAATTGATTGTTCGTCTTAATTCTATTATTGCTTTGTGTCTTAATTCTATTATTGCTTCCCCGGCAACGGCGCCAAAAACTTGACACGAAAAATCCTTACGTGTTTGCACAGCAAGTGGACTGGTCGTGTGTAGTAATAAAATTGAATTTTAAGTCCGGGATGTCGAACCCACAGAGACTCGTATTTTAGATTGACAAAATTTAAAGCAATTAAAATTAAATCAAAAGAAGATGATTAATTGACAATGAAAAAGTGGAAACGATACTTGACAAATTGATTAAGATTCTTATGTGAGAAAGCAATTAAGGCACATGCTTCAACCGTTATTACTCGTTAATATATATGAGTGATGTCGAATTATTAGACTACTATTGCTTTGGTGGAAAAAACCTTAATTAATTACTACCCGATCTCTCGGCTGTAATAATCCTATGACTACGTGACGGTTCTCTAAATATTTCTATCCGAGCCTCAAATCATTAGCCATGCATTCACGTTTTAGAATTTCCCCGGATTAATCCGGCTAACAGCATCCGGAAATCTATACCTATCTCTAGGAGCAATTCCTCATGTTTTTCGGATGATGTATTAATTCCTTTGAACCCTAATCTATATTCTCTCGAATCATAAACTAGGCTAATTAGCAAGCATATGGTGATCAGGCATATGATTGGAATAAAAGCATAAAATTAACACACAAAGCAATACTAGAATTAAGACGAACAATCAATTCATATATATAAACTCATAAAATTGGCATTCACATGGCCTTAGTTAAAGTAAATTAGTTCATACTCATAATTGGAAAAACAACTAAAATCGTAGAATTATTCATAGACAAATATTCTAGAAAATAAAATTCTCCCTATTACGAATTGATGAATTCGTGTAGAATCGTTGTTCTCTTCGTCTTGCTCGTTTCTTGGCTCCAAACTCTCTTCCAAAAGCTGAAAATTTCGAACCCTAATGATGTTGGAAGAGGAGGTATTTATAGAAGATGATCCCCCAAGTCTTCTAGTTGAATTAGGTATCAAAACTTGCCAAAAATCGTCCAGCCTACTCCAACGTTCGTACGTTACCCTCCTCACGTTCGAACGTGATGACATGGCATAAGTTTGTTGACTGGGAGCTGACTGGGCCAACGTTCGAACGTTACATGCCTCACGTTCGTACGTTGATGACGTGGCCACGCCCGAACGTTGATATCTCCACGTACGTACGTTGAATGCAGAATGTGGCCAAAATAATGTTTTTCCGCCCTTTTCACTCGATTGTCATGATTTTACCCCTGTACTCATTTAACACACAAATCAAAGCCACAAGTGGTAAAGATCACTCATAATCGACTCTAAACCAACCAATTATCAGGCCCTAAAACACGTAAAACTCAAGCTTATCAGTACAATTCTCACATTCATTGTATATGTTTTCATATGGGATAAGCCATGCCAATACCTAACACTTTCATACTAAAATTTGAGCAGCAATATTGGAGTTGGCATCAGTATTCCATGCATGAATGTGGAAGTATGAATTCAATGCAAGGCTGATTTTAATTGTAAATCATATTTTTGAATAATGGTCATATCATTTTCATCTTTATATGTTATATTTGGGATAAATAAGCTTTCGCTTGTTTATGCTTCATTGTCTAAGATGAAATTTAATTGTAAATCAGATATTTGAGGAAAAGGCTTGTACTATTAGTGCAGGACTAAAGTAGATATTCGAGTTGTCATTGAGATAAAAAAAATTGTATAGTTGCTTATGAAGGTTGGATTCGTGAAGCACTTCAGACTTATGATCGAGAGTAAATCATGAATATTCATATAAGGGTGGAATGGTGGAGAATAGAGATGCATCTCTTTGCAAAATAGCAAATTCTATTATTTTTTGAATAATATAAAGGAAAAATTACTTCTTATTTTATCTACATGTAACAGCTCTAATTAAGGAAGAATTTTTTTTTTCAATACATTATCCGATGTATTAGATAAGCTTAGCTAAATACACTTTAAATATTCAATACTTTTAAATATGACTATTTCAAATTAAACTAACGTGAAACTTGTAACGCCCCGAATCACCTGTCTGCTATTATAACTAGGTAAAAAAAAATCAACTCATATAAATTATTTTTAAATAAATTCAATATTCCAATAATGTGGTTCAGAGTTCTACAACTTGAAAGTACAAAACCACTAGTGAAACGGGATATAACATTTCATCTCATTGATCTAGTTTTATCTAGATTTGTAGCTGATACTCCTCATGACTTCCTTGAATCCTTTTAAGGTCGGTAGCTCAAGACGTCTTTGCTAAGGTAAGTTTGCACTCTAGTTGTCCTGAAACACCTTTCTCGAAGAGCAGCCACTGTTCCACCTACTCCATCTTATCCTGGGGAAGGGGGGAGACACGAGTGATGAGCTACTAAGCCCAGTGAGCGCCGGTGTGTGCATGTGCGGGGTTATGCATGTACGTAATACTCCTCTCGTGATGCATGATTCATACAAGCGTGACATCAATAACTGTTAAATAATTTAATCAAACAATTATATTCATATACGAACAAAAAGCTTTTAAAGATCAATTCAAGCGATATGAGTTTGAAGACCATATTTTGAATAACCAAATGAAGCCTGTGAAGATCAGATCAAGCGAGAGTCGTATCATATTGAACATACGACGCCTGTGAGTCAGGTGTACCATGAATAAATCAGAATCAGATCAGATAAACAACCTTGTGACTCCCAAGCAAACATTTACTACCTTATCCTCCATTTGCAGGGAGCGACCCCACAGACCGCATTGAACTGGCCATGTCTAGGTACATGGCGACGCCGATCACAGCCGTAGAAACCTCCATCTCGGCCGTGAAAGGACACCTAAGTGGGTACTGAACGACGAAGCCTCTACTGGCAGCCCAATGCTACCCCAGCGTGCCCCCGCGAACCGTTCAGCCATGGGCCCAGACCGAATCAAGACCGCTTTGAAAGAACATATTTAGGACCGCTTCGTAGATCATATCCAAGACCGCCTTGCATGAACATATTTAGGACCGCTTCGTATTATCATATCTAAGACCGTTTTGTAGAACATATCCAGGACTGCTTTGTCCGAACTAACCATGAACAATTAATATCCAAGATGGAATTATTTTCATGACCAAATAACCTTTTCCATGATTATTTCAATTGCAAGCAATTTGAACCATAAAGTCACATAAGCATGTTCAACAATTTATATGAATCGCATTTATGATGTGATCAGATCCACACGAATAACAATGACACTGAATATTGCAGAATGAGACAAACTAATAAATAAAGCACTCACATCAATAAAGAAATTGTGGCTCAAAAGGGATATCTCGAGAATCAATCTTGCACTCAGAAACTCTCTGGAAGGTACAACTCTTCAACCGTGTAGTGTAGAGTACCTACATGACATAAGTATACACATACTAAGATAATTATAGGTGGATTTCATATTATCTATTCCAGTCCTTCGAACATATCTCATCACCTTAGGTGAGATATATTTTCTTTACATTTACCAATCTACCCTTCTTTTGTGACTAATTTAGTTGATGTTGTGAATTTATGCATTCGGTGATGAGCTAAACACATGAAGGGATACACACTATTTGATCTCTTAATTTTCATGAAAACTACGGTCAATTACGACTGATTAATAGGACGATCGTTAATGAAGTAATTTTTATTAAACCAAGTGACAACTCGTACTTGGTTGCATAACCTTGAAAAATGAAATGTTAATATTAGTCATGCTCACAAAATTAAGCAAGTTAATTAATTAATTGATAAATCTAACTGAAGTATTAATCCAATGATTCTAATATTAATCGGTTGTAGTTAATGTTATTTCACTATTTATTGATTAAGTGACATTATCTAAAGAAACTAATCGGTTGTTTATATTTAAATCACTAATCCTAATTAAGTTAATAAATAACAGGTATACGTCCCCACCCTTCAATGAAATTAGTTAACCAAACCTGTAAAGCTACCCACTAAATGCAAAGCATGAAACTAAATCAAAACAATACACTAATTAATTAAGAGCCAAATTACTTTAAGAATGAGCTAATCAAATAATGGAACAAGAAGAAAGAGCTGGAGACGTACCTGCCGCCCCAAATGAAGAGAGGAAAGTGTTATATATATATATATATATATATATATACACACACACACATTTTATATTATAGAAATATATATGTGTATAGAATGCAAGGTGGCATCTTTTTAGGGTGATAGGTGGCAGCGTGTGATGTTCAACCCCATGCAAATCTAATCCTCAATTCCACAATTTGGTTTTTATAGAATTTACAAGTTGGTCCTTGACATTTCAGCTACTAAAATTTAACCCACAAACTTTAACAAAATTACAAATCAGTCCATTAAACTTAATGTACGTATTTCATTTGAACTCTAAAAAGGTATACTCTGTGTTAGATTCCATGTGGTGCTTTGATTTTCAATAGTGCCATTTTGATCCTTAATTAAAGCTTTAATTACATGATTTGAGCAACCCAAATTTCCACAAGCCTCGACAAGATAACGTTAACAATGAAAATGTCCCATATAGTATTGGAGCACATGTATCTCACGTAATTCACCATAATCAAGCGAGATAGATCAAGAGTAAAATATAATCAAAGACATGTCAATTAAAATGTACTCAATTCTTCAAATTAAATTTATGTAAGTGTATAGATGACTAAACTTACCGCTTAGAAATGTGGGGCACTACAAAACTGAATTTGAAATTAAAAAGAAAAAGAATACAATAGTAATCAAGTTCTCACCAAAAGAAAAAAAAACAAAGAAACAAACAAGAATCAAGTTAGAAAATGAAAGAATTTTCTCCATTATATTTTTAATTTTTTTTTCATTTATGCATCATATGCTTTTACGTGCAACACACGTACTTTCTACTAGTGAAATAAAAGTATGCAGAGGAATTGGAGTAGGAAATTTGGGAATTCATTGAATATATGATGTATTCGGTGACTTCTTTTCCCCATTAGCTTCTGTATATATCTTCAACAATCTCAGTTATAAATAAAGCATAGTCTGAATTAAACAATTTATGCTTTTATTTTGATGATATGGTAGTATTTCTGTTGATCATTGTGAACTTATAACTTACGAGGATATATATGGTTGTTTCTACTCTTCTTCTACATTAGTAAATAGAACACATCCTCTATTTCAAAATTGTATTTTTCTCATATTTTGTTTAATATGTACAAGTCACTTTAACATTTTAGGAAAAAAATTATACACATGACGTGCATACGATAGATAAAACAGAGGATGAAATACCATATGAAATCCGATTTGATATTAAAAGAAAACTCATCGAGAAATATAAATTTTTCTAGAGTAAATTTTGGATTGCAAAAACTAATATATATATATATATATATATATATATATAAGATCGAATACATACCCTCTCTTAGATAAGATCTAAGACCCAATATACACCATTGGATACATTAAATCCAACAGTCCAAAAAATAAGGAAGAAACAAGCAGGAAAAAATGGAAAATAGGGATTAGGGGTATAATGGACAAAATGGCAAAATTATACATCACCCATTTACCAAAAATAACGGCACATGATCTCCTACAATCTCTCAAAACTGATACCCTCAAAAATCTCCACTTCAATATCACAATCTCAGCCCAAGATTAACGCAATCAATTTATAGAATCGTATTAACCTCAGATTTCGTTCGATTATCACAAAAAAAATTCTGAAACTCTAAAAAATTTCTGGAAATCGAGATTGCAAACCCAAAATCTGAAAATATTGAATTCCACATGTTTTTGCTTACATCATTGTTATTTGCTTTGATTTTTGAAGAATCTGTTATTTGTTTTTGTGAAGAATCTGTTTTTGTGAATAATCTGTTTTTGAAAAATCTGTTATTTTGCGTTTTGATTTTTGAATAACATGCTGTATAATATCAATAAATATTCCGTATATTGCTTAATTAGTAAACTATAATGGTGATATACAATATATTGTTCGTTTACTTTTTTCAATAGTGATTTGAACACATTATACAGTCTATTATATTACATTATACAGCGTATTATATTACATTATACAGTTCATACAATAGGGATATGCAACATGTGATTGTGCGCCTTCCAACAGTCAGTTGAATATATTATACAGCATTTTGTATTACATTATACAGTATATTATAACCCAGTATACAGTATTATATAAGCCATTATACAGTGAATACAATAGCTAATTAATACATTATATAATAGTTAATAATCAAATATACAGTAAATATAAACAAGGTAAAGTACGAAAATAATGGAAATAAATAAAAATAAAAATAAAAATTCAACTGAAAACGCAAAAACGCAAAAAAACCTATTAAAACGATGGAATTTGGGCCCGAGAGGGTGGTGCTCAGCATACTTATGAATGCTGAGTTGTTTTTAAAACAACGTTTCCTATAAGATTGAAGTAGAGTTTGGGACCAAATTCCAAAAACAGTTTTTGCCTTTCGGAAATTTAAAATATATATTTTATTACTCCCTCCGTCCCAAAAAGAATGTTCCGTTTGACTTTTCTTAGGAATTATCCAATTTTCATTGTTTCTCAATAATACCCTTTCCATAAAATAAAAGACAACTAATAACGTTACCTTCTAAAACATGCCATGCTTTATTTGATTTATTGTTATTGTTTTCTATCCATGTATAGAATTATCTTCCTTAAATATAATTGTAGTTTTATAGTAAAAATGAATTAATTGTATATTTTTCAATTTAAACGGAGGGTAATTTAGTCAGATTAAACAATAAATACATACATAAATGGTAAGGGACAACCATTTTGGGACAGACAAAAGTGGAATAGTGAACATTCTTTTTGGGACGGAGGGAGTATTATTTTTTTTAAAGCAAAATGCAGTACATGAGTGGTGATATACAATGTGGTATTTAGTGACATCACAATTAGTGCTTTTTTAAACCATTATACAGTAGCTTATAAACCATTATACAGTAGCTTATAAATCATTATACAGTAATTACAATGGTGGTATACAGTATGTGATTAGTGACATACAATTAATGATTTCAAACCATTATATAGTATCTTATAAACAACTATACAGTATGTTATAACATTTTATACAGTATCTTACAACCTACTGTATCTTGTTTGAATTGCAGCTCAAACTTATGGGTTTTTGATGGATCTGCTGCATTTTGTCACTTATTTTTTCAGTTTGTGTGTTTTGATTATAATTATATAAATGAAAATGGGTTCTTTTATGTTTGAATAAATGTCGAAATGGAGTTATGTTTCTTAATTTCAATCCTGCTGCTCAATTAGTCTTGCTGTAAAGCTCTTATCTTTTTTTCTTCCATTTCAAAGTAGTAGGACTTTTTAGTATAAATAATACCTTTTAACATAATGGGATAGGTTATAAGATACTGTCTTGTAACTGTATGATGCATAAAAACACACTATATAATAGGTTATAAGGTACTGTATAATGGTTTGAAATCACTAATTGTTTAAGTAACAACAACAACTTCTTCTTCTTCCGCCATGGCTGTTCTTGAGGAGAAATCATCACCATCATCATCATCATCAGTAACAACACAGAATTGACGATGATGATGAATCGATCTTGATGATTAATTCCGTTTTATGATGAATAATATAATTGTAATTGGAAAGATTTAGGTTCTTCGAACTGATCGAACTGTTCTGTGAACACTTCTGTGAACTGATCGCGTTAATGAGATGATGAATAATGTAATTGTAATTGTTGTAATTGTAATTGGAAAGATTTATTATAATTGGAAAGAAAAAATTAATTGGGGATAAAGGAATCTGTTATAGCTTAATGAGTGAGATTTGATTTTGATCCTGCATGAGTTGGTTAGATTTCATTGATTAAAATGCCCCTGCATCATTAAAAATAATTATACAAACTGAAAAAGGTGGTTAAATTTGGACCTTGGGATCAAATGGTATCAATGGTGTATATTGAATTTTAGATCTTATTTAAAATAGAGGGATGTATTTGATCCATATACTATATATATATATATATAATAAATAATTTCATTATTTCTAAAAGTAGGTTTGTCATACAGAAAGTCAGTTCTGTCATATGCAGAATCATGTATGATAAGCACAACTTGTCTCTCCATCTATGATTTAATGACAAGCCAATAATAGACATAATAAGAATAAAAAGAATTTATCAAATACTCAATCAATTCATTATCTCAATGTCGAAATAATAAGAATGAAGCATATGTTTATACCTTGGTTCAAACTTAACGAAATGTATATCAGAATATTATCGAACGATAGAACATAAATACATTATAGAATGCTCAATTTATTTATTTTTTGAAGAAAGTCTAATTGTCATTAGTTACACATACATTGTAAGAAATTGTATTACTTAAAATATAATTGAATTACTTGAAATATAATTGTCACTATACATGTGTCACTAATTGTCAATAGTAATAATTTTAAAGAAACTCTTGTCACTAAATTTTTTATTGTGACAATGAAAAAATTATTGTCACTCATTATGAATATCTAATGACAATTTTAACATTGCCACTTCAAATTCTATCATCAATATTATTCTTTGTTGTAGTGCGTGCACGCGCACGCGCACACACACACACATATGTATACACACACGCATATACTTTAATGAAGGAAAATTGTATTTTTGTCCTATAACTTTTTCCTAGTTCAAATTTGGTCCCTTTTGTTATTATTTTTTCACATTTAGTCCTATAACTTACAAAATGTCTCACATTTAGTTCGAATCGAAGTTTCTATCCAAAATTTGACGGTCAACTCCGTTAGTCAACCTTTTGACCAGTTTATTTTTTCGGAGAATTTGTGCACAAATGCACTCGCACTAGGCCTGGCAATGGGCAGGTCTTACCCAGACCCAGACCCAAAACTTTGGGTCTAGGCCCAGACCCAGACCCAAAGTTTTGGGTCTAAACCAAGACCCAAAGTTTTGGGTCTAGACCCAGACCCAAAACTTTGGGTCTATTAGACCCAAATACCCAATTTGCTCACAAATTGTTGAATTGCAATCTCAGTTTAATTTCAATTGCAAAAAATTTGGATTTTATATATATATACATACATACATATATGTATATATGTATATTACTGTGCGTGTGTGTGTGGGTTTTATACATATATATATGTGTGTGTATTACTGTGCTTGTGGGTTTTATATATATATATATATGTGTGTATGTGTATATTACTGTTCGTGTGTGTGTGGGTTTTATATATATGTGTGTGTATATTACTGTGCGTGTGTGTGTGGGTTATATATATATATATGTGTGTGTGTGTGTGTGTGTGTATTACTCTGCGTGTGTGTGTATTACTGTGTGTATTAGTTGTTGTGTGTGTGTGTATTACTCTGTGTGTGTATTACTGTGTGTGTGTTGTGTGTGTGTGTGTGTGTTGTGTGTGTGTGTATGTGGGGGTGGGGAAGACGATGTGCTGTTCCCCACCCCCCTTTTTTTTCTTTTTCTTTTTCTTTTTTTATTTAATTTACAAAATAATATATTATATATATATGGATTAGATATCAATTGCATTAAATATGGGTTGGGCTTGGGCCTTAGGCTTAGATTTTAGTTTTGGGTTTGGGTTGGATCTAGCTTAATGTTTGGGTCTGGGCCTGGGTCTAGACCCAGACCCAAACTTTTGGGTCTGGGTCTGGGTCTGGCCCACCCATTGACAGGCCTAACTCGCACACATATTACATTCATTATCACGATATTTCGAATCAATATCACGTGTCACTCATGCACAAAATGTCCCCAAAAAAATTGATCAAAAGGTTTACTTATGGAGTTGACCGTTAAATTTTGGATGAAAACTTCGGTTGGGACTAAATATGAGATATTTTGAAAGTTATAAGACTAAATATGAGAAATCTGTGACAAACGGGACTAAAATTGAACTAGGCAAAAATTATGGGATGATAAGTGTAATTTTCCCTATATATTTGAATTGGAATAAAACTCTAAAACATATGATTACACTAGAAATAATATTGAGATAAATAAGATGTATTTTCTTAGATATAGATATCAAAACAGAGATAAGATTTATCTTCTCTTCTCAATCATTATGTCTCCATCTCTCTTAGATTTCAATATATAAGAATCGAAACACGTACATTGTTGAAATTATGAGCTAGGAATCTACTTTTCAAATTTGGATCTTATCCCATAAAAATATAATTCCAAAGTTGATAGAGAAATAGCATGGATAGCTTGATTCCTCAGAAATGGTATAATTTTATGCATGGTGGTTTCAGAAAACATCATTGAAATATGTGAAAATAAACTGTGCGTCACAACAAGTGGTATCCGGCATGATGTACTACATAACACTGGAGGCTGCTGATGGTTGCCTCATCAAAGTATGCGAGGCCAAGGTGTGGGAGCAGGCATGGGTGTGTTCCAGGAAGTTGGTCGAATTCAAGCAAATTTGCCCTTGTGCTTGAAATTTGGTTTTAAGCTAATTAGACTATGCTACAGTGGGTAAAATAATTATGAAATAAAAGTATGCAGAGGAATTGGAGTAGGAAATTTGGGAACTCATTGAATATATGATATATTCGGTGATTTCTTTTCCCCCATTAGCTTCTGTATATATCTTCAACAATCTCAGTCATAAATAAAGCATAGTCTGTATGTGGATATATATGGTTGTTGCTACTCTTCTTCTACATTAGTAAATAGAACACATCCTCTATTTCAAAATTGTATTTTGCTCATATTTTGTTTAATATGTACATGTTACATGAACATTATAGGAAAAAACTTATACAAATGACGTACAATAGATAAAATAGAGGATGAAATACCATATGAAACAGAAAATTCGATCTGATAGTAAATATTAGCAATTGATCATACTGATTTAATTTATCTAAAAACAGGTTTGTCATACAGAAATTCAGTTCTGTTATATACAGAATCATGCATGATAAGCACAACTCGTATCTCCATCTATGATTCAATGACGAGCCAATAATGCCAAAAAAGTAGACATAATAAGAATAAAAAAAATCTATCAACTATTCAATCAATTCATAATCTCAATGTCGAAATAATAAGAATGTTAACTATGTTTATACCGTGGTTCAAGTTTAATGAAATGTATATCGGAATATTATCGAGCAGTAGAACATAAATACATTAGAGAATGCTCAATTTTTTTTAAAAAAGAATAGTCTAATTGTCAGTAGTTGCTATACGTTAACACATTGTAAGAAATTGTATTACATGAAATATAATTAAAATTACACGTATATTGTTAAACCTAAATTTCTAATAGAAATAAGTTCACTATTAAGCATACTGATATACACCCATGCATTGTATAATGTAATAATACATTCATTAGATCTTATGACGGTAGGTCTCTAAAAAAAGTGGAAATATTATTAGTAAAAACAGCATTGAAGATATTCAATAGTATCGGATATTATCTCCGATAAGATAATGTCTCATTTGCCAATAATATCTGTATTAGTGATATTATCCAATATTTTGGATATTATTGACAATACATATATTCAAAGAATAATAGATATCATCCAATAGTATAATGTATCTGATGATATTATCAGATATGTGGCTGACATATAGGCTCTACAGATAAAGAGTTCTCAAGAAATCTAGACAAAAGAGTTCTCAAGAAATCTAGATAAACATGAAATGAATCCTGTTAGAAATTAGGTCTTAATCTTGATCAAATATTCAGTGGGATTCGTATGTCAGATACAATTTTTTATTTTTTTTGGCTAATATTAATCCACATTCCGAGAGGATGAATCAAGTGTATTTTATTATTTAAATTTATTATTTAAATTTAATTTCGGATGAATGAAAAATTAATGTTCAATGTATCTCAGTTAAATTGGTTTAAAGTGTTGGGCATCTCACATTGGAAAAACAAGATAGTTGTCATTTTATATATTCCGATCCAAATGTGGATATATGGAATGGGCCCTTGGGTCCCCAAGTTTTATGGAAGGAAATGACCTACATGCACGTAGGATCGCTCCAAAGGACCACATGCGCGCACTACCATGTCCGACCTAGGTTTGGGTAGTGGGTGCCGTCGGTCTGTGCTTGAGTAAAATCATCCATACCTCCCTGTGATATACATTATTCTTCAAAAATCCCCCTATGATAAAACAATTATCAACTTACCCCCCTACGAAAAAAATAAATATGCAACCAACCCCCCTACGCGCTGCACGCGCGAATATTGCGAATATTTATAATTTTTTTGAGTTTATTGGACTTTTTTGCCCCTAATCTAACACCATTGGATCTTATATGATAAAAGACGGTCAAGATTAAACCTATATATTTATTATTAAATAAAAATTATATATATATATAATATTACTAATAATAATAATATATACAATATAGTGATAATATATATATATATATAAATGTGTATATATATATATATAATTGTACAGCATACAGCATCACCCACCGCCTCCGGCCACCATCACCCACCGCCACCACCACCATTCGCTGCACCACCATTATTCAGGCGGTGACACCACCATCACCACGAGCCTGATCACACCACCACCGTTCGCTACCGCCAGACCACCGTTTACTCCGCCTCACCGCTGACCCACCACACCCACCTCCGCCTAAACTCTCCATCGACGCTCCGCCGGCCTCCCCACACCTGCAAATCAGCCCTGCTCGGCTCTCCCCACCTGCAAGATGGTTCCGCCGCTTCCCCCACCTGCAAAATGTCTCGTTGGGCTCCCCCACCTGCGGCCGGCAGATTTGCAGAGATGGAGGCTGGTGTATATACATACATTATATATATTATTTGTTCATTGACATAGTTATATATATATTGTTTGTTTATTTAATTAATATTATCCATTGGCGGTCGGGATTTTCCGGTGGTGGCGATGGCGACATGTTGCAGGTAAGTAAAAACCATGGTGGTGGTGGTGGTTTTTTCTTGCAGGTATATATACATAGTGAACGGAGGTGGCTTTACACAGTGAAGTCGGCGGCGGTACAGCGACAGAGGTTGGGTTGGGGGCCGGGGCGGGCCGGGGCGCAGTCAATGTATTTGTTGTGGTGGTGGAGAAGTAGAGATAAAAAAAATTTAGAGTTAGGGTTTTAGTTTTGGGGAAGATGAAGATGATTGGGGAAGAAGATTAGAAAAAAATAAAAGAAAATAAAAAATTAAAATTAAAGTAATTATAAAATAAATATGGTGTAAATAATGACAAAGTATAAGGGCATTTTTGTCCTCACATTAAAATTTGTAGGCAAAATTAGTCAAGGGAGGCAGTGAGTATATTTATTTTTTTCATAGGGGGGTGTTCTGTGAATTTTTATATCATGGGGGGCTTTTCAAGAATAAGGCTTATCACATGGGGGTAAATGGCATTTAACTCGTCTGTGCTTGGATGGACAAGGATTTATTTTTTGGACGAAATTTAACCTGTCAGGGCTGAAAACTTTAGATTCATCACTAATCTGGAATTTCAGCACTGATCCGTTATGAGCATGTCCAATGGTGTAATACGACAATATCTCAATCTCAAGGCCTTTAATTTTTTTCTTTTTCAATAATGCTCTTAAAGTTCAAGTAAGTTAAAAAATATATTTATTCTAAATAATTTTTATATTTCCCCCTCTTTTTCCATTGGGTTTTGTTATCCTTCCGTTTCAACAAAAAAAATAATTTAGTATAAACACACCAAAATAAAATATTGCATAACTTTTAGGGAAATTCACTAAAACCCCTCTTAAATAAATTTTTATATCCATAAAATTCATGAAAATACTTTTCAATCTCAAAAACTCACTCTACAAATTTTTTATTCAAAAAATTAATATTAACAACTTTTTGGACTAGATTAGCCTTCATTTATTAAGTTAAAATTGATCAATTTCTTTTTCATATTGAAATTTGTTTGTTTTAAAATTTGCAAATTGATAAATCGAATAATACGGATTTAAATATTAATATTTTTATATAATTTTATTTTTCTTTTAATATGGTAATTATCTGAAAAATATATTTGTTAAATTTTGAAGAAGATTAAAAACTTAAAAATTTGAAATTAAAATCATAATTAATATTTATTATCAATATCAAAATTTCAAGATAAATAAATTTCTATGCAAAACTACAATTGATTAATTTTTAGTTTAGTGATAATTCTATATTTATAGAATTATCTAGCTTATATTCGGTGGTTTGCATGTTTTTCTGTCGTTTCTTGTCAGTCGATACGAGTATTTGTTCTACTTTTTTAGTTGCTTTCGTTGTTGAGTCGACTTTAGTAGTAGTCAAGTTTGGTTTGATGACTTTTTGTTATATTTTGAGTTTTTTTAGTAATTATAGAGTTTGGGGTGATGCAAATTGGATGTATTTGTGTTTTATAGGTCCTTATTCGCATAAATCAACAAATAGGAGGAGCGAATCGGAAACAAAGGGAAGAAAATCGGAAATAATCAAAATAAAATTTGGGACTCTATACGTCAGGCGGCGGTATGGAGTTGGATGCTACGGTGCGGGCACTGACAAATTGACCAAAGAAGAAAAATGAACAGACCAGGTTGTGGCATGGCGATTGATGCAGTGGCGCGAACATGCAAAATACTAGCTCCTAATTTTTCGGCCAGTGACCAATCAGCAGTCTTTTAACCATATCTTCACCACTAGATCTCCAAATCTCACAACTCTAGTGGCATTATAAAAAAACGATAGGGTTCCAACTTTCCTATTGGGGTCAAACATATTAGAGGCCGTTAAATTAGAGAAAATCTATCACAATGTCAACAACTGTAATTTGTTAGAAGAAAAGAAGGGAATTTTGAGATTGGAAAGGATGTCAGTCATCAAGGGAAAGAGGGAACGACATTAGACGTTCTAGGGCAGAGAATAGAGTGATAAAAACACATCTCAAGCGAAAGGAGTGATTTTTACAAGGCTACAAAGGATACAAGTGGAAATCGACATCATGGACGAGAAGAGTATTCGGTGTTCACGTTTTATTTCTTTTCCCATTTGTTACATCTTTGATTTGTTGAATTCATTTATTGTAAACATGAATTCTATTAATTTTTGCTTGTTTTTTCAAACAACTATGAGCTGAATTTGTAGTAGGCGTATCCTAGAACTCTAGTTATTTGGAATCAATGTGAAGTTTTATTTTTAGTTTGAATCTTCATCTTGTTTCTTGTTTAATTGTGCTCTATGCCTCAGTTAGATTGGCCACCTATTTGAGTATTTGTTTGCTTAATTGAACTAGGCATACAAATATTAAGTATAGAACTTGGTTTAACAGAGAAGGATAATGAACTTATAGACATATGGGAAAGATTGGAGTTGGATAAAGCCTCTATGTATTCGAAAGTTGCATAGATGTACATTAGCATTTAGAGTTAGCGAATTGAGAGGATGATAAAACTAGAGCTTAACTCCTTGCTTTAATCCGGTAACAAGAGACAAGGGAAAAGCCTGCACTTTAACTATATTGGGTAATTCTCACTTCATTTATGCAATTAATTAGTTGTAATTAGCAAAATAAATAAATAAATAAGAAAAACATCAAAGCAAATTAAAAAAAAAAGAATAAAAATAAAATAAAATAAAACCATTAAAGTTTTGAAAGTTTCAGAAAGAAATCAAAAGAAAAATATTAAAAATTAAAAAAACTTTAGAATAGCAAAAAAAAAAAAAAATTACCTGAATTTTATCCTTATGATTTTTTTTGTTTGTTCTTTCTTGAATTTTTTAGAAATTTCTGTTTTAATAATATTTTTTATTATTCAGGAATTTTCAATTTGCTTTACTGGATTTTTCTATTTTTCTTTCTGGAATTTTAATGGTATTTGAAATTTTATTTATTTTTTAAAATTTGTTTTCATGTTTTCTATTTTTTTTTCCTGTTTTTATATCCTTTTCCAAAAATTATGAATATTCGATTTTTTAAAATAAAAAATTGAAAATATTTGGGATCAAAGCCCCATATCCTATGGGTGCACTTTTCCCTTTGAATGACAATTTTACCCTTACATGAGCCAAAATTTTCCCTAAGATTCCACCAGATCCGGTCACAGAGGGTTAAATGCAACATTCACCAAAGGTAAGGTTGTGAGATGCATATGATAAGCTGGTGGTGAAGTGCACAACCCCCCATAGGTTGGGGGGTGTCTGCTTTTATCCCTTTATAATTTGAATAGCAAATACAAACTAGACTGTGATATGTCGTAATAAATATAACCAATATGAAACCTAAACGAACCTGAAAAAGTGAATTTCATCTTAGATCTTTGGTATGCTAGTAATTTGTATTTGTATTGGTTTCACCTAATGAAATTGAAAGAGTAACTAATTAAAGAATGAAAATTCATTTGAAGACAAAGATTTTTTTTTTTTTGGGTCTATTAAATTTCAAAATAGACTAAATACATGAATTAGTGTGATGTTATAGACTCAACACATTTGGTCCCTTAACTTACAATGTGTGCACAAATGTAGTCCATGTCGTCAATTTACTGTCTACAACTAACGAAAATGCCCACGTGCCGCGCACGTAAGCTGCTGTAGTGTTAATTTTTTATACTAATATTTTTAACTAGTTTTGAATTTTATTTTCATTTCTTTTATTTCGTTTACTTTTTTATTTTTAATTAATTTTATTATTTAAAATAGTATTTTAACTTTTCATTTTTGAAATATTTTTTAAAATTAATATTTTAATTAGTTTTATTTTATTTTATTTATTCATTAGTTTAGTTATTTTTATTTTTAGTTAATTTTATTATTTAAAATAATATTTAACTTTTTAAATATTTTAAACATTTTTTTATTTTTATTAAGTTTTTTATTAAATTTTTAATTATGTTTTCATTTTATATTAAATTTTAATTAACTTTTTCATTTTCATTTTTTGTTTTTATCCAATATCCATGTGGCGGATTGAGATTTGACCACCTAGGCACAATTGACTTCAAAATTAAAAATCCCCAAATTGAAAATCCTAACCAAACCATAATTTTGATTTTTTGGGGGAATTCCGTTAATTTAGACGGGAAGTTAACGGTAGGGACTATATTTATGCATAATTTATAAGTTGAGGGACCAAATGTATTTTCGACGACAAGTTAAGGGAAGAAAAATGTAATTATCTCAGACAATTGCTTTTTTTAGTCTGGTTCAGAGGCGTTCCCCTAATCCAAACATCAAAAATGGTTACATAAATTATATGCATGAAATATTAATAATTAACTTAAAAACATGCAAAGGAATTATGTAGGATGTTTTTGTAGGAACTGAAAGGTAGTGAAGGTTCTAGTTGTAGGTGTTTTTGTAAAAGATGTAGATATTTTCAAATTTATGTTTAAATTTGAAGAAAGCTCCCATTTGACCATAAAGATGAGACATAAAGCTTATTTGAATTTTAAATGCCAGATAAAGGATATAATGATTAACTAATCTGGATACGATTATGGTTATAACTTAAACTACAAATAATTTTTTTGTAGAATCGACCAATCAAAAAATTTCATGACCATTAAAAAATTTTAAATTCTTAGAAAACAATATTTGGCCAAATTGCAGTCAAATCAGTTAAACACCACTCTGCTATACATATATATATATGGAAAATTTCATTTTTTGTCTCTCACTTATACCCCAATTTTGGTTTTGGTTCCCCAGATATTGCACTCATCTAATTGGCCCCTAACTTATCTCGATTTCATCAGTTTTGGTCCCTCTGTCAACTCCTCCGTCAAATAGTTAACGGAAGGCCAATTTTCCCACTAAAAAGCACAACTTTGGCGTCAAAAAGTCAAATTTCAATTTTTTTTCTTTAAAATCAGATTTTACCTAAAAAATCTCATTTTCTCCAATAACAAAACACAAAAAATGACTTATTCATCATCTTCAACATCAAATTCTCATTATTTGTTCAATAATTCATGACCAACACCAACATATTACTGAAAAGCCAACTAAAATGCAGAAAATGTGCTTGTGGCAAAATAAAAGTGCTTGTGGCAAAAGGAGGAGAACAAATGGTGTTTCACAAACCAATCCAACTGAAAGTGCAACCAATCCAAGTGAAAGTGCAAGTGAGAATGAGAATTTGAGGTTGAAGATGATGAGTAGCTCATTTTTTGTGTTTAGGTATTGGAGTAAATGGAATTTTTTGGGGGTAAAATCTGATTTTAAAGAAGAAAAAAACTGAAATTTGACTTTTTTGCACCAAACTCGTGAGTTTTGGAGGGAAAATTGGCCCTCCGTTAACTATTGGATGGAGGAGTTGACAGAGGGATCAAAATTGATGAAATTGAGATAAGTTTGGGGTCAATTAGATGAGTGCGATATCTAGGGGACCAAAATTGAAATTGGGGTATAAGTGAGGGACAATAATTGAAATTTTCCCATATATATAGACTAGTTGTAACCCCTTACTAAGGCATGAGATATTAATTAAATAAAAACTAATAATAACAAAATCTATCACTATATAATGTACTTATATATAATCTGTAAAATTATGAGATCTAATTCAAGTTTGGTGATTATAATAAAAAAAATCTTTTTATATTAGTATTAAATCATATAATTTAATTTTAAAGTATAATGCATGATCCTTATTTTTAGTAAAATATGTTGGTCCCAAGTGGTATACGAAAGGGTCTAGAAGGGGGGGGGGGGTTGAATAGACCCTGAAGTCTTTTTCGACTTCTTAAAAGTTCGTATCACTTTGAAGTATTTGAACGCTTGACAAGTTTAAGCGCTGGATGTGGCGCTTGAGAAACGTTAACTTAGACTCGGTGATTTCAACGCTTACCAAAGTAGGGCAGAGTTTAGTCACTAAATCAGAGTTAGCACAGCGGAAGTATTTTATAGCTTAGCGTTCAGTTAGTTAATCGAAAGTAGTCGCTTAGTTGTTTTAAAACTTTATCAGAATGTATGCAATATGAATAGTAAAGCAGTAAAACAATGAATGTTTAAAGAGGTAAATGACACAAGATATTTGTAAGGTTCACTGGGTGATGTAATCCCAGCTACGTCCTTCTTCTCCTTTTATCAGGGAGGTTTTCCACTATGATGATTATCGAAGAGTCACACAGAGACTTCTACAAGATAGAGGGAGATTGGATATGATCTCGGAACTCCTTGGTCACACAGATTTCAGCTCCACTAAAGACCTTCTATCCCCTTGCTTCTTTCACTCAGAAATGGTGCAAGTTACTCTTGATCTCGGAACTCCTTGGTCACACAGATTTCAGCTCCAATAGAGATCAACTTCAACAAGCTTCTTTTACACAAAAATATTGCTTACAAGTCAACCAGCTTTCTCACTCAGATGAAAGGTGTTGATGGTTTTGGTCACGGGTTTGTTTGTTTTTGGAAAGTTCAAACAACTTGGGATATCTCAATGGTAGTGTAGGTTCTTCTTAAAAAGAGATTTGAGATATGGGTGACTGTCTCTGGAATATTTGTGAAAAGCTTATATGGATATTTGGCTATGATTTTCAGTAAGCTTTTCCTTCAACAAATTAGGTATTTTTTTTGCTTTTTTGTGTGTGTCGCTTTATTTTTTTGTTGAAAGAGCTATTTATAAGGTATTGGTGGTTTTTGTCCGTTTGACACGGTTGGAGTCTCGTTTCCCCAAACATTCTTTGAGTTCAGACATTTCTAACTTTGGGTATACTTAATTAGTTAGGCATGTTCTTGGTTTCATAACTTCTGACAGTTTCGGTCAAAAGAATGGCTTACCCATACGTTATAGTGCTTATATTTTAATAGCACTTATCCGACTTTTAATGCATCTTGTCTTATTTCCGTTGGAAATAATTCGTCCGTTTGATTCATGCATTTTTTAAGTCTTTGGATAGTTTTGGTTTTGGATTTTCAAGTTACGTTCTTTGTAGGTTGTTGGTTTAACCTTTTGGACGCTTGCTGAAGAGAATAGTTATTCTCGTGTATTGGACAGACGCTTGGACTGATCCTGAGTTTCTTCTCTTTATTTCAGACACTTACTCTTCAATCTTGTCTTGATGGTTTCACTGAGAATTCCGTCATTTCACTTGATGTTGAGTATTCGGCCTGAGTTATCCATTCGTAGTTTGAGCACTGAGATAATCCCTAAAGCGTTTGACGGACGCTTCAAGATATCTTTATCTATCGTAGCTTCAGACGCTTGATCTTCACCTTCATCACTTGGTAGACTCACCCAGAATTCTCCTAAGTGATTTAGTGTCACATACTTAGTCTAAAGAATTCTACAAAGATAAATACTATAAGCCTAAGATAAATAAGCTTTCAGGTACTTATACATAACATTCTATGAAAGCTTTTACACTTTTCGGGGTCTAACAGGAAGTCCTATTTGTCATCATCAAAACATCTAATATGAAATTCCTAACAATTTCCCCCTTTTTGATGATGGCAATACTTATTTAGTTCAAGCGTTAGATAACTAAAGTGAAGGTTAGCGTAAGTTAGTAAGTTAGTTTGAGCTTTAACGAGATGTTTCAGCTGTAAAATGCATTTTATATATATATATTTCATAGTACAGACATTTTACAACTAAAAAGAGAGAAGCACAAGTAAAAATCAAGATCGTGACTTGATCTTGTATCTCTTAGTCATTTCAGCACGGATTGCTTCAGTTATCTGATCTTCTAACGTCATCATCGCAGCATGATCTTTACTGATTATGTGCTTGTTTTCTTGAATTTGTCGTGCCTTAAAGGCAATGAAGTGTTTATCCCATTCCTCTGGACTGATGCCTATGTATCGTAGGCAAATTCTGAAGGTTTGGTCGAAGTCAGACATTTTTCTTTCTAAGGCTAATACTGCTGGATCAGATGGTTCTGGAATTGATGCTCTGAGAAGAGGAATGTCAAACTGTTCAAGCAGTGCTCTTGAAGGCAATGGAAGAGTTGGATAGAGCACTCTGGTAGTTTCTTTCTTATTGGACGCTTCAACCGATGTAGTTACCCAAGAGGGATAGGGATACCTTGGTTCTGTACTCAGTGTGAGAGAAGTATCAATATGTTGACGCTTGGATGGTGGAGGAGGAACTTGATCTTTAGATGTTGACGATTTCCTCTTTTCTCCCTTATTTTCCCCCTTATTGCCATCATCAGTCTGTATGAAATGCTGAGTAAGAAGACTGACTTGAGTAGCAATCTGAACGACAGAGGCCTCAAGAGTGGTTAGACGCTAGTCGAAATGTTCTTTCATGACCAGGAGTTGAGCGTGATTAGCGTCTGTGAGAGAGGTCTCTAGAGCCGTGAACCGGTCTTGTAGATCATTGGTTAAAGCCACATGACTTGCCTGAGTAGCTGTAGATAGTTGCTGTATTTGAGTGAGGTATTCAGTCATGAATGTTTGAGCGTCGGGAATTGCAGTGCTGACTCGAGGCTTAAAACGAGATGTGTGTTTGAGAGATTCAATAGGTACTTGATAAGTAGGATCAAATACTGTTCCTCGAAGCTCTGGGGCACTGTTGGACTCGGTGGATGCAGTAGAGTCGGATTCAGTTGGACTGGGGGAATGAGGCGCTTGAGGTAATTCTAATAAGCGCTCAGGAGCAGGTAACGTGTCAGCTGGTGCTGCAGTAAATTCTGATTCTATACGGCTAAAGTCCGTAAACCGAAAGTCCAAGCTGGCAAACGGCTCATCTGCATATGGATAAGTAGCAGTCTGTAGAAGTTCATTCAAATGTAGAGTGGGGAGATAAGTACCTTGAATGAACGTTCTGATAGGACTATCCAGAGCCCTGATATACATTGGCCCGAGGATATCCAGCACATGAGTGGGAAAGATTTTGGAGGGCGCTTGGCAGATGGAGAATAAGGCATCTGGGCAATAGTGTTGTGAGAAGCCAATTAGCCGATCTGTTGGGAGAGTCTTCGGTTTCCGAGAGTCGGGAACGTGGAGTCGGTAATACTCTTCCAAGTATGGGTAGATGGCTGAAGCAAGCGCTTGAGATCTTTCTAGCAGTGACAAAATAAAATCATAGTGACTTAAGACTTCTTGTCGAATAGACGGAAGAAGTGGATATCCTCTGAAGGGATTGATCCGAGAGCCATTCCACTGTCGCAGATTTTCTGTGAAGATTTTGTCGAATAGGGAGACTGGAGGCATAATTGTCATTATGAGAGAAAAGTTGTCTTCGCAGTGGCTATGGGTGAAGTTCAGACAGGACAGGGGAGAAGAACCGCTGGTGGACGCTTGATCAGCAAAGCGTAAAGAAGAGTTGGCCAGTTTGTGCAACGCTTGTCTTAAGCGGTGTTCAGGTTGATGGCGGATCAGAGGCAGCTTCAGAACGGGTTTAAGTCTATGTTGGCGCTGCGTTAGCATGTAGTGTGCAAATTTGGTCTTTTTATCATGAATCCCTATTCTGAACAGATGGGGAGTGCTAACTAAGTCTTCAAATTTATACGTGTCACCCATGTAAGCTTCAGCCCATCTTATCTCAGTCATACAATACTCAGTTCCTGCATTAAGTATAGCACGAAATCCTTGGTGATGAATATCACAGATGGATTCAAAACGATACCTGTCTGGTTGGTAGTTAGCGTTCCAGACGCAGTCAAAATATGCATCGGTTTCAAGTTGAATCATCTCGGTCAGTGAAGCTGGACGCTCACCGGCATGTACTCCTTTATTCTTCCACAGGAGGAGAGGATTAGCTGAGCGCTTGTTTTCCATGCTATTTACCAGTGTTGGGGAGTGAGAATAGCCTTCTCTGTTTAGTAGCCCTTCCGTTGGGTTCACAAGCTTATCCGGACGCTCATAGACTCTGATGTTGTAGTCTCTGAGAGCGAAGCCAGTGGGTTTGCTTGTCCCACAGTCCAGATAATAAGCTAAATCAACATCAGCTCTGGGAGTCTTGCCTCCTTGCCTCTGTGCTTGGAGAGTCACTGCAGCCGGGATGTGTTTGGGAGTCTTCCTGAGTTCAAGGGCTGTGTAGTGAGCTTTATCAGCTGGGGTTGAGGCTGTGTTAAATAGAGTGTTGCGTACAGCCAGATCAAACTTTATGAGCTTGGCGATATCATTCTCAGCATTGATAAGACTTTCTTCATTATATCCGGTAGGTATGAAGGTTTCTGCGGGCGCTGGAGGGAAATAATCGACTGAGTGATAGATAGTCTTTAAGGGATCCAGCTTGAAGAAATGTCGATGAATCACAACGTCGTTAGCATCGCTCTGACCTTCTGAGCGTGCCTCTGTTGGACTAGGTAATGCAAGCAATGGTTGAACCCCTGGGATTTCAGGTTCATCAGGCTCGAGATTTGTGGATTCGATGGCAGCTTCATGTGCGATGGCCACGATGTGGGCCATATCCACATCCAGATGGACATCAACTGGTGGTTCAAAGGATGATATCGGGACAGCAGCTATGGCTTGGTCACTGTGTGTAGCCTCAGAAGAAATGGCAGCAGTTGGACGCTTACGTCTCTTGAAGATACGCTTCACATTTATACCTTCGGCGGGGAACGCTTGAGTCTGTGGAACTGCAGGTTCTTCAAAGTCAATATTTTTGAGAACCTTTTCCAGATCTTTCCGACTAATGAGGGGTATAGAATCCTCGTCATCTTCATCGCTTTTGATAGGTTGAGCCTTGGGCTTTCGAGGAGCCCGTTTCTTTGTGACAGTGGGACGCTTCACATTACGTTTGGCTTTCTCCTGATCTGGACGCTCAGCCTCCTCATCTGACGCTGCTCGGACAACTTGGCGCTCAGAGAGAGGCTTAGCAGCACCTCCAACTTTGGGTGGATTGAAGAGATTATTGATGATTCTTGGCCCATAGAACTTATGCTTGGCCACGGTGACTCCTGCTGAAGAGGTGCACTCTGCTCGAAAAATTAGATCACTTAAAACTAGACCATAAGGTCTGTTTGAAGTGCGTAGACTGTCTCTGAACCTGCTGAATATATAGGCGCTCCAGTTGATTTTTATCTTGAGCAGGATGGCAGTCATCATCTGGAACTGGGTTGGGTTGATTTTTTCGAAGGTTCCCACTCTGCATTCAATGTTTTTACTGCAGAAATCAGCCAAGACTCGATACCTGTTCACTATATCTTTCTTCTCAAAGTACGGTTTGTATGGAACATCATCGTAAGCGCTAATCTGAGTCCAGACTTCTTGAATTTGTTCTTCAGTGATAGTGTCTAAAGTGACTCCAGCATTAGGTAGAGAGAAATTCTGGGCAATAGAGGCCGCAGAGAGAGTGAGCGTCTTTGATTCCTTCTTGGAGACAGGAAACAAACAAGTGATGGAAGTCTCATCGTCAGACAGTCGAGCATTTCTCCAGAAAAATTCTAGTTCTTCAGGAAACATATACGAATATTTTGTGAGAAATTTCTGAAGCTCAGCCTCTGCTACAGAATCCATCATTTCCGTTAAATCAATTTGGGGGTTTTCATAGAGAAACTTCCAATCAACTATAAGGCCTTCAGTGACCTTAACAACAACTTCAGTGGTTCCAGCAGTAGCTTTCTTGGGTGCCATTAGTGAGAAGTAGACAGAGATTACGAGTGAAAATTTTTGTTTTTGAGAAAGAGAGAGATTTTTCTTGCACGAATGTAATAGAGTATAAGAGTGTTTGTTTTCTGCAGAAAGTGTGTTTTTGAGATACTTCAATTTGAATGTTCTTTGTGTTTGAAGTTTGAGATGTTGACACGTGGAGAAAGATAAATCTCAGCCGTTAAAATATAACTGTGGACGTGAATTTAGATTAAATAGGCACGGTTTCTTTTAGTAACTTCCACATATACTATTTTGACGTCCGATTAAAAGTTTGAAACAGAGACTTTTGATATACTGAGAGTGATACGTGTGCCCATGAAAAGCGGATACGTTTTTTTTATGAAAACTGTTTGGGAACCATAATTTTGAACAACTATTCAAATACCCGCCAAAAATTTGTTAAAGCGTCCGGACCTATTCAGAATGACGCTTGAAACAATTCAGTGTTATGTTGACGCTTGAAACACTTAGGTTTCAACTTCAACCGCTCTGATACCACTTGTTGGTCCCAAGTGGTATACGAAAGGGTCTAGAAGGGGGGGGGGGGGGGATTGAATACCTGAAGTCTTTTTCGACTTCTTAAAAGTTCGTATCACTTTGAAGTATTTGAACGCTTGACAAGTTTAAGCGCTGGATGTGGCGCTTGAGAATCTTGAGGTTCTCTTTCAAGTAACATTTTGTGCTTTAGCGGTCATTGTAACATATAGAATTATTCTTTTCAGGGTGTGTATGAGGATGATATATGTTATTTTTACACTAGTTTTCCCCCGTTTATTGACTTGGTTTTGATTGTTTTCATGATAATTTGATGACATATGATGCTTGGACCCTTGTTTTCTCATATTTTCTAGAATAACATATCATTTGGAGAAAAGAACAAGAATTGAAGATAAATCATGCATAAAGATACAAACTGTCTGCGCAGTGCTAGAGTTTATGGAATAGATTTCTCTACCCATGTCCAAATTACACACTTCTTATACCAATGGAAAGATAAGAGGCAAAGGTACATTTCTTATGTTGAAGACAAAGATCAGATATGTAGGGAAGGAGGTGAAAACGTCATCGGAAGAGACGTCTTACGATGGAGTTTTCTCATTCAGTGACTTGTGAGACAATTTTGTCATCTTTAACGTTTGATTTCGGCCTTAGTGTCTTCTGGAGAGTTGTAGATCTTTGTTTTAGGATTCTACAGCAACTTGAATCAGTGAATTCCGACATCGGTAGAGAAAGTTATGCGAAGTTTACCAAAACTAGCTGGAGCAGCAGGGGACGAACGCCGCGGCGTTCACATGCAGTAGCCAACGCCGAGGCGTTCAACAAGCGAACGCCGCGGCGTTCGAGGCAGCGGGTTGGTCTATAAATACCCCTTTTAGCCATTTTTTACCCTAACTCACCTTGGATATCAGCAACCACACGAAAATAGAGAGAGGGAGAGCTTAGAAGAGAAGATAAAAGGTCAAAACATGGAGAATTCAACAAGGAATCCACATCTCTACAAGAATTAGGGAGTTTTTACATATTTGTTTTTTGAATTTGTTCAAATCTCCTATGACTTGTATGATTTATAATTGCACTTTTGACATGAATATGAGCTAAACTTGTTTGATTGAGGCCATGGATAGGCCGTTTATGTTATTTTGATTGTTGATTTGTTGGTGTTTATTGGATTAATTTTGGTTTTAGCTATGTATTCAATATTTGATCTCAATGCTACATTTGCTTGATCACCAAGTGTTTGATAAAATGCCTAGGTTAGAGATCGAGAGATAATAACCTAGGGAAGATATAAACATTAAATACCCTATAGTTAAACCGACTAGAGATAGACTCGGTTTCTTTAGGTGGCTTTCCATTCACGTGGGGAATTCCTAGACCTTAAATGCATCCTCGTTAATCGGGTTTTCATATAGAGATATATAGGAAATCGTTACCAAGGGTAGGGTTGCTATGCCAAGAGATTGGGTAGTACGTACGTTAGGGAATTTCGTCTTAGCTAAATCAATCTAATAATCCAATAGAACCTAAATCCCAATCTAAATGCATAATCGGTTGAACCATGTGCCTTGATCGCTTCTCTCTATTGTTTCCTCCCTTTATTTGGTGTGACGTTGCCTTAGTTTATTTTCTAGTATTTATTAATTAGTTAATCAACCTTTCTATCGACCGATTTAACTTAGAATTGAGTAATATAGTAGTCTTGGTACTTAGATTATAGTTGTCCCTGCGGATACGATAACCCCGGACTTAGAAATCCACTTTACTACTTACGCGACCTAGTTCTCTTGCTAGGATTTTGTCGTGTCAAGTTTTTGGCGCCGTTGCCGGGGACAACTCATACACACTAAAAACTTGAATAGACCTAGATTGTATTTTATGCTAGCTTGTACCCATACACTAAAAACTTGACACGACAAAATCCTAGCAAGAGAACTAGGTCGCGTAAGTAGTAAAGTGGATTTCTAAGTCCGGGGTTATCGTATCCGCAGGGACAACTATAATCTAAGTACCAAGACTACTATATTACTCAATTCTAAGTTAAATCGGTCGATAGAAAGGTTGATTAACTAATTAATAAATACTAGAAAATACGAAGGCAACGTCACACCAAATAAAGGGAGGAAACAATAGAGAGAAGCGATCAAGGCACATGGTTCAACCAATTATGCATTTCGATTGTGATTTAGGTTCTATTGGATTATTAGATTGATTTAGTTAAGGCGAAATTCCCTAACGTACGTACCACCCAATCTCTTGGCATAGCAACCCTACCCTTGGTAACGATTTCCTATATATCTCTATATGAAAACCCGATTAACGAAGATGCATTTAAGGTCTAGGAATTCCCCACGTGAATGGAAAGCCACCTAAAGAAACCGAGTCTATCTCTAGTCGGTTTAACTATAGGGTATTCAATGTTTATATCTTCCCTAGGTTATTATCTCTCGATCTCTAACCTAGGCATTTTATCAAACACTTGGTGATCAAGCAAATGTAGCATTGAGATCAAATATTGAATACATAGCTAAAACCAAAATTAATCCAATAAACACCAACAAATCAACAATCAAAATAACATAAACGGCCTATCCATGGCCTCAATCAAACAAGTTTAGCTCATATTCATGTCAAAAGTGCAAATATAAATCATACAAGTCATAAGAGGTTTGAACAAATTCAAGAAACAAATATGTAAAAACTCCCTAATTCTTGTAGAGATGTGGATTCCTTGTTGAATTCTCCATGTTTTGACCTTTAATCTTCTCTTCTAAGCTCTCCCTCTCTCTATTTTCGTGTGGTTGCTGATATCCAAGGTGAGTTAGGGTAAAAAATGACTAAAAGGGGTATTTATAGACCAACCCGCTGCTTCGAACGCCGCGGCGTTCGCTTGTTGAACGCCTCGGCGTTGGCTACTGCATGTGAACGCCGCGGCGTTCGTGGATGAACGCCGCGGCGTTCGTCCCCTGCTGCTCCAGCCAGTTTTGGTAAACTTCGCATAACGTTCTCTACCGATGTCGGAATTCACTGATTCAAGTTGCTGTAGAATCCTAAAACAAAGATCTACAACTCTTCAGAAGACACTAGGGCCGAAATCAAACGTTAAAGATGACAAAATTGTCTCACAAGTCACTGAATGAGAAAACTCCATCGTAAGACGTCTCTTCCGATGACATTTTCACCTCATTCCCTACATATCTGATCTTTGTCTTCAACATAAGAAATGTACCTTTGCCTCTTATATTTCCATTGGTAAATCTAGTGTGTAATTTGGACATGGGTAGAGAACTCTATTCAATAAACTCTATCACTGCGCAGACAGTTTGTATCTTTATGCATGATTTACCTTCAATCCTTGTTCTTTTCCTCCAAATCATATGTTATTCTAGAAAATATGAGAAAACATGGATCAAAGCATCAAATGTGATCAAATTATCAAGGAAACAATCAAAACCAAGTTGATAAACGGGGGGAAACTAGTGTAAAAATAACATATATCAACTACCCCCAAACTTAGCTTTGATCATCCTCGATCAAATACAATCAAACACACATATGAAGATTGAAAATTTTATTTGCCAATTCATACACATAAGAGCAAGCATTATACCTTCAAAAACGATTATGAAAAGCTACACGATGCTTTGAACATTCAACAATTTGAAAACCTCACAAAATCTTAGTTTCCATCCCTATATCATGAACTCCCACATCCATATTCATGTCAAGAGTACACTTTAGAAAAGATTATGCAAATCAATTGGAAGGTAAAGACATTGAAACAATTCAATATTCGTTAACTCATCGGTGTGTATAAAGTGCAAAAGTCACAATCAAAAGGTCTTTCCGGCTTGTAACGTAAGGCTAGGTGATGGCTAGGACCGGAAGATATGGATAAAGTGACTAAGTCAAGAGAGCCTATGACTCAAAATCATCGAGCTAAATTCGCAAATAGACTACAAAAACTTTCACAACTTATCACTTATCCCTTTTTCACTCTCTTTTACCTTTCAACTTACAACCCCCAAACTTGTTTCTTTTCATATCGGGTTGTACACAAAATTCCAAGCCAAATGATCCAATTGAGTGCCAAGATTCAAGCCTAGTCGAGAGCACAATTTTTTTTTCATATATATCTCTCTCTCGACTATTTAGCCCATTGTTCAAGTTTTCATTTCATCCCCTTTTTACATAATACTTCAAACCTCAAAAATCTCAACATAGCCAAAACATCACTATCTAACTCATATTCATTCAAATCAAAACAAGGTGACTACCCATATTCAAGTCAAATGATATGAAGTTCTAAACTCTCTTGATTGGGTGCAAGACATTGTTTTTCTTTTAGGCTAGAAGGTGGTTGTCATGGCTTATGAAAGAAAGACGAATGGTGGTTTCTAGTGTGCATAGCACACTCCATTCTTATCAATACGGCTCAAGTCAAGGTCTAGAGATTATGCAATATAGAGAAGGCCAAAATGTAAGGCTAACAAAAATGAAAGATGACCTAAATCATTTTGTGACTTCACAACGTTAATGCACACTTCATAGTCAAAAAAATTGAAAGTTCAACGTTTTAAAACCGCAATAATTCGCATAAGCATGACTAAAAAGGGCTTTCAAGTCACAATATATGACATGTTGACCACAGACAAGGGACTTTGACTTCGAGAGAGTAGAGATATTCAAACGCATTATGCTCTCACGCAAGGGTGCACCAATTCATGAATTCTATATCAACAAGGTTGTACCCCCAAACTTAAATTAAACATTGTCCTCAATGTTCATGAAATAAATGCAAGGTGAGGGGGAAAAGCGATACAACCCTGAAATGGAGAGAAATGGAGGGAGCACGGTGGTGGGCTCATATCCCAGGATCAAACTGTGATCAAAACCTGAACGAGAGAAAACTTAAAGGAAACCATATCAAAACGAGTTAAGGGGGAGGGAAACAAAACGAGGGCACAAAAGAAAAGAAAGAAAGCAATAAAAGAAACTTGGGTTGCCTCCCAAGAAGCGCTTGTTTATAGTCATTAGCTCGACTCCCTTGCACTGCTCATGGTGGATCATAAGGAGCAATGCCAACTTTGTATGGACGAGCCTTTTTGTGCTTTTTCCAGTTACGTAGAGGCTTTTCCTCTCCAACCTCTATCACACAACCTAAAAGAATTAGAAGTGAGCATAAGGTCTCATTCAAAAATACATAATTGATATGTAAAGATGAAAGTTTAAGAGGAAGTGACGAAGAATCATCAATGGATGATTGCAACTCATATGCGGTTGTCCCATACTCCCCTAGCCTTGGTTTTGACAACTCAAATGGTGGTTCATCCAAGTGATTTATATATCCTTTGATTTTCTCATTCTCGACTGTAGTATCACTTGGGTTCTCAAAGTATGCATCGAATGGATCACTAGAGTTGTAAACCTTGACTTCAACCTCCTCCACTCTATCTCTCTGGTTATTGATACAATTTTGTAAGAATTCGAGAGATATGGTGGTAGGCGACATTGGGTTCTTGAAGATATGAGTGCTTATAACTTTCAATGGCCATGTCAGGATATGGATTCATCAATCACCACATCAAGCTCAATGCAAATGGAATCCTATGAGCCCACCTACCATACCGGTTGGATAAATCACCCAAGCTCAACATGTCAAAATAACATGATACATCCCGGTTGGATAAATCATCCAAGCTCAACATGGAGTTACAACAATGATGCAATGATACTTTCATCGGGGTTTGACCATGCCGGTAGCCTTCCTTACCAACAACATGATAGTTTTCATCAACAGGAGCTAGAGACGAGGTCTAAAATTGAGGCCTTGGGAAATGAATTTAGTGTATGGGTACAAGCTAGCATAAAGGAGGCAGAAGCAAGTTTTTGGCGCCGTTGCCGGGGACAACTATGGTATCTAATATTGAGATTCTCTTATTCTTTCTGAGCTTAGATCATTTTTTTTCATACTAATTGTTTTGTCTTTCTTTGTGCGAGATTGATCTCATTAGTGCATGACACGTACTAGTGGGATTGGACTAGCGGAGTTGGACCCTGAGATTGAATGCACATTTACTCGAGGGGTAAGACTACAAAGGGAGACTCAACCACAACAAGCCACGATGGAGACTCCTTATACACACATAGATCCCGCTGTCCTAGCAGAAGCGGTGCGTCGGGAAATTGCAAAGCTTGGCATCCCTTTAAAGCAACCGGAGGTATCTCCACAAATCCTTATGAGGGATTACATAATGCCAAACATTCAAGGAGCAGTTGGGCCAATTGTTTTACCACCTATGGAATCCTATGAGCACACTTACCATCCCGGTTGGCTAAATCATTCAAGATCAACATGGAGTTACAACAATGATGGAACGATGTTTTCACCAGGATTGGCGCATGATTGGGATCCATCATTTGCCTCATCAACCCCAATGCAAATGGAAACCTATGAGCATACTTACCATCCTGGTTGGATAAATCCTGCAAGCTCAACATGGAGTTACAACAATGCCTCAGGATTTGACCATGTCTGTAGCCTTTCCTCCCAACAATATGATAGTTCCTATCAACAAGAGCCAACGATGACATCTACTCTTGAGGACCAGTTGAATGTAGATTGTGCAAGCTCACAAGCTAGCATAAACGAGATGGAAGCTATCATAAAAGAGATGGAAGCTCGTAGAAAGGAGTCAGAAGCTCATAGTAGGGAAGTGGTCATACTAGTCGATCAACCAATCAACTTATGGAAGGAGAGAGAGCCATGCACCCTAGAGAATCGCACAAAAGAAAATGAGGCTTCCCTCAATACAGAAGTTGAACAAGCGGTTGATTTAGGACTACAATGTCTCCCCCCTATCACTAAAGATTGTCCACCCTCTGTCCTCTCCACATGTAAAGAGGTAATTGATTCCAGTGAAGGTGAGTTGTTTTTAACTATAGGAGTTAATATGGTTATTTGTGATAGCTATGAGGTTTGTAAGCATCCAATTGATTCGGATTTGTCTTTACGCATTGATGCTTTTGATCCTTTTAGTGTTGAGCTTTCTCAGGTTAAAAGAACCAATAGTCTCCTCGAGTCCTACATCATGAACTCCAAGTTTTCCACTTCGATGGGTGAAGAAAAACGGTCATCTATTTGTAAATTGGAGAATAGTCCAAATCATCACTCGGCACAATGGGAAGAAAGAGTGATGGAAGTGGTGATGGACTATGAGAAAATATTTGAATGGATGATTGCTTGGTCACTACTCATCATATTTTCTAGTAACACCGGGCCCTATTTCATCCTTACTTGGAGAATGAACAAAGCATTCATTCGAAAACCCCCTTGAAATAACTCGGTAAAGTCGAGCTAATGACTATAAACAAGCGCTTCTTGGGAGGCAACCCAAGTGTCTTTTATTGCTTTCTTTCTTTTCTTTTGTGCCTTCGTTTTGTTTTCCTCCCCCTTAACTCGTTTTGATGTGGTTTCCTTTGAATTTTCTCTCGTTCAGGTTTTGATCACAGTTTGATCCTGGGATATGAGCCCACCACCATGCTCCCTCCGTTTCTCTCCATTTCAGGGTTGTATCGCTTATCCCTCTTACATTGCATTTATTTCATGAACATTGAGGACAATGTTTAATTTAAGTTTGGGGGTACAACCTTGCTGATATAGAATTCATGAATTGGTGCACCCTTGCATAAGAGCATAATGCGTTTGAATATCTCTACTCTCTCGAAGTCAAAGTTTCTTATCTGTGGTCAACATGTCATATGTTGTGACTTGAAAGCCCTTTTTAGTCATGCTTATGCGATTTTTTTTGAGGATTTAAAACTTTGGACTTTCAATTTTGTTGATTTTGAAGTGTGTATTAATGTTGTAAAGTCATAAAATGATTTAGGCCACCTTTCATTGTTGTTAGCCTTACATTTTGGCCTTCTCTATATTGCATAATCTCTAGACCTTGATTTGAGCCGTATTGATAAGAATGGAGTGTGCTAAGCATACTAGAAACCACCATTCGTCTTTATTTCATATGCCAAGACAACCACCTTCTAGCTTAAAAGAAAAACAATGTCTTGCACCCAATCAAGAGAGTTTACAACTTCATATCATTTGACTTGAATATGGGTAGTCACCTTGTTTTGATTTGAATGTACATGAGTTAGATAGTGATGTTTTGGCTATGTTGGGATATTTGAGGTTTGAAGTATTATGTAAAAAAGGGGATGAAATGAAAACTTGAGCAATGGGCTAAATATTCGAGAGAGAGATATTTAAAAAAAAAAAAAAAAAAGTGTGCTCTCGACTAGGTCTTGAATCTTGGCACTCATTTTGATCATTTGGCTTGGAATTCTGTGTACAATCCGATATGAAAAGAAACAAGTTTGGGGGTTGTAAGTTGAAAAGCAAAAGAGAATGAAAAAGGGATAAGTGATAAATTGTGAAAGTTTATGTAGTCTATTTGTGAATTTAGATTGATGATTTTGAGTTATAGGCTCTCTTGACTTAGTCACTTTATCCATATCTTCCGGTCCTAGCCATCACCCAGCCTTACGTTACAAACCGGAAAGACCTTTTGATTGTGACTTTTGCACTTTATACACACCGATGGGTTAATGAATGTTGAATTGTTCCAATGTCTTTACTTTCCAATTGATTTGCATAATCTTGTCTAAAGTGTGCTCTTGACATGAACATGGGCATGGGAGTTCATGATTTAGGGATGGAAACTAAGATTTTGTGAGGTTTTCAAATTGTTGAATGTTCAAAAGCATCGTGTAGTTTTTCATAATCAATTTTGAAGATATAATGCTTGCTGTTGTGTGTATGAATTGGCAAATGAAAATTTCAATCTTCATGTGTGTGCTTGATTGTATTTGATCGAGGACGATCAAAGCTAAGTTTGGGGGTAGTAAGTAGTACCCATACACTAGCTTGTACCCGGCAGTGTATGGGTAGTAACTTCAACCGCTCTGATACCACTTGTTGGTCCCAAGTGGTATACGAAAGGGTCTAGAAGGGGGGGGGGGGGTTGAATAGACCCTGAAGTCTTTTTCGACTTCTTAAAAGTTCGTATCACTTTGAAGTATTTGAACGCTTGACAAGTTTAAGCGCTGGATGTGGCGCTTGAGAATCTTGAGGTTCTCTTTCAAGTAACATTTTGTGCTTTAGCGGTCATTGTAACATATAGAATTATTCTTTTCAGGGTGTGTATGAGGACACAGTTTCCCAGTACTTATCATTATGTCTTGGTAGTAGTGTTTTACTTTTGGTTTAAAATATTCAGCACTGGTTGTATTCGTCTAAGATACATGGTAGTTGTACTGACGCGTGTACATGTGCTGAACCATCTTTAAAAAAAATGTGATGAGTACCCATGGGTTTTCTTGAGCGAAGGGTGAGGAATGTCAAGTCAGCATTAATTGCATTGATTGACTAATCCACTTTCTCGTTTTAGCGTAGGGTAATGTACGCTTGCTTTTAAAGGATCTTTTTACTAAGTGCTTTAGCCGGGAATAAAGCTAAGCGTTTAGTTTATTTTGAAAGAAGTGCAGACGCTAAGACAAATTTGTGTAATAAGCGTCAAAAGGATTTAAGTGTATGGTGCTAAGTGCGTATGACCGATGCAAGGGAAAACATTTTTGGTCATATTCACTTAAGTATAGTTAGCTCTTTTAAGGTTCCCCCTATGTAGGTTCCCCATAAATTACAGAAAATAAAGTGAATTCCCCCTAAATTTCATGCCTAACAAAAGTATGATGTTTCGAATGATTAAGCATTTAGATCAATCATACCTAGTTCACTTCTTAAAGTGAGAAAACGTTGTTCGTTAAGTGCTTTGGTGAAGATATCTGCCAGTTGCTTTTCTGTACCAATGAAGTGCATGGAGATATCTTTCTTTTGAACGTGGTCACGTAGAAAGTGATAGCGAATGTCAATGTGTTTGGTTCTAGAGTGAAGAACTGGATTTTGAGTCATTGCTAAGGCGCTTTGATTGTCACAATGGATAGGAGTTGGATCTAGGATTATTCCATAATCTCTAAGTTGTTGCCTCATCCAAAGGATCTGTGCACAACAGCTTCCAGCGGCTACATACTCAGCTTCAGCGGTGGAAGTAGCGATGGACTGTTGCTTCTTACTATGCCATGAAATTAGTCTATCACCTAGAAATTGACATGTTCCACTAGTACTTTTTCTATCTATTTTGCATCCTGCAAAATCTGCATCTGAATAACCAATTAGTTCAAAAGGAGAATCCCTAGGATACCATAAGCCCACATTTTGTGTGCCTTTTAGGTACTTAAGGATCCTTTTAGCAGCAATTAAGTGTGATTCTCTAGGATCAGCTTGAAATCGTGCACACATGCATACTGAGAACATAATATCAGGTCTACTAGCTGTAAGATAAAGAAGTGATCCAATAATACCTCTATAGTTAGTGATATCAATTTTCTTTCCATTATCATCTCTATCTAGCTTAAGCGTTTGGCTCATTGGAATTTTTGAAGGTGATGCATTTTCCATACCAAATTTCTTGATCATATCTCTAGTATATTTAGTTTGGTTTATGAATATGCCATTAGGGAGTTGTTTAACTTGTAATCCTAGGAAGAAAGTTAATTCACCCATCATGCTCATTTCAAATTGATCTTGCATCATCTTCGAAAATTTCTCACATAGACGCTTATTGGTAGATCCAAATATAATATCATCAACATAAATTTGAACTAGGAGAATATCTCCATTATGGGTAATTTTGAATAACGTTGTGTCAACGCTGCCTTTTGAAAAGCCTTTACCTATAAGGAAGATAGAAAGAGTGTCATACTATGCTCGTGGTGCTTGTTTAAGACCATAGAGTGCCTTGTCCAATTTGTAAACCATGCTTTTCCCATGGTTGTTGATGAATCCTGGTGGTTGCTCCACATATACTTCTTCTTGGAGTTTACCATTCAGAAATGCACTCTTTACGTCCATTTGATACACTGTAAATTTGTTAAATGCTGCAAACGCTAGAAACATGCGGATTGCTTCAAGACGGGCAACTGGAGCGTATGTTTCATCAAAGTCGATGCCCTCTTCTTGACAGTATCCCTGAGCTACGAGTCTGGCTTTGTTTCTAATCACAATCCCATTCTCATCCATTTTGTTTCTATAGACCCATCTAGTTCCAATGACCCCTTGGTGGGTTGGTCTTGGTACTAGCGTCCATACCTCATTTCTTTCAAATTGGTTTAGCTCTTCTTGCATGGCTTCTATCCAACTTGGATCGTTAAGCGCTTCATCCACTTTCTTTGGTTCCATTTGAGATAGGAAGCTTGCAAACATGGCCTCATTTATTGTAGCGGCTCTTGTTCTAACGGATGCTCCAATATCTCCAATAATTAGTTCTGGTGGATGGTCTCTGAGCCATTTTCTGTCTGGTTGGAACGGGTTAAGAGATTGATCTAACGTTTGATCAAACTGTGCAGGCGCTTGACCAATTCCTTGCGTAGGCGCTTCAGTGTTTATAGTTTGAGTTTGCTCTTGATGAACATTCCCTTTATGATCATCAGCGTTTCTTGCAATGTCATCGTTGATGTCTTTACGAGTAGTCTTAGGATTAGGTACAATGATTTCATTATCTTCATCAATATCACTATCATCACATAGATTGATTTGTGACGCTTGTTGAGATAAATCTTCAATTCCTGCATCATTAATATTAACCTTACTCGGTTCTTGGTTAGCATCATCAAACACAACATGAATGGATTCTTCAACCTTCGATTTGACCTTATTTAAGATGCGAAAGCTCTTTTCATTTTTGGCGTAACCTAGAAAGATTCCTTCATCTGCTTTAGGATCAAATGTCTTTAGGCTTTGGGAACCATTGTTATGAATGAAACATTTTGAACCAAATACATGAAAGTATGAAACATTCGGCTTACGTCCCTTCCATAACTCATATGGAGTCTTTTCATGTTGCTTGTTGATCATACACCGGTTCTGAGTGTAGCAAGCAGTGTTGATAGCTTCGGCCCACAACCTTTGAGGCAGCTTAGACTCGGCTAACATAGTCCTAGCGGCTTCTTTAAGCGTTCTGTTCCGTCGTTCAGCAACTCCATTTTGTTGAGGTATTCTAGGTGCAGAATACTCATGAAGTATTCCAAAGTCTTTACAAAATTTCTCAACAATATGGTTAGTAAATTCAGTTCCTCTATCACTTCTAATTCTTGTCACTTTTAGATCTTTTGAGTTATGTAGTTGACGAATTAGAGCGGTGAGCTTGGCACTAGTTTCATCTTTAGATGCTAAAAATTCTACCCATGTATAGCGTGAAAAATCATCAACTATTACTAGTGAATACTTTTTACCACTAACGCTCATGATTTGAATAGGACCAAACAAATCTAAATGTAGTAATTCAAGTATTCGAGAGGTCGATAGATGAAGCTTCTTCTTAAAACATGATTTAACTTGTTTACCCATTTGACAAGCATCACATAAGCGATCTTTATTAAAGGAACCTTTAGGTAATCCCTCTACGAGATTTAGAGATATTAATTGAGAGATTGTCTTGAAATTGAGGTGATTCATTTTTCTGTGCCATAACCAACCTAATTCGTTTTGATTTTTAGCTACGAAACATGTAGGGTTGTTATCTAATGTTGAATCCCAATCTACTAAGTATACATTGTTTGTTCTTCTTCCTTTTAATTTAGTAGATCCTATCTTAACATCGATTATCTCGCACAAGTCACTAGAAAATTTAATTTCAAAGCCTTTATCACAGAATTGACTTATGCTTAGGAGATTATGTTTAAGACCCTCAACATAGTATACATCATTGATCATGATGTTCCCCCTATGCATGATACCTATACCTTTAGTTTTACCTTTAGAATTATCACCGAATATAACTTGAGGACCATTGGTTGCACGATAGTTGATCAAGAGATCCTTTGATCCAGTCATGTGTCTCGATGATCCACTATCTATGTACCATACTGAAGCGTCGGTGTTGGCTCTAGGTATCTGCATTCAAAAGGGCAGATCTAATTTCCTTTAGGTACCCATTTTGTTTTGGGTCCTTCTTTGTTAGTGACGTGAATTAGATTTTTCGGAACCCATATTTGCCTTGTCTTCACTATGGGAGAAAGATTGGCCTTCTTGGGTTTCGTTTTGAGTTGCATACTTTTTCTAGATGTATAGAAATATCCTTGATTATAGTAATAATCATAATCGTAATCATAATTATCATAATGTTGATAATATGAACTGGATTGTTTTGGATATAGACGTTTGATTCTGTTTGGTACTGGCTTAGGATGTACTTTTGATGCGGGACGCTTAACGTTTGATTCACTGGCAGAAAATATCTCCTTAGCTTTTTGAGCGTTTGGATATATTTTCTTTTGTGAGACATTCGCTTTGGTCTTTCCTTTGCCTGAGTCAGTGTTGACTTTATCATTAGCTTTTGTACCAGTATTTGTTGATTCATTCAGCGTTTGTCTGATTGAACTTTCTTCAACAAAGATTACACCTTTTCCTTTGTTGATTGTTGTAACATTGGACGCTTTGGCTTTATAACTAAATTTATCAAAACCTAGACCGGTCTTTTCACCAAATGCCCTGGTTACTTTAGTCACATTATCTAGCGTTCTAGACGCTTTTGATAATGAAGAGATAAGCTGCTCTGATTTGGCAAGTTTAGCGACCATTTCAGCTTCTCTTTTGACTATTATATCAAGATCACCTTTTAGCTGAGTAATTTCACTCTCGAGTGATTGGTTTTTCTCAATGCACTGTTGCTGAATTTGCAACTCTGCTTTGAGCGTTAAGTTATCACTTCTGAGTGCTGAGATAATACAATGGTGATTTTGGAATAATTTGGTGGCATCTTGATAATCTGTATAATATTCCTTTACTTTGTCAAGTAATTCATCATAAGAGAGAGGATGATACAAATCAGTGGTTACCTCAGATGGTAAGTCGTTAGATGCTTCATTTTCTCTTGCCATGAGACAAATGAATGCTGAGTCCTTTGATGGTTCATCATCGCTGCTTTCATCTGATGATTCCAAGTCCTCTTCAGGCGTATAGAGAGGTTCTGATTCTACTAGCAAGCCTTGTTGTCTCAGGTTGCTCCTGAATTGGTTTCTATCCGCGTGATCTTGCTTTGTAGGTTTAGACACATTTGGATATGGGCAATTAACTTGGAAATGCCCTGGTCTCCTGCAGTTGTAACAAAGATTGGTCTTCATCTTTTGTTCGTTTGTTAATCTTGTGGATCGTTGGTTTAACGCTGCAGGCGCTGAGAGATCTTGCTGAGAAGGAGGACGCAGGATAGTGAGGCGCTTGATATTGAATTGGCACTAGGGAGGAGGACGCAGGATAGTGAGGCGCTTGATATTTTGGTTGTATTTGAGGAAGCGCTTGATATGAACTTTGTCCTGAGTGCTTAGGACTGTTTCCCTTCTTTTCATATTTCAGGAATTTCCTGAATCTATTTAGAAGCGCCAGTTCTTCTTCCTCACTTATATCCGAGCCTTTTTCTTTGATATATTTTCCTTTGATTGATGCCATTAGCGCTCCAGATTCGATCACTGGATTATTTACTGCATCACTGGCCGAATTCAGCTCAAACTCAAATGCTTTGAGTTCTGAGAAAGCATCTTCTGGAGTTAGGCTGTCCAGATTGTTTGATTCTCTCATTGCAGTTGTTTTCATCAGGAATCTGCTTGGGAGACTTCTAAAGATTTTGACCACTGTTTCTCGATTTTGTAGCTCCATACCCAGAGATGTTAGTTCAGTGACAAGAGCTGTAAACCTCATGTCTAATTGCTCTAGCGTCTCATTAGGTAGCATCTTGAAGCCGTTGAATTTTTCTTTGGCAATTGATAATTTGTTTTCCTTTATTTGTGCTGAGCCACCACAAATAGTAGCCAACTTATCCCAAATTTCTTTAGTTGTATTGCATGATTTGACTTTGTTGAATAAGTTGTCATTGTCACCAATGGCTGTGTATAATGCATTCCGATCGACATTGTCTAGATTGGCTCGTCAACGCTCATCGGTGGACCATTCTTGTTTGGGCTTCTCCACATAACCGTCAGGTGTTTCTTCTGTGGCTTCGGGCGCTCTGGTGATAACTTTGTATATTTTGATTGGCCCATCTGAAATGATATCACACATTTCATCATCACATGAACACAAATAAGTAAACGCTTTGACCTTCCAAGAGTCATAATTTGACTCGGTCAACTTGGGAACTTTAGAGAATGCCATGAAGAATTTAAAGTAATTTAAAGCGACTATATAAAAAAAAATTTATTTTTTTTTTTAAAAAAATGGATCTGAACAAGCAGTTACGCTTGGAAACGCTTAGGTTTCAACTTCAACCGCTCTGATACCACTTGTTGGTCCCAAGTGGTATACGAAAGGGTCTAGAAGGGGGGGGGGGTTGAATAGACCCTGAAGTCTTTTTCGACTTCTTAAAAGTTCGTATCACTTTGAAGTATTTGAACGCTTGACAAGTTTAAGCGCTGGATGTGGCGCTTGAGAAACGTTAACTTAGACTCGATGATTTCAACGCTTACCAAAGTAGGGCAGAGTTTAGTCACTAAATCAGAGTTAGCACAGCGGAAGTATTTTATAGCTTAGTGTTCAGTTAGTTAATCGAAAGTAGTCGCTTAGTTGTTTTAAAACTTTATCAGAATGTATGCAATATGAATAGTAAAGCAGTAAAACAATGAATGTTTAAAGAGGTAAATGACACAAGATATTTGTAAGGTTCACTGGGTGATGTAATCCCAGCTACGTCCTTCTTCTCCTTTTATCAGGGAGGTTTTCCACTATGATGATTATCGAAGAGTCACACAGAGACTTCTACAAGATAGAGGGAGATTGGATATGATCTCGGAACTCCTTGGTCACACAGATTTCAGCTCCACTAAAGACCTTCTATCCCCTTGCTTCTTTCACTCAGAAATGGTGCAAGTTACTCTTGATCTCGGAACTCCTTGGTCACACAAATTTCAGCTCCAATAGAGATCAACTTCAACAAGCTTCTTTTACACAAAAATATTGCTTACAAGTCAACCAGCTTTCTCACTCAGATGAAAGGTGCTGATGGTTTTGGTCACGGGTTTGTTTGTTTTTGGAAAGTTCAAACAACTTGGGATATCTCAATGGTAGTGTAGGTTCTTCTTAAAAAGAGATTTGAGATATGGGTGACTGTCTCTAGAATATTTGTGAAAAGCTTATATGGATATTTGGCTATGATTTTCAGTAAGCTTTTCCTTCAACAAAGTAGGTATTTTTTTTGCTTTTTTGTGTGTGTCGCTTTATTTTTTTGTTGAAAGAGCTATTTATAAGGTATTGGTGGTTTTTGTCCGTTTGACACGGTTGGAGTCTCGTTTCCCCAAACATTCTTTGAGTTCAGACATTTCTAACTTTGGGTATACTTAATTAGTTAGGCATGTTCTTGGTTTCATAACTTCTGACAGTTTCGGTCAAAAGAATGGCTTACCCATACGTTATAGTGCTTATATTTTAATAGCACTTATCCGACTTTTAATGCATCTTGTCTTATTTCCGTTGGAAATAATTCGTCCGTTTGATTCATGCATTTTTTAAGTCTTTGGATAGTTTTGGGTTTGGGTTTTCAGGTTACGTTCTTTGTAGGTTGTTGGTTTAACCTTTTGGACGCTTGCTGAAGAGAATAGTTATTCTCGTGTATTGGACAGACGCTTGGACTGATCCTAAGTTTCTTCTCTTTATTTCAGACGCTTACTCTTCAATCTTGTCTTGATGGTTTCACTGAGAATTCCGTCATTTCACTTGATGTTGAGTATTCGGCCTGAGTTATCCATTCGTAGTTTGAGCACTGAGATAATCCCTAAAGCGTTTGACGGACGCTTCAAGATATCTTTATCTATCGTAGCTTCAGACGCTTGATCTTCACCTTCATCACTTGGTAGACTCACCCAGAATTCTCCTAAGTGATTTAGTGTCACATACTTAGTCTAAAGAATTCTACAAAGATAAATACTATAAGCCTAAGATAAATAAGCTTTCAGGTACTTATACATAACATTCTATGAAAGCTTTTACACTTTTCGGGGTCTAACAGGAAGTCCTATTTGTCATCATCAAAACATCTAATATGAAATTCCTAACAAAATATTTATAAAAAATGACTGTTAACAATAAATTGAAAAGAAAAAGATAATTATTTGAATTCAAATTATGTTGGTAACTAACTTATTTGAAATTTTAAATTTGACTATTTTTAAATTTAACTACACTTATCTATATTCAATTGAAAAAATATGTATACTTATTTATAGGGCACAAGTGAGATCAATTAGGCTACACGTATGTACGCTTACTTGGATAATCTCAAGGGTTGTGTTTTATATATTATTATATATATATATATATATTTAGATTGATAATGAAAATTATTAAATTCAATTTAAAATAAATTTTTATATCTAAAATATACCATGATTTAGATACTCATTCCATCAACTTATCCCTCGAAAAAGTTCAATAGTCTTGAATAATTAGTTTGTGGACTAAACTACTCCATAGTTACTTAGGTTAAGAATTCAATAACTCGTCATTTTCTATATAAAAAAAAATTGATTTTTTAAGTCAATAAATTGTGTAATTAGTGTTACAATATTTTATGTAATTTATTTTTGGTTAAACATGTTAATTAACTAAAGTTTTTTAATCAATTTTTAAATGATAAAAAAATATTAAAATTAAATGTAAAATCAAAAGTAATATCACTTATAAAAAAATATAGGAAAAATTTCATTTTTGGTCCCCCAGTTATGCGCATAATCCAATTTTGGTCCCTTAGAACCGCTCAACAAATGCAATCCCTAAACTACCATATTTCCATCAAATATGGTCCTTCCATCTAATTTTCCGTCAAATTGGTAACTGTTGAGTTAATTGAAATGTCAATAATTACATTTGGCACCCCAGAAACACAACTTTTGACACTTTCCACCCCAAAAAAGAATAATCGACAAATTTCACCCTTTTATCATAATTTTTCAAAGTTAACGTTAGAATTAGCAATTCACCATTACTCTGTGATGGATTTTTGTCCCTTTTCAATGGGGATTTGATCATATACACTTCTCAAAACCATTTCGTCACTGTAAATAGACTCTCCAAACAAAGAAACAAAAAAAATAGTGAAAAAATCATCAAAAATATAAAAAAGATCAAAAATTAAAAAAAATAGAGAGGACTAAATTAATGTTTGCAAATCCAAATATATATATATATATATATATATAGAGAGAGAGAGAGAGAGAGAGAGAGAGGAAACAAATTTGTTAATCGCTATTTTGTTGCTTAACTCCTGATTTGTAAAAGGAGGAGAAAAAGTTGGAGATATGTCATTTGTTTGCAGTTGCTCTAGAAATAAACATAATATTATATGAGTTTGTGGGAGAAATTTGATAGATTTGGATAACCGAAAGGTAGTTGCAATCGTCCAATAAATTAGCAAATATTCTTATCAACCAATTTTTTTTTATGGCTTGATTTAGCACCAGTTATCTCAATTAGAAGCGGATAACCACAATTTACATTAATTACGGTGGCCATCTTTTTAAACAAATATTAACTCGTGGGAAAATGAAAAATACTATATATAATTTGGAATGCAAATCACCAACTAAATATAATTTCCAAAACATTTTTCTTTCTCCTTAACATCTTGTTTTTTGCATTTTGTTATTTTGAATAATGTAGTAAACCTATAGATATGGATGAGAAGTGGTTTGTGATGTGATTTATCAATATAGCTACGATTAAATTGTGAAATCTGTCAATTATTCTTTTTTGGGGTGGAAAGTGTCAAAAGTTGTGCTTCTGTGGTACAAAATATAATTTTTGACTTCTTAATTAACCCCAACAGTTACCAATTTGACTGAAAATTAGACGTAGGGACCACATTTGATGAAAATATGGTAGTTTAGGGACTATATTTGATCAGCGTTGTAACTGGGGGACCAAAATTGGATTTAGCGTATAGCTGGAGGACCAAAAATCAAATTTTCCAAAATATATTTGGATCCCAAGTGGCATCCATATTTGGTTTGAACTAAAACTTTTCCAACATATGGTTGAAATGAAATACTACTGTGATAAGAAAATGGGATAATTACACTCACACCCCCTCACTGATTGGGTAATTACACAAACCTCTCCTCACTAATTCATAATTACAATCACACCCCCTTGACCCACTTTCGGGCTTGTCCAAAAAAGTTAAATGACATGGTTGCCCCTTAATTTTCTGAGTTACAAAAATATATGAACAGTAAAGGACGAAAATACCCTTTTACTTACAATATTACATTTTTCATTTTCTTTTGCTACTCAAATTCATATATCAATCTATACACACACACTCACACACACACACACACATCACACACACACACATCACAACTAAAGAAAAAAGAAGATGATGAAAGCAGAAATCTACATCTCAACTATACATTCATATATAAATCTACATATGTATATACACACACACACACACACACACATCGTAGACAGAAGAAAGAAGAAGAAGATGACTAAGAAGAGGGTGGGATATGATTAAGAAGAAAGAAGAAGAGGATGATGAAGAAGCAGAAAGAAGAAGAAGAAGAAGAAGAAGAAGAAGGGGGGGGGGGAAGAAGAAGAAGACCGAATTTGACTTGCTGGTGGTGGCTGAGTTTTAAGGAAAGAAAGACAGAGGCGGGGCCAACCACCTCCCTATGAATGCCGTCCCCTGTTGCTCTTCTTCTAGGTGCCGGCCGGCGGCGGCGGAGGTGGCTGACCGAGTACAAAATTAAGGTTAGGGCTTGGGGGTGGGGCAGGGTGGTCAGGTGGGGATGGAGGATAATTTATTTTTTTTCAATTGATAAAATCTGGACCTTTAGAAAAAAATGGTGATGGTGATTAGGGTTTGGTGAGGAAGGGGGAAGAAGATGAAGAAGAAGCAGGAAGAAAAAGAATATTTTTGCAATTTGTTTTCAATTTTCTTGTTATTTTTATGAGAAAAATAAATCTCCATTTATTTATGAGTATTGTTCTTATTTATTTTTTAATTCAAAATAAGATTAGTGATTTGTTTAGTTTGAGAATTTATCAATTATAATTAATTTTAATAAGTTGATTATTTATAAATTAGTTATATATATATTTTATTAAAATTAATTAATTATATAAATTCAATAATATAAATAGAATATATTAGTTATTTATATTTAGTTATTTAATATAAGTATACATATATATATTGAATATAATAACTAATAAAAATGGTTACTCGTTATTAATGAAAATTATTAATTTAATATTTTAGTGATTGATAATTTATTTAAATAATAAAATATAATTAAATATTTTTATGCGTTTTATTCTGAAATAATAATCATTTATCTGAAATAATTATTTTTTTACTATCAATTTATTTACTTAAAATATTACAAGATATTGTTAATCTTATTGGACATTCAAAATTTAAAAATACAATTAGTGATTTGTTTAATTTGAAAAATTATCAGTCATAACTAATTTTTAATAAGATGACGATTTGCAAAATTAGTTATTCATATTTATTGAAATTAATGAATTAAATAATATTTTATAGAATATATATAATGGGTCAGATCGAGTACATACCTTCTCTTAAATAAGATATAAGACCCAATATACACCATTAGATCCATTAAATCCAACAGTCCAAAATAAAACTAGAATCAGCGCTGCAAACCCATTTTTATTTGGCTTAGGGGTATAATAGTAAAATACATCCCATTATACAACAAACTACTCCCTAAATTAACTCCCCTTCTCCCTAAAATCTCTCATATTCAAACTCACTCAAAATCACTGTAAATCACAATTTGAATCCGTATTAAAGCCATATATTCCCAAATCTAACTGCATATTCGGATTCGCACACGAAAGAACCCTAAAAAATCTGAAAATGAGGTCTAAAAATCCATCGAGAGTCACAGGTACCAATCATATAGAGGATAAATTCATGTATTTTGTTGTTAAAACCCATCGAGAGTCACAGGTATCGACTTTTCATTCTATTTACAGTAGTTTTTCGAACTGATATTGTATAAAATCATGTATTTTGTTGAATTTGTTGACAATAAATATGTTTCTGGTTGATTTCTTATATAAATAATATGTCTATTGAGGACGAATCCTGTTTTTTTATTGATTTACCATGCATATTTGTGTAACCCATGGTGTGTATTTTTAAATTAGTGAGGGTAGTGTTCATGTATTATATGTGTGTGTACTTACTGTATAATGCATTAAACTATAGTGTATAATGCCTTTTATTGTGCTGTATAATGGTTTATCATAATCTGATTCTGTGCTTTATAACACAAAATGTATAATATAACCTGTGATACTGTATAATGCTTTATAATATTCTGTATAATGTTTTACATGTCACTGTATATTGTGGCATGTGACATGGCGCGCGGGACTGATGACGTGGGGACAAGTGGCATACGCGTGTATGAAAGAAAGAAGAAGAAGTTCGGCACTGTGGAGGGGCAGATTGATTAGAATTGGTTTGGAATTGATTAATTATTGTTTCTTTATTTAGATTATTGTCTTTTATTAGTTTCCATGTAGAATATGAGTCTTGTTAGGATGATTTATATAAATAGTTTAGTAGGGTTTTATTTTGCCGTTTACTGTAAATTTTGGTGGAATAAGGAGCTTCATAGCTTGGGCACAAGATATTCATCTTGTGAATGTTCTTTTATCGTATTCATTCTTATTTTTCGAATTCTAATGTTCATTGATTGTTCAGTAACTTATATAATATTATACAGTAAATATACATGTGTTATACAGTATGTTAATATGTAACAAACAGTATATGTTAACATATAGCGTATAATAATTAATGAGATTTCTAATTATATAATATTGAATAACCCGCTGTATAAAATTAATAAATGTTCTGTATACGATTTAATTAATTAATGTATCATAAAAAGTATAATGTGTTAACATTCGCTGTATCATTATTGGACTAACTGTATAATGTAATATAATATACTGTATAATAAGCTATAACACACTGTATAATGATTTATAACATATTGTATAATAAGCTATAACATAATGTATAATGATTTATAAGCTACTGTATGATAGTTTAAAAATCACTAATTGTTGTGTCACTAAATACCACACTGTATATCACCACTCATGTACTGTATTTTGCTTTACAAAAATAAAAAATATATATATATTTTAAATTTTTGAAAGGGAAAAACTGTTTTTGAAATTTGGCCCCAGGTTCTACTTCAATCTTGAAGGAAACGTCGTTTTAGAAACAACTCAGCATACTTATCGTAAGTATGCTGAGCACCACCCTTTCGGGCCCAAATTCCATCGTTTTACAAGGTTTTTTTGTGTTTTTGTGTTTTCAGTCGAATTTTAATTTTAATTTTAATTTTTATGCATTTCCATTATTTCCGTACTTTACCTTGTTTATATTTACTGTATATTTGTTTATTAACTATTTTATAATGTTTATTAGCTATTGAATTCACTGTATAATGAGTTACATGATACCGTATAATTGTTTACAAACTACGGTATAATGTTTTACAAACAACTGTATAATGGTTTATAAGTTACTTTGTGATGGTTTAAAATCACTAATTGTGCTGTCACTAACAGAAAAACACTGTATATTGACTTATAATATAGTGTATATTGGTTTATATTGTACTGTAAAGATTGCTGGTCACAATGAGAAGAATGCTATTGAAGTTGTCTCAAATATCATAAGAATTCAACATTTTTATAATTTATATTTTTTCTACTTGAACCTTCATAAATCATTTTTCTCTGTTGGAGAGAACTTAAACTCCACCTTTCAAATACCATCTGTTGGAGTGATGAATTGAATACCAGTTGCCTAAAGATTGCGTCATGAAATTGCCGATGTTGAATGGAAATTGCCGATAATGAGCTGCCGATGAAGTGTTGAAAATGCCGATGGTTAATTGAATAAGAGTTTGGAGTTTTCTATGTCAATTTGGACTCGCCTATGATGAATTGAAATTGCCGAGAGTGACATAATATGAATTTAATGTTTTCTGTATAATCTTAATTTTCTGGGATCTGAAATTGGAAAGAAATTAAAAAAGGGAAGATGAATTAGTTACAACATATAATTAGGGATTTGATTTTTGATCCTGCACGTTATTTGCATGGTTTGTTATACCTAATGACTAAAAAACCCCTATCATCATTAAACTAAATGTAAAAACCGAAAAATAGGCTTTAAATATGGACCTTCAGATCAAATGGTTTAAATGGTCTAGATTGAGTCTTATATCTTAGCTAAAGTATAGGGATGTATTTGATCCATACCCTATATATAATATATATAATAACTAATAAAAGTGGTTACTTATTATTAACTAAAATTATTAATTAAATATTTCAATGATTGTTAATTTTACATTGACACCCCCTGAAAAATAGGTAAACATTACACATACCTCCCCTGGGGGTATATTGGGTAATCACAATTTCTGGACTTTTTGGTTCAGGCTGGATCAGGTTGGACCAGGGGTATTTTGGGGAAAGTCAAAAAGATCTTTGATGACGTCATCAAAAATCTGCACGCAAAAATTGGCAGGGGTGCCCATGTAATCCAAAAGTGGGCGATGGGGGTGTGATTGTAATTATGGATTAGTGAGGGGAGGTTAATTACCCAATTAATGAGGGGGTGTAAGTGTAATTATCCCTAAGAAAATATATGTTTAAATAAGATGTATCTTCCTTTTTTTTAGAAAAAAAAAAGGATGTATCATCTTTTTAGATATAAATATCACAAGATGATAAGATTTATATTCTCAATTGTTCTGCGTCCATCTCTTCTAAATTCCAATATGTAGGAATCTAATCACGGTGTTGAAATTGTGAGGAATTTCGTTTTCCAATTTGAATCTTTGTAGAACCTTATCCCATAAGAATCAACATAATTGGAAAGTTGATAGAAATGGTATATATGGATTGCTTGATTCTTCAGCAACTTGCAAGCGATACATTCATGCATAATTCATAGGTTGCTATTACCTATAAATATCAATGCGTTTTGCCTTTCAATTTCATCAACTCAAACATATATATAGTTTTAAAGGGTTAATATATAGTTTCTAATTTTACGAACGAAAATGGCAACTCAAGTTATTAGCCCGACTGACGGAAACAAGCTTGGTGAAGTTAATAGGCACTCACACAATCAAGAGTACTGAAGGTACCCCGATTCCAGATGCTGAGCACAACGCCAAAGTCATAGATCTTGCTCGTTGGGCCATCGATGAATACAACAAGGAGATAGGGAAGGTTCTCTTCTTCTCCTTTTCCTTCTTTTATAGAATTGATAATTATATGCATGCTTGATTTAATTTTCTCTCTCTATATATAATGGGTTTAAATTTCCAATATCCTTAATTTAATTTTATGGTGGTTTCAGCCAGGAGCATTCAAATTTAGGCAGGTAGACAATGCGTCGTACGCGGCATGCGACATGATGTACTATATAAAATTGGAGGCTTGGACTGGATGCCTCGGTAGAGTATGTGAGGCCAAGGTGTGGGAACAGACATGGACCAATTCCAAGAAGTTGGTTGAATTCAAGCAACTTAATTAGCCCTTTAAATTCGGTTCTATATAACCTCATGAGACTATGCTATAGCACTGGTGTGTAAAATAATATAAAATAAAGATGAAATAAGCTGATGTACTATATACTGCTCTTGCAGCCTCTCGCCACTCTTCTTCTATAATCAGTCACATCAGATCCTCTGTTTTAAAATTATATTTTATCTCGTAATCTATTTTATTTATGTACGCATATAAAATCCACATTACTTGTACATTTTATGAAAAAATTATGCATGTGACGTGCTTATGATAGATGGGGAAAAGTTCATTTTTGGTCCCAAAGAAGTTCGGCCAAGACACTTTTAGTCTCATAGGATATTTTTTGACACTTTTGGTCCCATTAGACTCAAAATGTGACATTTTTGATCCCGAAAGTTCAAAAATTAACGAAAAATGGCAAGTGTTTTGGACGGTTGGGGACCAAAAATGAATTTAACTTAGAATTTTAATTTTATATTCCACTCGTTCTAATAGTGTGTATGTCTCATGTTGGTATTTTCGGTCCAATAACATACGGTGGGGATCAAAAGTGTCACATTTTGAATCCAATGAGACCAAATGTATTAAAAAAATTTTATGGGACTAAAAGTGTTTTAACCAAACTCTTATGGGTCCAAAAGTGATAGGACTAAAAGTGTTTTAACCAAACTCTTATGGGTTCAAAAGTGATATTTTTCCTGATAGATGAGATACCATGTACAATAGATCCTTGTTCTAATGTTCATCGTCAATAATTTATATTTATTTATTTTTCATAGATGAATATTAAAAATATGTAGACAAGTTTAAAATGTATACATTACAGAATGCTCAATTTTGTTTTTAAAAAATAGCATGATTGTCATTTGTTACTATAAGGGTGTCTGCAAACACTAAAAATAAGTGATTCTTCACTTATAGCTGAAAATAAGTTATTTGAGAGTGTTTGCAGATACCACTTATGCTTCTAATTCTCTAAATTTAAGCAGTTTTAAGCTATAATCTAGAAGTTGATAAGGGGGTGCTTCAAAGTAATTATGATTTTTTTTGAAATATATTGAAATTATTTTTGACATATTTGTCCTCATCCAAATTAAAACAATCCGAAATTATCCTCCCAAATTCGGAAATGGAAAGAAATATTTTTAGAACTAATTATATGTAGCATATCGAACATTACCTTTATAACTTTGAAAATGATTTGATGATTAGTATTACACATAAAAATATATAAAAATGTTTAAATAGTAGTCAAGTTTTATGTAACCGTGCCCCAGGAGATAAAATAGAAACATTAATTTTCAGTGAATTCTGTTAATGATCCAAGCTTTTTATATTAATCTTTATTTTATGTGTAACCCAATTTTATGTTTTATTATTATTTTATGCTTGATGCAATTTCTTGATTCAATTACGTATAACTCAATTCTTATTTCATTTTTTTCCCTAGAAAATATGAATTTTCTAATTTTAGGGGCAATATTGTACTTTTAAAAAATAAGTTAATTGATAATCACTTTTAATTGTAAACACTCCACAACAACTTTTTTTCACTTTCCGCTTATGATTGCAAACACTACTCACTTCTGCTTCTTAGCTGATTCTGCTTATTTTTCACTTATAATCACTTCTCCATAAGCAGTTGTGTTTGCAAACACCCCTTATATATATTAACACATTGTAAGAAATTGTATTATATGAAATATAAGTTACCGTTAAACTTAAGTTTGGGATAATTGCATTTTTTATCCCATATGCTTGGCCCTTTTCAATTTGGTCACATTCATTACGGGATTTTTTCATTTTTACCATAACTTTTGAAAATTCTCAAATTTGGTTACAACCATATTTTCCATCAAAATTCACAGTCAACTCCGTTAGTCAACATTTTAACATGATTTTTTTTGGAAGAATTTGTGCATAAATATACACTCTCACATGGATTACATTCAATATCACAATGTTTCTATTAATATTGTGCCGCTCATGCACAAAATCTCCCCAAAATACTGGTCAAATGTTGACTAATGGAGAAGACTGTTAAATTTTGGATGAAAATCTCAGTTGGGACCAAATGTGAGAATTTTTAGAAGTTACTTGACACAATGTAAGAATTTCATAATGAATGAGACCAAAATTAAAAAGTGTCAAACATATGAGACCAAAAATACAATTTTCCCACTTAAAGTTTCAATAGAAATAAATATATTAGTAAGTATATGTGACATATGACATACAGTCATAATGTATTTCATAATACATTCACTAGATCTTACCATATAGTAGGTATATATAAAAAAAAGTTGAAATTCGATTAGTAAGAATATAATCGAATATCCGATGCTATCGGATACTATGTCAGGCAAGGCTCCAGCCCGGTTGGATGCGAAGCATGCCTCCGAACTTGCTAAGTGTAACATATAGTTGGGGTATTTAAACCAAGGCCCAAAATGAATACATATTGTTACACTTGAGTCCTTAGACAATCATTATAAACCATTCATTTTCCATTTTTTTTTCCCATTTGAGACGGGGCACTACAATCACCCCTACTTAGATTGCGACATCCTCGTCGTGGCGTGACACTGTCCAAGACCCATCATCAGGCATCAAAACTCTAGCATTGATTGCCACAGGTTCAAGAGGTGGCTCACACACCACTACAAAACAAATGATTATTGCCCATGTCAATATGTCATTGTGAAAAGTCCATTTGCCATGGTTAAAACCAATTGACCATGGCTTTACTACGGCTTTGGCCGTGGTATTTGCAAACATGGCCAAAACATTTATCATGGCTTATAGCCATGGTCAATGCTTTGTTCATTATAAAGATCATGACTTTTAGCCATTGTAAAAAAGTGTTAGGTTAACATTTCTTCCACCATGGCTAGTTAGAGCTTAAAATAGCTAGCATTCTTTTTAACCACAGCTAACTTTAGTGGGGATATATGAAATATCTACCAAGCCCATGTTAGTCGTGAGCTTAGACCGCTATAGACCATGGTTTTAAGTCATGACATATATTTTCATTGTCAATACTCAATTTTCTTGTAGTGCACATGTAGAACTTTACACCGCAACCTTAAGAGGTGGCTCCTACAACGTGCAGTACTTTGCCCCGTATAACACATAGTTTTCGATAGTCTGGATGGCGAGCGGCTCGTATACCATTTTTCACATATCAGGCCCCACGTCCGTTGTACACGAAGCGTGCCTAACCCACTGAGGATAATCTATAGTTGGGCATTTAAAGCACGACCCAAAATAGATATCAATTGTTACACTTGAGTCATTTCACAACCAGTATAAACTATTTTATTTTCCGTTCCTTTTCCCAGCGAAAGCGTGGTGGGCTCATAACTTAGAGGTCCCATGATCAAAACCTGGCTCTGATACTATTTTTCATGCCTCGTTGGATGCAAATTCAAAGCGTGCCTCCGAACCCACTTAGTGTAACCTGGAATTAGGCATTTAAACCATGACTCAAAATGAATATTCATTGTTACACTTGAGTCCTTTGACAACCATTATAAACCATTTCATTTTCCATTCTTTTTCCCATGTGCGACGGGGACCCTACATACTATTGCCATAATATCTTAAAATGGTCAATTAGAGGTGCAGACGATCCGGTTTTTGCAATTTTTGTACTAAATTTATATCATACCAATAGTTGCGATATTTGGATAGTTAAAACCAAAATCGGACTTGTTGAAACAAATACCATTGCATTCGGCATTGTGCCGTTTTGATACGGTATGGTATGGTTTTGCAGTATTTCATTTATGTATTTATATACATATTATTACTTCTACCTTTTATACACAAAAGTCTCACGAAAGTTATTGTATATTCATTATTTATGACTTTATTATATAAGAGACACTTAGACATGATATATTATCAAATAAATAGAAAAAATAGATATATAAAAAAGAAGTAGATGTAAGTTATAAGAATATGTCAATAAATATTATTATTTAATATTGATAGACCTCAAAATGTTTTGAGTGAATTTTTGCATTAAAAAAAAGTCATTAACAGTAGAAATAATAGCAACAAATAAGAATCGAACTCTTATAATTATAGTTAGAATCAACACAAAAAATTTAATACAGTAGGATTTACCAAGAAAGTTGAGTGATAAATTCAATTAACTAATTTCTAAATTCATAATTTGTTAAAATTCTCCACATCTCACATAAGTTGTGTAATAAGTTTAATTCCTAGTTTATCTTTCTCTATCCGTTCTAGAAATTTCTTTTATAAAATCACTTATATATAATACGAATAATATAATCGACTATTATATATAATATACGGTCTGGTACAGTTTTTTACCAGTATAAAATTTTAAGACCAAATTCATCCAAAATAATTGGTATGGTCTTAGCTCATACCAAAATCTAGATTTTTATATTAAAAAACAACAACTTCGGTACGGTGCTGTCGGTATGGTACGATTTCGAAAAGCCATGAACACACTCTCAGTCAATAATACCATTGTATTGACGACATCATCAATTATTGTCCGAAATACATATACTCTCAAAGAATAATAGATATCTTCCCATATTATCGAATCAACAAGGAATAATCCAATCATGTATTAGATCTTATTGACGATATTATCGTATGAAAAATGCTAACCCAGAGTTATTGCGGTGCGGTTTCAGTTCTTTTCCACCTATTCTCAAACCAAATTGCTAAATGCGGTATTGCCAAATAATAATTTCAAATTGGAATTTTAAGATTCAAAATGGTTGTGTGCGTGTTTCTAGTGCGGTTCGATGCAGTGTAGCGGTTTGTAAATTGATTTTGCAATTGTAACTAAACTTGTAAAAGTTCTAACTTTAAATTACTAAAATAAAAGATAAAAATCAACAAAACATTATTTAACCACTAAAGTCAACATGTAAGATATACAAGATCAATTCTCTTATAAACAATTGATGACAAATATGAGATATGCAAACACGTTCTTATGACATTACCACATTATAATTAATTTAGCAGACATGAATTCTTAAATGAGTTCTGGACCATGAACTAGATGGAGTACACCATCATGACAAAGATCATGCCATACAAACCCATTCTTATAACTGATGTGTAATGCATACGACTATTGACAACTAGATTGGTTCTGAACATAAACTATCAAGTATTGTGATTAGAAAATATGATATTAAAGTTCTAATATATATATATATATAGGTGGTGCGGTGCGATTTTTTTATAAGTAAAATTAAAACCAAATTGTACATTGTGATTCGGTTGTATTTAATTTTCAAACAAGCGGTTTGTATAAAAATTTGGCAAATTTACTGCGGTGCGGTGCTATTCAGTCGGTTTGGGTGGTTTTTAAATTCTTTTGATCAGCCCTATTGCTCCCGACTCAGCCGAACCCAAATATCTTTTACAAAGTGAGTGAATTACGTTTGTCATGTAATTGGTCACCCACTTTGTAAAATATACTTAATTAGGTTCAGCTAAACCGAAAGCAGACTAAATTTTCTCATTATCGTGTATATGGCTTGTTACAGTTCTAAACCACGTGAATATCATTGTATTATTAAGAAGTATATATAGGTATAAAAGAATATCAAACCCTATGCTACAAACAAGGAAATAAAGATATACATGGATATGTACTAGCAATAGAAAACCCCTAAACTATAAATATAGAAAATAATATTAAACACTCCCCCGCAATTGAAACGAGAGGTTCTTGAACATTGAGACTGGGTCTAAAATAGAGAAATAAAGGTAAAGATAAACGCTTTGTGAATATGTCAGCAAACTAATGAGATGAGGGTACATGCAACACACAAACTTCACCAAGTGCAACTTTTCTTGTACAAAATGAATATTTATTTCAATATGTTTAATACATTGGTGTTGCATGGGGTTAGAAGAAAGATAAATGGAGCTGATGTTATCACAATAAACAATAGTGGAAGAAGTAAGAGGACAGTGTAATTCAAGAAGTAAATTGCAAAGCCAAGAAGACTCGGTGGCGGCATTAGCAACACCTCTTTATGTGGATTCTGAACTCGATTTAGAAACAACATGTTGACATTTTGAAGACTAAGAAACAAGATTATTGCCTAAGAAAAGACAATAACCAGAGGTAGAACAAAGAGTATCCGGGCACCACGCCCAATCCGCATCCGAGTAGGCAATTAGTTTAGAAATGGAGGAAGGACGAAAGTGTAGACCGTGAGCAAGAGTACCACGAACATAACGAAGAATACGCTTTAAGGCGTTCATGTGCGGTTCACGAGGATCTTGCATGAATAGACAAATTTGGTGAACAACATAAGCTATATCAAGACGAGTGATAGTGAGATACTGCAGACCCCAGCTAAGCTGCAATAATGGGTAGGGTCGAAAACAGGAGAACCCGATATAGATAATTTATCAAGAGTGTCGACAGGAGTAGTGCACGGGTTACAAGAAGCCATTTTGGCCCGATCTAAGCAAACTTAGATTGAGAAAGAACGAGACCAGAGGAAGAACGGGAAACATTAATACCTAAAAAGTAATGAAAAGAGCCGAGGTCTGTCATAGCAAATTCCAACGAGAGAAACCGAGTGATATGAGAAAGAAGAGAGGGAGACGACGTAGTAAGAACAATGTCATCCACATAAAGAAGAAGATAGGAAGTGGAAGTGCCATGACGAAAGACAAAAAGAGAGGTATCCGCTTTACTACTAACAAAACCTAAAGAGATAAGAAAAGAAGCGAAACGATAATACCAAGCACGAGTTGCTTGTTTGAGACCATAGAGAGCCTTTTTGAGATAACACACATGAGTAGGAAAGGAGGAATCGATAAAGCCGGTGGGTTGTTTCATAAAGAAAACTTCATTGAGATGGCCATGCAAAAAAGCATTCTTTACATCCAATTGATGAATAGGCCAAGAGCAAGAGAGATCAAGGCTTAGGACAGTTTAAATGGTGGCGGGCTTGACAACAGGGCTGAAAGTTTCATCATAGTCTAAGCCAAGTTGTTGGGTATATCCTTGAGCAACTAGACGAGCCATGTATCGTTCAAAGGAGCCATCAGATCGAAATTTATGACGGAAAATCCATTTGGAACCAACGATGTTAGCGAGAGGGGGACACGGAATGAGCTCCTATGTAGAATTAGATTAAAGAGTGGAGATTTCAGCTTTGCATGGCGGCTTTCCAGTTATGGTCGGATTGAGCCTAAGTAGTATTTCAAGGGATAGGAGAGAGAGAAAAAGGACAACAACTTAAGAAGCTCCCGAGGATGAGTGATGCCATATTTGGAATGAGTGGAAGTTGTAGGTGGCGGAGGCGGGTTAGGCACGACGGGGAGCAGTAGGTGGGGCCCGAAGGAAAAGGTATTGGAGCTGAGGAGGTAGGTCATCGTCCAAGTCAAGTAAAGAGTAGTCATGAATAGTGGACTGCGTGGGAGATGAGGCATAGGGAAAAGAAGATTCATCAAAAGTGACATGATAAAAAAAAATGATCTTATGAGTGGAAAGATCTAAACAGTGATAGCCACGATGATTTTGCGGGAACCCGAGAAAGACGCAAGAAGCAGAACGCGGGGTGAGTTTGTGTGGGGTGACAGAGGTAAGGTTGGGGTAACACAAGCATCCAAAGACACGTAGGTGAGAGTAGTCGGGTGGAGTGTGGTACAAAAGTTCAAAAGGCGTGCAATAATTTAGAGTAGTGGTCGGGAGTAAATTGAGAAGATACCATATGGAGTGCTTCAACCCAAAAAGTAGTAGGGAGAGAGACTTGAAAGAGAAGTGTACGCACGATATTGTTTATAGATTGAAGAGTGCATTCGGCCTTGCCATTTTTTTTAGGCGTATGAGGGCAAGAGAAACGAAAAGTTATACCCAGACCACTAAAAAGAGTATGAAAATTCTTATTATCAAACTCGCGACCATGATTGCATTGGAAAGACTTAATTTCAAGATTAAATTGATTTTTGACATATGTACGAAAGTTTAAAAAAACATTAAAAACTTCTGATTTGAGACGAAGAGGAAAAACCTATAAAAAGTGCTAGAAATTATCTAAAAAAATAACATAATATCGAAAACCATTAGAACGAGTGACCGGCGAGGTCCATAAATCCGAATGTATAATTTTAATAACACGAGAAGTAGTAGAGTTTGAACTAAAAAATGGAAGACGTTTATGTTTGCCTAATTGACAAGCATTACATAATGGTAATAACGAATTTTGACAAGAAATTAAATTCCTAGAAGCTAAAAACTTAAAAACAGAAGAGTTTCTGTGGGTTGCTGTTGTGGCGGGTTCGGATTTGGTGGCGGAATCTGGGCCGGGTAGGATACCAATGCAAGTGGGCCATGCGGAATCTGCTGGATTGATTGGGCGGCAGGAATCAATCGAAACGGGCCCGTAGGATAGTGGGCCGAGAATGCGTGACCATATGCTGAAGGCGGAAACTGATTGGGTTGCGGTTGAGGAGGCCCACTAAAATATTGCTGAGGAAGGCCTGGTTGTGTAGGAGGAATCCAGGTGGGTGGGCAACCATAGTTGTAGATGGGCTGCTAGACTAGACCCTGTAAATAATTTGGTTTGCTGAAATTTTGATTATTGTTGCTGCCATAATTATTGTTACCACTACCGACTCCTTGGACAAAATTTTTACCACGACCATTATCACTACAGAAATTGATTTGGTTTTGAGAAAAAAGAAGGACAGAGGAATCAAGAGGGGGCGATTTTATGGGAATCTCGGGCTTCGTGGAGTAAGAGCATGTTACGAGCTAGAGCAAATTTAAGAAACGAACGTTGATTGGTAATGACATCAATAATACTATTATATGAATTAGATAAATTATTAAGAATTTGTAAGACTAATTCCTGATCATTAATAGGAGAATCAACATCATTGAGATTATCTGCAATTCATTTCATATCACGACAGAAGTCAGAAATTGACAAATTTCCCTTTTTATAATTTCAAAAATTTTCTTGAAGGTGGAGGGGACGGGATGGTTTATTATTATTAAAAAATGATTCGAGGTTGTCCCAGATTTGTTTGGCGATAAAACCATCGCCACTAACACTATTAAGAAGATTGGCATCAACAAAATTGTACATCCAAGTCTTGATTTTTGAATCTAATGAATACTAGTCCTTATCATTATCATCTTTCGGGACAATATTGCCATTGATATGACCTAGAACTCGATAGCTTCGACAAATATCGGAAAATATTATTTTCCATAATTTGAAACGAGGATCTTCCTCACAAAGTTTAAAATTGAAAAGGGGAAAGACATTAGTAATGGAAAAGGTCAGATGAGAGGTGGGGGTAGGATTGGTTTCACCCATAGTGATAATGGAGACGATACAAGATGTAGAAGATAAGTTAAAATAATAACCGCGAACCTACCATGGCAAACAACCGGTAGAAAGTGGCAGCGAAGGGGTGATTTTGGATGGAAGAGATGTTGCACCCAGGGTTGGCGTCTTGGCTATGGATCGAGAGAGAGACATGAATATTTTTCTCTCAGATAGGTTGATACCAAGTTACAGTTCTAAACCCCGTGAATATCATTGTATTATTAAGAAGTATATATAGGTACAAAAGAATATCAAACCCTAAGTAACAAACAAGGAAATAAAGATATACGTGGATATGTACTCGCAAAAGAAAACCCTAAACTATAAATATAGAAAATAATATTTAACATGGCCGATATATAAGCTCTACAAATAAAGACTTCTCAGAAGATCTAGATAAAATGAAATGAATCATGTCAGAAATTGGGTTCAAAGTTGTTACTTTTGGCCAAATTTACCAATTATTCAAGTCGGTTATGTATGTCATACATGGTATTTTGTTAACTAATATTATTCTATGTTCCAAGCTGATGAATTTATTGTAATTGATTATTAAAATCCAATTTTGGATGAATGAGAAATGAATATAAACATGTGACATATAACCTAGTTTAACATGTTGGAATATATATGGGTATTGGAAATACTAAGGCCTTGCTTGTTTATGTTATCAAATACTATTTTCAATATTTTGGATCATAAAATCCTATAAATCCACACAACAAATTATTTTCAACCACATATACATTTTTTTAAACTCTTTTTTTCATTCTCCAATAAAACTATCACTACATCCATCATTTCACACAGACATTAATCTTCCTCTTTCATAATTTACAAGAGCTTAACTCATCATATATCGACTAATCATTGGTTATTTGACACATTTTACATATTTCCACCATATTCTAAGAACATGGAAAAATTTATGCTAGACCAAGTTCAATGGTCCAAGTGTTTATCCCTCTTACATAGGAAAATATATTGTTTGTGGTCCCCACACACACTTGTATGAAAGATATAGATACGGAATATACACTCGGACCATTGAACTCGGTCTGACATATAATTACCCTAAAAACATAAACAAATACACATCAAATTCACATAAAAACATGTAATATGCATTCCCAAAAAATTTCAGAATTGAACTCAAAAACATAAACAAACATAACCCAAATGTCATTCATCCCACATATGAAAAGCAAGCTAATTGATGTCACTTTATCTATATCTGTACTATACTAAATCTATATCTATATCTATATCCATCTATATCTATACTATACTATACTATACTAAAAGTGTGGATAATTTAGTTGTTTCTTCCAACTATGAATTCTCTTTTCTACCCTTATTACTAATAATTACAATTAGAATTAATGACTAATGGAATCAAACGCACCGTCAATATTATTGGACAATGAAGTCCGCAATCCTTTATAATACTCTTAATTCAAAAATTACACCTTTTTAACTTCCCACCAAGTGAGGAATTTTTTTCACCTTTTCAAAACGTATATTGGACTCTACACATATTTGATAGCAAAGTTATTTTTTCAACTTCCACCATGTGGATTAATTCTAGGGATGGCAATGAGGTCGGGTCTAACGAGTACCCGCCCCGGACTCGCCCCTAATGGGGCGGGTATGAGTCCAAAAAAATGGGGCCGGGGCCTGGTCCGGGTATCGAAATTCAAGACCCGGCCGGGTTCGGGGCGGGTAACGAGTCCTGTCGATACCCGCCCCGGACCCGGACCCGGACCCATCCCGGTCAAAAAATCATAATATTTTTTAATTATATATATAATTATAATATAATAAATGTAAGAAAACAATTACAAAAGTAAGAAATACATTATTACTCAATTTTCGCCCATTTGTCCCCTTTTGTATTACTCTCTCTCTCTCTCTCCCCCTAAACTCTTTCTTTCTCTCTCTCTCTCTCCCTCTCCAATTCCTCAATTTTTGCCCCATTTGTCTCCCCTTTTGTTTTGTATTATTCTCTCTCTCTCCCCCTAAACTCTTTCTTTCTTTCTCTCTCTAATTCATCATCATTATTTTCTTTTAGATTCATCCGTTTCCTTAGACAACTCCTCAAGTTTTTAATATATATATATATATCACAGAACACACATACACAAAACACACACACTGCACACCGGCGGGTGAGGGGGGATCTGAAGAAGAAGAAGAAGAAGGGGGGAGAAGAAGAAACAGGAAGAAGTAGCAGGGGGAAGAAGAAAAAGTAGAAGAAGAAGAAGAAGAAGAAGAAGGAAGAAAATAATATTATTGCAATTTTTTTTTTAAATCGACCGGGTCTAGTGGGTAGGACCCGGACTCACTGGGTACCCGCCGGGTCCGAGGCGGGTCCGGGTATTGAAATTTTTTAACGGGGTGGGTCCTGAGTATTGCCATACCCGCCCCATACCCGCCCCATACCCGCCCCGTTGCCATCCCTAATTAATTCTTCCACTTGGTCTTGAAATGATTGCAATAATTGCATGCCTCTTCAGTTCTTAAGTAAGAGAAGGGATATAGATATGAATCAGCACATCCACACGTTCTACTGTTGATTAATTAGACTTTAAGAATGGGTTATATCTTAACTGAGCATTGATATTTGAATAACTAAGGAATATAAAAGTCACTGACAACTTTCAACGAGGAACGGATCTTTTATCCTACAATGGTGTCACATCATTGTGGGATTGACAAGTGTCCATTTATTTTGAATTGTTATTGGTAGTTTTTTTTTTAATGGACACTTGTCAATCCTGGAATGATGTGACACTATTGTGGTACATCATTGTGGGATAGAAGATCCGCTCCGCTTTCAACGACCTCACAATTCTTATGTCAAACAATCCTGGTTAATTACCTCTTGAGCATGATAATCTATAGATATTAGAGAGCCTTTTCATCTTTCTCATAACATGAATAAAACTTTATCCCTACTACGTCCGATACCCATGTACGAAGTCAAGTTCTTTTAGAAGGCTTGAAAATGCGAAGCCAGTCGAGGAGGGCTCAAAAAAGTAACTGATATACCAAAATATAGTATTTGGGACCATAAACATTAATACGAGGGCCTAAGGCCCAATACTAGTCCAAAACCCATCACGGGATCAAAGATCCGCGCTAAGTAATAGTAGCGGGTTGGGTCATTCCTTGACCCGAATTTGCAACCCGAGTCATCCAAAGTTCAATGGTTGACACCTGTCGTTATCTTACAAATGTCCACCAACCATCCGTATAAGGTGTATGTGTTATAAATACCCTCTCACTTCATTTATTGAGGGTTGAAATCTGATGAATATTCTCTCTAGCTTTAGCCTCGTATATCCAGAATAACGATCCTATAGACTAAGAAGTACATTCCTTTATATATAAATTTGGCAGTTAGAATCGTTTATCAAGGACGACCCTGGCTCCATACATTACTATAGAACTACGCTGACTTGATCCTAATTAGGTATATAGGTAGCTTTGTTATTACTAAATGCAGTCCATAATCATTATCACCTTCCTCGTGGTACGATTCGTGTCCTTCCAGACTGGTTAAGTTCGAGTCCTCTGGATTTGAGTTAGATTAGTTGGCGCCGTCTGTGGGAAATTACTTTGAAGTTGCTGAGACTTGTTATTGGAATAGAGGCTGGATATCCGAAGACTCATCTGGTGCAGAATGAAGAGGCGGTTGTGAATTAAGGTGTCTGTGATCCGCATATGGAAGGAGGAATGAGTGCGGTCTTAACAATAGAAAGGGAAGAGTTGGATATGAGGATGAAGGGGTATGCAAATGAGGAGATGAAAAAGGTGTCTAGCTCGTACCCCAAAAACACCCAATTTGGGAAAGGCACAACCGGATCCCCCTGTAAGAAAAAAGGTTATTTCGTGGAGAAGGAGACTGAGGAGGAGAACAGCAAAGTGAATCATTGGAGGATGATGAGGTCGTTAGTGTCAATCGAGGGCAAGGAGAAGAAATAGGAAAGGCTCATATGTTTGACTCACCACTCGAGGCACGACACACGGTGCATTCTGAGGAAGGTGGATACCCGAGAATGGATTGTATCACGAATTCGGAGTCAGTGATGCATCTAGCACAACCAAGACAGATCACCACGTTAATGGCTTGTAACTCTCCTTTCGTGACGGGGATTATGAGAGAAGTCCCTAATAGTCACTTCAGAATGCTAGACTTTATCAAATTTGATGGGACGGGCGACCCGAGACCCCATATTACATCTTACGAGCTGTTAATGTCTTTGCAGGGATAGATGGATACAATCAATGCAAGAATCTTCATCACTACCCTCGTGGGTCGGACACAGGACTGGTTTATGAGTCTTGCACCCGGATCCATAAGGTCGTACATGCAGTTGAAACAAAAATTTGAAAATCACTTTGCTAGTAATAAAAAGACAAAAAAATCTATCTCTATGATAATGGGACTGAAGGAAGGCTCAATCGAGTCGTTGAGTGAATTTACACACCACTTCAATCAAGAAGCCATGGACCTTCCTAAACTAAATAACGAGTTGATGCTAAGCTTCTTAATGAGAGGCTTAAATAAAGGCAATTTTAATGATGCGCTCTCTCGTCGCCCTCCACTATCCCACGAGGAATTGATGGAGTTGGCGAGAGAGTACATTAATGAAGAAGAAATTAATGAACTTACATACCGTGAACGACCCAAGAGATCGTAAAGAAAAATATTACAACTGATCGATACGAGGGTGCGAGATCACGAAGAGATTGTGATCGACCCCACAAAACGAAATATGAGCACTATACCCCCCAAAACTCGACTCATACCAGAATCCTGGTAGCGGCTCTAAGGACGAATCAGGTCCAAAGACCCAGACCACTAAAAAGAGGTCCAAAGAAAAATATCCACAAACATTGTGAGTTCCACAAAAACTATGGACATGACATGGAAAAGTGCTTTCAATTGAAAGACGAAATCAAATGACTAATTAAGTCGGGTGTATTGAACGACTTTATCGATCACACTCTGGCGGAAGTAAGAGTCCCCGAGGCCAACCACAAAAATAGAGGCTAGACGGTGATGCAATCATTCCCGTGAGCGATCCCGCGAATGACCAAATGAAAGGGATCGTCAGACTTATAATAACAAGCGGCCCAGAAATGAATATCACAGAAACAATAATTATCGTCGTGACTATGAACGCCCTAGAGGCAATGATTATCGCTGTAATGACGGCCCTCGTAATAACGAGCGACGAGAAAAAGTACAAAAAGCACTCAAGGGTGGCAATCGTCGTGAAATTCATATGATAGCGGGGGGCCTACTAATGGGGACTCTTCAAATGCAAGAAAGAGGCATGCCAGAGAGGGTCATTCGAGTTATTACCATGGCGAGCCGGCACGGGTACTTTCGTTCACATGAGGTACGACTTCAAGGGATGAAGCTATCGGTTTCAATGACAATGACTATGAGAGGATGACTGGTCCTCACAATGATCCTATGGTAATTTCAATGGATGTGGCCAACTTTGTGGTGCACAAGGTTTTTGTGGATACGGGAAGTTCGACAGATATTACTTTTTTGGGAAGTTTTGAAGAAGATGGAGCTTGGTAACACACAACTATGATCCGTAAGCACTCCTCTGGTTGGTTTTACAGGGTCGCAAATTATGCCTAAAGGTTCGATAGACCTAGATGTATCCTTGGGAACTGGGTCCTAATAAAAAACGAGTCGGGTTACCTTCTTGGTTGTGGATGTCCCCTTTGTATATAATATGATTGTGGGATGACCCATGTTGAACTTATTTGGGGACATCGTCTCGACCCCACACCTAAAGATGAAATTCAAAACAAATAATGGGATTGGTGAGGTGCGAGGAAATCAACTCGAGGCTCGTCAGTGCTACACAACCTCACTAAAACTCAACTCGTCAAAGAAGAGGAAACATGAAGCCAGCAGAGTTGAGGTGTTAGACGAAGAGGAGAAGACTCTGATGGAAAGTATGGACAAAAGATAAAAATGAGTTAATACACGAGTCAAGCCCATGGTACACAAATCAATCGAATTGGTCTCGGGCAATCATGAAAAAATGACTCAAATATGAGGAAAATGGATCCAGAGATGGAGACGAAGTTGGTGAACTTTTTGAGGGAGAACTTGGATATGTTTGCATGGAAGACTGCTGACTTCTAAGGAATCGACCCATCTGTCATCATTCATCATCTGAATGTTGATCTAGAGGCCAAGACCGTAAGACAGAAACGAAGGAATTTTGACCCGGATAGGGATATGATCATTGAAGAAGAAGTTAAGAAAGTTCTAGATATAGGATATGTAGACGAGATCCAATTTATGGATTGGCTCGCTAATGTAGTACTTGTACCCAAAACGGGGGGAAAATTGAGAATGTGTACTAATTTCACGGATTTGAATAAAGTTTGTCCTCATGACCCTTATCCCATGCCTCGTATAGATTTACTCGTAGACTCGACTGCAGGTTGTGCACTATTGCGCATGATGGATGCCTATCAAGGCTTCAACCAGATAAAGATGACAGAAGAAAATCGAGAAAAGACTGTGTTTGTTACGGCGTGAGGAGTCTACTGTTACAATGTAATGCCTTTCGAATTGAGAATTTCGGGAGCGACATACCAAAGGCTCGTTAATATGATTTTTCAGGAGGAGATTGGAAGGACTATGGAGGTCTACATGGATGATATGCTCGTAAAAAGTCAAAATGAAAAATATCATTTAGATCACTTAAGAAGGTCATTCGCAATTATGAAGTAATATGGGATGAAGTTGAATCCCCACAAATATACGTTCGGTGTACGAGGAGGAAAATTCTTAGGGTATATGGTGACAGAACGAGGCATTGAGGCCAATCCCAAAAAAATCGAGGCAATTTTGGGTATACAGTCTCCAACGAGCATAAAACATGTACAGAAATTAACAGGGAGAATGGCAAGCTTGAATCGTTTCACCTCACGATCCGCAGATAAGGGCCTGCACTTCTTCAAAATTCTGAAAAATGTGAAACGCTTTGAATGAACATAAGAATGTGAGAAGGTTTTTCATGAATTGAAAGCCTACCTACTGTCTCCACCACTGTTGACCAAACTGGTATTGGGAGAACCATTGATCCTATACTTGGCAGTTTCCTTAGTAGCACTCAGTGTTGTACTCGTTCGGAAAGTCGATAGGGACCATCATCCGGTTTACTATGTCAGTAAGTTAATGCAGGGAACCGAGTTGAATTACTTGGAAATTGAAAAATGGGCACTTGCATTAAAGACTGCAGCCAGAAAAACTCAGATCGTACTTTTAGTCTCACCATGTGACGTACTGACAAATCAACTGTTGAAATAAGTACTGGCGAAACCAGATATCTCGGGTAGACTCATAAAATGGGCAATTGAATTGGGAGAGTTCAGCATCGAGTACAAGAGTCGTACCTCGACAAAGGCTCAAGTGATGGCAGATATTCTGGTGGAAATGGCGACTAACCCGGATATGGTAGCCTTGGTTACATCTTCAGAAACTAGTCCATGGTCTCTACATGTGGATGGATCTTCAATGGTGAGACAAGGAGGTATTGGTATTTGGTTACACTCTCCGGAAGGGAACGACCTGGAATTTGCGATCAAGTTAAACTTTGACGTGACAAATAATGAGGCAGAACACGAAGCATTAATTTCAAGGTTAAGGATGGCAAATATCCTAGAAATAAAAAATGTGAAAGTTTTTACTAATTCACAATTAGTAGCACAGCAAGTCTCGGGAGCGTACGAAGCAAAAAAAAAAAAAAAAAACCATGGTCAAGTACCTACAAATAACGAAGCAACTGATGGCAGAATTTGATAAGATAAAGTAGTGTCAAGTACCAAGAAATGAAAATCAAATAGCAGATGCACTATCTAAGTTTGCAAATCAAACTGTAGGATCCACTAGTCATATGGTATCACTACTCGTACCGGAACACTCTGAATTGGAACCTCCAACTGTGGTCATGCCTCTTAAGGAAGAAATGAGTTGGAAGTGACCCATTATAGATTATCTTTTGAAGGGAATTCTGTTAGAGGACAAGCTCGAGGCTCAAAGATTAACTGCAAGAGCAGCTCGTTTTACTATCTTAAATGACGAGCTATACAAAAGATCAAATGCTGGACCTTTGCTTCGTTGCTTAGCCCAGTTGAAGCTGACTATATCTTGAGAGAAATACATGAAGGGAACTGTGGAAATCACTCCGTATGGCGGTCACTGGCACAAAAAGTCACAAGACAAGGGTATTTCTGGCCGACACTCACTAAGGACACACATGAATTTTTCAAACGATGCAAACAATGCCAATTGCACTCTATTAAAATCCATCAAACGGGAAAACCTATGGAAGTGATAAAAATCGCATACCCATTTGATCAATGGGGCATTGATATACTGGGTTAATAGCTCTCTAAAACCTCATCAGTAAACTTCTTATAGGAAACGAACCTGAGATGAAATTTCCTCATACTCGTTTGCAACTTATACTCGTACTCATTTGCAGGTCCATTTCCTCCAGCCAAAAGAAATTCATTATTGTGGCAGTGGAACACTTTACAAAGTGGATCGAGGTTGAGGCTATGGCTTGAATCACGGAGAAAGTTGTTATTGACTTCATTTGGAAAAACATCATTTGCAGGTTAATAAACTTAAAAAGATCGAATACATATTACATTAATAATTATGATACTTATTTGGAAAAATATCATTTGCAGATTTAGTATTCCCAGAATTTTAATATCAGACAATGGGACTCAGTTCAATGGAAAATCCATCACATATTGGTGCAATGAGTTGAAGATCCAATAGAATTTCACTTTCGTAGGACATCCCCAAGCGCATAGATTGACTGAGGTTGCGAATCATATATTGTTGCAACACTTGAAGACTCGACTCGACGGTATGAGGTCAGTGTGGGCAGAAGAGTTTCCAGGAGTCCTCTGGGCGTATCGAACAACCCCAAGGTCGTCTACAGGAGAGACTCTTGTTTTTCTCGTATATGGATCCGAGGCAGTCATTATAGCAGAGATAGGTATGATGATGCACAGAGTATCGAACTACGACTCAGAAGACAATCAGCAGTATTGCGAGTTTGAACTCTATGTGGTGTAAGAGATGAGAGAACGAGCCTATGCAAATATACTGAGACAGAAAAGTACCATGGCAAGAGCATACAACAAACGTGTAAAATTAAGGTACTTTCAAGTGGGGGATTTAGTGTTGAAGAGAGTTGAAGTTTCAAAACATGTGAAAAAATTAGAAACTAATTGGGATGGTCCTTATGAAGAAACAAAGATAACAAAGGGAATGACGTATATATTGCGAGATCTGCAAGGAAAAGATCTGCCTCGTCCATGGAATATTGACAATTTAAGGAAATTTTATGCATGATCAATCACTCGTAAAAACGAGTCCAGTGTTATATTTATTCTGCTAGTCACTCGTAAAAATGAGTCCAATGTTGCGTTTATTCTGTACAAATTTAATGCATGATAAAGTTTATGCATATGTAGTCACTCGAAAGAACGAATCTAATGTTAGTGTTATTTTGAACAAATTCAAATTAAAAAATTCTACTCGTAAAACAAGTCCAATTTTGATGCATTGTAACTAGTCACAAGGACGAGGCCAAAATAATATTAAGTTGAGTAAAACGAGGAGATATATGCCAAAATAATAAATCAACGAGTTACATCTATAGGCAATATTAAAGCTTGAATCCATGCATTTTGAATTAAGAAAATTCAACAAAAATAAGAAACAAACGATGCAACCATATAAAGTTTCAACTGCATAATGATAGAAATAAACGAGTTAAGACTCGTGAATTCAGCATAACAACAAAAATAAAACTACTGAACGAATATAAAAAAACAACTGCTACTATAATGATAATGAAGTTTAATTAAAGAAAGGCCACACATGACTAAAAAGATAGGAATTTGACTTAGAAAATAGATCAAGGCTGGACTGCTGCATTGTCTTCGGCCCCTTGATTTGATGATTGCGTCGCATTTGTGGGAAGAACATACCAAGGCACCAATGGAGCTAACTCTAGAAACTTAATTGGGTTGAAGTTTGGATCCTCGGCAGAGAATAAGTCTCGAATCAACTTGAGCTTGTCACAATCCTCTAAGGAGCGCATGTCAAAATCTTGTCTAAATGCCTCCAGACGAAGGCCGTAGTTGATACATTTGTAGAACCCATCCTTTTCATCTTTTAAGTCCTTAGAGAGGATGAGACGATCGAAAATTGTGGAAGACATGAAATTACGAGCTCCACCAAAACGACTATTGGCCAACTCGTCAGCATATTTTTAGGAGGCGATGAACTCGTTTTTTCCATCAGACTTGCCTTTCTCACGCTCTCGTTTTTCTCCTTCTGCAGCTGATCTATACGAGTTAAGTAGTCCTTTGCATCAGCCTTTAAACAAGCATTTTCATCCTCCAATGTCTTTTGGGAGAGTTGACTACTCTATCACTCCGCATGACGTAGACGGGTTATCTCTAGAAGCTCCTTCTTCATGGCCTCAAACGTGTCTCGTTCGGCAGCATGCGTCGCGATATACTGAGCCGATTTAGATTATACAACATTCCTCTCCTCCTTGAAACCCGCACAGCAAAGGGCAAGGTCGTGTGCTCATAACGCCACCTATATTTGAACAATGGATAGTTGTTAGACGAACAATCATTATAATAATAATAATAGTATGACGAAACGAGTTGCCCAAGATTTGGATAAAATGAATTGTACCTTCATCAAATGACCGGCTAGGTTCTTCTTGACCACATCATACGACTGCTCAATCAGAATGGCCTTTTCCTTGGGGAGTAACATGTTCTTGTACATCTCATAAGCAACACTCAAACCCTAAGGGCCGGATAACACAGAACTCTCCAGATAGATTCTCCAATTCGGGGACGATGGGATCTGAATGCATATCCTCTTCACATTGACTTGCTACATGGTAAGTCTTATAGTCGCTCAATGCAAGCGCCTCTAACTTATTCACTATAGCCGTCACTTCTGCACGAGTACCAGGAAGCTTGCGTTCCTCTTCAGAAGATGATTCCCTTCGACATTTCTGAAGACTCGAATCAGCACGAGGAGGTCATTGAGAACCCGGGGCAATAGATATAACTATCTCTGGATCTTTATTGCCCGCGATGTCATAAATATTGATCGGCTCATTGGTGGCTGGAGTCGTTGTACCTGAACGAGGAGCAAAAGTCTGGCCAATTGGTCTATCACCGGGTGTTATGATCCTCAAACCGCGAGAACCGGAGCCAGAACCCTTAACCGTTTCTCTGGACGGAGGAAGAGATGGCTCATCCATGGGCTACTTGCCTCATGAAGTTTCAGGAATAGGGGACCTACCTTCCTCTTCTACTCGGAGGGCATCAAGATGAGCTCGACATGCGGCCATTTTTGAAAAAGAAAAAATAGAATTTATATACAATACAAGGATGAACGAGTTAACACTAAGAGGGATAATAAGCTTACCCAAATTTGAAACAACTGGAATTGGGGCAGAGCTTAACCCGCAACCTACGAGTATCGACTCATCCATGAGTTTAGAGGCTCGATAAGGAAATTCAACTAACTCTGCTAAGAATCCTTGCCCCCAATTTGGATTTCCTATTTCTACCTCGAGGGGTTTCATATGCCATTTCCTGGGTACTAACCAACTCTCACCTTTGGGAGGAGAAATAAAGATAAATTTATCCTTCCAAGTCCCAAATGAGTTGCGAGTATCCTTTTGGAACTTCGCGGACATAAACCATAGGATAGAAGGAGATTGTTAATAAACTCATGCAAAGGAAACCTAACCCCAGAGATTAGGTGAGCAAGATGAAAAGTACGGAATCCTATGGGTGGCCTATACATACGGTCTGTTGAAGTAGGGAATCGGATTTCATAATTCTGGAGAATAAAATGCCGAACATGCAACTTGTTTTCCCTAGACGGTCTTACAGTTGAAATATCTTCTAACCAAGTGATATGTGGCTTGACGTTAACCTCCCCCTTTAAATCAATAATACCCTCATCCCTAGGAGATGACTAGGCAGTTTCTTCACGAATACTAGTTTCTTCTACCAAACTCTACAACTCGTCTGATCGAACGGGTCTATTTCTCATAGAATCAAACGAGTCTAATATTTCATTGTTGTCCACAGAAGACTGAGACCTAGTATGAGCCATAATATGAAAATACTATAAAAAGGAAAAAGAACGAGAAAGGAAAGACCAACGAGCGGCAAGGGAAGAAAACCTCGCAACAAACAACGAGCAGAAATCTTCTTTCTTTGATGAAGAAAAAATTCTCTCTCTAAAAATTTGTAGGTGAAGGTAAAAAGTGAATTGGGGAAGGGGTCTATTTATAAGGGGGTAACTTGTGAAGGGCTCAACTGTTGAGATAGATTGATGAGGGACGCATCTAATGGCCTAAAAGAGGCGATGATTAAACTTCATAAAGTATATGACAGGAACACGCGCTGCCTCACATTTAATGGGTGTGATTGTTATGAGGTAATAACCTTAACAGACGTGACTACCTCAAAGGACGTGACTATCACACATTAATGCTAAGAAAGGACGTGTCAATCGTGCATTAATACTATCAAATGACGTGATCATTTATTAATAGGATAATTTGATTGATTATTATCAAAGACATGATCGTTTAATGACAAAACATCTATTTATGGTAAAAACAGCTAATTAATATGAAAACAGCCAGCATAATACTCGTTACTAACATGATACGACTACGAGTCTAAACTTGTAGATGAAAGTATTACTTCTCCAGCTGAATTTGAGCCGTTTCTCTTCTCATCTCTCATACTAGTGAAGTGGGAGAATTAATGGTATACAAAAATATAGTATTTAGGCCCATAAACATTAATACGAGGGCCCAAGGCCGAATACTAGCCCAAAACCCATCATGGGATCAAAGATTCGTGCTAATTAACAGTAGCGGGTTGGGTCATTCCTTGACCTGACCCTGCAACCCGAGTCATCCGCCGTTCAATGAATTGACAAATGTCCACCATCTATCCGTACAAGTTGTATGTGCTATAAATACCCCCTTCACTTCATTTATTGAGGGTTGGAATCTTAAGAATATTCTCTCTAACTTTAGCCTCATATATCCAGAATAATGAGCCTATAGACTGAGAAGTACGTTCCTTTACATATAAATTTGGAAGTTAGAATCATTTACCGAGTACGATCCTGGCTCCATACATTACTATAGAACTACATTAACTTGATCGTAATTAGGTACGTAGGTAGCTCCATTATTACTGAGTGCAGTTTATAATCATTATCACCTTACTCGTGGTATGGTTCAAGTCCTTACAAATTGGTTAGGTTCAAGTCCCCGGATTTGAGTTAGATCAGTAATATTTACATATCTATAATTTTTCAAACATTTAAAATGATTTGGAATTATATGGATTCTATTCTACTAGAAAATAGAAACGAAACGTCTTAGGTCCTCCAAATTTTTCATTATGTTACTGATCAATCCAGCAGTAATTAACAGAATGAAAATTTGGTTTATTAGACATTCTTAATTTCTTACAGCATGTATTCTTATGTCCAAGCATACATACACTGGGGAAACATTTAGAGATGCACGATTAAGAGAAGCTACAAATATCACAAGAGAAAGGATGAATTTTATATTGGAGATGGCATCTATATTCCATGAGTGTGAAGGCATGAATCCATTGACATACTAAATGTGGATACACTATTTCCATTCTAATTGAAGAATTATTATTAAATGATTTTATGGGCACTTATTTACCATGATTTATCATCATCATATACAATGATATAGAAGTTTAATAGTTTCATATTTTCCACTGAAAAATGTTGGAGATGGCATCTATATTCCATGAGTGTGAAGGCATGAATCCATTGACATACTAAATGTGGATACACTATTTCCATTCTAATTGAAGAATTATTATTAAATGATTTTATGGGCACTTATTTACCATGATTTATCATCATCATATACAATGATATAGAAGTTTAATAGTTTCATATTTTCCACTGAAAAATGTTGTATCATCCTACATTCACTCCGTCTATCCTATATAATTCATGTCAATTTTATATTTATATGTAAAAAAAAAATTGTGCATGTTGTGAAGTGGAATATGTGATGGAACACCAGTTTCCAAGAGAATGTCCAAACTTTAACTATTATTATTTTAATTATACTTTAAGATTATATATATTAATTTTTTTCCCTTATCCATGTTTATAAAATTGTTATTCATGTGCAACACACATGCATTTTACTAGTATTCTAAAAGAGCACATATTAGTTGGGTTCTTGGGGCCAGTCCGGATCTTCTATTGCAAATGATGTTATATCTCCTATTGCATATACTTCTATGTATGACAAGTGTACAAAATTCAAATTAATTAATTATTGAAAGAAAAGATTTATACACTTGTCATGTATAGAAATAATACAATAGGAGATACAACGCCATTTTACAATAGATGATCTCGTATCTCTTGGGGCACCCAAGTTTCATGGATGAAGATGACCGACATGCTTGTAGCCTGTAGGATCTCTTTAAACGACCACATGCCCATGCTGCCTAGCATTGCTCGGGATCGGAGGCGAGAGTGTAGTCTGGGCTTGTGCTTGAGGATTAAAACAAACTTTCCGGATGGCTTTTCAATGCTTTGTACTGCCAATCGCCATGACGGTACGGATGCAACTTATTAGATTAGCATCCCAATTGCCGATCAGAGTCGTCCAATAATGGCTTGAACCGTGTGGCAACTTGATGCACCAATTCGGACCATAGAGTGCACCTTTCAGCGACAACCTAATTCGATTTGTAGTATGGATTTACACAAAATTTCATATTTTTTCGCCCCGTATAAATATCAATTGATTATTCTTGTGGCGAAAAAATATATACTTTTGTCCATTAAATTGTTGTTCTAAACTATTTTTCCATTTAATTTAGGTATATTTCGTACATATTTTTTTTCTTATATAACAAATTTTGTATCTATTTTTTTTCTTAATGTTCCATAGTCCATTTCTATGAAACAAGGCGCAATTGATTGAACGTAACAATGATTAATATTACACTTTCCATAAGTGCATATATATCACGATGAATATTACACTTTCCATAAGATTAAAAAATCATTAAATTAGCAAGTAATATTAATATTAATTAAGGAAACACTCAATTGGTTACTCGATTGCTACATTCTCCTAATTTTACAACGATATTGCTAATATTAAATCATACAAACCGCGCGATCACTTAATTTATATAGAAAAGAGTAAGTTGCTCAGAAAATAAAATTGGGGTATCACACTGAGCCAAAGAGCCATGAGTGAAGTCATTGGACGCGATGGTATTGCTAACATGGCCCCTTCCTACTTCTTCCTTATCACCCCTGAATACGCAGCTTAAAAGTTATCACCTCATACCTTCCCACGCATGCTTGCGACGCCTGTTTAGTCATATCCTGGGTATATGTCACACGTCTTACAACCGACTCACCCTTATAACACTACATTTTTAGGTGTTGGGATTTGAACGGGAACCGTTTAATTTGGAAATCTTTCATAAAAATTGAATTAAAATGAATAGTATTTTTATTAGTATTTCTAATTTGGACTTTGCTATATGTATATATATATATATATATATATATATTCATGAAAGTTGGATTAATTTTGGGCCCTTGACCCGAAGAGCACCTATGTTTGGATTTTGGACTAAAACTCTTTCTTTGGAATAGAAGTATTACTGTGATGTGGGGTGAAATTGTGTGTATATGAATGTAACGTGATTCGCCATGTGGGGAGGGAATCCCGACCCAACACACGACAAACTAGGCAATAGGTTGAATGATGTTTAGACTGCACTCACTATTGGCAAGCTGTCTGCGTACCCACAGTGATGGGATCAAGTCTTTTCGTAGTTCGATAGTGAAATTACTCTCTAAAGATGTCAGTGGAATTCTTATGGAGAGTGTAGATAATAATTTTGTCATCAGCTCCTTTGGGGTATATATAAGGCAAAAAGACCTTTTTGGTACTTTATCTTGGCGTGTTCACAATTTTGGTACTTTAATGTGGGGGGTGGCAATTTAGGTACAGTAATGATACAAAAAATGGCAATTTGAGTACAAATTTGGCCGGAAAATTGAAAATTGACCGGAAATTGTCACATGCTAGGCATGTGACATCAAAATTTGGGGATTTTTCTGATTTGGAGGGAAAATTGATGATGTAACATCCAACTAGATGATAAATTGGTGACATGGCAACCAATTGGACATAGTTTAAAATTTTTGCTTCAAATGAGGTTTGAACCCATGACCTTTGAGCTAAAAATTAGCACTCCCACCACTACACCACATGCCACCTTGTGTATTTATTTGCATTCATTTAGTTGATATTCTTCTCTAAAGTAATTTTCTTTTTAACATAAAAACATTCGTTAAAAATATTTTAATAAAATATATCTATATTAGAATACATATAAATATTTCAAAACAAATATATTTAAGCATTTAATGAGTTTCAAAAAAAAATTATTTACACTAATTATTAATAATAATACATTTACATTAATTATTAATAATAATTATTTTAGTTGATAAATTACCATATAATTGAATATTCTAATATATAATTTATCTAAATTATTTTTTCACTTAAATATTTTTTTTCCAAAAATTTTGGTTTACAGAAATATATTTTTATCAATAATTTATCATATATTTTTCAATACTAATTGTATATTTTAGTTAATAAGTTATCATATAATTAAAATATTTTTCCAGGAAAATTTTAATTATATATGTCGAATATATAATTACATAATTATTCGCATAGAATATAATTAATCTAATTGCAGATTTTATAGTAAAAAAATAAATATATATTCGACATATATAGTTAATTATTGATATTAATATTCAATATATATAAATATATATATGTCAAATATATAATTAGTTTATCTACGATTTATTATAAAATATGCAATTATATTAAATATAATCTACGTAAATAATTATAATTAGTTTATTCATATATTTCTATGTCAGAAATAAAAATGCTTATAACTATACAGAAGGTAAATAAAACAACTTGTGTGCTGTGGTGGAGTGGTGGGAGTGCAAGTTTTTATCCCCAAGGTCATGGGTTCAAATCTCATTGATAGCCAAAAAATTTAATATTTTTTCGTTTGGTCGCTATGTCACCAACCCATTATACACTTGGCGCCACATCATCAATTTTCCCTCCAATTTTGAAAAATCCCCAATTTTGACATTTTTCGGCAGCCACGTTAGCAATTTCTGGTATTATTTGGAGCCATGTCAACAATTTCCGACAAATTGTATTTAAATTGCCAATTTTTGTATCATTACTGTACCTAAATTGCCACCCCCCCCCCCCAATTAAAGTACCAAAATTGCGAACACGTCAAGATAAAGTACCAAAAAAGTCTTTTAGGGCAGATGGTGAGCTTTAGGCCAGGGCTTGACCATTGGCCCACTTGCTTATTTATTTAGACTATTAAATATACATTTCTTGATTGTTGGCCCAATTATTATTACAACCCACTTGTTAGATTGGGCTCTACCCCATTAACCGTATCCAACTATACCGGGCATTGGTACCATGGACTAATCCAGCCCAAATAAATTATAACTTTAATTACGATCGTGCCCCCTAAAAATTTTGGTGAATATCATAATGTCCTCCACTCCCGGGTAGGCTGCTCGAAGTATCCAAGAGTATGACAAATAATCCAGTTGCAACCCCCGGCTGAGGAAATTTCTAAAAAGGGTGTCATAGCATTAAAACTTTCCACCTACCTCAACCTTTAATAGAAGGTGATGTGGGTGAGTACTTGGTACTTTCATTCACTCTATATCTCCTTCGCAAAAATCCTCTCTTTAGGATTTCATGCTCTTAGCCAACTATGGGTAAAAGCCAAGATGTACAAGGTAAACTTAAGAATTTTTTGTAGTTGCACTTTCTTTCATAGTGCCATGTTAGTAGTGTGAGAAATTATTTGTTTTTTCTCTAACACCTGATTGATCTATTTTTTAACCTCACCACCCTCATGGGGCATTTTTTCTGGATCACTATTGTTTAGGGTAAATGTACATCTTTATCTGGGTAACTTAGGGACCGAAAGTGAATGCCGCTCTTGACGGGTGAACTAGGGGCTCGTTAGGCCCTATACACCGGATGAGGGGTCGCCCTAAAGTGATCGCCTTGCATCTACCGCTAGGTGTATGGCCTGGCGGTGGCCGCAAGGCTTGATGCCCCGCGAAGCTTGCTGTCTCGCGATGGCCGCAAGGCTTGTTGCCTCTGGGCGTTCTCCTCCGGTTGCTGCCCAGGGGCTTATAGCCTCAGGGATCTTTAACGGGCGTCTCCTTGCGCCCTTGGATTAGGGGCTATAACTTTTTTGCACCTCTTATGACCTGCAAAAGTTTTGCGATTGTGCTATCGTTTGTTATACCATCTATGAAGAATTTATTTCTAATTGAACACATTACTTTTCATAGGAATAGGAAGTTCTTCTTCTTCCCATAGTGAGGCTCATTCAAGTTGAGGATCTCGCGTGTACTTATAGTGGTCACGAGAAAGTTGTAGGGCGTGTTGACAGGGTCTCAACCCGTGCACCGCTCTGGGGATCATACCCTCGACCCCGCCACTTGTGCTACTACCATTACTAGAGCTGATCTTACCGCGCTCTTTGAGGATACCGCGGTTGACCTTGAATTTCTAGTGCCGATAGAGGGTTGGAAAATTTTAGGTCTTCCTGAGGGACTTGTGACCCTTTACTTAGAATATTTTCGTTCGGGGTTTACCAATTCCTATCACAAACTCTTAGGGGAAATTTTAGTCCACTATCATATTTGAATAAGCCAACTAACCCCCAAATGTTTTACCATTTTTGAGGGTTTCGTTCGCCGGTTCATTGAGTTGAAACTTGAGATGAGCTGAGATGCCTTACTAGCTCTCTTCACAGTTAGAATGTGTTCTTCCGCATCTTACGTGTATTTTCTCCCTTCAAAAGCTGTTAGATACTTGGAGGGGAACTTTAGCCAAAAGAGTAATTGGAAATTCAAATTCTTTTATTTTCCCATAGACCACTTGAGCATACCGACACCGTTGCGTTGGAGTGAGGGTGTTACTCCTCAGAAGATTACTCATGCCCAAAAGCAACTTAAAGTTATTTTTGACAAGGTTGGCTTATTTAACACTAGATTTGACATTAGCCAGTTGTATACTCAAGGTATACGTGTCAGTGATTTTGCCTTAGTTCATGACATAGCTTTCATGCAATGTTTGCCATTATTATTTCGGATATTAATGCTTGGCTTTATATATTTATTGTAGGTGTGAAGAAGGCCATTAAGGGTGGCAAAGTGAGCTCCGACGCCCCTCCGACGCCTCTCACTATTGCTGCTTCGGCCTCTATGATCACTCGGGACCATAGTAGGGGAGCCAACCCTCCAGGGCCCCGCGTCTTGTTTCAAGACAAAACAGAGGTGCCAAAACCTTCGGGACTTGCCCAATCTGGCCAGGTGTCATGCACCCTTGACTTCGATTCTATGATGGCCGGTTTTGGCACTAGCCGCATTCAGGGCCCTACTTTGGGTGTCCCAGCTAGCCCTCAAAGCACGAAGATCTTGAAAGAAGAGGATGCTGAGAGTATGCATAGATGTTCGCCCAACTCCCTTTCCAAACACTATCATGGCAAGGGAATGGCCTCTCGAAGTAAGTCAGACATTTCTGAAGGTCATGCACCTGTGCGCTTTTCGCCCTCTACGGCTCCTCCCGCGAAGCGTGCTCTGACTCTCCTCCTGGAAGCTCCAGCTCTTCTGGCCTTGGTAAAGGACTATTTAACTTTGATGCGCATCAGGACCCCGACGTCCAATCTTGTTAGGATACTAGTGATTTCGTGACACCTTGGTCTTTAATGAGGGTGGTCGTGACTAATCACGACTCCAACCATTTTTACACTCTCTCAGCTGAACGCCTTGATCAAGAGATCTTTGCCGGAGTGGGCCGGGTAAGTGTTTCCAAGTGTTCTTGCCATTTTTTAAAGGCTATATGCTTATGCATTCAAGATTTTGACATGTTGATTTTTTCACTTTCTCAGTCAATCCAACTATCCCATCAACTTTACCTTAAGTGTGAAGACTTAGAGGGAAAGTACGGCGAATGTAGCCAGCAGAACCAGAAACTTAAGTGTGAAGACTTAGAGGAATGGCTGAAAAATGGGAGAACAAGTATAGCGAGTCCAACAAAACGCTTAAGATGCAAGTATCCGATGGTAGTGGCTTCATTTGCTCAGATGCTGAGAAAAAAACCTTACACGACGCACGAAGGTCGGCGGTAGAAAAATTTCACAAGAGCGTTGACTTCATAGATTAGTGTAACAAAAAAGCATACGATATTGCCAGAGGCTTTATGGCTAAGACGGTCCGCAAATGCTGTAAGACTCTTCGAGAGAGTGGTCGTCACCCTGGGGATGATTTCAAGTGGTTATACGGTGATATCCACGACACTAGTGATGGGGAGGCCGAGGCGGGGGGTGGTGGTCCCAAGTGGCATACGAAAGTGTCTAGAAAGGAGGGATTGAATAGACCCTGAGGTCTTTTTTTCTTTACTAAAAAAATTGTGTACCACTTTAAAGATTTGAGCACTTAGAAATCAAAGCTCTAAGTCAAGCGCTAGAGATAAGATAACTTAGACTTAGTGATTTCGGCAATTACCAAAGTAGGGTAAAGCTTGAATCGCTTAGTAAGGGTTAACACAGCAGAAATGATTTGATGCTTAGCGTACTATTTAGAAAATTAGTCGCTTAACTGTTTTTAAAGCATTTTTAAAATATGATGCAAATAATAAAGTAAAGCAATAAAACAGTAATAATAAATGACATAAGATATGAAAGGTTCACTGGGTGATGTAATCTCAGCTACGTCCTTCTTCTCCTTTACAGTTAGAGGAAATCGACTAAGATGATTATCAAAGGGTCACACAGAGAATTCTACAAAATAGAGGATAAAGGAAGATGATCTTGAGCTCCTTGATCACACAGACTTTTTCTCCACTTGAGATCTTCTTCAACAAGCTTCTCTCACTCAGAAATACGGCTTGCAATAATCAACAACTTTCTCACACGGATGAAAGAGGTTGAGGGTTTTCGTCACAGAGTTTGTTTGATTTTTTTAATTTAAAACAACTTAGGATATCTCAATAATAGTGTAGGGTTCTTCTATGAAGAGGTTTGAGATATCGGTGACTGTCTTTGGAATGTATATAAAAAGCTTGAAGGATTTTAGATATGGAGTTTCGTAAGCTTTTCTTGGAATGATTTCAGTAAAGTTTTGACCAATTTCTAGTGTATATGTGTGTGTTATTAGGGTTTGATAAAGAGCACTATTTATAGACATTTCTTGGGATTTGTTCGTTAGACATATGTAGGCGAGTGTCTCTCACGTAGCGAGTGAGTAGTCCCTTTTTTTGACATTCCTAAAATTCTGTTGCACCGATTAGATGTGGCAGGTTTGAACTCTGAAACACTGACAGTCTTAGCCAATAGGGTGGCTTGCTCCATATGCAATTCATTCATATCTCATTAAATGCTCTTATCAAGCATTAAATGCATTTAAATTTATTTTTCGTTGGAAATAAATGCCCGTTGATGATTGCATTTAAGTCCTTAATGACTTTGGAATTTATTTCAGGTGAATTTGATCATTTGATCGCTTGATGCCTTTGAGCGCTTGATTCATAACTCCTGAAATGTCCTTAGCGATTGGCAGTTGCTTAAGACAAAATCATCATCTTCGCTTGGCTTCAGAAGCTGATCTTCAACTTCGTCTCTGACAGACTCACCTAGAAATTCTATCAGTGACTTAGTATTTAATACTTAGTCTAAAATCTACAAAGATAAAAATTACAAGCCTAATCTAAAAATTACAACTCAATAACTTTGTTAAACGCTTAAACATATTCTAAGAATGATAAACTTACATAATCTTTGGGGTCTAACATGAAACCTATCTTGTCATCATCAAAACATCTAACATGAAATTTCCTAACAGGGGACGACACCGCTAGTTAAGGTCGTGGCCCACCCTCCCAGCGTCTAGCCTTCTTTTGCCTTTCGTATTTCGGCCTTTTTATTCATTTTGTTTTTCCTTGTATTGAGATGTTTTTATTTTAGACTTGACTTGTTATTTGTAAGACTTATTTTTGCTTGTATGACTAGGAGTTATTCGAATATTAGCAGCATTCTTGTTTTTGACTTAGCATATAACATATTTGTGAGCTACTCATTGGGCCTTCTGAAGGTGTTATATGCCCAGCGAGCCATATGTTGGCTTGAAACACTGCATTATAAACACTATGTTAGTCTTATCATTTAAACTATATCAAAATTGTGGGAATGCTTCTCTATTGTCGACTACTCGGGGAGTATAGATAAAGATCCCATGGATTACATATGGTTAGGGGAGCAGCCGGGATACCTATGAAATGCTCTCAAAAACCGTAATCCTAAAACACGTTCCAAGTCATAAAGGCTATGAGATGTGGAATATCATTGGCCTCGCGAAGACTTGATCATACATGTAACTCTCATAAGAGGTCGATGTATTCCATTGTCGATGGCTAGTATGAAAATACACGTATGAAGATTCATTCTTTCGGTGAGTATGGAATTGAACGGCCTAGTAAGGATTCTTCGTTGGTGTTGTCGAATTTGGAGTCCTTGGATCTCGTAGTGTGAGATAATCCTTAGACCTGAAATGTCATTGGAAAGGGTATTACGCACTATACTTTGATATGCACGTGCACTCCAGGAGAGTCATACGTCATGTATATTTTGTATAGTCTTGTAGTACTGCGGAACAAGTGGCAGTCAGAAGGCATTCATCTAGGGTCATGAGTACCCGGTATTTCCTATGTTGTTGAGTGAAATTGAATGATCGATAAAAGTCGCTGGCCAGAGCATAATCTTATAAGAGGGATTGGTGATCCCTGCTTAGAAGACCGGATCATTAGTGGAACCAACATAGTCATAGTTACCGAGGCTACTAGGGTTTTCACTATTGCCAAGTCCTAAGCCTTAGACGGAAAAAAGATGGAGGGATTCGACTCACAGAAAGATCGAAATCTGGATAGGTTTGCTTTTCATCGTTAACATCTAGGAAGTCGTGGCGACGTTGCTAGACATCAAACCACGACCAATAGGTGTCTTGGGTTAATTGGTGAAATTAATCCAAAGCCTAGTTAATTATTATGAAAAATTAATCTAGCCCATGGAAGGACTTATTTTGCTAACCTGTTAATGAGCCCAAGGGGTCACACACAAACTTAGTGTAGTACCTATTAGCTAGTCAATTTCTTGTGAATTAATGGATAGATTAATTAATTGGAACTAATTAATCAGGAAAAAGAATAAATTAATTAAGTGGTCTTAATTAAAATAATAGTCTTATAATTTAATATTGAAATATTAAATTGGCAAAGACTAATTAATTAATTAGTGGTCTAATTAATTAATGTGTGAAAGAGAAAATAAATATATATTTATATATATACACATGTGGGCGCGTGTGTATGTATATGGATTTGGTGGAGGATTTTATCTTGTTCACCAAGTCCATGTATATATATATATATATAATTTACATATATCTTGTAATATATTTGGTAGGATCTGTTCTAATTAATTAGGTGACTAATTGATATGGAAAGATCTTATAAATATATTAGGACAGATACTGTGGATGTGCTAAGATCTATTTAATTAGTTATGAAAAGATCTTATTTGAAAAGATATGGTATGTTTGATATGATATCAAATATATGGAAATATCTAATTAGTTGGAAAGTATCCGATTAATTGAGGAAGATGAATAAGAGTTTGAAAAAGAAAGAATTTTATTTAATATTATATATATATATATATATATATATATACGCGCCATATACATAAATATTTGTCGTGTGTGTAGTGTTTAGGTAACCAATTTGGTGACCTATATATATATATTTATATATATATTAATATAATATTGAAGGAATTAATTAATTCACTTATCACAACTAAGAGTTGTGTGTTCTTTTTCTCTTTTCTTTTTTTCTCCATTTCTTTCACAAAGAACTTCTTCCAACTCATGTATTGAGTGCGAAGAATACCAAAATATTCCAACCCCTTACTTCTAATAAGCCAAAATTCGATATTCTCTTGGCTAGCACTGGTCGAGATAATCGAGGGTACGAGCTAAGGTGTAAATAAACTTAGAGGCGCAACAATTGGGGCGCTAGGGCAAATCCATCCGGAGAGGTGTAGCAGGGAATTGCTTAAAAAGACGTTGCTATTTTAAGTCTTCAAGAGGTAAACACGTGAAAACTTATCTTTAGGATAATTTTTGAATCCGATGATACCATGTCCACCTAGCCCTAATTTCAGGGATGTCGCTTTAATTTTAAATATCAGCGCTGGTGTCCCCGGCGGCTCCACCCATCTCAACAGTGATATCAGAACCAAGGTTTTACATGGCTCGAATTCTTTGCTTGTGTTTATATTTATATGCTTTAAGTTTTGTTTTATCGCATGTAAAATGGATTGGATTTTCTGATTTTATTTTTAGACTGATCAAAATCGTTTAAATCTGAAAAATTGATTAGGATCTAAAAAATAAATTTTTCGAAATCTCAAGAATTGCGTTTATGATAAATCTGAGGAATTGGAAATTTGGATTAAAGACTACGTGAATAGAAACTGTTCGGACATGGCATAGAAGCAGCCGAACAGCCTCCGTTCGCGTGCCAGCACAAGAAGCACGGCGCCATCGCACAAGAAGCACGCGAACGGCGCATTCACTGTATGCATAAAATCTGCGTGTTACAGCGAACAGCACTGTTCGCGTGCTGCCGCCACGAGCGGTGTCTCTAGGTTACAACCGAGGATTGCGCCACCCATATTCGGGCTGTCTAGGCGAAAGCCGACAAGGATTGGGACTCTAGGGTTTTTTCAATTTTTGGTAAATTGCAATTTGGCCCTGTGGGGCTATTTTGTAATTTTATATTTTGGGTTTAAAATGCAATTGAATATATTTTTGGGCTTGAGCCTGAAAATCAACTTTTTAAAAACATGGCTTTTTATTTATATTTTGAAAGGACAAAATAAAATTGATATTTTATTGACTTTCAAAATTAAAATAAAATTGAGTTTCTAAAAAAGGGCTTCTTCATGGATTTTCAAAAATAAGGTTTTTATTTATATTTTGAAAGGACGAAATAAAATTGGTACTTTATTGAAGAAATGGATTTTTTTCAAGGTTTTCAAAATATGGGTTTTCATTTAAATTTTGAAAAGACAAAAGAAAATTGATATTTTATTGACTTTCGATATTAAAATGAAATTGATAGTTTTGAAATTTAGGGTCTTTGTGATTAAATGAAGAAGAGGACTTCTTCATGGACTTTCAAAAAATATGAGTTTTATTTGAATTCCAAGTATGAGATAAAATTAGTATTTTATGGAGTTTGGAAATTGAATAAAATAAGTGATTTTTGAAATTTGGATTTTTCGGATTATATGAAAAGTGGACTCTTTCATTGATTTTTCAAAAAGTGTATTTATTATTTTAGTTCTTGAAAAATTAATATGATATTAATTGATTCCTAGAATAGAATAATATTAGAGTTTTGAAAATTAAATTAATTTTCGGATAAATGGAAAATTATGGTTTTCCATGGGATTTTTTAAAATTTGTGTTTAGAAAGTAATTAAATGGTCCACTAATTGAATTAGATTATCCTTAATTAAAGTCGATAAATTTATGTTTATAAAAGCCTGATGCGAGCATGTATTATGTGATTATGTGGTGATCCGGCCTAGTCATTTTAATTTGAGGCCTACTGCCATATTTTCATTTTATGTACATGAGAGGGTGAGATTTCCTTTTCTCTTATATTGTTGTAATTTGAAGATGGAGATGAAGACATCTTGAAGACGTTGATGGAGACGTTCAAGCTCGAGGAGCTGTGAAGACCTTAGTATAGGGTCAGGGTCCTTAGATTAGATTGGTCGACGCCTTGATGGCTCAGGGTGTTTTTAGGATTGGCTTGAATAGGATCACATTTACCGTTTTATGTATAGCATGATCATTGTTATTTATCGTTGGTATCTTATATATGATGTGCGGTGTTGCATGATCACCTAAGAAAGATAAATAACTAAAAATGATGAGACTTTGTATGTGAAAACCCCATATTAAAATATCAAGTCCATAAATGGAGAAATTGGGGGCCCAGAAGCTCCTTGATTTGGTCCAGTGTCTTCCATCATTAGATGTGGGAGGGAAGAGCACGGCTTGTCATCATTGTCTCACGATCCGTGAAATGGTGGCAAGTTAAGTGTACTAATCTCACAATTATGCCTTCTATGTGACAATGTAGTCACACTAGAAGTGCACACGGGTTTTAGTTTCACTAAGGAGTCGTCCATAAGTCGTGGGACAACCTGGCTACTGTTATGCTGTGAGAATTTGATGGGTCGGATTTAAAAGCAGACTAGTGTACATGAAATGTGAGGCAAACATCTCGAGAACCACTGGTGGTCGCAAGTGGCATACGATAGGGTCTAGAAGAGGGAGGGGGGTTGAATAGACCCTGAAGTCTTTTCCGACTTCAAAAATTTTGTATCACTTTTAAAGATTAGAACGCTAGGAAGCTTAGCACTTGGGTCAGGTGCTACAGTAAAGATAACTTAGACTTAGTAATTTTAGCAATTTACCAAAGTAGGGTAACGCTTAGATCACTTAATCAGGGTTAGCACAGCGGAAATAATTTTAAAGCTTTTAGCGTTCGTATTGGTTAAATAGTCGCTTAGCAGTTTAGCTTGTCTTTTTCAGAATAAATAAGAGAATATAAAACAAGATAATAATAAAAGTAAATAACACAAGAAATTGTAAGGTTCACTGGGTGATGTAATCCCAACCAAGTCACTCGACTGGAGCCAGCGCTTGAAGAACCAGCGAGTGTTCCTCTACCTCCGTCTAACGTTGTTCCTGAAACCAGCTTAGAACCTAAAGCCCCTACTCAATTTGAGAGGCTTTCTCATGTTCGGGGTAAGTACTTGTGAAAAGCAATGTATTATATCCTTTCCTCGTTAGTTTCTAAGTCTCTAACGCTAGGATAAAATCTTTTCAGCCGAGTGTGAAGCAAATATCCAGACTGTTCTTAACACTCTTGAGAACTTCCATATACCCATTCGTGCTGATCCCATTACTTCTTTTCTCGATTTAGATCCAGAAGAAGTTGTCCCGGAACCTGAGGAAACTGTACAAAATATTGAAACAGATCAAGTGACTGCGTCAGTCGATGATAGTCCTCAGGGTAACCGTTGTAGTCTTTTATTTGTAATTTTTACTTAGTAGAAATTTTGCTTGCTTTTCTCAAACGCTTGCCTGTATCAGCTCAAAATGCACCAGACGCTGATGCACCTCCACCTTCCGAGATCCCTGTTGAAGTGGATGTAGACATGACTGCATTTGTGGATATCGCTAAGAAACTAACACAAGTCCTTCCTAACGCTGAAACATCTCCAGTAAGTGAAGCGACTGTGCAGGCTGAGCGGTCGATAGAAGTGGCCCCTATCCCAACCGAGTCAATTGCATTTGTCCCTACTCGAACTAGATCTTCTCCTCGTGTCAAATGATGAATTCTACTTTGCCACCAGGGAGCTTGACACCAAGCAATTAGTCGATATGGGGATCAACTTTCAAAACACTCTCCATAGGACTGATGTCTCTAATTCTGCTAAATTTGAATTCTTTGAGCGATTTGCTGACCTGGGTCTCTACTCTCTTGAGCGTCTTCAATCTCGCCTTGAGTATATTCGGCAACCAGCGTTCAACGTGACAAAATTTGACAAGAAGCGTTTCAATTTTACTGGCCATTCTAAAGAATCTTTTTATCCCTTACGCCAGAATAAGATCGTCATCAAGAATCCTCATATGGGTGATTGGTCAAAGAATCCTGATGAAGAAATTCTTAACAGAATCGGGTACTCCGCTGACCCCAAAGTCGTTCATTCTCCTCAGAATGCTCTATCCCCTAAACCTCTCAAATTATGGAAAGGAAAAGGACCAGTTGTTGCTGAGCTTCCCAATCCTATTAATTCTTGGATAGAAGCTGAAGACCGTGAGTATCTAGCAAGAGTATCGGCTAAGGATTATGATGAAGAATTTGAACGCTTTGAAAAGTTTCTTGCAGCCACAAAAGATCAGAAGAAAGCTGATAAACTTGGAAAGCGATAGATGATGGATACTGCAAGAAGGACTGAAGAGTTCGTGTTGCATTTTTACACTCTAGAAGAGCTTGTGAAATATCCATTTCTGTTTCAATTTGGAGTAGATTACAGGCATAGAGGGTTCGCTGCGTTTCTACTCGAGCAACGTAAGAATCTGGTAGGCAATATTAGCGCTTTGCCTTATTACCGGCAATCAATAGAACGCTATATTCACCAGCATCTTAGCTTAATCGCTCAGGGAGGACGCTATGTTTATCATCAGTCTTAAGACTTTGTACAGGGACTTCTTCCCGATTTGAATGAAGATGCCTCCACCAGTAAACAACCTTTTTTGGCAGGGCAGAGTGCAATCCCCTTGAGTCTTCACAACGATCATGCTGAGTTTGTTGAACTCTACAGAGACAGGAGAGTGATCTTTGAGAATGCGCAATCGCTAGACATCTCCTTTATTGAATACTTTGGTCTGAATAACTTCAGAGGCTATAGTCTTCACCTAGTCTTTGTTTGTGAACAGAATGTACAAATGTCCAAGATGATTTCAAAACTCAGGTCAGTAGACCAAAAGGCTGCTCAAGCCCTTATGCCTTATTTATTGGACTTCTACAACTCTTACATTTCAGGAGTTGATCTGCCGGAAGGAGTGCAACTTGCACTAAGAAATGAAGAGCGCGAAGACACTATATTCTTTATCCCGCAGACCAACCTAATCAGTCCAAGGCACGCCATGGAAGCGATTGGAGATAGTTGAGATAGTAGAGATAGTAGAGAAAGTCACTCCTACTGTGGAAGCTGCTCAAATTCCAGACACTTCTTTTCCAGATATTTCTAGCGCCCAAGTAGTCGAGATCCCTACTCAAGAACTTGTTCATCAACCAGCGACTGCAGATCCATCCATGGATCAAGCGATTCAGGAAGTTCAGGAAGTCCTTGATGAGCCTGAAGAGCCTTTTGTAAGAGACAAATCTAAAGGCAAAGCTCCAGTTTCTAGCTCACATGGCCCTGAGGATTCTTCCTCCGACTCGGACTCAGATTCAGAGAGTGATCCAGAGGCAAGAGATTTCAAGAAAGCCGTTCGCAATTCTCTTAGAGATCTAACTGGCTCTTGTTCTCGTTTGGAAGAGCGCAGCAACGCAATCATTCATAATGTAGATTGACTGCTTAAGGCTGATATGAGTCACGCAAACAAGCTTTCGGTCACTATGCTGAACAGTATCGCTCCCCTCATCAAAGAACTTTCTGCCGATTTCAACAGAACGCTTGCCCAGAATGCATCAGTTGATACTGAGCGTCACAATTCTTCCAATTTAATCTCTCAGAGTATCGCTGAGCAAGTTGCTCTCTTGATAGATGAAGTCAAGCTTCTCCGACGGGACATCGCTGACTTCAAGACCTCCCTTGATGATTCCAAGAAGGGGGAAGATCTTAAAGAAAAGTCCCAGTCCAAGGCAATCTCTAAGACAGACAACAAGCACTGGCGATCTATGTTCGAGGAGATAGTGAGCATAAAGAAAATGCTTACTAAGAAGAGAAAGCCTAGATATTATCAAGGAAGGCACTTACTCCCAGACCCGTACGTTGAATTCTTAGACAGTATGGGATTTCACCCATATGCCGAACCGCTTAGAAGACCTATCAACTGGAAATCCACCAATGATCGAAGACAAAACATTTACCATGACTTGATCCGAGAACTTGGAATCCCTCCGAGGGATTGGGTGGAAAGATTGTTGGAGCTGGAAAAAAGCGCTAGACACAGAAGACATGACTGAAATGAAGTCCAGCATACAACTATGATAGATGTTGATAGACTTCTACTGGATTAGCAACTGAAATCTATCAAGAAGAAGAAGCAAATAGGAAGCGACAGAAAAGATGAATGATTATGTTGTTCTATATATTTCTGTTTGTCGCTTTAAAGTATTTTCTTTCAGTTGTAAATCATGTATGCTTAATTCTTCCATATGAATGAATGAATGATTTATCGCTGAAACATCTTGTTGAGGCAAATCTAACATTAGCTAACTTTACTAACTTTCCAAACGCTAACTTATAATTATTTTTGGATTTTTCTTTGAACTCTTAATATATAAAAGAGCTATAAGAGTTAAGGTCTTGACATCATCAAAAAGGGGGAAATTGTTAGGAATTTCATGTTAGATGTTTTGATGATGACAAGATAGGATTTTATGTTAGACCCCAAATATAATGTAAGTTTCTTTTTTTCATAGATCAATTGTATAAGCGTTTGAAAGTATGTAAGTTTATTTAGGCTTGTAATTTTTATCTTTGTAGATTTTAGACTAAGTATTAGATACCGAATCGCTAATAGAATTCTAGGTGAGTCTATTAGAGATAAAATTGAAGATCAGCGTCTGAAGTCAAATGAAGATGAAGATTCGTTATTAGCGTCTGTCAAACGTTAAAGAACTATTTCAGGATTTATGGATTAAGCGCTCAAAACACTCCAGCGATCAATATCAGATTCACCTGAAATAAATCCTCAAGTCATGAAGGACTTAACTGCAATCATTCAACGGACATTTATTTCCAACGGGAAGTAAATTCAAATGCATTAAATGCCTGATAAGAGCATTAAACGTGATAAGCTACTATGACTTGTGGACAAGCCGCCTTTTGACTAGACTGTCAGGATTTCAAAGTTTAAGTCTGCTCCCGTCCAATCGGAACCAGCAGAATTTCGGGAATGTCAGAGAAAAGGCTAATTAACGCGCGGCGTGAAGAACACACGCTCACATGTATCCAACGGACAATTTCTAAGAATAGCCTATAAATACCTCATTCCAGCAAACCCTAAATAAGAGATACATAAGTACATACACAAGAAAGTAAAAACTTTGCTGAAATATCTTTCTCAAGAAAAACTTAGAAACTCCATAGCCAAAACCTTTCAAGCTTTTTACATACATTCCAGACAGTCACAAATATCTCAAACATCTTCCAAAGAAGAAACCTAAATTCTTACTAAGATATTCCAAGTTGTTTGATCGTTCCAAAAACAAACAAAACTTGTGTGACAAAACCCTGAACCTTCCATCTAAGTGAGAAAGTTGTTGAAACCTCTTACAGGCAGCATTTCTGAGTAAGAGAAGCTTGTAGAAGAAGATCTTCATTGGTGCTGAAATCTGTGTGATCAAGGAGCCCGAGATCATTTTCACCTCTTTACTATCTTGTAGAAGATTCTGTGTGATTTTTTGACAATCAACTTAATAAATTCCCTCCAAGTGAAAAAGGAGAAGAATGACGTAGCTGGGATTACATCACCCAGTGAACCTTACAATTTCTTGTGTTATTTACTTTTATTATTGTCTTGTTTTATATTCTCTTATTTATTCTGAAAAAGACAAGCTAAACTGCTAAGCGACTATTTAACCAAAACGAACGCTAAAAGCTTTAAAATTATTTCCGCTGTGCTAACCCTGATTAAGCGATCTAAGCGCTACCCTACTTTGGTAAATTGCTAAAATCACTAAGTCTAAGTTATCTTTACTGTGGCGCCTGACCCAAGCGCTCAGCTTCCTAAGCGTTCTAATCTTTTAAAGTGATACGAAATTTTTGAAGTCGAAAAAGACTTCAGGGTCTATTCAACCCCCCCCCCTTCTAGACCCTTTCGTCTGCCACTTGGGACCACCAGGTATTCACTTATGCAATGGATTATAGATGGTGAGAAGATGCAAAGAACAAAAAAATGAGGTCGTGGTCCCGAAGACGCCCAAGGAAGCGTTTTTCGCAACGAAGGCTGAAGGACAAAGAAATCATTTACTTTTTCATTTTTATGAGACAATGTTTTTAGGAAGAATATTTTATCATGTTTTTGAATTAATGTTGTGAACCGTGTTTTTCTCCACCTTGGTTTATGGGGGTGGAGATTCAATGTTTTTATTAAGATGTGTTTTATTATTTTTGGTTCTATAATTAATTCTTTCAACATGCTATCTTCATACAACTATTTAATCAATTCATAATCTCAATGTCCAAATATTAAGAATGTGGCTTATATTTATACCATAGTTCAAAGTTAATGAAATGTATATCAGAATATTATCGAGCAATAGAACATAAATATATTATAGTACACTCAATTTATCGAGAAAAATAGTCTAATTGTCAATAGTTATCATAAGGTAACACATTCAAAGAAATTGTATTACATGAAATATAATTAAAATTACACGTACACTGTTAAACTTAAATTTCTAATAGAAATAAGTTCACTATTAACTTAGTGATATACACTCATCCATTGTATTTAGTAATACATTCATTAGATCTTATGACATAGGTCTCTAAAAAAAAAGTGGAAATATGATTAGCAAAAACAACATCTAAGATATTCAATATTATCATATGTTATCGCCGATAATTAAAATTACACGTACATTGTTAAACTTAAATTTCTAATAGAAATAAGTTCACTATTAACATAGTGATATACACTCATCCATTGTATTTAATAATACATTCATTAGATCTTATGACATAGGTCTCTAAAAAAAGTGGAAATATGATTAGCAAAAACAACATCTAAGATATTCAATATTATCATATGTTATTGCCGATAATATCTCAATATGCCAATAATATCGGTATTAGCGATATTATGCAATATTATTGAATGTTATTGACAATATGTATAATCTCAAAGAATAATAGATATCACCCAATATTATCGTGTAACTAATGATATTATCGGATATGTGGCTGATATATAGAGGCTCTACAAATAGAGTTCTCAAAAAATCTAGATAAATATGTAAAGCAAGAAATGTTAAGGGCATAACTATAAGAAGGTAGAAACATGGAAGGCTTGCCATGTAATGAGGCCAACCACATCGAAGGCATTAAAATTTCTGAGTAAAGCAACCCAACAATGACTAAGCTCGAGCTATGAGAAGTACAAAATGCCGTGGTTTTATGGGAGAACGAGGGGGGAAATCAAAAATAAAATGAAGAACAGCGAAAAATAGTACTACAGATATAAAGCATTCCCCAAATTAATACAAAAATATTGTGTAATTAATTAATGTATTTTTTTATATTTCTTGATAATATTAAAATTATAATGTAATTAAAAATAATTGATATATTTTCAAATAAAATTGAGATTATACAAAAATAGTTTTATTATATATAATAATTTGTATAATTTACATACACAACATTACATATAACATCTATACTTTTAAAAAACACTACAAATAACACCAAAGGGGTACAATTGTCCAAAGAATTCGAGTTTCCAGGTTCAAAAAAATTTCCCGCCAAAATAAGGGGTATTTTCTGAAGTTCACAAAAATTTTAAAGCGTCGTACTGAAACCCTAATGAAAGGTACCGATTGTTGGACGAACGGAAACGTTAAGATGTTAGATGTAATTTTTTGAACTAGAGGGTGTAAATCGTAATCAGGCAATACCTCAGGGGTACCCAATGTAATTATCCCTATATATAGTGTTGGAAATCACAATATATAAAGCTCTATCTCAGCTCATTTACAAAGGATTAAAGGATGAAAAAGTGCAGTCTAAATCCTATCACTACTACAAAAAGAGCCTATTACAGCGTCCCAATTACAGCGATTTTTTGAAAAACCGCTGAACGGAGGGGGCTATTACAGCGGTTCGTGAAAGAACCGCTGTAATAGATAAAACGCAGCACCTATTACAGCGATTCTTTCACGAACCGCTATAATAGGTGTCAGGCCTATTACAGCGGTTCTGTAGAGAACCGCTGTAAAAAGGCCAGAACCGCTGTAATAGGCCTTTTACAGCGGTTCTCTACTAAACTGCTGTAAAAGGCGGCCAAAAAAAATGAAAAATACCTATTACAGCGCTTCTTATGTGAACCGCTGTAATAGGCCAAAACGAAAAAATTTGAAACACTTTTATCTTCCCGCTTCTCTCTCTCACTCTCAAAATTTAAAACCCATTTCAGATTTTCTCTCTCTCTCTACTCTCGGTCTCTCTCTCTCGGTCCCCCCCCCCCAAAAGCTCGGCACCACCGCCGCTGCCGCCACCACCACCACCACTTACCAGCGCCGCCGCCACCACCACCACGATCGTAAGCTTCTTCTTTTTCTCTCTCTTTCCCTCTCTCTCTCTATATATATATATATGTATATTTGTATATGTGTATATGTGTGGGTGTATGTATATTTGTGTATGTGTGGGTGTATTTATTTTGTGTATATGTGTATATTTGTGTATGTGTGGGTGTATTTATTTTGTGTATATGTGTATATTTGTGTATGTGTGGGTGTATTTATTTTGTGTATATGTGGATGGGTGTGTGTATATTTGTGTATATGTGGATGGGTGTATGTATATTTGTGTATGTGTGGATGGGTGTATGTATATTTGTGTATGTGTGGATGGGTGTATGTATATTTGTGTATGTGTGGATGGGTGTATGTATATATGTGTATATGTGGATGGGTGTATGTATATTTGTGCATGTGTGGATGGGTGTATGTATATTTGTGTATATGTTGATGGGTGTATGTATATTTGTGTATGTGTGGATGGGTGTATGTATATTTGTGTATATGTTGATGGGTGTATGTATATTTGTGTATTTACGAAAATATTTCTCGGTTGAAATGTTGTGGTATCGGAATGACACGAAATTCGCACGGTCATAGAGAAACGGTATTCTAAACAAAACGCATGAAATTTTCATGCGATCTTGGGATTTTAGCCATCTGAGATCGTTTAAGGCCTCAAATTTGCGTTTTTTTACGAAAATAGGGTGTTTTTGTAATAAAATGCAAATTTGAGGCCTTAAACGATCTCAGATGGCTAAAATCCCGAGAGCGCAAGAAACTCTTGCGTTTTGTTCAAAATGCTGTTTCGCTATGACCGTGCAAATTTTGTGTCATTCCAACACGGTAACATTTCAACCGCAAAAATAAAATATTAAAAAAAAAATACTACCTATTACAGCGGTTTTGGAAAAAACCGCTGTAATAGGTCCCGGAAAAAAAAAATTTAATTTTTTTTTTATAACAGCAGTTATTTGTATAACCGCTGTAATAGGGTACACCTATTACAGCAGCGGTTATAAAAATGACCGTTGTAATAAGTGTCTATTTCAGTGGTTTTTAACTGCTGTAATTGGCCTTAACCAATTACAGCGATACCTATTACAGCGGTTAAAACCGCTGTAATTGGCCAAAAAAAAACCGCTGTAATAGGTCATTTCTATAGTAGTGTATGCAACACAAGCGCCGTAACAATGTTCTGTTACACGCACAGACAGAAGGGAGGGGGCCCCCCCCCTCTAATTTTGAGGGGGGAAATTTTCCTACAAAATTTTAATTTTTCACATTTTGCCCCCTATAAATTTTTTATTTTTGACATTTCGCGCCCCTCAAAATCTAAAAATATTAAGATTTCTCCAAATATTTACATTTGCCCCCCCCCCCCCCGACCTCTGTATCCTGGCTCCATCCCTGGTTACACGCGCATATGTGTGATAAGTGTATAAATGGGTGGTTAAGATGTAGAGAGAGAATTTTCAATTTTATCTCCACACTTTTTTTTTCTCCACGCTCTACCTACGAGTGTATACACTTATCAATACTGATGTGTGAGTGTATACACTTATCAATGATATAACAAAGAGTATCACACGGTTATGTTATATGGAATTTGGATTGCAAATTGTGAGAGTAATCAACCGAGAGCTAAGAGCTGATAATGCATAGAGACCGAGAAAGGAAACTAATATTTAGAAAGTGCAATTAAATGGGAGGCTAGGCTAGAAAAGTTGCACTAGTATAGAAAAATCATTGTAACATCCGGTTTCCGCTGTTGTTAGTACAGACTATTCGCCAGGCATATTTCGACCTTGGGTTACAGTCACAAATTATTCCTTTTTGAAATTTGTATGCAATCATTGAAAGTGTTTAACAATTTATATGTTTTTTTTTAATCTCATTTTTGCAAAACATTCCATTGAAATAAAACCCATTTCAGTCAGATTAAATGAATAGCAGAAGTCAGTCATATTGTTCCTGTTCAAATTTGCACCCTTCATTAATCTGCGAGGGCTTCTCCATGAATGTTCTACGTACACTCAGTCAGCATAGAATTCTTAATTTTCTGGTCACGGTTCATTTAAAAATTTACGAAAATTCCCGCGATGCGTCTTTGACTAATTTGAGGGGCTTTTACTAAGTTTCCTTTATAATATACACACACGACGTAAATTGTGGGATTAGAACTTTCCTAATCTTTCATAAAAAAATCAAACTGAATAGAGAACATATAAATAATACAACAAACTCACATAAGTATCGAAACATAAAGCAAATAATATCAAATAAAGACAAACTCCATTACAAAATACCGATCACCAGAGATGGAGCCAAGGGGGGCTTGTAGGGGTGCCCACCCAGCTTCAACTTTGAGAAAATTATTTTTTTGCACTATGAATCTTTTATATTTAAATTTCTACCCTCTTAAAATTTAAAATTATCAAGGTTAGCCCTTATGTTTTTGTGTTCGCCCCTGAACCCCAAATTCTGGCTCCGTCCTTGCCGGTCACAACATTAACATTCAGTCTTTGGACACAAATATTAATATGTACGTGGTATTCTTGGTGTAGTAATCAAATATTGACGATAAGACATATCAAACATTAGATCTTCCATTGGGCTGATCAATTGTTCACATGTAAACCGAATAATTTCCACGTGTTTATCACCACAAGTGCATATTTAACCACCCTAAGCAATGACCTTCCTTTGGGCCGGAACAAAAAAAAAGCAACACGCATGATCTGCATTCACGAAACCTTTTAACAATCAAAATTGAGTCAATTTCCAAAAGAGAGCTCACATTAAAAAAATCTTGTTTCAATTAAATCAATTTCAAATGCTTTGAATCTCAAAAGAGACAATTATGCAAATATTTGAATCTAAATTTCTGGGGTATGCTGTCAACCATAGGCCCTCCGCACCGCGTCTTTCTTTAAAAAAAATTTAAAAAATAATTTTTTTAACGCAACCCTAACAACAGCGCCTCCATGTGAAATTCTAGGTAATTTTTCACATCTAAAGTCCAAAATTGCGAAATTTCTTCAACCCAAATCAATCATTAACAACATATATTCGTATAACGCATTAAAACATGCAAATCATATCATAAATCTTGTTAATTCACATGAATTAACACGAAATATAAGAAGAACAGCCGCAATAAGAACTCAAATAGATCATGAATTTGAATCTACCATATCCGGAATCATAAAATCCAAGAAAGATATAAATATAATCAAGAAACGAATAAAGATATTGATTCTCAATTATTAAACATGAGTCGTTCAGATACCACTTGTTGGATCTGAATTTAATCGGTGAAAACCTTCACCAAACCCGAGAACTCCATATTCAATCATAAAGAATCAAGGAATGAAAGCGGGAGTGTACTTGAATCAGTCATATCGAAGATATTCTTGAGTCTTGGCAGTTGGTCTTCCAAAACAATATGTAGTCCTTTGAGTTTCTTTTGGGGTCTCTCAATTCTCTCGGAAAATGGAAAATCAGAAGAATAGTACGATACGTGTGACTTGGGGAATACAACCCTTTTACAAGTGAACTGCTATTGACTTTCTATTATTCCAACTAGCCCATCCTAAGAAATTAAATTAAAAAAAAACGGTTTCTTCACATAAATCACACACTTTCCTTAATTGCTTTACAGCCCTAAAACAACCATATTTTGAATTATCACACAATCAGGCTCAAATTAATATGATGACTTTTAATACACGATCTTCACATGTTGACCATACGATAGATTATAAATCCAACAATAAATATTAGTATTTTTTTTTAATCTGGACAATGCTCACCATGCCTTTAATTTCTACTAGTGTATGTATATATATAATATTCATGAAAATTGGATTAGCTTTGGACCCTAACCCAAGTAGCATCTATATATTTAAATTGGAATAAAACTCTAAAACATTAAGATTGCACTAGAAATAATATTGTAATAAGGAAATACATCATTAAATAAAATGTATTTTCTTAGATAGGAAAACAGAGATAAGATTATCTTCTCTTCTCAATCATTATGTCTCCATCTCTCTTAGATTCCAATATATAAGAATCTAAACAAGTACGTTGTTGAAATTATGAGGAATCTACTTTTCAAATTTGGATCTTATCCCATAAGAATATAATTCCAATGTTGATAGAGAAATGGTATGGATAGCTAATTGATTCCTCAGCAACTTTCCAAATCATGCATGCATTCCTTGATCGTACCTATAAATATCAATGGTTGTTGCCTTTTAATTTCATCAACTCAAACATAAATATATATAGTTTTAAAGGAATATATATACAGTTTCTAATTTTACGAGAATGGCGACTCAAGTTGTTAGCCCGATTGACAGAAACAAGCTTGGAGATAATAGCCCCAAACATTGAATGATGCCTGGAGATAATAGCCCCAAACATGGAATGAAGCCTGCAGAAGGCATTACCCCGATTTCATATCATAGATCTTGCATGCCGGGCCGTCAATGAATACAACAAGGAGCACGTATGTTCTTTTCTTCTCCTTTAATTTTTCCCTTTCTTTTAGAATATATATAATAGACAGTATGCTAGATTTACTTTTCTCTCTCTATATATATATACATATATAATGGGTTTAAATTTTCAATATATATAATTTTATGCATGGTGATTTCAGAAAACATCATTGATATATATATATATATATATATAGGGTCAAGATTTAATACATACCCTCTCTTAGATAAGATCTAAGACCCAATATACACCATTGGATACATTAAATCCAACAGTCCACAATTAATCAATAAATAGGCTGGATATTTGGCTCCAATTGTATCAAGGGGTATAACAGTCAATGACATCATTTTACAGCATTTAACCAACCAAAAAAAAGGGAAAAAATCTTTCCTAAAATCTCTCCATTTGAAACTGCCGAAATCTCCCCTACAATCTCTCAATTTGTTGCCAAAATTAAATCACAGAAAATTAATAAAATCAGTTATTGATTGAATTAAAATCTGAAATTTCAGAATTTCTCAAAATCTAAAATCTGAAATTTCTGAAATCTCCAACGTGAGATTGAAAAAATCAAAATCTGAAATATTGAATTTCTGAATTTTGCATTAACTCGTCGGTGTATACTGGTTTGTGTTGTAGTGTATAATAATGAATCTAATGTATAATCTGTTATACCATTCTATATAGTTGTGTATAAAATTCACAGTGTATAATGGTTTGTATTGTAGTGTATAATTATTTGTATTGTAGTGTATAATGATTTGTATTGTAGTGTATAATAATGAATCTAATCTATAATTTGTTATACTATTCTATAAAATAAGATTTATAAGTTGAATCCATAAAGAAGAAGATAACAATTGCTATAAGTTCCTGTGTTAATAATATGATTTTTGTGTAATGCATATACATCATATATATTGATGTGTATTTTGATAAGTTACATATATGCACGCTTGCATAATATGCCTACACTTTTTTCAAAATTAATAGAAATTGCTGTCTTATACCACCAATGAATGCCTGATAGCTGTTCACCCATCAAAACACGTCAAATAAATTCTATTAGTGAAGAAAAACAATGGTTTGTGGGAGACTTCCAATGGTTTGTATTGTAGTATATAATAATAAATCTAATCTATAATTTATTATACCATTTTATATAGTTGTGTATAAAATTCACAGTGTATAATGGTTTGTATTATAGTGTATAATAGTTTGTATTGTAGTGTATAATAATGAATCTAATCTACAATCTGTTATACCATTCTATATAGTTGTGTATAAAAATTCACAGTGTATAATGGTTTATATTGTAGTGTTTAATGGTTTGTATTGTAGTGTATAATGGTTTGTTATTGTAGTGTATAATGGTCCGTTACAGAGAAATAAAGAGAAACTCATTTGTTCAAATTCACTCTATCTATTACATTAGAACAGTTGCTTAATGATGATTTGCAGACTCATAATTGATAACAGAAGAAGAATTCAGAAAAAATTGAATTGAAAACAGAAGAAGATGATGAATAGGGATTCGATTTCTGCATATCCTTCGATCTTTACAGCCCCGATCTCGAATTTTACTGAAAAACAATCGATTTGATGATGAATTGAGCGTGAAAAAAACAATATCTCGTATCAATTTTGTTGGAAAACAACCGATTTGATGATGAATTGAACGGGTAAAACGATATCTCGAATCAATTTTACTGAAAAACAATCGATTTGATGATGAATTGAATGGGTAAAAAAATATCTCTTATCAATTTTGCTGATATATGTGATTATGGAAAGAATATAATGAAATCGGTTATGGCTCGTGAAACTGGGGATTTGATTTGATACTGTGTATTAAATTGAATCTGTTAGTTATAATTTAATGACTAAAAAGCCCTTTACATAATTAAAACAAATTATTAAATCAGTTAAATGTGTTAAATGTAGACCTTGGGATCAAATTGAATCAAAGGCCTAGATTGGGTCTTATATCTTACATAATGGCAAGGGATGTATTTGATCCATATCCTATATATATATATATATATATATATATATCCGGTGATTCCGGTGATTTCTCCCCCTCCCCACCCCCACATTAGCTTCTGAATATATCTTCAACCATCTCAGTTATAAATAAAGCATAGTATGAATTAAACAATTAATGCTTTTATTTATATGATATAATACTTATGTTGATCCTTGTGGACTTATAACTTATGTGGATATATATGGTTGTTGCTACTCTTCTTCTACATTAGTAAACAGAACATGTCCTAAATATTAAAATTGTATTTTTCTCATATTCTTTTTAATATGTACACGTCACTTCAACATTTTAGGAAAAAAATTATATACATGACGTGCATATAATAGATAAAACAGAGGATGAAATACCATATGAAATAGCAAAATTCGATCGGATATTCAATGTTATCAGTTGATCGTACTAATTTATTTTTATATAAAATAATTAAAAAATGTAAAAAAAAATAGTTCAAATGTAGAAAAAGAAAACTCAACGAGAAATTTACTTTTTTCTAAGATAGATTCTGGATGATTAAAACTACTAGGGAAAATCGCGCTTTTGATACCGTAATTAACCACCTGTACACTTTTAATACCAAACATTTTAAAAATCTCGATTTTGATACAAACTTTACCATTTTTTTCTTACTTTTCATACCACCGGTAGTTTTCTTCACAAAAAAATTGGGGGATTTGGTGCGATTTCTTTACCAATTGGTAAGAAGTGATCGATTTCTTCACAAAATGGTAAGTAGTGGTTCGATTTCTTCACAAATCGGTAAGAAGTGGCCGATTTTTTGTGAAAAAAACTAACAGTGGTATGAAAAATGAGAAAAAATGGCCAAGTTTGTATGAGAAGTGAGATTTTTAAAATGTTTGGTATCAAAAGTGTACAGGTAGTCAATTAGAATATGAAAAATGCGATTTTCCCAAAGTACTATATATATATATATATAATATTGATTTCATTTTAGGGTTAATTACACTAATTACCCCCTTATTTAGTATAATTACAGTCCAATATACTTATTTGAACACATAACAAATATCCCCCTCTTATAATAAAACATTACAATCGCCCCCTTTCATAAAAAAACTAACAAAATTTGCTAACATCATCAAAATGTATTTTCTAAATTTCTTATTTTGCCCTTTAGGGTAATTTTTCATATTAAGGAGAATGTAATTGTAATTTTAAATTTTTAATATTGCCTTTTGCACAACTTTGAATTTTTGATACTTTCCCTCTAATTATCCTATCACTAAAAAGAAGAAAGTCAAATCTAGCTATAACACAAAAAGATCTGAAAAAGGATAACTTTAGGTACGTACTTTGTTTGCTAAATAAAAAATCAAATAAATAAGGTAAGTTATGTGATATAATTGTGAACTTTAACGTGCTTTGAAAAAATATTATTTTTGGTCCCCCAGTTATACGCCTAATTCAATTTTGGTCCCTCATTTACACTGCTCATCAAATATAGTCCCTAAACTATCATATTTTCATCACATTCCTTTCGTTTAATTTTCCATCAAATTGGTAGCTGTTGGAGTTAATTGAAATGTCAAAAATTATATTTAACACCCCAGAAGCACAAATTTTGATAATTCCTACCCCATAAAAAAATAACTAACAAATTTTACCCTTTTATCATAATTTTTCAAAGTTGAAGATAGAATTAGCAATTCACCATTGTTGTGTGATGGTTTCTTGTCTTTTTTTAATGTTAGTTTTACTCATATACACTTCTCAAAACCCATCTCCCCACTTTAAATAGACTCTACAAACAAAACAACAACAATAGAAAAATAATCAAGATAGATGAAAGAACAAAAACTAAAAAAAAGTAGAGAGGACAAAGGAGCGTGGTACTTTGAATTCCATTCAAGTCTATAAAGGAATCAGCTTCTAGTCCTTAAGCACATAACATTACCTTAATAGAATCTCGCGCAAACAATGGGAATACTGAATTACTTAATAAAAAAAGATACATTTGGTCATTCGCTAAAGTCGTAGATAAGGAAGAGAAGTGGATTGTGATGTAATTTGTCAATAAAATTAAGAATAAATGATGAAATTTGTGAATTATTTGTTTTGGGTGGAAAGTGTCAAATTTGTGCTTTTGGGGTGCAAAATTTAATTTTTGACATTTCCATCAACCTCAATAGTTATCAATTTGAAGGAAAATTAGACGGAGCGGCCACAATTGATAATATATGGTAGTTTAGGGACTACATGTGATGAGCGGTGTAACTGGGGGGCCAAAATCCGATTAGGTATATAACTTGGGGACCAAAAAGGCAATTTCCCCCTTTCTTTTCAATTTTGCGCGCTGCCCATTGAAAACTTGCGGAATTTCACACGTATGCACACTCCGTTATGTTTTTAAAATAAGAAGAATTACTTAATGCAATTTAAAATAAATTTTTATATTTAAAATATATTATGATTTAGATACTCATTCCATCAACTTATCACTCGAAAAAGTTCAATAGTTTTGAATAATTAGTTTGTGATTGTGGACTAAACTACTCTATAATTTCTTAGGTTAATGGATTAATCAATGGGTTCTTTTCTGTATAAAAAAAAAATCTTTTTGGTCTTTTAAGCTTATAAATTGCGTAATAAGAACTCGGAGCAGTAGTTTATAGAGCCAAAGGGCTTTATGTAATTATCTGGTTACTGCTCCTAAAAACTCGAAGCTCTCTGGAAACCCTCGCACCCATGGCCCCCTAGGGTTTCGGCGCACCGGTCTGCTCAGCCTCCGTGCATGGCGAGCCAGACCCAGATAAAGCACCGTCTATGGTGATCTCACCTAATAAAGTCACAAAGAACAAGCTCAAATGGAATCTGTTAGGGGCGGATGAGGTGCAACACCCAAACACTAACCTTGATGATCCAAAGACGTTTTCCAATCCGAACACTTGCGGGGAGGGAGGGAATATGGATATGGTGGATCAACAGCCGGAAGAAGATGACTCTGACATGAACAACACTCACGGGCAGGACAATTCCCGAACGAATGCTTGGAAAATTGATAATTTACGTCAAGCATGGAATCGGAAAACGATAATACTACGGTTTTACACCGGCGAAGGCGAAGAAGATGATTTCGATCAGGCCGAACATAGTGAGGATGAGGCCGATGATTCAATACCCAATTATACGATTCCAGCCAAAGACCTCCAGCGCTTGGCCAATCCTTATAGGCGTGCCCTTGTGGTCAAGGTTTTAGGTTGAAAAGTGGGTTACACCATGCTCAAGCAACGGATGAAAGCTCTTTGGAAAATCCCCTATGATATCAATCCCGTCGATCTAGGTAATAAATTTTATCTCGTTCATTTTCAGATTAAAGCTGAGTATGATAAGGTACTTAAAGAGGGTTCATGGATGATTATGGGACATTACTTAACTGTTAGGAAATGGGATCCATCATTCAATCCCAAAAATGCTAGAATTTTGAATACTATGATTTGGATTCGCTTTCCAGATTTACCGATACACTATTACAACGATAAACATCTTCGCGGTATGGGCAATCTTATCGAAAAATTTTGGGGTATTGATAAAAACACTGAGGAATCGTTCCTAGGTAGATATGCAAGAATATGTATTGAGCTAGACTTAGACAAACCACTTGTACCAGCCACTAAGGTGAACAAAAAATTGAGAATAGTGGAGTATGAAGGTCTATCTTTAATCTGTTTTACATGTGGTGCGATTGGACACCGGAAAGAAATGTGTGGATCACAAACAACAAAAGGGAATGGGGAAGTTCAAGGAAGTGAAATACCTAAGCAAGTGCCACCCTCCACTCTTGGGCCATGGAATATTGTACCTCCTCGGACACGAAGAAGGGGCCCAAGAAAGGAGAATGTCATGGGAGCAGAGAAGGAGCCGTCCATATTCTACTTTGGAACAGGGCCACGAGATGAAATGAAGACAAATGATAACTACACAGGTCCAGATTTGGATAACAATAATTTGAGGAAGCAGGTAGCTACCGAGCTCATGGGAAACAAAAAGTAATAAATACGAATCCTACAGGGAGTGGATCGAGGTTCTCTGCATTGTATGAATTGGAAGAAAAAATAGGGTCAGAGTTAGTAGATAGGGAGCAAGAATTAGCTAGCAGTGCGAGATTGACTGCAGGGGCCACCAAAGTTTGGAGAAGGGTCAAGAAATCGATACCAAAAAATATTGTGAAAAAGGAAAGGATAGCACCAATTGCGCATGGTACTACTATTCTATTCGTAACAGCTCTATAAATCCGGTGGAAGGCCAGGACCGTGAAGGGGTTATTTTCAATTCAATATCAATGCAACCGTCCTCGAGCAACACACCGAACGTAAGGGATCAGCGTGTAGCTCTGGTGCAAGGATCCGAATTTGATCATACTAGACCTCCGGAGTATAGCAGGGAAGACAACTTTAGCTCCGATGATAAATCAGTAGAAGAGCATGATATGTCAAATTGTGTTGTTCACAGTGGTGACTGGGGTTCGAGCGACGTTTCACGCTCTGCACCACAAGAGGGTAGAGATACGAACTTTGACATGACCACAGTGAGGGGGATTTTCAACCCCCCCCCCCCCAAGTATAATCCTTTGTTTTATCGGAACTTTTCCCTCTGTATAAATTTAATGACATCTATTTTTTGGAATTGTAGGGGTACAGCGCAACCCGAATTTTTGAGTTCGCTACGAGAAGTTCTTAATCGGCATAAGCCGATGATTCTTGTGCTTGTGGAACCGCGGGTTCCAGGTCACAAGGCTGACATGATTATGAAATTTAGTAAGTTTGATAGATTTGAACGAGTTGAAGCCAGAGGATTTGCGGGGGGCATCTGGTTACTGTGGAACTCCATCGAGGTAAACATTGAAATTGTTGAGGCAAATGAGCAGAGTATCACTTCTATTATACATAAGGAGTGGGATACTCCCTGGGTCTTAACAGCAGTTTATGCGAGCCCTCACGTGGAGACTCATAACCACCTCTGGGCACATATTACTCGCATAGCCCCTCATATACACGGTCCTTGGGTAATTGCAGGTGACATGAATGTAGTTACGACTCCAACAGAGAAAACGGGGGTAACTCCAATTGACATGGCCAGATGCCAAAAAATTTTAGACTGTGTCACTAGTTGTGAACTTATTGATTTGAAATACATCAGGTCTCCATTCACTTGGGCTAAAGGGGGGCGGTCTCCCTTGCAGGAAAGATTGGACCGGATTCTTTGTAATGATAGCTGGAGACTTGAATTCCCTCAAGCCACGGTGCGGCACCTTCCTAGAATCGGGTCGGATCATGCGCCGGTGAAACTCACTCTAGCCGAAAACACAAAGTTTAAGGGTAGTTTGGATCATTTTCGATTCCAGTCTGCTTGGTTCACTCATCCTAACTTCAGCGAAATGGTCGAGCAGCAATGGAAATTGAAGCGGGAACAGGGGTTCCACAAACAAGTACAACATAATCAAATGGCTGCTTATACTTAGAATCAAGATACCTTTGGAAATATTTGTAGGCGTAAACAGCAACTTATAGCTCGCATATCAGGCATTCAGAGGGTGCAAGGACTCAGCTTTCGAGTCTCACTTCAAAAATTGGAAATCAAACTTCAATCCCAATATTTTGAAACATTAAGGCAGGAAGAGCTATTTTGGAAACAAAAAAGCTAAGACTCAATGGCTAAGAGCAGGGGACCTTAATACTCGAATTTTTCATCTTTCAACAGTTAATCGATAGGGAAAAGCTAAAGTACACTCGTTGGAAAGAGACGATGGACATGTGGAGAATAATCAGATAACTCTACAGCACATGGCTGTAAAATTTTATAAAGACCTGTACGGTCAAGGGGAACCCGTGGCCATGTATACTTGCACACCGAGATTTTTGAAGCTTAAGGATAGCCATATCAATCTCCTAGCTCGTCTGGTAACCAAGTTGGAAGTTAAAAAAGCTCTTTGGGATATGAGTCCGTCTAAATCCCCAGATCCAGACAGAATTCAGCTTATGTTTTATCAGCGGTGTTGGGATACAATGAGAGATGATGTCTTTCAAATGGTCCAACAAGCTCTTTATTCAGGTAAGATTGACCCATGTTTAAATCAATCTCGCATTGTGTTACTTCCTAAAGTGAAAAACCCTACACATCTCTCACCACTTTGACCAATTAGTCTTACGAATGTAAGCCTGAAAATTGTCACCAAAATGTTGGCTAATCGTATCCAAGAGTTTATTGATGAACTTATCCCGAAATCTCATAGTTTTATTCTGAGTCGTCAAACAATTGACAATGTGTTAATTACTCATGAAATTTTACATGATTTAAGTCGGCTAAAAGGCAAAAAAGACTACTACATTGCCAAAATTGATTTTGAAAAGGCTTATGATAGGATTAATTGGAGTTTTCTTGAGAATGTGTTAGGTGAGATTGGTTTCCCCGAGGCTTGGATCACGCTCATTATGGAGTGTACCACTAGAGCTCAACTATCCCTCTTGTGGAATGGTGAAGCAACAGAGTGGTTCGTTCCACAGCGTGGTCTAAGATAAAGGGACCCCCTGTCACCTTATTTGTTTGTATTTTGTGTGCAGAAGTTAGGTTGCTTGATTGACTTGGCAATAAGGGAGCGAGTATGGAGACTGGTGCCTACCTCTAGACATGGCCCCTATATTTTGCATTTGATGTTCACCGATGATTTGTTGCTTTTTGGAGAGGCCACAGCTCAACAAGCAAATACGACAATGCAGACATTGCAATAATCTTGTCATCTATCGTGCCAGGCAGTGAATTCACACAAATCCAAATTATTCTTGTCCAAGAACGTTAAACCAGAGGTCAAATGTCGTCTGAGTACCATTACAAAACTGGGAATCACGGAGTCTTTAGGACGATACCTTGGTGTTCATCTTCAGCAAGGCCGTGTTTTGCGTAAGGATTATGAATTTCTGGTGGAAAGAGTTAAAAAACGCCTTCAGGGATGGAAACGCAAACACCTCTCATTAGCCGGACGAGTGACCTTAATCAAGTCGGTAACGGAATCACTTTCGGCTTACCATATGCAAACAATGCGTCTTCCATTAAGCGTGTGTGATGCAGTCGACAAGGTAAATCGTCAATTCCTTTGGGGTGGATCAAAGGTGGAGCGTAAAATGCATCTTGTGAACTGGGATATAGTGTGCAAACCGAAAAGCCAAGGGGCATTAGGACTACGGCATACAAGGATTACTAATTTGGCCTTACTTAGCAAGCTGGGTTGGTAACTCCTTAAAGATGAAGAGAGTTTGTGGGTTCAAGTGTTCAAGCATAAATACATTCTGCGTCACAGGGCCCGGGCAAAAATGCGACATCAAGTACTTGGCATAGTATCCAAGCGGTTCTTCCGCTACTTAAGTTGGGAACTAAATGGATTGTGGGTAATAGGAGCACAATTAAATTGTGGGAAGATGTCTGGCTGGAGGATTCCCCGTTAGCTACAATATGCGACCAGCCCATTTTTCAAGAGGGCCTTCGGTGCACCATTGATACTTACTGGATTCAGGGACACGGTTGGTATTGGGAGGCACTACAGTGTTTGCCCGAACATGCAAAAAATCGGTTACAAGAAGTTGAATTGAATCCTTCTTCGACTCAGAAAGATATGCCAAGGTGGCTTTTTTCCCCGGATGGTAGATACAGCAACAAGAGTGCTTACGAGATGTTAACTCGGACCCCCATGATGATGAACGAATTGAAATCGTGGAGAAAAATTTGGCGGGTTCCGGGTCCACACCGTCGTCGCATGTTTCTATGGCTATTACGTCATAACAAAGTGATCACAAATTCGGTACTAAGGAATAGGAGAATAGAGGTTTCAGAATTCGGTCCTATTTGTCAAACCGAAACAGATACCCGATACACGCTACCAGGGATTGCAAATTTGCGAAAAAAAATTGGCACCAAATTGTCCATCCTAACTTTCATAACTCTTTCTTTTCAAGCACTGCGAAGGATTGGATAGACTGGAATTTGTCACATGTGATCAATAGGTATGATTGGTGTGAAAAATGGAATCTTGTATTTACTGAGACGGTTTCTTTTCTATGGCAGGTTCGTAATGAGGTGACTCACGGTACCCGAGCCGAGCTTCCAAATAGGGAACTAGATATGTTATGTAAATGAATTGACAGAACAGTCGATGCCCTTAACTTTGATCCGGATGCAATGCTCCAGCAGATACAAACGGGTTGGACAAAACCGGCACACGGTTACACAAAGCTTAACGTCGATGCAGCGGTTACTTTGGGGGGCCTTGTGGGGGTTGGAGGTACTCTTAGAGATGAGCATGGAACTTGGTTAAGGAGGTTCAATGGTCACACTGACCCGTGCTCGTCTATGGAGGCTGAGATGCATGCCATTCTATTGGGACTAGAGATGGCGTAGGCCACAGGAAAAAAGAAATTGATTGTCGAATCAGACTGTAGAGCCGCACTTAATAGCATTGTGGAAACCTCCATGGAACATCACTACTTTGATGTGATTTCTAGCATTTGTAGTGTGCTGAGCCGAGACTGGGAGGTCTCTTTTCAATTTACTTGGCGAGAAGCAAATCAAGTGGCAGATGCCCTAGCAAAATTGGGTATATCTACAAATATGCATTACATGAATGCACCTTGTTCACAAATTTATCACCTCTTAGATAATAATAGAGGTGGCCTTACTTGGCCTCGTTTTGTGACTATTACTCCAGGTATATCGGACTAAGGAGTATTTTTTGGGTACCCCCCACCCCCCTCTTCTAGAATAAAAAAAAAATAGTATTTTATTAGTATTTCTAATTTGAGTACTGTTATATATACATGAAAATTTGCTATAATTTTAGGTTCTTGAGCTGAGTAGAACTTATATTTGGATCGAACTAAAATTCTTTTAACATATGGTTGTACTAGAAATAATACTGTAATAATTAAGAAATTAAATAGTTAAATAATATTATCATTACATGTTAAGATTTATCTTCTCTCCTCAGTCATTATGTCTCCATCTCTCCTTATAAATTCCAATATATAGGAATCTATACACGTTTTTGAAATTGTGAGGATCATAATCTACTTTGCAAATTTGGATCTTATCCTATAAAAACATAATTCCAAAGTTGATAGAGAAATGGTATGGATAGCTTGATTCTTCAGCAACTTTCTAAATCATGCATGCATTCCTCTATCGTACCTATAAATATCAATGGTTGTTGCCTTTTAATTTCATCAACTCAAACATAAATATATATAGTTTTAAAGGAATATATATACAGTTTCTAATTTTATGAGAATGGCGACTCAAGTTATTAGCCCGATTGATGGAAACAAGCTTGGAGATAACAGCCCCAAACATGGAATGATGCCCGGATGTATTATCCCGATTCCAGATGCTAAGCACAATTCCCATATCATAGCTCTTGCTCGCTGGGCCGTCGAGGAATACAACAAGGAGAAAGTACGTTTTCTTCTTTTCCTTTTCCATTTATTTTAGAGGGTGTTTGGCCAAGCTAATAACCTTTTTATAACAATTTATAAGTGGCTGGAGAGCTTATAAACTCGTACAAGGTGTTTAGTAAATTTTAAGGTAAAACAATACATAAGCTTTCTGTATCTGGAGCCTATGAGCTTCTAAAAGAATAAGTCAAGAAATCCAACTTATTCTTTGAACTTCAAAGACATTTACCTTATACTCTTTCAACTAAGCTTCGCCGAGAACCTTAATATGCTTGATTTACTTCTTTCTGTTAGATAATCTAATATCTTTCTAGTAGTTATGTTAATTTAGATTTTCTTATGTTTTCTTGTATTTATCTTTTCCTTCTTTATAGTTAGGGTTTCTTGTTTACCAAGTACATGTTTCTCTATAAATATGTTACTCAGTAATACAAGTTCACTACGGGATTTTCTCTAATCTAACATGGTATCAAAGTCATGGTATCAGAGCCTTGGCTACGAGCCATGGCCTCTTGATCTCTCGCTTCCGCCGCCATCCTCAAGTTGTCGTCCCCGTCCGGCGCCCCTTATCTAGTTTAATTTTTCTTTATCTATTTTCTCTTTCTTTCTTTCTCCTATGGTAGCCGCCGCCGCTAGCTTTATCTCCCTTATCACTACCACAAAAAAGCCCTATTACAGCATACCTATTACAGCGATTTTGAAAAATTGCTTTAATAGGGAGTGCTCGGTTCGGACCTATGACAGCGGTTCGACTCGAACCGCTGTCATATGATGTCAGAAAAAAAATAAAAAATAAAATAAAATAGATACGACAGCGGTTTAGTTGAACCGCTGTCATAAACACGTATATGACAGCGGTTTGACTAAACCGCTGTCACAAAAAAAATAAAAAAATTACATGTGAAAGCGGTTCGCCCAGAACCGCTGTCACAAAGTAACATATGACAGGGGTTCGGGCCGAACCGCTGTCACAAAATTACATATGATAGCAGTTCGGCCCCGAACCGCTGTCATAGGGGGCCGGGCTTTCTTAACCCGGCCGCCCCCTTTCTCTCGCACTATCTCTCTCTCTCTCTCACACACACTCTCTCTCTCTCTCTCAACTCTCTCACTATTACACCCCCCCACAACCACCTCCACCACCACCACCGTGCACCACCATCACCACCACCACCTCTCTCTCTCGCGCGCGCTCTCTCTCGCTCTCTCTCGGTGTCTCTCTCTCGGTTTCTCTCTCTCTCTCTCGATCTATTTCTCTCTCTCTCGCCGCCGCCATCAGCCACCTTCCGCCGTCGTCCGCCACCGTCCGCTCCTCCCCTCTTTCGGTATCTCTCTCTCTCTCTTTCTCTTTCTCTTTCTCTTTCTAGATATATATATATATATGCATATATATGTATATATTTAACTCTTTATATATATATATATATACATAGCCGCCGCCGCCGCCGTCGCCGCCCACCGCCGCCGCCGCCGACCACCATTTAGTGGGTATTTTTTTTTAGATAAATCTATATATATATATATATACACACACATAGAGTGTATATAGAGTTAAATATTTGTGTATGTATATTTGTGTATATGTGGGTGTATGTATATGTGGGTGTATGTATATATATTTGTGTATGTGTGAGTGTATGTATATTTGTGTATATGTGGATGTATGTATATATATTTGTGTATGTGTGGGTGTATGTATATTTGTGTATATGTGGGTGTATGTATATATATTTGTGTATGTGTGGGTGTATGTATATTTGTGTATATGTGGGTGCATGTATATGTGGGTGTATGTATATATATTTGTGTATGTGTGGGTGTATGTATATATATTTGTGTATGTATATTTGTGTATATGTGGATGTATGTATATATATTTGTGTATGTGCGGGTGTATGTATATTTGTGTATATGTGGGTGTATGTATATATATTTGTGTATGTGTGGGTGTATGTATATTTGTGTATATGTGGGTGTATGTATATATTTGTGTATGTGTGGATGTATGTATATTTGTGTATATTCTTGAGATTTTCTTATTTATTGAAAAATTTAAGGGAAATAGGAATTTGACTGAATTTAGTATTAATTCGGGTTAGTCGGGTGTTAATTACATTTGATTTGAGATTAAATTGTGGTTATTTTATGGTTTAGGGTACATTGATCCAACTGGTGATCTATATTTATACTTAATTGCTGAAAATATGTAGTTTTATGTGATTTATGTGATCCTACTGGTGATCAATATTTGTAGTTGTTGGAAATATGATGCTTTATGTGATCCAACTGGTGATCAATATATATTTATAAAATGACGTTTTATTTTTAGTTTTATGTGATTTATGTGATCCAACTGGTGATCAATATTTGTAATTGATTGAAATATGATGTTTTATGTGATCCAACTGGTTATCAATATTTTCGTATAGTAAGATCGACTTTTTGGGTTTGTTGTGGGTGAAAGATTAGAATATCGGGTTTGTTCTGGTTGAAAGATATGAATTTTGTTGGTTGCAAGTTTGGGGGAAGATTAAGTCGAGAACTTGATAGAAATTTTTGCGTTGTTACTCTGCCGAATTTTTTCTAGAATAATGGGAAATTACTAAACTTTTGGTAGGTAATTGAAACGTCATTTCAGTTTGCAATTAATCTCTATATATATCTTGCAGTACTTTTATGATTCTCAATCCTTCTATACTCAAGACCAAATTGATGAAGTACGCTGCGGAGTGGCACGTTACAGTTTCTTAGCAGCTCCTTAGAAATTAGGTAATGTAGTTTTTGTACATTGTGACTTGTTGTAAATTGTGATTTCATTTATTGTATTTAAATTGTCATTAGTAATTTAATTAGTTGATTGTAAATTTTGTTGGAGATTATAACATTTTATTGTTGGAGGAAAGAGATGGTAATATTGAAGTTTGGGGTGGTGGTTGTTTATATTGAATATGTTTTGCTGTTAGTTGAAATTTGTTGGTTGGTTTATTGAATATTACTGTACAGGAATATTATCATAATAGTGTGATCAATATAAAAAAAATAGAAAAAAATAAATTTGATACTATGACAGCGGTTCCGAACCGCTGTCATAGTAATTTAATTTTTTTTTAAAACTTACCTATGACAGCGGTTTTTAGGGAACCGCTGTCATAGTGTGAACCTGTGACAGCGGTTCCCTAGAAACCACTGTCATAGGGTGGACCCTATGACAGCGGTTTTTATGGAACCGTTGTCATAGGTGTTTCGAATTTTTTTTTTTTTAAATCTCTGACAGCGGTTCCCTAAAAACTGCATAATATTACAACGGTTAAAAACCGCTGTAATAGGTCCATACCATATAACAGCGGTACCTATGACAGCGGTGAAAACCGCTGTCATAGGCCTAAAAAAACTGTTGTCATAGGTAGTTTCTATAGTAGTGTATCTCGTTTTCTCGTATTTTTGTTTACCTATAGCAGCCGCCGCCTTTAGTTTTGTTAGTTGCCGCTACTTACCTTTGGAAAATGAAGACTTGGAGTCGCCACCTTTTTATTTTATGCCACCACCTTCTCTCTTTAGACGCAGGCCTCCGCTCTTAGCCGCCGCCGCCTTTAGTTTTGTTAGTTGCCGCCGCTCACCCGTGAAAAACAAGGACTTGGAGCCGCCGTCATCGCCTCTTGAGGCTGCCGCCACCTTTTATCTTTGTCGCCGTCTTCTTCTCATATTCTCTATGATCGGATTTCTTTGGTCCAGTCTCAACATTCAAGACCCTAACATTGTGACTCCTCCGAGGGAGTGTTAGATAATATAATATCTTTCCATATCTTTCTAGTATTTATGTTAATTTAGGTTTCCTTATATTTCCTTGTATTTATCTTTTCCTTATTTATAGTTAGGGTTTCTTGTTTACCAAGTACATGTATCTCTATAAATATGTTACTGAGTAATACAACTTCCATACGGGGTTTTCTCTAATCCAAAACTCTGTATAATGGGTTTAAATTTCCAATGTCCATATTTTTGTGGTGGTTTCAAAAAAAATCATTGAAATTTATGAAAGTATTCTTTGCTGCTAAGCAAGAGGTATCCGGCATGATGTACTATATAACACTGGAGGTTGCTAATGAGTGCCTCATGGGAGAATACAAGGCCAAGGTGTGGGTCAGTCATGTTCGCATTCCAAGAAGTTGGTGGAATTCAAGAACATTACCCCTTGAGCTTGAAAATTGGTCTTAAGCTGATGATCAGATTATGCGTCTATGCTGTAATAAAACAAATATGAAATAAAGTTATGTAGAGGAGTTGGAGTAGGAAATTTGGAACTCATTAAATATATGGGGTAATGACATTTTTCCATCCAAACTATTCGGGTTTTTTCACTTTTGTAAATAAACTTTTTTCTTTTGCATTTTTTTATCCGAACTAAATGGGTTTTGCATTATTTTATCTAAACTTGTTTATTTTTTACACTTTTTTATATGAACTACACGAATTTTTACAAAATTTTATATTTTTAGCATTTTTCAGGTAAAATTTACTTAAGATTTTAGCTTTATAAAGTTCGGATAAAAAAATGCAAAAGAAAAAAGTTTGTTTACAAAAGTACAAAAACCCAAATAATTTGAATGGAAAAATGTCATTACCCCTAAATATATATATTCAGTGGTTTCTTTTTCCCGCGTTAGCTTTTGTATCCATAACTATCTCAGATATAAATAAAGCATAGTCTCATTTAAACAATACTTTTATTTAGTTTCAAGAAAATTTTGATATGATATCATGGCTTGGGTGAATATATGGATGTTGCTACTCTTCTTTTATATTTATACTTGCAACGCATGTTCGGCTACTACTGGATTTTCTATTCCAAATCAGTTAATGTGTGGCATATAGTGCATGGGTTCCATTTCAATGAGGATCAAACACTCTCATTTCTGATCAAATAAGACGAAAAACAGTTGTGTATGAAACCTGAAAGTGATAAGACAGACATTATTTCAAGAGGGGGGAGGGAAGCAAAAAGGCAAAAACGAAATTGATGGACGACCAAAATCCTATTATAGATTTGAAAATTTTCACAAAATTCCAAATCCCAAAATGTAAATATAAATTACTGGACATATCCACATATAAAGCGAACCACACCGGGGGGATCTCGAACCTCCAGAGTGTGAAGGGCATACCTATAAGATGTGAAACAATGCACGGATACTTCTAAAAATGATCGCGTGCAGTATTGTGTCTGTATCGTATCCATATCCGCTATGGATATTCTCGGATACCGTGTCCAGAATATTTTTGAAGTGTCCAAAAATAACAAGAAAAGAGAAAATTTTGAATACCCTGTCCGATATAAAATTTGAATAATCTGATTCATCTTGGATGGAAGGCAGAGTATATGTTGGAATATTTGATTATTATATTAAAAAATATATATTTTATAAAAGACATGTCTATTAGTGAGTGGTCATATCTAATAGTCATCTCTTTTAGGAAGAGTATTATCTTAAAGTTGTAACTCTATTGAATCAAGAGTTGTATCCTTCTATGATAGGTGTCTCAAACTCTATATAAACACTCTTAATGCCACCAAACTGTTATAAAAAACATAATAAATATATACACAATTCTCCTACGTTTTCTCTTACGCCACTATCAATGAATTCTTGAAGGGAGACTTCCGAAATTGCTATTCGTAAGTTTCGATGGTTTTGCCGTATCCTAGAAGTGATTTGCCATATAAACCCGGTAGCAAACGAGTAGTGGGGGCAAATATCACTTTAAGGAAAGTGATTCGTACACGCTTCGAAATCATGTTTAAATTATATTTTCTTCATTCGTTTGTATTCCCCAATACATAGAAAAATCCCCAACAATCTTAAAGTGATATTATATATTATCGTTACGGAGACTAAAGAAGAAAATCGGATTGTGGTACTTGCCGGAAGTGATCGAGAAGGTGAGAAATTGAATACGGCAATGTGGCAGTGACATGCGACTCTTCTTGAATCATGGCATGAATTCGTTTTTAGTGTATTGCAATATTGATGGAGACCATAATAAAAGGCTTCACGCAGATAAGTGTACTATGCTTTGAAACTATAATTTCATGGCTTGTTAATTATTCAAGCATTTACGAAAAATTGAAAATATATATAATTCAAGTGATGACAAAACCATATTTCTAGTGTTTTAAGTTGAATGTGTGCACATGTATGAGATGTCAAATGTACTTATGTATAATTGTTGATTATCTAAATTGATCTGATATTCTCTTTGTAGAGTGTTTTACATATTCAAAGTGTTTGTCATTGCCTATAAGATACACATGTCCGTGTGAACTATTTAATTGTGATAAATAAACTGCATTCATTCTTGAATCTTATGATTTATGATAATTGGGATGTGTCACCATATCTAGGGGACGCATCCATGGTGACAATACATACAATTATGTGTTTGATAGAGGCTAAGCTACACAATTTCTTCAAAAATTAAAGAAAGGGAATTATCCAGAGAAACACCAGGAAGAAGGAGACTAGAATTGCTGTCAAAATATTCATTCCCTTTTTTCCCACGACACTCACATCTGTAAATAACAAAACAAAACCCTAAATTCAAGGATCGGATGACACATGTCGTCATCTCCTGGACTGACTCAAACAAACTGATAATTAAAGATACTCAGTATATTCTTTGGACTAACAATTAACATTCATTTGGGCTCAATAAAATATCTAACAAAAATCATCAAAATGGGTTGGACGTTTAATTGCTCTTTTGGGCCTCTGCATAATTGTATTTTCATTTGGTCCATCTTCATAATTCAACCCACTCGTATCAATTCCCACCCCATCCAGATCGACCTTGGCCTCAAGATGAAAAGAAGGAAATTCGGGCCTAATTGGTTGGCTATCTTTACCCCCAAAAATCAATTTTCACAGTAAAAACTACAAAAAATGTGGTTGCCTGTGTGTTGCCAAATTGTCTTTGAAAAAAAATTATGTCTACTTTTTAAAAAAAAATTCCTAGAAAAAGAGAAAAAGTAGTTTTAGACTATTCATGATTTGACAGTTTCTCATCGATTAAAAAAGTTTTATCCGGATTTTTGCAACTCCAAATGAAAAATTAATCACATATTCTAATGCAAAATAACACAAGATGCAAAATAAGATCCATTTTGCCTATTTTTTGATATCTACATCGATGAATTTGACTAAAATTCGTATATGAAATATTATATCTAAAACAAATTTTAACAAAATTTTCATAACAAAAAACATATCATATCAACCATAATCATTACATGTTTTTCTCTTAAAAAAACTCACCCAAACACACTTTTAACACCACATTTTTTATCTCTAAAAATAATTTTTCTCACTTTTGTTGTGAAAAAAAATTCTCCGAGATGGATATGTCAACCAATTAAGCCCGAACTATCTTCCCAAGTAGTCTCTTGTGGTGTTTGCCCTTCCCACTGTACAAGAATTTCAGCACGCATGCCCACCTAGTTTGAAGAGTACGGCGGCCCAAAATCCGCATTGGCTTCAAGGTGGCAGGGGACGAGATGGCGTGAGTCGGTAAAGGGCAAATTTGATCGGTCGGTGGCGAAAGGCACGGTTTAAGTAGAGAGACGTGAAAAACGGGGTGGATGCGGGCAGCCGGAGGAAGTTCAAGTTCATAAGCCATGGATCCGATACGTTTGAGTATGAGAAAGGGGCCGTAGAAACGTTTGGCCAATTTCTGAGAAGACCGACGGTACACCGACAATTGACGATACGGTTGCAATTTCAGGTAAACCCAAGCACCTTCTTCGAAAGATTTGTCAAGACGTTTGCGATTAGCTTATTGAAGCATCCGTTGTTGAGCTTTTTGCAGATTCCGTTTTAATAGTTGCAAGATCTGTTTTTTTTTTGGTTAAAGTATCCTCTAAAGATCCAATCTTGGTGTGTGCAGGTTCAGGTAGGGGCAGATGAGGCGGGGGCCGGCCGTATAGTGCTTCAAATGGAGTCATGCCAATGGCCGAATGGAAAGACGAATTGTACCAATATTCGGCTAATGGCAAACACTTAGACCAACGTTGGGGTTCCTCACTGGTGAAGCAGCGCAGGTATGTTTCCAAACAATTGAGCACTTCGGTTTGTCCATCAGTTTGGGGATGGTAAGAACTACTGAAAGCCAAAGTGGTACTGTAAAGGCGAAACAACTCGCGCCAGAATTTACTCACAAAAATTTTATCACGGTCACTAATTATAACCTTGGGAATACCGTGCAAGCGAAGGATTTCAGAGACAAAAACCGAGGAGAGAGATGAGGCTGTAAATTGAGTAAGAAGAGAAACAAAGTGAGCGAACTTACTCAAGCGGTCGATGAGGACCCAAATGACTGTCTTTCCAGCAGAAGGCGGCAAATTTGTGATAAAGTCCATGGAAATCTCGTCCCAAACCCGACTCAAAATAGGTAATGGTTGTAGTAACCCATATGGTAAGTGAGTAGTGTATTTGTTTTGTTGGCAAACCGAACACCGGGCAACGTAAGTTTTGATAGATTTGAACATTCCAGGCCAATAAAATGATGAGGATAGTCGGGCAAAAGTAGATTGAGTACCTGAGTGGCCCCCAGCAGGTGAGGCATGGAATTCGCGAATAAGGGCAGGGGTTAACTCGGATTCCGGTGGAATAAAGATGCGATCGCGAAAGTAGAGTAAGTCACCCCGGCGTGAAAAATTCTTTTGCATGTTGTCATCCCTCTGAAATTTGATAAGAAGTTGTTGACCAGCAGGTTTGGTGGTGTAAAAATGAGTCAAGTCATCAAAACTCTGAGCAGTGGAAGAGGAGGCGGCCAAGAAGAGAATTTTTGGAGTATCCGGTATCCGAGATAAGGCGTCGGCAACTACGTTTTTGCGCCCAGGTTTGTAATAAATTTCATAGTTGTAGCCCAAAAGTTTTGTTAACCATTTCTGCTGTTCTGGAGTTTGAATAGTTTGCGTCATCAAACTTTTCAAACTCTTATGATCCGTATAAATGCGAGAAGTCCGACCAATTAAATACTGACGCCACTTTTTTACTGCTTCAGTTATGGCATACATCTCGCGAGTATACGTGGAAGACGAGCGTAAACGATTGCACATTTTTTTGCTAAAGAAAGCAATGGGAGAGGACCGCGCCTACTGCCACACCGGAAGCACCGGTAGTCAAGTCAAATGGAAGGTTGAAATCCGGCAGGAGCAAAAATGGTAGTGATAGCATGGCTGATTTTAGTTGATTGAATGCTTGTTGGGCTTCTTGATTCCATGTGAAAGTACTAGATTTCAGTAGGTCTGTGAGAGGTGTAGCAATAGTAGCATAATGTTGTACAAATCGACGATAAAAACCCGTGAGGCCCAAAAACCCACGGAGTGTGGTAAGAGAAGTTGGGCTGGGCCAATCTTGAATAGACTGCAATTTACTCGGGTCCGCCTGAACACCCGAGGCCGACAAAATATGGCCCAAATAATCAACTGATTGCACTCCAAACTGACACTTCGAAAGTTTAGCATAAAATTGGTGTTTAAGTAGCAATTTTAGAACCTGATGTAGATGGAACAAATGAGTAGACCAAGAAGGACTATAAACTAGAATATCATCAAAAAAAAACAATCACAAACTGACGTAAAAACGGACGTAACAAATCATTCATTGCCGATTGAAAAGTAAAGGGTGTGTTTGTGAGTCCAAATGGCATCACAACAAATTCATAATGGCCATCAAAAGTGCGAAATGTTGTTTTAGAAATGTCTTCCGGGGCCAACCTAATTTGGTGTGGTACCCGGAACGTAAGTCAATTTTTGAAAAAAAAAACAGCCCCATTTAGCTCATCAATTAGCTCATCAACCGTGGGAATGGGGAAACGGTCCCTTACGGTAATAGCATTGAGTGCGCGATAGTCAACGCAAAAACGCCATGAACCATCTTTTTTTTAACAAGTAAAACGGGGGAAGAATAGGGACTAGTGCTAGGGCGGATAATCCCATCCTTAATCATATCCGAAATAAGTGTAGCCATAGCCTCTTTTTGGAAATAAAGGTAACGGTAGGGACGTATGTTGATTGGGGCCGAATTGGGAAGGATTTGAATGTGATGATCGTGAGGGCAATGGGGAGGAAGGCCTAGAGGGGTAGAGAAGACATGGGTAAAGGATTGTAAAAGAGCAGCTAGATCCGATGGATATTGGGCCAAGGAATCCGTGTCTGATGGATCAATGGGCATCATTGTAATGGCATGAAATGAGGCAATAGAATTAGTGTGCAGTAGTAACCTTTTGAGTTGGTGAAAAGTGGTGGGGGTGAGAGAAAGAGAAGAGGCCCCTGTGAGTGTGATAAGAGTATTATTATGGTAAAATTGCATAGAAGGAATCGAGAAGTCGGATAAAAAGGGGCCTAATGTTTGAAGCCATTGTACGCCTAGGACAATGTCGGCGCCATGTATAGGTAAGACATACAAGGGAATGGAGAATGTGTGTCGGCGCCATGTATAGGTAAGACATACAAGGGAATGGAGAATGTGTGAGATTGGATGGTGATAGGGACAGTGGGACAAAGGCCCGAACAATGTAACGAAGCGCCGTTACTCACCATAACATCAAAAGCTTGCAAGGCATGAATAGGTAGTCGAAGATATTGAGCAATGCGGGGCTGAATTATGTTAAGCGAACTACCCGTATCCACTAAAATAGAAACCGAGTGGCCATTAATAAGGCCTGTTAAGCGTAAGGTGCATGGGGGAAAATTCCCCGTAAGCGCATCCAAAGAGAGGTGAAAGGATGATGTATCATGACTAACATCAGGGTTTAATAAGGACATGGGAACAGGGGGAGAGAAATCAGGTGGTGGAGAAAGCTCATCTGTAGGGGAAAAAGGATTCGGATCTGGTGGATCATCGTCGGCTAGAAGAAGTAGGAATTGTTTGGGTTTACAACGATGACCGGGCTGAAAACGGTCATCGCAATTGAAACATAAGCCTTTTGAACGGCGTTCTTGCATTTCTGTCGGGGAGAAACGGCGAACAGGTAACTGTTTTTGGGGTGGGGCTGGGAGTAAAAATTTAGATGGTGGAGTTGGAAGAAAAGGAGGGTTCAGAGGGCTTGCTGGTGGTTTTCATATGATGACGGGCCAAAGCGGAGCTCCAATGAGCGGACAAAGTCGTCCCAAGTAGAGAGCAGTTTGTTCGTGTGCATCCATTTGAACCATCCAAGCACAGCACCCGACATATAGCAGGAAACGTGAGGGATGCGCATCGATGGGTGAATATTGTAAAAATCAAAAAATCGATCAGCCTGAAAAACCCAATCCATGGGATTCGACCCATTGAATCGCTGGAGTTCAATTTTCGGCGGTTTAGGAAGAGCCGCCGAATCACAAGCTTGAGTAAAAGTAGGAAAAGAAGGCCCAGTGGTGGTGGCCGACTGTTGTGGAGGCGGGGAAGAAGATGAAGCGGGATGATGGGGTAAAATATGGGAGGTGATTTGATTTTGCAATTCAGAAAAATGAGCGGTGTAAGATTCATGGCGGACGTCGATGGTAGTGAGAATCGCATCAATTTTGGAGGTAAGAGCAACAATGGATTCCTGAAGCTGCTGCAATTCGGACATGGTATGTTGGGCTCGGGTATTCATGAAGGAAGGGAGATCGAAAATGAAAGCACCAAATGATAGAGGCTAAGCTACACAATTTCTTCAAAAATTAAAGAAAGGGAATTATCCAGAGAAACACTAGGAAGAAGGAGACTAGAATTGCTGTCAAAAAATTCATTACCTTTTTTCACACGACACTCACATCTGTAAATAACAAAACAAAACCCTAAATTCAAGGATCGGATGACACATGTTGTCATCTCCTGGACTGACTCAAACAAACTGATAATTAAAGATACTCAGTATATTCTTTGGACTAACAATTAACATTCATTTGGGCTCAATAAAATATCTAACAAAAATCATCAAAATAGGCTGGACGTTTAATTGCTCTTTTGGGCCTCTGCATAATTGTATTTTCATTTGGTCCATCTTCATAATTCGACCCACTCGTATCAGTGTTGTTATTGTGTTGACCTATGAAAATTGGAATTCACTTGTTGTGTTGTGATACATATCTAGATGTATAATTAGGCTTGGCATCCCCTGAGTTGTGGTACTTACTCTAGGACCTGTGGTACTCCTTCTATAATGAAATGGTGATATTCATGTGCTGTTTGGAATTACTGAACAATTCCAGAGAACAAAATTCAGGGAATTCTTTTTCATAATTTTAATTTGATACTTCCGTGTTGCATTTACAGTTTCTTATTTTATGTTGTCGTATGTGATTCGAGTATAGGTGTTAATGAACCATCACTTGTCATTTTTATTTTGATTATTATATAAGTCGTTAACATGAATTATAGGAAGTCATTTGAGTAATTTATTAGTGGACTTCCTGTGTAAAGTATGATGTTTGAACCTACTAAATTGTGGGGTTGAAGTCCGTTAAACAAATGACAGAAAATATGACACTGCATGATGTTTTTTCGACAATTTTGAGTTTCACTGAAAGAAGAATAAATTGGTATTATTTTGAAAATCAATCAAGTACGGATTTGCTTGCTTGCTTGTGTTTGGAAGAAGATGAAATGAAATCTCAAAATTAGTCCCTGGACATATTGAACTGTTTGGTCCATAAATGCAAGAGTGTCAAGCTATTTAATTTGATGTTCATTAGCAAAATCAAATTGAATGATTATGAGAATAAATTTCTTGATTAGTTAGCTTTTGATCAATTAGTCATTATGGTGAATAATGATCAATTGGGATAAGCTTATGCACATTTGAATGGTAACATTATGTATGAGTACACGACATTAGATGCAGTGATAATATAGACTATTAGATATTTAGTCTTGAAATTGTATGCTTGAGGAGTCCAGAAAATTTGAATTTCTTTGAAGGTGTTAATGTTTTGGTATTATTATCTCAAGAGATAATAAGTATTGTTATTTATTGTATTAAAATTGAATTATAAGTAGTTCATGATACTTATGATGAAATTGCACCATGACATATTGTAAAAAATGAAGAATGCGCATTCGTGGACGAAGTTAAACTACACTATTGGTACAATATTATTAAGAAAATTTACCCCATGATCATATATGAGGATAGATGGGATTATCCTATGAAAGTTTTACAATGAAATATGTTATGTAGGGGCAATTAACTTAGTATAAGCTATGTTTCCCTAGAATATATTTTAGTGCACTTAAATGTGCGGGTAAATGAGAAATACAACTTCAAAGTTAAGACTGGTCAAACATAATGAAGTTGTGGAGCAAAACTTGTTTAATTGCTCAAACCATATAAAAAATCACCAATAGTGGGAACCCAACCTTTTCTCTAGCACTACCACTAGTTAAAAAGGTTTAAAGGGTAATAACAAGCTATTGATAAGTGATTAAGTTAACTCTAGATATATTGAATATTTCTAAGAGTTGTACATAAGGAGGATGAGTTGAAAACTCTTAATGAAGTAAACTTTGATACCTATTAAGGCATGAAAATACTTCACCTAAGTGAACACAAGAGGTGGTGCCGCTTCTAGTAAAAGTTTGGAAAACTTTTATAAGTGTTCATGATACTAGGATGAAGCACAAGGCCATGTATGTGCTTAAATTTTCGGTGAACTTCGTGAAAGTTAAAAGGTTCATGCGTGCGATATCTCCGGTTTAACTTATGGAATCTTGGTTTAAGTGACTAGCCACCATTGATTTCGTTAAACTTTGAGTTATTTGCACTATGTGAAAGTTTAATTCGAAAGACACTTTCATTTATGCATGTACCTTTTGAGTAAGTGAAATTCAATGTTACATGTTAAGTGGTGGATTTTTAATATGATAATCAAAGTGGGGGATTGTTGGAATATTTGATTATTATATTAAAAAATATATATTTTATTAATTAAAAGACATGTCTATTAGTGAGTGGTCATATCTAATAGTCATCTCTATTAGGAAGAGTGTTATCTTAAAGTTGTAACTCTATTGAATCAAGAGTTGTGTCCTTCTATGATAGGTGACTCAAACTCTATATAAACACTCTTAATGCCACCAAACTGTTATAAAAAACGTAATAAATATATACACAATTCTCCTACGTTTTCTTTTACGCCACTTTCAATGAGTTCTTGAAGGGAGACTTCCGAAATTGCTATTCGTAAGTCTCGATGGTTTTGTCGTATCCTAGAAGTGATTTGTCATATAAACCCGGTAGCAAACGAGTAGTGGGGGCAAATATCACTTTAAGGAAAGTGATTCGTACACGCTTCGAAACCATGTTTAAATTATATTTTCTTCATTCGTTTGTATTCCCCAATACATAGACAAATCCCCAACAGTATATTTTTGATATTATACTATACTTTTTGGGATAAAATATGAAAAGAGATAATATTTTTGATCTTTTGTTAAAAATTAAAACTTAAAAGTTAACAAATAACAAAAAAAATGTAAAGAACTTGACAAAATTTTATTTATATAAATGAATCTATTGAATTAAATTTATTTCTAAATATATTACATGCATATACATAAATGTATCATCCACGTATCTTATCCAAAAAATTTGAAATTTGCCTTATTTTGTATCTATATCGTATCATATCTATATCCTCGTATTTGTATCTGTGTATCATATCTTGGAAGGTTTGGCATGTGTTGGGGCCTACAAAAGCAAAGCCAATAAAAATTTCTGATTAAAACAGCACAAAAACGACTATACTCTGACTATGAGAAGAAAAAATATTGTCGTCTCATGAGATACCGGAGGGAGGGGGGAATAGAGGACAACAAAAATAGGAGTGTAGATTTGGAGATTTATATACCTACGGTAGATTTGAAGAATTCCTCAAGATTACAGAATGGCCCAAAACATAAAAATGAATTACGGGACAAATCAACATGTAAAGCAAGAAATACGAAGGCAAAACTGAAAAAAGTAGAAGCACTTAGAAGGCTTGTCATGTATTATTGGGGGCAACCACATTGAAGGTAATTAAATTTTCCGATTAAAGCAGCCCGAAAACGACTGTGCTTAGGACTACGTGAAGTACAAAACGTTGTTGTTTTATAAGGGAATGAGTGGGGAAAAGTAAAAAACATAATGAACTACGACAAAAATAGTATTGTAGATTTGGAACTTCCAAAGTGGGCCAAATATAAAAATGAATTACTGGACAAATCAACATGCAAAGCAAGAAATGTGAAGGGCATAACTGTAAAAAGTAGAAACACTTGGAAGGCTTACCATGTGGTGGTGTCAACCACATCGAAGGTAATTAAAATTTACGAATTTTTTTTTTTATAGAGCTGATTACAACATCATATTGTATCAATTACAAGAGAATCTATTACAAGTAAATATCATTAGCAAATACAATCATAGATTATAAACTATTACAAACTAACTACCATCTAAATAGAGAGAACACTCACATATATCAATGGGAGTCGAACCCACAAACTCTTGATTATGGGGTCTCAAGCTTAATCAATTAAGCTAGACATCATTGGCATTAAAATTTTCGATTAAAGCAGCCCAAAAGCGAATATACTCGAACTATGAGAAGTAAATCGTTGTCGTTTTATGGGAGAACGAGGGAAAAATAAAAAACATAATGAAGGATGACGAAAATAGTACTATAGATTTGGGCATTACAAAATGGCCCAAAACATAAAAATGAATTATTGGACAAATCAACGCGTGTAAAGCAAGAAATTTAAAAGGCATAACTATAAAAGGTAGAAACAATTGGAAGGCTTGCCATGTGATGAGGCCAACCACATCGAAGGCATTCAAAATTTCTGATTAAAGCAACCCAAAAATGACTATGCTCCAACTATGAGAAGTACAAAATGCCGCCTTAACATTTTCTGTTACATACGCATATGTGTGACAAATGTATAAATAGGTGATTAAGATCTAGAGAGAGAATTTTTATTTTTTTCTCCAAATATTTTTTCTCATATTCTAACTACGAGTGTATACACTTATCAATATACATCAATATGTATAACAAAAAGTGTTATACGGTTGTGTAAAATAGGATTTGGATTGCAAATTATGAGAGTAATCAACCTGGAGCTAAGAGCAGATAATGCACAGAGTCCGAGAAATAGAAACTAAGATTTAGAAAGTGCAATTAAATGGGAGTCTATACTAGAAAAGTTACACAAACACAAAAATCATTGTAACATTCTGTTTCTGCTGTTATTTGTACACACTAATCACCAGGCACTTTTCGACCTTGGTTTTCAGTCATAAATTATTCATTTTCAAAATTTGTATGCGATCATTGAAAGTGTTTAACAATTTATAAGTTTTTTTTATCTCATTTTTGCAAAACATTCCATTGAAATTAAACCCATTTTCGTCTGATTAATTGAATCGCAGAAGTCAATCATCATGATCCTGTTCAACTTTGCACCCTGCATTAATCTGCAAGGGCTTCTCCATGAATGTTCTACGTACACTCAGTCAGCATAGGATTCTTGATTGCGCTAATTACTTTTTACCCACTGTGTTAGTCTGAAATTGCAAAGCACTCCCCTTAAAACAATAGGGAAAAAAAACATATGTTATCTTTTAGTTAACTCAGTTCTACCTTCGGTGAGAATTATCACCGTTCTTGACCGTTTGATCTATTTTTTCCAAAATGAACTCCTGCCTCCAGCATCTCTTCCAAGTTGATGTTCCAATACCTTCTTGTCATTTCTCCCCACACCCCCCCTTTTTTTTTTTGAAAAAAAAAAGAGACGAGGAACTCTGAACTGAAATAAATAATTGTTCCGATGGAACCTTCTCTTCTACCGTAGATTGGCCGTAGATAAACGAACAAGCCATTAGTCTTTTCTATTGCTTACGATTTTGATTACCAAATCAAATGAATGCACCAAATACAGATAGTCAAAAAAAAGATGAACCCATTTTTAGGAATCATTAAATCCTATAAATGATTGTTCTGATGTATCATGGAAATTCTTTGAAAGAAAAGAATCAAATAATTTTCTGTGGTGAAACAAAATATCTCTCATTTCCCCCTCGAATAAATTGTTTTTTTTTGTTTCCAAAGGGACGGTTATTTCTTTAAATAATTCATTAAATCAACTTAAATTATCTTTTTTGAAATAATGGTCCAAATCAAAATTCTTAAATCAGGGTTTTTTGCCCACAATTCCCATATCAATCGGTAGAATCTAAGGAAGGGGCGAATGCAGACTCCAGTGATGGGGAGGGATTGAAAGTGTTATGTGCCCAGCTAGCCATCTGTTGGCTTACACATGAACACTATGTCAGTCTTATCATTTAGATTATATCAAATCCATTACGGAATGCTTCTTTATTATTATAACTAGTATTAGTATAGATAAAGATCTCATACCAATGGGGATTGGTCCGAGTGGTAAGCAGCTCGGTTCCACTTAAGCAAGGTCTCGGGTTCGAGACCTTGTGAATGCAGAAAACCTCTGCTGGGAGACTCACCCACCACTGCCAGGTGTGCGACCCAGGTCGGATCCGGATGTAGTCGAGGCAAAGCTCCGGTGAACAGGGTGGGCAACCAAAAAAAATAGATAAAGATCTCATGGATTACATATGGTTAGGGGAGCGGTCGGGATACATATGGAATGCTCTCAAAGACCGTAATCCTAAATCTGTTCCAAGTCATAGAGGCTATGAGATATGGGATATCACTGGCCTCGTCAAGACTTGTTCGTATGTGTAACTCTCCCAAGAGGTCGACGCGTTCCATTATTGATGGCTTGTATAGCCAATACATGCATGAAGATCCATACTTTGGTATGGGAATGAACGGCCCCGCAAGGATTCCTCGTTGGTGTTGTCGAAATTGAAGTCCTTCGATTTTCGTAGTGTGAGATAATCCTTAGACCTGAGATGTCATTGGAAAGGGTGTTACCCACTCTGCTTTGATATGCATGTGCACTCCAGGAGAGTCATACGACGTGTATGTTGGGTATAGTCTGGTAGTTACAGCGGAACAATTGGCAGTCGGGGGGGATTCATCCAAGGTAATGAGTACCCGGTATTTCCTATGCTGTTGAGTGAAACAGAATGATCGAAAAGTCTCTAGCCAGAGCATTGTCTTATAAGACGGATTGGTGATCCCTGCTTAGAAGACCGGATCATTAGTTGAACCAACATAGTCATAGTTTCTGAGGCTAATAGGGTTTCGACCATCGTTAAACCCTAGGTCTTAAACGGGAAAAAAATGAAGGGATTCGACTCATATAAAGATCGAAATTTGGATAGGTTTGCATTTTCATCGTTGACATCTAGGAAGTCGTGGCGACGTTGCTAGACATCAAACCACGACCAATAGGTGCCTTGGGTTAATTGGTGAAATTAATCCAAGGCCTAATTAATTATTATGAATAATTAATCTAGCCTTTGGAAGGACATATTGCTAGGTTGTTAATGAGCCTAAGGGGTCACACACAATACTTAATGAAGTACCTATTGACTAATTAATTCTTTGTTAATTAATGGAAAGATTAATTAATTGGAATTAATTCATCGGGAAAAGGAATTAATTAATTAAGTGATCTTAATTAATATTATATTATATTATATATATATATATTATAATAATCTATCTATACTATTTATTAAAGCTGAGCACCCTAGAGTAACTACCTTGGGAAGCCAAATATAGAATTCCTAAACTATCCCTGCTATCATTTTGTAATTGTGTGTAGCTGAAAGGATAAATTAGTAAAGTTAAACATTGTTGAGGCAACTGCCCCATCCCCATTCCTACTCAGTTATGGAGAAAAACTTCCGTACAAATGCATAAGGAATGTCCATTGGCAGTTCCCAATTTAATTTTGTGCAATTCTGGAAGAGAAGTCTTTGTAAATTGAATCCCACTATGCTGAAAAGTTTTGATTCCATACACTTTGGAGAAAAAGTGCATCCCATTGATGCATTCGTTCCAGTTTTTCATTCTCAGGAATTACATTGCCCGTCTCTTTCTGAAAGTAAGTTTCAACAATTCGTGATCATAACTTATGTTTCTATCTCATAATTTATTCCAATTTTAGTTACGTTTAATCATTTTTATATATGTGAAACAAAAGTTAATTGGACAAATTCCACCTTAAATTATGTTGTTCCTGGAAAATGAAGAAAAAAACGTAATAAAGAAAATTTGAACTAATCAAATATAAAATAGGAAGTCTTAATTGAATAGTATATTCACGTTTAGCATGGGAATTTTCCTATCTAATTTGCTTAACTAGGAATTGGATATTTTTGACGTCTTTTTTCTGCCTACTATAGATTACTTTTACTGAGAAAAATGAACAGCATCACAAAAGAGTGCTTGGGTGAAATTTGACATATATGTGTAAAAAAACTAAATATTTTTTCCCGGTATTTCCAAAACTCTCCGTTATCTGTTTTTCAAACATAATTTTTCTACAATGGAGCAGAAAGACACGACATAAAAGACAAAAACATGGCTGAGAAGATTTTATTTAGGTATATCATCTCTTCTCCTACGACACGCTATGGATATTTTTCAATCAAAAGAGTGTTTTTAATTTGATAAATTTGTGATTTTCTTTAATGGTTGGTAACTATTTGTGTTGAGCAACAGTTATTTTTGAGTTTTTGGATTTTAAGTTTTGTCCATTATTTTCATCTTTTGTTCAATGATTCATGATAATACGTGTTATGCACTATATGTTTTGTGAGTTTTGTATTGCATATCTAAAAAAATTGACTAATTAGTGTTTCTTTTTCACTGATTTAATGCAATATGATTGAAAATTGTCATAATTTTGACATAGAAATCAAACGACCTCTTGATTTTACTATTGAAGTGATTAAATGCATGAACTTAAAACTATCAGACACTATTAGCTACCAAAGAAAAATTTATGAAGCATCAAGTCAAATGCTCTACATCTTTATGAATGAGGTCATGTGCTATTACAATAATTATATACAAATATAGTCTTTTGTCACACGGTTTTTTTTAAACACGCATCGAGTGTGCCTCCGCCGCTAGTATATATTATGTGTGTGGGTGCACCCGGTGCAGAAGTGTTTAGACGGCTGACACGTATTCGTTTACAGCTTAGATGGATTCTTCTTGCTATCTTCTTCTCTCGCCCGAACAAGAACGATAGAGCTGTTTTTCAGAACCTTATTTGCTGCAGTTATTGTGGGTAATTTTCCTTTTCTGGTTCCTTTTTTAGCTTTTTCTTATTTTTATTTTTAAATTTAGAGGAAGAAATTGTAGTATGTATGTATGCAGCAAATTTGATTTTCTAGGAAAACCCTAATAAGTTGCAATTAGATTTTGATATAAGTAATTTGTTATGAATGTAACTCGCTGATTGGTGCCTATTTAAATCAAGGAAAGGCATCACATATTTAAACCTATTTATTTAGAGTTATGTTTTCTGTATGAACACTATTCGGAGGTTTTTTCTGTTTTGAGTAATAATTTTGAGTATTTTGTTTAATTTCTTGATAATAGAAATTCTTTGTTTCCCTTTCAGTTGGTATTGTTTGTTTGTAATGGGAAAGAAGAAACATGATGCTGGGTTTGGAACAAAGGTTAATACGAAAAAGAAAAGTATATCATCTATATCTTCATTACTCACATGGTTCTCGGCTGACTCCGACCTTAACTTCGAATTCTGAAATCGGTCTTTGGCTTGAAAGGTAGCTAAAAGGTATGCAATAATTGTATTTATGCGGCTCGGGATTGTTTATATTTGGTAATGTGCCTACGATATTTAGATTATGTATTCTTGCTTCCCTCATAGAAAAATGTAGCTCCGCCTTAACAAATTCGTTAGAACACTGAGTTGTCTATTTAGTTTGATAGAATGAGTTGTATGTTTACTTTTGGGGATTAACATTTTCGGTCCGCTAAAAATTCGAGTGTAGAATGTTTGGCAGCTAAAGGACTTGGTCTCTAACTTTGTAAGGCTTTAATTTATTCATAAAATTTCATATGTTATCTTAAGCACACTTATTCTATGTCAATGTCATTGAGACTCAGTTCCTAAGACAAAAAATAAGCAACCACAAACTCTAACAAAATCCACACATTAACACTTCGAATCAAAACAACTTACGCACAAACTTTAAAGTTACAAGACAGAAGCATATAACCCAAGCTCAAATTGAAAAATAGGCAAATCAATGTACTTGTGAAGGTCAGTTTAATTGAGCTCTTGAGTTAAGTATTCTGATACAAGTCCATTGGTGAATTGGCTGAAAAGCTGCCTCTGGTAATAGAGTGCAATCGGGTGATTCAAAAATAATGATAGCTGTTAAACCTCTTGTTGGCAGGTTTGACAGAAAAAAATTGTAAGGATTCCCGAAAATATGAAGCACAGGAGAAATAACGGGAAGAGGTCTATGGTCGTTCGGATCATTAAGCATGTCATGGAGATCATCCATTTGTTGACTGAATCGCACCTTAATTTTAGGGTTCTTGTAATACGTTTCAGGCTGCATGGCATCAAACACTTTGAATGCTTTCGGAACAGACTATTACTTTAAATGGGCCGTCGGAAATCTGTACCGTTGTGATTATAACTAATAATCTCAATAGTGACCTTTCTAGATAGAAGCCTTATTAGTTGTGCAAGCCTTATCTCATATTATTATTAAGTTCCCAAGGAATAGTCCAAGATTTTGCTTGAAACTCTAATCATATGAGAATTGAGATTAGGACTGTTATTCATGTTCTATTAATAGCTAAAACAAGATCATTTTTCCAGGTAACACCTTCTAATGTCATTGGTATGAAAATGTATGTCCATGTTCAATATGATCTAAGTGCTACTAGAAAGCTTTTTGATAGCTTCATTTCCCATGTTATAATGTATATTATATAGATTGAGCTCGTGCTTGAACCCTTCGAGTGGACTTGAAAATTCTACTGGAATTGTGGTGATATAGTGTTTTGAATATTTTATATTGAAATCTTATCTGTGACAACATTGACAACTAACGGTTTTGTTAGTTTGAAATAACTTATAATTTAAACAATCAGCTTGTCCAGGACCTAAAGTATAGTTGAACATGAAAGTGGGATAACAAACTCTGTCATTATTTTTTTTTCATTTCTGACTAACTCTAAGGTTATTAAAGTTGAAGAAGTCCAATTTTATTTGATTTATGTACAAAAGTGACATCTCGTACTGGAAATTTACATTATGAGCTTAAAATAATTTATACCGGGCACCGTCACCGCGCATTGCGCGGTGTCCGTTAACTAGTATATATGTGTGTGTGTGTGTGTGGTATAGAGTTAGGCGTGTGGATTGAAGGGGCACCATCACATTTATGTCTATATATATATGGTTAAAAAGGTTTTTTAATCTTAGTTGAAAAAATATCACAAGTTGGTCTTGAGAAGTAATTCTTTCTTCAATCTCTTCCACCTCTATTACAAATATTTTTCCAACTCATGTGTTGAGTACGAAGAACATCAAAACATATTCCTACCCATTTTATAAGACAAGATTCGATATTCTCCTTGCTAACACTGGTGGAGATAATCGAGGGTACGAGCTAAAGTGTGGATAAACTTAGAGGTGCAACACTTGGGCCGCTAGGGCAAATCCAATCCGGAGAGGTGTAGCAAGTAGTTGATTAAAAAGACGTTGCTGATTTTTGGTCTACAAGAGGTAAACACGAGAAATCTTCCTCTAGGATAGTTTTTGAATCCGATGGTACCATGTCCACCTAGCCCTAATTTCGGGGATACTGCTTTATTTTTTTTATATTTATACCTTCCGCTGCGCCGGCGTCCCCGGGGGTTCGTACCGAGATCCCAACAGGGGCGGTGTGACGCAACGACAGAATTTAGCTGGAGGAGAGGGGTGGGGTCGAAGACAGAATCCTGGGGGCGAGATGCCAGACGACGATTTGTGGCAGCAGTTTCAAAGAATGGAAGGGGAGGGTTGACTCACGGCAGCGATTTCAGATGAGGGAAGGGCATTTTCGGCGGCGCTGTGGTGCAAAAGGCCCGATTCCCCCCCCCCCCCCCCCAAAAAAGAAAAATCATTTAAAACTCCAATTTTTCCTCCAAAATCCGAAAAATCCCCGAACTAGATGCAAAAACTCCAAATTTTAGAATTTTCGGCCCAGAGGACCAAAATTGCCACAAAATTGAAAGATAAAGGGCTTAATTGCAAGTTAAAAAAAATAATATCCCAAAGTTACCACCACCCTAATATATGGGACCAAAATTGCTATAACTATTAGATTTTAGTAAAAATCATTTTGCATGTTTCTTTTGTAAGTCAGGCCGGAATTTCTACTAACTTATTGTCTAATATCAATTTTAGATTCGTAATTTGAATCGCATGTGTAATGGTTTACATAATTGGTCATGTATTATCTTTCCTTTTCATATGAATGATCATTAATTTTAAACTGTAAATATTTAAAAATATAAAAAAATTAAAATTATTATAATCTCAAAAAAATTCAGGTTTCGGTCAAAATTTTGATGGATATTTAACAAATTAATTTAATATTATTTTAAATTTCGGGTTTCGACAAGAATTTTGGAAAATTTCGGGCTTCAGTCAAAATTTCGGAAGATATTATGCAAAATTGGATTGAAAGTTCAATTTTGCATCGAGACCCTTTGAAACCCGAAATTTTGAGGTTTCGAGTGAAATTTGAGACAATGAGTGCAAGGGCCCTCGGGTGTTGTTGTATTTCAAGGAGAAATATCGAGGACTTTTGAATCCATTAATGGATAGTGGAGCATTTGAGCAATTTTAGTCCCGAATTTTACGAACTTTGCATATTTAACTACACAATTTGAACAGTATTGCACATTTGTTCCACACCGCCAATTTTTGGACGAAATTAACCATGTGATGTCACACAGGACATGACCACTAGTTACGCTGTATTTAAGGAAAACTCATGCAAGGCATATGTGGGTGTTTACACTCGAAAATAATTGAGGCTGTCGAATCACAAAGCCCAAATTGCCCAAATTATAGGAATTCGAAAAGAAGAAAGTTTTGTCCATAAATAGATAAGACAAAACCTATTAAATTCAGAAAAAGACCAAAACATGGGCTGGATTGGCAAAAGCCCAAGAATAGAATCGAAAGAATAAAATAAAGTCCAAATAGCCAATCATCTGCAGAGGCGCGCTAAGTTGAAAAGATTTGAAAGAGCAGTTGAAGACGGTTGAACAACGGTTTCAGAAGTAGAGGAGAACGTGGAGGTTGCGAAGAAACCGACAAAAGAAGTGGAGTATATAAGCGCGAAGAGAAAGAAAGAAAGGGGGAGAAGATCATCAGACTTCTACATTTTCGTTCTCTTAGGAGTAGTTTCTAGCGTAATGTAGGAGTAGATCGTAGCGTAACTTAGGAGTAGCTGTAGTGTAGACTCGATGACATTTGCCTTCAAGGCTTGTATCGGCATTCGCTTGCCTGTAATGTTTCGGAATTGAAGACTTTCATGGAGGTATAAATTGTCGTTTATTCAGATTTAAGTATCGAATAGATAGTTTATGCACTGGACTTGAGTTTTCAATCGTCCCTTTTGATCTCGAAAACATTAAGTTATAAAGGCTCGAACCACCGTTTAGCGAATCGAACGCAAGGGGTGAGAAATAATACATTCGATCGAGAGATTCTCACGTAGGTATAAGATTATCTTGTGTCAGATTTAAGTATCAGAGAGATAATTTTTATCTAGATTTGAATCTTTCCTTCACTGTATTATTGTTTCATTCGCAGACGACAATAACTCGAACCACCGTTTAGCGAATCGAACGCAGGGGGTGAGAAATAATACATTCGATCGAGAGATTCTCACGTAGGTATAAGATTATCTTGTGTCAGATTTAAGTATCAGAGAGATAGTTTTTACCTGTACTTGAATTTTTCTTTTATGTATTATCGTGTCATTCGAAGACAATACATATTACGGTCCGAATAATTATTTTAAACAACACATCGAAGTGTTAAATTCTGAACCACCGTTTAGTGTATTGAACTCGAACGCGGGGGTTGAAAGATAATTCTAAATGGAGAATTATCACGGGGCTCGGAACGCGCAGTTGGATCCACCCTAATCTAGTTTTTTTTTTTTTTTACGAAACAGTGGGCTTCAAAGAGAGAAAAAATGGTCTTCGTTTAGTAGTAACAGCTCATATAAGCCCTTATGCCTTTTACATAAGTTTTGTCATCAAATCTCCTGTAACTATTTGCGTTCAAGATTTGAAGGTGTGGACCAAACATAAAATAATTTTAAAATTATGAAAGTAAATATATAAATCCCGTAATGTTCGAGAGTCGAGACTCAAGATGCTCATATGATGTTCAATGTATGGAAAAATTCAATTTTGCCCTCTTCAACGCTACAATATTTAGGGGTATGCACGGTTCGATCATCCGTCGAACCGAACCGAAAATCGAATTTTTAGGTGATTTTCGGTTTTTTCTTCTTCTTTTTTTTTTCCCCTGAAAATTCGGTTTTCGGTTCAATTTCGATTTTGAGGTTTGGTTCAGTTAACCGAAAACCAAATTTATTTTTATTTTTATTTTTATTATTTTTTATATATTTCATATATAAAATATAGACCAAAGTGTATTTTCTAGTGACAACTTATAAGAAAAGAAAGAAAGAAAAAGAATTAAAATTAAGCCTAATTAAAATCCAATTATTTCCATCTAGTTTTCAATTTTTTATGAGAATTTAAGAAACTCATTTGAATTGCATATTTATATAATTATTAATTATCTCAGTCATTTCATAATTTAAATTAATCTTTTCGACCTATATAGAAAGAGGCGAGAGTTAAAATTCAAATTTGACCAAAAAAAAAAATTCCTGCAAATTCGGTTTGACCAAAACCGAACCGGACTTTTTCAATTTGATTTTCGGTCCGAAATTTCAGTTCGATTTAGAACCGAACTGAACCGATGAACATCCCTTTTTTTTTGAAGAAAAATCGGTCTTATATATCATTCAATTGAAAGTTTACAACGCATGGAACAATACAATTCATATTGACTCAAACGATGTAGTAAGAACATTTGAAACACCAACTATCAAGTTCTTGAAAATAACAAATCTTAAAAACTTACAAATGAACACAAGAAAATTCTTGTGCAACTCCTATTCAAGGAGAGATGAAACTCTCATTCGAGAGAGAAAGCAAACTCTCATACGAGAGAGAAATTAAAATACTAAACAAAAGATCTAAAGCGCTATATAAAATTAAAAACTTAAGAATCACCCGTCTTCATCTCGTCAGATTTGTCTCTGTCTCTTTAGATCCATATCCGTCTCGTCAGATTTGGAGATGTATCTTTAGATCCATATCCGTATCGTCAGATTTGAAGATGTGATGTACAACTTGAGAAGGATGCTCCAACCCAACCTGCCGACGATGGTGGTGGTAACAGTGGTGAAGTAGACAACTGCTTCACCAAGCCATCACCGGCAGAGAAAAATAGATGAAAAAAGAAGGTTAGGGTTTACAGAAAGATGAGGAGAGAGAGGAAAAATGAAATTTTTTCTTCTAAAAAAAAATAACCGATGAACATCCCTAACAATATCAACTTCAGAGTGGATTCCATATCTAGAAAGGGAATTGTACTAAAAGTCTGAAATCAAATGCTTTTACTGGGTATCTGACTACATAGGATACGGGTTATAGTTTTGAATCATACTTAACTAGTAATTCTATGTCAGACCGAGTTCAATGGTCCGAATGTGCAATCTGTGCCAATCTCTTTCACACACGTGTGTGTGGGGACCACAAACAATATGTGTAAGATACATAGACATTAGAACTATTGTATTTGGTCTAACATAAATTTTTCCATAACTTAATTAAGTAGTGAAAATTACAAAATTATCTTCTCCTTGGTGAGAGTTTTCTTCTCTCTCACGCATGAGAGTTTTAGGTCATTAGGGTTAGGGATTGTTCTTTTCGCCACTTTTCACGTCAATCTTCTCTTTCGTATTGCTGTGAAAAGCTTGTTTCTTGAGAGAGTGAGGCTTGTTTGATCTGCTATGAACTTCTGGAGACGGTTTGCACGTGGAAGTTTCGGGAACATTGGAGCCCGATCTTGTTGTTTCAGATAGTGTTTTCGTCTTGGGTTCTTCTCGTTTATCGTTCTTTCTTTGTTTTCTGATTTGTATTTAGGCGATCTGTCGACATCAGTCCAGTGTCTTTTGTTTTGGTGTCGTTTTTTTTTCTATTGCGGTTTTGGTATTTTTACGTTTCTGCTTTTGTGTTTCTAACTGGTTTTATTTCTTCCTACGTTGCTAGGAGTTTCCATTGTCGAATCCTCGTTCATAGCGTGTTTATCTGAAGTTAGGTAGTTTTCATCGATCCGACAAATTCTGAGTTAGGGTTTAATGGACGAAGACATAGTCAGGTTGGGGGATATGCTCTCTCTTACGGATACAGAAGCAAGTGAAGTCGAGATCCCGGCCAATCTCTAGAAAAAAAGGACCAAACATACTGGCATGATAATAGTTGCGAGACTGCTCACGGGAAGGAGAGTTAACTTCATGGCCCTCAAAGATACTAGTTACCTGGATGTTCAAACCGGTTCGGGGGATGGATGTGGAAAGGCTAGAGAATGGACTGATTTAGCTCAATTTTGGGGGATCGATCTGCCTCAGTCTGGGCTGCTTCGTATGGCACACGAAGGTAGTGACGATAAATTTATGACTGCACTTGGATTCTAGTTCAAGCTGCCTACGTACCTCCTTGGAGGATCAAGTCATAACGTAGTTCAAAAGTTAAGTTCTATTAATGGGTTTGTATCCTTTTGGGTCGTATCGTAGGGTCGTATATGTAGGGACGTTGGTTCATTGGGTCGTATGTGTAGGTCGTATATATAGGGTCGTTGGTTCGTTGGGTCGTATGCCTACGAGGCTGAGTAGCCCAAATTTGTATATTGGGAACGTACTTCGAGTCTATTGTCAAGGTATCAGTGGATACGATGCTAGCTCAAGAGAGTTGGGACTAGAGATTGTCCCCCCCAAAATATGTGTTGAGAGGAGGTATTTATAGATGTTCATGTTGTACGGATCTGATAGTGACAGGAGTTTCACACAGATGATGACACGTGGTGCTATGAAGGGTTAGGATCTTGGGTCATAGGGTCGAGTCACGGGTCAACCCGACCCGGATCACTTAAAAACACGCGGATCTTGTAGTGTTATGCAATTATGGTGTCATTAAGGACCTTTCGTGTAAATGCTTCTATGATGCCCAAACCTCGTATAACAGTGGTAATTTAGCTGACCGTTAGCAGATACGAGGCAACGAGGCTACGAGCCTCAGTCATAAGTGATCTATATAACTATACGAGGATACGAGGCTACGAGCCTCGAGCCAATTTTATATATATCATGGACGTTTTCTGTTTAGTTTTCGTCACGCGATGGATTTGAATAGGGTGTTAGACGGTGGACCATGGTGTTTTGATTCACTTGGATGGCTATGGTTATCTCCCAATTTGCTAATAGGACAACAGTGGTTAAGTTAAACTATATGTCCAAGTGATCTTTGACAAAAGAAACACTCCTCAGCTTGACGATTAGGTTACCCATGAAAAAATAAAAATAAAAACATAGAAACATAAGACACAACTTGAATTTGACAGAATTCTGGTTTTTTCTTCTCACAACTAGAATGTCCTGTAAAGACAACAAAAGAAAATAATTTATGTCCCAATTATTTCCTTGGAAGAGAGGAAAAACATATGTATATCCAACTTTTACATAAAATTAGTCTACATCGTATCTAACAATATTTCCAAAAATCAAAGAACTAACTGTTAAAAATTTACTTAAACAATTGAATGTGGCTGCATCTGATGAGTTAAGGATCTCTAAACTAACCCTCACCACTTTTGTTCATAAGTAAAAGAAAAAAGAATAGATCCTAAGTACCTTAACTACTACAAACAACACTTCAACTTTTGTCAAGATGTTTAAGTAATTCGTCCTAATTGTCATATAGTTACAATACTGTCCTAAAAAGGAACGTTAGTCCTTATTTAATATAGCTGTCATTTTGTTATATTTTCTTCGGGAGAACAAGATCCATTGGTATGTGACTGATGGTCTAGCTGACTCCACAAATTACATCAGGCCGGGCTTCGTCCTCAAACGGCATGTTTAGATCGGGAAGCACGAATTTTGAATCGGACGGTGCATTTGCGTTCTGTTTGGGAGAATCGTTTGATGTAGAGGATTGTAATTGAACATTATTGTCGGATATAATTGGTGGCACGATAGGGGATACCGACGTCACTTCTCTATCCGGGAGGGGTCGAAATTCAATCTGTACAGAAGATCAGTGTCAGTTTTTGGATGATAATAGAATATGTGGAAGGAAAAAAGCTTCGAAATTTAATGTACAACAATGAATGCCTACACTCGAGAGAAATGAAGCAGAGAAGATAAATCATTTTTCGTTCAACTAGGAGTTTAACTTCTTACAAGATTTGAAAGTCGTGAATTTCAAATTTATCCATAAATCCATTGAGTTTGTTAGGATGAATTCAAGTTACAATGGATATTAAATTCATTGAAACTTATTTTGAGCTATTTTTCAATTATTATAAGGATTCCAAATACACCTAATCAAGAAACAATTGAAATCCTACCTCCAAAATTATTCCTCAAATCAAAATCCACCAATCCAAACACAACTTAGGACAGAAAAGGAGTTTGTGAAACCCACGATGGAAGAGGTATAATGACAAACAAGAAACCATCTCGACCCGAGCAATTTTTTCAAATATTACCACATCCGAACACTTCATGCACAACGTTTATCCATATCTAAGTTAGAAATTCAAATGGACAATTCGAACAGGCAGCATATGAAGCGGATGGAATGTATTAAATAGTACACAAAAAGGGCAACAACAGAATAACAGATAACGTGATCGCACCTTCATTCTCTTCAATTTTTCATTTGAAGCCCTTTGTTTCTCCAAATTCGTGCGTAAGGCAGCTAGTTCCTGAGACGTAAAGAGTGTTGGTGTTGTCAGCAATTAGAGATGAATATCAGCAAAGTTTATTGAAATATTACATAGGCAGAGAACGAAGTACAATACCCTTTTCAATTCTCTTCTTTCCTTTAGCAGTGAGTTTTCATCATCTTTGAGTTCTGCTAAGGTCTGCAATTAAACAAAAAGAATGTACTTTACAACGATCCGTAAAACTTTCTAATGTCAACAAATGAGAAAATGAATTTGACTGATATATTTCCTTGTAAAGCTAGCTAAGTAGAACTAATATATTCACCTTCTTCTTTCTTGATCTCTTGGAGGTTGACTTTTCGCTATCGCCATTAACCTGCAAGAGAACGAGATTAGTCACAAATAATAAACCAAGGTAAAAGTATCAGTTCCCCATCCAAAAATTAGACAAATTACCACCTAATTTTTATTGGCACAGTCCAGATAATAATGCCTTGGAAATAATAACCGTGATCAATCGCATATATCATACATTAAAAACAATATATTACCTACTCAAAGGTAGAAATAGCACGTAAATCGCATGAATGTGGCTCGATTTACACTTATCATTAGACATGAAAGCATTTCTTATCTAGGATAAATATAACTATACTTATAAATTGATACTCCATCTCAGTGTGGACGTCTGAGTTTCCATTTTGACATAGCTATATACTACTACTTAACATAGCTATATATCATGCCCCTCCCTAAATGCATATCTAGTGGTCCTTGTAATCAAGAAGATAAGACAATTATAAATTAACAACGAAAAGACTAAATAGCCATATAAAACTCGTAGATAGCACAAAAGATGTTAGTCGCATTCAAGAAACGTACACTGATATTTTGAGCAAATACAGATAAGGTTTTAGGCATCCGACACCCGACTCTTCTTCTCTTCATTTAAGAACCATTTAATAATTTCATTTAAGAGAAGGGGAAAAAAATACTATAGTCCAAGAGAATGGAAGGGGGAGAAAAGGACATGGAAATGCAATAAGGGTAATTGGAGGGGTATAGTTAAAGGAACTCCAATAAGTTAGTTGAAGATGTTGATATGGCAATGTATTATAAGCTTACAACACATAGTTTGGTGACAAAAATATGGTCCACCCCACTCCAACCACATTAGCTAAATCCACAACCATACAGATTTTGCACCAAATATAACTTTTTTACACGGAAACACTTATCTATGTTCCACACCAAATAAATCATACTAATCTTTCATTTCTTAGGTTCCCCAAAATACCCTCAACCCGACCGTAAGGTCAAACGCAATTGTGGGATCTCTCTCAAAAGGAAGTTTGCTACATACACATAGCTCGAACTCGAGAGCTGTTGTTCAAGTGACCAGAATCTCTTCTACTCACATCATACTAATTAGCATGGCCCCTGCGCAAGGATGACATGCACAAATCGAGAAATGGTTCAAATTTTTTTAGCAAAAAAATAAAAAAAGAGAGAAGATAGAAAAACAACAGATCAGAAATTTAGTGTAGAAAAATGGAATTGTCATAACGAAGCTGTCAACATTCCTAAGTCCCGCTAGATGGAATTTTTTTGTCTCATTAGTAATACATAAATACAGCCTATACTTACAAAACTTTGAAAATCCCACCCACCGGCGGCCCACCAGTAGGTCTGAGCTGGGATTGGGCGTATTAGGTATTTAGAGTGATCACAAAATAAAAAGGGAACTCCGTAGACCGTAGTAGAGTTGTGTGGTGCCTCGGAATGTTCGCTTTGTGTTGTGTACAAATGGCATCATACAGTTGGAAGATGCAGACAAGCAGGTGTGGATGCAGGGACATTTTAGTCCAGATACAATTTGGTCAAGCTCTGTTATAATTCACGAGACAATTGTATTGAATTTCGACATTTGTTAATTATCTTGTGAATTACATTTAAATTTGATCAAACTAAGAAAAAATTTATACATGCTCGTCTACTGAATATACAAGTGGTACATATATACTGGATAATTAAATTATTTTTTTTAATTCTGGGATACCAATTTTGACATTAAAAGAAAAATAGATAAACAACTTGTTTAAAAATAAAATAATGGGATTATACATACATGCAATAAAATAAAAGAGTGGGATACATAGTAGGGATAATTACACTCACATCCTTAATTAATGATAGGATAATTACACAAACTTCCTCTCACTAATTGATAATTACAAATACACCCTCTCAGGGGTCTATTTGTAAAATTTACAAGGGTTGCAATTATAAGAATGGTTACACACTGGTGCAATTGTAAGAAATTCTTAATATGGTGTCTTTTGTAATTATCATTTAGTGACGGGAGGTTTGTGTTTTTACCCGGGTGTGAGTGTAATTATCCCTACATAATATAGTTATTAAGGTGCATGATTAGTCAAGTTGCTCCCCGGCATACCTGATTGGGCCTCCGCTTAACTAAATCCATACTAGTAAACTAAATAGTAGTAATAAGCAAAACTTATTATTATTAGTATAAAAGAAAGGTTTGATAGATATAAAGTGCACAACCACTAACAACGCTCCCCACCAAACTAAACGCAGACCTATTTGCCACGAAAACACGCCACCGCTTTTGCAGTGAAATGACCAATATAGCCCTTCATTAACCTTTTGTCTCTATGCTCACAAGATGAAGCCTAATCTATTGACACTTGCAACTCGTCTACTCATGATGTTCGACAGTTTTTCCCATGCTAAAAATTTATTTGAGCTCCGTCGAATTAATAAGATTTGAATGGGAGAATATGTGAAAAAATCAAAATGGATACGATTGGAGCTCGTTTAAGCTTTGGTTCGTCTAGTAATCAAATCAAACTTACTTTCAAAATTTTGAAAGCTCAAAGAATATTAAAAAAAAAAATGAATAATTAAGTTCGACTCGATTATGACACAAGGTTTTGACTTAGAAGGCCTTTTTCAAATAGAAATTTGGAGTGAAATTAAGCGTTGCTGACTCCCAACATGGACTTTCCTTGCTATTAGTTTCCTCAACACTTCTGCAACACAAATTGACGAAATTGCCCTCAGTAGAGAGGGTGGTTTTGGTCTTTTCAGGATTTAAATTTAAGGTGTGATAAAGAAGACAGATGATAATGTTGGCATCCGTCTGACCATACGCGTTGAATCAAAGTCACCATTTTTTCCTCTCTAAAAAAAAAATAAAGTGAATTAATAGATATAATAATTACGAAGGCCAGATATGGAAACTGGGAGGGGGGCATTCCGGTCAACAAACCGGTGCCGGAAGGAAATGACGGAAATGTCCTGGGATTGGATTTCAGCCATGCAGAGAGGGAAGAGGGGTATTGTTGTCATTTTGTGAAACTGAAAAAACGGCGACAGGTGATGAAGAAGCAAACAAAGGTCTTGGAGGGAGGGACTGGGGGAATGGCTGAATCTGACTACTTCTCCCACACGCGTGGCAGTAAATATCCGGATTTGCAGGGGTATTTTCGTCAGTCCAAGTATGACAACTGCCACGAGGTTCTAATGAATGAAAGGAAAGGACACTCTCCTTCCTAGGATAATATAGTATAGTAATACCAACCCCCGCCCGCTGCTGACTCGCCGTCGCCGTCGCCGCCGGCCGCCGGAAAATTTAAGGAAGGTATAGATATACTCGTACCTACGCTCATAGATACATATATACATATAGTGTTGCGTATATTATGAGATATATTGTTCGATGTATACGAACCTTAGATCTTGTTATGCTGGAGAGATTTTTGGTATGTGGTCGGCTAGACTCTTCGAAGCCTCCACCTCCGGTGCCACCAGATCCGCCGGAGCCGCCACTGGGAGAGGTGGCGCCGCTCCACGAGAGCGGCGTGGTAGGGCTGGCTCTCTGAGCCTGCTTCTTCGGATATTTGTTGTTGGTGAGGGAAACAGGTCTTGACCTGCGTTGACGCACGCTCCAGTCCAGCGGCGGCTTGAGAGAGGGAGGCGGCGTTGCAGCGGCGTGGAGATGTACGAGGAGCTCCACCACCATGGTGTCATCTGTCATGGCGGCTTTGACCCACTCCTCGTCGGCGCCACTCATCGCTAGCTTTAGAGAGTTGGTGTGGGTGTGGGGTGTGGAGATATGAAAAGTGAGAAAGTAAAGTATGAAATGGTGGCGAAGAAAATCTGAGAGAGAGTTATATATATATTGTGTGAATTATTTATAATATATATTACTTAACTAGGAGAAGAGAGGTATGACATGAGTATTTTATATATATATATACACACATACATAGTATATGTATACATATACACATATATGAGTGTGTGTGCGTGCTTGTGTGGTGAGGATGCTTATTGACAACTCCTTGTTGTGGGGGTGAGGTGGGAGTGGGGGGGTGGGTGGGGGGGGGGGTGACTTTGTGGTGGTCTTGTGAATGGAGGATGGATGGATGGATTTCATCATTTTTCTATTTCATTTTTTTTCCTATTTTAGAAAAATATTACTACATATAATCCAATTAATTTCCCGAAAATTCTTGCATAAGTTGAATTTTGTTGATCTAAATTAGTCAAATGTTAAGTGTTATTATATTTATTTTGTAACATATCACCTTTCAAAATATACATCAATCACATAATAAGTGTAATTCACTAATATTGTGAATGACTTTAATCGAACAAAACCAAGTATGAACGAACTAATATTTCTCTTAGTTCCTCTTGGATTTTTTTCCTCTAAATTCAGAAAGTATCGATCTGTTAAATTTATCTAAATAATTAAGTTGCGATAGTTCCTTATCCTAATCAAAAGGAAATGTGAAAATCTAAAGGTTGTACACCATGACTTGATGTAAATTTCTAATTCGGGCCGAGTTTAACCACCTTACTAATCAAAGGGTCATTTGCAATTACACTTGCATTAAAATTAGTCATTCTCTATAAATTAAACATTAATTACTTAATTTACCTTTTGGTGTGATTAAATTCATTTGTTAACTAGAATTTTTTATCACATCTTTTTTCTTTTATTTTCAAGTTAAATGTACAAAATCTTCCTCAATTATATAGGTTACAGAAATTTCATGCATATAATATGTACATAAATGGGTATAAAGAGAAAACAACAAATCAGTATAGGTGATAACTGAAAAGTGAGAATTTGCTTGAGGTTTGAGGTAGAGTGTGACTTTTTGTTTAATTCAAGAAAGAGGGGATATCTACATATTTAGTCTGATAAATCTAGATTGATAGTTATAATTTTGAGTTATAAAAACTTTATTTAGCTTTATAAAGGAGGGGAGAAGTCACAATTTATGACAGCCTGGATTCGAACCCAAGATTTTTCACATAAAATGGGTGGTGTATATCATTATGCCAACAGATCTTGGGTTAGAATGTGACTCGTTTTTATTCATAAAAGTAGAATATATTTATTTTTTGTTGGCAATTGTTTGGAAACAATGGGGAATGGGCCCAATTAAAAGATGTGTGGTAAGACCGGCTGCTTTTATTACTATCCTATTACTTATAACACTTGTACCAGCTTCTATTATCCTCCTGCCTCCTACTATTTATCAACAGAGAGGAGAAAGCAAAAAGTGGGTGGTTTCCCATCTAGGGTTGTTTTGGGAAGTTGGAAAAATATGATAATTATTTTCTATTTAATGTTGAAGATAAGATAAATTGCCATATATTATATGCTAGATTTGCAAGTCTCTTGATGAATTAATGGAAAATTCTAATTAGAAATTACGGTCAAATTCAAGTGTAATTTATAAAAGTAAGTCAATTACATTTGTCATATAATTAGTTATTTATCTTGTAATTTATACTTGAGTTCAACTAAATCAAGTATGAACTCTAAAGTAGTTTCCAAGTATAAATTCATGGGGGATATGTCTTTTCACTTCATACGTGCTATCACACTTTTTATGTGATTGAACAACCATATTAGGATTATATTTGAGTTCGATTAATATGCCCGAGCTAGAAATTCTTTTTGAAATGAAAATTGAAGGGTCTGTTCATACGTGTTATATTACGCTTTTTATGTATGTTAGTCACTCATCATATGATTAAATTCGACTAAATCAGGTGTAACTTAAAAATTGTTTTGAAATGTAATTTCAAGGGGAACTATGTATTTTCTCTTCATGCGTGCTATTTATACTTTTTATGCAACTGGTCAAACTAATTATCAAAAAACAAAAATGCAACTGGTCAAACTAATTTAGACCTGAATTATAACTTAATTTTGAAATATAAATTCAAAGGGGATATATGTATTTTTCTCATAAAATGTGCTTCTAAGTTCTAATTGTTTTTTGTTCTTTTTTTGGTAATTAAATGTGCTTGTAATTGAATATTCACTTACTTTCACATGATTAGGATATAAATAATAAGTTTTAGAAAATTTTGAAGTTTTGCATTCCAAAAGTACCATGTGGTTGATAAAGATTCCTCACAGCTGCTTTTTGAAGAAAATTATAATATTTACTCCACAATGCATGTTAAGGTTAAATGTTTGGTGTTTTTCTAAATTTATTGCTCGTATTTATTTTCTGGAACCTATTAAAACAAGATATTATTTTTAAAATCGAATCTTCTCTCTTAATGAATATTAGTTCTCGCAAATATGAACTAGCAGTTAGTTGAAGACTCTTAAAATCATATGTAAAATATCTTATATACTAGTTTTGTATCTAAAATGCTACTATCTCTATCCATAATTCAATAACAAATTAGTTATAGTCCGAGGCCTAGTTAGTTAACCATTTGACTAACTCATTATATTTATATTTCAGTAACTCTGAGGTTATATTAAACTCTGACATGCTATTTTTGCAAAAAAATAATTAAATTGATTGATGAACACCTCCAACCACACACTCAATTCTAAATAAATGCATGAAATATAAAATGGTCAATTTGAAGAGCTTTTTTCTACTTTTTCACACTTGGGCCTTTTACCTCTTCTATAAAATATTGTGATGATCCAACCATTTTAGGAGCTTTCGGGACGAGGAATTTCAGAACAATCACGTAATGAGAATCACATAAAATCCACTAACACATTATACCATCACCTTCAAATCTTGAAAGCTCAATAATAATTTATCTTCTTCTTTTTTTTATGAAAAAAAATGGACGATCAGCATAACAATTACTCTTAATATTACCTACCACAAGAGTCTTCATATGCTGAGGAATATCCGAAATGGGCATATCTACAACTTATTTAGCGAGCTTACCACCCCAATCCCAACATAATATACCATAATTTGAATTCGTCCACCGTTACCCACGATCACGGAGCAAATCTTCTATCTCATAATAGTGTATCATAATGGTGTCACATTATTGTGGGATTGACAAGTGTTCATTTAATTAACAATTTTTCTTTTAAATGAATATTTGTCAATCCCATAATAATGTGACAATATTATGATACACCATTGTGAGATAGAAGGTCCGTTCCGCCACGATCAAGTCTACTATCACAAACTTAATAAATTATAGTGGGTGGCACTTGTACACTTGTATTGGCTGCAAAATGCCAACTAATAGCCACTCCAAGACCCTTTTCCAACACTTTCACTTATCCTTCTACTTTATCAGCATTTATTAGACTTTAGTGTGGAAATAGCGTGAGATGCACGCGCCCATTTGGAGAGTGCAAATAAGTAAGGACATGGTTTTTTTAATTCAAAATGAAAGGGATATTCTAAATATTTAACTCGATAAACCCGGATTGATAGTCATAATTCTAAGTTATAAAAATTCTATTTAGCTCCATAAAAAAAAGAAGAGACACAACTTGTGATAGCCTGAATTCGAACTCAGGACCTCTCAAGGTAGATATTATTAGACTTAGAAATATTGAGTTAAGTAAAGACATTTTGGGGAGTATGGAAATGTTGTCAGTGTTGGGTAATGTGGGGCCCTTAGGAGTTGGATATATATATATACACAAAAATAAATGATGCCACCATATGTGATATGACACTAGCGGAGCTACTATAGTTAGTAGTGGATTTTATATCTTTATTAGGAGCTTATAAAACTTATTTGAAATTTATTGTATTTGGGTGGCTTTTAATTAGATTAGAACTTATAATTCGAACTTTGTAATAGTCACTTGGATTTTGGTGTTTTGTTATGAATAAATCATAATCAAAATCATAACAATTTCATTGCCATCAAAGAATATTAAATTGTGTTGTTTTTTTATATAAAAAAAAAAAATTGTGTTGTCATTAGAGTAATTGCCTTGTTATTAGATATGGACCATATGGTAAAACATCAGATTCATTGTTGTCTATTGAAATTGTCATTTAGAAAAAGAAAGAAAAAAAAAGACTTTTACAATTGTAATAAATATCATAAAGTCGTAATATCAACTTTGTTCATCAAAACTTCAATCCCTGATTCGTCATTATTTTTCAATCCACGACTCAATCAAGTATTTAACAAGTTTGTAAAACTATAATCACGTCGGATATAGTTGCTATAGGAGTCCGCCTCTCATGCATCTACCTTAAATTATAAAAAAGATGAAACATAGATGATGGACATATATTTCATCACAGTGAAGTAAGACCAAATCTCCTAAAACATATGTTTGCAAATTAAGTTTGAGTATCTATTGCCAATTAGCAATGATTGACGAAAATAGACCCTTTTCTTTCAAAAACAATGGTTTAGAGCAAACGAAAAATTGTAATTCTTCTTTTTTTACTTGTATAAACTTAAAATTCTAATTCTTATTTTCATATTCGGTTATATGCTCAAGAACTTGTGATATTAACACTTGGTATTAAATGGAATTGAAAATGAGGGATTGAATGATCCTTTTATTTTAATTTTAATTTGCATATGTATGTCGTGTGCATGAAATTTATATCTACATGTATGTAAAAATATTTTATATAGGTGACATGTATATATAACATACAAAATAAGTTATAAATTAAGCATTTAAATTTAAGTATAGTGGTGGGGTGGGTTGGGGGTGGGGTTTAAAGTGGGTGTGTTCCATGCCATGCATGTAAAGATGAGATTGAGGAGCATATCCTTAGCTTAACCTAGCCATTTTCCCGGTGGGGCCAGCGCCACCTGAATCCTACCAAAAAATAAAAAGAGGACCTATATATTGTTGCCTTTTTATGATTGGAGCGTGCCGTGCACGCACTTGTCATGCTGTGTACCATTATAGAAACGGACTTGAGTCCGTATTTAGTTCCTCCCCCATAAATGGTGTGACTTTTTCCTTCAAAGTTAAAATGGAAAATGGCGTGACTTGCATGCCACCTCCTCGCTCCTAGTGGATTAGTGCCCCTAATACAATACATATTTTTGCGTTAATTAATCCTATTTACAAGAACATCTCAAGTACCAAGAAATTGAATTGGATTAGAAAACAAATAAAATAAGCAATGAGATAGACTGCATATGTCTATGATGCACCGGTGATACTTGATAGATCTGGAAGTCCAATTTTCGGGCAATATCCATCACACAAAGTGTTAAAACATAATAATATATATATATATATATATATATTGGTGGACCCCCTCATGTTTTAACACTGTTTGTGATGAATTTTTGCCCAAAAGTTGGACTTCCAGATCCACAAAGTATCAATCATCTATGATAGACATATGAAAGGAATGTTATTAGTATAGCTATATATGACTCAAAAAGAAAAAGATTTGCTTGATATTCGACTGAACATCGTTCATAGACTCAATCAATGCATGGCAATTTTAGGGGTGATTCTATGTCAGATCAGGTCCAACAGAGTCACTGCACTATACGTCATTGGATGTAGGAGCAAGATAATAAAACACACTTAAAGTATGTACATCCCAATGGTAATAGATGGACTGACTCCAATAATAGCTCTTAGTGTACCGTGGAATAATTTCGTGAATAAGTAACACTGCAAAAAAAAAAACAAATGCATATTAAATGACAATTTCAAAGTGTCACTAATTGTATAAATTGAGTGACAAAAATTTTTACTATGTCACGAAAATGAGTAAATGACTTTCATAAGTTTAATATTGACAACATTCGTATATAAATTGTCACACATTGCAATCAGTGACAAGAAAGTTGTCACTATTGATAATTAGTTATACATGTTTAGTAATAACATAGTGACAACGAATATAGTTATGACTATATTTGTATTACCTCCATAAAAAAAGACTATATCTGTATTATCACTAAGTTGTCACTAACTATGTGTAACTAAACATGTGTCATTAATACTACCCATTTTCAACCAAAAAAAACTTACAAACACCAATATACTAATTGCAAAAATAGTACTACATCAACTAAAGATTGTAATAGGGGTGAGCATTGAATTTGAAAAACCGCCCACACCGCATCGTTTTTCTCAATTTTATAAGCAAACCACGGTTGAAAATTTAAATGAAAACCGCATCGCCCTATACTATTTGGTGTCAGAATTCGTGTGAAAAAAACCGCACCGCACCACCACCACTTATATATATATATATATCACTTACTATTCTTTTTAATTTTAATTTTTAATAAGTTTTACTGTAATACTACTTGATATTTATAGTTTAATTTAATATTTGTTATTGAATTGATATAGTTATATATTTTACTTGATTAATAATATGTTCAATCAACATTTGTGCTTGAGGCTTTTAAAGTGATAATATTTTATGATCAGTGCATGTCATATTTTTTTTTATGTTTAATAGACACTTAAAGAGTTTTGGCAAAAAAAAAAAAAAAAAAGTTTTGTATATTATATTTATGACGTTTGTTCTATTTAACTCTCATAATATTTGTAATAGCAATATCGAGTTAGATCTTCTATTATTTTATAAAATTATAATTATTTTTACAATATCCTTTGGCACATTTTAATGCACATATTCTAATAAATAAATAAATACATCATGTCATTTTTGTACTATTAGTTTATATATAAATTTCAAGATTCACGAGAATTTAGATTAGAATATTTTTTTATGTATGAGTGTGTATTTATTTGATGTTAAGAATAGCGCTTTTAGTTATGCGTTTTTTAGTTATCCCTTTCTTCTGTGTGCTTCTTCATTGCTCACTATAGAGTAAACTTGATTATAAGTAGGGAGAGAAGACATCATTAAAATTTGAGATTTCACATTGTTATTACACTCATTCAACCCCATAAGAAATTGCATCATCTTTAATTGAATGCAAAATTTAGTGTACTCCTTGGACATTTCAGCAGATGGTGAATGAATTAAGGATTCATTCTCATCCTATAGATGTCTAATAGTTGAGTAATACTCAATCACATTACTAGCGCCTTGAGTTATAGTATTGATTCGACGGTATAAGGAATATAATCTAACACCATTCACTCGATCAAATTTTTCTTTTAAATCATTTCAAATCATATAGGAGATTCAATGTAAACAACACCATGAATAAGATCATGAGAGATTGATCTGTGTATATCAAAGATTTGACAAGTGCATTACATCTTTTCCAATTCGGTAAGGGAGGCGACTCTTCATCAGGCTGCTTGCAAGTCCCATTAATGAATCCAATCTTGTTCTTCGTTTCAAGTGCAACAAACATTTCTTCACTCCATATCTTATAAGGCGTATCCGATGGATGTATATACATCGGATCTTGGAAATCAACAGTAGACGGCTTTGATTTTGGATCAGTTTGAGTCATGATGAAGATCGAAGCAGAAAGTAAGAATTATAGAAATCCCCAAAGTGAGGATGAGCAAGAACTCAGGATCATGTTCATGGAAAAAAATTAAATCTCAAGAATCCATAGCTCTAGTGCCATGTGTTTCGCGTGAAAAACAAACTAGAATAAGGAGGGATTTCGAATAGACGGTCCCTGCCTCGTGATAACCCTAACTTAGGATTATCTACCGACCCCTGCCCAAATAGGCTAATGGTGGTCCTACGCCTTTTTATTTACTTATTCTACGGTATATGCAGTAAATATGGTCATAATACGTAAACAACCAAAATACATTAAATTGAGAAAAAGGAGCATACCTCCATCGATTTTTGATTCGAAGTACAAGCTATGGATTCAGCCTCTCGCTACGTCTATTACTATGCTACCAGATTACTCTATACTAAAAATTATAAGTGATTGAACATAATCTAAATTCTAAACTAAAAGAGAAACTACGAAAAACTGAACTACACTACGTAAACTGCTTTAATGAAAAATTTGAAAAGATAAGTTTTTTCTCTGAGATGTTGTCTGTCTTCTTCCTTCTTCTTCTCGCCTTTTATATTCGCGGACGCCCCACGTTCCCCATTTTAGCTAACCGTCCTCAACTCCCTGTTTCAAAATCTCAGAGTTTGGCGCGTCCATTTCTCTTTTGGATAAACTTCCTCGTTAAATGGGCCTCATTTTCCTGCCTCTTTATATTCGCTCAAGTGGCCCACATCATTTCGTTTCCCTACTTGAGCCTATCCCCATTCAGTCTCTTTTTCATGATATTTTTCGAATGACCCACTTGTCATTTATTATTTATTATAAACACCATGTTAAGAGGATGAGAACTCGAATAGAAAGGGAATTCAATCTTATTAAGAGAAAAATAATACTGGAGAATGAATTACAAAACAGAATAAGAAAACTAAACTAATTTATACCAAGTGCATAACTAACTCAATGGCTGAGGATAAACAAACGCTAAAACAGAACGGAAGACTAAAAAATGCATAACTAAAAGCACTATTCTTAACATTTGATATATATTAAGTATATTTTTAACATTTGATATATATATATATATATATATTAAAATTTGCTCATATTATATTTATACTCAATGTAAAATCGATATTTAAAGTGATATACTAACACTTTTTCTTGTACTAAACGTATGATACCCATATATAATAATATGTAATGACGCTAGTGTTCTTTTTAATGATTTATGGAGTTTAATCTTGATAAATATTTCCTTGACAAATATTTTCTTAGTTATGAATTATCATTCTCTTTTTATTTAGTTTAACAAAAAAGATGACAAACATTGTTTGCTTATTTAGTTTTAAAAAGTAGAATCACTTAAAAACTAGCCAAACTGCATAGTTATTTTTAATTTACAAAATCGCAATTTCAATTCTATTTCCTCCGAATCACACTTAGCAATTTGGTTTGAGATTATTAAAAAAAAAAAAAAAATCGCACCGCAATCACCCTAGATTGTAACTTATAATTTATAAAGTTAGAATGACAAGCCTTTAATATGTGTAAAGTGCTTTTAGATAGACATGGCTATATATATACACACAAATGCACAAATATATAATATCTAAGAATAATCGTGTTAGGGTTATATATGGTTAGGTATTTTGAGTTGTATTTTTATTTTTTGGTGATGTATTTTTATTTTTTGGATCACCAAAAAATAAAAATACACACTCCAATGTAAATTCTACAGAAAATACTCAAATTTTAAATCTTAATACACATTTTCCTACATAAATATTCATTATTTTATTATTTCAATCACTTCATTCTCTCTATTCATTAATTACATAATTCAACTATGCAACATATTCTCTTTCTTACTTTATCAATAAAAAAATATTATTTTAATTTTTTCTCCTATCATCATTACATATATAACTAATTCAATCAACTTTATATCACATCTACAAAATTTTCAAATATTTCTCAAAAACACATCAAAACAAACAAAAAAAATTAATACTTTCCCACGAATTTTTATAATACACATTCTCTAATAAAAACTTAAAATTTATTTTCGCAAACACAACCATACAAAGCCATAATATTCTAAAATTTTCAAGAATAATATAATATACACGTTAATATCATATTGAACCCATGTCCATGCATAATAGCCGAAGACCTTTGGATAATTAAATCAAGAAATACGGATCATGGATACATGTGTAATCTACAAAAGCCCAGAATCATTATTTGATTTGATTCAAAATATGTACATGTTACAATTAAAATAAGGATTAAAGTGATTCTTTTTTTTTTAATAAGAGGATTAAAGTGATATGAGGGACCAAAAATGACGTTACACAAAATTTCTTTCAACAACTGACATTCTCATTTATACATAGTTGGATAACAATATATAGATATAAAGCCTGTTTGTAAAAAATTGTGTTTTTAAAGATGTGTTGAATTTTAGAAAAAATTGTAAAAGTGTCAAAAAAGCTAAAATTGAGTTTGTTTGCAAAATTTGCTAAAAAATAGAAAAAATAGAATAAGTTGATAGAAGTACTTAAGGATATGTTTTTTTATGCTTATTTTCAACTTTTTTTTTAGAGAATTAAAATAAAAAACAGTGAAATCAAACAGCAAAAAGCAACTTAAATTCAACAAAAAACTCAAAAGTGCTTTTATTTAATTTTTACAAACATGCTTATAGTGTATAGACTACCAAATGTTAAAAGAATCTGGAATAACAATATTCCTTCATTGAGAAACATGTAAAGCTTGAGTAATTCCATTTAACTTCACATTTCACAACTAACAAAAGACTAAAACATAAAGGCATGTTTGCTTATGTTCTTGAATTTTATTTTTTATATTTTTGAATTACAAAATTTTAAAAAACCACACTACAAATTATTTTTATCAAAATTCATTTTTTCTCAACTTCACTTTCCCATTTCCATATGTTCATATCAATCACTACATCCATCAATTCACACAATTATCATTCAATAGTCATTTACTCAAAATAATATTTTTCTCTTTCTCTTTTATATTTTATAAAATTTTAATTTATATTTAACATAACATATATCAACCAATCATTATTAATAAGACAAATTTTATAAATTCCATCCACTTTTAAAATTATAAACAAACGCAACAAACATCTTATTATTTTTGCATGAATCTTCTTAATACACATTTTCAAAAAATAAATTCGAGAGTATAGCTCAAAAACATAATTAAGACCAAATTGGTTATTTTTTTTTTTAAAACCCAACAAAAACAGAAATTGTCACGTTTAATTCCAAAATAGAAATTTGTCATAGTTTGGATGTCAACTCAGGATCTCTCATATTACCAAAAATAAATAAATAAATAAATAAAATCCAGGAAGTCTCACACTCTACTTCTGGTATCATAACACACAACGGCGTCGCATTTGCACAATTGGGTCCCTCAGAACCCTAAACTACCACTATTCTCTAAACCCTCAGATCACCACCGGCGCCACCACTTCGCATGGCGGCGATAACCAAACGCCTCCTCCATCTCCGCCCTAACCACCATCTCCATCCATATCCCCTCCACCACTTCTCCTCATCCTCCGATACCAATTCTTCCTCCGCCGTTCCCCAACCTCAACATCAACATGATTCCGAAACAACAACCCCTAAGCAATCCACATTCTCCTCCTACTACGACGACGTCAAAGCCAGTCTCCAGAAGGAACCTCCGCCGCACAACCGCCACCAATCGCCGCCCAGACCGCTCTCATTCTCCAACCGCACCCATCCTCAACCCCCGCCGCCTTCCCAAACGGCGTCGTTAGAAGAAATCCGCCGCAACCTCTCCGATTTCCGCCTCCGCACCGCCGCTCCACCCCCGTCGTCCTCCCCCGGCCAGTACATCTCGATTCAAGAGCTCTACAAAAGAAACGTTGATTCCAAGGCCGACGAGTCCGCCACGTCATCCGATCCCCAATCCCCCGCAGGCGGCGGCAAGCGTCCATTCGACGCCATTCGCGAGAGCCTTCGTCAATTGAAATCCACCTCCCCAGCCGCTGCGAGGAATCGAAATGATTCGAGCGGGAAACCTATCGATCCAGTGTCGCTTTCGCGGTTTAAGGAGACTTTGAAGATGAAGGTTGAGTCGAATGCCAATCTGGGTTCTGGTATATTCACCGGAGGAAGTGAGAGACACCGTAATGTGGATGATAATGTGGGCAGAACGAATTTCTTGAGGATGTATAATCATCAGGACTTGGGGAAGAAGCTGAAGATGTTGAGGCCGGAGAAGAAGAAGGGGCAGTGGTTTTCTTTGCAGGAATTGAATGAGAGGCTTGCTAAGCTCAGAGAGATTGAGGAGAAGGAGAGTGAGTCCATGATTGGGATTGAGGGCTTTACTAAGGACTTGAGAGATGGTCTGTTGAAGTTGACCATGTCTAACACCGCCAAGGCGAAGGAGGCGAAGGCGAGAAAGGACACGTGTGAGTTTTTTTTTTCTCGTTCTTTTTCCTTTTGTTTCTGTAAATTTTTTTTAATGAGTTGAATGTGTTTATTGATTATATTATAGCTCTTGTTGCAATCGAAGATCGTATTATGGCTTACATTATTCTGTAAAGTTGGAGTTGTATTTGCTGGCTTATCTCAAGAACAATTCTTTGGCTGTTTTCTTCATTCTTTTTCCTTATGTTTCTGTAAAATTTGTTTAATGAGTTGAATTTGTTTATAAACTGTATTGCAGCGCTTGTTGCAATCGGAGATGGTATTGTGGCTTACATTATTCTATAAAGTTTGAGTTGTGTTTACTGGCTTATTTCGAGAACAATGCTTAATTTTACTGCTTTAGTCACATATTTCATCTCCTGCATTTGCATTTTTGAGAAGTTCCATAACAGAATGTTCTATACAAACAGAAAACACTAGAGACTAGTGGAATTGGAGGTTCATGCTAAGGATTTCGTTTCTTGTTTTTGACATAGGGAAGCGGTAAAATATGCAAGTTGTCAGAGATGGCAAGAAATAAATAACAAGTTTCAATTTCGTTTCTAATGTTTATTACGTGGTACTGCTGATGCAAGAAGTAGTGTAGTATTATTCTGCAGCAAAATAGAAATGAATATGAATAAACAGTGTCTGAGAATAGATTCAAGCTTCTAGAGCAACATATATTCGAGAGAGCTAAATAAGTATGATAACTTGAAAATAAACTATTTGTCTATTGTATAAGGGTGCTAAAACATTGCTTTTAGCAAGACTCAGGACGTATGTTGTCCTAGAATGACAAAACACAATATTTCTCTCAATTAGTCACATAGGAAAACCACGCCCTTTTTTTGTGAGGGGGAACATGAAACACGAGATGGAAACAAGAGCTACTTCTGGAATCGCAAGTAGATAATAAGAGAAGCGAATCAAGCCAATGGTAACAAGGCCTGGACAGTTATGGTGTCAAAAACTTAGATTGTATCTGTTTCTCTTGGCGCTGAGATTCTCTTTCATCTTCTTCTTTGTTTTCTCAAGAAAAGGATTTTGTTTCAAATTTTGAAGAACACAGAAAATTCATGAACTGACTTAAGGGAACTTGCACATGTTTACCCTTTGTATGATTTATCGTATCTTGTTTGATTTAAGCTATTGCGTGATGTAAACTTTGTCTTGATATGCTTCCCGTCTCACTCCATCTCAAAAGAAAGGGGACAACACTAGATATGTATCACATTCAATTTTCGCAGATACTTGCATTAGCAAAGCTAATTTCATACTTGCAGTTATTGCTGACACATACTCAGAATATTTTTCTATCTGGATATATCATGATCAATTGTGAAAATGTACTCTAGTGCATCCAGCTCTTTATTATTAACCAGTAAACTGTTACAGTGCAGGGACTTTATGTTTTAGGGCATCCAGGTGGAACACCAAGCTTTATGTTGTCACCACCAAAGGAAGAGTTGGTTGAGAAGGCAAGTGTTGCTTCTTGGTTTAATCTTTTCTCTTCTTTTTCTGCATTCTTGATAGCTTGGACCACTACTTCTTGTCACCGTATTTGTTGGAACCCCTGTACGTTCAACCCATTATGTTGTTTTTGAATAAAAAGATTTGATAGCTAAATATTTGAAATTCTTAATACAGTGTATTCGTACTATTTCGACTTATAATGAATTCAAATCATTTGACACTCATTTTGAGCTATTTTTCAATATAGATTTCAATATCCTCCTAATATGAAGCCATTTGAAATCCTTCCCTCCAAATGCAACCTTAGTGAACTTTTAACAGGATGAACATTCATGTAACTATGGTAATGTCAAGTTGAACCATGTAATGCAGCTCATAAAAGTAGCATATTTTCTTGAAAGCCATTTATCGCTTTTGATAGTCCAAATTTTGTCATGATAAATTACTAACCAGGCCTTAACGTATCATTTGATGCTAATTTAGCATTGTCTTCAATTTACCTCAGTTTCTATGCATTTTTGGATTGCATCGAGAACATTCTGTTCTGTATGTAACACAAAGCAAGTTTTTGCGTTCCAACATATATGTATGATGCCATTCACTCTAATATACATATTGAATGATGGTAGTGCCAAAATTTGATTCTTTTGTATGTATTTACTAGATTAAGTCAGTTTCACTGGTATGTATATATATGTATGTTGAAAATTAATGACGTGACCACGTATATATAATAATTTTGAGAAATAGTAAAGATACTTGTAACTTGATTACTGTTTTATATCACTCTTCCATTTAGTCTGTCATTTTCATTTCTTCCCCATCTTAAGCTGCCATGGCATAATAATTTCCCCTCATGTAATTATACAGTATTTTCATCCTGACAATATGTCATCTGCGGAGAAACTAAAGTTGGAGCTTAAAAGAGTAAGAGATGAATTTAAAATGTCGGAGTCAGATTGTGGTTCTGCTCGTGTTCAAGGTATAGTTATTTCAGCTCTTATGAAGATGGAATATGTTGATAACTCCAAAAAAAAAAGAACAAGGTTTTAGTTTTCTTGATCAATAACTGCAACTAAGATGCATATTTCTTAAGCTAGTAAAAATTATTTTTCCAGATAATGTAATCACTAAACTAGATCTAAGCTATAGGTTCATTTCTGAATCAATATAGCCATACTTGATTCCTGAACAACCTGAATTACCTGGAAAACACATGATTTGTGCACGATTATTAGAATGTCACTGCATCATAAGACTATTGAGAGAAAATCAACATAAAACTATTTTATAGAAAAATTTAACAAGGATCTACTAGTCATCTTTAATTCATAGGGAAATTATCGTGAAGGGAGTAGGAAGTTCATGAATTTTAAGAGACACAATAGCTTTTAACTAATTAGGGAGAGTGGATTGCCAAACTTTTTAAATTACTAAGAAGACAATTTTAATTTAAAAAACACATTTATCTTATTCCTTCCAACTTTTTTCCCTAAAAATTAATAATATTTCACTCAATAGTGTTTCTTTTAGCACTAATTGAACCTTTTTTCAACAAATCTACCCATTAAATTGAATAGAAAACGCAATTCATCTTTTGCTATTTTGAAAAAAATTAAAAATCTACAACACTTTAAAAACTTTAAAATGGTTTGAAACTGTATTAATTAAATTTTTGTTTACAAACAAAAAATTTATAAATGGAATTATAGTCGTGCAACTGCAACAAGTAAAAGATAAAATAATTCACAAAATAATATTAAATATGACAATCATACATGATTCAACTTATTTTACCTGATGATATTAAGAACACATCCATTAACACAATAATGTCATCCAATCTCATGTAATTGTTTTAATCCTTGTGTTAATCTATTTGTTTTTTCGAACAACAGTTGTGTTAGTCTTTGAATAAAGAAATAATCTTCTTTAATGTATTCAGAAAAGACGCTGGATCTGGGTTAAAGATGGTAAAAAATCAGATCAATAAGAAATAAAATCCGAGAAAAAGTCAAACTAATATATTAACTATGACAAACAAGTGTATTAATTTGAATAGTTTTTTTTGTTCACTACGAGTCGCATGACTATAAAATCCTTATTGGTAAAGAAAGAAACTTATTTAATATTGTTCTCAATCATCTTTAAAACTTTCAAGTGTTGTACTTTTTTCCCTATATAGTAAAAGATAGATTACAATTTTTACTTCAATGTGATTTGGAAATTAGTATAAGAAACTTTAATTAGTACTAAAAGAAAAATTATTGGCTGAGGATTTGTCATTTTCTAGAGAAAAGAATTGGAAAGAATAAACTACATGTGATTTTGCACTAAAATTAGGTTCTTAATCATTTATAAAGTTTAGCAATTCCCAATCCCTAATTAGTTAAAAATTATCGTGTCTTTAATTCATGAACTTCCTAGTCCCTTAACCATAATTCTTCCTAATTCATACACCATCTTCAAGAGATGCTGCAATATTGTAGAAAGCATCCTTCAAATTTCGTTCTTGAGCTTTAAATTCGCCTACATATGAAGGGAGTTGACACCACATGAATGCCGTTTAGTATTTCTTCTTGCTTGTTCACGAGGCCCTCTAGATCGAAACTTTATTTAACCGAACTCAGCATAATTCCTGATCTAATTTGTGTGGTGTAAGAGTATAATATGATCTTCGTTCTATTGCAGTGGCTCAACTAACAACAAAGATTAAGCATCTTTCCAACGTTTTACAGAAAAAGGTTAGCATATCTCTATATACACAGCTGGCGTACTTCTCCCCTTTTTGAAATTAAATATCCTAGATTAACACACCTCCCCTTAAAAATACTTGAATTACCAACTCCTCCCTCCCACTTTTGCAACTACAAAAACCGCCCTTTAGTTTAAAGAGGAGGGCGAGGAGTTAGTAATTTAGCTATTTCGGATGGGAGGTAAGTGTAATTACTTATTAACCATTCATAAAAATTGGGACTTGTTTTAATATATCATATTCTAGGATAAGCATTCTCGGAAGGGCCTTCAAGAAATGGTTCAAAGGAGGAAGAAGCTTTTGAAATATCTACGACGTACTGACTGGGACTCGTACTGCCTTGTTCTTTCAAAGCTTGGTCTCAGAGACAACCCTGACATTAAAGCCTAGAGAAGTATGTCTTGTTCGAAAACATAAATTTTGTTCTTTAATTTAAATTTCTGTAGTAAATTTAAGTTCTGCAGGAATTTCTATAATTTGTTTCTTTGTTGGAATGATAGAATTAGTATTTTGTTTCTGTTACCCGAGCTTTTTAGCTTCTATTTTGAGATCATATGAAACTGACAGATAAAAATCTTTGGGAGTATGTTTAGCTCCAAAACCTTTGAATTTGTGGCCATCCAATAATGTAAATTTGTATTTTAGTTTTTGGTATTAGCTATTTATGATTGAAATGTAGTACCTATTTAACTTTTTAAAGTGATGTCAGACGATGATCTCTTGGAGTCTCGGGTAATATGTGGGATTCACATAAGGTCCATCATAATTCATATACCGGGTTATATGTGGGACTCACGTAGGGTCCATCATATGCAAATGGTTACAATTATTACTGGATGTTATAAGAATCAATCTTTTAATAGTAAGTTACTCTTGGAAATTGAGTTTCAATTTATGCTTGTTAAATTATTAGTAAGGGCAGGGTCCATATTTCTTCTGGTACAGCTATTAATGGTTGTATATGCATTTGACAATAAATTAGATCTGGGATCTTAGCATATAATTGAATTCATATTGTTGATTATGTGGATCAAAAGAGTCTATATAATGTTATACGAATCCATTTGAGTTATACTATATAAATGGTGGCGGGAACACACTTTATCAATGTTGATAACTTGGCATAATTAATTCATGATATATTCATATTCTCATGGAACGATTCACAACTCTATTTGTATAGTTAGTGCGGCGTGGTGAAAATTCTCGAGATTTGGCCATTTTTTCCTTATCAAATGTTATCTTTTTAGTTGGATTCTACAAGCTTACTCTCTCTAAAATCGCCAACGAGGTCTTGATAGAATGGTAAGATTGATGTTTCAAGTCTTTAGTAGTCTCGGATTTTAGGGTTGGTGATAATTGAGTCTTTTCCTGCTTAGATGATAGTTTGTCTGTTTTACTTATTTAATAAATATAATTAATTGAACTTAATTTGCATTTGATATCTTGACGTAATAGATCGTTTCTCCCAAAAATGAAAAATATCACAGATTAAAATCATTGCAATATTTGGTTAAGAATAAATGCACAGTAACGTGTTATTCAATGATGTTCCAAATTTCATGATTCTAGTGTTAAAAGAAAAGGAACAAAATCAACTTTTTGCATTTGTTAATAAATAACTACGTACAATTGTCTTTTCTTCTTTGTTTTATTTTTAAAATTTATTTGTCAAGAAAACGTTTTGTTTTTTATTTAGAAGATAGTACATAAGTACAACCATGGTATGCCTGTTGTCTGGTTGAGTACGTGGGAGAATAGAATCTTGTTTTCACATATAAAACATTTTACAAGATAATATCTATGTATTAATTGGCTCTTCCTTTTGTAATTAATTTTCTATGTTTGATTGTAATTAATTGTTTTCGAGGACTTTTTTTTTTTATAGGAGCGATTACAACATCATATTACATCAATTGCAAGAGAATCTATTACAAGTAAGCATCATCAGCAAATTCTATCATAAACTATTCACTATTACAAACTAACCACCATATAAGTAGAGAAAACACCCACATACATGAGTGAGAGTCGAACCCACAACTTTAACCAACTAAGCTAGGCATCATTGGCTTTTCGAGGACTTTATTACCTGCAACTTTGAAAGTCTAATATATCTATCTATATATATATAGCAGAGCGGCGTTTGACCGATTTTGACCGCAATTGAGCCAAATACTATTTTCTGGTAATTTTGAATAATTTTATTCTCTTGAAAAAATCTCATTGGTTGGCTATTTTAAATAAAGGTCCTCCCTAAAATCAAGCCAATTTAGTTATCAGGTTTGGAGACAAATTTTGAATTTGAAGTGCATAGATAAATATTACCAATATTTCAAAAGACCAAGTAGTTATATTTCAGATTTCTTTCTCTCCACATCTCTTTCTAAACCCTAGCCTTCTTTTTTCTTCTATTTTCCTCCGCCGGCGATGGCTTAGTGAAACAGCGTCTACTTCACCACTGTTACTACCACCATGTCTGGATGGGTTGGAGCACACTTTTTCAAATTGTACATCACATCTTCAAATCTGACAAGACGGATATGAATCTAAAGAGATAGAGACAGATCTGACGAGATGAAGACGAGTGATACTTAAGTTTTTATAAAGCGTTTTAGATATTTTGTTTAGTATTTTATTTTCTCTCTCGTATGAGAGTTTGCTTTCTCTCTCGAATGAGAGTTTAACCTCTCATTGAATAGGAGTTGCACAAGAATTTTCTTGTGTTTGTTTGTGAGTTCTTAAGATTTGTTATTTTCAAAAACTTGATAGTTGGTGTTTCAGATTTTCTTATTACATCGTTTGAATCGATATGAATTGTATTGTCCCAGGTATTATAAACTTTAAATTGAATGATATATAAGACCGATTTTTCTTCAAAAATAAATAAATAAATAAACATTACCAATACGTTTCCCTTTTGGATGCCTATATATTGGTTCTTAATTAATAAACTACTAATTAGTAATTATCTTTCCATATTGATTTTATCACTAGAATTTTTTTCTGCATTATCTTCATACTTTTATAATTTTTTCAATTTCCAGTGTTGTATTCATCAGGTAATTCGTCCATTAATCATCAAAGGCTCAAAGCTCAATAGTATGCAATTTTAGTTACCCAAATCAGTTTATATTCTTCTCGTTGTTTGATATATTGTTCATGATATGCTCCTTAGTCACCTAAGCTTTCCAAGACTATAAATCTAAATAGATTCATGTAGTATTCATCTTTTCAAGTTTTATAATTATGAAAACAATTCTAATTTGAGTTTCTATCTACAGATCCATTTTGCTGAAATTGGTAAAAGGTATATGCATACTGATTAACAACCTTTGATGTTTTTAAGCACAAAAGTGATACTATGAATGGCTTGATTCAGGTAAAAAATTTATGTGCTTAATTTCACATTATATTCTTGGTTGTAGTTCTAAATTTTATGTTTTGGCACAATACATTCTCCTTATTCTCACCATGAGCTTACATTTGTAGAATGCATTATTAAAATTATTATCAAATGCGTATCCAAAGGTAAGTACACAATTTCTATTATTACTTTTATATCCCTTTCGATATGAGTATTATCAATGCTGGGATAGTTATTGTCACATCCCTTTTTCTTCAATACTCTCATATGTCAAATTATTGCACATACGTGCATTGTATGACGCATGAACTATGGAAATGGACTGAAAACACAATCTACTATTAAGTACCTCGATTAAATTATTTATGAGTCAACTAAAAATTAAGGTAATTTTGAATTTTAAATGCTTCAAAAAATGTTTGGTTGTTTATTATAATTTTAAATCCTAACTAAATAAGATTGCACTTTAAAATCATGTTCCTTACAAATCAGCCAAACTGTTGAGCCTTTTAAATTCTTCAACGTAGTATACCCCCCCCCCCCACCCCCCACCCCCAACCAAAAAAAAAAACCCGCGGATAATTTAGTAATGGGAAGGTCCAAAAAACTAAAAGTATGCTTGATCAGATTGCTTTTGATTTTTTTTATTTTTTGATATCCTAAAAAAATATAATTTTTTGAATTTGTATTTATTTAAACCAAGTAGCACCTGGTTGAAAACATATTTTTACGAAAACAATTACTTTTCCATTAGACTAGAAATCCATATGCATCTAAATGAAATTATGTCCGATCAAGTATAGTCATATACTATAGTTCCCATAATTACTTCGCCCATAGTTCCTATGATTTCCTAGCATAGATACCAACCTCTAAGATCAACTATAGTCATATTTCTAATTATTTTCTATTAAATTCTTTTAAATTTTTCCGTTCTAATTCTTTTGCAAATTTTAAACTACAAATATCATGTAAGTATCATGAATATGAGTTTCTTTGATCCATCTTTTCCCCTTGAGTAATCTTGCCAACATTATCTATGTGACCCATTTTAAGATATATGATCCAAATGTACACAATAATGTTCACTTAGTATCTCAGTAAGTCATTCCCCTTCAATTCTTTGATGATTAATACTCCTCCTACTATTAAATTCTAGTTGATTTTCTATTTGATACTAAAGTTGCACTAGAGTTTTCGTTTGAAATGATTGGCACCTGATCTAGCACGGAGTTTTCCCCCCTACTATTCCAGTCAAGAGGATCAACAATACGCAGAAATGACACGTTATCAATATTATAGACTGCACTCACACGATGTTGAGTTGCCTACGTACCCGTTCGGGATCAAGTCTAAACGTAGTTCGAATAAGGTGGTTAGAATAGATATGATTCGTAGTATTATGATCACTCGTATTTGTATAAGAGGTTCGTACTCTCAAGTCTCCGATTATCTAAGCTCCACGAGTAATGATTCGTAGTATTTATAGCTTAGATTCCCGGTCCCCACTTCTTCATAAATGACTGTATTTATAGAGTTTTCATTCGATACTGTAGGGCGAATGATTGACAAGACATCTTGCCTACGGATTCCCTACACGTGTATCAGATGGGTGGCACAGATTCGACGCCCATCGGGTCGGGCCATGAACCGACCCTACCCGAATTTCAAAAACACGCGGATCTTGGAATGTAATGCAAATACCAAGGTTATAGGGGCCGGGTGTGAAACCTATCTCGTTTCCTCGTATTCGAGGTATTATCTCACATATACGACCCTATATATTCCAAGGAATACGAGCTGACGACTATTAAATCTAATAATATTTTAGGTATATCATTAAGTCCCCCACTTCGTGAGTGAAGGGGAAAATACCTGAAAGTTCTTGACCCTGGACTGACGAAGTACAGTTTTATGCAATTGTTACCTCTTCTGGGCATTTACTCCCTTGCTTTTCTTCTTAGTTATAAGTCATCCACTGCAATCATTACCTTGCAGCCGTTTCTTCTAATTAACTTTGACACGCCGTTTCCCGAGAAACGTGTCTGTTCTGCCACTCCGTCATTTTGAATTCCAAGAGACGCAATTGGAATTTGGAACGTCACGTATTTACACCATCGGATACAACTTTTGATTAAACGATCCGGACCGTTGATTTCAATTTACCCCCACTATATATATGGAGGACTTACCCTCTCATTTGAATTTTTACTCTTCTTCAGCCTGAGTTGACAGCAGTAAAATGTCGCATCGCACCTTCCGCACCTTCCGCACCTTCCGGCGTCCTTGCTACTCGGAGACCCTCTTCCGTCCAAAATCCGAACTTTTTCAAGCCGCTAGGTATAAGCTTCATCTCTTTTTCTTTTATTAGTCCCATACTTTGCATATATATTTCTTTTCTTTTATCACTAATGAGTACCTTCGGTGTGGGTGCCTCGCCCCAAGTCTCTGACGAGGAGAATGAGACCTCCTCGTCTGATCATAGCGGGTCAGATAGTAGTTCTAGTAGTCTCGAGACATCCCCCGAACCCACTGTGAATAACCCACCCATAGCCCTTGAGCCCGAGTCCCCTGACGTCCCCCCTCCATATTCAAATCTCGAGGGAGACGAGGATGTTAATGCCCAGCTATTTCCTGATATGGATAGGGCTCAGAGGCAAATTCCTTGGCTAGGTTACTCCTCAATCTTGACCGCATCGAATATTGCGGATATTAGGACTAGATATCACATCCCTCCAGAGTATCATACAATAGTCCCCAACGAGGGCGATAGAATGCATCATCCACCCCTAGGGTTTCGCACCATACATGTAGCCCATCTTGCATCAGGCCTTAGATTTCCCCTTCATCCCGCCATAGTAAACATTCTTCTCCATCTTCGTTTGAGCCCCACTCAATTACTTCCAAATTCGTATAGGCATATAATTTTCTTTATAGTCGTAATGAGGATGTACGGGGTTCATCCGAACATAAAAAACTTCAACGGTTTTCTATCAGTGCATCGAAGCACGCAATCTAAGGAGGAAGGCTTTTTCTTCCTCGCACCCCTGCGTCATTGTCGTTTACAATCTCGAACTCAATCTTCATTTGGAGATTGGAAGAAAAGGTTTTTCTTCGTCGCTCCACCCTTAAACGAACATTGGAATGTACCTCGTCCATGGGGTATGGACCTCGTTGAGTTGAGCAACGTGGGTCGACCCACTATACCTCGATGAACATTGAAACGCATTCTCAAACGGCTGTTCAATCCCGAGGTCGTGATGAATGAATCAGTGCTTGTCACGTGTGGGCTAAGTAGCGCCAACGTGCCTCCCGTCGAAAATCTGGGTAATTTTTAGACTCGTGTTCTATCCATTACAACGCCTCGTAACATATTCGATGTATTGCATCTCTAACACTTACTTTTATCCTCCGCAACAGTGGAAGAAAGACAGGCTCGGTTGGATAAGAGGGCCGTTCTTGCGGCTGAGGCGGCTCAACGGGCAGCAGCAGCAACAGGTCGAGGTACTGGCCGGGGTCGTGGCCGTGGACGTGGACGAACGCAGGGGCAACCCGCCCTGAGGATCGGTGAGCCTCAAGGCCAGGGATCTACTCGTGCACAGCCATCACGCACGACTCCAAACGCCCCTCGTCCTCCTCGAAGCAGCAGCACTGCAAACGACCTGTAGACCGAGGAGGGCACTCTCGTCCGTCGACGCCGTCCCGAGGCAATCGGGGAGCTAGCGGGCGCTCCATATGGTCGCCCTGAAAAATGACCTCACCGGGAGGCAACGGCTCAATCCGCTCCCGGCGAAATCGCAATTACAGCCCCTCCGTCTAGCACGCCAGACGAGCCTAGTGCTCGTGATTTTGAACTGCTTAACGAGGCCGAGTCATTACTTCTTAATGACTACCTCGAATGTGAGGTGACTGAACATGCGCCTCCTCGTCCGGATCAACAGCCTGTCATCTAAGATTAGCACATTTACCCGGATAGCAGCATAATCAAGGATCGCAGCGGCAATACTGCAATCGAGGTATACCAACGCACTCTGCTGCCCAAGGATAAGGCTCTGATCCTCGACCAGTCTCATCCCGTTGTCGAGAAGCAAGCAGCTCAGTATCTCGAAAAGGTATACTAGTTTCGTCTTAGTATCTGTCCATTCTAAGCCCTATCCTCTTCTATAACCTCGTTTGATCTTTTATCGTTTCAGACGAAGCTCTTGATACATCAGTTGTCCCTTACTAACTCGAGCTTCAAGGAAATCTTGAGGAGAAAAGAACAGGAGCTCACAGATTATAAGGGACAAGTCCAAGCCGAGTTGCTTGCTACCCAAGAGGATAAGGAAAAAGCCTCTTCTCTACAAGTAAGCTCGACTGGGAACTTAACATTTTATTTTCATTGCATTTGGTATAAGATGAATCTTATTCTCGTCACTCGCAGACGGAGTTCGATATGCTTTGCGGGTCCTACGATGCCGACAAGCTCAAAATGGCTGATCAGGAGCAAGCCAATGCTGTGCTTCGTCAACAACTGAATGTGCTACAAGAGGGTACCGAAACTGAAAAATGACGCCAATTTGCCTTGGGCAAAACCTCCGGTCGCAGGGAATTCCAAGAGTCCTCCTCCTTCCGACGCCAACTTGACGATGCGTGCATGGGCGGAGCTCGCGACATGCTGCGCTCAACAGTGGTCGACGACCGGTTGCTCGATCAGGCCTTGAACGACATACATGACGGCTTCTACAAGGCTCTCGATTATTTAAAGGAGACGGGAGATCTCCCCCCCACTTTCCAGGAGGAAGAGTTCGCCAACTCTCATCTGAGAGCTCCCCTTAAGCGACCTTCGGCAGCCCTCCCAGAAGGTGTTTCTTATACTTATTTCCCGGAGTTCGACGCCTTAGTTATCGGTGAGTTTGGAGCAAGTATCCAGTTCGAGCGAGAATTAGAGGCAACGATCCATCGGGGTGACGAGCAGGGAGAGGGTGAAGCCGCGGCCACAGTTGACGAGCCTCAAATAATCGAGGACTAATTCCATGTAGTTTTGTAACTGACTTAGCTTAATCGTATTTATAACTTTGGTATTTTTAGGTAGAATGACTTTGTGTATTTCGAGATACTTTTGCTTTCTCTTGTGACCTCATTTTAATTTGACTCAGCGTCGGGATCGTTGTCCCGCATCGTTTCATGTTTATCATCGTATATGTCAAATGTCGAACTGGGATGTCACACCCTTTTGATTTACGATATATGCGTATTCAGAATAACAAACTGATTATAAACGCTTATCCAAATAAATACCGAGGCAAATTTATGCCACTAGATTTTATATAACTGCACTATACACCATTTATGCATAGAATTTTCTCAAGTTATTTACATTCCAAGGACGTGGTAGATCTTTACCCATGAGATCTTGTAATCGATAGGTCATTGCCTTCGTGATTTTAACGACCTTAAACGGGCCTTCCCAGTTTGCTTCCAACTTCTTCACATGTCTCGACACTTCCACCCTTTTTAGAACGAGGTCCCCGACTTGAAAAGATCGAGCCTTCACTCTTCTGTTGTATGCTCTTGCCATTGTGCTTTTTTGCCTCAATATGTTGGCATATGCCTTGTCTCGTACTCCGTCGATGACATCCAACTCAAACTCCCTTGCAAACCGATTCTCTTCGGGGTCATAGGCGCTCACTCGATGAGTCATCATTCCAATTTCCGCTGTAATGACTGCTTCGAAGCCATAAACTAAGCAAAACGGAGTTTCGCCTGTTGACGAACGAGGTGTTGTTCGATATGCCCATAACACACCATTTAGCTCTTCTACCCACCCCTTTCGCTCTCCATCGAGTCTGGTTTTAAGATGTTGCAAAGTATTCGATTCGCCACTTCTGTCAGTCCATTAGCTTGGGGATGACCGACCGATGTGAAGTTTTGCTGTATCTTCAACTCGGAGCACCAATCAGTGATAGCTTTACCATTGAATTGCGTCCCATTATCAGATATCAGTATTCGAGGTATACCAAACCTGCATATTATATTCTTCCAAATGAGAATTACATTGTCATTCGGATTGATTCGATTGTATTTAGGTTAATTAACCTGCATATTATATTCTTCCAGATGAAATCAATGACGACTTTCTCTGTGATGCGAGCCACAGGTTCTGCTTCTATCCACTTCGTGAAATGCTCAATTGCCACTATAACAAATTTCTTTTGATTTTGAGCTGGAGGGAAAGGTCCTGCATACAATTTAATTAGTTAATCATACACTGTCATTTTATAACACGTGTGTCGATGAGGTGTTACCAACCTAGGATGTCAATGCCCCATTGGTCGAATGGATATGCAATTTTTATTGCTTCCATAGGGGTCCCTGGTTGATGTATCTCATTAGAATGCAGTTGACACTACCGGCATTTTTTGGCAAAGCCATATGCATCTTTTACCAAGGTGGGCTAAAAATAACCTTGCCTCGTTTTTTTTTGAGCTAATGATCTACCTGCAGAATGATTTCCACAACTCCCTTCGTGTATTTCTCGTAGAACATATTCCGACTCTGATAGCGTTACACATCGAAGCAGCGGCCCCCCCACCGACCTCTTGTAAAGCTCTCCATCCATCATTACAAACCGAGTTGCTCTTTGAATGACCTTCCTGGCCTCAATCTTATCATGAGGCAGCTCATCATTGACCAGATAGTCGGTAATCGCATCCTTCCAGGATCTCTCAGTCGAAACTGGCAAGACCGATGCTAACGAGTCTAATTCCGAGTGCTCAGCCACCAGCAGAGTGACTTTCCTGCTTTTCAACCCTACAATTTGATTTGCAAATTTCGACAAAGCATCTGCTCTTTCATTTTCATCTCTAGGGATTTGATGCAACTCAACTTTTTCAAACTCTAGCATCAATTCCCTCACCTTCTTCAAATATCGTACCATTGTTCGTTCCCTGGCTTCGTATGTGCCGGCGACTTACCTAGCCACTAATTGCGAATCTGTGTAGACCATTAGTGTCTTTACCTCTAAGCTTTTTGCCATCCTCAAACCTGCAATAAGGGCCTCGTACTCCGCTTCATTATTTGTTACATCGAAATTTAACTTAATAGCGAATTCCATATCCAACCTATCTGGGGTTTGCAACCAAACTCCAATTCCTCCCCTCTTTGTCATTGACGAGCCATCCACATGTAAAAGCCATGGCTTTACTGACTCCACTGCAACCACTCCAAGGACTGATTCCGTAGTCATCTCAACAACAAAATCGGCCATGACCTGCGCTTTCACTGCTGTACGGCTTCTATATTCAATGTTGAATTCTCCTAATTCAATGGCCCACTTAACAAGTCTGCCCGAAACATCAGGTTTTGCCAACACTTGCTTCAGGGGCTTGTTCGTCAAGACAACAATTTGATGGGACTGAAAATAGGGTCGCAATTTACGAGCGGAAGTCACTAGAGCGAGTGCCCATTTTTCAATCTCCAAATAATTTAACTCAGCCCCTTGGATTAATTTACTAACGTAATATACCGGTTTGTGTTCGTTTTCGACCTCTCGGACCAATACCGCACTGATGGCTGCCAAGGAAACAGCCAAGTATAAGAACAAGGGTTCCCCGAAAACTGGTTTTGTCAGTAATGGGGGTGATACTAAGTATTCTTTAAACTCCTGGAAGGCTTTTTCACATTCTTCGGACCACGTGAAATTTTTTACCTTTCGTAAGATTTTGAAAAATTGTAGTCCTTTGTCAGCCGATCGAGATATAAATCTGTTTAGGCTTGCCGTTCTTCCTGTCAGTTTTTGTACATCCTTTACACTTGAGGGGGATTTCATAGTCAAGATGGCCTCGATTTTTTCAGGGTTGGCCTCGATACCCCGTTCAGTTACCATATAGCCCAAAAATTTTCCCCCTCGAACTCCAAATGTACATTTATTAGGGTTTAGTTTCATCCCGTATCGTTTCATTATTTCAAAAGAATTCATCAAGTGATTTAAGTGGTCCGACTCGTCCACAGATTTGACGAGCATATCATCAATGTACACCTCCATGGTCTTCCCTATCTCATTCTCAAACATCGTATTGACCAATCGTTGATACGTGGCTCCTGAGTTACGAAGGCCAAAAGGCATTACATTGTAACAGTATACACCTCTGGCCGTGACGAAGGAAGTCTTCTCCCTATCTTTCTCCGCCATCATTATTTGATTGAAACCCTGATAGGCACCCATCATGCTCAACAATGCACAACCTGCAGTAGAATCTACTAATAAATCAATACGAGGCAAGGGATAAGGGTCCCGAGGGCAAACTTTGTTTAGATCAGTGAAATCGGTACACATGCGCCATTTGTTTTCGACTTTAGGTACAAGGACTACATTTGCTAGCCATTCAGTAAATTGAATTTCATTTACATATCCTACTTCAAGCAGCTTCTTCACCTCTTCTTCAATGATGGCATCTCTATCAAGCACGAAATTTCTTCGTTTCTGACGAACCGGTCTTGCCTCGGGGTCAACATTCAAATGATGCACTATCACCTCCGGGTCAATGCCTTGAAAATTCGAAGCCTTCCAAGCAAAAATATTTGTGTTTGCCTTGAGAAATTTTATCAACTTCGAATCCATTGTGGGACTCAGTTGCCCCCCAATTTTGGTAGTTTTCTCTGCATCGTCTTCAAAAAGTTGAATAGTTTTGTGCTCCACAGGCTGCACCCTCGTATCGATTTTCCTTTGCCTCTTATCCAGCTGCTCCATCAGCATGGCTGCCTCCTCATCCACGAAATTTACCCTCGTCACTTCCCTTTTCCTTTTCTTGCTCGAATTAGGCACTAACGAGGTAGTGTAATAGTCTCGGGCTTCCAGCTGATTGCCCCTTACTTCGTCTATCCCATCTCTGGTTTTGAACTTCAATTTCAAATGAGGAGTCGAAACAATGGCTCCAAACATATTTAGCATCGGCCTCCCCACAATCATATTGTAAGCAAAGGGGGTATCCACAACCAAAAAGGTCACACGCAATGTCTTTCTCTTCGGAGCCGATCCCAGCGAAACGTTGAGCTCTATCGAACCTTTCGGCATGATTTGTGACCCAGTGAATCCCATTAAGGGAGTACTCACCGCTCGTAAGTTCACCCTCCCCAAGTCCATCTTTTTTAAAACATCTCAAAAGATTATATCTGCTGAACTACCAGTATCGACCAACACCTTATGTACAGCAAAATTTGCGACATCCATTGTTATCACCATTGGATCATTATGGGGAACAATCATGCCCTCGTAATCCCTATCGTCAAAAGCTATTGGCTGGTGATGATTATGTACAGAAAAGACCTTCGTAGGCTCCTGACGATAGTGATTGCCACGCATCTCCCTCTTATGCCTTTTTCTCGCACTGGACGAATCACCTCCAGCCGGTCCTCCCGCTATAGTGTGGATCTTCGCCCTGACTACATTAGTATGTTCTTTATGTCGATCACCCTGACGACTGTTGTCATTGTCCCTCTTTTCATCATTGCGTCGATAGTTGTCACTTCGACGATGGTCATCAGTTCGGGGACGGTCATATGGGTGACTGTCCCGGAGCTGATGTTCATGCCGGTCTCCATCCCTTTTATAACGAAAACGATCGGGCGATCGACTACGCGATCGTTGCATCTCTTTTGTGCGATTGGCTTCTGGAGCTCTTACTTCCGCAAGAGTACGATCAATAAAGTCGTTAAGAACACCATCTTTAATCAAACGTTCAAGTTCATCTTTCAACTGATAACATTCTTCAGTATCGTGGCCATTGTCTTTGTGATACTGACAATACTTATCTGAATTTGCTTTGGATTTCGATTTCATTGGCTTGGGCCATCGAATTGCATTCATATGCTGCACCGCCAGTAGCACTCTGTCTCTTGATGCTTTCAAGGGGGTGTACTGCTCGTATTTTGAGTATCGAGGGGGTCGTTCGTGGTTCTTTTCAGACCTCGACCCTTCCTGCCGATAGCTATTGTCTTTTCGATCTCGTCGATCGTTTACGGGCTTGCAAGCCTCGAAATCTTTTGACAGGTTCATTTCCTCCTCGTTGATACACTGCTCTTCCAGCTGCATCAGCTCTTCTTGATCTTTAGGTGCACGACGAGCAAGGGCAGAGGCCAAAGTACCTTTTTTCAAAGCCAACAAAAGAAATGTTACCACAAGATCATGAGTTAATTCAGGTATTTCTAAAACTTCCTGATTAAACCTATGAACAAAATCCCTCAGACTCTCTCCCAGACCCTGCTTGAACCCCATCATGGACGACACAGACTTCCTGGCCTTTTTGTTGGCGGCAAAATGATTTTCAAACCTCTTAATGAGCTGTTCGTAGGACACTATCGAACCGGGCTGCTGACTAATGAACCAGTCTTGAGCCCGTCCGACCAAAGTAGTCACAAAAACCCGTGCATTTATAGCATTCGACTGATGATACAACGACATCAGCAGTTCAAAAGTAGTTAAATGTGGCCCCGGAGCACCCGTCCCATCATATGTAGGCAAAAGAGGAGCTTTGAATGAACTCGGGGGTTCTTCAGACATTATACTTTCACAAAACGGTGAGTTTCTAGCCATCAGTGCAGACATTGGCCTATTTTTTGAACGAGGCGCCTCCGGTCTACGACTCGCCGTACCAAGCTTTTCATAAATATCATCAATTTCTGCCCTTGACAAGGCTGGATGCTCCCTCTCCTCCTGCAAGGGCTGCTTTCCCCGTCGAACCTCCCCGCGCGCACTAGCCCCGCTATTGACCTCCTCATCGGACTGTGCTCCTTGCTCGACCCTCTTCCTACGCTCTGGATTCAAACCTTCATCTTCAGGGAACAGCTTCCTAGGCGCCAGGGGAGGTCCCGGAGTCTTAGGTACGCTCGGAGTTACCGGCCCCGACGCGATCAAACGAGTCAGAACTTCGTCCACCTTCTGCTGAACCATCTTCTCCAACTCTCCTTTTGTTACTAACATCTTCTCATCACCTCTGTCACCACCGCTCCTGTCAGGAGCAGAAGACACAGAATCCTCAATGCGAACTCGCTTATCCTTCTGACCATCTCCTTCCATCCTGACGCCAAATTCAGCGACTCTCGAGTAGGTTCCCACAGACGGCGCCAAACTGATCTAGCACGGAGTTTTCCCCCTACTATTCCAGTCAAGAGGATCAACAATACGCAGAAATGACACGTTATCAATATTATAGACTGCACTCACACGATGTTGAGTTGCCTACGTACCTGTTCGGGATCAAGTCTAAACGTAGTTCGAATAAGGTGGTTAGAATAGATATGATTCGTAGTATTATGATCACTCGTATTTGTATAAGAGGTTCGTACTCTCGAGTCTCCGATTATCTAAGCTCCACGAGTAATGATTCGTAGTATTTATAGCTCAGATTCCCGGTCCCCACTTCTTCATAAATGACTATATCTATAGAGTTTTTATTCGATACTGTAGGGCGAATGATTGACAAGACGTCTTGCCTACGGATTCTCTACACATGTATCAGATGGGTGGCACAAATTCGACGCCCATCGGGTCGGGCCATGAACCGACCCTACCCGAATTTCAAAAACACGTGGATCTTGGAATGTAATGCAAATACCAAGGTTATAGGGGCCGGGTGTGAAACCTGTCTCGTTTCCTCGTATTCGAGGTAGTATCTCACATATACGACCCTATATATTCCAAGGAATACGAGCTGACGACTATTAAATCTAATAATATTTTAGGTATATCAGCACCCATGATGATTCAATATATACAATTAACTTTTCAAGTTTGATTTCTCCATGAATTGGTCGGTGTTTACAATTAATAACCAAAAAATAAAATAAAAGGGATATTATTAGACCATATAATATAGAGTTTTGATTTATTTATTTTGCAACTTTTTCCAGTATTTAAGGGTATAAATATTTGTTGACTTTTTCCCATGTTTATTTTCTTTGTTGTTCTAATTGATATAAAAGGTTCAACATTAGTTTCAACTTGAAATGATTAGTACAACATTAAATTCCATTGGTTTTTTACTTTCCAGTTTCATTTGTGTAGACGCATAGCTTGGCGCTGCTCAGCCGTTGGAACCTCCCAATGGGGGGAGGTCATTTAGTAATTTAACCCCCCTTATGTGGGGGATCCAACGGCTCTCGCTGGGCCGAGACCAATAGCATAGAATTTCCCCATAGCTTGGTTAGTAAAAAATCGTAATACAATATTGAATAGATTTTGTGATTAGACCGGTCGATATAGAAGTCTTGATTGTATTCATGTCATTATTGTTTTCAAACGAATGGTTCGACATGAATTAATTACTAAACTTGGTTAACTGTTTTTTTTTTCTCTTTCATTTTCTACCAGTTCAAGTAAGGCAAGGAAAGGTAGAAAAACTTTATCTAATTTCCGTTGCTCTTTCTCTTCTTCTCCATCTCATTGTGATTTGATTATGCTATGTTTTCTCTAATTTTTGTAGGATCTAACTCGAGGAAAATACATTTTTTAAAGGTGGAATTTACTTTTTAAAAGATTACTTTTTTTTTTTTTTGATAGAAGCGATTACAACATCATATTGTATCAATTACAAGTAAACATCATTAGCAAATATAATTATAGGCTATAAACTATTACAAACTAAACTACTATCTAAGTAGAGAGAACACCCACATACATCAATGGGAGTCGAACCCACAACCTCTTGGTTATGGGGTCTCAACCTTAACCAACTAGATTAGGCTAAACATATATAGATTACTATATATGTGTTCAGGTTATCTCCATTTTTCTATATTTTTTTCTTTATATTTCATTTATTGTTTAAACTCTTTCATGCCCATCTACCTCAGAAGCAAGGGTATCATATTTCAAAGATTAAGACTATTGAACTTGGCCATTAAGCCCCACTATTTGAAAAGTTAAAAATCGAGTTAATGTGTTATTATATTTTTGTAAAATATTTATCCCAACCACCTTGACTTTGAAATAATGAGTTGATCATGTCACACATCTCTATCGACAAAGTTGATGTTTCAAGATAAAAGTATTGGTTTTGGTGTCACCATCTTATAAGTCTTTCTCTACTTTCTTAGTAGATGTTACTTGATTGTAAAAATTATTTTATTATTACTAATTGATATTCAAATATGTATCATGTGATATATTCATTAGAAAAAGACCTTGAGACAACAATTTTACAGTTAAATCTTTAAGTTAGGGAATGAATAATAAAATGTACATAAATGAATTGTTATTCTAATGATTTCCGTGCTTAACAGGGGGTATATACTAGTATTTTGGTAAACAAGATCATCTAGTCATCTAGGAATGCACTGTAACGGGGCTTTCATTCAATTGATCTTATTTTTCTATCCAAAAAATAAAAATAAAATTGATCTTATATGGTGTTATGGATCTATTGAGATATTAAAAAATAGGGCTAAATATAACATGACCCCAAAACTATTCCTATTTTCGCATATATTCCTAAACTTTAAAAGGTACCAAAATAGTCCCTCATAAAAATTCATGAGATATACCAAATGCTCCATCCCAAACACAACTTTACAAAATTAAAGCACCAAATTAACTTACTTGGTTAATTTTTTTTTTTTTTATATTGAACTTATAAGATTTTATAAGAAATTGCAAATCTTATAAGCTTCATTCAAGATTTAAATGGGATTTGTTAATTGATACAATTAAATCACTTATAATTGATTAGTTGAGTATGATATAGTTGGAAAATATAAATCTTATAAGTTTAAATTCACAATTTAATTTGTTAATTTTATTAATTTAAATTGAAGACTTTGCTAATTTATAAGTTATAAATTTACAAATAACAAGATTTAAAAAATTTGTTAGTTGATAAGATTTAACTAAACAAGATTTAACTAATAAAAGTGTTTCCTCATAAATTTTTAATTAACAAATTACAAGATTTAAATGATTTGTTAATTTTGAAACTTAAATTTGATAAATTCATTAAAAAAAAGAAAGAATTATCGGGTAAGTTAATATAGTGCTTAAACAAAGTAAGGTTGTGTTTGGACGAGAGAATTTGGATCATGAATTTTTTTGGTACTTTTTAAAGTTTAGGGTATATGTGATAGTAGGAACAGTTGATGGACATTTTATAATTAACCCTAAAAAAATTTGGAATTGGCAATTCATGTGGCTCATGACAAATGGCCACCATGGTGTTTCCTCAGAAAAATGGTTGTCGTCGGCCAAGGAAAAGGCAACAGTTGGGTTATAATTAAATCCATTCCTGAGAGAATTATACCAAAAAAAAATCCATTAATTGCTGAGAGTGCTTAAAGCTTCCGGAAATAATTAATATAAATGTTGAAAGAGGAGTTTGGACTGTTTGAGCATATCTCCTTATTAAATAAAATTATTAAATAAAAAGAAGGTAAAATGTCACTAATAGTCTCTATTATTAAATTTGTATCATTTTGGTCTCTAAAGTATTTTTTGTTACGCTACTGTTACTAATGTTATAATTTTGCCTCACTTTGGTCCTCAAGTATTTTTCTGTCTAACTTTGGTCCCTTTTTCGATTTTTATGTCTCACTTTGGTCCTTTTTTCAATTTTTAAAATTTTTGCCTTCCTCCCAATTAACTTTTCTTATTTCCAATGCCACATCAAGACAATTCAAATTTAATTGATACTTGATCAATTACATATAATTAAATTTATCATGTAATTAGTTGAGTTCAACTAAAATTTTTTATTATGTAGTTAGTTGAGTTCAAATAAATTTTTTTAAAAAATCTCTATCTAAAATATATGGAATTTAATTTTTTTTAAAAATATTTTATCGATGGCTAACTGCACCGCTTTATAACCGAGTTTTGATAGAATAAATTAAACAATTTTTATGATAATTATTTATTATTTAAATCTAATTAATTGCATTTATATGGTTGCATAAAAAAGAAAGAAAAAAAAAGAGAGAAAGAGAAAGAAAAAGAAAAAAGTTTATGGTTGCATAAAACTAAAAGGGTATTTGTCCAATCTTGCAAAATTGTTCTGGCATTTGGAGAATTGCTCTCGCTTTATCAATAGCTATTCACTCTCTGTTGGAAATTGGATATGGGTTATGGGTCGTTCATGAGAGCTTGACCCTACCCATATTAATTTGAAAGAAAGAAAAGGAAGGAGTAGTTTTTTGTAGGATAAAACTACCCCAACTCCCTCCCTCTCTCATAAGTATTTCTTATGTTTGAAATAAATAAAAAATAGAACAAGAAAGATAACTGAAAATTCGCAGCAAAATGGAGGGGTAAAATGCAATGGCATGAAAATCATATTTTGGTGTAATTCGACAAAGAAGATTCACCATTTGAAGTTCTTGGATTGTGGATAGTCATCTCTTTCCCCGTGATTGAGATTGCAGACCTTATGGAGCGTCGAAGCCGTGTGGAAGAAGTGTGAAACAACCAAGTAAAGATCCGAATTCTGTAAGTGTTTATATATCGAATTCGCATGTTATATGTTATAAATTTCCGACACTCTCAAAATTATGCAGTTGGGAATCAGCCACGATTTGCTATCATTTGTCGATAATTCTAATCTAGATTTAGTTTGATCGAGCTTAAATATAATTCATAAGAAATCGATCAATAATATGACAAGTATAATTTATTATTCATTTTAAAACTTGGGTTCAACGGAATAGGATTTTAGCTAGAACTTTCCCATATCCTCAATGGAATCTAGGCGGTTTAGAGTATTGAATAATTTTTGGTACTAAATTTGGCTTTTATTTCCATTTTCAACCATTTGAATAATAATAATAAATAATTTATGCACTTTTGGCTTTGCCTCACTTAATACAGTAATACTTAAGGATAATTATACTGGGTACCTCTGAAATATTACCTAGTTACAAAAAAAATCTCTTAGTTTAATAAATTATATTTAACATCTTGTAGTTTCATTCCTCCAACATCTGTCACTTTCCGTCAAGGTTTATGTACTCCACTGTTAAAAAAGTTTGTAAACTTTCGAAAATACCCCTAATTAATAAAAACCTAATTTTTCGGACAATTATACCCTTTGATTGTATTTGTAATATTTTTCAAACCATAAGTGTGTAAATGAAACATTTTGAACTTGATTAACATAATTCATTTCAAAATGAATTAAAATATAAAATTCTTATTTGTAGTAAATAAAAAGAAAAAACATATTTAATATATTAAATTTGGTATATATCTCAGAGTAAATGAAACATTTTGAACTTGATTAACATAATTCATTTCAAAATGAATTAAAATATAAAATTCTTATTTGTAGTAAATAAAAAGAAAAAACATATTTAATATATTAAATTTGGTATATATCTCAGAAAAATAAAATATATTAAAAAGATTGAAATTTAAAATAAAATAAAATAGTGAACATATTTGAGTTATAATTTCAATGTTATTTGAAAATATTTCAATTATTTTTTACATTATAATTTTAATATTATCTAGAAATATAATTTTCAGATTTTTGAAAAATAAAATAACTTAAAAGTTATATTTTATTTTGAAGAAAATAAATAAATATTATATTTATTTTTGATATTTTTCATAATAAGAAAATTAAAAGTTATTTTATTTTCTAGAAATAAATAAATAAATAATTTTAAACTTTAAATAAATTAATAAAGAAACAAACAAATGGTGAGGAAGAAAGCAGCCATTGCTGTCCCAACTCCCAAGCTTCAAAAACAAAAAGTCTAACATTGCGGCCCTCCGCCGCAGCCACCCCCTCCGCCACCGCCCAACATCCTCATTCCCGCTCTTGCGCCCGCCACCAGCCCAATTCTCAAATGGGTCTGCAAAAATTGCAAATCCCGTTTGTTCTTCAAATGGGTTTGCAATTTTTGCCGATCCTATTTGTTCTTCAAATGAGTTTGCAAAATTGCAATCCCCTTTGTTCAACAAATTGGATTTTACCTTCAGAATTGGTTTGCAATTTTGCAGATCCTTTGTTCTTCAATTTTTTTTCTTTTATCTTTTGAGAAATTAAAATTTTTAAAGGCCAAGTGGTAATTACTTTTTATAAGATTTTTTTATTTATCTTTTAAATTATTATGTTAGGGGCATTTAAGTCATTTTACATTTTTCATCAAACCTTACATCTAGGGGTGTGAATGAACCGAGTTGAACCGAACGAGTGTTGTTCAAACTTATTTGAAATACAATCGAACTTCAAAGTTTGTGTTTGAATTTGTTTGATTAGTAATCGAGCCGAGCTCAAACGAGCTTTAATCGAGCCGAACACGAGTCGAACTCGAGTAGCTTGATTTTTTTGTACATATTTTTATTATTTTTTATTAATCGAGCAGAGTTCGAGCCGAGTTTCAAAACTTATCAAACACAAAAAGTTGTTAAAGTTTGGTTTGATAAGTTAACAAACCGAGCTCAAACGAGCTTTTAGCGATCGAGCTCGAGCCGAATATCAAGTAGTTTGTTTCATCTTTCACCCCTACTTACATCACTAAATAAACCTACAAGATGCTAGATATAATTATTAAATTAGATAATACTTCAATGATACCCAATGTAATTATCCCTAATACGATTATTATAAACTTTTATTATTAAAAAAATAAATTACATCTAACATCTTCACGTTTTTGTCCAAGAAATATAAATAGTAAGAAGTTGTTCCAATTCCTAGCCCTTATAGTACTTAAAATTCGAAGAAGAAAAATTCTATATTTTAAAATTGATCATGATGATCGGCTTATACAATATTTTGTTTATAGTTTCATTTTGGAATAAAATTTTCCCCACATCAAACAAAATATTTCGATGTTGCCACTGCATGCTATCTAGTCAACTTGATTGCTGTTTAGAAAACTTGAGTACCTTTTAAAATGCAAGAGTAAACGTTTCATGAGTAATATACTAATATTAAGATTTTAAAAATCATACCAAAATTATTAAAAATCAATATAATAAATTGGTCAACAGTTCGCGCTAAAAGTATCACTGTATCACTAACAGTCTAACATTTTGGACTACAAATAGCATCATTCATATGAATTATGGTATTAAAAATTCGTTTTTTTTGGAGATAAATCCCCAATTGGTAATTTAATTTAAAAATTGTTCAAAAGTGATACCATTTTATTCTCCATGATGAAAGCAATAAATCGAGATCCAAATTGCCTATATTTCAAGAACAAATATTTTTTTTTTCAAACTTTCATATGAACAGTAACTACAGTATACATAAACCATGGTCGACGTATATTTAGTGCATTTTGCAATTATTTTCAATTGATATTTAATAATTTTTGCGCAATCTTACGAGAAATTCCATAACGTGTTATAGCATGCTTAGAATCATAAACCGTTTTTTCCTTTTGAAAGTAGACACATAGAGTTTTCTAAATATGTATGACACATTATCAAGAAATGTGTACTATAAAGCAATTTTTACTTCAAACGTAAAGTAAAATGTATTGACAATTTTGCGAGATTTCACGAAAAAGTCTATAGCACATTGTAGAATGCTCGAAATCATAACCCGTTCTTTTTGTTTCAAAGTAGAAAAATAGGGCTTTCATTAAATGTAAGAAATATTGTCAAGAACCATCAAGTATGAATTTTATTCAAACGTAAGCTAAAAAATTTCTATAGGTTTGCACAATCTTACGAGAAATTCTATAATGCGTTGTAGGATGTTCGGAATCATAAACCATTTTTTTATTTTGAAATTAGATACATAGGGAAGTCAATATATGTATAAAATTTATTAAAAAGCTTCTAGTACAAAACAATTTTCGCTTCAAACGTAAGATAAAATTTGTCGGCATTTTTGCGCGACTTTACGAGAAAGTCCATAACTCACTGTACGATGCTCAAAATGATAAAACGCTTTGTCTATTGTAAAGTAAACAGGTACAAATTTTTGAAAAGGTATGACACATTATCATAAAATGTCTAGTATAAAAATTTTTTGCTTCAAACATAAGTTAAAGTTTGTCGGCAGTTTTGCGCGACATCACGAGAAAGTACATAACTCACTGTACGATGCTCGAAATAATAAATCACTTTTTTACTTTAAAAGTACACACATAGATCTTTCTGAAAATGTATGACATGTTATCAAAAAATGTCTAGTATGGAACAGTTTTTTGTTCAAGTGTAAGCTCACATTTGTCAATAGTTTTGTGCGACTTCACGAGAAGTCCATAACGCACTGTACGATGCTCGAAATCATAAGCCATTTTTTTACTTTCAAAATAGACACAATCAAAATAGACACATAAAGCTTTCTGCACTAGAAATAGTTTAACAAAGATCTTTAGCAAACAAGTACGGCCACGACGATTTTTTCCAATTGTCGAAATAATCAAACTTCGCCATGGCCTGGATGAAACTAATTTGTTTTTATTTATGTTTTGTATTACAATTTTATGATTTTTATTGTAAATATTTTCTTTTTATGCTAACATACGTGAATTGATATGAAATCATACGTCACATTGTATGAAATAATACGTCCATTTAATATACTAATACGCCATTTTTAATGTACAAATACGTCAATTAATAGATAAAACTACGTCAATTGATATGAAATCATACGTCATTTTGTATGAAATAAAATGTCCATTTTATGTACTAATACGTCACTTTTAATGTCAAAATACGTCAATTAATAGATAAAAATACGTCAATTGATATGAAATCATGCGTCAGTTGAAATGAAATAATACGTCCATTTAATGTACTAATACATCAATTTTAATATACAAACACGTCAATTAATAGAGAAAAATACGTCAATTGATATGAAATCATACGTCACATTGAATGAAATAATACGTCCATCTAATACTTTGGTTTGCTGTTGAAATACATCATTTAAAATATATAATTTATATATACTAATACGTCAACTTATGAAACTACACACGTACGTCATTAGACTATACACATACGCCGTCAGATTATACACGTACGTCGTTTTTATTAAAATAATACGTCATATGAAATGTTGACATACAACCTTTATATTTATTAATACATCCTTTTAGTTGTAACAATACATCATTTCATATGTAATAATACTTTTGTTTGCTGTTGAAATACGTCATTTAAAATGTATAATTTATATATACTAATATGTTAACTTATTTGACCATGTACGTCATTAGATTATACACATACGTCGTTAGATTATACACGTACGCATTTTTATTAAAATAATACGTCATCTTAAATGTTGACATAGGACCTTTATATTTATTAATACATCCTTTTAGTTGTAACAATACACCATTTCATACGTAATAATAATTCGGTTTGCTACTGAAATACATCATTTAAAATGTATAATTTATATATACTAATACGCCAACTTATTTGACCACGTACTTCATTAGATTACACACGTACGTCATTAGACTATACACATATGTTGTTAGATTATACACGTACGTCATTTTTATTAAAATAATACATCATCTTAGATGTTGACATTCAGCCTTTATATTTATTAATACATCCTTTTAGTTGTAACAATACATCATTTCATATGTAATAATACATTGATTTGCTGTTGAAATACGTCATTGTCGTTTTTATTAAAATAATACATCATCTTAGATGTTGACATTCGGCCTTTATATTTATTAATACATCATTTTAGTTGTAACAACACATCATTTCATATGTAATAATACTTTGGTTTGCTGTTGAAATACGTCATTTAAAATGTATAATTTATATATACTAGTACGTCAACTTATTTGACCAAGTACGTCATTAGACTATACACATATGTCAGTTTTAATGTCCAAATACGTCAATTAATAGATAAAAATACGTCAATTGATATGAAATCATACGTCAGTTAAAATGAAATAATACGTCCATTTAATGTACTAATACATCAACTTTATTACACAAATACGTCAATTAATAAAGAAAAATACTTCAACTGATATGAAATCATACGTCACATTGTATGAAATAATATGTTCATTTAATATACTAATACGTTTATTTTAATGTACAACACGTCAACTATTAGAGAAAAATACGTCAATTGAAATGAACTCATACGTCAGCTCAAATGAAATCATACGTTAGTTCAAATGAAATCATATATCAATTCAAATGAAATAATATTACGTCACTATTATGTATTAAACATCTACACTGTTAAGTATACATACAACATCAAAATTCATAAACATACTTCATTATGTATTACATCGTACTTCATTATATTTTCACCTGTGATAAACCCTAAACCCTAGACCTTAAACCCTAACCCCTAAACCCTAAATCCTAAACACTACGACACCACATACCCTAAAACTAAATGTTCTGAAATTTAATGTTCACTGTTCACATATATCTAAGCAAATTATGCATTTAATATAATTCAATGTACATTTTTTCACTAACTAGTATTACTTTGTGTTTCCAAAACTCAATGTTCACATATACTACTAGTAGTGGTTACTTTGTTTTGTGTGTGATAATTGATGCAATCAATAGCTTATGAGTTGGTACGATTGTTAGTTGTCTAATAATGCATTATCACTTAGTGGACGACACTACAATTAACTAATGTTTTCAAAACTCAATGATCACCTATACTACTACTAGTGATCACTTGACTTTTGTGTGAGTTTGTAGTTTTGGGATACTCATACATATGATTATACTTAGACATGTTGTATATTTAATAATATTTACTTATAATGTCATGAAGATGCACTAAACAAAATACTTGGAGCAAAATATCATTTTAGTACATTAATTAAATGGATGTATTATTCCGTACAATGTGACGTATGATTTCATATCAATTGACCTTTTTTTTTATTAAGTGACGTATTTGTATATTAAAATTGACATATCAATACATTAAATGGACGTATTTTGTTCCAAGTATGTTATTTAATGCACGTTCATGACATTATAAATAATAATTATTAAATATATAACATGCCTAAGTATAATCATGTGTATGAGTATCTCAAAACTACAAACTCACACGAAAAGTCAAGTGATCACTACTAGTAGTATATGTGAACATTGAGTTTTGAAAACACAAAATAATACTAGTTAGTGAAAAAATGTACATTAAATTATATTAAATGCATAATTTGCTTACATATTTGTGAACATTGAATTTCAAAACATTTAATTTTAGGGCATGTGATGTCATAGTGATTAGGATTTAGGGTTTAGGGGTTAGGATTTAGGGTTTAGGGGTTAGGGTTTAGAGTTTAGGGGTAAGTATTATTACATATGAAATGATGTATTGTTACAACTAAAAGAATGTATTAATAAATATAAAGGCCGTACGTTAACATTTAAGATGATGTATTATTAATAAAATGACGTACGTGTATAATCTATCGACGTATGTGTGTAGTCTAATGACGTACATACGTATGTATAGTCTAATGGCGGTTCTTGTGGATCGATTCATGGAATTGATCATTTTAAGGAATTTTTAGGCGGTCCTTGTCGATGTATTAACACATAATATTGACGTATGAATGCAAGTCAATTGATGTTTTATTTTCTGAAATTGACGTATGATTGTCTATCAATTGACGTATGAATGCAAGTCAATTGACGTATTATTGTCTATCAATCGATGTATAGGTACACTTAATATGACGTATTAGTACATGATATTGACGTATGAATTCAAGTCAATTGACATATTATGTTCTACAATCGACGTATGATCGTTTATCAATTGACGTAATAATACATTTAATATGACGTATTAGAACATTTCAATTGACGTATGAATTCTAGTCAATTGACGTATTATTGTCTATCAATCGACGTATAGGTAAACTTAATATCACGTATTAATACATAATACTGACGTATGAACACAAGTTAATTGACGTATTATTTTCTGAAATCGACGTATGATTGTCTATCAATTGACGTATGATTACTAGTCAATTGACGTATGAATGCTAGTCAATTGACGTATTATTGTCTATCAATCGACGTATATGTACACTTAATATGACGTATTAATACATAATATTGACGTATGAATGCAAGTGGCTTGACGTATTATTTTCTGGAAATCGACGTATGATTGTCTTTTTATTTGACATATGAATGCTAGTCAATTGACGTATTATTGTCTATAAATCGACATATAAGTACACTTAATATGATGTATTAATACATAATATTGACATATGAATGAAAAGTCAATTGATGTATTATTTTCTGGAAATCGACGTATGATTGTCTATCAATTGACGTATGAATGCTAGTCAATTGACGTATTATTGTCTATCAATCGACGTATAGGTACACTTAATATGACGTATTAGTACATAATGTCGACGTATGAATGCAAGTGAATTGACGTATTATTTTCTGGAAATGTCATATGGTTGTCTATCAATTAACATAATAATACATTTAATATGACGTATTAGTACATTCAAATTGACGTATGAATGCGAGTCAATTGACGTATTATTGTCTATCAATCGACATATAGGTACATTTAATATGACGTATTAGTACATAATATCGACTTATGAATGCATATTAAATTTAGCTTACATTTGACCGAAAAACTGTTTAGTTCTAGACATTTCTTGATAATGTGTCATACATTTTTAGAAATCTTAAAATAATAAAATATTTTATTATTTCGAGCATTGTACAATGCGTTATGGACATTTTTGTGAAGTCGCGCAAAACTGTCTATAAATTTTAACTTATGTTTGAAGGGAAAACTGTTTCATACTAGATGTTTTATAATAATGTTTCATACAATTTTAGAAATTCCTATGTGTCTATTTTGAAATTTAAAAAAAGGTTTATGATTTCGAGCATCGTGTTATGGACTTTCTCGTGAAGTCGCGCAAAACTACCAATAAATTTTAGCTTACGTTTGTAGACAAAACTGCTTCATCCTAAACATATCTTGATAATGTGTCATACATATTAAGAACTTTCTATGTGTCTATTTTCAAAATAAAATAACGATTTATGATTTCGAGCATCCTACAACGCGTTATAGAATTTCTAGTGAGATTGCGCAAAACTATAGAAAATTTTTAGCTTACGTTTGAATAAAAAACTGTTTCATACTAGATTGTTCTTAACAAGATATTATACATTTTATGAAATCCCTGTGTCTAGTTTGAAATAAAAAAAATAATTTATGATTCCGAGCATTCTACAATGCACTATAAACTTTCTCGTGAAGTCGCGCAAAAATATCATTAAATTTTAGCTTATGTTTGAAGCAAAAACTGTTTTATACCAGACGTTTCTTGATAATGTGACATACTTATTTAGAAATCCCTATGTGTCTACTTTCAAAAAAAAAATGGTTTATGATTCCGAGCATGCTACAACGCGTTATAGAATTTCTCGTAAGATTGCGCAAAACTGTTAAATATCAATTGAAAATACATTCGATTGTGTATTAAATATACGTCGAACATGCCTTATGCGTATGACAGTTGCTGTTAGTATGAAATTCAAAAACAAAAATAAAAATTGTACTTGGAACAGAGTCAATATGGATCTTGATTTGTTCCTTTCATCTTGGAAAACAAAATGGTGTCACCTTTGAACAACTTCAATCGTCAGAAAAGTCTATGTAATCGGATTTGTGGTGAAGGGGAAAAGAAAAAAAGAGGAAAGAGAAGAGAGAAGAGAGAGGTAGAGAAGAAAGTGAATAAAAATATAATAAAATGAGGGGCATTTTTGTCTTTTCAAGGGGGTAGGAAGTGAATCCAAAAAAATATTATGAATTAGGGAGTTGAGGATGTAATATTATGCCTAGGGACTGATTTTAAATTTTAATTAGGGATTAGGGATTTTTGAATAATTTTCCCTTAAAAATTTAGACAAAACGATGTGGAATATTGTTATGATGAAGTTGTGCATAATAAAAGAAATGGTCAGCCTTAAAACTTTTTGAGATTTTAAATTCTAATTAATTATAATTATATATGGCAATGATATTATTGTGAGATATTGAGTATAAGAGCAATAAAACTATAAGAAAAATAAAGAGTAAAATGCGTGAAAGATGCCAAGTCCTTTATTGATCATCAATGTGGAATATTTACACAAGCTAGATGGCTTCTATACAACTTTGGTAAGATAATCCTGCTGATTCCCTTCCTGCTTCCATTTATGGTAGCTGGAGCTATTATTGGAAGCTTTAGGTGTCCTGAAATTATGCTAAGACGCGTCCAGTCAGGTCCTCTTTTAGCAGGGCTGAATCTTCTTGAAATGGTAAGAGTTTGACCGAATTTCCTTGATTGGATATTGTCTCTTGATTGATTCTTTTCCATTTAGGACTTTGACTTGGGCTCCACTCTTGCTAATTGGATGAGGCCAAAATATGAATGTATGGGCAAAAATACTATAGTAAATTAGGAAAAGTACATAACATTCTTTGGGATTATCAGCTTGGCCCAATAGATAATATCGACCCACATCAATAGTCCCCTCAACTCTAAAGTTTCACTTGTCAAACTGAAAGAGTTGTAAAAGAATAATTTATGGAAGCTAAGCTGATAGCTAAAAAATTTCTCCTGAATTCCTGCTAAACTTTCCAGCTAAAAATGCTCCTGAGTTTCCTCCTGATTAATATGCTAAAAAGAGATTCACTTGTTTGGAAAGCCTCCATAATGTTTCTAGAAGAATCCTGGGAGAAAACCCTAACTATGACGTTATTTGATGGGTCGTGGACGTTTGGATTTCCTTAGGATAAGAGTTTTGCAGCCTTCCATCCTAGATTCCCGCGCCCTCAGCATAGCAGTTACTCCCCTACCGCCAGAACTGCTCCCAGACAGCCGCGGATGCGCACCACATGAACGGTCACTAAGAGACCCAACCCGAAAAGGAAGTTTTTGTCTCTCTTTTCCTTAACTGCATTTTTCAAATTTTGAAAATCCTTTCCCTTCCATTTTTCACTCGATTTTTATTACCTTAATTTTTCCTTTCTTCTCCTTAAAACCATCTGTCCGATTTCCTCCCTTTTCTCCATCTTCAATGAACTAGGCGGTTGTTACCCCGAGACCCACGACTTTTGCTTCCCTTTTGTTAGGTACTTATCTCTTCCCTTTCTTTTTTTTGTATATTTGTTTGTATTTTGTGTTCTTCATAGAGGATTCCAAGTAGCAGTTCCTCTATTTTGTGCCTTGTAAGTTTTGTGAAAATGTCGCATGTAACCCATTCTGCTCCAATTTCTTCTGATGACAATGTCCAAATAATCCCTCTTGGAAACTTAGATAATTCTCCTCCTCTTGCCGAGAATCCGGCGGGCGTCCCGGAGGCAGTGTAGCCTTTGAACTTCGTGAACCCATCATCACCTCCTTGCTCCGCGGGTAAATCTTACAGTGCCCATCAACCGGATGAAACCATACATCTAGATTCTTCCTCCTCTACTCCCTTCAATGGCCCTCATATATCAGGTTTTTCTTCTCTTTTGGCCCAGTTGATCTCAGAGAGGTATCCTCCTAAGATTCCTCTCGAGATCCCTCCTGAACTTCTTCTAAAAAACCTTGATCAGCCAGATCCGGATGCCTTGGACAAGATGGCCGAAGGAACCTTAAGTGCCCAGGAGAAAGTATTACTTGCTGCTCCGGGGGCTCGTTTCTGGATGGTGTACATGTCACGTTTTACCAGTCACCAAGAAAATATCATAAGGACCACCTATGGCATTCCTATGTCTCATCGTATCCGAGTCCCTAGCATCACCGATAGAGCTCACCTTCCTCTCCCTGGTTTTCTAGCCTTTTACGTTGTTCACCTCCGAGCAGGTTTGCATTTTCTGGTCGACCCTCTCTATGTTGCCATAGCCAAAAAGTATAATGTTCCCTTAAACCAGCTCTCCTCTAATGCTATGCGAGCCATTGTTTCCTTCAACATGTTATTGCGGTTTCTAGGTCATCGGACTACGACTGAGCTATTTTACTCCGATTTCCTACCTCATTCTTTAGGGAATGAATCAGGGGTTTTCTATTTCACTCCTAGGAAAGAAGTGCATTTTTTCTCTACATATCTGTCCTATGAAAAAGATTGGAAGAAAAGTTTCTTTTTCATCGCTCCTCCTGAGGGAACTTCCTGGGATTTCCCACATGAGCGCATAGAAAAGTTAGGGAACCCTAACCTGTATCCTATTTCTAGTAGACTTCCTTTTAACCAAATATTGCTGGATTATTTAAATTGGGACGAGTATGATGTGGGGAAATTGGTTGATTCCCGTTTATTGTATCACTTTGCTTTAAGCCCCATTGATATGGATATGAGGAGCGAAACTATAGGTAGCATTTTTGTTAACTGTATGCTTATATTTTGTTGTTGCCCCTCCTCCTATGCTTATTATCTGACTTTTGTTCTAAATTTTTTCTTGTTTTGCAGCCGAAATAATGGACGCTGCTAGGTTGGCTGAATCGAGATGTCTAAGGCAGAGGGCTTCTAGTGCCCCTCCTCCCGTCTTTCCTGCGGCTCCAAATGCTACTCCTTCTAGTACCCCTCCTGGATCAACTTCCGGCAGGGCAAGCATCTGCTATTTCTCCACAGGCCTCCATCCATGGTGTTTCTGCCTGCGATCCTCCTGCCCATGTCAGCAGAGACCCAGTAAAAGTGAAGGAAATTGCTGTAGGAAATAGGGTCGCTGACAACTCCTTTGACCATCCTCTTTCCAAACACGATAATACTGGTATTTTGTTCAAAGATGTCATGCCATCCCTAACTTTCAATACTATGGAGCCCCCTGCCTAGGGGTGTAACTTGAGCCGAGCCAGCTCGCGAGCTTAGCCGACTTGGCTCGACAGAGCTCGACTCGTGAAGCTCGAGCCTATTTCTCTCTGAAAAAAGCTCACAAACCGGCTCGCGAGCTTTTCTTTTATATATATTATTTATTATATTTTCTATAATATTATTTATATTAATAATTTAATAAAAAATCAAAACTAACTCAAAAAATTAGAAAATCAAATATATATCTCTTTCTCTCTCTACTATCACTCTGTCAATTCCCTTCCCAGCCCCAAACAAAACAAAAAGCAAATCTAAGTTTTCAAAATCACTCTATCACCTTTCCCATGCCCCACCCGAAGCCACGCTGCCTGAGTTCGGCCACCAGAAAACCCCGAAGCCACGCTGTCGGAAACCACAACAACTCTCCCTCAGCCTCACCCGAAGCCACGCCGCCTCAGCCAGTTCAGTCTCATCCCGCCGCGTCTCCTAAAATCGCACATCACCGCCGCGCGAAGCCTCCATAGCCACCCTTCTCGCTGTTTAAGCTTCATTTTGATGTTTTACTGTTTTAAACTTGTAGGTATGTGTGTATGCTTAAGTTTCCATAGCCACCTTTCTTTCCTATTTAAGTTGTATGTGTTTTGCAGCAATGCTAAGCTCAAAATTGAGCCCAGGCTCGAGCTCGCGAGCCTGGTCTCGGCTCAAGCTCGTGAGCTCGAGCTCATTTTTCTGCCAGCGAGCTCGAGCTCGATAAACCAAGCTCGACGAGCTTGAGCTCGAGAAACCAAGCTCGACGAGCTCGAGCTCGAGCTTGGAAAAATCACCAGGCTCGGCTCGAGCTCGGCTCGTTTACACCTCCTGCCCTTCGCATTCACTCCCGAGCTCAAGATCTTCCTTAGACTTTGGTGTTGAAAAGCAAAGATTTGACAGTAATGCGCATCTTCCTGAAGAACATGGTCAACTCCTTGGACCTTCAACTGCTGAAATCCCTCCAGACCCAGGAAACTGTTGACTGGTTAATAGAGATGTCTCCCAAGGTGTGTAATATGTGTTTTTCATTTTAGCTTCCAAGTTTTTACCTTGTACTAGTTTTTTATTAATTCTCTCCTTTTTGTATAGTTTTTTCTTCTCGCAGGCCAGGCTTTGATAGATATTAGCCAGTCCACTGAAGTGGATGACTTAAAGAGACATCTGGCTAAAGTGAAGAAATAGGTGGCGGCCTATACCTCCCTGGAACAGTCCTGGCAGAAAGAAAGAGAGAAAGCTCTCCTGGACCTCCAAGAGCAGGAATCACGTGTTGCTGCATTAGCAGAAAGAGCTAGAGTCTTAGAGGAACAGCTGAGGAGTGCCCTGGAGCATCAAGAGTTGGAGATTCAAGATGCAATTGTTAAAGGTCGCCAGATGGGTCTTGAGGATTTTCCCCATTCTGCTGAGGGGCAAGCCTTCCTGGAGTCGTACAAGGCGAAGTTCCTGGCCTCTAGTGAGTTTCAAAACTTGGTAGATGATAAAACTTTGGAGTACTTTGAGAAGGGTTTTGAGGGTTGTAAGAACTAATTTGCTGCTGCTGGTTATCCTCCTGCTGGGAGTGACATTTCCTTCTTAGATGTTGATGTCGCGATGGATATCGCTTTGTTGAAGCCTCCTACCCCACCAGCTGAAAATGTTCCCGAGATAGTTCCCCCTGTAGCTATGCAAGAAGCTGGCTCAGATCCTAGCCAGGTTGCTGATCATCTGGCTGATCCTCTTGCTGACGACACCGCTAGCACGATGGAGAATGTGGTCGATAATGTTCCTGTTTCTGCAGAATGAATTTTATGCTCTTTCTAAAAAATAGTTATCTTATGTTGGTTAGGCTATGATGTAGCCTGAAGACAATATTTCTCTTTTGTGTTAGTTGTTTTATTGCCCTTCGAGGCATATGATATTTTCTATTTTGCCTGACATTATGGATGTTTTAATTCTAGCTTTTACTGTATCTATCTATGCTTTGTTGCAATCACATGCATATTTTGATGTTGCCTGAAAATAGATGTTTGTGTATGTGCAATCAACATGAAAGCCCACATATGAAGTGAGGAAAATAACTTAATATCGAATTGAGCATATGATTCTGACAGCTTTTTAGCCAGTTGGGTGGCAATATTACTTAGATTGTGCTTGTGACATATTAAAAAGTATACACATATTTGCATACAAAAAATGGATATGGCAAGAGTTTGCACATATTAGATATGTATCAGCCTTTTGACTCCGAAGAATTCTTCACTCCGTACCACAATTTCTTCCCCGGATTCGCACCTGGCCAGTATGCTATCGGGGGTTTTCCTTCATTTGTTCTGCCATTTTTTCCTGAATTTGCCCCCTTATGCTACCATGGAGTAAGAGTGGACTTGTATGTCTCACCCTATCCTGGGGATCAACCAAGAGGCTGTCCCCCCCAACCTTATTTCATCTAAACCATCCTTATTTCTTCTAATTTGAGAAGTAGACTGAGAAGTCTCCAACCTTATTTCTTCTTTGACCATCCTTATTTCTTTTTCTGGAGTGGGGCCAGGTTGATCTGCAACCGATTTTCCCCTGACTAGAGGGACCTAGGTTACCCATCCAATTTTCCTCAACACCGTCTACTTCATACCACCAACTCCCTCTTATCTTCGATGTGTGTGATAGTGCAAGTAATGATGTAATGAAAAAGATGTGTTGCACAAGACAGGTATTCTAAGAAGCAGATTATACTATTTTGAAACAAATCGGAAAGTATTCTAATAAAAAACAATCGTATTATTACTTAGCTCATGTTACATGTTTTTGCCCTGCAAAATTGGCTCACAATCTTTCTGACCACACTCCTGACTAGGAATATACAACGATTTTTAAAGATTTCTTGCTGTCTTTTCTAAACGTAAAATCTCCTCAGGTTTTGCACGTTCCAGGGGCGAGGAAGTTACTTTCCTTCTCCATTCTGCAACTCGTATGCTCCTTGGTCACTTTATATGGACCATCCCAATTAGGTCCTAACTTTTTCACCGCATGCGTAGCTTCTACCCTTTCCAGGACGAGGTCCCCCACCTGGAAATTCCTCTCCCGGACCTTGCTAGCTTGGGACCTCTGGATGCGTTGTTTGTACAACTCAATGTGTAAGTATGCCTTACTTCTTCCTTCCTCGATCATATCCAACTCTTCTCGCATCCTTGCTTCATTTTGTTACGCATTAAAGTGTTCAGCCTGGAGGGTTGATACCCTGATCTCAAGTGGTATCATAGCTTCCGTGCCATATACCAATTGGAATGGGCTTTCTCCTGTGGTGGTTTTAGGTGTGGTTCTATAGGACCACAGTACATAGGGTAGTTCATCTACCCAACTTCATCTTGATTCCTCCAACCTAGTTTTCAATCTCTGGACCAAGATCCGATTCGTGACTTCCACCTATCCATTAGTCTGGGGATGAGCCATCGAGCTGAGTCTCTGTTGAATTCTTAGCCCCTCGCACCAATTTTTTTAGCTTGACTCCACTAAATTGCCTCCCATTATCGGCTATGATCTCCCTTGGAATGCCAAATTGACATACAATATTTTTCCATAAGAATCGCATTATTTCTCCTTTTTTAATTCAGGCTAAAGCTTCCGCCTCTACCCATTTGCTAAAATAATCCACCACGACTAGTAGGAACTTTTTCTGGGGCCTTGGCCACAGAGAAATGCCCCACTATGTCCATGCCCCATCATGCGAATGGATAAGGAACACTCAGGGAGTGCAGGTATTCAGCTGGTTTATATATAAGGTTAGCATGCTTCTGACACTGCTCGCATTTCCTCACTAGCTCGGCTGCATCTCCCTTGATGCTTGGCCAGAAATACCCCGCTCGTAAAGCTTTTCCAGCCAAAGATGCTCTTCCAATATGGCTGCCACAGCATCCTTCGGGAATTTCCCTTAAATGTACTCTCATTCCTCCTCGGATATACATTTAAGACAAGGTTGGACATAACCTCTCTTATATAACACACCTTCTATCATAACAAAATTTTCCGCCCTGATGAGGATCCTTTGCTTATTATACTTGTCCTCTGATGACACACCTCTGGTGAGATATTGTATGATATCTTTCCTCCAATCTATGATTTCTTCAATGCTCATGACATCCTTTTCCGTGCTCGTCCTGGATTGTGGTCTGCCTGGTTTTGCAATCGGTGACCGCACTTCCTAACTTGGACAGGTAGTCTGCTTTAGTATTCTCACTCCTGGGAATTTGATGTATTTCCAACTTGGTAAAGCCTTTCTTTAGTATTTCAATGGTTTCCAGATACTTTGTCATCCTTGCCTCCTTCGCCTCGTAGGTGCCTTTTATTTACTTAGTTAATAGCTGCAAGTCCGAGTATACTAATAGGTTTTTAGCTCTTTCCTTCAGGACAATTTTTAGCTTGAAAATCAGGGCCTCATGTTCTGTTTCATTGTTACTTGCCTTAAATTCAAATTTTATTGCGTATTCCAGTTGATCTCCTTCTGAAGTTGTTAGCACAATCCCAACTCCACTTCCACCAAGCGTTGCTGATCCATCCACATGGAGCAGCCAGATCTTTTCCTTATCCTCTTTTACCAGTTCTGGCCGAGTCATTTTCGTGACGAAATCTGCTAAAAATTGGGCTTTGATCACCGGCCGAGCTGAGTATTCTATCTCGAATTCTCCTAACTCTACTGCTTATTTTACTAATCGTCCTGAATTTCCTGCTTTTCCTAGCACTGCTTTCAGTGGCTGATTGGATTTCACGATAATTTTATGAGATAGAAAGTATGGCTTTAGTCTCCTTGCTGTGATGACGAGGGTTGGGGCAAATCTCATAATCTCTGAATATCTGGATTCAGTATCAGTGAGCACTGATAAGAGGCGTTCTTACGTGTTTTTAAGACTATGATCTAACATTTTTAGATTTATTTATTACCTAAATCATACCACATTTACGTTTAATCAGGGTGTTAAGTGGTTTCAGGTGATAAACGAGAGCACACGAAAAAAAGGGCGAAAAACGATGCAAGACACAATTTCGAGCCTGTTGACCACGCCCAGGCGCCAGTATGACCACGCTCGAGCGCCGAGTAAGAAGCAGTAAGTTCTTCAGCCTGTTGTCCACGCCTAGGCGTCGTCTTACCGGCGCCTAGGCGCCGTATTGTCCGCGCTCGAGCGCCGTTCTCACCACGCCTGGGCACCGCTGGACTTATTCCCCAAGAAAGATACTCCACGTAGGCCGCGCCTAGGCGCCGCACAGTCCGCGCCTAGGCGCCGGCGTAACCGTTTTTCAAGTGTATAAAAGCCAGATTTCAGCAATGAAGAAGGGTTCGGATTCCTTGGGATTGAAGGCATTTTTCTAGGATTTTGAGCCACAAATTCATCAAGCCTTGAAGGAGAGGAAGGGGGATTAAGCTAGAGATTGAAGTTCAAGCTAGGATTCATCATCGATCAAGCAATATATGGAGTTTTTATATGTTTTTCATTACATACTTGTCTATGATTATGTATATGACTACATTAGGCTCTTTTATGTTATTGATTATGAGCTAAATTTGTGAGACTAAGGCCATGTGAAGGCCGAATTTATGAGTCATTATATATGAAGTGATTTTTTGTTTTAATTCTCCTATTACTTTGTGTGTTAATTCTATGCTTTCATTCCAATCATGTGCTTGATCAACATATGCTTGTTATCTTGCCTAATCTAGTCGTTCGAGAGAAGATAGGTTAGGGTGCAAGGGAATTAACACATCATCCAAAACTAATGTGGAATTGCCCCTAGAAATAGGTGAAGATTTCCGGGTGCTGTTAGCCGGATTAATCCGGGGAAACTCTAGAACGTTAATGCGTGGTTATTGATTAGATTCTCGGATAGACATATTTAGAGAACTGTCAATTAATCATAGGATTATTATGAGCCGAGACATCGAGTAATAGTTATCTTCGGAGTTTCCACCAAAGCAATAGGAGTCTAATAATTCGAGGAGTAACCCATATATATTGACGGGTAGATTCGGTTGTAGCATGTGCCTTAGTCATTTTATCATACGTGAGTTTTAATCTATAGTTCGTTCCTCTTTCATCCTTCATTTGTTCAATCAATTCTTGCACGTTACTTTAATTGTCTTTTCTTTTATTGAAAATCTAAAGCTAAAATCCAAGTCTCCGTGGTTCAACAACCTGGACTTTTAGTCCACTTATTACTACGCACGACTTGTATACTTGCTATCCATGCACGTTAGCTTTTAGCGTGTCAAGTTTTTGGCGCCGTTGTCGGGGACTTGTTTATTTTTAGTTTTTTATTTTCTTTTACGTTTTTCATAATTCTTAGTTTTGTGTTTTCTTCTTGTTTTTCCTTTGTTTTCGTATTAGTCTAATTTTTGTTTCTTGTGCTTAATTGATAGGTTTGGTTTGTGGTGTATGACCCGCTCATCCAACGAGCCCCTCTACGATTTCGAGCCCGAGATTGAGCGTGTTCTTCGGGATAGTAGAAGAGCTCGAGAAATGGCACACAATTTCAATCCTAATCCGAATGGGAACTTTCACGATATGAATCTTCCGGAGAATAGGGAGTGGTTGCAAAACCTGTTTCAAGCTATGCAACCGGCACCTCCACGACCTCCTCCATCGGTTCGTGGTAATCAACCACCCCGGGTACACACTACACCGAGACCCGTTATCTTCCCGGATTTTGCTACTCCACATTTCCACATTCCTTCTCACATGTTCGCGATGGTTCAAGTGGAGCCGTTTTATGGTGACTCGAGAGACTCACCTCATGATCACCTCGATCACTTCGAGAATGTGATATCTACTATGCAATTCAACCCACGAGATCTTGATGCCATCCGCCTCCGATTATTTCACTTCTCCTTGAAAGATGAGGCTACTCTTTGGTACAAGTCATTGCCCCCTCAATCAATTAGAACATGGGATGATCTAGTAGATGAGTTTCTAAACAAATTCTTTCCTCCATCAAAAATCAACGAGCTTAGAAGTGAGATTAAGGGGTTCAAACAAACAAGGAACGAGTCCTTAGCATCCGCATGGGCAAGGTACAAGGGTATGCTTCGAAAGTGCCCCGATCACAACTATACCCGAGACGATCAAGTCCAACATTTTTATAATGGAGTCCGATCTCGGATTCGACACCGACTCAATGTGGGAGCCGGTGGTGACCTTTTAGGCCTTGATAGTAGGTCCGTGTGGATTAACCTTGAGCAAATGGCTAGGGAGGATGAACTTTATCCCGAAGATGATGATGAGCTTCCTCCACCAAACCGAAGGGTTGCATGTGTTCAAGAGTTAGAGGACGTGGTTGCCCCGGAACCGGAGGTTGGAGAGATAAATTTTGTTGGGAATCATAACCGGCACCAATTGAATTTTCACATACCCGAAAACTTTCCAAAGAGGCCAAACCACACAAAAAACGCACATCCAGGCATTTACCAAGCCCCGAGGCCTCCTTTCAACAACCCACCTCCGAGGCAAAGCAATCTCATTGTACAAGGGCAAGGGCAAGTCCGACCTCCCACGATCAACGAACGACTTGATGCTCAAATAAAGAAATCGGATACGGCGATCAATGAACTCCGTAATATGGTGAAGGATATGTTCATGGAGATGAAGGATATTAAGATACAAATGGGTCAAATATCCTCCGCGGTGAGTGCAAGAGCCCCGGGAACTCTACCAAGCGACACGGAGAACAACCCGAAAGAACAATGCTATGCAATTACTTTAAGGAGTGGGAAGCATTTGGAAAATTATGCAACACTGTCTACCGCGCCTAGGCGCGAGGTTGAAGACGCCCAGGTGCCGTCCACACACAGTCAGGAAAATTTGTCACTGCAGGCGACGCCCGAGCGCTGTCATGATCACGCCCAGGCGCCGCCCATGCCGCGCCCAGGCGCCGCCTCTTGCTACTTCTAGTCTTGGTTCCTCGACTCCAATGCCTCCTCCTCCCATTGAGATCCGTCTTCCCTTTCCAAATGCACAGAAAAAGAAAAAGAAGGAGATGGATCCGAGTTTCCTCCGTATTTTGTCTATTCTTCGTGAGGTGAGGATAAATATTCCTTTTGTGGACGCTATTTTGCAAATGCCAAATTATGTTAAGTTCTTCAAGGATATTCTATCCAACAAGAAAAAGTGGGAGGAAAATGAAACGGTTTGTCTAACCGAGGAGTGCTCCGCCGTCTTACTTAACAAATTACCTTGCAAGCTAAAGGACCCAGGGAGCCTCACAATACCGTGCACTATTGGCCATCTCAAGTTCGAAAAAGTTCTTTGTGATTCGGGAACAAGTATCAACCTTCTTCCCTACTCTATTTTTAAGAAGCTAGGCCTTAGAGATCTTACGCCAACATCCATGTCCGTGCAATTGGCGGATCGCTCTATCAAGAAACCAAAGGGCATTATCGAGGATGTCATTGTACAAGTTGACAAGTTCTTCTATCCGGTCGACTTCGTGGTTCTCGAAATGGATAGTGACATTGATGTCCCCTTGATTCTAGGAAGACCCTTCCTAGCCACTAGCAACGCCAAGCTCGACATGGGAAAGGGTAAGTTGACATTGAAGGTGGGTGATGAAAAGGTGATATTCGATGTTTGTCATGACATGCAACCGCCTATGGCTGATCTTACTTGTTCATATGTCGATGCTATTCACCTTTTGTTTGATGAGCAATGCACACTTGGTAAGACTAAGGGCACTCTTATGGTGGAGGATGAGGTCCCCAATGAGCAACAAGGCAAGGTGCGAAAAGACGATTTTTGAATGAAGTACATTCCACCACATCTACATGTTCGTGAGATCGATACGACAAATTCGGCACAAAGGGCTTATCGCCAAACACCGCAATATGAGAGGAGGCAAGTGGGACATAAGAAGAAAAGGAGAAATGACAAGGATATTGTTGTTCTAAATGGGCCACCTATTTGAACCTTAAAGCACAAAAGTCAAGCTAATGACTATAAACAAGAGCTTCTTGGGAGACAATCCAAGTTTGTAAGTTTTCTTTTCATTTCATTTTCGTTTTTGTTGTGTTTTTTCTTTTTCCGCTTTTTTAGTAGATGCATGTTTGTTTTAGTTGTCTTGTGTTTTGTTGTTGGTTGTGTTTCGTTTCTCACTTCTATCCATTACTTGACATTTTATCTGGCTAGCATCGTTTAATGTGTAGTTGTTGCATTCATTGCTCACACCGCTGTTGCCACTCTTGGACACATTTGCATTCGAGGACTCGGGTCTACTTTTCAGCACCCCTATGGTGACGTGTACTTTGCCCTTCTCTTTTTCGAGCATTGGGGACAATGTTCATTTTAAGTTTGGGGGGGGGGGGAGTATACTAGATCCATTATAGTCATGTTTATTCATGTTTTACATATTTCGGTCCAAGTTTGGGGGGGTGTTGTACCTCTACATGTGAAAGGTGTGCAATTTTAAGTTTTTTTGGATAGAAGTTCAACCTTTCAATTGATGCTTTGAGAATGGTTAATTTGAACCCATGGCATGTTTTCTCTATCAATTTGGACTTAAATGAACTTTACACATTGTTTCCTTGCTCAAGGGGACCCTAAACAAGATTAGATTGTCCTTAAGATGATTCACATGCGCACATAAGTCGAGGGTAGAGGAGTTGAGTGGATACCCATTTTGAAACACTTAAAGGCTTGATCCCGGAAATATCAACTTAGATGTTTCACATGTGTTATGAGTTGAGAATGTCTTTGTATGCTTAAAAAGAATAAAGAGGTTGAACATTGGTATGACTGCAAAAGTTAGGCTTAATAGATACTGGGGGCGAAGAGCACCATGCCTAGAATACTGTACTATTGTGCTAATTTGAGCTAAGCTCAAGCCAATGCAAGTGTTAAGTGAATAAGGACCTAGTTTGGTTTTGTGGCCTTTGACACTCGAGTGATTAAGCCCTTAGGAGTGTCTCTACACTTAATACCCTAAAATCGTTCGGTTTGGGAGTTATTGGCTCAAAGCTCGTTACAAGGGTGTCATAGAAAACCTAAGAGAACAGAACATTGCACATGGTCTAGCCTATACTGTTTTGAGTTGAATGTTGCAAAAGTAAAGCCCCAAAGTGGATAAATTGATGAAATTTTAAGTGGCTATGAAGTTTTCTTCAATTCTCATGCCGTGTGACTAATCGAAAGTCGATAAGATATGGGATTAATGTTTGAAAAGTGGTAAGAATGCCACTCGATTATAATACCTTAGATTTATCACACTACACCCTTAGGATGGTCTTTTCAAGGTTAAGGCGTAACATGAGCAAGTATGTGATGTGTATATATATGTAATCTTGAGCTTAAACAGATGAATTCATGCCATTGCTTTATTATTAATCATATTGATTTGCGTTGTTTGAGTATGGTTGAAAATCCGTCGATTTTGTGGGCATATCGTACGCAAACCCTCACGAGACTATAACTCGTCCTTTGAGGTAACTCAAGGGTTCAAAGGCTTGTTGCATTCACTAAATGCAACCGTGTACTCCACGAAAGAGAGTTAGGTAGTTTTTATTTTTGTTTCTCCCGTGATTGATGATGTTTTTCCTATCCTATAGCTTATTGCTCGAGGCCGAGCAATTGATAAGTTTGGGGGTTTGGGGGGGTTGATAAGAGGCATTCTTACGTGTTTTTAAGACTATGATCTGACATTTTTAGATTTATTTATTACCTAAATCATACCACATTTACGTTTAATCGGGGTGTTAAGTGGTTCCAGGTGATAAACGAGAGCACACGAAGAAAAGGGCGAAAAACGATGCAAGACACAATTTCGAGCCTGTTGACCACTCCCAGGCGCCAGTATGACCACGCTCGGGCGCCGAGTAAGAAGCAGTAAGTTCTTCAGCCTGTTGTCCGCGCTCGAGCGCCGTTCTCACCACGCCTGGGCACCGCTGGACTTATTCCCCAAGAAAGATACTCCACGTAGGCCGCGCCTAGGCGCCGCACAGTCCGCGCCTAGGCGCCGGCGTAACCGTTTTTCAAGTGTATAAAAGCCAGATTTCAGCAATGAAGAAGGGTTCGGATTCCTTGGGATTGAAGGCATTTTTCTAGGATTTTGAGCCACAAATTCATCAAGCCTTGAAGGAGAGGAAGGGGGATTAAGCTAGGATTCATCATCGATCAAGCAATATAGGTAGTTTTTATATGTTTTTCATTACATACTTGTCTATGATTATGTATATGACTACATTAGGCTCTTTTATGTTATTGATTATGAGCTAAATTTGTGAGACTAAGGCCATGTGAAGGCCGAATTTATGAGTCATTATATATGAAGTGATTTTTTGTTTTAATTCTCCTATTACTTTGTGTGTTAATTCTATGCTTTCATTCCAATCATGTGCTTGATCAACATATGCTTGTTATCTTGCCTAATCTAGTCGTTCGAGAGAAGATAGGTTAGGGTGCAAGGGAATTAACACATCATCCAAAACTAATGTGGAATTGCCCCTAGAAATAAGTGAAGATTTCCGGGTGCTGTTAGCCGGATTAATCCGGGGAAACTCTAGAACGTTAATGCGTGGTTATTGATTAGATTCTCGGATAGACATATTTAGAGAACTATCAATTAATCATAGGATTATTATGAGCCGAGACATCGGGTAATAGTTATCTTAGGAGTTTCCACCAAAGCAATAGGAGTCTAATAATTCGAGGAGTAACCCATATATATTGACGGGTAGATTCGGTTGTAGCATGTGCCTTAGTCATTTTATCATACATGAGTTTTAATCTATAGTTCGTTCCTCTTTCATCCTTCATTTGTTCAATCAATTCTTGCACGTTACTTTAATTGTCTTTTCTTTTATTGAAAATCTAAAGCTAAAATCCAAGTCTCCGTGGTTCGATAACCCGGACTTTTAGTCCAGTTATTACTACGCACGACTAGTATACTTGCTATCCAAGCACGTTAGCTTTTAGCGTGTCAAGCACTTTGCTGATATAGTAGACATGCGTCTCTATCTTGCCTTCCTCCCTGACTAACACTGAGCTGATGGCTTTTTCAGCAACTGATAAGTACAATATTAAGCGCTTTCCTTTTACTGGCTTGGTTAACAAGGGTAATTAGTTCGGTTAATCTTTTAGCTCCCTGAAAGCTTGCTGACATTCCTCTGTCCACCTGAATCGCTCTGCTTTCCTTAGCACTTTAAAGAATGGTAGACTCCTTTCTGCCGACCTGGACATGAAGCGGCTGAGTGCCATGACTCGTCCTGTTAGCATTTGTACCTCGTTGACATCCCGGGCTCAGCCATGTCCTGAATAGCTTTGATTTTTTCTGAATTAACTTCTATTCCTCTCTCTGTAACCATGTATCCGAGGAACCTTCCGCCTTTGATTCCAAATGTACACTTTGCGGGATTTAACTTCATTCTATATTTTTTTTAATGTTTCGAATGTTTGTTGCAGATCCTCCACATGGGTGTTCGTCAGCTTGTTTTTCACGACCATGTCATCCACATAAACTTCTATGTTTTTGCCTATTTGGTCCTTGAACATCATATCCACTAGCCTCTGGTATGTTGCTCTTGCATTTTTCAATCCAAATGGCATGACTATGTAGCAGTAGGTGCCAAATGAAGTGATGAAGCTAACTTTTCTCCTATCATGCACGTCCATGAGAATCTGATGATATCCGCTCTGAGCATCCATTGTGCTGAGTAGCTCGAATCCTGCAATTGAATCAACTAACTGATCGATCCTAGGCAAAGGGTAGTGATCCTTTGGGCAAACTAGGTTGAGATCTCGAAAATTGATGCACATCCTCCATTTGGACCCACCTTTAAGCACTAATACTACGTTGGAGACCCATTTTGGAAATTGTATCTCCTCGATGTGTCCTACTTTTATTAGCTTATCTAATTCCCCCTTGATGACTGCATCCTTTTTCGATCCGAAATGACATTTTTTCTGAATAACTGGCTGTGCATCCGGGTGAACATTGAGGTGGTGCTTGATTACAGCGGGATCAATTCCTATTAAGTCACTTGCTAACCATGAAAAAACCTCGGCGTAATCTCGTAATAGTTTTATGAGCCTTTCTTTCAGGTCCTCATCCAAGTGAGACCCAATCCTTACTGTCTTTGAGGTATCTCTAACTACAATTTCGACATTCATGAGTTCCCCTATGGGTTCGACATGCGCGGATATCCTTTTTTCTGCCTCTTCTTCTCTCTTATCTGGTTTGCGCTTTTTATCCTCCATTGTTCTATCTCCTTTTTTCAGTGACGTCAAATAGCATTTTCGTGCTGCGTATTGATCTCCTGCAACTTCTCTTACTCCCTGGGGTGTGGGAAATTTGATCTTCATGTGGTGGATGGATATCACCGCTCCAAATAATATTAGAGCGGGCCTTGATATTATAAGCTGAGGGAGTGCCTACCACCAAGAATTTTACCAGCTTAGTTACCCGATTGGGTGACTGACCTAGTGACATTGGTAATGTGATTTGCCCTATAGGCAAAACCGATTCTCTTGCAAAACCATATAGCGGTGTGTTTGCTGTCTACAGTTTGGCATCCCCCAAAGTTATCTGCTGAAATCCTTGGTAGAAAAGAATATCTACAGAACTTCCGCTGTCGATGAACACTCTTTGCACGTTATAGTTAGCTATGGTGGTGGTGATGACCAAAGCATCATTATGGGATGGCTGAATGGCTGAGGTGTCCTCTACTCCAAAGCAAATTTCCTCCTGAGGACGATCCAGACTAACATTCAGGAAGAAAGCAGGAACGTTCTCCGCCTGACGTATGTTCCTTTGTAACGCTCTTCCTGATTCTGGGCCTCCCGATATCATATGAATTGATGCTAGAGGCTTATTTCCATCTATGTTAGTGGGATTTTTTGTGTTATTTCCTTCTCCAGGTGGGCCTGTTCCTATGGGTTGTAGGAAGTGTCCCTGATTTCCTGGTCCCACTCTTCCTAATCCTCTTCCTGAAGCTCTTCCTCTACCTCGTCCTGGATACCAAGGTGCTCCTCTTCCTCTAAATGAAGGTCCATTATTATTGCTATTTTCTGTTGTATTATTACTTATCAAGTATTCTTTCAAGTTTCCTGCTTTATTTAAGAGTTCCAGCTCCAGAGCTAATGCTCTATAGTCATCTGTGTGATGACCAGTCTCCCGATGGTATCGGAGATAGGGTTTATTTGCAGTGTTTGGAGAGTTATTCTCTGTCCTAGCTGGCCACTGTACTAAACCTTTATTTTCCACCTCCATCAATTGTTGCGTTAAGCTCCTTGGTGCTGGAACCAGTCATAGGTCCCTGAGAGTGCCATCTCCTCACTCTTGCTTGCCTAAGATTTCTTGAACTTTCTCCTTCTCTTCGCTCCTTTTTCATTTCTGCTCTCCTAGTTAGCTGGGCGTCCTCTAGGGCTGTCCAACAAAACCGGAAATTAGGTTAACCGCCCGAATCGGACCGAAAACCGAAAATTCGATTCGGTTTTCGTTTTTTTTTTTTTTACAGAAATTCGGTTTTCGGTTTCGGTTTTGGAGTTCGGTTCGGTTCGGTAACCGAAAACAGAATTTTTATTATTATTTAATTTTTTTATTTTTTATTTTATTTTTATATAGTATAATATAGATAAAAAATTATAAAAAGTGTGTTTTCTAATGGCAACTTATAGGAAAAAGAAAGAAAGTGACCAAATTTTTATATTTTTATTTTTTTATTTTTTTTCCGAAAATTCGGTTTAACCGAAAACCGAACCGAATTTTTTTGGTTCGGTTTTCGGTTTGGAATTTCAGAAAACCGAAATTTCGGTTAACCAACCGAAATTTCGGTTCGGTTTTGGACCGAACCGAACCGATGAACACCTCTAGCGTCCTCCATGTTGACATATTTGTCCGCTCGACTAAGCAATTCGTCAAAATTTCCAGCCTATTTTTTAGTTAATGATTTGAACAAATATCCCCCACGCAAGCTCTGTGTGAATGCACTTGTTTTTAGGTCGGCCTTAGCCGAGGGCACTTCCAGAGTAGCAGCATTGAATCTTTTCACATAAGATCGCAAAGTCTCATCGCCTTTCTGCTTTATGTTAAAGAGGCTTAGTGGGGTTTTCTCATGTCTTTTGCTGCTAGCAAATTGATGGAAGAATTTCGTGCTGAATTCCAGGAAGGACCCAATAGATCCTTCATGGAGTTGGTTGAACCATAATTATGCTGACTTAGATAGCATTGTTAGGAACACTCGACATTTAATGGCATCCGGATATCTGTATAACAGAGCGTAATTCTTGAAAGTGTACAGGTGATCCTCGGGATTTGATGTACCATCGTAGGTCATCATAGAGTAAATTTTGAAATCTTGTGGCAATTCCTCCTACATTGTGGAATTAGTGAAGGGTATTCCTCGATCCTTGCATGCTTTTCCTCCATCCATTTTCATCTCCATTTCCTCCATTCTTCTTGCCATGAGATCCCATTGGTTTGTTATGAGATTTGTTTTTGCCCGTTCCCCTGTATTTTCTCTTGAGGAACGAACCAATTTTTGGCTGTTAACCTCCTCGTCGAGATCTTTCTTTCCTCCCTGCCCTGGGCGAGGGCCCCAATTTTTCATATCATAATTTTTCTCCTTCCTAGGAGGTAGCATTCTTTCCTGGGTTTTTTCCTGATACACCCTGTTGGGCGAGATTCTACCTTCCTGGATTTCTTCCTCATGTAATTCAGTGCGCCTCATCTGGCGACCCTCCTGGGCAAGATATTTTCTAGGGGGTTCCCCCTCTCCACGTGTGTTCACTTGTTTAGCAAATTCCATCATCCCTGCTCGTTTTCCAGGGCCATTTTCAGGAGTGAACTCCAGATCGATGTGAGTATTAGCCTTTCCCGGTACTTGCTGTACCGAACTTCCTTCCATCCTACCCGGACTATGCGGATCCGGGTTTCTCTTTGCGGCCTGGCCTGCTGCAGGGAACTTTCCATCCTTACAGCTTGCGTTCCAGGTGGTGGAGAAATTCCCTCCTCACCGACCGAGACTCCACCCCCACGTGCTATGGGGGTCTCCTGTAATTCACCAAGTAAACGCCTAGCCAAGATGACTGGGGTCTCAGGAGCGTTATTACCTCCAGTCGCTGGGAGTAATATCCCTTTTTTCCCCACACCTTCCATAGTTTCGTCCATTTTCTCGAGATTGTGACTTGCCATCAAGCTTGCGAAAAGAAAAGAAAAATTGTGAAAAAATACGAAAATGTTACCTCATGCCTTGAAGCTCAATTTCCCACAGATGACGCCTCATCAATGTTGAATATTTATACAAGCTAGATGGCTTCTATGCAACTTTGGTAAGATAATCCTGCTAATTCCCTTTCTGCTTCTATTTATGGTAAGTGGAGCTATTTTTGGAAGGTTTAGGTATCCTGAAATTATGCTAAGACGCGTCCAGTTAGGTCCTCTTTTAGCAAGGCTGAATCTTTTTGAAATGGTAAGAGTTTGACTGAATTTTCTTGATTGAATATTGTCTCTTGATTTGTTCTTTTCCTTTTAGGACGTTGACTTGGGCTCCACTCTTACTAATTAGATGAGGCCAAAATATGAATATATGGGCAAAAATACTAAAGTAAATTAAGAAAAGTATATAATATTTTTCGGGCTTATCAACTTGGCCCAATAGATAATATCAATCCACATCACGCAAAATTCACTAAAAGTAAATGATTGCGAATATCGAAATTTTAGAACGAGACCATACGATGATCACTCATAACCTAATGTAGTAAAGAACATTTTATAATGAGGGCAATAATGCATGTATATTAATTGAAGGCTTGTGGGCAATTTAATAATGAGGCCATCTGTTGTCTGTCTCATTATTGACCAAATTATGTGGATTGTCTAAAAAATAATTGTAAACTTGACTCAAAAAACAATACTTTATTTCATTATGAATATCTGTGACAAGTTTCTTATAGTAAACCTTGGTGCTTGATAGACCACTTGAAATATGGTAATTGTTGATGCATTATGCAATCTAATTTTAGTCCCAAACAAGGAAGTTATTTTCATTTTTTTCTGTTCGTTTTTCTTTTTATTTAAGATTTTAGTACTTTTCAAACATTAGGTAAACTTTAAATTTAATGATAGATTTTAATACCTTATATCTCGTAAGCTACTCTTTTAATTGGGAAATAAAATCTTAGAAAAAAACTTTTGATGTCTTACTTTTAGAGCACTGAACTCACCTTCTTCAAAGGATAAATAAACTCTATGAAATTTGAAACATATTATATCTTAAAGGAGTTTATAAGTCCGATAAACAATTTCGTATCTGTTTAAGTAACTCCGCCCCCGCCCCCCACCCAATCCACCCACACACACATATATTGAGGGAATAAACTCGATGTTGTAGAGAAATTGCAATGCTTACGATGCTCATGGTTGATGCAAAAATTGCTTCGTTGAATATGCAGAATTATTCCGTCATTTGGAGTCATTCTAGATTTTTGGTTAGCCGAATGTTCTGCAACTTCAAATTTTATCGGTGCAATTAATTGTGATGATGCATAACATGCCAAAATGAAATAGATTGGTCCTGTTCCTATAAAAGTCTTATATGGGTAAGAAGTGACTCAAGATTTAAATTTTACTAGGAAAGGGTTGTGGAGGGAAAATGAGAACAGAATAAGAAAGAGTAAATCAAACATAACAAAAAAGCATATACATAAAGGGTTGTAAATGATTGAGCTTTAGATTATTTCCTCCCTTGTAGTATGTCCATAATTCTAATTTTCATTTGAAGTTTCAAAAGCAACCAAAAAACTGTTGCTTTCAATATATTTAAAAGTTTGGGTATTTTTATTGTTCAAGTCAGATACATGATACAAGTATACAACTTGTGTCATAAGCGAGAATTGCAATGTAATGAATTGAATCTTTCCTCTTTCAAAATATGCACATATACGAAAACTAAAATATATCATATTATTTATTGAGAAATGATAAATAAGTTACATCGTCATAGACTAATAACTAACACACATGAATAATCGAGCTTTTGGCATAAAAATTGAATAAATATGCCCTATTATAAGTTTATAACACATCCAATGATCCAATTAGAATTCATTTTTCCATCCCACTCAAACTTTTCCTCGACTTCATATTAATTTCTTTAAGAAATAATCTGTAATTGTGCCAAATAATAATATATAAAAAAATTTAAATTAATTGTATACCTCACCAGAATATCTTGAAAAACTTAAAAAAAGAAAAACAACTTTTCCTCGACTTAAACAAAAGTAAGTCAAATTCCTTGCTCATTTTCCTTTCCCTCCTCAAAGCTAAAATTGTTTTTACCAAGTGAGAAACAAATAGACAAAACTTTCAATGAAACCCCCAAAAGTTCTCCAATCTCTCATTTTGCCCCCCCCCCAATCTTTGTTTTTTCTTCACAATTGCTCCAAATGTGTCCTTTTTTCATTTCCAGAAAAAACTCCAAAGAGATAAGAAAAGGAAGCTTCACCATTAGTTACTTCCACATGATTGTAAGCTTTAAAAGAAACATCATTCGTCTTTCCTTGGTATCCCTGTCTCGCTCTTTTGTTCCCTTCTCAACAAAAAGGACAGCACAAAAAACTTAGATACACAGAAATTCAAAAGAAATACTAAAGCATTTCAAATTTGAATTGGCACAAATATCGTACAAGAAAAAGAATAAAAGATATCCCATCTTTTTTTCTTGTGTCCCTGAATTTTTTTTTGAAATTAAAGTGTGGAAATGAAGAAGCTTTTGTTTTTGATGGTTACATTGATTTGGGTTTTTAGCTGTCCTTTGAATTCAGCTCCAGTTGATGTGCCTGACCCCCCTGTTGCTGACCCTGTTCTTCCTACTGATAAAGATCCATTTTTTAGGAATTCTACTGATTTCATGCCTCATTCTCCTGGTAATTTTTTCTGAATTTGCTTCTGCATTTGCTTGTTTTCTGCTTTTTAAATGGTGGGTCTGAGAGATTTTTAAACTTTGTTTTGATGTTTGTTTTGAACTGCCCTTTTGTTAATGTTGCTGTGTAATAAAACCCTTTTTGTGTTTTTTAATAATTAGCATTGATTAGGTTTTAAAGATTGGATTTTTAACATAATGGGTGTTTTAGTGTTCATTTTGAAGTTATTTTTCCTTATCTTTTGTTGGTTGGGGGTGGTAATGATTTCATATTTTCTGAAACTAATTTGTGTTCTATTTTCATGTAATGGGGGGGGGGGGGGTGATAATGATTCCATATCTTTTAGGAGCTAATTTGTGTTCTAATTTCATGAAATTATATGTTGCAGAGGTGAAATTAGTGCACCACCAGGATTTAAACAAGAAAATACTTATTGCTCTTGTTGTGGCTTCATCTCTTCTTGGGGGAATTCTGCTGCTGTTGTTTTGTTTTTCATTCTACAGACTGAACAAATTGAAGAGATTCAACGCGAAAACCGATCAGATTTCAGGTATTTTTTCTATCCAGATAACCCCATTTCCGGATTGGGGAATGATATTGGCACTCTATTGATTACTATAGGAGCTCCATCTTTAATTTTTAAATTAAAATATGACAAAAATGCCCATAAATCTTAAAATAAATGCATTATGATTTTCAAGACTAAATCAAAGCAAAACATTATTAAGTTGTAGATTTTTCTTCACTACTTTATATCAAAGTTAGCCATTAAAAATTAAAATATAGAGCATCATCCACAAAACATAGTATATTGCATGTTAATTTTAAAAAGAATATTATAAAATAAACCAACAAAAAACTGGATTCAACTTGAATTCGCTTCACTTTGATTGCATATTAGCATCTACCAATCAACTTCAAATCTTTCTTCCTTCAATAAAGTACATTAGTAACAATTGCACATAAAAAAATGTTCAAATAAGCATTGATTCTATTATAAACGAAAAAAAATAAAATAACAATGATAGTAGTTAGTACTTTTTCAAAATGCATATAAATAGACAAAAAATATTAATATTCATATTTGAATACACAAAAAGGTTAAGAATATATTCCTTAATGTTCATTTTGTACGATTTTATGCTTGAGTCAAGCATATGTTTTACACCATTATGCAGTTCATAAATATATTATTTAGACAAAGAGAAAATATTATATTAATCCATAAAAAAAACTATATGGTGGAAAAATATAAAGTACAAAAATTTAATTGATTAATAAACAATATATGTGTTTTGTAAATTGTTAGGATTTTATTTGTAAATAAGTGTTGTAGTCATTTTCATAGAGAGAGAAACAAAATTGGAGCTCCTACAGTAATTAGTGGAGCTCCAATATCAATTCCCTTCCAGATTTTTCATCATTTTTTGTTTTTGTTTTTGATCAGTTTAACTCTTTTTTCTTGATTTCTTGCAATTTTTAATTATGCTTATTCTCAGATGCTGCGAAAAGGATCTCATTAGGCCCCATTTTGGATAAATTCACTTCCTTTAGAGTTGGTTGCAAGAAGGGCTCAATTGCAGCTATTGAGTATCGGTTGTTAGTTGCTGCTACAAACAATTTTGAAGATGGCAATATTCTTGGCGAAGGTGGATTAGGGCGTGTATATAAAGCTCATTTCAATGATCAATTTCATGCAGCCGTTAAGAAAATATGTGCCGGTGGGCTGGAAGCTGAGAGACAATTTGAGGTGAAGTTTTTGGTATATTGTGATTCGTTTTTGCTGATCTCGGTAGCTTTTTGCTGATTTATGTTAAATTTCTTGAAATTGCAGAATGAGGTCGAGTTTTTGAGTAAAATTCAGCATCAAAATGTAGTTTCTCTTCTAGGATATTGTGTTCATGATGAAGCGCGGTTCTTGGTTTATGAAATGATGGAGAATGGATCTCTAGAATTTCACTTGCATGGTATATTTTTATTTATTTTTTGTGTTTTTTAGATGTAATAAGATTGAAATATTAATCTGTAATTTGTCGAATCCAACTCAATTTATTGAAAACTATTCAAATACTTATTTCAGGACCGTCTCATAGATCAGTATTGACTTGGCATTTGAGAATGAAAATCGCTCTCGATGTCGCAAGGTACTGAACTAGATTATTGTTATTGTTATTATTCCCCTGGGAGTTGATATTAGCACTCGATTAAATGATAAAGGCACTCCACTTTGATTTCTTTTGGATTGAATAGACAAAATTGCTCATTAATGAATGAAAAAAAATATTGCTATACTATTTTGTAATAAATTTACATATATAATTGAAATATTTGTTTTGCAAAATACTAATATCCCTATGTCAAGGTATTGTTTGTTTTCTTTTTGTTTTCAGAATGTCTTTGTTAATTGTCTAAAATATTCTAATTTCTTATTATATGTTCTATCGTAAATTAATAATGCATGAACTAGTAATAGATGTTTCTATTTGCTTGTTTGGGGCCTGAATAATATACTAAATATTGATAGCACTATATGCATTGTCTATTTTAAGTTTATTATCCATATAATATACATAGATGATAAACTTCTTAAATATATTAATTTTTTGCCTCATATTCAAAATTCTATAGGTTCGCTTTTGCATACATGATTTTCTTTTTTATTGTAATTGGCATAATAGATCTGTTCAATTTAACTTCAAAAATTAGAATATACTCTTTTATCTATTCTTCGTTATTAGTTAGTTAAATCTTTGTTTCCATCTTAAAATTCGATTAGAACATCAGGGACGGAACAAGGATTTGGTGTTCGGGGGGTGAATACGAAAAAAAAGGTCAAAACTTGATATTTTTGAATTTTGAGGGGGCGAAAATTTCAAATTTCAAAAGTTTATAGGGCAAAAAACAAATTCTCAAAGTTTAGGGAGAGGGGCGGGTGCCTCTACCAGCCCCCCCGGTGTCTCTTTCTCTGAACAACATGTTAGCGCTAAATCACATTAACAGTAATTTCAGTACATTATTTTCTAGACAAAAAGAAAAAGTGTTCATAATCATGAGTTACTATATAAAATTGTTTGAATAACACCAAAGGAATAATTAACTGCATCCAATTAAGTGAGGTGCTCTTGGATAGTTGGTTGCTTAATTAAGATCAGGTGAAATATTTAATATATAAAATATAATTTCTCAAATTTGAAGGGGGCATTTTAGTACATGAAGTCAAAATGGAGTGCCTTTATCATTTTCTGGTGTGCTAATTTCATTTCTCTTATTAATGTTATTATTATTATTTGCAAAAAATTTGTACTCGATAGTGTTACCTCCCCTTGAGAAACATCATTAATTATTTATCAGAGGATTAGAGTACCTACACGAGCACTGCAACCCTCCTGTGATTCATAGAGACCTCAAATCATCTAATATTCTTCTAGATTCCAATTTCAATGCCAAGGTAACAAGATCGAAAAGAAAAGAAAATCTCTTTTACGTTCACGCATTTCATTTTGATGTTCAATATGTTGAAATTTCTCAGTTTATATAGCTTCAGCATTTTTGGTTCAGATTTCTGATTTTGGCCTTGCAATTGCTGGCGGAAACTCAAATAAGACCAATGTCAAGCTCTCAGGAACTTTGGGTTACGTAGCTCCGGAGTACCTCTTGGATGGTAAGAACCAAAGGAATTCTTCTGTGCACGGGGCATGCGTGGACCTCGTGGCTATGATAGTGCCACTTCATTCATTTCGATGAGGTGGCATTATAACAGCTACATGATGCAGACACGGTGCACCAAAGTGTTTCTCGTAATAGCTACTTGTGTACCTCTAAAAGTATATTACAGAAAAATAGTTATTTGATTGTCCAGTCTATGTTAATCCTCGTAGATTTTTCCGGTCGCTCTAAAGTTCTGCATAACAGCCCTTTGGAATAAAATTAATTGATCTAAATGATTCCTATATCCGTTATTTTCTGAAAGAATAACTAAATTACCACACATACATATGTTGTAGATAACGTATGTGATTAAGAGTTATTTTAATTTATAAAATCCCATTGAAAATTTGTGTGGGCCCGTGTACTATAATGTTACATAAGGGTTGACATCCAGTCGAGCTAGCTTAATCAGAGCTCATCTCGAGCTTGATTTTTTTCGAGCTCGAGCCGGACTCGAGCCTGAATATACCTGTTTGGAGGCATGCGAGCCTGTAAATTGATGCCCCGCGAGCGCGCACACACACACACACACACATATATATATATTGATCTCGAGCTTGAACAATTCCATCAAGCTTAGATATAGCTCGGCGCATGTGCACTTATGAGATTTCAATCAAATGAAATATCTTTGACAAATTCTTTTCACCAATCTGTCAGGTAAACTTACCGACAAAAGTGACGTATATGCATTTGGCGTGGTTCTTCTAGAGCTATTATTGGGGAGAAAGCCCGTGGAGAGAGTAAACGAAGCACAATGTCAATCCATAGTTACTTGGGTAAGACTTCATCAAATTTATAATTTTTTATCCTTAATATTTCATTGGCCCTAAATTCCCCTACCGTCTTTCACAAACAGGCAACGCCTCAGCTCACTGACAGATCAAAGCTTCCGAAGATTATTGATCCCGCCATCAGAAACACTATGGATTTGAAGCATTTGTATCAAGTTTGTTCCTAAAACAACATCAATCAGTTCTCTAAAATCAATAATTTTAGACAACATTTTACTAATATTGACGACTTTTTTTTGTTAATGCAGGTGGCGGCTATAGCTGTGTTATGTGTGCAACCCGAGCCGAGTTATAGACCACTTATAACAGATGTTTTGCACTCGTTCATACCCCTAGTGCCTGTAGATCTTGGAGGGTCACTAAGAGTAACAGATTCTTCTCTCCCAACGTGTTCATAGTTTGCATTTTTGCTGATATTTTAATTGACAGAGCTGAACAAGACGGGCTTATTCTGGTGAGTCCGTTTTGCTAAGAAACCTGACTGAGGATTTATATTTGAAGAAATTTTGGTTTTGCTCATATGGGATGTAAAGTTGATCAGACGTTTTTATTGTTCAATCATGATTCTTGATTGCATTTCTTGTTTGTGATTCTGTATTAACTCCTTCATGTATATATACTAAGAGCTCATTATATTTTGGAGGAAATTAAGTACCATGTTGCTGTTATTTAGTTTTGACCAACACTACCTACAATTCTGTAATTTGGTTTTTCTTCTTGTATTCGGGGAGCAAATGCATCGAGCTTTGCAAAATTTTGAGGCTCGAGCTCAGTGTAATATGTCAAGCTCTATGAGTGTTTTGAAGAACTTGAATCGGAGCTCAGGAGGGAAAAAAATAGATCAAGCTCGAGTGCTCGATTTTTCTGAGCTGAGTTTGTGCTTGAGGTCCCTTAGGAATTGTTTTTCGTTATTTACTATGTTGTTATAAAAGATATGATTATATTATTAAAAATAACATAATTAAAAATATTGAGCAAGCTACTTGCGAATTCAGGTAAAAATAATGGAGTTTGAGCTATTGTCGAGGCGGCTTGACTTGACTTCCACCTGTGGTACTAAGTGTTCTTTGCCTTGGCTCTCAGCCTCTCTGCTGAGATTTCATTTTAAGTACAACAATCAATCTATTTGATCAGTTATAAACAAACCAAGTAGAGCTTACTCAAACCTCTATAAATTATTATCTTGCTTCAAAAAAAAATTGTTTTTTGAGACTAATTTGATGAGATTCGGACATAGTTCATTTTGCAAATATTTCATCATTCTTCACTAATCACCCCGAGTTTTCTAAACTTATCAAATAAAAAAGGAGCGTTAATTTTTGGTTTCTTTTGAGGAACTGAGTTCAAAACACGCCTAAAAGATCGATTTGGAATCAATTGTTAGAGTGCTTAATTTTTTGCAGCCGTATTCTGAGTTGCCAAACATCTCCAATGTTGCAACAAAAAGCTGTCTATATCTACCTTGTGTCCAAATATCACAGACATTACTATAGTTTTCCTCGGCGTTACCAAAGTTCCATAAACAAGCCACAAACAAGAATATAAAGCATATATCTAAAATTCTCATCACATAATCTACAGCTTGTCACTACTTTCCCCATATATAACCACATGGTTATACATACATATCAAGATTTCTTAAACCTGAAAAATTTTCAAATACCTTTTTCTCCGTCCCTCGCCCCCCACCCCGATCAGTCACACATCACGACCTGTCATGAAGTCGATTTCCAGCTGGCTTTGTACTAATAACACCAAAAATTTGTTCGTGAAAATAGTTCATCCAGGCGGGCACGTTGAGCTACATGATCGCCCTATTCTAGCTCGGGAGCTCCTCAACCGTAACCCTAAATGCTGCGTGGCACACCCTAACGTGTTCCAACAACCGTATGCCATCGTTTCACCCGAAACCCTACTCATGCTCGGTCAAAAATACTATGTTGTGCCCCTTGGTACCATTAGAAAGCTTCAGGTCAAGTACCCTCGTTCTTTATTTCGAGAAAAGCATAGAGAAAACGATCTTGATAAAGAAAATACCGAGAAAACGAATGATTGTGATGATAGTGAAAGGTCTGCTTGTTGGTTGTTTAGAAATAGTAAGAATGGCGCGAGAGAAGAGAAAGGTGAAAACGGATGCTTGAAGAGTATGAGCTCAGGTATTAGGAGTAAAGGTAGTTTTAGTAAAAGTTCGAGCGAGGATACGAGCAAAACGAGCAGACAGAAGAGTGATAATGATAAGAATTCTTCTGGAGGGGTTGGAAATGGTGGGTCGTCTTCTCCGGGAAGATTATCTCTTGCATCTATCGATAATTGGCAGCCCGGTCTAGAAAGTGTTATCGAGGAAGTCAAGGATTGAGTATATATGGAAAGCGCAGCGCTTCGTCTAGACCGGGATGATTGGTATTGTAATGCTTATATATTAGCAAGTTGCAGTTGCTAGCTGATTGAAAAAAATTATCATATTTTCTTTAGATTGATGTTAAAATTTTGTTTGTAAAGCTGCATATGTATGTAAAACGAATCAACTCCATCTGCAAGTTGAGCTTCTCGCAGGATGAGGATGCCTCGCCGGCAAGGAGGCACCGGGCGGGTCGCGCTCGGTGGGCCCCACATTGTTCTCACAACAATGATTTTCTTGCAATGGAGTTGTTGTTTCACATAATCTAAGTTGACACATTAAGGTTTTAAAGTTTATACCTCAATTCTAAATTTCTTTTTCCATTTGGTTTTAAGTTCAAAAAACGAAGCTAAGTTACTGCGATAATCGAGTTCAATAAATGCTATTTTCTGTGCGAAAATTTATACCCCAAACAATTGGAGAAATCAATTTAAATACGCATCAATGTAATAGGACAACGATCATGAAACCATGAAACATAATGCAAGTAGATGGAAAGAAATTGAAAGAAAACAAACTTAATAGCACAAAAGAGATAGTTTCTCTAAAATGAACCATCACAAAGAGTTGATTGGCAACTCATGCAGGATGCACAAAATATGGCTAAGTCTAAAACTGGAAACAGAAAGTAGCAGAGCACTATTTAAAGTAACAAAAAACAATGAAAAATCCAACTCAATATTTCTACTTATCGTTCTCTCCTTCTCAATTCCAGCTTCTTGTAGAGTCTTCTCAGATCTTCAATTTATTCTCGTTCTTCAAACTGTGTAGTGTTGCTGAATCGTGTCAATGTCGAGCCCCTTAAGCTTCACCACTGATTCGACGTGGCCCTTTAGAGTGTGAAGCTCTCTCAACCTGATTTTTTTTTTTTTTTAAAACTTATTAATACTAACACTAAGATATGTAAAAAGTATGAAAAATGCGATAAGCAATGCATTTATATAATTTTTACCTTGCAACTTCTGCGCGTTTCTTGGCTTGTTCAGCAATTTCAGACAATTCGCTGTAGTTGTTTTTGCCTTCGAAGAGCACCGAACTGTCCTGTGCTTGGAGGCCATGTTGTGTGCGTTGCGCCATAGCCCATTGTGCTTCTCTTTCTCCTCTGCCATAATCCTTCTTCGACGTGAAGGCCGTCTGCGCAATTTAAAAAAATAAAAATAGAAGGCACACGGAATGTTATATTTATTTTCAAGTGAAAAAAAGAGATGAAGAATATACCTTGTTCTGGATCATATTATTCCACGCCTTTCCAGTTAGCGCATATCTGATTAAAAACTTGAATAAGTCGAGAGGGATATAACTGACGATGCTATAAAGCCATATAACGCCCGCCCATCCCCATCCGATACCCTGGATTCTTGCGAATTCCCAGTTTGCATAAACCGCGATTAGAGTAGCAATCTAGAAATGAAAAAAGGAAAAACCAAAGTTATCAGAATGGCAGAAAAAGCTGGTAAAACTGCTATTTATTTTTTTCAACTTACCAGCTGAGCAACGAAAAAGGCGGCCACGAGCAGAAGACCTGGGCGTTCCACGTAAGACCAGCTTCGTGATCTAGTAACAAAGATAAGAGCTTGGCTGACAATACTCACTTGAAGATAAATAGCTGAATTGAGTTCCCGGTAATTATCCCTTATAGGTCTTACTCCAAATTTGTCCTGAAAATTTGGAGGAAACAGAATAGCATTAAAAACATAATTCTAGATTGCATGTCCTGAAAATTTGGAAAAAACAAAATCACAATAAAGACACGATTCTAGACTGCACTCAAGAACTTACTGTGAAGAAAGTGTCTTCCCGGACAGCCCAAAAGAAGATTACAGTCATCACAGCAAGATACGTTCCAAAAACGATGCCAGTGGCGAAAATCTCTTTAAGCTTCCAAGAATCGGGCATGGGAGACGGCTTGACTTTATCTTTTGAAATAGTCATAATTGTTCCATCATTGAGGATTGCTATTATAAGAACCATGAATGGCGAGAAATCGAACTTCCATATGAGAGCAAGGAGCATGAACCCGAGCACTATACGTATCGTTATGGAAACCGCATAGATAGTGTAGTTCTTCATCCTCTGGAATATGGCGCGGCTAGTCAAAACTGCGCTGATGATAACGCTTAATCCCGGTTCTGTCAATACTATGTCTGAGGCGCTACGTGCTGCATCAGTAGCATCAGCAACTGCGATTCCAATGTCCGCCTTTTTCAGCGCGGGCGCATCGTTTACCCCATCTCCCGTCATTCCACAGATATGCTTGCTTTCTTGTAGCTTCTTCACGATCTCATATTTGTGCTCTGTCCAAAATGTCGGATAAACTTAAATAGTTGATGCATTCAAGTTAACTTAAAGGGTAAATTAAGTAGACACCCCTGCATAAGATCCTAATTACGAAAGGCACCTTGATATTTAAGAGATTACCATAACCTCCCCAGTCAGTGAAAACATATTAAGATTTCAAACCCTGTTTCTTGACAACTTCTTGAGTTGCCAGGATGTGACAATGGGGTGTTTCGGTAATTTGCAAAACTCCAGGGGGCTCCTGGTAATTACTTAACAAAAGGTGTGTGCATGTAACTATCGCTAATTTAAAATAGTCTAATTTATAGGCTAACCGGGAAAGACGCCAGCAAAGCCATCAGCCTTCTCGATGAGCTCTTCAACCGGGAGGTGAGCAATAGCTTCGTCCTTGTGCTCCCCAAGAAGCGAGGAAGACGGGTACATGTTCGTTCCCATTCCTAGCCTTCGACCGGTCTCCTTGGCAATGGCGAGCTGATCGCCCGTGATCATCTTAACGTTGACACCGAGATTTAAGGCATCTCTGATTGTCTGGCCACTATCATGCCTCGGAGGGTCGAAAAGCGGCAAAAGACCGACAAATGTCCACGGCCCTCCAGAACTCTCCTTGGTCTTCTCTGGCACAGTCTGTGGAAAATTAAAAAAAACAAAAAAAAAAAACATTATTAACTAGGTTATTATAATTCTATGAAGTTGATCATCAGCTATTTAACAGAAATTTGACCTGTTGAGCAACTGCAAGAGAGCGAAGGCCACGATCAGCAAACTTATCGATGACAGCATGAATTTTCCTCTTCAAGTCGTTTCTAAGGCCACAGAGCTCAATAATCTAGTCGAACATAAGCCAAATAAGTTTGTTATAATAACAAGAAGCGTGAAAAGTGAAAAAACAAAATTACAGGACTTTGATTAAAAGATAGGTTTACCTGTTCGGGAGCTCCTTTGCTGACACGGTGCCAATCCCCGTTGCTGTCTATGTAGGTAATAGCAGTACGCTTCTCCACTGGGTTGAATGGAAGGAAATGCACCTCGGTGATCCCAGCTCTTGCCTGGAAAAGAGTGAGAAAATGAAAAACGGAAGAAAAAATTAAACTTGAGTATTAAAATGTTCTCTTAAAAAATTATTACCGCTTACTTGCATACAACATACACGAACTCGACTAATAATGGCGCTAACGCAAAAAAAGAAGAAGAAAAGAAATCAATCCCTTCTAGCATTTGAGTATATATATTACCTCTTTCGGATCAGCCAGCATTCCGACAATGCAAGTATCGATAGCATCCTGATTCTCGACCCTCGAAGCTCTGGCACCTAGAAGTACAACCGCATCCTTATCCAAATCCTTGGCATATACCTGTTACAGAGCTCGATAATTAGACGATGCTAAGAAAGTCATTTTTTTGGGGATAATTAAGTAATTACAACAAGTCTTTTGAGGTTTTGCAAATTAACAAAGACATCTCCTATCGAATCCTAGCAACTCAAAAACACGGGGTGAAATTGTATTATGCTTTTACTGACAGGGAAAATTATTACAATTTCTCAAACCTCAAGGTGTTTTTTATTTTGTTTTTTGGAGTTGTTGTTAGATACACTAACCTCGATTAAAGTTTTATCGACTGCGAGCTGATTCAACGTAAGTGTCCCAGTTTTGTCACTGCAGAGAACATCCATCCCGGCCATTTCTTCAATGGCTGTCATCCTCTTAGTGATAGCACCCTGTTGCGATAGTCGGTGGGACCCGATGGCCATAGTAACGGATAAAACGGTTGGCATTGCGATCGGGATGCCTCCTATGAGGAGAACCAGTAAATTGTCTATTCCGTCCCTGTATCTCCTGTGCTGGATTGGGTACATAACTACTATCTCTATAATGATCCCAAGAGCTATGGAGCATATGCAGAAGTTACCAATGGCAGTTAACACCTAAATCAATCATTTTAATGAAATAAAAAAAAAGTCAGGAAAAATAAAAATCATCCAAGAAATAACATGAAAGATGGAATGTTTGTTTTACACATGAGATGTACATTTTAACACTATTTATGACATATGGATATTGCATAGGACAGATGTTATATACCATCCACGATATTATACACTAAGTGTAACATCACCCTAAATAATATGCAAATAAAAAAATTCAATTAGAATTGTGTTTCATGTGTTTTCCCTCCACAAATTGTATTTCCCAATGTAGAAATATTAGGAAAAATATTTTCATTTTTTTCCCTCATCAAAATACCGAACATGCCCTTAGTGTGTATGCAAATGATTACTAAAGAAAATGTGACAAACTTTTATATACCTTTTGGAAGTGTCCAACGTTTTGAGTGCTGTCAACAAGATGTGCAGCTTTGCCAAAGAAAGTGTTGATTCCGGTTGCGATCACAACGGCCTCGATTTCGCCTTGTTTGCAGGTCGAACCGGAATACACTTCGCTCCCGGGCTGTTTAGTCACCGGCAAAGATTCTCCAGTGAGGGCAGATTGGTCAATCTTGAGGGCATCACCTTCCAGAAGGCGGGCGTCCGCCGGAACTATATCTCCCAGCTTAATGCTGATGATATCTCCGGGGACTAGGATGGCGGCATCTTGCTCGCTCCATCTCCCATCTCTCAGTACCTTTGACAAAGAAAATTTATGTTAAAGATAATTTCAAAGATTGTATAAATGATAATTTGAGGTATCAATTTATTTATATATAAACGGGTCATTTTTAGGAGATTTTCGAGAATTAGTCTCATAAGAATTTCATCATACAGATGATCGATTGTCTCGAGATTCGATTTCAGCTCGATTCTGAAAGCTCCTAAAAATCAGTGACATGGACATGGGACACAATATGTGAAGAGTAACCCCTAACCACATGGTTATTTAATAATACCTAGTTATAACTATATTTAGAAAATTATTAACAATTTAGTTAATGAAATATATTGGCATTGTTATCTAAGAAAAACGGAAAAGAAGTTTAATATTTGATGTCTATAATATATATTATATATATATATATATATATATATATATAATATTTTAGGGTGGTTAGCATTATGCCACAAGTAGGATTTGTCTTTACCTTAGTCTTGGGTGCAAGACCAGCCATTAGAGCTGCAGCAGCATTCCCTGCATTGTTCTCTTCAATGAAGCTAATGGTGGAGTTGATGATCAACAATGCTATTATTCCAACAAAATCTTGCCAATCCGGCGGCTTTCCCTGTAATCACACCATTCCATTGATGCTTAGTAACAAAATTAATATATATATTGAGACTGACTAGTTCTATGACGTCCCAACTGTCTAATGTGAGGTGTGGTGTCAATCCATGATGTTTGGGACTGACCACTTTCTAGACATCCCAATTGTCCAATGTGTGGCACCCCTGAGTTAGACCCCACATATAAAAAGACGAAATGCCCGGAGACTCATCATATTGTGATTGGCCAACAATCACTATGATTCTCTAGGGAATCCCAGTTGTCCAATATGTGATGTCCTGATGTAGACCCCACACATAGGAAATTGGAATGTCCAAAAACTGGTCAATCCATGATATTTGGAATCGGCGAGTTCCTAGACATTTCAATAGTTCAATATGTGGTGTCCAGATGTAGACCCCAAATATGAGAATGTTGCAATGTCGAGACTCACTAATTCATGATTGATCAAGAATTTCTATGACAGTCTAGGAGTCACGAGACTCCACCGATACAATCACAACTATTCATAATCGCTCCACTCTACATCTTTTCATCACTTGAATAATTGTGATTGTGTTAAGAGTCGTAAAAACATCTCCTAACAACTATTTCAAAAATTTGTAAAAGATCACCTGTCCATTGGCCAAAGCAATAGCCATGATAGCAGCAATCTCCATAACCCATGATAGAGGATTCCACATAAAACCCAAGAATGTAAGAATCTTGTTTTCCTGTTTTGTGAATGATTATTAAAAACAAAGGTTAGGATTTTATTTTGCAGAAATATAATTTAAAAAAATAGAAAATGAATATATTCTTGCCTTCTTCTCTTCAAGTTTGTTATGCCCAAAAACTTCGAGCCTCTTTTCGGCTTCAGGGCCTGTCAATCCCTCCCTGGAACATTGCAACTGAGTAAATACTTCCTCAAGTGGCATGTGCTCCTGTTACGCCCCCACAAAAAAAAAACAAAAATCAAAATTTAGTCAGTAAATAAATAATTCCTCGAAATTCTTAATATTGATATAATCACAATTGCTTGCATAGAATAGACTCGCGTTGATAACAAAACATGATGAATAATTATGATTTCGTGGGACTCAAAAAGAATGACCCCAGATCACGTTTAATCTTATTCTTCTATAGTTCAACTATATATGTAAAAATTCGAAAATTTACATCTGTAGTTTTTTTAAAATCATTGTTTGATAATTACACCATAGAAAAAAATTTGATAGAATTAAAACCAAGCTCATAGTATAATGGTATAAGTAGTGGTTTAACATCTCAATGAGTTTCGGGATATTGAGTCTCGGTATAATTGCGTTCATTTATATGAACCAAAAATCCGTAACCTTCTAACTGATAGGAGATAATTCAAATGTATATGGATTGTACCATGCACAACATAATAAATAAACAATAATTATTTAAAGGTGTTTTGAAAAGAAAAATAAAAGTAGGGAACGTAATGAAATATGTTGAAAATTTTGTAACAAAAATCATTCTATTTGAAGTGAAAATCAATTTACAACATCTTACCAAAAAGAAAAATGGAAAATCAATTCAAAACAAGCATATAATCTCCTAATACACTCTCGATTTGTGTTGTTTCAGATCAGATCACTAGAATTCGAATAGATTCAACGTGCAATATATATGTACAAACAAGTTTTGATTCATGCATGGCACATTCATATAGCAAATCATAATCAACCAAAAATAAATATTGTATGAATATGAATAATGATTTCTATGAAGAACAAATAAAAGATCAGATCAGATGGATCGGTGAAAAATACTTACGAGATCAACATTCTCTTTCTTTATCTCCTCCAAACTAATGCTCGTCGCCATCTTCTTCAACTCTATCTCACTCTACCAATACGCACAGATTGTGTATATATATACTCTCTCTCTCTCTCTCTCTCTCTAAAAGGGTTCGTAAACGAGGCGCAGAGAGAGCATCAGATTTGCCCCAAGAACTCCTCTTCTTAACATTATCTAATTAAATAAGAAATATGAAATAAGAAAAAAGAATGATAATAAGAAAAGAGATCTTCTGTTTGAAGAAGACTAGGGCTGATTCTTATTCTTATTCTTATTGAGTGAGAGAGTTTGAATCGTTCTCTAAGTGTCAGCTCCCTTGGAATAAGCACGTTTCCTAACAAAATGGACAAATCAATCAATAATAATATATAATTGGATTTTTTGGATTTTACGAAAGAGTAGTGCTAATCTGACAGACTACTGTCAGATTAGCACCCTACAGCCGGTTTAATAACTAAAACTACAAGAATTAATCTTGTATACACTCCACAAATAAAACCCTCTCTACCGGACTTAGAATATTGCAAATAAAACCCCCCTAGATACCTATTCCCACTAAATAACCCCCAATAAGAATCCTGTTATGGTAAAACTTAATTTTCTATATTAATTAAATCACCAAAATTAAGAATCCAACCTATAATTCTCACGTGAGTGTTTAGAAAGATTTAATTTAATTACCATAATAAGTCTCAATAATTTTCCTAATATAATATTAAGCATGTCAAAATAACATAGTGAGAGAAAAAAAGATATAAATAGATAAATTTGGTTTGGAGAAAGGTCAAATTTCAAAGCTTATCTTTTGCAGATTAATGAGGTAAAGTTTTCTATCATCATACATGAATATACTGGAATCCATGGATAAAGTTCTTAACAAGCTTCAGTCTTTGTATGATTATCATAATTCAAATTTAACAATATTTTTTCTTTGAAGTTTATAGATTTTCGGGTTTAATGTCTCATATTTTCATACATATTTGTTTGTTATATTATGAAATTGATCACTTAAATTCAAGTATCTTTTTTTTAAGCAAGTATTAATTGTTGAGGCTTTTTTAGTTTTTTCTTGATCACTATTTGGTTACTATACTCACAATTTATAAGCATTATAATAATTCTTTTTAGATAGAAGATATGTCTTTCAATGATAAGTCTACTGGAATTGTGGAATTTTATCACTAACATTACTTTTTGTTGTAGTGTGTTGTGGTTTATTTTATATTGTATAGATAACATTCTTTTGTGTTTTAATTATCTGTTCAACCAAAAAGAATAAAATAACATTATTTAATGATTTCAGCTTAACTATAACTAGATAAAATTTGTGTTAAATGTTAACGTTAATAATATAACTTTAAAAGAGTTTTGCTTTTAAAATTGGAAGTAGAGTAATCAATTGACTTATAGTCTATAACTATTTGATAAACTTTTGAAAAGATATTTTGCTTTCCGTATGAAGGATAAAAAATTTGTGAAAAATAGAGTAGATATATATTAGGTATTTATATGTACAATTATTAAATGAGAAATTATTAAATTGTTAAATTATCATGCCTTACACAGTACTTGAATCAGTAATGATATATTTAACTTATGAACATCTATTTGATGAAAATATATTTTCTAAATAATCAGATATTGGTATCTGTACATTTATAATGAAATTACTTAAGAATTTTCGTTTTACAATTAATATAAGATTTCCTTGAGACATAATAAGTTGATAAAGAATGATTATTTGGGGTTTATATAAACTTTAAAATATATGTGGGGCTATACAATAATGTGTGGCTTTATCTTTTAAATATATTATATAAACCTGGCAACGTGCTACACAAGTTGCCAGTTTATTAGTGCCACAATTAGTGGCTGAGCATTGTCCGTAGGTTCAAAATACTTACGGGACTGTGAGAAAAGCTTTTTCCTTTACGAAATTATTATTAAAGTGTAAGTGTATCCGTTGGATAACTGATCTGGAAATTCAATCCTTCCATATCACTGGATTTAGTATGTAAATTACGTTCTCATCCTTGTATAATCTGTGGTGAAAAATCTTTATGAGTAAATTAAATACTATTAAATTGGTTTTGACTAGCTATGGCTATAAGGAAAAAGGAAAAGGATTGTGTGGGAATATAAGTGGACTGCTATTTATTAATTGAATTATTATTATTATTATTATTATTATTATCAATAAATGAAGGAGCGGAGTGTTGTTAGTTGTTACGTATTAACGGGTCAAATGGGGAGAGAGATCTTTATTAGTCCGTTTTGTTTGTGGAACTATCTTATACAAATCTATAACATTTGTAATCTAACTAAATTTTATAATAACTGTTATTTTTATGAAATTTGATTTTGAAAGTCTATTAAAATTTGATTGGGAAAATTATTGTTAAGGGTAGGAGTGTAAGGTGAGCAGAGCCGGCTCATGAGCATGGTGAGCCAGCTAGACTAAAGCTCAGCTCGAGCTTTTTCGTGAGTCGAGTTCGAGCTCACTTATAATTGTTCATATGCTCGTGAGCTGGTTCGTGAGCTTTTATTATTATTTTTTATTAATTTTTAATATATGACAAAAAATACTCGAATTTCATCAAATAATACTTACAATTTTATATACAACATAGTTTAATAATACTTAAGTTTTTTTTTATATAATTTTGTTTAAATCGTGAAAAACAACAACAATTATAAGATTTTATATTTTAGTTGATATGATATACTTTTCTATAAAATAATTTAATGAAATCATGTTTTCACGACACCCTCCTTTATTTTCTAAATACTTATTGAACATAAGATATTTAATCATTATTTATTTTAATAATAATTATTGTTTATCTGAATAATGTATACTATACATTATTAACTAAGCAAAAAAGCAAAATATATTTTATTTTATTTTCTAAAAACAAAAAAATAATAATTAAATTAATTTTTACTTCTCGAGCTCGGCTCATCTATTTCGAGCTTGAACTCGAGCCCTAGAAAATGAAGCTCGTCGAGTTTGAGCTCGAGCTAGAGCTCAAAAAAGTATAATCGAGTTCGAGCTCGAGCCTGAAAATTCCATCAGGCTCGGCTCGAGCTCGGCTCGTTTACAGCCAGCAGAAAGATTTTGAATTAATAATGGCACAATGATTATTTTAACTAATTAGAGAAAATGAATTCTCAAACTTTACAATTTATAAAAATGGCAAATTCACTGCAAAATCATATTTTTGTTACACAGTCCATATTTTCTCATAGAAAACATACCTATATTTCACCCCACTAAGCTTTCGTTCATCACGAATTGAAATTTATTTCTTCTTTTCAACAAAGCCACCCCATTAGATTGACTAGAAAATGCTAAGTAATTTCTTGCATAGTGGAAACAAATTTACAACAGTTAGAAATACTTTAAAATAACTGGAACTTGAAATTTATTTCTTCTTTTCTACAAAGCCACCCCATTAGATTGACTAAAAAATACAAGTCATTTCTTGCATATTGAAAACAAATCTACAAAATTTAAAAATACTTTAAGATAACTGAATATATTAAATAAAGTTTTTACTTTTTTACAAGTAATGGATTCGGATCAAGTTACAGCTTGTAATTTGATATTAAATGATATAATATCCCTGCTTTTGGTAGTATCTTAATTAAATAACCACATACACGAATATGTTTTAGGAAAGAGAATGATAGTGGGATAAAGGGTATGAGAATATTTTCTAATCAATTTCTTTATGAATAATGTAAAAAACTTACATAGCTTTCTATAACATGCATCTTTAAAGATCATTTGGATGCTCACATTGTCATTCTATCATTTCTTGCGTAACAACATTATTCAGACCAGGTTTGTTACTAAATAAAAAATTATTCAAATCATGGTTGAGAATTTTTAATTGGAACCATTAAAATGGAATTTTCAGTTGAAACCGCTCAATTCAAGGCTTCAAATTACAAATCCAAAGACGATGTAGTTGTCAAAAAAAAAAGTCCAGCTTGTTGCACGACTAGTCGACTACAAACTCGTATCTTACATTAAAAAACTTTTTAATGCTGTTTTCAATTATTTTAAAAGTTTTAGAAAGGTGAGTACTATTTTCTTCCAACTACTATTATATTTTGTATTCAATCTGATGGGTCGATTTGTAAACGAGAAGAAGATAAACCTCAGTAAGTGATGAATGAAAGATTAATGATTGGAGAATAAGTACTATTTAGGAAAAATATAGAATGGGTAACACAAATATAATTTTGTATTGAATTTATCATTGTAGTAATTATATAAAGTTTAGGAATCTCTTCTTTCTAATTAGTTAAAAATTATTGTGTACTCTTTATTAATGTGAAAACTTCACACTCCCTGTACAATAATTTTTCCAATTTAATTTTTCTATACAAATCTACAAGATTTTATAGTCTAACTAATTTTTAGAATAACGATTACTTTTATGAAATTTGATTTTGAAAGTCCATCATATTTTAATTTTATTTATTGCACCTGACAATCCAAAAGTGAATTTAGTATAGTTTATAGACAATAGTAGATGGGTACAAAGAAAGTAAGAAAAAAAGAGATGTTCTCTTCGAAGAAGACTAGGCCTCTTTTGTTTTATTAGATGCATTTCATTTAAGCATTTTACTCAATCTATAAATTGTTCACATCTTTAAAACAAAAAATGTTTACATCACAAAATAGTAAGGTACATATATTACAAGAAAATATCCAAATAGCAAGGTGGGAAATTCCATGGTAAATGACTAATTTCGTTGCTAATTTATGTTAGTCGAAATCAGCAATGTAATGTTCTCCAACCTAAATCGAGCCTAGGAATCTTCAGCAAGGAATGTTTTCGTTGCTGATTTAGCAACGTCATTCGCGAACGACATACTTCGCTGCTGGTCAAAAAGGCATAATTACCTTACTAATTTCATGAAGGACGTTTATCATTGCTACTTTAACAGAACTATTTGGTGCAATATTCGATGCTAGTTTATTCCAAATATTAAAATAATATATTTTAGCAAGAAATATTTTCGTTGGTAAATTTGATTTTCATAAATTGCCAACAAAAGTTTGTGCGCTAATTTTTTGGGTGAATATTCTAATGATTTTCTATAAATTCAACGAAACCACAAAATAGAATTCCAATACAATAAAATTAATATAAAATATCGATTCAAAAAATATTACCAAATGTCTACATCATAGTTAGTAAAATACGGTACGGGTATTAAACGTCCAATAATACGTACGAATATTATTCATATTTTCATTCAAAAGTACGTTGAAAAAATCGGCGTAAAAATACGAAAACGGGAAAAACATGTACCTTGTTACATACGAGTATTTTACGTTTAGCAATGAAAAAAACAGGAGGAAAAAAACGGCAAATTACATATATATGTTTAGTAGATAATACTCAATAAATAACATTACATATACATTAAAGAGATATTAGTTTTCATCTTTATGAGTCTTGGAACTCACTCATCATCTTATTTTTCATCTACTCCTCGCTGAAAAGCAAAATCACTTTACTTTGTCGAAGTCAGTGCCTTCAACGGGACACCATTAATTTTCATATCTACATATAACATTATTTGAAAACGTACATCATTATTTATCATCAAATTTGATAGTTTTGTGTAGGTTCGTGAAAAAGGAAAAAACACAAAAAAATTATGATATCTGAAACCTTTTGTTTTCACCAAATCAAGTGGATTACAGTCACAAGCTAATAACTTCCACATACTCCTCCCATTCCTCCCATTAGAACATCAAAATTTAGAAGAAAAAAAAAGGTAAGAAGAACTAAATGATTAAAATATAAATAATGCTTGTTTTCAAATTTTAATTAGAAGTAGCCAAATTATAAGTACGACTAAATTCATCGTAACTCCGTAACTGCAGTCTGCAGCCACAAGCCTAAGGGTTTCAAGTATTCCAAGTACAAACTAAATTCTATATACAAACTAAATTTTCAAATATTCATAATTGCAGCCACAAGAATACGCGTTTTTGGTAGGAATTAAGAAAGGAAAAAGGATTTCAATTCAAGAGATTACCTCTGCTACTCACGTTCAGTAGAAGAAACTTAAATAAACTCTCTTTCAACCCTAATTCTTCAAATAATAAAAGTTAAAACCTTTAATTATGAAAATTGGAAGAATCTTTATTCAATTGGTCCTCCTCCTTATTCTTCTTCGTCTTCTTTACTTTCGACTCGGAAGATCCCTGGTTAGTCCTTCTTCGTCTTTGCTGGATGCTGTCTTTTTGGGGGCAAAAGATCGAGAACGGCGAACTATACGCTGAGAAACGGCTTCACCCAAAAAAACACGTTTTTCCTGTATCTTTGGGTTTCCGACGGGAAACACGAGTTTTTATGAAAAATACGTACGTACGGGTATAATACGCATATTATACGCGCTTTTACTAACAAAGGTCTACATAACCCACATCAACAAATATTCAATGATAAAGTACCTATTGTCATAACATGTAATAAAAAGTCGTAAAAATAACAAATTAAAGTGGCAAATATCATAACTAGTAGTGAGCCCCGAGCATGAACCGCACGAGTAGAAATGAGCTGACTAACATTAGCCTTATAACTCTTGCTTCTCCAATTGGAAGCTCCGAGGACCTGAGAAAATAATATAAATCATTACAAACTCCATTTTGTGATAAAAAAGGGCTCTACCGAAAATATCAAGAGTTAAAAATTAAATGAAAGTTCTAAGTAGCGACATACGTGACTTGCTGGCATGTAGAGTAGAAGATTGTATGCAGCATGATATATATGTCTTGGTAACAACTCCATTAGCTTTAATGAATTGAGAACTCAGTGGCGAAATAAGATATAACCAGGGATATACCGTAAAAGGACAATCAGCACAAGGGCCTTTGCTGGTAATATTAAAATAAACAAATTATTTAAACATCAAATGATTCAATTAGTTCATAAGGCCGTGATTTTAAAATTTAAATAAGATGAATCCCGAATTCAGCTCAAGGCCAGAGATATTTGAGCAGCCTCGAGCATAAAAATTCACGAAGGAATGACACTTTCTTCAAGCTCACATGAACACTCAGCTAAATTTTAAATTCTTGCAAAATGTAAATAAAAATAGGGGATAATTACACACAAACCCCCTCACTAACTGCGTAATTACAGAAACCTCCCCTTCGTAATCGATAATTACAACCACACCCCCTCGATTTTTTTTTGGATTACATGGGCACCCCTTGCCAATTTTTCCGGGCAGATTTTTGCTGACATCATCAGGAATCTTTTGTGCTTTCCCCAAAATACCTCTAGACCAACTTAGTCCACCATGGACCAAAAAGTCCAGAAATTGTGATTGCCCAATATACCACAGGGAAGGTATATATAATGTATAACCTATTTTTAGGGGGTGTCATTGTAATGTTTTTATAAATCATGAAAAAATAAAAATTAGTTATAATTAATAATTGCTCAAACAAAAAACTCACTAATTATAATTTTTAAATTAAAAAATAGTAAATTATAAATAAATTCTTTTAGAATTATTTAAGTTATTCAGTTAATTAGTCAATTAAGAATATTATTTAAAATTATTTAAATATTTAATTAATAATTTTAGTTAATAATAAGTAACCAGTTTTATTAGTTATTATATTATATATATATATATATATATATTCTATTTAATATTATTTAATTCATTAATTTTAATGAATATGATAACTAATTTTATAAATCTTAATTAAATTTAATCAATAATTTAATAAATAATGAGTAGTTATTTTTGTGAACTATTACATATTCTATTTATATAAATATTTTATCTAACAATTATTTAAGCTATTTAATTAATTAATTTTAATTAATAAAATATATTTATTACAAATCATCCAAATAATTAACAATTAATTATACTCAATAAAAATCAAAATGATAACTAACAATTTTTTAAATTAAAGCCAAAATAACAAAAAATCATAAATAAATTTCAGATAAATAATTTTATTCAAAACTTTATTATTAATATTTTCCTTTTTCTTTTCCTCCTTTCTTCTTCATCATCTTTCTTCTTTACCTAAACCCTAACCACCACCACCCCACCACACACCACCATACGCCACCTAAACCGACCGCTGCCAACAAATCCGTCGCCCCCCTCCCAACACCCAGATCCGCCTCCCTCCCAACACCCAGATCCGCCTCCCCACCCCAGATCTGCGATTTTGTGTGTGTGTATATATATATATATATATAGACTCTGTTTGTGTGTGTGTTCTGTGTAATTACAAAAACCTCCACTGCGTTCACATCTTCTTCTTTAAGGATGACAATGGGACCGGGTCTAACGAGTGTGTCCCTTAATGAGTGTCCGAGTCCGGGTATATATAGTCCAGTCGATACTCGTATATATATATATGGGAGACAAAAGTGTCCACCTCTATATTTGGGGAAAGAAGAAGAATAAAATAAAAAGGAAGAAGAAGAAGAAGAAAAAGGAAGAAGAAGGGGCGGTCGGGGGGTGGGGTGGGGTGGGGGTGTGGAAGAAGAAGAAGAAAAAAAAAACAGGAAGAAGAAGAAGGAGAACAAGAAGAATGTCAAAAAAAAAGAATCAGTCGGGTCCAATGGGAAGGACCCGGACCCGCTGGGAAATGATCGGGTTACAAAATTCAGGTCCTCGGGACGAAAAATCACTGCGTTCACATCTTCTTCTTTCATACTTACTTACACTTTAATACAACACTTCAAACACCTTCACTTTCAGATTGTGGGTGAAAGACAGATCTAAAGCGTGGTGGGAGCAAGTTAACAACCCAGATTATCCCGAAGACGAATTCAAAAAAGCTTTTCGAATGAGCAAAGCCACATTTGATATGATTTGTGAAGAACTTGAGTCTGTTGTCACCGTGTGATGTGTGTGTATCTATCATGGTTCAAAGTCGCAGTATCGGGGATAATATCGGCGGGTGCTGTTCCATATCGGTCGCGGCGTATCAGGATATTATCGGGCGATACGATACAAAAGCATTATAAAATGCCCCAAAAATTCTAAAAAAATTAGTAAAATTAAAGAAAAATGTAAATAACATAAATTGCTAGTTTTTAATACATATTAAAAGTATTTACTATATCAACCATCAATGAAACTAAATATATCATTCTACTCGCTAAAGAAATTAATTTATAGAAATAATTTAATAAATAAACTCTTAATTAAACTATCTAATTAAATAATTACCTTTAGGAATGACTTAAACAAATGCTTGCTATTAATATCTCTTTCTTCATAATCTTTTTTTCACCATTGAATTTTATTTGAAGAAGGAGTGAAATAATGAGTAGAGAAGTATAAGTTAATAAGCAATATATACATGGTTATATACTTTTTTCAAACCATATTTATACTTTAATAAATCATCCCGTGAATAATAATACAAAGATAGACATAAAGCTGATAATATTCTCCGGAGAAAAAAAAAACAAACCTATTGCTATTTGTACCAAAGTCAAAGCTATTGTCTGACAAGGAAAAGAAAAAGAAAAAGCGGCAAAAAAGGAAAAGAAAAAGCGGCAAAAAAAGGAAAAAAAGCAACTCATTTCACTGTTGCTTCGTCTTCTTCGATACATCCCAGCAGGCAACAACTTTTCCATCCAAACAGCACCATATCCTTCAAAACCGAAAATCGGCCGCTATCATCGGAAAATCGGCCGATACGGCCCGATATGATCCGACATTATCGGATATCGCCAATATTATCGGCCGATATCCGATAATATCGGCGATACCATGCCAAAACGGTAACAAACCGTATTGCCGGATTTTATCGGATCAGAGGGGTCCGATCCAGTTACGTATCGGCCGATATCGGATATCGGCCGATACTTTGAACCATGGTATGTATGTGTGTGGGGTGTGTGTGTGTGTGCGATGTGTGTGTGATACTGTGATGTGTGTGTATATATATATAGATTGTGTGTGTGTGTCTGCTATATGTGTGTGATGTGTGTCTGCTATGTGTGTGTGATGTGTGTGTGTGTCTATATATATATATATATATATATAGATAGTTGACTAGGAAAAAAAATGAAAATGTAATATTTTTTAATATTCTAAGTATAAAGGTATTTTAGTCATGAAGTGAAAAATTTAATTTTTTTTTTCATTTTTTGGGTCCCAAAATTTGAGGGGCAAACATGTCATTTAAGCTTTTCGGGCAGGCAAACTTGCCCAAAAGTGGGTCGAAGGGGTGTGGTTGTAATTATCGATTACGGAGAGAAGGAATCTGTAATTACACAATTAGTGAGGGGGTCTGTGTGTAATTATCCCTAAAAATAGTAATATGGAGTAAGATTTAACATATTATGGCCAACAATTTCATGATGCATTAAAACGTATGACATTCTATTAACAACGTCTAGGATTTTTCCATGAACAAACTACAATCACAACTTCAAGTTTTCAGATTCTACAATATGTCAGCAAATGAACTAATAAATAGATAAGTTTCCTATTGTGTTTCTCTCAAGATATATTTATTACATGAGTTCCATTCTCTATGTCAACAAATCTAGACAAATATTTGTACGAAGAAGACATTCATCTCAACCAGGGACGGAGCCAGGGGGGGTTGGAGGGTGCGGTCGCACCCCCTCAATTTTGAAAAATCATTTTTTTACCTTTCAAAATTTTTGATATTTGAATTTCGCCCCCCCTCAAAATAAAAAAAATATCATATTTTTTCCCTTTATTTTGAGTTCGTCCCCCCCAAATTCAAAATTCTGGTTATAACGAAAGAGATATAAGAGTATAAAATATGTCAAAAGTTGTAATTGAATCTAGTTTCTTATTATATTTTCCTCCACAGATATACCGTACCGTACCGCGGGGGGCAAGCCCCCGCACCCCCTTTGACTCCTTCAACTATTTGCCAAAAAAAAAATGTATACATATATCACAATAATCTCGCCCCCCCTCATTCAAATTCCTGGCTCCGTCCCTGATCTCAATCATCGAAGTCCATCACCAAAAATAAAGCCAACACATTCCAACGTCTAGAAATAACAATATAACAAACTTTAGCTAAAGATAAACAAAATATTACCTCTATTGGGTATTCTGTTTTGTATGTCGTAACTCGTAGCCCACCGCATAATCCTCAGAATCGCAGCTACATCTTTTGCTGCTCAACACGTAGAGTTATCTTTACATTCCAATTATTCTGATTATTTTTGTAAAATATGTGAGTATTTTCACATGTAAGGAGTAAATGAGAAAGCAAATAGTATGAATTCACAATCATGACTTACATTTCTCAAGGATTTGCGCTTCTAGCCGTGTCCGAGGAACGTATGACATTTTTTGAGCAGCAAACATCTTAGATTCTTGAAATTCATCCTTTTCTTTTATCTAAAGCTAAGGAAATTAGTGATATGTCACCATAAGCCTCATCACTGTCCAGTAGTATGAAATCCATAAGCATCCCAATTATAAAAGAAAAAGAATCTGCTCTCTTTTGTCGAGAACGAAATGCAAGCCACACCCACTAAAGTTATAGCAGAATCTGATTAATGCTACCAAGTTTAGTTTTGGGGGAAAATATTCCTTGAAAAACATAAGATCTGGAGGAGATGAGAGAGTGCGCCGGTGGTTCAGGGGCTGGGCGGAGATGGTGTTGCTGCAGCAGCAGTGTGCTCAAGAGACATTAGGGCTGAATTTTTTTTCAATCAATCTTAAATCCTCTAAGTTCCCGCGTGAAGTTTCCCTATTTGTCGTCTAGACTACCGGATAAAGAAAGTATGAGCAACAAATGGTGTGATGGTTTCACCCCGTCTTTGTGGTAGTTCACGGGTTCTAGACTTCTAGCCTAGTAAAATGCTACATTATTTTATTTTAAAGATCAATCATTTTTAATTTCATTTATTTAAGATGAAAATGCATCAAATTTTGTTAATCTAATTTACTTTTCGCCTATAATTTTCATTCAAAATCAAGATAAATTTAATTCAAATTCCACCTTGGATTGAAGACCAAATTTAAATTTGCATTATCATTTCTAAACTCATCTCAAATTTAAAAAGGTTGAGACATAAGATATGTTATACGTACATCATAAATTTTTGGATAATCTCAATTAAATTAAAATTTGGAATATATCATTCAAACCACAAGATGAATATGAATTAAAAAATTTAATCTAATTATTTTTATCTCTATAATTTCTATTCAAAAATTAAGATAAACAAATTTAATTTCATATTTAATCTTCGATTGAAGATGAAATTTAAATGTAATGGTTCAGATCTTAAATAAATTATTTATATTAGAATTAATTAAAATCAAGTATAATAAAAATCTAACAATTGATTGTAGATGATCTTACGGTTGAGAATAAATCTAAGGGATAATTACACTTCCACCTACTAATATGTGTAATTACACATTTTTTTTTTTTTTTGGTTTCGTAATTACACTTTAATCTCTATCTATATGTATAGTTATACATTTCTAGGGGTGAAAAACGAACCAAACTACTCTATACTCGACTCGAGCTCGATCGCTAAAAACTTATTTGAGCTCGGTTCGTTAACTTATCAAACCAAGCTTGAACAACCTTTTGTGTTTGATAAGTTTTGAAGCTCGGTTCGTTAACTTATCAAACGAAGCTTGAACAACCTTTTGTGTTTGATAAGTTTTGAAGCTCAGTTCGTTAATTTATCAAACCAAGTCTAAACAACCTTTTGTGTTTGATAAGTTTTGAAGCTCGGCTCGATTAGTAAAAAATAATAAAAACATGTACAAAACAATCAAACTACTTGAGATCGACTTGTGTTCGGCTCGATTAAAGCTCGTTTTAATGAATGTTCGTGTACTAAGAACAAAGAAGCACAGGAACAATCATGTAATATTGTAGTTACTATAGCAACAAACTAATAAGCTTATCAATTTTCTCAAGCAAAAAAAGAAAGCAAGAGCATGCAAAGAAAAACATGTAAATAGAATCAAAAGAAGATAATCTAGCATTAAGTGAGTGGTAAATGACTAACCATTATTAGCAGATCTTTTGGAAGCTCTAGGAAGGACTCATTAAACTTGCCAAGAACTGGACGAGGTGCTTCAACAAGATTTACAACCTAAACAGTGAAGAAAATGTTTTCAAATTGTTCTCAAGGATAAAGGACGAAGCAGAAAACTGAAGCCACTAATTTCTTACCTCATCAAGTAGGCATAACAACAGACCCATTAATACTCTTTGCGATGGAAGTAGACTCCTCCATGATGGTCTTCTTGCGTTGCTGCAAAAATACACAATTCAAGCACTCTGTCTTCTGAAATACGTTGGTTTTCATAAGCATAGCAAAGACGAACTACAGAAGAGAGCTTTCATGTCAATCACCTCAATATCGATTGCTATTCCAGCATTCAGCATCACATCAGTATAAGATTCTGCACTTCCTACCTATAGACATGAAAAATATATCTGTACAAATCTTACGGGATACAATTAGAAACAAACATTATTCTTCAAGGGTTAGGATACAGGCTGTTTCAAAAATTCTTTTTTCTTTTTTCATAAAATGGTATCTGAAAAATATTGGCATCAAGAGAGAGACTTAAGTGTTGATAGACTAAGGCAGACTTAACTTATCAAACGAAACCTGAACAACCTTTTGTGTTTGATAAGTTTTGAAGCTCAGTTCGTTAATTTATCAAACCAAGTCTGAACAACCTTTTGTGTTTGATAAGTTTTGAAGCTCGGCTCAATTAGTAAAAAATAATAAAAACATGTACAAAACAATCAAACTACTTGAGATCGACTTGTGTTCGGCTCGATTAAAGCTCGTTTGAACTCGGCTCAATTAATAACCAAACAAGCTCAAATACAAACTTTGATCTAAAACGTGCTCAAGTGGTTTCTTTTTGAGACCAGCTCTTAGCCTCTTGATCCAGTCACCATAGTTTGGTCCAGTGAGGACATTTTTCTCAAACATTTTTAACAATGATTTATCAACCATTTTTGAGAGAGATAATTCAACTGCAGAAAACAACCAAGATTCAATTAGATAATTATGTTGTACCCAAGTAAAAATTAGGACTTTAATTTTTGACTTGGCTCCCACTACATTTTTCGAACCATTGCACTCCCACTGCAACGAACGGAAATCTCGTTGGAAAGATTTCATAATGAGTGATTGGGTTCTTCAAAAATTTCAATGAGTTGCAATCTGTAACGATGTATGGCTCATTGGAACTTTTGAAGTGACATGTCATGTCAACCAGTCTTACTGATGATTCAATCTACCTTTGGCTCATGGATCACTCAACCTCAGCCTGTAACGAAATATTGGTGGTGATCCATCTAAGTACTTTCCCATCAACTCCTATCGATCTAACAATTGAATCTTATCTTGCAACCTGTAATGGTGATATGGGATAAGATTTGCTTCGACCGATGGCATCAAATGCACTTGAAGAGATATGGACTATGAATTAATGCATAACCCCCATTAGTCGGGACGATGCCATGCATAACTCACAATCCCATCTTTTCCAAGTTTGATGGAGAGCCAGGATATCCAATATCCCTTACTTACTTAGTATTTAATGTGGGAGAATTTTTCAAAAATTAAGGTCTCACTTTGCACATTAATTTATTACGCGCATATATGGATTATAATCATGCATGCATAGAAAACCTAGTTATTCTAACAACATGCATTTCCATGGACATTCTAGATTGATCTAAGCCAATAGATCAATCAGGGGGATAGGGGTCTATTATAAATCTACTTTCTAATAGATCTTCGGGCTCCAAGCTAGAAAAGGTCCTACCTCTATTTTACACAACTTCAGAAAGCGCCCTATACATTATACTACCAAAATTAAAAGTACAAACTGGGGGGCAATTGCCCAATACAACCCAGATAATACCAAAGCGGTAAAACCCTAAGTCCATGGAAGCATCCACCACAACATACATCAAAGCATGTAAGTAAACTATTCAAGTTTATGTTGGTTTTGAGTTTAAAATCAAAAAGAAATTCAAAAACCGATTAAATCTAATTTAATTAGAAAAGATGAATTTTAATTTCAATTTTAAAAGAAAAATAAATCCAGTTTATCATACAGGAAATAGGTCAAACATATTCCTAATTTATTTTGGAAAAATATAATCAACCTAAAATAAATCATATTTATTTAGTCGTCGCAAATCATAAATAAATCCAAATTAATTCATGATTTTATTAAATCCAATTTAATATTATAGTCAAATACAATTTAACTTTATTAAATCCAATTTAATTTTAAGAAAAACATTTTTACGAAAAAGGGTTTTTGACAAATCACGGGTCAAATTTGTCTATTAGGGTCAAACCCTAATATTTATTAATTTATATATATATATATATATTTAAATATAAAATATGAATATATATATATAATAATATATATTGGGCCCGGCCCAGCGCCCGTAGGCGCATGGAAGTGCGCTGGGCTGGGCTCGTAGGCGCACGGAAGTGCGCTGGGCTTCGACCCAGCAGGGCTAGGGCGGCTGTTGCCGCCCTATTTCCGCCACTGTGATCAGCGCCGCCACCCAACCTTTTCCTTTTTTTTTTGTTTTTTGTTTTTTGTTTTCCCAATTACACGAATGGGGTGTGGCCACCCTAATTTGCCGTTGCCGACGGCGAAAAACATGTAATCGTACAACGATTTTAAGACAATGAATATTTTTCAAAATTTCAAATTTAATATCAAATATTAAATATATTAAATCAAATTTTAAAAATCCAATTTTAACCAACATAAACTCAAACGCAAAAAATCATCAGATCCGTTTAAGTCGGCTCTGATACCACCATTAGGAATCCTATTCACGAAAAATAGAGAATTGCAGCGGAAGATTCGAGGATTCTTACCGGTAGATCACAAAAATAGATCTGATGATTTTTCATGGGTTTCGCGAAATTTTAGAATAAATAAACATACCCTTTTGATTCATTTATTGATTCTGCGGAACAACAATCCTCCAAGGGCTCCTGTCTCTAAAGCTTCACGCGAAACGAGACTTCCAAAGATCCCGAAACTCCTCCTTCTTTGACAGTGCAGGACGGCTAGAGAGGAGAGAGGGGAGAGAGTCATTTTCCTTTTTGTGTAATCATATCAGCTTAGTTACCTTAGGGTTTGTTTCACTGTAGGAGTTCTTTTAAACTCTACTAGCTTGTGGAACAAGTTGGAGGCTCCTCCAAAAAGCCCTAAGTGGCCGTCCCTCCTAGGGATGCCTTGGACTGGGTGGGCTTTTAATTTGCTTGTCAAATTTCTAGCCCATCTGTATATATTTAAATTTAAATCCAATTTAAATATAATATATACTATTAATTAATTCTAATTAATCAATATGCTAATTAAATAATTTAATCTAATCTAATTAAATTAATTATTTAATGAATTGATTTAATCTAATTAAATCATTCAGTCCATTTAATTCTTTCAAAAAGATTTACACAAAAAGATACATCCCGCTCGTTTCTTATAGCGCGACTCTTTAGGTTCGTCTCAATTGGCAAAGGGAAGAATTACCTAAGGATGTGAGTGTTACCTAGCCAGTCCCGTGGACTCACATCGTAACCCAATTAAGTACGAAATGAATGAATCATTTTACGAACCTCTTGACCATAAATGTCGTATGAGTATAAGCCCTTCACTGACGTATCCCGATCAAGTGAGAGTCATGGAAAATGTCAAACTCACTAAACTTGATACTGTGCATTAGATTATAGCATAATGAAATTACTAAACTACCCTCAATGTCCCACATGAGTTAGTTGTTATGCTTTGGCCAAAAACTTATAATTTCATTAGCCTATAATCGCACATGATACTTTCTCGTTTACTATCGAGACAGTGAATCCCATCTTGGCGATCACTGATCAACTGCTACTTGTCTCATTGATATCGCACTTCGAGGTCGACGGGTGATATGGGCTTAACTACTCTGGTAACAGATCCAATAATACAAGCACATTGATCATGAACCCTCAGGTCTAAGGCTCACGCATACTATTATGATTAGTAATCCAATCATTGACAGTCACTGAGTAAATACCCATGTGATCGGATTACTACGAGCCGTGTTCGAATATGTCAATTCCATTGACATATCTATGATACTTGCTCCCACTATCCCTATAGTATTCGACTGGCACTCATCGACAGAGCATGTGTCATACAAGTCGAATCTTAATGCCCCATTTAAGTGATAAGGAGTAAGACTCTTTCCATGCCACATCTTTATTCCATAAAGGGCAAAGAGTCAAACATTTATTCACATGGACTATATGTTCAATACTTATTTAGATGCCATAAAGATTTATATGAACAAAATATAAATGCCTTTATTAATTTCTTTTCAATAGTTTGTACAACATAATAAGATACCCTAATCTAATTATTTGTCCTCATTGGCATCTGGGACATATACCTAACAATCTCCCACTTGCACTTAATGCCAATCGCTTTGGTATCTTATACCCATCTTCTCAAGATGTTGCTCTAGCACCGCCTGCGCTAATAGCTTAGTGAGTGGGTCAGCTACGTTATCCGCTGAGACTATTTTCTGCACGGCGATGTCGCCTCTTCCAATGATTTCTCGAATTATGTGATATCTCCTCCCTATGTGTTTGGATTTGTTGTGAGACCTTGGTTCCTTTGCTTGCGCGATGGCTCCGTTGTTGTCACACCATAGTGGCAACGGAAGCTCCATGCTAGGAACAACTTGAAGTTCAGTAATGAACTTCTTTATCCAAACAGCCTCCTTGGCCGCCTCCGAGGCTGCCACATATTCAGCTTTGGTGGTCTAATCGGGAGTTGTGCTTTGCTTGTAACTTTTCCAAGATACTGCTCCACCGTTCAAAGTGAATATGAACCCAGAAGTGGATTTTCGGTCATCGATGTCAGATTGGAAATCTAAATCAGTGTAACCATCCACTTTCATTTCTCCATTGCCATATGTGAGGATCATATCTTTAGTTCTTCTCAAGTACTTTAAGATTGATTTCACGGCCATCCAATGTTCTTTGCCTGGGTTAACTTGAAACCTACTTACCACGCTCACAGCGTATGCAAGATCTGGTCTCATGCATAACATCGCGTACATAAGACTTTCCTCTGTCGAGGCATAGGGGATGGTACTCATTTCTCTTCGATCTTCCTCACTTTGAGGACTCATCTTTTTGGAGAGATGAATTTCATGTCTCATGGGCAAAAGACCTCTTTTAGAATTTTTCATTCCAAATCGCTTTAGGACCTTTTCCAACCCACCACCTCTGGGGTTAAAGAGGGAGAAATTAACTTTAGGCCACAGACAGGCACTTCTAAGGTTAATACTAACCCAATTAATTTACATTGGCAGGGTTATTAACGTTCTTGGGAAAAATTAATCTAAAAAAAAGGAATAAATCCTAATAGATCCTTGGTAGAAATAACAGGGAAATATCCTAGGATTTGGATGAAGGACGGATCAAATCCAGAAGAGGTCCGAGAATGGTATGATTTTGGGGCATTAGCTTCAATACATGCTATATCACCAAGTTTTCCGGAGATATCTAAACTTCTGGATTGAATTTTCAGTGCCGTGTATGATTCATGGCAAAACAACCAACACCTCAAAAGGGGTGATATTCTGGAGTTAAAGTTTATTTCAGCAGCACCAGAAATTGCAGAAAAAGGGTCTCATCCAGTATTTCATTTTATTAAGTTACAGAGACCAGATATGGCAGCCTACAACCGAGTTAATGTAGCAATCGGAGAAGCTCCTTTGGTCAGTTTCATCAATGAAGATGATATCTCCACCAGAAGAGCATGGGGAATGTGGGTCTGTCTTACAGAGATGGACAAGGTCAAGTATCCATTCAAAATATTTTCAAACTATGTGAATGGATCATTCCTGTTAAACTCCATGACAGGAAAAAGTACTGAATTCGCAGAGAAGCTCTTTGAACAAAAGAGGACGCTGATCTGGGAAAATAAGTTACGAGCAACTGAAGCTACCAGGAAGAAGGCCTGCAACATGATGCATGTTGATCTATGGCACAACCAGGAGTGTTCAAGTTGTGAGTTCCAAGAAAAACCCTTATTTGGTACAAAAACACGGGTTACCAAGATGAAACCCGAATCTGACAGGGATAAGGAAAAAAAGAAGTTTTACCCCGGGGTTTTCACAAACCAGGGTAAAATCATGTAAAATCATGTGAAAGGTCAAGGCACAATAATGTAATCAGTCATGTGATTGATTAAACGGGACATCTGGAAAAGTAGCCAGTTGTAAAAAGGACAGGCGTGGCAGACAACGTGGCAAACACTAGGACCCACGCGCACTAATAAAAGTTTGACGCATGCAATGACGTCAAAAGATTAAATTAGCTTTGGAGTCCGCATTTGGAGTCCGAAATTGAAGGCTATAAGAAGAGAAGACGAAAGCAGATGGAGGGCATCAGAAAACCCACTCCAACTCTTTCATAATACAAAATCCATAGAAAAATTTGTAAACTTTCTTCTTTATAGTTTTAATACACGAGTGTATGGGGATTTCCCCAATAATAGTCCTCTTATGAGAGGTTAAGAGTTTTCTCCTCCAATAGCGGAGTAGAATAATATTGTGTAATTTTAATTTGTATTTCATCAATAAAAGCAAAGGTTTTGTCCAACTAGTTGTCCAAAATCACAATTAAATTTATATCTATCTATACCTTTTACGCCCACGGGCAGGAAACGAAGTGGGCTGTGCTGTGTATCACTGAAGAAGCCAAGGACTGCGAACCATTAGTTGCGGTTGTGTGGTTGGAAAAAGTCCGTAAAACCGAGGACTTGGAATACCCGACGATAAGGCGATCAAAAGAATGTATAGATTTATGTGAGGTTAATTTTATTTCGAAAGCATGTTGGGCCTAATCAAATTGGAAAACTCCTTTTGTTAAATTTTTAGAAAATAAGGATTATTTTGGTTATAAAAGTATTTGTAGGCTAATTTAGAAAGGGTTGAAAATATGAGGTTAGTCTGAAATAAAGAAAAGATAGGAAAGGACCATAGTGACACATTTTATATAGAAGAGGGACTAATGTGCCATTTTTATTTAAGGAACGACCAAAGTGAGACTAACTAAAAGGCAGAGGGACCATAGGAGTCATTTTCTCTTTTAGTTTATAAAGATCATAATTATTAACTTTGGGTCTAATGAGGGATTTTTTCTTAACAATTAATCTCAATTATGTAAAAATAATTACCCATCATGTTTAAATGAGGAAATTTTTTTCCTGAGATTCTCATTCCCTCGTATCAAAGAGGTTTAGAAATCCTACAATTTTGAGAAAGAAAGAAGGATTTTTCGACTCAAATAATATAACTCAATACGAATTTACAGAAAAATAGATATAAATATACATATATAAGGGTGACCAACGAGCCAAGCCTGCTCCGAAAAAGCTCAACATGAGCTCGAGAAACTTTGAGCTCGAGCCGACCTCGATCTCAAAAATGCCTGTTCAAACACTCGCAAGCCTGAATAAAAAATAATATCTTATTTATTTATTAATATATACATATATATATAATATAATATCTTTATAATATTATATTTATATACATAATGATATATTTAATACTTATCATGATTATATTTAACTATATATATATAACAATACAAAATTAATAATATATATAAATTAAAAATATTTAGTTTTTAGTTTTTTTTTTAGCTCGAGCTCGAAAATTTTGGTTCGAGCTCGACTCGTGACTGTTAATGTAAATTCCCCTTGAGGATTGCATTAATAAACCAAGGTATATATAGAGTTTACAATAGAGTTGGAAAAGAAAAGGAAACTAATACATAAACCACTAAAGGTAAACCTAATCTAATAAAGAAACAAATAAAGAACAATAAGAATAATACTAATTCTAACACTCCCCCACAGTCGAAACGGGAGAGGCTCGGACAGTGAGACTGGAACGAAAATCAGTAAACAGGGACGAGGGCAAACCCTTCGTAAAAATGTCGGCATACTGATGGGATGAAGGAACGTGAAGCACACGAACCTCACCTAAGGTAACCATTTCACGCACAAAGTGTAAATCTAATTCAACATGTTTAGTACGTTGATGCTGCACAGGATTGGAAGAAAGATACACAGAGCTGATATTATCACAATAAACAATAGAAGCCTTAGAGAGAGGACAATGAAGCTCAAGGAGAAGATTACGAAGCCAAGCAGTTTCAGCAACGGCATTGGCAACACCACGATACTCAGCCTCGGCACTAGAACGAGAAACAACGGGTTGACGTTTGGAAGACCAAGAAATAAGATTGTCACCAAGGAAAACACAGTACCCAGAAGTCGAACGACGAGTGTCAGGGCAGTTAGCTTAATCGGCATCTGAGTAAGAAATGAGCTGAGAGGGAGATGATCGAGTAAGACTAAGACCGTAAGCAAGAGTTCCACAAAGATAACGAAGAACACGTTTGAGGGTCAACATATGACTATCCCGAGGATCATGCATAAAGAGACAGAGTTGTTGAACAGCGAAGGAGAGATCGGGACGAGTAAAAGTGAGATATTGTAGAGCACCAGCAAGACTGCGATAAAGAGTAGGATCAGAAAAAGAGGGACCAGAAGCAGAGAGTTTGGCTTGAGAGTCGGTGGGAGTGGAGACAGGATTGCAGGAGGACATATTGGCACGATCAAGAATTTCACGAGCAAATTTCTCTTGGGAGAGGAAAAGACCAGAAGGAGTGTGAGTAATAGAGACACCGAGAAAGTAATGAAGAGGACCTAGATCAGTCATGTCAAACTCCCGTGAGAGAACAGAGGTGAGATGAGTGAGAAGGGTAGACGAAGAAGCAGTGAGGACAATGTCATCAACATAAAGAAGAAGATAGGCAGTGGAGGAGCCTTGATGAAAAATGAAGAGAGAGGGGTCCGCACGACTACTGACAAAGCCGAAAGAAGAGAGATAAGAGGCAAAGCGATGATGCCAAGCACGAGGAGCTTGTTTGAGGCCATACAAGGCCTTTTTAAGAAGACAGACATGATCAGGAAAGCGAGGATCAGAAAAACAAGGGGGTTGTTTCATATAGACAGTTTCGTGCAGACGACCATGGAGAAAGGCATTCTTAACATCGAGCTGATGCAGAGGCCAAGAGAAGGAGAGAGCTAGACTAAGAATGGTACGAATAGTAGCGGGCTTGACGACGGGACTGAAAGTATCTTCATAGTCGATGCCAGGTTGTTGAGTGAAACCTTGAGCAACGAGGCGAGCTTTATAGCGTTCAAGAGAGCCATCAGAACGAAATTTTTGACGAAAGATCCATTTGGAACCGACAACGTTGACATGAGGAGGACAAGGGACAAGATCCCACGTGTGATTTGAGTGAAGAGCATGAAGTTCATCATTCATAGCAGAGGTCCAATGGGGATCGCGGAGAGCTTGAGTATAAGACCGGGGAATAGGGGATATAGAAGAGGAGGAGGCATTGAGATTGAGGAGGTGGCGCGGTTTAGTAACACCGGCTTTAGATCGAGTGACCATAGGATGGGTAGAAATAGGGAGAGATGGAGGGAGGGGAGGGACCAAAACAGAAGGAGATGGAGGAGGGGAGGGCAGCGGCGTGGGAGGGTTCGGGCGGGAAGGAAAACCAGGTGGGGGACCGGGAGAAGCACGTGGCAGCGGGGCAACATTGAGATGGCGGAGGATGGAAGACGTGTCGTCATCAGAGGGCGGCGCCAAAAAATCGTAAGAAAAGGAACGAGGAGATGAAGATTGAGAGGAGATTGGGAAAACAGATTCATCGAAAATAACGTGACGAGAGATAAGGATTTGATTCGTGTCGAGCTCGAGACATCGATATCCTTTGTGATTAGAAGGGAAGCCAAGAAAAATGCAAGCAGAGGAGCGAGGAGCTAACTTATGCGGAGTAGTGGCAGAGAGATTGGGATAACAAAGACAGCCAAATACACGGAGATGATCATAGGAAGGAGAGATATTAAATAAGACTTCGAAGGGAGTGCGAAAAGAGAGAGTAGTGGTGGGTAAAATGTTGAGAAGATGAGCGGCCATGTGAATGGCTTCCGCCCAAAACGATGGAGGAAGAGAAGCTTGAGAAAGAAGAGAGCGGACAATATTGTTGACAGTTTGGATGGTTCATTCGGCTTTACCATTTTGTTGCGAAGTATGTGGACAAGAAAAACGAAATTGGACACCATTGGCGGCAAGAAATGATTTGAAAGAGTGATTGTCAAATTCACCACCATGGTCACATTGAAAATTTTTAATTTTGTATTTAAATTGAGTGTGGACATAATTAAAAAAATTAACAAAAGTTTTATAAGTGTCCTATTTGTGACGTAAAAGTAAAATCCATAAAAAATGCGAAAAATCATCAAGAAAGATTAAATAATAACGAAAACCACCCAAACTTGCAACAGGAGATGTCCAAATATCAGAATGAATAATATCAAATAGATTTGTGCTAGAAGAAGAAGAACTAAAAAACGGGAGGTGTTTATGCTTTCCTAACTGGCAAGCATGACAAAGAGAACGAGCATACGCCTTATTACAAGAAATAAATTTACGACTAGAAAGGAAATCTAAAATAGCAGCACCGGGGTGACCAAGACGACGATGCCAAGTTGAGGGGGATGGAGCCGGAGACGAGAAGAGAGTTGTAGAGGATGGAAGAAAGGGATAGAGATCGCCATCGCTGTTTTGCCAAAGAATAATCGAGCCAGAGTTAAGATCCTTGACAGAGAAACCAAACCGGTCAAATTCGATGGAGCAATTATTATCACGAGTAAAAGTACGTATCGAAATAAGATTTTTAATTAACGAAGGAGAAATAAGAATATTATGGAGAGAAAGAGAACGAGAATGAGTGGAAAGAGACGAATGACCAATAGACGTAACAGGAAGTGCAACACCATTACCAACAATAATTGAATTAAAATTCGTACTTGGTGCAATATTATAAAAAGTACCTTGAGGAGAGGACATGTGAGAGATCGCTCCAGTATCCAAATACCAATTTGCATTAGGTTGATTTAAAGTCATTGTTTGATACAAGGCGGAGAGGTCGGTGGCGGCGTGAGTGGGCTGCGGGGACTGAGCGGGGCCGTGTGTGTAATGTGCGTGAGCAGGAGCAGTGGCGGACTGAGCTGGGCCGGGATTGCTGGAGTGCGGTGGAGGGCCCAACAGGCCGGCAGAGCTGGTGAAGGAAGGGGAGGGCAGTGGGCTTGTGTGAGAAGAAGGCCCATAGGATGGCTGCTGGAACCAAGGCGTCACAGTGGGCTGCTGGGAGTTGGCCCAATAAGCGGAGTTGCTTGTGGGACGGACTGGGGCGCTGGAGCCGTTGAAGGTGGCATGTAGTGGGCCGAGAAGTTGGGGCCCATTTGGAGTGTGTTGAACCAATTGATAAGAGTAGCCGTGAGTTGGGCCAGCTGGGTTGAGGGAATTCGGACGAGGAGCAGAATTGTAGTATCCCGAACGACCACCACGGTTATTTTGACGACCACCTCGACCGCGATTATTTCCAAAATTTCGATTATTATTTCGATTGGGGTTGGTATTGGGGATTTGAGAGAAGAGAGCAGTGGCGGAGTCGGGGGGATGGGTATGGGAAGTAAATCGAGTTTCTCATGTTTTGTGGATAAGGAGTAAATTGCGACATTCAGAGAAGGAGGGGAGAGGGGGTTTAGCAGTGATGACAGTAACGAGAGGAAGGTACGACTCAGGAAGACCTTGTAAAATTTGTAGAATTAAGGCATCATCCGTAATGGGAGAGTCAAGATCGGCGAGATTGTCAGCCAAAAATTTCATTTCTTGACAATATTGAGAAATTGAGAGGTTGCCTTTGTGAAGATTATGAAAGCGCTCATTAAGTTGCATGGAGCGTGAAGGTTTATTATTTCGAAAATTAGACTCAATTGAAAACCAAATATCATGAGATGTAGCATATTCAAGATCAAGATGTTTTAGTAATTTGATATCGACAGAGGAGTAAAACCAACATTTAATCGTGAAATTAAGGGAAAATCAAGTTTCATCAGTATCAGAAAGCGGTTTTGATTTGCCAGTTAAGTGATCAAAAACGGAGTAGCTACGACAGAGATCCATAAACATGCCGCGCCATAATTTATAATTTGAATCGTTTTCTTGTAATTTAAAATCGAAAGAAGAATGAACGTTACCGGCGGCTAGAGCCGGGTGTATAGAAGGTGGTTTAGGGGGGGGATTTTGGCCATGAATTTGCGTTTCGGTGGCAGCGGATTCATCGGTTTGAGACATAGGGAAGGAGAAAATCGAAATAATTTAATCAAAATTAAGAGAAGTAAATCACGGAAGAGAGTAGAGACGAAAAAATACCTTGATAAATCACCGAAATAACACAAATTGAAGAACGCCGGCAATGGAGGATATATGAAGTGAACGATGTCGTGTTGAGGGGAGCAACGACTTATAGGGGAAGGAAGAATATAGAGAGAGAGACGATGAATAGTACTGTAGCGGCGACTGTAACGGCGGAATAGTACTGTAGCGAGTAGAGAAAAAAAAAATAAAGGCATAGGATTGTAGAGTTAGGCTGATACCATGTTAATGTAAATTCTCCTTGAGGATTGCATTAATAAACCAAGGAATATATAGAGTTTACAATAGAGTTGGAAAAGAAAAGAAAACTAATACATAAACCAATAAAGGTAAACCTAATCTAATAAGAAAATAAATAAAGAACAATAAGAATAATACTAATTCTAACGGTGACCACCGCTAATGTTTAAACATATATAAAAAAAATTATGCCTTTTCATGTTGAGCAATTACATACAAACATACATATATGTGTGTATATATATATATATATATATATATTCTAAAATAGAGTATTTTATTTTGGTTTTGGTTTTGGTTTTTGAGCAGAAAAAAGTAGAATATTTTCTATACGTCACAAAAAAGGAGTTCCACACGTGCAAACCTGAATATGGATCCCAGACCCAGATCCCAGTCCCCTCAAGGAGAAGGAAGCGCACGCTCTGCTATCATACGCCGCCTTCCTGATATAGATTATTATAGCAGCGTGTAATACGCCTACTCAATTACGCACCTAAAGAATTTCACAGCAGATTCCTCTCTTCGCTAAAGCCCTCCCTCTCCTTTCCTTTCCTTTCCTTTCCTTTCTCGGAGAAGAAAAAGAAAAGAAAAGGAGAAGGGTATTTCTATATATATATATATATATATATATATAGATAGATAGATAGATAGATTATTTTCCCCATCGGTCGTAGCTGAATTTATTGGAACAATTCATATTCATATAGTTCTCGAAATTATGCCTCGTACTTCATCGAGAAAAGCCCCCACAAATTCAACGGCGTCCGGCAATTCATCAACCATAGATCTTTTTCGCGCAGGTCTGTTCATCTTTTGTACCTGAATTCCAATTGTTTTCATTGTATTCAGTTTCGTGTGCGTTGACGCCTCCTTTTTGGTAGCTTCAACCTTAATTCTTTATTTCAGTTTGTAGTTATTCAGTAGAGAATAGATTGATCAGTATTGTTTATGTGATGATTGTGCTATTAAGATTTTAGTTTACATTGCTTTTGTTGTTTGATGTGATGATCATGTTGGTATAGTAAAAATAGTGTTATGGGTTCTGATTGTGATCCCAACACGTGGATTTGATGGAATTATGTACGGGCCCGGTTCAGAAGGTTTTATGACAGAAAAATCAACCCGACCTGACATGTGCCAATGGATAAAAATGTTCAAACTGAGCTTTGAATTGACGGGTTTATAAATTTTAATTATATTCTCACACTGTTCAACTCATTTGTAGTTGTGACTTAAACATATTATGATAGAGAAAAAGAAAGAAAAATAGCTTATTTGTTGTTTTAATTCAAATAAATACTAATCAAGAAGAAAACCGAATAGATGGAGGGAGGGAGAGAGAGAGAGCTCATGTAAGTAGACTAAACGATAACTATATTCTCATGACTTGTGGAGATTGGAAAGCTTAGTTCGAGTATCCATAAAAATAAATTGTGATAAAAGAAAACTAAAACATAAAAGCTTTATGTGTATGCGTGTTAATTACATGTATATGCATATATTTCATGTGCATACATAGCGGTGAGATGCGTGTGGGGTGGATCATTAGACTCATTACCTATCCCGAAAGTGGTGGGTAAAAATATAAAACTGACATTATTAATCAAAAGTTTAGAGCCCGATGGTGTCGGGGCAGATGAGTTTGGTTTGAGCGGGTAGGTCGCATTGAGAGCTACACCCCCAGACGCAATTCAGAGTGAAGCTGAATATGCTTGGAATCATCATTTGACAATTGAATTATTTTTAGGAATTATGTTTTGTAAAGATGCTAGTTCAAGTTCATAATATATTACTCGAGGGGTTTCCAACTGTTATTATTTTCTCTCAGTTGTTGGTTTTTGTTGGATTTCAATTTGATGTTGGATGCCCCACCCCGCCAAAGAAAATTAAGTTCTGCTAAAAAATAATTAGAGTAATTTTAGCCATACATATATGTTCGTTACTGATTGATTGATTGTTCTTTATTTTACATCCACCAAAAAAGGAAAAAGAAAATTAAAAAGAAAACATATTGAGAATTGTATGATTTCCACTTTGATTTTCTGCACTCCCTTTAAAGAATCTGGTCCAGTACCTCACTAGCATTTTGCTCTTTGCCTTCAGCTTCTGGTAGAGCAGCATCCAAAGAGCTGGAGCGAATTGATCAACTCTTCTATTCATATGCTAGCAATTCCTCTGGTGTGATCGAGTAAGTGTCCTCTACTTCCATTGATAAATAAATCTTGTGCCTGGTGTTATCTATTCTACTATTTATGTTCTCTCTTGAGTTATATTTGTGGTTTTATGCCCCAGGACACTGGAACTGTATGTTAATTTTCGGAATTTGAGTGATGAAACCTTTTAAGGAAAAATGTCTATCAGTTTGGTCTAGCCCGTATAAAAATATGTAATGTGATGGTCCTTGATTCATGATATTCAATTGCATACAAGAAATATTTTGAAGTTAGCACTGGTTTTAATCGAGAAGAGAATGTAATAAAATTGGTTTCTTCGATATTTTTTCTCGTTTCCTAGACCAAACATAGCATAACATTACACTGTGATTGTTTCACATTCTCGTCTTTTTCATGTCCTTTCTCTTCTTTTCGTGTCTTTCTCCATCAATTAGATTACACTGTAATCATTCAGTCATTGCTTATGACTTGCTATCACAGTTTAGGTTTTAATTTCTTGTACCTGATATTTGCTTGAATGTTGTCTAATTTCTAATTTTTTGTGAGCAGTCCAGAAGGAATTGAGTCCCTCTGCTCGGATTTGGAAGTTGATCATACGGATGTACGGATATTAATGCTTGCTTGGTAAGTTGGTTTTTCTTCTTCTTTTATGTTTTCTGTTTTCTTCTATAGTGGAAATTGACTTTGGTGATGTTGATTTTAGGAAATTGCAAGCTGAGAAACAAGGATACTTCACCGTGGTAAGAGTAGTTCTTTCTCAAAATATAATTCCATTGGCAACCAAAGTTCGAAATGTGGTTATTTGATAAGAAGAAGATATATAATATTCATGGAGATCGTGAAGTTTGAGAGGAATGAGTTTAGTTCCCTTTTTTAACTATTGTCTGTTATTTTTGTTTTATGGAGGGAGAAAAAATTACAAAATAGCTGAAAATTGTGCAGACTCATGTAGAAATAGTTTATGTTGCTTTTAACACTCCCCCCACCCCACGGCTCATGCAAACGCGGCTTTCTAAAGAATCTAGCAGTTTGTAAATGATGTTCCTTTGTGGCTTCTTGTTAGGATGAGTGGCGAAGAGGTCTTAAAGCATTGAGAGCTGACAATATAATAAAATTAAAGAAGGCGGTTCTGGATCTTGAAAAGGAGGTATGGTTTATGGTTGCTTTCTGCATTTGCTGTTCCAGTGACGTTTTTCTGGCTGGGAAATTGCAGTATTAGTCCCATAGATTTGGTGCCTTGGCAAGTTTAGCCTAGTTTTATACAAACTTGCAAAATTAGTCTCATTGATGCTTTGTTTTTTTTTTTTTTTTTTTTTAAATCTCAGTCTTCAAAAACCGAATGAAAACTGTTAATTTGATCAAGTGTCTTAAGCCTACCTTTACTTAATCTGCATAAGTTTCATAAATCCTTAACGGCACAATGCATGCCACGAGTGAAAGGCCATCCGCTTTTTAACACATGGGACCAAAATAAAAAGGAATCCTATGGGACTATGTTTGGAACTTTGGAATAGTGGGACTAAAATTGTTATACCCAATCCTTTGTGACAAATATTGTAATTTTCCCTTTTTATGGCCTTCTCGATTTTAAGGAGATTGAAATGTTACAAGTATTTTTTGTTTTGATCTACTTTCTTTTTTCCTGTTGAAAGGTCAGAAGGCCATCAAACTTTGTGGACTTCTACTCCTACGCCTTTAGATATTGCTTGACTGGTAATTGTTACCTAGACCAACTCGTGGCATAAGTCCTTGGAGGCCTTATTTCGTGTTTCTGATTCTTACATTTTTTTTATTTCGTGTTTTTGCAGAGGAGAAGCAGAAAAGCGTAGACATTGAAAGTATTTGTATACTGCTGGATCTTGTTCTAGGACTACAATTTCAGCCTCAAGTGGATGCACTTGTTCAGTATCTGAAGGTGAGATTCCAGGATACACACACAAACCCGACCCCAATAAGGGAAGGAAACGAAAAAATAAATACAGATTGAATTATAGTTGCTTAATCAAATAAGATTGATAGAACTGGTAAAAGAATTGTAAAATATGATTGTCATTACAAAATTGTTTGATTGAAGAAAAAGGTTTGAATAAGAACATGGGATAATTGCATGGTCACCCCCTCACATATTGAGTAATTACCATGAGCCCTTGAGGTCTTGCAAAGTACTTGGACACCTCCTGTTAAAATTGTTAAAATCCTGAAAGCTTGACATTGGGTGAAACTGTAATCTGCTTTTACTAGCATGGGGTGAAATTATAATATGTTTCTAACATGGGTGAAATTGTAATATGCTTTTATTGGGAGGGGGTGAAATTGTAATTTGCATTTACCGACGGGAAGTTATGGTAATTTCTCAACCCTCTTGATTTTTTTCTTTTTCTTAATTAGGGTCTCATACATGCTGTGTCAATATGATTTACACTAACCCTAAGAACGATCAACATATATCTGGTTTGACGCGGAGATGTAATTAGTAATACTTATAATATATTTGCATTTTACGGTTTGATTACAGATACAAATTGATTACAAGGTCATTAATATGGATCAGTGGATGGGGTTCTTTCGATTCTGCAATGAGGTAATTTCATGCATTTTTTGTTGGGGAATCAATTCTCTAATTTCCTGAAATTAATACAAACATCTGGATAGATATTAGATATTAGGCCTGGCAATGGGTGGTTCTATAAATTCCCCAAGAACCCCGGTATCCACGGTTTTGGCACATTTTCTGCTGTTTTATTTGATTAACTTATGTTGTGTTTGGATGGAAGGATTTGATTTGAGGAAATGATTTGGAGCTTGGAATTCGAATATTACGAGGATTTGAAATCCATTACAATGAAAAAATTACTCAAAAATGGATATTAAAGGATGAAAATCTTTGTAATTCAAATTTATACGGGCCCAATGGATTTGAAATCCTGAGCTACCGGATCCATCAATCCAAAATGTTGTGTTTGGATTGATGGATTTGGAGTTGAGGTATTTGAAATTTGATGATTGATATAGCTCAAAATAAATTTGAAGAGATTGGAATTTCATTGGGATCATCTAAACAACTTCGATGAATTTGTTGATGAATTTGAGATTAATGACTTTCAAATCCTTCAATCCAAACACATCCTAGTGTTTTCAATGCATACAAGAATCGATTAGAGTTTTGGAACTACACATATTTTAGTTGGAAACATGGATTCGTTTTTTATTTTCTGCTCGTGCTAGTTCTTCATAATGGTTTGCCCTTATAACGATCTGTCATGTGGATTATATAATAACCCGAAAATCTTGTTTGATTTCTTGTTTCAGATCAGCTTTCCAGATTTTAGCAATTATGATCCCGACCTTGCATGGCCGTTGATCCTGGATAATTTTGTGGACTGGATACGATCGAAGAAGGGTTAATTTTGTCACCTTTGTTTATCCAGTTTCGTTGCCTGCAGCTATAAATTATAATCGTAATATTCAAAGTAACATATTTTCTCAAGGGTTCCTAATACATAAATGGTGCAACATTATGGTATTTTTGCTGAAAACTTGATTGGATGCAAAAAATAATTGCAGTTATTTTATCAGTAATTAAATTTACTATTCTTCTTTTACTTTTTTCACTTAAGTAAGCAAATATATATATATATATATATATATGAGCTGAAAGTGCTTCTGTATTTAAGGCACTTGTATCCGCTACCCAGTGTGCTTCTTGTGAGAACCTTGTTTGCTTGTAAGTTATATGAACAAATTTCCTTAGATCTAATATATTCTGCTTTTCTTGAGATTAATATATGGGGAAAATGTAAACCCCTCTCCTATCTTTTTCATAATATTTTGACTATCCCTGGATAATGGAAATATGATATAAATTTCGTCTAGATTGAAGGATTTGAATTTGAGGAGTGGATTTGAAAGAAGGGGAATGATATTGGAGCTCCATAAATTATTATAGGAGCTCTACTTTTCTTTCTGTTTCTAGGCAAATGACAATAGTATCCATTTGTTAAAAAAAATATCAATTGCTAACAAATTAAAAAATAAATGTTCATTTTAATAATTTTTTTTTTTCGTAATAATTTATCCAAATAGTTGCTTGAAGAATGTGGAAGTGGACAATACGTACATGTACGCAAGCATAAAACTATCAATTTAAGAATATAAAAGTGTTTGCAAACTCTTAAAATAAGTGATTATGAACTTATGACTTAAAAAATTTATTTGGGAGTGTTTGCAAACCTAATTTTTTATTCTAATTTTCTAAACTTAAGTGATAATAATGTATAATCTTTAATCTGGTAAAGGGGTGCTTAAAGTTGATTCTGATATTTTTGTAATTAAAATAATTTTATTTTAGATGTATTAATCATTTTTGATCACTTTTTCTGCAAACAACTATCAACAGTTTGTTTTCGCTTTTCACCTGTGTTTGCAAACACTATCAACTTCTGATTTTTTTATTAATTCGAATTATTTTCACTTATAATCACTTTTCTATAATCAGTTGAGTTTGCAAACAATACATATGTGAGGAACAAATAATAATAATAAATTATTATTGTTATTTGGACATTTAAATATAAAAAATATATATTTATATACTTTGTCTCTTTATATACAAATGGAGAAATTATCAACTACTTCTAACATTATCAGCATCATCACCACCACCATTATTACTATTACTACTACTACTATGTGTTTTTTTTTATAGGAATTAGGTTTATTTTGGATGTACTTATTTATGCCTAAATCTTGATTTACGGCTATAATAAACTACATAAAATTGATGGTTTGGTGTTAATATGCAGTAAAAATAAAATAATTTACATTTGAAATTCAATGCTTTGTCATTTCTAATTTCACATATGTTACTATGTTATATTGTTGATGATGGTCTAAAGTTTTCATTCATGGGCTGCATTCCATATAAATATTTTAAACTATTCGATTTTAAATTTATATTTATTATCTAATATGTAATAAAATGGTGAAGTATAAAAACTTGTTTTGATTGCATAAAAATACTTTTGGAATTTAATTTTGAAGTTTATAATGTTGTTATACTCCATAGGCATTGTTATCATATTTTAGTGATAAAATTAAACTTGGAACTCCTATAGTAACTTACGGAGTGCCAATATCATTCCCGTTGAAAGAATGATTTAAAATGATGACTCTAAAATGTAATTTTTTGAATTCCACATCAGTGTTGAGAAAATAATGGATTTAATGCAAAAAAAAAAAAAATTTGTGTTATAATTTTTTTGCTAAAAATCCTTTGGGATCACGAAATAGTTTAATCATCTCCTGTACTTAAAGAAGTTTGCAAAAAGTCAAATTTTGTTAAAAAGATAGAAAGAAATATGTGTTTTTTTGGTGAAATAACACTATTTTACCTTTTATATTATTTGGAGAGTGTATAAATACAAATAAACATGTCAATAAAGGTGAAAAATATGAAAAATATGCTCACTTTTTAACAAATTTCTGCTTTTTGCAATTTTCTTTAAGAACACAGAGGGTGATTAGGTTATTTTGTGATTTCAGGGGAGTTTCAACAAAAAACTTATAATACAAGGTTTTTGTATTATTTTTTTTTTTTTGCATTTAACCCAAAAATAATTAAAAATTAGCTGTATTCAAAATTCATTACTTGAAATCTATTATGAAATAACCCCAAATATTATGAAATATATACAAATATTCTAAAGTAGAGAAACTAGAGAATTAAGAAGAGAATTCTTTCTTTTATTTTGGTGTATTTCTCAATACAATGGCAAAGCCTATTTATAGGCACAAAACAAGATCAAATATTGATTACAAAATGAGGTAATGGAATTGTAGGTGAATCCACTAAATGAGATATTGGAGTTGTAGGTGAATCCACTAAATTATGTATTGGAGTTGTATGGACATCCACTTAATGAATTATTCATAACACTCCCCCTTGGATGTCCATCACTTAAGAATATGCCTCGTTAAAACCTTACTAGGAAAAACCCTGTGGGATAAAAACCTAGTGAAGGAAAAAGAGTACATAATTCTTTCAATACGCAATCAGATGCTGCCTCATTAAAAACCTTACCAGGAAAACCCAGTGGGAAAAACCTTGGTTAAGGGAAAAAGAGTGCAGCGCGTATTATCTCCCCCTCATGACAATATCAGTCAAGATCTTTAAGTCTACGCACGCCAATATTGTAGACTAGTTTTTCAAATGTTGCTGTAGGAAGTGCCTTGGTGAACAAATCAGCAAGATTATCTCTGAAACGGATTTGTTGAACATTGATATCACCATTCTTCTGAAGATCGTGAGTGAAAAAGAATTTTGGTGAAATATGTTTTGTTCTATCTCCTTTAATGTACCCTTCTTTCAATTGTGCGATACATGCAGAATTATTTTCATATAAGATCGTCGGGATCATTTTTCCAGAAGATAAACCACAAGTCCCTCGAATGTTTTGAATCATGGATCTTAACCAAACACATTCTCGACTGGTCTCGTGAATAGCCAAGATTTCTGCATGATTAGATAATGTGGCCGATATAGTTTGTTTCATAGATTACCATGAAATGGTTGTGCCACCACATGTAAATAAATAGCCCGTTTGTGAACGACCATTATGAGGATCAGACATATATCCAGCATCTGTTTAACCCCATTCCAATGCCTTCATGTAGAGGAAGAACTATATCTTGCTAATAGATTAACAGCGAATGCTATATTAGGTCGAGTATGACAAGCAAGGTACATTAGTGCAGCGATTGCACTTAGATATGGTACTTCAGGACCAATTAGTTCTTCATCACTTTCTCGTGGTCGAAAAGGATCTTTGTTCTCATCTAGTGACCTTACGACCATAGGGGTGCTCAATGGATGTGATTTATCCATGTAAAACCGCTTTAGCACCTTTGATACATAAGCGCTTTGATATACAAAAACTTTGTTCTTTAAATATTCAATTTGCAACCCAAGGCAAAATTTTGTTCTTCCAAAATCTTTCATCTCAAAATCTTTCTTTAAGCAATTAATAGCTTTTTGAATCTCTTCAGGAGTTCTAACGATGTTTAAATCGTCAACATAAACTGTAATTATAAAAAACTCATTTCCATATCTTTTCATGAAAATACAAGGATAAATTGGATCATTCTTATATCCTTCCTTCAACAAATATTCACTTTGAATTATATGATCTCATCAAAACGTTTCTCCTTATCTTGGAAAATACTCCCACTCAACTATCATTTCAAAAACAATTTGACATCATATATTCAACATATATTTAAATAATTTAAATAATACACTTGATCACATCAAGTTTGTCATGTTGAATACAATCACACATACTAATGTTTTAATTTGATTTCATCAAATAAGCATACTCAAGTACAATCAAATAATACATATTAAACGCAATGATTTAGAATCATATTTTATAAACATGAATGTATTCATGTATTTAAGCACTTTAAACAATTTGATCACATCAAACAATCAATGCTTTAATTTAATTGAATAATGTTCTCGAGAACTTGAATTATATGCTTCAGGCATATTAAATCCTTCAGGGATTTTCATATATATATCATTATCAAGCGAGCCATACAAATAGGCTGTAACAACATCCATTAGACGCAAATCAAGTTTTTCATGCACTGCCAGACTTATTATATAACGAAAAGTAGTTGCATCCACCACAGGAGAATAAGTCTCCTCGTAATCTATGCCAGGTCGTTGCGAAAACCCTTGGGCAACAAGACGTGCCTTATATCATACAATTTCACTTTTTTCATTTCGTTTTCGCATAAATACCCATTTGTATCCTACTGGCTTTACATCTTCAGGTGTACGGACTACAGGTCCAAAAACTTTTACATCTTCAGGTGTACGGACTACAGGTCCAAAAACTTTTCGTTTGTTCAAGCGAGTTTAACTCTGCCCTCATTGCGTCTTTCCATTTTGGCCAATCATTTCTTTGTCGACATTCATTAACAGACCTTGGTTCTTGATCCTCATTATCATTCATCATATTTAGCGCTACATGTATGCAAATTTATCGTCAACTAATTTTCTTTTCCAGCTGCTTATTTTCTCCCCCTAATGTTGGGAAATCTGATTCATCAAAATGACAATCAGCAAATCGAGCCGTAAATAAATCGTCAGTCAATGGCTCTAAATACTTTATTATCGATGGAGACTCGAATCCAACATATATTCCCAACTTCCTTTGAGGACCCATCTTAGTGCGTTGTGGTGGAGCAATTGGAACATATACCGCACATCCAAAAAATTTTAGATGGGAAATATTTGGTTCCTGACCAAAAACCAAGTGTAATGGGGAGAATTTATGATAACTTGTTGGCCTTATGCGAATAAGTGCTGCTGCGTGCAAAATAGCATGTCCCCAACAAGAAATAGGAAGTTTTGATCTCATAAGTAAAGGTCTTGCAATTAACTGCAGACGTTTAATAAACGATTCTGCTAGACCGTTTTGTGTATGAACATGTGCTACAGGATGTTCAGCATCAACTCGAATAGACATACAATAGTCATTGAACGTTTTGGAAGTAAATTCACCCGCATTATCAAGGCGTATCTTCTTCATTGGATAATCAGGAAAATGTGCTCGTATTCTAATCAATTGAGCAAGCAATCTCGCAAACGCCAGGTTGCGAGTTGATAACAAAGATACATGTGACCACCTGGTTGATGCATCAATTAAAACCATAAAATATCTAAATGGTCCACACGACGGGTGTATTGGTCCACAAATATTGCCTTGAATACGTTCCAAAAACGTAAGAGATTCACTTCCTATTTTTGCTTATAAACAAGCAGCACATGAGAAATCATTCGATTGAAGAATCTGCTGGCTCTTCAATGGATGACCACACGAATTCTCAATTATCTTTCTCATCATAATTGATCCAGGATGGCCCAACCGGTCATGCCAAATAACAAACTTATTTTGATTCGCAAACTTCTGGTTTACGATAACATGTGTTTCAATAGTAGATATATGCGTGTAGTACAAACCGGAGGAAAATGCAGGCAATTTTTCCAATATATATTTGTTACCAGATATTGTATTAGTGATGTAAAGATACTCAATATTGCCATCACTTGTTGTCTCAATATGATATCCATTTCGGTGGATATCTTTGAAGCTTAGTAAATTTCTTTGAGACTTAGTAGAATATAATACTTCATCAATATAAAATTGCGTTCCTCCAGGTAACAATATATTAGCTCTGCCGAAGCCTTCAATTAATTTTGCACTACCCGATATAGTATTAACATTGGCTTCTTGCATTACTAAATAAAAAAAATATTTTTTATTCTTGAGAATGGTGTGAGTTGTTGCACTATCAGCGAGACATATATCTTCATTATTGATGTTGTTGCTGATCGAGTAAATACTCATTCTTTTCATAAATAAATGATTCATTGATGAAAACTACACATTTAATATTTATTTTAAAAACTACTAAAAATAAGATTTATAAAATTGATTATGAACACTTTCATCTCTAATCAAGTGATCATTTTTTTTTTCAATCAGGATCAGCAAAGAAATCAACAATATCTAAATGAGTGTCATCAAATCGGTCATGATCAGAATCGCCTTCTTCAAAAGCAAAATTTGTTTCTATTTTCTTTCTTTTACTTTTTAGCGATTCTTGGTAAAGGTCTACAAGATGCTTTGGTGTACGACAGGTACATGACCAATGACCTTTACCACCACAACGATAGCATAAATTTTTCACAAATTTGCTATTTTGGCCACTTTCATGTTTCTCTTCATTATTTTTCCACTTCTGGTGGAAAGATGTAGTTTTTGAATAACCACCACGATTTCCATAACCATATCCACGACCACGTCCACGTCCATGATTTCTTTAATGATTAAAATAGTTATGTGCTGCTACTTTCACTTCAGGGAATGTAGCAGAACTAGTTGGACGAGACTTATGATTAAAATAATTATATATTGCTCAACACATTCACTTCAGGGAATGGAGTATAGTTATTTGCACATATGAATTTATATATTGCTCAACACATTCACTTCAGGGAATGGAGTATAGTTATTTGCATCAAAATGAATTTCAATATCTATCGCCCAAGAAAAATAATTTTTCCTCGTAATATCAAGAGTCACAAAGTCAAGTTTTTTTAAGATTCATCAATATAATACTATTATCAAAGTATAAATGAATAACATAACACAATCATTCAACTTCTTAAAATATTTTCAACATGATAGGATTATTCAAAAGAATAATACTAATCAAATATATGCACATATACATATGTCTTCTTTCCAAATATCAAGAGAATTATTGCATATTTCTATTTTTGTTAAATATTGAAATATACGTACCTTTTCTTTACCTTTTCTTCTTACTTTGTTTTAAAAATCTTGTCCATCAATTTTCTTTACAAACTCATAATAACTCACGAAAATCTTTCAATGGATTTTACATCATACGTTGAGTACCCCATGTATATCTTTAGCCAAATTTCAAAATGATTAACACCTTGAGACGGATCGTGCTGATAACGTATTATGAAATAACCCCAAATATTATGAAATATATACAAATATTCTAAAGTAGAGAGACTAGAAAATTAAGAAGAGAATTCTTTCTTTTATTTTGGTGTATTTCTCAATACAATGGCAAAGCCTATTTATAGGCACAAAACAAGATCAAATATTGATTACAAAATGAGGTAATGGAATTGTAGGTGAATCCACTAAATGAGATATTCGAATTGTAGGTGAATCCACTAAATTATGTATTGGAGTTGTATGGACATTCACTTAATGAATTATTCATAACAAAATCATCCATACAAGCTCAATAAATCCATTATTGTGGTGGCAGCCACTTCCCATCAACTTTAAGAATAAATTATCTTTGGCCTAGAGATTTTTGTTATTAAGAATTCCCCTCTCTAAATACTAAAAATATCAAGCTTTGTCCATGCCTCTGGACAAAACATCCGGACTCCATCTGATTAGTGATTATGTCTACTTATATACCAGTTCAAAGCTCAGCCAGACGGGAATATATATTATTGCCAGCTTACCACATGCATTTAATGAGAATTTTAAAAAAATAATACGAAATTAAATTGAAATTAAAAAAATAATACACAAAAAATAGTGCTCAGATAATAGCACATTCCGCTTTTCGTGCATTTTTGAATTTTGACTTGAACATATATATTGTAGGTTTTCATATAGACTTTGTAACCACACAAGAATAGACTCATTCCGATACCCGAGTGAAAAAATATAACAAGTAAAAAATGACGCATTAGAGTAATTTTTAAAGAAAATAATAACGTTGTCTATGTTACCGGCTCATTTTTCTCCCTTTTTCCTTCAATTTTGAGTTTTGACTTGAACACATAAATTGTAGATTTTCATATAAACTTTGTAACCACACAAGAATAGACTCATTTCGATATCTTAGTGAAGGAATATGACAAGTAAAGAAAGACACACATATACGAATTTTTCAGAAAAAAATATTTTGTTGTCGTCTTCGGGATGATTTTTCGATCTTTTTTGTACATTTTCAGGCTTCGACTTCAACACAAAAAATGTAGATTGACTCACAAAGTTTGTAACGGTATGAGAATTGATTCATTTCAATATCCGAATGAAAAAATACAACATGTTAAAACGGAACGGATTTTTCCGAAAAAAATATTTGTTCGTCATCTTCGGGATGATTTTTCGACCTTTTTTGTATATTTTCAGGCTTCGACTTTAACACAAAAAATGTAGATTGACTCACAAAGTTTGTAATGGTGTAAGAATTGATTCATTTTGATATCCGGATGAAAAAATACAACATATTAAAACGGAACGAATTTTTCGGAAAAAAATATTTTTCATCATCTTCGGGATGGTTTTTCGACATTTTTTGTACATTTTCAAGCTTCGACTTCAACACTAAAAATGTAGATTAACATATTGTATATTTTCACCCGAATATCGAAATGAATTAATTCTTATACCGTTACAAATTTTGTGTATATTTTCACCCGAATATCAAAATGAATCAATTCTTATACCGTTACAAATTTTGTGAGTCAATCTATATTTTTAGTGTTGAAGTCGAAGCCTGAAAATGTACAAAAAATGTCGAAAAACCATCCTGAAGATGATGAAAAAAAAAAATTCCGAAAATTCCGTTCCGTTTTAATATGTTGTATTTTTTCATTCGGATATCGAAATGAATCAATTCTTACACCATTACAAACTTTGTAAGTCAATCTACATTTTTTGTATTGAAGTCGAAGCCTGAAAATGTACAAAAAAAGGTCGAAAAATCATCCCGAAGATGACGAAAAAATATTTTTTTCGAAAAAAATCTATTCCGTTGTAACATGTTGTATTTTTTCACTCGGATATTTAAATGAATCAATTCTCATACCGTTACAAACTTTGTGAGTCAATTTATATTTTTTGTGTTGAAGTCGAAGCCTGAAAATGTACAAAAAATGTCGAAAAATCATCCCGAAGACGACAACAAAATATTTTTTTCTGAAAAATTCGTATATGTGTGTCTTTTTTTACTTGTCATATTCCTTCACTAAGATATCGAAATGGGTCTATTCTTGTGTGGTTACAAAGTTTATATGAAAATCTACAATTTATGTGTTCAAGTCAAAACTCAAAATTGAACGAAAAAGGGAGAAAAATGAACCGGAAACATAGACAACGTTATTATTTTCTTTAAAAAATTACTCTAATGCGTCATTTTTTACTTGTTATCTTTCTTCACTCGGGTATCGGAATGAGTCTATTCTTGTGAGTTATAAAGTCTATATGAAAATCTACAATTTATATGTTCAAGTCAAAATTCAAAAATGCACGAAAAAAAAAGAAAAATGAGCGGGAAATAAGGGGAAAAAAAAAGATAAATAACAAAAAAAAACAAAAAAATAAATAAATATTGGCCATTCCGCGCTGAGTCAGCGCGGAATGGGACTCAGCGCGAAATGGGCCAAATTTATTAAAAATAAATAAAAATTGGGCTATTCCGCGCTCGGGCAGCGCGGAATGTCAGTTGGTCGGTTGATCGACTGCCATTCCGCGCTGACGTGGCGCGGAATGCCTTTTAATTTAAAAAAAAAATCTATTCCGCGCTGACGTGGCGCGAAATCGGGCAGATTCCGCTTTGATATGGTGCGGAATGTGTTATTATCTGAACACTATTTTTTTGTGTATTATTTTCTTAATTTCAATTTAATTTCATATTATTTTTTTAAAATTCTTCGCATTTAATTGATCATGTCTTAGGGACTTTCTGTCTCTAGACATTTCAATCTATTATATGGTGCGAGAAACATAATTCACAATACGTAAATTGTTGTCACATATCAGGACTTGAATTTTCACGACTCTCTAATTATCACCTGCATCTAGGTAACTAGGAAAGCAACCTTAGAGAGATTTGGTAATGGTGGTAGACTATTATTATTGATTGGCATCAAAAGTGGGTCATGTTGCAGGTATTACTTGGACTTGAACATGCTAAAGAAGAAAAGTTTGGAGACAAAATAAGTCCTAGTGGTAGGTAAATCAAGAAAAAGTGCCTTGATTAGTCTTATCAAAACAATAAAATAACAATAATAAAAAGGCCCTGATTAGCTAAATATAGGCTTTTAAAGGCGTACATTCGCTTAGGCTTTGTAAAAGAACTATGAAGTAATTCTATGATGGACATAGAGTATTGCTCTCAATTTATTTTTTATTATATAAATATTTGAAGTGGGGTGGTTTATATAAGGTAGATGAGTATGAAAGTCATTCCACTTATTTTAAATGTGTAATGTAAAATAAATCGAGAGCAACACTCCCAATCCACTTTAAAATTTTTCAGAATTATGGAAGCTAGAAAATCAATTAAATCATTGAATACTTGATTTGAGTATGACCATTAAAGTTATTTTGACCTTGATTTGTTAATATAGCAATTCAGGTTTGAAAATTCTCGACTTGAATAATAAAATATCATTAAATATGTGAAAATAGATCAATTACTCGAGTTCGATCGTGTTCGATTTATTAACAATCAAATCAAATTCAAATTTTTAAACTCAATCATGATTTAGACAAGATTTTTTACTCATAGATAGTATAAACCTTGTTATTAAGAGTACATTTTCTTTTTTTTCAATTCAAGACAGAGGGGGATACCCCAAATATTTAGTCCGACAAACTCAGATTGATAGTCATAATTTTGAGCTATAAAGACACTAACTAGCTCCATAAACGATGGAAGAGCAACAACTTGTGGCAGCCAAGATTTGAACTCAGGACCTCCCACACAAAGTGGGAGGTAGATACCACTAGATCAAGATTTTTTACTCATAAATAGTACAAACCTTGCCATTAAGAGTATATTTTCTGACATGGTTTGAAATAAGTTAAAATTTTGTTTATTTATAAAAAAAATCCATAAATTTTGTTTATTGATTAAATTTAAGATTATTCTTAGAAGTTCAAAGATTCAAATCTTGACACCATTAGAATTAACATGTAGTGCAAAGGCAAATAAAGTTCATATATATTATATATGGGTAATTATTTGGGGAGTTGGTAAAAACACTCCACATTATTTTAAAAGCACTCCACATCTTTTTTAAAATAACTAAGTTGACTATAATGCTCCTCAATGTATCATATAGAATTATTATTAATATTAAAGGTGAACTGAATAATCCTTTTTAAATAAACTTTGAACAACATTTTTTAATTCTTTTTTGTGAAAATAATACCAATTAAACTTGCGTTTATTCTCAAGCATCTTTTAGAAAATAAAAAACAATCTACTTTTCATCAGTGCAATAAGACTAACCATCTTGTCATGAATATTCATATCACGATATGATTTTATCGAACTTGTTAAATGATGTGTTGCTCATTTGCTCCAATAGTAAATATAAGAATTTCTTTTTTAAATATTGAATATTAATATAACATCAAAAGCCTAACTACTACAAAAAAAGTAAAAATAATAGTCAGATCATATTACACTGAGTTAGTATTGATGAACTCAATATGTCCACGTCTAGAATAATACCTACTTTATTTTTTGTTAAATTTAATGAAAAAAATTGTCAATTTTATTCAAAATAAAATAACATTTATCCTAATTTGGTTCTAAATAAATAAGTAAAAGTTTTAATCATATCTACGAACTTTTTTTACTTATTATTTACGATGGTTATCTGTCACATTCAAATTTTAAAATTATGAACGATCAAATTTTGCATATTTATTCTACATTCAGTTAGAAAAGTGGTACTATAACACTAGTTTGTCAAAGAAAATGATAAGAATTACTTTAATAGATTAAAGGACATTTTTTGTCTATGTGGTGAAATTTAAATAGAAGTGGAGTGTATCTAACAAAATGTGGAATACATTTATCAATTCTAAATTAATTGTGATTATGTCAAAATATGAATTCTAAAATTCTCCAAAATCATTAGATCCGATGTTTGTAAGTACTTCATCAAACTGATAAAATCGATTGAACCTAACATATGTAACTTCTTTGACAAAAGATGCTGGATGTACCCATGTGTAATAATTTCTAGAGTTAGTAGTATTCTTCATGGTGTAAAGTACACATTTGTTGGATGATGTGATGTTACAAAGAAAATTTGAGAATGATGCTACTAAAGAAGGATAACCCTTTAAATTATTGTTTTAATTAATGGATCTTGATTCAGGATAAATATCTTATATCCAACTTATTAAGATATTCCTGATAAAGGTCGAGAGCTTCAACCGAATCAGACCCTCAAAGGAATTGCTTCCATCGATCCAATATATCGTCTCCAATAACACATGTGGCTCAATGAACAATTACATGCAAAAGATATAGAAATAAGACCATTTCACTCGAGACCAATGTGCATGTACAAATGTTGCAAGGCTTTCTTCTTTAAGCTCTTAGAATTATAAGATCAAAGGATTTAAAATTTAAAAACAAAAAAAAAAAAGAATGGATAACCAAAAAAAATCCCTCTGTAAAAATTTTGCCCTCATTTATATTAGAGACATTTAGTTTGTACTAGAATCAAGAATCAAAGGAGACGAGGGGGGCAATGACCTCCTGCTTCGACTGCCAGTCGACGCCACGAGGGGAGGAGAACACGAAGAAGACGACGAGTTGGAAGAAGAATTAGAGAACCTTTTTGAGTGGATTGTGAGTTTCTTCTTCTCTACATCACAAACCTTGTCTTGTATTTTGTGGTGGCCAACTTTTGTTGAGTTTAAGTTTGCTGGAATTATACATTTGCAGAAGAAACCTAAGAGAGCAAACACATCATCCTTAGCAAAAGAATGTGACAAAATGAATGTAGTTAAGCATATGATGTTCGACTCCCGGGATTTCAAGTCCCGAGTAATCACAACCATCTGTTTTAGGTGGATCCTATGTGAATCTCCCACATGAATATTTATGATTGTCTTCATTGCGGCTATAGAGAATGGCTCGTGACAAACATTCTATGGCAAGATAGAGATGAATTAACCTTCTCATTACAACATTCATTAGTAGTTAGGTTTAGCCATGATTATAGTGATGACGCAGGTGTAACTATACTTATCTCCGTGCTTTCTATGTCCCAAATGTATTGTTTTGCAATTTTTAGACTAATACTTCAATTTTTTAAATGAATATCTTTTTCTCGAAGACTGCACTAACTTTTTGCCACTACTTTTAAGGACAATAGTGCGAAAAGACACAAAATTTTCACTTTTTCGACTTTCATCTAAAATATTGTGCTAGGTCAGATTTTGATATATGAGAGTTATTTGGGTTGGGAATTTCATTTATCACAAGCAAATAGTCAAAAAACGGAAAACAATTCCTTACTGAGCATTCCACATAAAACAATGTAGACCATGCGACATAGCACATGCTGATGTGGCATTATCCCGATGGTTGGTATGAAATATCTAGATAAGATTTTTGTTTTTATAACCACAAAATAACTAAAACAACCTATGAAATTGTTTTATCAAACCAAGAAAAATAAATGGAAGTTTAGCACGTACCGATCCTAGCAAGGCGATTGACCCAATTGGGGATAGAATTTCCGGTGAGCTTAACGCAGGCGTCGTTGCAGAAATGGTTGCAGTTCTTGGTGATCAGATTATATGCATTTCCTCTGTATTTTTCTGAGAGTTTCTCCATCACTCCCCTCACCTCCCCAGGACTCATATCAGTCCATCCCATCAGAATTGATTTCCTGAATGTAAATCCATCGCAGTTTTTCGGCTCTGCCTCAAAAATCCCAGTTGTGGGATACTCATGAGCTCCAAATGCATACTCCACTCCATGAACTGCCATAAAATATATCCCATTTCACAAAAGTTTGCATAAACCACAATTTTTGGTAATTAGTTTGTGTAATTTTGTTTCGCACCCTTTATTTCAATTTGATATTTCATTTCGTATTTCATATTGAAAATGCATGTTAAGAGTGTTCTTAAGGTTTTAGGGACACCGAGCCGAGCCGAGCCGTGATATAATTACAATTATTCACATAAGATAGATCCCCACTCTGAGCTCTTGAAGTTTCCTAGAAATGACCCCAATAAAATAGAACGATGAAATAGACACTTTCCATACATCTCTCGTTTAATATACAAAAATGACACTCTAAATTATGCTTGCCATTAGAAATACAAGATAAAGGAATTTTTTTTGCTTAGATGAGGTTTTGTCAAACCGATTAATCATGTTATACATTTTGCCTTGTGACCGGTCATTCATCTTGGAGTGTGCAACAATCACACGACAACTTCAATCACTCATATTGACCGACTTTAATTGAGTCCAAATTAGAATTTGTCATTTGAAATAGAAGATAAAGGAAACTTTTTGTCTAGACCGGGTATTGTCGAACTCAATTAATCGTGTTATTATATTTGACTTGTGACGGGTCTTGGAGTGTACACAATCACAAGACAACGGTAATTCGCCTCATTTTGACTGACTTGAATCACATCAATCCAGGTCCGGACCAGAATTTTCACGACATAAAATATTATATATATATATATATACTAAAATCCAACAAAAGTGGAACTTAGATCTGATTTGTGATTGAAGAAGAAGAACCAAAACATAAAATTGAGAATTCAAGAAGTGGGCACACTTAAAAGAAAAGATTAATGGGTATACCAACCTTGAACACCGGAATGGTAGACTCCAAGCCCAAGCCAATAAGCATAGCCATTAATGGAGGTAAGATCATACACATTCAGATGCACAGCCACCGATCCACGGCTACTTTTAACTGAAGTTTTCCGGCATAACATTGCCAAATCCTATCAAAAATCAAACAGAACAGAAAAAAGGATTCTTTCAATAAACCCTTCAAAAAACCAGCAGATTGGAGAAAAATCGAACTGAAAAAATCTTGAATTTCTTTTTATCGAAATTGAAGCCGGAATGAGAATATTTCGCCGGCGGCATACTAGCGACCGTATAATGGAAGCTTAAATAAAAAGGGTGGAAAATGAATTAGAGAGAAATAGGGGGAAAAGAGGAAGGTGATTGGTTGGAAAGTGAGCTGGGCTGGTGTGATCCAATTTTGTTCTTTTAAAATTTGAAAAAGGTCTTGTGTTCTTGGAGAAAGTAACGTACACTCATTATGAGGAGCAGTGGAGTGTATGTATATTCTATATTACTCTAATCTTGTTCTCATGGACCACTGTGGCTAAAAATACTTATATTATATACCAAGTGATATACAGTTACCAACAAGATTTAGCACAGTTGGTAGATAGCTGGGTTTCTTAAGCATATTGTCCAAAATTTGATCTCTGGTCGTGTGTATGAAAAAGATTTTGTTGAGAGAGACAAAACTCACTTGTTATCTCTACGCCTCGAAGAGATTAGTCTCGGGCTTTTGGTTGGGAAAAACTCTTGGTATAAACCAAAAAAAAGATATACAGTTAAAACATATCATGCACGGATACTCTAAAAATCATCTCGTGTAGTATTATACTCATATTCGATATGAATACTCTCGAATAGTGTGTTCAAAAAAAAATTGTGAAGTATTCGACACATTTTGAATACCATGCAGAGTTTTTTTTTTACGGTCTTTTGTTAAAAATTAAAAATTAAAAATAATAAAGAAATTTAAAAAACTAGACAAAATTTTATTTGTCTCAAGAAATCTATTCAATCAAACTTATTTTAAATATCATACATGCATATACATACACATATCCAGGGACGGAGCCAAGATTCGGAATTTGGGGGGGCGAATGAAAAATTCAGGGCAAAGCTTAATATTTTTAAATTTTGGGGGGGCAAAATGTCAAAAATTAAAAATTTATAGGGGGCAAATATCAAAAATTAAAAATTGTAGGGTAATTTTTATTTTTTTTTAAATTTGAGGGGGGGCGGGTGCCTCGTCATACCCGGGGCTTGGCTCCGTCCCTGCACATATCCTCAACGTATCGTATTTAGGATTTTGAAATTTACCGTTTTTCGTAGGCGTGCTATATCATGTCCATATTCTCATATCTCCATATACATGTATCATAGACGATAATCAATAATTTTATATATTATGTTGATCTGACATAATTTACGCCTTTTTATGTTTAACACTAGAATAAATATAAGCATTTCTCTTGGGATCATACTGCTTGTTTCTTTGATAGCGTGGTTAGAAGACTCTGGTTATTAGGGAGTCTCATCACTTTTAAACCTTGTGTACTTATTATAATTGTTTTTTGTAGATGATTATGTTGATTTGAAGTTATGGAGCTTCGACGAATAATTCGTTAGAAAGTTGTGATTATTAGGAGTCTTGGAATTTTAAAAATATGTGCGATTTTTGTATCGATGGACTTGATGTAGATAATTATAATTATATTGAACTTGTGATTTTGGAGCACCTACAGATGGCACATGAATCAGTCACAATTTTGTATTGAGTAGGGTCTTGTATATCTAGTATGTATATATTGGCCACCGTAATTTTTCTGAGATATAAAGTCTGACAATTTGAATTTCACACCAGAATTTCACTTAAAAGTTCAAAATAAATTTATTTTATTATCGTTACTAAACTTTATAAAAATAAGAATGCAGATTTCGTGATATCATATAATTGATTTGAAATTAAATATTTTTTTGGGGACATAAAAATTGAAAACATTTAAATTCAGTGATATTAGGTTTAAAATTATCTGGTGCTGGGGACACAGGTGGACCAAACTGTATCAATGATTCTGAAATTTCTTCGGTTGGTACCAGTTTGTTATTTTTTATTTTTTTTCTCAAACAAATAGTTGTTTTAATTCTGCCTCTATTTTTGGGGGATTGCGTTTGCTTGTACAAAAATAGTTTGAAACTTAAAAAGGACTTTTGAATTGACATGGCTCTTAGGTATATACATGTTTATTCTATAATATACTTGATATATATATATATATATATATTCGGAGGCTAGACGTATGTTCGATGGTTGGACATTTGACAAAGTGTTCAATACTTCGTTTAATCTATAGTTAATTATTTGGAAAAAATTGGACATTTGCCCTACATTCAGCGATTCAACTTACTTTCACCAATTATTGCATCTAATAAATCGATATACCTGATGACATTTTTCTATGAGAATTTGGATGTTTCAATTCTCAAGTGATGATTAGATATAATTTTATTTGGATTACTCAAATTATTTCCAAAATCCTGGTTTTACCATTTTGACTAGATTGCTTATGGTACCTACTTCAGTTATATTCCATAAGTGCACAGTAAGTCTGATTTAAAATATGAAAACAATAACCATAACCATGTGAGATTGCACGCACAACTTTATTATAGAGGGAACTTGTGAGATAAAATTTGACTACAAAATTAGTTCCACAATTTAGCAAAATTATTTCTGGTAATATTATTTGATCTATTTATAGTGGGATACATGCAATCGGGTCGGATTCAAATTTGCATTTTTACTGCATCACAAAATTTGCCAAATGGAATTTGATACGAAACAAATTCAATTTAAAATTCAATGTGAGTGGTTTTTAGAAAGTTTCGAGACTCTAAATTTTGATACAATCATAATTATTGATTTCAAATTTATACATAATTAATCACGTCACATAACTAATTACGATCAATCAAAATTTGAAGTCCCGAGAGCTGCCACTTCGTATAATATGAATTAATTTATTTTTAAGATTTCAAAACCGTGCACAATTCTCTCTCCCCATCTCTTTCTAAATCATAGTCTTCTTTTTTATTCTATTTTCCTCTGCCGGCAATGGATTGGTGAAGCAATCGTTTTCTTCACCACTGTTACCACCACCATCGTCGGCGGGTTGGGTTGGAGCACCCTTCTTCAACTTGTACATCACATTTTCAAATCTGACGAGACGACTATGGATCTAACGAGATGAAGACGGGTGATATATAAGTTTTTATATAGCGTTTTAGATATTTTGTTTAATATTTTATTTTCTCTCTCGTATGAGAGTTTGCTTTCTCTCTCGAATGAGAGTTTCATCTCCCCTTGAATAGGAGTTGCACAAGAATTTTCTTGTATTCGGTTGTGAGTTCTTAAGATTTGTTATCTTCAAAAACTTGATAGTTAGTGTTTCAGATGTTCTTACTACATTGTTTGAGTCGATATGAATTGTATTGTTCCAGGCGTTGTAAACTTTCGATTGAATGATATATAAGACCGATTTTTCTTCAAAAAAAAAATTAATTTATTTTAGATTTTGTATGATTTAATTCTTGTTTGAAGTAAAATAAGTCTGCCACCTAAACTTTACTTGAGATTGGGCCGAAAGTACAAACTTAACAAGAAACATATTCCATTTGTAGCCCATTTATTTCACGTGGACCCGTCACTACTCCCGATTCAAGGCCCAATGCTAAACCACCATGAACTATGAAGTAATGCTTCCTACATAAGAAATCCAACAATATAAACCATGATAACCAAAAACAAATGCAAAAGTAACAAAAATGTTAAACACGAGGTACACAATTTTGGAATATAAAATCTAAGCGAACATATGAAGAAGAATTGTACCTGGCTAACTCCACTTTGTAATGTAAATTGACAAAAAATCATCTCTCACTGTATATATAAAGACGTATTAGGCATTAGTTGTACTGATAAACCAATTAAACTTTTTTCGGTGATACTAATGGTTGATTTTTCAGTAACTGCTGCCCCTATGCCATTCTCTAATTTTGTCTGTGTTCTTGAGAAGGGATCATATATATTGTATTGTGCTTGCCTAGAGCACAATCGATGGGCACTCAAATGATGCAAAGACGAAATCAAGGCATTTGTCAGCAATGCAACTTGCTAAGGGCCTGAAAAAGGGTGATTAACATCCTTAGTATCACCAGTTATCTTGCCATATCAAGAGTGGTAAAGACATCAAAGAGCGACATATGACATTTTCCCATCATAGTAAGTGTCTCTTTATTGATGTTGTTGAATAATTTGTTAGGATTATGCTCTCAGATGCCAAAGAGGATAGGATGATAGGGCATCTTACTTGTAAATGATTTATTCTCGTTTAATAATAAAAGACATTGTTTTGTTTTCACTTAAATCTTATATGCCATAGAGGATAGAATGATTGGACATCTCCCTTGTAAATGACTTATTCTCGTTTAATAATAAAAGACATTGTTTTGTTTTCACTTAAATCTTATCTGCATTTATAAGTAGTGTAAAACGTTTTGTCCATGTTTTTAGTGCAATCTCTCTGCTTCCTGTGGGATAGGAAGATTGGCACTAGAGAGATTGATCTTGATTACTTAAACTTGTTCGCAAGTGATATGAAGTCTTTAATAGACAAATAAAGACTTCGAATACTTGTACAATCTGAGCTTTGACATAGGAGTGTCAGTCGAACATCATGTGATGGTAGAAACTTAAGATTGTAGGCATATCAGTGGAACTGATATGCTCGAACACGACTCGCATCAGTTCTGTCACATGGGTTTTCATTCTGTGACTGTCAATGACAGAACTGATTATTCGTAATAGGTATAAGTGAACCTATGACCTGAAGTATCAGGCTGAAGATACACTTGTGACGTCAAGTCTGTCACTAGAGTAGTTAGGCCCAATTCACCCGTTGGTGGGGTCGACCTCGAAATGCGGCTTGATAGGCAAGTGATGGTCTTAGATGATAACTAATATGAGATTTGTTCTCTCATAAGTGAATGAGTAAGTGTCCTATGTGATTATAGATAATAGAGATTAAAGTCTTTGGCCAAAGCAAAAGTGACGATTGTGCGAGGCACTAAATCGAACTCAATGATCTCGTATTATTATAATTAATACATATGGTCATGTTCAGTGATTTTGACATCACCGTTACTCTCACTTGACTCGGACACGAGAACAAAGGGTTTACGTATATGGAATTTACGATTGGAAAGTTGTGGAATGATCCGTTCATTCGATTTCGTTTGGGCTGCGAAGTGGGCCACGGGACTGACTGGCTAGATGTTACCCACTTCCTTTGGATTCCTTTGATTGCCAAACGAAACGAGCCTAAAGAGTCGAGCTAAAGGATTTATAAAGAAAAATAAAAGGGTTTTCTATTTGGAACTATGATATTTAATTTATAGGATAAATTAAATGTGATTAATCAATTGCTCATTAGATGAGATAATTAATTATAAAGATAAGATTAACTATTAATTAATTTCTCAAGAAAATAAATTAATGAATTAATTTATTTAATTAATTTGGTTATTTAATTAATTAATTTATTTATTGGATATAATATTAATTAAATAATAGAAAATTAATTAAAATAAGAGACGAGCCGGGCCAAATAAAGTGGGTCCGTTTGGACGCCTCCTATGGCCGAGTTGGGCGTCCACTTGGATGCCCAACATGTGCTCTTAACTCTTGTCTTGGTCAATAAGTCAAGCGATATTAAATACATCACTTAAAAGACTTTTGACCTAGATGAATGAATAATTGATACAACTCTCCTAGAAAGAAAAAGAAAAACTCCTCCCTCTCTCCTAAAAACACCCTAGCCGTTGGTCAACAAGGAAGAAAAGGGAAAAAAATTCGTCAATCAATCCGCGTGATAATTTAGAGACAACGTGTGTTTGTTGTTCGAATCAAACTTCAAGGAATTAGAGAAGAGTGGATCGCACGAGGATTGAAGACTTCAAGACTTCAACAAATCGAAATTTGGAGGAAGGATAGAGTTCTCCAACCACTTCGCTTCAACGGGTAAGTTTTAGCAAGTTTTATGATTCATGTATGCAAATCGAGATGACACTATGTGTTATTTAATTTCCGCTGCACAATTTTTTGCGAAACCCAACATCATTCTCATTGTTTTCGTATGAAAATATGCAATATATGTGAGAGTTTTTCATTTTAAAGTGGCAAAACACTAACACCCACGTAGTATAAATGAGAGTTTTTCTCTGTCTCTACATCTTTCTGTACTAAGTGTATTTAACATGAACAATGAAGGGAAAGATGTGAGCTTCACTATCTTTCTTGTATAATTAAATTAGACTCCTAAATAGAACTTAACTAGAATGATTTCGCATCTTTTCTCCACTCAAATAGACACTCAAAACTCATAATTCCTTTTGCTTTCTCTAAAGTCTAGTTTTTTTTTTTGATTCCGAAAGGGGGGATACCCAACAATTCATAAACTAACCCGACAAACCCGGGTTAATAGTCACAAAATGAGGCCAAGTAATGCCTGCTCTATCATTGTCTAGTAGGTGATAGGTATGTGAGTGTGGTACATTCGTGTGGTGCATGTGGGTGTGAATGCCCATTTTAGCTAGAGCATCAGCTACTTGATTTGCTTCCCGCCAAACCATTTGAAACGAGACATCCTAGTCTCTACCCTGTACACTACGAATGCGAGAGATCACATCAAAATGGTGATGCTCCATGGAGGCGTCCATAATGCTATTAAGTGCAGTCCGACAGTCTGATTCAACGATTAATTTCTTTGTCCCTGTGGCCCACGCCATCTCTAGTCCCAATACAATGGCACGCATCTCAGCCTCCAATGACGAACACGGGTCAATGCGACCACTGAACCCCCTTAGCCATGTTCCATGCTCGTCCCGAAGAGTACCCCCGACCCCTGCCTGGCCAGTTTCGGTTACCGCCGCATCCACATTTAGTTTAGTGTAACCAAATGTCGGTTTTTTCCAGCCCGTGTGTACCTGTAGGTGCATCACGTCCGGATCAAAGTTAAGGGAATGAATGGTACCGTCAATTCTTTTGTGTAACACATCTAGTTCTGCCATAGGAACTGTCGCTCGGATTCCATGCGTCACCTCATTCCGAACCTGCCAAATAAAAGACAAAGTCTCAGTGAAGGCTATATCCCATTTTTCACACCAGTCATACCTGTTCATCTTGTGAGATAAATTCCAGTCGAGCCAGTCTTCTACTGAACCTGGAAAGAGAACATTATGACAATCAAGATGAACAAGTTGTAACCAAAATTTTCTGGCCCACTGACAATCCCGAATAACATGTAAGGGAGTATCCGAGGCAAGCCCACAAATAGGGCACCCATCCGAAGACACAATTCCGCGCGCCTTTAGCACCGATTGAGTAATTACTTTGTTATGTCGGAGTAACCAAAGGAACATTCGACGTCGGTGTGCCCCTGGGACTTTCCAGAGTTTCAGCCACTGTTTGGAATTCTCCATTCGCACGTGACCTTCTAGAGTTTCGTAAGCACTTTTACAACTATACTTCCCATCCGGGGAGAATCTCCACCGTGGCATATCTTTCTGCTCCGATCCCGCTGCCAAATCTATACCCTGCAATTGAGTCTTAACAGTGTTGGGTAACCCCTGTAGACTGTCCCAATCCCAGCCAACCCCCGGAATCCAATACTGAGCAATAGTCCGAGATAAATCCTCAGATGGAATCGGTTGTCGACAGTGAATAGCTAACGGGTCCTCCCCTAGTCAGACATCTTCCCAAAATCTGACCCGAGTCCCATCTCCCATGATCCACCGAGTACCCAATTGAAGTAGAGGAAAAGTCGACTGAATACTCCGCCAAGTGGGAGAGGTCGCGTTTCTCGCCCGAGCACGCTGCCTCAGAACATATTTGTGTTTAAACACTTGAATCCACAAGCTATCGTCATCTCGAAGTAGCTGCCATCCCAACTTCCCGAGGAGGGCTAGGTTCATGGTTCGGGTCTTTCTCAACCCCTCTCTAAAGTCTAGTTATGCACGATCAATAAGTAGCTAGTTCCAATTTTCAAAAATACTACTAATTTTTAGAGAGTTTTGAAACTTGAAACTAAGTTCAACTACCAATATTGATTCCTTTAAATTATTTTCAGGTTGTTAATCTCAACCTTTAATTTGATTGACTTTACCAAATGTATTAAAAATAAATGGATCAACTCGCTCTCAACTTGAAAGTCTTAATTATTTTCAAACAAAAATTGAATTTTTAGCCAAAGCAAATGCAACTAGTTCAAGTATTGGTTAAAAAACAGACCGTATTGTATCAAACCGGTCGTAAGCTTAATCAAGCTCAATTCATTCAATTTTGTTGACAATCCTAAACATTTTTATAATGAAGGTAATGTTACCCTCAAACTCGGTATAGTCGACTTCATTGATAGTCCTAATTAGGAGTAAAAAAAAAAGATGAAGGAGTAGAAGTGGGCTTGTTAGGGTTGGTCCAAATACACAAAAGTCCAAAACGAGTTAAATTGGATCATGATCTTGTGGATTAAATTTTTTGGCCCAACAATAGCTAGGAGGTACTTTCTTCCAATTAGTAAGAAATTAGGGGCCATAGTATAAATAACAATATTTGGAGAGAGATGTGGTTTTTATTAGGGTTTTGAACATCATTCTGTTCCAGACAATTTCCTCTATTTCCCTCCGTCGCATCTGCCCTCTCATGTACGTGTATATATATATCTATGTATTACTTTTGATTTTCATCAACTAATTGTTAATCCTTTGAGTTTTGTCTTATTAATAGAAAAAAATCAATCATGGCCGCTGAAGAGGCGGCGCCGGCGGCTCTGAATTACATACCGGAGGTGGTGTTGAAGAAGAGGAAGAACAATGAGGAGTGGGCAATCAGAAGAAAACTGCAGTTACAAGAGAGGGCTAAACGTCACAAGTCTACTAATAATCTTTTCATCAAGAAACCCGAGCAATTCATTCGAGAATACCGCGATAAAGTAATGAATTTTCTAGTTAATTTTTGTTCTACATACATGTTTTTGCCTAAAGTTTCGTTTTACTTCCTTATTATCTGTTTTTGGCTAGGAAATATTTGGGTTTGCTTCTGTGTTTTTATATTTTGTGCTTCTTTTTATGCTATATTGATTTGAATGAGGAAAATGAAATGGAAATAGAAAAGTGTCTGATAAACATTGCAGTGAGGAAAACATGAGCTAAGTTTGAGATGCTGGGAATTGATTTGCTTACCGTTGATGTGTTGCATAGATTAGAAGATACTTTCAAATGTTTACGAGATTTGACGTGGAAGAGCCTTTATTATTCCTAGCAATTAATTGGAAGTGTCTTATTACCCTCCTATTCGTGTCGCTCATTCAAAAATGTTCTTGTGGCTATCAAGACGATTCCCTCAAAATAGATGCTGTATATCAGTACTAGTAAATCAATTATTGAACCTAATGGCTACATGTGCTTTATTTTTTAAAAACATCATCTTCTTATGTATATAGAGATGATCGATAGTTTTCTCTTCATATTATTTTGTGAATACCAACTTTTGTATTATGCACTGGTTAGATTTTGAAATGTTGTGACAGCTGGATTATTGGGGGTCAGATTTATGTGTTCACTCATAATATTGGAATTGTCTCACTCTATGCTATTTTTCTTGTGATATAAGAGTGATGTCTTGTGGGCTTTTTCAAGATTCTATATGTAAAGAAAGGGCCTTTATGTGAATAATGGTTTATGTATGTCTGAGACCTTTTGGGAAAATATTGTGTATGCATGATCAAGAGGGAAATCAGGCACATAACTTTTCTTATATATTTTGTTTCTTTATTTTCAAGTTTGACGTCTATTTGCCTTTGCTCGAGCTTGTTTGTGACGATACTTTTTGTTATGAGAAATCTCCAAAATGTATTCATTTATATCTCTAGATGCAAAGTTACATGTAGCTGTACAAAGTAAATTTTCCTGAACTATTTGGTAATGGCTGAATGACTAAGCATTTCTTATATGTGTTGTGCGTCCAGGAGTTGGACCTCATTCAAATGAAGAGTAGAGTAAAACTAAAGAGACGAGCATCAGCAACACCAGATTCCAAGCTCCTATTCGTCATACGCATAGGAGGGTGAGTTCAAATTACCTTTTCCCTTGCTGCTTGCTTGTTTTTTTAATTTTACTAATTTCTTATTATTATTTTTTGTGTTTTCAGAAAAAATGACATGCATCCAAAAAGCCGAAAGATTCTGTACTCTTTGAGATTGAGGAAAATACTCACTGGGGTGTTTGTAGAGGCAAATGAAGGAGTTATGGAGAGGTTGAAAAAAGTGGAGCCTTATGTAACTTATGGGTACGTCGAGTTATTTTTCTTTTTTATGGTCACTATTTACTACTTTTAATTTAATTGTAAGCTCATAAGTCGACCTTGCTTTGTTGCTTCACTCAAAGCTAGCTATCTTTAACATTCTCTGTTTGAAAATGTTTTCTGGTTGTGTTACACATTAACACACACAACCATATAGCCGAGTGAAGAAAATGTGCAGTTGGAAGAGTAAAGTAATTACTCTCCATGCCCCAAACTTATGAACAAATTTACTGCTTGTAAATGATTCATTTCTAAAATTGGAATTTTCATGAAAATGTCGTCTCACATAAGTTCTATGAATATGCCGTCGGCATTGTACTTATATAACATAATGTTAAATCTCCTTTTACATCTTTCAGTTCCCCTGTGAAATTACGAAAGTAACTATCTATCTCTGGGTTGCCAACATATTTCGTTTATTGTAGTTCTCCCAATGTCAAGAATGTGAAGGACTTGATTTACAAGAAAGGTATCGTGAAAGTTGGCAAGGATAGGGTTCCTTTGACCGACAATAACGTTGTCGAACAGGTAAGACAAAAGACTTACAATTTATGCCTAAGTTGATTTTACTGCTCAAGACTTCTTATCGTGCGATGTCATTCTCTTTTCCTAGGAATTGGGTCAACATGACATCATATGCCTGGAAGACATTGTGAATGAAATTGCCACTGTTGGTCCACATTTTAAGGATGTAACCAATTTTCTCTGCCCGTTTTCGCTGAACAATCCAGAAAAGGCGTTGCATGGTAAGAGGAGACGGTTTGAAGATGGAGGAGACTCTGGAAATCGTAAGGATCGCATTAATGAGTTGCTCAGCAAAATGAATTAGAAGCATAAGAAAAAGTAGATCTTGTAAAAGATTAATATTTTGTTGTTAACGTTATCTTGAACGTGGAAATGAATTTTGGATTTTGTTAGGCTTTTATTGTATGGTTCCATCCCGCAATTAAGAAATGGTGTTTCTTTTTGGTGTAATTTTTATATATTCGGCTTGATACCGATAAACGAAGGCCCCCTTGTTAAGGTTGCTACTAATTTCCCATGCATGCATCCTCTCTCTTGTTACGGCTGTGACTAGTTTCTCATTGATTCTTAGTAAAATTAGTATCATTCGTTTATGGTGGATCTCGAATTGGTCTCTATACATGAATCATCGTAATTATTTTGCAGCTCAGATATTCAAGATCTCAAAAGAATGACCTGGGACCGAGGGTTCTAGCATGTATTATTGATTTGTGGTATCGACATAAGTTTAGGGTTGTCAATGTTATTGTCACAAGTCAATATTTTTGTATTATTACAACAATTTTGATATGGTGAATCAAGAATGATTGCAATTGGTTGTCAATGTTATTGTCACAAGTCTGTCAATATTTTGTATTATTACAACAATTTGTATATGGTGAATCAAGAATGATTGCAATTGATCTGGAAATTTGTCTCAAAATATTAACCTTATGCGGAAGGTTATTGATCTAACTCGAATCTAGGGGACACCAACTCAACCAGTCTGGAAGGACTCAAATCGTATAATGAGTAGGGTAATTGGAATTATAGATTGCACTCGGTATTGATTGAGCTACCTACGTACCTATTTAGGATCAAGTCAACGTAGTTCTTTAGATAAGTATGAAATCAGGGTCGTTACTTAGTTATATAATTCTAACTTCCAAATTTATATGTATAAAGGAACGTACTTCTAAGTCTATAGGCTCGTTACTATGAACATACAAGGCTAAAGTTTGAGAGAATATTATTGAGATTCCAACCCTCAAATAAATGAAGTGAGGGAGTAGCACATACACCTTGTATGGATGGGTGGTTGGCAATTGGACCCTTGAGATGACGACAGGTGGACACATTTGACAGTATAGATTACGGGTCATAGGGTCGGGTCAGACACATGACTCGACCCGCTACTATTACTTAGCGCGGATCCTCAGCCACTTGGTGGGTTTTGGGCTTATATTAGGCCTTTAGGTTATTGTATTATCCCTAAGGGCCTATATACCATATTAGGTATATCATTAAATCCCCCACTTCATTAGTATAAGAAATGAGATGAGGAACGATTTCATATTTTTATGCTGATGAAGTAGTCGTGCCCTATATACGAGTTGAAATATTGCTTTAACTATAAATGATCCTGTTGTTTCTGTAATAAATATTGACGTCTTTTTGATATTAATTGATCACGTCTTTTTGATAATGAATGATCACGTCTTTTCGATAATAAATGACTGCGCCGTTATTGTAATAAGTGGCTTTAAGCAAGTGTGTCAGCCATAATTACTCATGCCTTTCTATGGCACCTTTCCATAACTGACACGTCTATCAGTGTAGAAGGACGCGTACGAATGATGGGGTGTCAATTATTGGTTTTTCCAGAATTTCAAGCTTTGGGTCATCTGGGCCGTAGGATGTGTTTTTACAAATTGATCATAACCATTGTATCCCTTCATATCCTTTTACTATAAATAGGACCTCTGTCAAAACATTTTTTACTTTTACTTTTCATTTTAGAGAGAGAATTTTCTTCTTCAGAGAGAGCACTTGGTATTTTGATCTTGTACGAGTCAAACTTCATCACTGTTTGTTGATTCTAACATTCAATTATCTCGTAGGTACTTTTTGGTCTTTTTTCGTTTCCCTTATTCTTTATTATGGCTCGTATGAGATCTCTAGCTTCTTTAAATAACAATGAAATATCAGACTCCTCGATTAGTTCAAGCACTAGGCTTATAGGGTCAGACGAGTTGGAGCATTTAGTTGAACAAACTAGTATCCGCAATGAGGTAGCCGAGTCGGCCCGTAGAAACGAGGGAGTGATAGTGGTGGTGCACATTCCATAGGAGATCTAGAAGGCGAAGAGAACGTGAATTCCAATATGACATGGTTAAATGATGTCTCTACTATTAGGTCGTCTAGAGAACATGAGCTTAGAGTCAAATACTTTATTCGTATAGAATACAAGATCCAATTTCTTATTTCTACGGATCGTATATATAGACCACCTATAGGGTTTCGAACATTTCATATTGCTCTTTAATTTCTAGTGTTAGGTTTCCTTTGCACGAGTTTATCAACGATATTCTCCTGAGTTACGGTTTATGTCCTAGTCAATTACTGCCGAACTCGTATAGGCTAATCGTACTCTTTATAATCCTGATGAAGGCTTTCAAAAAGGAAACTAGCTTAGATAATTTCTATAGAATGTTTTTTTTGAATAGATATAGGAAAGAGGATGCTAGAGGTCTTTTCTTCTTTTCAAACGATACACGATATTCCAAGAGGATACTAATGACTCGTTTGGTAAATGGATAGACAAATACATTTTTATCTCTCCACCCCCCCCCCCAAGGCAAGAACTGGATGGTGCTTAGATAATGGCGTATGAGAGCTCTCCTTGTAGAAATAGGCAATCCGACTTGGGGTCAGGGGTTCTTAGAAGAATTAGTTCGGATTCCTTATAGATCCTTGAAGCTCATGGATGAGACTATACTAGTAACTTGCGGGCTAAGCTCTGCCCCCATCCATGGTGTCCCAAATTTGGGTAAGATACTTGTTTTGCACAGTTACGAGTAAAGACTTGTCTTATTTTTAATCCTACTTTGATTGATTAAAAAGAAACTTTTGTTTTTTGTTGCAGAGATGGCTGCGCGTCGTGCTCGTTTAGATCCTTTCGTGCTGAAGAAAAGGCAAGTCAAGCCGCAAGTCAGGCTGCTCCCGAGAGTTCCAGGGGAAAGAGGCCCATGTCAGAGTCCTCTCCTATTCCGACTAAGGAGACGTCTCACGGGTCTGGCCAGATAACCTTGAGGATCTCTACCCCTGGTGCCAAGTCAACAGGTCGTGTTTCACTACCTCGTACTGGAGTGGCTACCTCATTTGAAAACGAGCCCATCAACAATGATGATAGTACAAAACACATGGATCCCATTGATGCATAAGTGGACACGACTGCAGGCCTTGCTGCCCAATGACCTCCTCCCTTCGAAAAGGGTCGTTCTAAATGCCGTAGGGAATCTTCAACTTCTGAGGAGGACCGTATCCCTCCTTGCACTAGGGCTGAACTGGTGGCCATTGTGAACAAGTTAGATGCACTCTCCCTTAAGGATTATAAGAGCTATCGAGTGGCTGACCGGTGCAAGGAGAACCCAACTTCAGAACCCATCGTACCAGATTAGAGAATCTACGCTGAGAGTTTGGTTATGGTCGGTCCCTAGGGTATGAGCGTTGCTTTCGAGATGTATAAGAACATGTTGTTGCCCAGAGATAAGGCTAGTTAGATTGAGCAGTCGTATGCCAACATCGGGAAGAATGGCGCTGCTCACCTTATGAAGGTATGACTCATACCTATCTTTGCATTAGTTTTTTTATGTCTCATTCACATATCTTTTAAGTCGTTTAATATATTATATTTGCATGTCTTAAGTTGCATTGTGCATTCACGACTTAGCACTTTGCCGTGCTGCGTTCAAAGAGGAGAAACGATTCTTGCAAGCTGAGTCGGCCAAGTATATTGCTAGCGTAGCCGCGAAAAGAGAGGCCTTTTCAGTTATTAAAGACGAGCTTTTAGAGACGAGCAAGAAATTGAATGCCGAGCGCGAGAAAAGTCAAGCATCTTTGAATTCGTTACAGGAATCGAATGAGCATTTGTAGGCTGATTGCAACAACTCCTTGGCCTGTATCGAGCAGTTGCAAAAAGAGAAGATGGAGGCCTTTGAGTCTGGTAAGTTGACGGGTAAGAGCGAGTTTCTAACTTCACAGCAATACGCTGACTCTTTGGCCGACACTCACCTCAGTGGAGCTTGAGATTTCATGACCTCCACTATCTTCGATCGTATGCTATTTTCCAAGACCTTGAAAGATGAAAATGATGGGTTCTATAAATGCATCGATTATGGAACCCGGTTGGAAGCCTTCAGGTTGAGGTTCGAGATAAGTTTGTTGGAGGATTGCGACAAGATGAAATTGCTCAGTGACTCATTTTCAGCCAAGGATCCAGATGTGGATCCAGTCGAGTATCCTAAATTTGCTCCTCTTGCACGTTGGTATGTCCCACCAGCAAACCTAGTGTCATCATCCAATCAAGAGGTCGAAGGCGATGCCGCAGCCGATCCTTGATCTATTTTGAGTTCAAGTTTTCCATCTTTTGAGCCATGTGTCTTTTAAACAATTAGTTTTAGTCTTTTGTTGGTAATAAACAATTTTCGTTTTGTTTTTATTGTTTTGAATTCAGGAGTTTAGGCTCGTTTGTCCTAGTATTGCATGTGCTTAGTGTGTTTATTGTTTTGAATTCATGAGTTGGTATATATTTTCTGTCTTTATTTGAATTTATGTTCTACTGATCGAGTATGATTCTTCCTACGAGTTTGCCTCGTTTCTATGAGTAAATATCATATCTGAACAAATTCAGAATAGACACAACATTGGCCTCGTTTTTACGAGTATATTTTATATACGAACAAATTTAGAGTAGATTTACAGATTCAAAGTAGACACAACATTGGCCTTATTTTTATAAGTCATATAATTATGCATAGAATTTTCTTAAATTGCCAATATGCCATGGACAATGTAAATCTTTTCCTTGCAGATCTCGTAGTCCGTATGTCATTCCCTTTGTTATTTTCGTGACTTTATAAGGACCATCCCAATTAGCCTCTAATTTCTTCACATGTTTTGAAACTTCAACTCTTTTTAGCACTAAATCTCCCACTTGAAAACATCTTGATTTCACTCACTTGTTGTATGCTCTTGCCATGGTACTCTTTTATTTCAATATACTTGCATATGCTCGTTCTCTCGTTTCTTCCACCACATTGAGTTCAAACTCACGATACTGCTAATTGTCTTCCGAATCGTAGTTCGACACTCTGTGCGTCATTATTCCCATTTCTACTGTAATTAATGCCTCATATCCATATATGAGACAAAATGGGGTTTTCCCTGTGGATGACCTTGGCGTCATTTGATAGGCCCAAAGAACTTCAAGTAATTCATATGCCCATGCTGACCTCATACCATCAAGTCGAGTTTTTAGGTGCTGCATAGTATGCTATTGCAACCTCCGTCAGTCCGTTTGCTTGGGGGTGTCCCACAGATGTGAAATTCTACTGAATTTTCAATTCATTGCACCAAGATGTGATAGACTTCCCATTGAATTGAGTCCCATTATCAGAAATTAGAATTCTAGGGATACCAAATCTGCAAATAAAGTTCTTCCAAATGAGTATTATATTTATTAATGTAGTATGTATGTATTTAGTCTTTTTAGGTTTATTAACTTGCAAATAATGTTCTTCCAAATAAAGTCAATGACAACTTTCTTCGTGATACGAGCCACAGCTGAAGTATTAACTTGCAAATAATGTTCTTCCAAATGAAGTCAATGACAACTTTCTCCGTGATACGAGCCACAGCTTCAGCCTCAATCCACTCTGTAAAGTGTTCCACAGCCACAATAATGAACTTCTTTTGACCTTGGGCTAGAGGGAATTGACTTGCAAACGAGTACAATGTAGGTAAGTATCTTGCCTCGTTTATTGTAATGAGCTTACAAATGAGTTTTGAAGAGGTATTAACCTAGTATATCGATGTCCCATTGATCAAATGGGTATGCAATTTTTATTACTTCCACGGGTTTTCCTGGTCGGTGGATTTCATTAGAGTACAATTGGCATTGTTTGCATCGCTTCGCAAACTCATGGGAGCCTTTAACGAGGGTCGGCCAGAAATTCCCTTGTCTTGTGATTTTTTGTGCCAACGATCGCCCTGTTAGGTGTTATGCCCTCTATGCCATTGAGGAATTAGATTTAAGAGGGCATTTTATTTATATTATATGAACATTATTATTGGTTAATAAAAGGCATTGAGTTTGTTCTTATAAATCTAATTGTGGCATTGAATGTATTGAACAAATATGTCCTTAAGATCAAGGTGTACTCACCACTGCTTATTTGATAAGTAGGAGCACTAGTGGAGTTAAGTGCTTGATCTTATAAAGACAGTTCGCGAATAAAAAAATTTAAATTGAGCGTTTAGATTCGACTCGTATGACACTTACTTTGACAAGGAAAGTGCTAAGTCTCACACTGATTGGATAGTGGGAGCTGGTGTCATGAATATGGTTAACGGAGTTAACATATTCGAACACGACTCGTTGTAATCTTATCACATGGGTTTTTACTCAGTGACAGTCAATGATGAGGATTACCGTTATAATAGTATGAGTGAACTTTAGACCTGAGAAGTCATTTACATTGTGCTCATACCGTTGAATAAGTTATTAGAGTAGTTAGGCCCAATCACCCATTGGTGGGGTCGACCTCGAAGTATGATTCAATTGGTGCGTTCGACAATGGGAAATGGACTGCCAATAGGGGATTCACTGTTTCGAAAGTAAACGAGAAGCAACCTGTACGTCATAGGTGTTGTGAAATTAAAGTCTTTGGCCAAAGCATTAATGACCGACTTATATTAGATATGAAGGGCAGTTTGATAATTTCACATCAGTATGATATAAAGTTCAGCATCAAGTTTTATGAGTTTGACGTTCCATGACTCTTACTTGATCGGGTTGCTTCAGTGAAAAGTTTATACTCATATGGTATTTATAACACAAAGATTTGTGATGAAATATTCATCTCGTACTTGATTGGGTTTCGGTATAGCTTCATGGGATGGCTTGGTGATAACGATATCCTTGGAAACCTCCCAATGTCAATCAAGATGAGCTTAGAGAGTCGCGCTATGTAAAGATGATATAATAAAGGAGTTTTACTATTTGAAGGGTATTTTGGTAATTTCACTTAGAGTGGAAATTATCAAAAGGGATATGATTGATTATAATAAATATATTTAATTATTGTAATTAAAAGATTTTATTCAATCAATATTAATAGTATGGTATTATTGATTTAGAATTAATAAACTACTATTAATAAAAAAAGATTAGTACTGTTGGGTTTTTGATGATTAAATTATTCGATTGAAAAAGGCGAGGTGGGACCATGGTGGGATCATAAAAAATAGCCGTCGGGCAGCGATCGGGCGGCGCCGTGACCACGCCTGCACATGCGCGGCCTGGCACGCTGTGCAACCACACCGCGTTGAGAGGCGCCGTGTTAGGGCAGCGCAATTTTTGTCGGGCCGGGCCCGGACCTTGGAAAATTAATCCTACAAGTTTAAAGTAAATTTTTAAAATTGGGGCTTGGCGCGTTTTGTCCATTAGATGTATTTAGAATCTAATGGATGATTTTGAAAATAAAATTGGGCACAAGCCCGATTAGCATTTTTTAAAATTATGTTTTGTGGATTAATTTTAAAATTAAAAGCCCCACAAAATCTTTTTCAATTTTAAAATTAGATTTTAATTGAGAATTAAATTAGATTTAATTTTCATTACTTTATTTAAAAATTGGATTTTAACTAAGATTAAATTAGATTTAATTTTAATTAGTTTGTTTGGAAAATTGGATTTTTCTAAGGCCTAAATTGGATTTACTGTTGGGTTGGGTTCTATTCCCCGGGTGGCTCGTGGCAGCGGAATTTAAAAATTTAAACGTACAACCACCTGAAACAGGAATAATAGTGTGCTCGATTATACTATAAAGAAGGTTGCGAGAATTTTTACCTTTCGATTAAATTCTCACAGCAACCAAAAGGAGTTTTATTGTTTGAAGGGTATTTTGGTAATTTCACTTAGAGTGGAAATTATCAAAAGGGATATGTATTGATTATAATAAATATATTTAATTATTGTAATTAAATTATTTTATTCAATCAATATTAATAGTATGGTATTATTAATTTAGAATTAATAAAATACTATTAATAAAAATAGATTATTATTTAATTAATTACCAATTGGATTGGATTGGGAATATTAATTAAAAACTTAACACTGGGCTTGGAGTAAGAAAAGGCCCAGTACACCTATCCCCTAGGGTACACACGGCCGTCCTCCCTCCTCCCCTCTTCTCCTTAGTCAAAGAGTAGTCTTTTATTTAAACACTAGGTGTTTAACTAAAATCATAACTCAAGTCAATTTTTCATCTTAAATAGTGAAAAATAGTAAAACACAAAACCTTGTCCTTCCACATAAACCCTAAGGCACCCAACCCAGTCTGAGGTAGAGGAAGTCGAGCTTCAAGATTTGAAGGTCATCTTTCACGTGATTATCTAGAGGAATGAACGATCCGTTGCTTCTCAAAAAGGCTAGGCTTTTGGATTTCATCGAAAAAGGTAATTAGATTACACTTATTCTTGATATCTTTTGTGACCATGAAATTATCAAAAACATGAATTGAATTCGGGCTATGTGAATTTATTTGCTGGTTCGATTCATAACACGCCCTGTTGAGTGATTTCCGTGTATTTCTCGCAAGAAGTATTTAGCTTCTACTGGGGCCAGGCAACAAAGTAAAGGTCCAGCGTTTGATCTTTTGTATAACTCGTCATTCAAAATGGTGAAACGATCCGCTCTTTTTGTTAATCTCCAAGCTTCGAGTCTATTGTCCGGCAAAGTTCCATTCAATAGATATTCTACAATCTGTTGCTTCCAACTCGTTTCTTCATCAACAGTCATAACCATGGTCGGCGATTTCAGCTCAGAGTGTTCCGATACGAGTAGTGACACTATACAATTCGTTGATCCCACAATTTGATTTGCAAACTTTGATAATGCATCTGCTCTTTGATTTTCATCTCTCGGTATTTGACATAGTTCTATCTTTTTAAAATCTGCCATTAGTTGCTTCGTTATCTGCAGGTATTTCACGATGGTTTTTTCTTTTGTCTCGTATGCTCCTGAGACTTACCTCGCTACCAATTTTGAGTCAGTAAATACTTTCACATTTTTTATTTTTAGTGTTTTTTCCATTCTTAACGCTGAAATTAACGCTTCATTTTCCGCCTCATTGTTCGTAACATCAAAGTTTAATTTTACCATGAACTCCAGGTCGTTCTCTTCTGGAGTATGGAACCAAATACCAATACCTCTTTTTCTCGTCATAGAAGATCCATCCACATGAAGAGACCATGGGGTCATTTCTAAAGATGATACCGAGGCCACAACGTCGGGGTTGGTCGTCATTTCCACCAAAAAATCTACCATCACTTGGGCCTTTGTCGATGTACGACTCTTGTACTCGATACTAAACTCCCCCAACTCAATTGCCCATTTCACAAGTCGACCCGAAACATTTGGATTTGCAAGCACTTGTTTCAATGGTTGATTTGTTAGTACAATCACGTGATGGGACTGGAAGTACAGTCTGAGTTTTCTGGCTGCAGATATCAATGCAAGCACCCATTTCTCAATTTCAAAGTAATTCAACTCGGCTCCTTGCATCAACTTACTAACATAGTAAATCGGACGATGGTCGCCATCGAATTCTTGAACGAGTACAACAGTAAGTGCTACTAAAGAAACTGCCAAGTATAAGATCAGTGGTTCTCCCAATACTGGTTTGGTCAATAGTGGTGGAGACATTAGGTAGGTTTTTAGTTCCTTAAAAGCTTTTCGCATTCTTCTGTCCATTCAAAGTGTTTTACATTCCACAAAATTTTGAAGAAGTGCAGACCCTTATCCGCGGATGGTGAGATGAAATGATTCAGACTTGCAATCCTCCCGATTAATTTTTGTACATCTTTTATGCCCGTTGGGGATTTCATACCCAGGATTGCCTCAATTTTTCAGGATTGGCCTCAATTCCTCGTTCAGTCACCATATACCCCAAGAATTTTCCTCCTCGTACGCTGAACGTATATTTGTGAGGATTCAACTTTATCCCGTATTGTTTCATGATTGCGAACGGCTTCTTTAAGTTGGCTAAATGATCACCAGCATATCATCCACGTAGACCTCCATGGTCTTTCCAATCTCCTCCTCGAACATCATGTTAACGAGTCTCTAGTATGTTGCTCCTAAATTTCTCAAACCGAATAGCATCACATTATAACAATAGACTCCTCATGCGGTAACAAACGCAGTTTTGTCTCGGTCTTCTTCTGCCATCATTATTTGATTAAAGACTAGGCATCCATCATACTCAACAGCACGCAACCTATAGTAGAGTCTACGAGTAAATCTATACGAGGCAAGGGATAAAGGTCACAAGGACAAACTCTATTCAAATCAGTACACATTCTCCATCCCCTTCCCCCTTTTGGGTACAAGGACTGCATTAGCGAGCCAATCCGTACATTGGATCTTGTCTACATATCCTACATCTAGAAGTTTTTTAACTTCATCTTCAATGATCATATCTTTGTTTGGGCCAAAGTTCCTTCATTTCTATCTAATGGGCTTTACCTCTGGATTAACATTCAGATGGTGGATAATAACAGAAGGGTCGATTCCTTGAAAGTCAGCAGTCTTCCATGCAAACATATCCGAGTTCTCCCTCAAAGAATTTACCAGCTTTGTCTCCTTTTTCATGTCCATCTCTCCTCCTATTTGAGTTATTTTTTCAGAGTTACCCGGGAAAAGCTCAATTATTTTGTGGACCATAGGCTTGACTCATGTGTTTGTCCATTTCTACTTTTTGTCCAAGCTTTCATCAAGGTCTTCGCCTCTTCATCCAGTACATCGACTCTGCTAGCCTTGTGCTTTCTCTTGGATGAATTTACTTTCAGTGAGGTTGTATAACACTGACGAGCCTTCAGCTAATTTCCACGCACCTCACCGATCTCGTTATGTTTTGAACTTCATCTTTAGGTGCGGAGTGGAGACTATGGCCCCAAATAGGTTCAGCATTGGATGTCCCACAATCATATTATATGCAAAGGGAACAACCACAACTAGGAAAGTAACTCGACTCGTCTTTATTTTTGACCTAGCTCCCAATGAAACATCCAGATCAATCGATCCCCTCGACATGATCTGTGACTTTGTGAAACCAACCAGGGGGGTACTCATGGATCGTAGTCGTATGCTGCTGAGCTCCATCTTCTTCAACACCTCCTAGAATATAATATTCACCGAGCTTCTCGTAGCTATCAAAACTTTGTGCACCACAAAATTGGTCATATCCATTGAAATAACCATGGGATTCATTATGAGGGTCATCCATCCCATCATAGTCACAATTATCAAAACTAATAGCCTCGTTTGTTGAGGTCGTTCCTCATGTCAGTGAAAACACCTGCGCTGGTCCACTAAGGAAATGACTTAAACGACCCTCCCTCGCATATCTCTTCCTAGCATTTAAAGAGTCCCCGTCAGTAGGTCCCCCTTCTATCATGTGAATTTCACGGCGATCGTTACCCTTCGGTGCCTCGTTTATTTCTTCTCGTCGCTCGTTATTACGAGGGCCGCCATTAAGTTGATAATTATTTCTGATTTGCTCATTGCCTCTAGGACGTTCATAGACATGACGATAATTATCGTTTTCGTGATATTTATTTTTGGACCACTCGTCATTACGAGTCTGACGTCCCTTTCTTCTGGTCGTTCGTGGGATCGTTCGCGGGATCGACTGCATGACCGTCTTATCTATGTTTTGTGGTTGGCCTCAGGGGCTCTTATTTCTGCCAGAGTACGATCGATAAAGTCGCTCAAGATTCCCAAATTGATTAGTTGTTCAATTTCATCTTTCAATTGAAAGCATTCCTCCGTGTCGTGCCCATGATCTTTATGGAACTCGCAATATTTATGCATATTTTTCTTTGTACCACTTTTTAATGGTCTAGGTCTTTGGACCTGATTCGTCATTAGAGCCACTACCAGGATTCTGGTACGAGTCGAGTTTAGGGGTGTATAGTTCTCATATTTTGTCTTGTAGGGCTGGTCACAATCCCTGCGGAACCCCGACCCCTCATATCATTCATTGGTGAATTTTTCTTTTCGATCCTTTGGATCGTTCACAGAACTTAAGTTTTCGAGTCTTTCAAATCGTTCATTTATTCTTCATTAATATACTCTCCTGCCAACTCCATTAATTCCTCGTGGGATCGTGAAGGACGATGAGAGAGAGTGTCATTAAAGTTGCTTTTCTTTAAGACTCTCATTAGGAAACTTAACATCGGTTCATTGTTGAGTTCAGGAAGGTCCATAGCTTCTTGATTGAAACGGTGTATAAATTCACGTAACTACTCAGTTGAGCCTTACTTCAGTCCCATTCTCACAGAGATAGAAATTTTAGTCTTTTTGTTACTCGCAAATTGATTTCAAATTTCTACTTGAGTTGTGTGTACAACCCTATGGTACCGGGCGCAAGACTCATAAACCAGTCCTGTGCCCGACCGACGAGGGTAGTGATGAAGATTCTGGCATTGATCGCTTCAGTTTGTCCCTGCAAAGACAACAACAACTCATAAGATATAATATTAGGTCTCGGGTCGCCCGTCCCATCAAACTTGACAAAATTGGCATTCTGAAGAGACTGTTGGGGACTTTTCTCATAATTTTCGCCACAAAAGAAGAATTACAAGCCATCAGCGTGGATGTTTGCCTCGGTTGTGCTGGACGCATCATCAACTTCGGATTTGCAAAACTATTCGCTCTCGGGTATCCACCTTCCTCATAGTGCACCGCAGGTCGCGCCTCAGGTGGCAACTCGAACATACGAGACTTATCTCTGTCTTCCCCTAGCCCTGTTCAGTTGACACTGACTACCTCATCATCCTCTAACACCTCTCCTTGCTGTTCTCCGCCCCGGTCTCCCTCTCCATGAAATGACCTCCAGCTTGCAGGGGGATCCGGATGTGCCTCTCCCAAATTGGGTGTTGTAGGGGTATGAGCCAGATACCTCTTCATCTCCTCATTTGCATACTCCTTCATCCTTAGTCCTATGCAACTCTTCCTTCATCATTGTTACACCGCACTCGATCCTCCTTCTTCCACACACGGACCAACACTTTGATTCATAACTACTACTTCTTCAATGTGCACCAGGCGAGTTTTTGAGTTTCCAGCCTCCATTCCTAATAACAAGTCTCAGCAACACGGCACCAACTGATCTAACTCAAATATGGGGACACGAACTCAATCAGTTTGGAAGGACTCGAATCGTATAACGAGTAGGGTAATTGGGATTATAGACTGCATTCGGTATAGACTAAGCTATTTATGTACCTATTTAGGATCAAGTCAACGTAGTTCTTTGGATAAGTATGAAATCAGGGTCGTTACTCGGTTATATAATTCTAACTTCCAACTTTATATGTGTAAGGGAACTTCTTCTAAGTTTATAGGCTTGTTACTATGAACATACGAAGCTAAAGCTCGAGAGAATAATCTTGAGATTCCAACCCTCAATAAATGAAATGAGAGAGTATTTATAGCACATACACCTTGTACGGATGGGTGGTTGACAATTGGACCCCTGAGATGACGACAGGTGGACACATTTGACGGTATAGATTACATGTCATAGGGTCGGGTCAGACACACGATCCGACCCGTTACTGTTACTTAGCGCGGATCCTCAACCACCAGGTGGGTTTTGGGCTTATATTGAGCCTTGAGGCTATTGTATTATCCCTAAGGGCCTATATACCATATTGGGTATATTAGTTATATTAGGATTGTCAATATTATTGTCAAGTGGACTCTTTACGTCGAATTTTTTTCATTTGAAATCCTTTCGACATGCTTGATGCTCAATAACTTCTTTGAATTGTACTTATTGAAATTATTTCTTGTCCAAATTTTTTTTTTTTGGTGATGAAAATGAAAAACAAAATAGACTATTCAGCCTTCAGATCCTTAAGTAGCAAATCTTCAAGCTCATCCGGTGCTTCAATCCAAACCCGTAGGTTATCTTCCATTTCATGTACCATCTTGGCAAGCTTATCTGCGCAGCTATTCTTCTGTCTCAAAATGTGGACGAACTGCCATGTCCAAGGTTTCCTCAACAAATTAAGCCAGTCACCTATGAGGCAGCCGAGCGGGTGATCCCCGGTATTTCCTTTACTAACAAGGTTCCAGACGACTTCAGAATCTATCTCAACTATAACCTTTTCAAACCGCCTTTCCCTCGCAAGTTGTAGTCCTTCACGAAGAGCCAATAATTCTGCTCTAGTGATGGATTGTTGCCCAAGCTGCCTGAAATAGGGATGACAATGGGACCGGGTCTAACGAGTACCCGTCCCGAACCCGTCCCTAATGGGACGGGAATGAGTCCAAGAAAATGGGACCGGGTCCGAGTCCGGGAATCGAAATTCAAGACCCGGCTGGGTCCGGGAAGGGAAATGAGTCCAGTGGATTTCCCGTCCCGGTAGTATAATATATATTTTTTAATTTTATATATATAATAATAATTATATCAACCAAACCCTAATACTTTATTCTCTATTTTTCTATTTCTTTTTGGTAGATGGACATATATATATAAATGAACATGATGAAATTATGTGACTTTTATTTTAATTATCGGTTTACTGTAAAATTAATTAATTTATGTTGGATGTTTCATTTTTTGTTTTGTTGGTCATGTTTGTTTGTGTAGAAGAAGAATAAAAAGAAAAAGGAAGAAAAAGCAGTAGGGAAGAAGAAGAAAAAGAAGAAAAAAAAAGTTTTTTTTTTTTTAAAAAAAATCAGCCGGGTCCAACGGGAAGGACCCGGACCCGCCGGGATAGGACCGGGTCCGGGACGGGTCCGGGTCCCAATTTGTTTTAACGGGACGGGAAATGAATCCTGCCCAACCCGTCCCATTCCCGTCCCGTTGCCATCCCTAGCCTGAAATTTTTTTATTTCAATTACATAAAAAAATAAAAAAATTGAGAAATTGGTAGATTCTAATTCAAATTCATTCGGCAAATTTACCCCCAATTTTTTTACATGACACACGGTTTCAATATCATATTGAAAGCAAAAAACAGTTTTCATAACACATTCCTGCAATGGAGAACGGCGACGATTGGTTGGCCGTCGACAAAACACAACACGTCCTCTTCTGCTTCTTCATTTCCATCATTGCCTCCCTACTCGCGTCTCGTACACGTTACCCATTCATCCGCCGCCGCCGCATCTGGTTCGGATCCATCCTCTCCTTTTCTGCCGGCGCCGCAAAGGAGTTCGCAGACGAGCTCGGATTCTTCAAATCCGCCGGCGCATCCACCAAGGACGCTGTCGCTGACCTCGTCGGCATTCTACTCGCCGCCGCGGTGCTTTACTTATCATATTATAGGTCGTCATTCTCCCGGGTCAAACCCGATACTCCGGTTCGATCCGATGCGCTCGAAATGGTTTGAGTTCGTTTAAGGAGTCGAGGTCGGTGAATCTTTATTCGAGGATTCGAGTGGTAATTGATCCGGTGAGTTTTGAAGTTTGCGGATTATTAAGTATAGATTGTTTGGTTAATGAGAAAATTTTGAATTATTTTGATTTATTTGTTATGCCAAATGAATGAGTGACCTAATATTTCTGATTTTGCTTACTATAGAATTTGTGGATCAATTGGATACTAATTAGGCTTTTATTAAGCTCTGAATGAACTAATTTCCATTTTGTTTTGCATTCATTAAGCATTGATTTGAGCATGAATCATAGAATATTAGAATACTGATTTTATGGTTTTCTGATATTTGCCCTTAATGACATTGCAGGAGCATTGGGAATGGTGAAACGTGAAGTGATTCTCATGAATGTGGTGGGAGTTGTAAAAGCTCATGAGCATCCGGATTTAGCAACATAAATTTGATCCCCAAATGTCGATAAACGTTTGATGGTAGCATTTCCTTCCTCGTCAGTTTTTATAATGTGTGTTTGCATCACATACCTTACAGCATTCTCCTTCCCCTGATACTTTCAATTTGGGGTTCTGAATTCTATATGAAAATGTTGCATATTCATGTTTATTGCCACAAAACATCCATCGACTATTTTTAAACAATTGAGAGAGGACAAAAGTTCGTTGTCTTCGGTGTAATGCTGTATGTTTATTGCCACAAAACATCCATCGACTATTTTTAAACAATTGAGAGAGGACAAAAGTTCGTTGTCTTCGGTGTAATGCTGTACATTGTCTTGTTCATGTGACATAATAAGTGATCTCATTCCTCTCTACTCTTTTTCTAATTTTGATATCATCCCTATGAATCTGTATCTTCAACTACTTGCATGTTTGAGTACAAATGTGTCCGGAAATCTTTCACTAATGGCCAACACAGGTGTATGCAATTAACCTATGTTGTCGCTCTTGCAGTCTTACACGCCCCATGTCTTCTACATTTGATCTTATACCTCTTCAAGATGTCATATAAAATAATAGAAATAAAGTATGCAATAAGATGTAATCTTTGCTTTTAAGATGGAATTTAGTAGTGGCCGACACATTGCTTCTAAGGAGCTTGGCAGTTGTACTACAATCTTTGGACTGCTGGTGACATTACATGTCCAAAGTCTTACATTTTTCATCTTAAAGAACTTAAAAAATTTACGACCAACTGAGAAACTGGAAAATGGTAAGAATGTAATTTAAGAAGGTGCTAACTGGTAAGACATATTTTGTTATAATTGAGAATTAAGCACTGGTTCTTATGCATTACAGAAATCCTGAAAAAGTTAAAAGGAAAAAGTAAACTTGTCACTGTGAAAACTCGATGTTCCCATGTTGTGGTAGTAGCAGACCTCTGAATAACTGCCGTTGAACTTATAATATACCCTTAATGATCGTTATTTTAACATTCCAATGAAGTGTGGTAAATTCATAATTCAATGGTACTTAATAATGTTTGCTTTGCCACTTTTTTTTTTACGGTACATAAACTATATTATTTCCGTCCTTCGATTCTCTTTGTGTGGAAACTGTAATATTTGATAAGTCTGTGCCAGTAAAAAACCATAAACCACAGTCATAACATGGCACTTGGCTTCTTGTACGGTTTAAAGATTTGAATTGCAGTGTGTTTAATCCTACTCCACCTCATGTGTATCCTCCATTAGTATTCGGACGCATATATATTGTCAAGTTCGAAATTATTATTTTAAAATATTACAATATCCTATCTGTGTATCTGTCTATTTAAATCTTCTGGTCAATACATTGGAAAATAAAAGAGAGCAAATTTTGGAACCTACTGCAGATGCAATGATTTTTTGAGTCTTTCATGCATTATTAACAAAATATCTTACTTTATTTGTTTTAGGTGCAAGGGCCATCTTCTGAAGCTATATGCTGCTAAGGGCTTCTCATGTGGAATTGCTGCAATTGTTGAACACAAAGTTCTCACTGGATTCATTGAATCTTCTGTAATTTGTCTCTATTGCAACAAAAACAAGAAAAACAATTCTTTCTAAGAGAATTGAGAAATCATTCTTGACATTGAATTGCAAAGTCATTTAAATAACTTTTTGTGTATTTCCAGAAACGGCTCAGTCCGTGCCACCCAGTTAACCGGTACTACCCGAGTAGGATTCTAGATCGTTGGATGATACAGGTTATGTCATAATTTCTCTCGATGACGTTATCATGCACACATCCGATTGTTCATAAACTCAACTAAACACGATACGTAGTCAAATGACGGTGTCACGTGTATCATCCGACTATTTACAATCTCACTAATGCATCACTTAATGGGTGGCATGAACTGAATCGACAAAAACCTTAACATCTATTACTCTTGTGATCTTACAAGATTGTCAATTATGTTCAACTTTTACACCATTCCTCATAAACCTCTATGATATCTGAAAAATTCAAAATTCTCATATTTCTTTGGTCATTTAGGAAAATTAATGATCTCAAAATTGTAGCGATTCCACTCGAACGGAATACAAACACTCTCACCTAACTTTTCTCCCGAGCATATTTCCACCTCTACAATACCATTATCTGTCAAGTTCTCTTCCCAATTGAGCGAAAAATGCTTAAATGCATCCTGTATACAAACAACACCAAAGGGTATAGATGAATATGAATCCACATTACCATCGACACCCTTTAGTGTCTGCAAACTGGGTGCATTCAAGCATTTTCTGTACATCTCAACCGAACATTTTGTTCTGTTCCAAACTTCCAATAGATCAGCAACGCATTTTATTTACATCTGAATCCATCAAATATGGTTATCTTCGATTCCGAAAAATCCCATCTTGGAAACACCTGCTACGTTTCAAAGTTTGGCATCAACAAGACAGAACTTTACAGTAACCAAATGCAAAACACACATCACAACAATATTGCTAAACCGGAGAACATAGAGAGAAACCAAGAAACAAACATGTAAATTTCATCTATATCTATAACATCAAAAAGTATACAAAAATGTAGTTTATAACATCTCCTAAACTTCACAAACCTTCTTCATTCTTTCTTCCAATTTTGTGTATCCACCCTATCAGCAATGAACAGGTTGTCCATTCTCAAAACCTAAACCGAACAACATACCAGAATACTTCTCTATCGAACCGACAAGAAAGTTCTCCTTCAACTTTCTAAAAGTCCAAGAAGTGAGCAAACTATCCGAACCCGCTTGATGAGCAACCCCGACCCGCTCCACTTCCAGAAGCTCCGCCAGCTTATTCAACCCACCATGAAGGCTATTTGAAAACTTCATCAAATGCTTGATATCATAAAGCACAGGAAAATACAAATTGATCAACACGAAAAACTCCGATTGTGTATCTGGCAAATTCTTGCAAGTCAAGAGCTTCAACAAGTACCCGAAATCGTGCCCACCATGAAATGCCACCCAACACACATTATCATTCAAAACAATCCCTGAAGACATTAAAAGATCCCCAAATTTCTCTGCCTCAATCCCTTTCTCATTATTTTTCACAAAATCAATTCCGCTCTCACGCAACAATTCGATGGATTCGTATGCGAATACATCCTCGTTGGGATTGAATTCGCGGAAATTAAACTGCCAGATGCAGTATTTGTCGGTCCCACAAGTGGGTAAATTCCCCTCTTCATCTGAAAATGTGAGGCCTACTTGGATCAGCTTCAGCAAATCGACGTTGTCTTTTAATGAGTGGTAATTGTAATCGCCGGAGGTCTTGAAATTGCCCACGGGACGGAGCACGACGCCCGGGAACTCGGTATCCATGGCGATGTACGGGTACTGGTCGACAATTTCACGGATCAATTCGAATTCTTCGACCAGGTTATCGGCCCAAACATCGCGGATTTGAATCGAATCACTTTTCGGCACAATCGACATTTCCAAGAAATGAAATCAGAGTGATTTTCGCCAAAAACTCGATGAAATGATCCTGTTTTCTTTATTCATTAACATTCAAACTTTGAAATCTTGAAATAGATCTGTTGAACGACGACGTATCTATATCAAATCTGCGGAAAATTCCAGAAACGCGTAAATCAGAGCGGAATAAATCAGATAAACATCAAAAACCCTGACGAAAATCCCTAATCTTCATCTGAAAATATAAACCAAAATGACCAATTCAAGATTTGAAACTTACCTTAAATTCAAATTTGAAAAAGATCCGATGCACCAATTGTTACGATTGATAAATGTCAAAATCTAGTGTCGGATCGTACATACAGACTTATACTTTTGTATATATGGTCTATATATAGAAGCAGAGCGGAGTTAGGGTTTGGAAAGGGGGGAAAATGATAATAATGATTATAAGGCGTGTGAGGCGGCGATGAAGGTGGTGCAAAAGATAAAAGATAAGAAATTAGGGTTGTAGAAAGAAAGAAGGGAACCAAAAATGTCTTTTTCTTTTAATATTTGTAAATGAATATATATTGAATGATTAAAAAGAAAATGCTTTGGTGACAGCTTTTCTTATTACCACCACGAGTACTTTTGGATTTTGAATGTTTTATATATAATAATATGTAGAAGAGAAAAGTAGTACTTATGTAGTATTTTTCTTTCAAATATAGAGAAAATTCTTCTTCTCGTTTTTTGTTTGGACTTAGAGGGTGATTGCCATCTGAATATCTTATAAGTTATTTTAGAACTTATAAATTTTTTAAATTTATTTGGCAATTTTTTTTTAAAAAATAACTTATAAAACCAAAAAATAAGATATTTAGGTCTTATAAGCTTATTTTAAAAAAGTAAACTAATTCCACTTTTTTTAAAACATTTTATAAGATATTACATATTATAAATTTTTAAAATATTTTATAAAATGTAGGAGCTTATAAGATTGGATAAGCTTTAGCCAAACACCCTCTAGTTTATGATGATGATTTTTGAAATTATTTAGGGTAGACTTGTTAATGGTGGTGGGAGTGGGACCAAAATGGGTCGGTTGGAGGATGGTGCATTGATTGGGGAAGGTTTTGATTGTAACGTGTGTGGTGTGGTAAGTTGTGAATGTATGGATTTTGTTTGTTTTCTTGAGTTTTATTTTTTATCCTCATTTTGTTTAATTACGTGGTTGAGATCTTCTATTTTAATTTGGTGTTTTTATATTTATATATACATGTTTAATGTATAAAATAAAATTTTAAATATATGCATGTTCGGGTGTATCATGTGTGTATATATATAGTATACAGATATAAAATGATATATTAGATGAAACATGAATACATCTAAATTGGTGAACTTGCATGAATATATACCATAGATTAATTTAAGGTTTTGTATTAATTGTATATGCCTTCTCAATTTGTTGGAGGTATATGCTAATGGGATCCCGAGTGGTCCGACCCAATATTTGCAATTTTAGAGTAACTTGGCTCGAGTTCTATTCGATAAGTCTCAAGTTCAGACCCTTGTATTTTACTTAGATTGGGGGTTGGGGCTATTCTTGTGGGGTTTAACAATTTAATAATCCTATGTAATTTATGTATATTATTAATATTAACGAGTAATTACTAAGAACTATACATGTTAAACTAATAATATATAGGGTGAATTATATGCACACCCCCTCACTTTAGTATTAGTTACCAAAACTTCCCCTGACTTATGGTAAATTACAACGAGAATCCTTCAAGGGATCTATTTATAAGGTTTACAGGGGGTGAAATTGTAAATTTTTTTAAATACACAGAGGGTGTAATTGCTAAAATATCTTAATATGGGGGACTTTATGTAATTTCGAAAAGATCAGGGGTTTTCGATAATTTTGCACTAAAGTAAAGGGGTGTACATATAATTTCTATAATATATATATATATATATATATATATATCTCGATGTATTGTTCCTTTACTTATATTATCTTATTCATATATTATACATTTAATGTAATACAATGATGTATTGGTACTAATATGATCAGTACTTATTAAATTTTACATATACTATATATACTGCAGTTGAGTTTGAAATGGAAAATTAGAAATAATCGGAAAATTGCAGTTTCTTTAAATTAATTTAAGATTGGCTCATCCAACCTTAAACCATCAATAACAATGATGTTTCGGTTAGGTCGATCGATTGGAGCCGCTTTGCCATTTTATTTGGAGCCACTTTGCCATTTTATTGAAGACCCCTATATACTGTATGTACATCATCCCAAAGGTTACCTACCTAAATCAATACAAGTTGGCTTAGTTAGTAAAGACGGGCCACTTCCCCTCACAAAGTTGTGTGTTCGATTTCATCTGCTGACGTGAGGGCTGTATTGATGGGCGATGTATAAGTACATCTGTAAGTGACTTATAGTCCCAGAGGCATGCCCTGGCCCTGGTAGGTGACCGGAGCCGACTCTACCTAAATTTTTATTTAACAAAAAAAGAAAAAGAAAAAAGCTTAGCTACCTAATGCTTATACCGTTTTCCCTGGTTTTTTTTTTCTAAATATTTGAATAGTCCAAGCATAACACATAAATCATTTCATCATTACTTGACAAAATCATTTCATGTGCCAAAGTTCTAATACTAATAATGGTTGGATGAATTATTATCAACGGCCTGGTCAATTATTTACTCTGGGTAAGAGCAACATAAACTATTGTTTTTGTTTGTTTACATTAAAAACAAAATTGGGTTTTTGCAAATTAAAAAATCCAAATAACCAAACCTCAAATGATGGACCCAAGATAAAAGATTAGGCTCATTATAAAGCAAACTTATATAAGTAGTTTGAAATAAAAGAAGTCCAACAAAGCCCAGATTTCACAGAATAACATCTCGGACTCCAAGTAATCGATTCAAAAGACAGGTCCAGAGGGGTGAAAACCTCATAAGAAAGAAAGCCCGCCAAGACGAGAGGATTTTGAAAAGGAAGTTGGAGGCAGTTCCCAGCAGTTAAGGACGTGGGATCGCGGAACTGAGATATATACGAAAAAGGGAAAGAAAGAGAAGGACGGAAAAAAATCATCAACAACTTTATATTTTCTTCTTAGGAGTAGCTTTAATTAGGAGTAGTTTTTAGCGTAAAGTAGCGATAATTCTAGTTTGTAATAGTTTGTCAAGAATTGCTGGATTTGGCTTCCAAAGCTTATACCGACACTCGTTTGCCTGTAATCTCTTCAGAATCGAAGACTTTCATGGAGGTATAAATTATCTTTTTTTCAGATTTAAGTATTTGATAGGTAATTTGTATCTTGACTTAAGTTTTCATTCTTCACTTTCACATTACATTCGAAATCATTGAGTCATAAAGGCTTGAACCACCTTGTAGCGAATCGAACGCGAGGGTTGAAAGGTAATCTCAAAATATAGATTATCACGGGGTTCGGGATGAACATTCGGATCCACCCTAGTCTAGTTTGTTTATAAAACGAAACAAGGTTTTGGCGACCACAGTGGGAGTTGCTTTTTGCTTAACTGACTCCCGATAAAAGTATAAAATGTCTGAGGATTCTACTCGAGAAGAATTCGGTGAGGATCTGGAGACCCAACCCATCTCGAAACATAAAGTTAGGGCCGATAAGATGTACGAACAGTTTGTTCGGATTATGAAGCAAACTCTGATAAATGTTCGAGAAGATCAGCGAAGAGAATTCAATGATCAATATCAGGCCTTAGCTCAGGAATCTGCTCGCATATTTACAGCAATAGTACAGGATATTGCTGTAAGTGCTCGAGAAGGCCTCGCTCGAGAGGTTACTCGAGTGATAACCGAATTAGGAGAGATTTTTAATCAAACCTGCGATGTATTTTCCGGTATGATAAATGCCCAGGTAGTGTCGACACTCGAGCCCTTAATTAATAGACATAATGTGTTGGTGGAAAAAGTAACTCAATTAGTGTCAGTTGAACTGATGACTCAGATTAGACACTTAAATTCAGGAGAGCCACCACCAGGTTACCCTAGAAAAAACAGAAGTAGGAATAGTCAGTTCGAGATAGGTCAAACCACGAATACAAATGAGCCCAATGTTTCGAATTCGAATCCATCCATACTTGGGGGGCAAACAACAATAGGACAACAAGGTTTTACCCAAAATATGCGTCCTCCTTCGAATACTCTTCCAAATTACACTCAAGGGCCATTACATGGGGGGCAAGGCCAAATACTAGTTTATGCGGGAGCCTCAAGCGCTCCTTATCCTATGGGAAATAATGGTTTCCCTAACATACCGGTAAATCCAGGAGGTCCCACGTTCCCGAATAATATCCAGGTACCATATGCAGGGGGCAAGCCGCGCCTAACACCCATATGGGAGAAAATGTTGGAGGACCATTCTTTGATCCCGTCCAAGATCAGCTCGAAATGATCATTGAGAGAATGTACGGGCTCGATTTTCGAAGGAATCATAGGATGATACCAGGAAAACCGTATCCCGATTGGATAGATAGAAATTTTCCATTTCCGCAAAACTATAAGATCCCTAATTTCACTCTGTTTTCAGGGGACGACCATATATCCGCCTTTGAACATTTGTCTAGATTCACTTGTCAATGTCGAGAGGCTGCAGACCAATAATTTCTTAAACTAAGGCTTTTTCCCAGTTCATTGACGGGGTCAGCCTTTAACTGGTATATCAGCTTATCCCCAAACTCTATACATAGTTGGGACGAAATGCAGTTCCAATTTCAAAATCACTTCGCTCGAACAGATCCTGGGATCTCGATGAGTGATCTTGCCAAGATTAGACAGAATGTGGGAGAATCGGTCGAAGAATTCCTCTCGCGGTTTAAGAAGGCTAGGGTTGAATGTCACCTTAATTTACCTGAATCGGAATTTGTACAACTAGCACAACAGAATATGTCTTTCGAATGTAGGCTTAGATTCGACGGTATGCCTTTTGCTGACTTTAGAAGTTTAGCAGAGAGCGCGATAAGATACGAAAACATGTTAAGAGAAGAAAGCCAGAGAAAACATCAAGGGTTCAATACCTTTGAAGTTGGAATTCCATGGGCATTCGAAGATACCTATGAAATTGATCTGGCAGAATTCGTTAAGGGACCCCCATTACAATGTGGGGCTCTCGAAAGAAAGAACTGTATAGCTACAGGTTCTTTACAAACAAAAAAAGAAAAAAAATATAGTTTCGATGTGACTAAAACCGAGCGAATATTCGACTGGCTCCTTGCGAATAAAAAACTTAGATTGAAGGGGAAACATCGAATCCCTTCAAAAGCAGAGACTAAGGGAAAACCATACTGTAAATGGCATAATGCCTTTTCTCATGAGACAAATGAATGTATTATGTTTAGAAATCTAATACAAGAAAAGTTAGATTCGAAAGATATCATTTTTTCGGATGCTCAAAAAATAAATATTGACGAAGATCTTTTTTCTGTTTTAAATTTGGAGATAAACACTGTAGATGTTAACGTTTCTGAACATTATGATTTACAGGTACGAAAGGAGTCGAAATTGGCAAATCGATTGTTCAACAGGCTGATCGATGAAGGAGTTTTGACTTTCCCAAAGGTGAAAGATGAAGGATTGGAGGGTATGTGTAGATGACATATGAATACCATGCATACTACCGACCAGTGCCAGATTTTTAGGCGATTCGTAGCAAAGCAATACGAAAGAGGCACGATATGCCGTTCAGGGATTGACAAAAGGATTTTAGACTTTGACCAAGAAGGGAAACCAAAGGAAAGAGAGCCAATAGTCGAAACGAAAGGGCCAGCTCGAAAGAGCGAAGAAATGTCATACAAGGAGGTAATTGAAACCCCGGTGCGCAAAACTATTTACCAAACTCCTATGAAGGTGGTAAATAATTTGACCCAAGTACAGAAGGTGTTATGCAATCAATGCACCGACATTTTGCATTACGAGTTAGTGAGACTCCAAGTTATTCCCAATGATCCTAATTGGGTTCCGGCATATCAAAGGGAATGGAACAAAAGACGGAGACACGAAACGAGTGATCAATTCCTCGGATCAATGCCTTATAATAGGCATTTTAGGGAAAGAGGAGAAAGAGGATATGGAAGATCTGCACCGAATGGTAGGAATTCACCCTTCGACCGTTTGGGTGGATATCACAACCAGTTCGAAAAGAAGAAAGATGACCCTTCGAAGGTCATCGCTCAACAAGTTGCTTATTCTCAAGCAGTAGTAGCTCTAGAAATGCAACAGGAGGCGGTGATTGCTAATCTAAGGGTTGAGGAGGAGGCTTTAGCGAAAGGGATCCTAAAGTCGAGAATAGTGAGAAACCCAAGTCAAGAGGATGTGGAAAAAGATATCGACCAGTTGAGTGACCATCTAAAAGATACAAGCTTGAAAGGAAAGGGTATCCAAATCGAAGACGACGAAGAATTGGGGGATTTCGAATCTGGGGATGACCTAGACATTCTGTTAGGAGATACGCCATATGAAGAATCAGCAAGCGAAGCTGATCTTAAGGCGAAAAAAGCTTCATTGGAAAGAGCATTGCAATTCGAGGATGACAGGAATGTGGACATGGTGACCGTGCTACCGGCTGAGTTCGCAGTAAAAGAAGATGCAGACGAGGAAGAGAAAGTACTCAAACTCATGACTAGCCCAGAGAAAGGTGACCCATCTTGCTTTCAGATTTCTAGTAACAAATCCTTCGAAGAGGATAAAAATAACATGGAAAGTTTGACTAAGTTATTATTTTCGAAAGAAGAGATAAATAATAACCACATGAAACCTTTATTTGTAAAAGCCGAAATCGAAGGCATCCCCATTAGCAAAGTTTTGATAGATAATGGGGCCACTGTTAATATTTTACCTGAAAAAATGTTAACGAGATTAGATAAAAGCTCGAAAGACTTAGTAGCTGCTGATGTGGCAGTCTACGATTTTTCTGGACAGGCTACCAAGGTCTTGGGAGTTTTGCCTTGTCGAGTTAAAGTAGGAACTCAAAGTTCTTACTCAGCATTTTTTGTAGTAAAAACAGACTCGTCATCATTTAATGCCCTGCTGGGGAGAGATTGGATACATCAGAATTATTGTATCTCTTCGACGTTACATCAAGTATTAATTTGCTGGAATGGGCATCAATTCGAAGTAGTTAAGGCAGAAAGAAATAATTACTTTATCGATACGCAAATTGTTAATGCCAGGTATGAAGTAGGGAAGCTCGAAGAAAGTGATCAATTGAGTTTCAGGGAGCCAACCATTGAAAAGGCAGATGAAGAAGGAGGGAAACATTTCCAAGGAGAGTCTACACTCGAGATAGACCTTAAGCTAGCCAACACCGAGTTAGGGCAAGTTTAGAGAGTTTGTATTGCTAAGAACAATTTGTGTTATTTATGGAGAAGTATAATGTAATCAATGACGATGTTATTCTTAATGTTTTTCGAAGACTAAGTATTGAAAAGGTCGAATCAAAGATGTATAGTTATCTTGATTCTCTTAGTCATAACGAATACAATTCGAATGTCTGTACAACAAACGCTCGAAATGAAATCTGCCTGACAAACTCTCGAAATGGAACATACATGACAAACTCGCGAGATGAAAACCTTAATAAGGATATCGAACAAGGGATTTTGGAACCAGACAAAAATATCAGAAAAAATGTTCAAGATCATTTAGAGGAAGTTAATCTAGGAACAATTGAGAATCCTTGAATAACATACATAAGTTCAAAAATGGACCGAAAAGAGAAAGATGGATTAATCGAAGTATTACATCAGTTTAAAGATTGTTTTGCTTGGGTGCATCATGAGATGCCCGGGATCGATACAAATGTAGTTCGACATGAGCTACCGATTAAACCAGGATTCAGACCAGTAATACAAGCACTGAGGCGGTTATCCCCAGATCTAATGGGAACAATCATGGTAAAATAGAGAAGCTAGTCGAAGCCAAGTTCATTAGACCTACTCGATATGTTGAATGGCTGGCAAATATAGTACCGGTAATTAAAAAAATGGTAAGGTACGAATATGCATCGACTTTAGAGATTTGAATAAAGCTACGCCAAAGGACGAATACCCCATGCCAATGGCAGACGTACTAATTGATGCGGTTGCTAGACATAAAGTGATGTCTTTTATGGACGGGTACTCGGGGTACTATCAATTAAAAATCTCCGAAGCGGATAGGCATAAGACAACTTTTAGATGTCCAGGTTCCATAGGGACCTTCGATTGGAGGGTCATGCCTTTTGGTTTAAAAAATGTTGGGGCAACATATCAAAGGACTATGAATTATATTTTTCATGATCTAATTGGAAAATCCTTGGAAATATACATCGATGATATAGTTATTAAAGCTCAAAGTCATAAAGAGCACATGCAATCTTTAATAGAAGCCTTCCAACGAATGAGGCATTTTCAACTAAAGATGAATCCTTTAAAAATGTGCTTTCGGCGTGGAAGCTGGGAATTTTTTAGGGTTTTTGATCCATAATAGAGGTATCGAAGTAGATCAGAACAAAGCCAAAGTTATCATAGAAGCAAACCCTCCGAGAACAAAAAAGAATTACAGCGCTTCTTGGGACAAGTGAATTTTCTACGAAGATTCATAGCTAATCTAGCCGGGAAGACGGAAACTTTCTCCCCTTTGTTACGATTAAAAGATAATGATGAGTTTGTCAGTCTCCCCTTTGTTACGATTAAAAGATAATGATGAGTTTGTCTGGGGTTAAACAAAAAGAAGCATTTGATGCTATAAAGAAATATTTAACTCAACCTCCGGTGTTGATTCCTCCTCGAAAAGGGAAAAAGTTGAGACTGTATATATCGGCAGCAAAGATGTCGATAGGCTATTTATTAATACAAGAAAATGATAGGGGCTATGAACAAGCTATTTTCTATCTGAGCATGTTGTTAAACGATGCTGAAAAGAGGTATACTCCGATAGAAAAATGGTGCTTCAGTCTATACTTTGCTTCGGTGAAATTGAGGCATTATTTTGCCGCATATTCTATTGAAGTAGTATCCCCGACTGACGTTATTAAGTTTATGATTAATCAACCTTTGGTTAAAGGTCGATTGAGTAAATGGAGTCTTAACTTGCTCCAATTTGATTTAATCTACGTACCACAAAAAGCAATAAAAGGTCAAACATTAGCTGACTTTTTAACTAATCACCCATCTATCAAAGGGAACACCTTGGGAGAATTCGAAGTTGATGTCATAAGCACTGCCCCTTGAATCCTATATTTCGATGGATCAAGCACTCGAGACAGTGCAGGTATCGGGATATATATCATTTCTCCATCCAAATTAATCACCAAGATGTATGCAAAAATTGAAGGTGATTGCACTAACAATAGAGCGGAATATGAAGCTCTTATTCTGGGATTAGAAGTATTGCGAGATATGAAAGCAAATAAGATCAAAATTAAGGGAGACTCCCAATTGATAGTAAATCAAGTAAAAGGGATATTTAAATGTGTAAGCCCTGCAGCAGTAGCCTCATTTGCTCGAATAAATGAGCTACTTGAACATTTTGAGGAAGTTGAGATTTTATATGTACCTCGAGAAAAAAATCAAAGTATCTAATGATTTAGCTCAACTGGCGTCAGGCTATAAAATTGATCCAGATATGTTTGAGTCAATTATCCAACTCAAACCGAGGGTAGTACTACCTTTTGAACAAAGAGAAACCCAAATTTACAAAATCGACATTTTTAAAGAAAAACAAGATTGGCGTCTTGAAATCATCGAATATCTCCAAAACCCAGCTAAGGGAGGTTTCTCAAATAAGTTGAAATTGATGGCCCATCACTCTATGATGGACAAGAATTGTACAGGAAAGATTCTCAAGGGATTCTATTGAAATGCCTTGATTTAGAGGAGGCGTTAATTATAATGGCAGAAACACACGAAGGGGTATGCGGGGCCCATCAATTAGGGCAGAAAATGAGATGGCTGATATAAAGATATGGATTCTATTGGCCGACAATCTTACGAGATTGCATAAGTTATGCTAAGGGATGTAAGCAATGCCAGAAATATTGAAGAATATTGAGACAGCCGACTGTCTAGTTAAACTCCATCATAAAACCATGGCCATTTCGAGGATGGGCCATGGACATAATTGGGGAAATTAAACCAGCTTCATCTAAGAAGCATAGATATATCTGAGTTGCCACTGATTATTTCACTAAGTGGGTAGAGGCTAAGGCCTTTGAAAATATCAACTCAAAACAAGTGGTCGAGTTTGTCAAGGAATACATAATCACAAGATTTGGGATTCCAGAAACCATATCCTTCGATCGAGCTAGAGTGTTTAGCAGCGCAGAAGTGCTCGAATTTCTGAAACAATTCGGAATAAAATTGATAAATTCGACACCTTATTACGCCCAAGCAAATGGCCAAGCCGAATCATCGAATAAGTTGATTAAAGGCTGTATTTCAAGGATGATAAACCAAAATCCTAAAAATTGGCACGAATTGTTAATCGATGCACTATGGGCCTTAAAGACAATTAAAAAGGACAGTTTAGGTATATCCCGTTTTCAATTGGTATATGGCCACGAAGCAGTAATTGCATTAGAGATTAACATTAAGTCTAGGCGAATTCTCGAACAAACACAACTTACAACCGAAGAATATATTGAAGGCATGAATATCGAAAAGCTAGACCACGAAATATTACAAATCCAAGCCCTACAACAAATCGAACTTCAGAAGAGGAAAGTCGAAAAAAGTTACAATAAAAAAGTGAAGGCGAGGTCCTTTGAAACAGGGGACTTAGTTTGGAAAATGATGTTACCTGAAGGGTCAAAAGATCATTTTTATGGGAAATGGTCACCTAAATGGGAATGACCATTTTTAATCTCGAAAAAATTATCAGGGAATTCTTTCGAACTCAAATTGATAAATGGGGACAAATATGGTCGAGCGTTAAATGCAAAATACCTAAAGAAGTATACACCAAGTATATGGAAAGAGAATGAAACCATTATATTTGAAAGATTACCCGAAACTGGCAAAGTTTTTTACAATCACAATGAAAAGTACTAAAGCAACATTACTCGAAAGTGTTTATGACCTAATAAAATACGAAGACCTAGCTAATATTTCTAAGGCAGAGTCGAAGGTATCTCTCTCGAGTAGAGCGGGCTTGACTACCTCTTTGAGCTCGTAGGTTAACTCTGCAATTTGATAATTCAGGGCCGACAGTTTCTCCTCGACTTGATCAACCGAATGGGCCAAGCGATCTCGCTCAAGTTGGAGATCGGCAATCTGGGCATCAAGCGCGGCAATTCGAGCCAAGTAGTTAGCTCGAGAATCCTCTAGAACAATGATCTGGCTATGGAGCTGACCCATTTGTTGAGAATGGCTGGAAGACGTCTCTCCCTCGAAAGGATTGATGCCTTGATCCATGAAGGAACGAAGACTAGCTAGGCTGCTCCCAAAGGTTTCACGTGCTGTTTGGAACATTGGCAGCCACGTATCAGCCATCCTCGAAGCTGCTTCATCGAGGAGAAAACGGAGCTCCTCTAACAAACGAGAGTCATTGAGCTAATGCCTTATGTCATGGAGAGCTTCATGTAGAGCAACTGTGGAAAACACTACGAGTGCTGTATCCCCTAGAAAATGAAATCCTGAAATTAAACACAAGGCTTTCAAAGATAACAAAGTATCATACATATGGTAAAATAGGTATGTACCTTCGGATGGAGCAGCGAGCCATAGTAGAACTTGAAGGACTAGGTTCCGTGACTGGTCTGGAAAGGCCAGTTGAAGGAGGGATATCCTCAATCTCTTCTATTCGAACTGAAGAAGAAACAAGAGAAGAGTCAAGAGCAGGCCGAACTAGGGATCCAAGGGCAAAGTTCGTGCCAATGTTGTGAAGGAGATATGAGTCCACAACGATGGTGGATACTCCTGCCACAGTGCCAAAAGAGAACCGCACTGAGGATGGCAAGCTAGATATGCCCAAGTTTTCGAGAAGAGAGGATCCTGAAAGGGATCGCGAATGTGTATATATGAAATATGGAAATCTGCCTAAAATATATAAGCATACAAATGATACAAAAACTTACCTGATAAAGAGAATCTCGAAAGTTCAGGTGCAGTACTGATAATAGTCTCAGAACCAGGGTATACTCGAGGTAAACTTCCTTGAGTAGGAGGGAAAGGTGGAATGCCAGAAGGAGCAACTGCAGCAAAGATGTACCAGTTTTACACGAAGAGACCTCGAAGTAATTATCCGAAAAGGGCTATAAAAACAAAGTGATACCTTTAAGGTTGCCCACGAAAAGGTCTCCTTCAATCGAAATTTGTTGAGTTTCGAGTTCGGATGAGGGCTCCTCAAGAGTGGTCGAAACTTGTTTTATCTCGAGTTCGGGCGAGGCTTCCTTAGGAATGGTCTCAGTGGTACCCTCCACATCAGCTTCAACGGTTGATGTTCCAGTGTTGAAGGAAGCGACTCCACCCGAGGAGTCTATATAAAACGCACAAATATGAACAATTTTCAAGTAAAAGGCCATCTTCAAGTAAAGGTAAGTTAATGAAATAAAAAGGTTCGATCAGTTACCCGAGGCACCGAAAGACCCTTGTGTACGAAGACGTTTCCTGGATCTTGGCTGAAGAGCATATTGGGCTGCATCTTCTTCTTCATCCTCTTCTTCATCGAGTGCTCGTGGGGGTTTTTCTTGAAGAATCGAGGCCGAGGGCTCCTAAATAGTAATTGCACTCCGTTTTCGAGTAACGGGAGCAGAAATATCAGGAGGATCAGAGGCGGTAATTGACGCTCGAAGCGCTTGGGACAATGCAACAACTTCCTGGACTCGAGGATTATCATGCTCAAACCTCCAACCCGAGGACAGATCGTACGGGATGATATAATTATTATCCTACAAAAGGAAAACAAGAATATAATTCGAAAAACACTTGAGTAAAAATGAGTTTCGAGAAAGCATGCAGTTACCTCATTCGATAAAAGGCTCGAGAGTTGAGCCATGTTCATTGTACCGGCATAAAGCCTGGTAATATCAGTGATTTGCTTCCGAATAATTTGCCTCGAATAACTACATCTCAAGACAGAGTTCCAGAAGTCCACGAAACATTTCTCCACCCGGAGGGTTCTGAAAAAGATGGGAATAAAATAAGGAGGAACCTGACAGGAAGCTTGGTTTCAAATAAGAGCTTCGGCTTTAGCCCACTGATGATTTGCGATATGAAATTGCTTATCCGACCAAGGGTGATTCATGGTACCCAGAAATGGCAAAGAGAAGCACTGGGTTATGCCAAATTGTTGGGAACAGAGCTACAAGATAAAAACAAGGATAAGTCAACGAAACTTATATGCTCGAGATATGGTACACTCGAAATACTATGTGCTCGAAATAAGTATACTCGAAACACTATGAGCTCGAAATAAGTATACTCGAAACACCATATGCTCGAAAATCTATATGCTCGAAATCTACAGGCTCAAAGTATTTCATGCTCAAAATTACAAATCTACACACTTAAAACATGCTTGAGATGGAGGTCTATATACTTAAAATGAAACGTATTCAAGGCAAAGTGCTTATACATAATTATTACCTGTGGGTTGTAAACTTCGACTCCGGGGATATTGTCATCATATAGAAGGTTTCGAGATGATAGAATAGACCTCCAATAAGGGTGATCATCGATGGAGGAATCAAGCGAGTCAATTACTCGCATCCAGCTGGGTAAAGCTGTATGCGACCAATGAGTGGATGCCTGGTCGTGCCTTGTCTTGAAAAAGGGGCACCAGGTAGAGACATAGAGCGGATTATAAACAACACCTAGAACCACGAGGTATGAGGTCTTCTCGAGGGGGATCAATAGATTTATGTTAGCTTCCCCATAGCAAACCCAATTCGAGACAGGCTCAAATCGAAAACCAGAGGATTTCTTCGAGGGCCGCCGTGCTTCATTTCGAATCGAGGCTTCGAGGGTTTCAATAGTCCTAATATTCAATAACTCGAGATAATATAGAAAGGACCAACATGAAAATAACCAAAGGGGACCAGCCAGTTTATGGGCGTTCGAAGGGTCACGATGAAGGTTGAACATCATGCGATAAAAATGAGCCACTACTAGTGGAGCCAACTCGATGGGTCCCATAGTGACAGCAATGTTGGCAGACAAGTTAAGATAAGTTTTGATTACGACACAACCGACATTCATAAACAGCCGGGAGAAAATGAAGTTTAAAAACAATACCTCTTCGAAAGAGGTAACCATGTCCTCATAATTGATGAAATGCTTAACCAAAGCTGTATAATCAATATTAGCCCCCTTACTTTTGCCTTGCCCTTTTAACCAAGTATCAGTAGATAGTAAGAGAGCACGAGCACTGGGTATTGATTCACCAGTAGGAAGAGTCATACCCGTTAAGGACAAACCGGTGATTAAAGCCACATCCTCCAAAGTAATTGTCTAAAAACATCGAGGCAGGACAAAGCAATTATAGGAAGGGTGCCAAGAATAAGCAAAAACGTCAGTCATTACCTACTCGAAGGGAAGTACCGGGTAACAAGCTAGATGAACAAACCCCATAATTCGATTGCCCTCCCACTTAGTGTGAAATTGGCGCAGTCTCTCGAACCCGGGAAAAGCGTTTATGGCTCCAATTCAGCCATTGATTGGCTTAGTCTTATTTGTCCAACTAAATTTATCGCCCGCTTTGCATTGAAAAAGAGGGGCATCATTCTCCAAAGAGGTCCATATTCCCAACAAATTAGGGTTGCCCACATCAGAGGGCTCGAACGCTTCGGACTGAAATCGGGGTCCGAGCTCGACGTGATTGATCGATTGACCACGACGATCAAGAACCCACGGAGGAATGAGGTGGGTAGAACCGAGAGGGGATATTTTTGTATCACTATAATGGGTTTCGAAATCCTTGATGACTTGAAACAAATCTTGGGCATCTTTACAATCCAAGATATTCGCTTGAGCAACTAGACGGGGAAGGTCGTGAGAATTCGCCATTGACGAGGATTGGACGGAGAAGATGGTGAAGCTCGAGAAAAATGGATACTCGAAGATAGGTGAAAGAGATGAGGATTTCGAAGAAGAGAAAGCTCGAGTATGGCCAGCTGTTCGAAAAGTAAAGGAAGAGAGAGAGAGTGAAGTAAGTAAGGCGGCTAAATGGAGATGGTGGAATATTTATAGGGTTTAGATGTCCAATCGCGAAAAGACACTTTTATTACTCAGTAGCAGTAGAGAAGATGAGGAGTTGCAGGCGTTTTTTACCCACAAAAATATGAAGAGTCTCTTGAAAGATTTAAATGTCTAGTCACGAAAAGACAACCTGCTAATCCCTGGGGAAGACGAAAAATCTCAGACCACTTTTTTAATAAAAGACACGACCTTCCACACCCGCCATAATATGAAACTAGGGTTAACCAGAAGACATATATATTAATATACATGAACTCGAAACGTTCACGTATATTAGGGGGGCATTTGTTTAAATTAAAAACAAAACTGGGTTTTTGCGAATTAAAAAACCCAGATAGCCCAACCTCAAATGATGGACCCAAGATAAAAGATTAGGCCCATTATAAAGCAAACTTATATAAGTAGTTTGAAATAAAAGAAGCCCAATAAAGCCCAGGTTTCACAGAATAACATCTCGGTCTCCAAGGAATCGACTCAAAAGACAGGTCCAGAGGGGTGAAAATCCCACAAGAAAGAAAGCCCGCCAAGACGAGAGGATTTTGAAAAGGAAGTTGGAGGCAGTTCCCAGCAGTTAAGGACGTGGGATCGCGGAACTGAGATAAATACGAAAAAGGGAAAGAAAGAGAAGGACGGAAAAATCATCAACAACTTTATATTTTTTTCTTAGGAGTAGCTCCAACTAGGAGTAGTTTTTAGTGTAAAGTAGCGATAATTCTAGTTTGTAACAGTTTGTCAAGAGTTGCTGGATTTGGCTTCCAAAGCTTGTACCGGCACTCGTTTGTTTGTAATCTCTTCAGAATCGAAGACTTTCATGGAGGAACAAATTATCTTTTTTTCAGATTAAGTATTTGATAGGTAATTTGTATCTTGACTTAAGTTTTCATTCTTCACTTTCACATTACATTCGAAATCATTGAGTCATAAAGGCTTGAACCACCTTGTAGCAAATCGAACGCGGGGGTTGAAAGGTAATCTCAAAATATAGATTATCACGGGGTTCAGGACGAACATTCGGATCCACCCTAGTCTAGTTTGTTTTTAAAACGAAACACTAATTTTTTTGGTTTCCCACAGCTGTCCTAACCCTTTGGGCCAGACTAATGCTGCTCGAGCCAAGAACATCCACAGGAAGTGTGGGGCTAACTCTCCCAAGGAGAATTTTTTCCATACCCAGGGCTCGAACTCGAAACCTTTGGTTAAGGGAATTGAGGCATGTACTACCTCAGTCAACTCTCTTTGGTGTTTTTGTTTTAATATGTATGTACATGTGTGTCTTAAGCTATCTCCTTTGCCATCAAAATTTTGCTTATCTCACACAAAGATTATTGATATTTATCCCACCATAATTTAGAAGATTCTCTGATGTCTTTCCATTTTATACCTATTCAATCCGACTTATTCACAAAAATTATCGACAATTACCATTATGTATTATGGTGGAGTTTGTATGAAATCTACCATACACAGTTGTGATATAAGTGATGTGTGGCATGATGACGAATAAATTTTAAGGCTTCCATACATAGCAAAGAACGGACGCGGATCGTGTTCGTATTGCGATTGGGCCTGAGTGTATGGACACGCTCAAATTCGGCATAATAGTCGTGCCCAGTCTTGAATTGGCATGTGGTCCAATCAGATTGTCGTTTTGAACACATTTTCTTGACTATTATACATAGAGACCATAGCACTCGCCTCCAGCATGTTTTCTCTTTTGCAGTCAAGTATTCTTATTTAATATTTCTGCAATTCAATCCTTCATTCTAAAAGAGAATTCAAAAAAAAGTTTTATTGGTCAATGCTCCAAATCTATAATGCTACTATCTTATATCTTAAGAATTAAAGCGTTGTATAAGTTATTCTGAAAACTCATAAGCATCGGTGCTACTTTTGCCTCAACTTTTCTATCTTTAGCCATTTGAAATGGATTAGCCCATATAAGAATTATCCCAACAAGATCAAATTAAATCACTTTTGCGATTCTTGTGCTTGTTCGCCATATATAGGGAGTGTTTGCAAACTCTAAATAAAAGGACTTTTAAGCTTTTAACTAAAAATAAGCAATTTTGCAGTGTTTGTAAATCCTGCTTTTGCTTTTGATTCTCTAAAATTAAGCTCCCAGAAACCAAAAGGTTCAAGTTGAGTAGGGGGTGCTTCTAGGTGCTTTTAAAATTCCTGCAATTAAAATAAATCTTTTATGACAATTTTATCCTTGAAAATATTGTACTTTTTGAAAAAAACTAATTTATAAGCACTTCTATTTGCAAACACTCCCTGTAGTCTTTTTATTTTCTACTTGTGTTTGCAAATACTACCCACTTTTGTTTCTCAAGTGATATATTCTGTTTATTTTTCACTTAAAAACACTTATACTTAAGCAGTAGAGTTTGCAAACACTCCCATAGTGCGGACTTGTGGAGTTCAATTTGATCACTGGGTGGGGCATAATTTTTATTTCACAAATTTGAGGCCTTAAATGTAAATTCTACATTGCAATCAAGGAGAAGTGCACTTACACGAGGGTTGGAAATTTGGATTCATCATTTTGTATGGGTTCAATTCATAAAAATTATTGACCATTATTTTGTCTGTCATAAATCACACACCAACCAACATTATGAAAAGCCATAATAGATAACAAAAACGTGGTATAATTGAAATTGGTAGGCAGCATACTCAAATTGAAATTGATGACAAAAATGATGGTGTATAATTCTTCAATAGCACTTGGTGCCCACCTTGAATTATTTAGTTTTTTATTTTATCTTATATTTCATTTCATAGATTAAATGTTAAGTATATCTAATTCGGGTTCAAATATATGTGTTGAAACATTGTATTATACATATATGATTTGAAATACAAAAATAGAGTAATGAAGCAGAATAACAAGTATCAATTGATGTTACGTACTTCTCTCTACATACTGAAAGGATTTTGGATCCTTTGTTCTCATTTGTATTTTATATTGTATTTCATTTTATAGATGAATCTTGGATCTAGTTTTATATATCAATAAATAAACGTTGTATATATTTTACACATGTATCATTGGCCAACAAAATTCTATCTTCACAAAACCTATATATTCTTGACTCCCATGGAACCCGAACTCCGGTGAGGAGAAGGACTTGGTGGAAAGAAGTAAAAAGAAGGTAAGAACTATTGCTACATCTCAAGATACCATGCCTATGGATGATGGAATATCATCTTAAGATGGATAAGGACAACTCGCTCAAAGAAAAAGTTTCATACCGGAACAAGCTTGTTGGGAATAGGGTTCGGAAAGACCCCATCAGGTTTGAGGATTATAAGCTACCAAATATGAAAAAATTTAAGATTCTTCGCCCTACGGACACAACTCCCTTTGACATGAGGAAACCTTTATCCAAGAGATTCCGGAATCTCTGGAAGAGACTATATCATCCTAATTAGACTTGTTTGCTGGTCTATATATACATAAACTACAACATCTAATTATCTGCTAAAATTGATTCCTTGTGGAAATATGGTGGTGACTTGGAGTTGGTTGATTTGGGTCACTGTTGCTTCATCCTTAAGCTTGATATATATATATATATAGATATATATATATATATATATTATATAGTAAGGAGAAAGCAGAAACCATTCTAACTTGGATGGTCTTTTATAATTCAGTACTTGGGAGTCAAGTGAGGAAATGGACCCCAGATCAGTTCCAAGCATGAACGGATAAAATGCAGACCGTGGTTTCTGTTGGCATTTGTGGGTATATGAAAAAGTGTGTGAACACCACTTTTGCGTATGAAATTCGAACACCATAAGTATCGGGGATACTAAGTTGTATTGGATATTTTTATTCTGCTCCGAGAGTAGATTAGTTTAGCATTTCGAATTTCTCAATTCGGAGTTGAAACGAATGAGAAATTAATTGCTAATGTTGGGTGTTTGAATGTGTATATCCCACATTGGATATAAACCATAATTTGTATGAGTTTATATACATTTGCCTAAAGGTAAAGGGTTGGCCCTTTGGGTCATCCACTTTGGTCCTTTGTGTGAAGGGGGGAAGAGCTATGTAATTGTGTCTTGGCCCAATTTCTTAGCTCCTCACTCGGGCGGTCCGGTGGACCGGACCTCGGACCACGGGCCGGGGCCGGGGTCGTGGGCCGTGGGCCTTGGGCCTTGGGCCTTGGCTAAGATGTGTGGTTGTTGGGCTTTGGACCTCTTCTTATCTTTTTGAGCCAAAGTTTAATTAATTTGATTAATTGGGCTCAGTTCTCTTTTGGGCCAAAATTAACTAATTAATTTAGGCCCATTTCTAGTATCTTCTAGTTTCTTCTTCTAGAAACCAGCAAGGCATGTCTCCTGTTCCTTTCTCATGCTGAGGATTTCAGACGTTTCCTTACCTGTCTCCAGCCAAAATTACCAGCCGAAAGTTAAAGTGTTTTGTTTCTTTTGGAGCCGAAACTTTTGACATTCATCAGCTGATTCTTTTTGGCTTTCTATTTTGGTTTTCAATCTGGTTTGTTGCCTATAAAAAGGCTCTCCCAGGTTGTGTTCAAAACACACCAAAAACAGAAAATAATTCTGCATTGTCTTAAAGCATTCTACATACATAAAAATTCTGAGAGTTCTTGGGCAAATATAGTTCGTGGGTTTTGTTCTTGAAGTGGTTCAATTACAAATATATAATCGTTGTATCTTGGGAAGTTAATTGCACGATCCCGTACCACCGTAGGCGGGGCAATATAGCTTTAAGGATAGAGAGTTCATCTCTCGCCTCGATTGTCATATTGTTCATCGTATTACTATTTCAGAAATTTTCTTACAAACTGCACAGATTTGCAACAAGCTTAAAGCTATATCTATTTTGTGTTAATTTTGTGCTTGTTCGAACATTCTGAAAATGGCTCATTTCGATTCTAATGAAAATGCTGCTGCTGCTCTCGACTTTGGACTTGGACCTGGAGCTGGTCTCGGTCTTGGTCTTCCTTCTGGTTTTGCCTCGGGTTCAGGGGTTAGGTCCGGTTCAGGCTCTGGTCCGAATACACCGGTTGTAACTCCAGTTATTCCGATAATTCAGGCTCGGACTGAAAGGCTAACTCCGATTGTACCACCGGTGAATACAAGTATCCCGGCACAGGCTGAAAGACCAACGAAGTTCTGCGGGGTTGACTTCAAACGTTGGCAACAAAAGATGCTTTTTTATTTAACTACTTTGAACCTGGCAAGGTTCTTACGGGAAGACGCCCAGTCTGTCCCTGAAGATTCTGACGATGTTCAAATGAGAACGGCATATGATGCCTGGCAACACTGTGATTTCCTTTGCAGGAATTACGTGCTCAATGGTTGGATGATTCACTTTATAGTGTTTATCACTCCATGAAATCGTCAAAAGACCTCTGGGAGGCATTACATAAGAAGTATAGAACTGAGGACGCTGACTGAAAAAGTTCATGGTCGCAAAGTTCTTAGACTTCAAAATGATGGACTCTAAGTCCGTCGTAAGCCAGGTCCAAGAGCTTCAGATTATAATACATGAAGTTCATGCCGAGGGAATGGCTTTGAGTGAGAATTTTCAAGTGGGGTCTGTGATTGAAAAATTACCGCTCTCATGGAATGAATTCAAGAACTACCTAAGGCATAAACGAAAGGAGATGAGCTTAGAAGAGTTGGTTGTCAGGCTCAGAATTGAGGAAGATAACGGGCTTCTATCAGAAAGGCTCCTGTTCCACCAATGGCTAACGTCGTTGAAGTTCCGGAAAGTTCTAACCGGAAAAGAAAGTTCCAAGGGAATTTTCAGTCCCAGAAAAATCAAGCTGGGAAAGGAAAGCCGAAACAAAGTGACGGCTCTGACAGTGGTTGCTTTAATTGCGGCCGTACTGGTCATTGGGCTAAAGACTGTAGAAAGCCCAAGAAAAATAATTATCAGTCAAGAAAGAAAGGTTCTGGCAAGTATAAAGGCAAGAATCAGGTTCAGAACAACGTTCCGAACCAGGTGCAAAATCATGTGCACTTAGCTGTGATGATGTCCAGGGCATCAACGAGTTAATTGACGACCTGTCAAATAAACAGGTGCCAATCGATCTAACTAATCTTGATCTGACTGCCGTCGTGTTCGAAGCCAATATGGTGGACAACTCGAGGGAGTGGTTCATAGACACTGGGGCTACTCGCCACATCTGTTCCGACAGAGATGCTTTCTCGTCCTATTCCCCAACTGAAGGACGAAGATTGTTTATGGGAAATTCAGCCACTTCACCAGTGGTTGGAATGGGGAAAGTTGTGCTGAAGATGACTTCAGGCAAAGAACTGACATTGACTGAAGTTCTTCATGTTCCGGAGATTCGAAAAAATTTGGTATCCGGTTCAGCTTTGGTCAAGAATGGGTTCAAGATCATCTTCGAAGCTGATAGGTTTTCTTTGACTAAGAGAGGATTTACGTAGGAAAAGGTTACCTTGAGCAGGGCCTTTTCAAAATGAATGTAATGAATGTAATTCGCTCTCTTGTAATTGAAAACGGTGGAAATAAAAGGATTGAGAATTCTGTTTATTTGCTTGAGTATTCTAATTTGTGGCATGTTAGACTAGGACATGTCAATTATAATACTATTCGAAGATTGGTCAACTTGAATTTATTACCAACTTTTAAAGTTGAAAATGAACATAAATGTGAAATTTGTGTTGAGGCAAAGCTAGTCAAACAACCATTTCCTTCAGTGGAAAGAAACACCGCACCTCTAGAACTTATTCACAGTGATATCTGTGATTTGAAGTTTGTGCAAACTAGAGGTGGGAAAAAGTATTTCATTACATTCATAGATGACTGCACAAAGTATTGTTATGTGTATTTACTAAGAAGTAAAGACGAAGCGCTTGGAGCGTTTACACATTACAAAACTGAAGTTGAAAATCAACTTGAGAAAAGAATAAAATCTATCCGAAGTGATAGAGGTGGAGAATACGGAGCGCCATTGATGAATTCTGTACCGACTCTGGAATTATTCATCAAACAACGGCACCATACTCACCTCAATCCAATGGCATTGCTGAACGCAAGAATCGCACTCTCAAAGAAATGATGAATGCGATGTTGTTAAATTCTGGATTACCGCAGAATTTGTGGGGGGAGGCGATCCTCTCCGCCAACTATATCCTTAACAAGATTCCCCACAAAAGTAGGAGTGAGACTCCGTACGAACTTTGGAAAGGTCAAAAGCCTTCTTACAAGTACCTCAAAGTGTGGGGGTGTTTGGCTAAGGTAGAAATACCCAAACCCAAACAAGTTAAGATAGGGCCTAAAACTATTGATTGCATATTCATAGGTTATGCACTTAATAGTAGCGCCTATCGATTTCTGGTTCATAAATCAGAAATATCTGAGATTCATGAAGGTACTATCATGGAATCTAGAAATGCTTCGTTTTTGAGGATGTCTTTCCAAGTAAGGAAAGAAATGAGCAAGTTCCTCTTAAAAGAACATTTGATGAGTCTACGAGTAGTTCTAATCCTGGGGATGAAGAACCACGTCGTAGCAAAAGGGCAAGAGTGCCTAAATCATTTGGTCCCGATTTTGTTTCATATACATTAGAAGGGGAGCCAAATACGATTAAGGAAGCTATGTCCGGTCCAGATGCTCAACTCTGGAAAGAGGCTATCAATAGTGAAATCGAGTCTATTTTACACAACCATACCTGGGAGTTGGTTGATCTTCCAAAGGGAAGTAAGCCTTTAGGCTGTAAATGGATTCTGAAAAGAAAGTATAAGACTGATGGAACTATTGATAAGTATAAGGCCCGTTTGGTAGTCAAAGGATACCGACAAACGGAAGGTCTTGATTTCTTCGATACTTATTCTCCGGTAACCAGAATAACATCCATAAGATTATTCATCGCTATTGCCGCATTGCAAAACCTTGAGATACATCAAATGGATGTTAAGACTGCGTTTCTGAACGGAGAATTAGATGAAGAAATATACATGGAACAACCCGAGGGGTATGTTGCTCCTGGAAAGGAGAAGAAAGTGTGTAAACTTGTAAAGTCACTTTACGGACTTAAACAAGCGCCAAAACAGTGGCATGAAAAGTTTGATAGCACGATGTTGTTAAATGGTTTCAAGATCAACGAATGTGATAAATGCGTGTATGTTAGACAAACACATAACGCATATGTCATCGTGTGTCTATATGTAGATGACATGTTGATAATGGGTAGTAATCATGAAATCATCATGAATACTAAAGGCATGTTAAAGAAGAACTTTGACATGAAGGATATGGGACTTGCAGACGTCATCTTAGGGATTAAAATCCTGAGGACTTCTGAAGGACTAGTCTTATCGCAATCTCATTACGTTGAGACAGTTTTGGAAAAATTCCTTCCTAGCGATAGTGCACCAGTTCAAAACGCCAGTGGACTTGAGCGTTCATCTACGCAAGAACCATGGCGAACCCGTATCGCAGTTAGAATATGCTAGGATAATTGGGAGTGTGATGTATATCATGAACTGTACTCGCCCTGATCTAGCTTATTCTATGAGCAAGTTGAGTAGGTTCACGAGTAATCCAAGTGTAGAGCATTGGAATGCTTTAACTAGAGTTCTTAAGTATTTAAAGTATACTAAAGAATATGGATTACACTACTCCAAATATCCAGCTGTAATTGAAGGATACAGTGATGCTAATTGGATATCAGACACGAACGACTCCAAGTCCACAAGTGGGTATGTATTTACCGTTGGTGGAGGAGCGCTGTCGTGGAAATCTTCTAAGCAAACTTGCATAGCCCGTTCCACAATGGAATCAGAATTCATAGCTTTAGATAAGGCTGGTGAAGAAGCTGAGTGGCTAAGAAATTTCTTAGAAGATGTTCCCTGTTGGGAAAAACCTGTGCCTCCGATTTTGATTCATTGCGACTGTATGTCGGCAATTGGGAGGGCTCAGAGTAGTATGTATAATGGTAAGTCTAGACATATTCGTCGTAGGCATAATACCATTAAGCAGTTGATCTCTAACGGGATTATTTCCATTGATTATGTGAAATCAAAAGAGAATATTGCAGATCCTTTGACGAAAGGATTGCCTAGAGATCAAATATGCTACCTATCAAGAGGAATGGGGTTAAAGTCTACAAATTAAAAATTGACACAGCGGTAACCCAACCATATTGACTGGAGATCCCAAGATTATGGTTCAATGGGACAACTAAGTTGTGAAAATTCTGGAGAGCACTTAAGAGTTTAATAAACTCTGAACCCATTGCCTAAGATAAAGAAGTGCATCCTACAAGTGTAGCAAAGGATAAGTCTGAACTTTTAATGATTCCTATACTGTCATGAAAATGAAGTGGAGTATGGTAGGATACTCTTAAATAGGAGATCACCTATGTAAGTGTGAGGTATAGGCCGCCTCAACATTGGGTAAAATGTAAACATTTATGAAACCAAGAGAGGGCGCCATGGCCAAAATGGGTCCAACAGTGAGAACTAAAAATTTGCCTAGAAAATTTATCATGTGAATATCATTGTCTGGTTTTACACGAACGGCTGAACAATTCAAGACATCATGTTCATTGGGTAGCCTAGTAAATCCGATGATATCTCACTAAGAAAGGTTCAAAGCCAAAAGCTACCTCTTCTGATGTGATAAAAAGTCGTTTGAACTCTCAGTTCCATGCATTGCATTAATTTCTTTCGTGTGGGGGATTGTTGGCATTTGTGGGTATATGAAAAAGTGTGTGAACACCACTTTTGCGTATGAAATTCGAACACCATAAGTATCGGGGACACTAAGTTGTATTGGATATTTTTATTCTGCTCCGAGAGTAGATTAGTTTAGCATTTCGAATTTCTCAATTCGGAGTTGAAACGAATGAGAAATTAATTGCTAATGTTGGGTGTTTGAATGTGTATATCCCACATTGGATATAAACCATAATTTGTATGAGTTTATATACATTTGCCTAAAGGTAAAGGGTTGGCCCTTTGGGTCATCCACTTTGGTCCTTTGTGTGAAGGGGGGAAGAGCTATGTAATTGTGTCTTGGCCCAATTTCTTAGCTCCTCACTCGGGCGGTCCGGTGGACCGGACCGGACCTCGGACCTCGGACCACGGACCACGGACTCGGGCTCGGGCTCGGGCCGGGGCCGGGGCCGGGGCCGGGTTCGGGTCGTGGGTCGCGGGTCGTTGGGCCGTGGGCCTTGGGCCTTGGGCTTTGGGCTTTGGCTAAGATGTGTGGTTGTTGGGCTTTGGACCTCTTCTTATCTTTTTGAGCCAAAGTTTAATTAATTTGATTAATTGGGCTCAGTTCTCTTTTGGGCCAAAATTAACTAATTAATTTAGGCCCATTTCTAGTATCTTCTAGTTTCTTCTTCTAGAAACCAGCAAGGCATGTCTCCTGTTCCTTTCTCATGCTGAGGATTTCAGACGTTTCCTTACCTGTCTCCAGCCAAAATTACCAGCCGAAAGTTAAAGTGTTTTGTTTCTTTTGGAGCCGAAACTTTTGACATTCATCAGCTGATTCTTTTTGGCTTTCTATTTTGGTTTTCAATCTGGTTTTGTTGCCTATAAAAAGGCTCTCCCAGGTTGTGTTCAAAACACACCAAAAACAGAAAATAATTCTGCATTGTCTTAAAGCATTCTACATACATAAAAATTCTGAGAGTTCTTGGGCAAATATAGTTCGTGGGTTTTGTTCTTGAAGTGGTTCAATTACAAATATATAATCGTTGTATCTTGGGAAGTTAATTGCACGATCCCGTACCACCGTAGGCGGGGCAATATAGCTTTAAGGATAGAGAGTTCATCTCTCGCCTCGATTGTCATATTGTTCGTCGTATTACTATTTTCAGAAATTTTCTTACAAACTGCACAGATTTGCAACAGTTTCATGGGTAAGAGTCTCGATCGGAGCTCCCAATTGAATATCTAAGGTCGAATATATATCATCTATATGCTCGCTAATATCATAAGGCTGCCAATACTAATACTTTCTCAGCGGCAAGAGGTTGGTAATTGCACGATTCTGCATGCAATGCAACTTGAGTTAGATCACGCACCTTTATTTGAAGACTGAGGTTGGGGTGAATGGAAAGCTAAGCTTATGATCTTGTCTATGAGAATCTACCGGCCGTCATTTGTTTTGAATGTGGACGGATAGATAGGTCATAAAAGCCATGAATGTTTGTCTATGTTGCAAGAAGTGGCATCCAAAAAAAGGAAGGGAAAGGCTACCTCCGATGAAACGCCGGCGGCTGGAGATATTCGAAAACACACCCCATCACGTGTACGGCTGCAGGTCCAGAGGCCAAAACCGAAAGGACAGAGTGGAAAAGACAAACCTTCTCAAGCTTTGGGAGATAGATAGGTCGAAAGTGGTGCTGAATTACTTTCTCTAGAGTATAAGGGAATTATGAACGGTTGATGAACAGTTTGGTTGACCCAATTGATTTTCCAGTTCGATGAACGACCCGATTTTTAAAACATTGCTTAGTGGCATCATTAAAGAAAATATATTTAAGGGCAAAATTCTTTTTGCCTTCCTCTACTATAGACACACCATCAAATATCTCGATTTACCCGTAAAACCTTCAAACACCCCCCTCTACTACATTAAAATACATCAAACACCCCTAAGACACATTGATAGAAAAAAATACCCTTAATTTAAAATGAAAAAAATCACATATATAGAACCCAACTAGTACAATCTATCTAGTACTTTGCCCCCTCTACAATTAAAATTTCATTAATTTGATTCCAATATTAAGGATAATTTTATTAAATACACAATACTTGAATTAATTATAAATTAAATAAATAAAAAAAGATATGGTTGCTATAATATAGAAAGAATAAAGAATACGTTTTAAATTATTTCATGTAAATTTATATAACTAATTTATTATATATTTTTCCTTTAGAAAGAATTTAATGATTTACTTTTCTTCTTTTCTTTCGATAACTTAGTTGCATTAATATATATTAGAAAACATTCTTGTTATTTTGTGATTTTTAATTTTGGTTGTATTTTTGTAAAATTAAATAACTAAATATTGTAATATATTATTTAATAAATCTTGAACTTTGTATGCACGTCTTATTCATAGAGTAGTATTAATTATACCAATTAAAGAAAAAGTAAAAAAGAGAAGCATTTATCACTAATTAACGTGCAAAAAAAAAAAGTTGTGCTCATGAGTAAATGTGTACAGGTTATCAAAGAACCCCCACCCCGCCCTCCTTGTGGAAAAAAAATCAAAGAAACCCCCTAATAATAATAAAAAAAAGCAATTTAACTCCTCATGCACGACACTTGTGTTTTGTGGGACTGAGTATAAGATTTTTATCAGTAAGTGACAATGTTGCCCCTGATCTAACAACCGTTGGATCTAATCCACTAAAATCAATGGTCACCATTAATTATTTATAATTTTATGAATTCAATTAATAACAACCCTAGATCTTGATCAAAATCAAAGGTTCGTATTAAATATCTTATATTGATATAAATATATATGCTTCTTTATAATTTAATTATATAAAAAACATATGAATAACATTATATATAATATATATTACATAACATATAAAATATAGTACATATATGTATATACACACACATATACAACATCGCCTTCTCCAGATACTGCCACCGCCAACCAGCGGCAGCCTCCACCACCGCTTCCGCCCCACCACCATCCTTAATGCCGGTAAACAAATCGCCTCAAGCACCATCGCCACCCCTTCTGCAAATCGCCGCACAAGCCTACAGCAAAATGCTGCCCCCAAACATTGTAAATTGCCGCTCAAAGCCGGATGTCTCCCTCTGCAATCTCCCATCCACCTATCAATCCTCCTCTGCAATCGCCATGCCCACCCGCCTGTAAATCCTACTCTACAATCGCCATGGCAACCCGCCCCTCTACAATCACTGTAAATCTCCATAAGTCCGACGCCTCTCCTGTAAATTGGGATGGGAAAGATCAGTAGGATGATGGTGCGATTTGGGGGGGGGGGGGGGGGGGGGGGGGGGTTTTGGTTAGATAAGGACATGGTGTATTAGGGTTAGGGTTTTGGGGACAAGAATGAATTGGAGAAGAAGATGAAAACAAAAGAAAAATAAAAATAAAAAAGTAAATAGAAAATAATAGAAACAATATAAAAAAATAGAAATATTAGTTTAAATATTTTCAAAAGGCATGATATTTTGGTCTTTACAAAAAATTTTATAGGCAAATAATTGAGGAAGGCAGTAGATATTTTTTTAGAAATAGCAAGGTGTTCTTTGATAATTTGTTTTACAGTGGGAGGGCAAATAATTAGGCTTTTCACATGGGATTCGAATGTATTCAATCCCTTTATTTTAATAAGTAATAAAATACTTAAAAAATAAATAAATAATTTTAATAATAACTGACAATTTTAACATGGGTTATTGATAGTTGTATAAAATAAGATAAAAGTATTAGCATATATAAAAGAAAAGAATGTATTAATAGTGATTACAAACATTTATGTGAGTGTTTTTTTTAAGTTTAATATGTCTTATTCATAATACTACAATCATATTTTACTATTCATATATATATATATATATAAGATTATTTAACAGATTTAACATTAAATTAATTTTGGAGTCAATTTATATTGAAATGTAATTGTAAGTGGGCAAAGTGCTATAGATTATTATAGATGGGTGGAAAATGAATTTATGAATTTACATAAATCAAAGGTATTTTTGTCTATCAATGTGTCTAGAGAGGTGTTTGATGTATTTTAATGTAGTAGAAGGGGGTGTTTGATGTTGTCTCTATAGTAGAGGAGAGCAAAATGAATTTTACCCTATATTTAATTTAAAACTATTTTCTAATATAGAAATTCATTTTGACAATCACGGGCAATATATTTTAGTAAAAGTAAATGAAAATTACGCATGTATAATTTATGCATTCCGAAATTAACAATTTGGTTTGAAACCTGGAAATCATAATTCAACTATCAGATTGTTAGGTACATAATTAATCTCTATAATTATATTAATTCTAAACAATAAAATCCAATTACAACTCACTCACAATATCTCCGGATTCACTCAACAATATTAATGCCTAATCCTTAGTTTACTTCCAGTAGTAATCTGCAAGAATAGAAAAAGGAGGTTCAAGGTTTGAGGATGAATGAACATCAATGGCGAAGGGGGGAAAGCTCACCAAGAAATCCACACTTCACTCAAACAGTTCACTCGCCTCAGCCAGCTCACAAATCCAGATTCAATCTGCAAATTTCAGTGGAAACGAATGAGAAATGGATAAAATACTCGCAACAATGAAGAAGAAGATGAAGTGAGAAAGGAGAGAGAAGAAGGACCTATGCTGCAATTATCCAAAATTCAATGATCTTCATCATGCTCCTTCTCTGCATTTTAACGGAATCGCTAGAGATTATCTCCACGTGGCATTTTTCTTATTGGCCAAGCTTACCTCTCACCTCACTAATTAAGTCAGCCTCCCAAATTGATTAATTAAACAACCTAACCCTAATTAATTGACTAAACGACGTCGCCCCAACTTAAACAAAACTCAGCATTTTATTAAATTGAAAAGCGTTATTCATTATTATGTTTTTATATTAACTCATGTCCTGACAAAGCCTCCCCCTTTAGGAGACTTGTCCCCAAGTCTTCATCTGGGGAAACTGCTGCATTACCACTGCCCTATCTTCCCACGTGGCTTCCTCCTGAGGTAGGTGAGCCCACTGCACTAACACCTGGGCTATTGGTTTGTCATTCCTCTTGACAATCCTCTTGTCTAACACCGCAACAGGAGCCAAAATGGACTGTCCATCTTCAGTTAACACTGGAAAATCAGGAGTAACCGAAGCATTGGATGAAATAGATCTCTTGAGCAATGACACATGGAAAACAGGATGCACTCTTGCCTTATTTGGAAGTTTCAACTTGTAGGCCACCAATCCCACCTTGTCAATAACCTCAAAGGGTCCACAGTACTTGGCACTCAATTTCCACAACCTCTTGTCCCTCAGAGTGTATTGTTTATAAGGTTGCAACTTCAAGTATACCCAATCCCCTACTCTGAATTCTCTCTCACTTCTATGCTTGTCAGAATAGTACTTCATTCTGTCCTGTGCAGTGTTTAAGTACTCTTTAAGAGTGTGTAAAATCCTCTGCCTTTGAGTAAGTAACTCTTCAACTCCTGCAAGATTTATGATCTGTTGAGGAGCTAAACTAAAGTGACTAGGCTTATAACCATAGAGGACTTCAAAAGGAGTCATCTGAATGCCAGTGTGAAAACTGGAGTTATACCACCATTCAGCTAAACTAATCCACCTTCCCCATTGTTTAGGATTGTGATTGCATATGCACCTAAGATAATTCTCCAAGCATTAGTTTACCCTTTCACTCTGCCCATCACTTTAAGGGTGATATGCAGTGGTGCTTGTTGGATCCCTTGTATTTTCATCAGCTCCCTCCATAAGTGGCTCACAAAAATCTTGTCCCTATCAGTGGTTATGGTTGTTGGTAAACTATGTAATCTGTAAACTCCATCTAAAAAGGTTTGGGCTACTTTAGATGCAGGTAAAGGGTGAGAGAGGGCAAAGAAATGACTATATTTAGTCAGTCTGTCCACCACCACTAATATGGTGTCTTTCCCTTCTGACAATGGTAATTGTTCTATGAAGTCCATACAAATATGATGCCAAGCCCTCTCTGGTGTGGGCAAAGGCTGCAACAACCCTGGATAAGCCACATTTTCTGATTTGCATTTCTACACACATCACACTGTTCAACAATTCTTTGGACATCTTCTAACATTTTTGGCCAATAAAACAGCAGCTGAACCCCCTTTATGGTAGCCCTTATCCCAGAATGACCTCCTAAGCTTGAATTGTGCATTGAATTTACTATTTGAGTTCTCAAATCAGTGCTTTTACCCACAAACATCTTCCCTTTATACCTTAGAACTCCACTTTGCAGTGAATAATAGGATACATCCCATGGTCTCAGTAGACAATTAGTCATGCAATCCTTTGCCTCTTCATCCTCTTCATAGGTTTGAATCAACTGTACCAACCAGGTTGGTTGTACAGAGGATATGGCAGAACACTTAACCACCTGCTGTTCCACTGTATGATCTTCCCTTCCTCTTCTTGACAGTGCATCTGCTGCTTTATTTTCTAACCCTCTTTTATACTCTATTTTATAGGTGAACCCCATTAACTTAGCCAGGTACTTCTGCTGTAATGTTGTTGTAATCTTCTGCTCCAAAAGGTATTTAAGACTCTGCTGATCAGTTCTAATAAGGAACTCCCCACACATCAAATAGTGCCTCCATTTTGAAACTGCTAAAATTATGGCAAAAAATTCTTTTTCATAAATGGATAGCCCCAGACTCCTAGGCCCCAATGCTTTACTCAAATAAGCTATAGGATGCTTATCTTGCATAATCACGGCACCAATTCCCCCACAACAAGCATCAGTCTCTAAAATGAACACCTTGCTGTAGTTAGGTAAGGCCAGTACAGGTGTTACTGACATAGCTGACTTCAGTTCTTCAAAAGCTCTGCCTGATTCTTCACTCCATCTGAATTGTCCCTTTTTGAGAAGAGTGGTCAAGGGTTTAGCTAACATCCCATAATTTCTTACAAACTTCCTATAGTAACCAGTAAGCCCCAAGAACCCTCAAAGCTTTAACTGATTTGGGGGTAGGCCAATCCACCATACATTGTATTTTTGAGGGGTCTGCATATACTCCTTCTTGAGTAATCACATGACCTTAAGTATTCTACTCTAGTTTGATTGAATGTGCATTTTGACATTTTAGCATATAATTGGTTTCCCCTCAGTTTATCAAACACCATCTTCAAATGTAATAGGTGTGTATCCTTATCAGGATTGTAAATGACTATGTCATCAAAGAACACTAGCACAAAACTTCTCAAGTATTCCTTAAAGATCACATTCATCAAGGATTGAAAAGTGGCAGGGGCATTTGTTAAGCCAAAGGGCATAACCTTAAACTCATAATGGCCAGAAATTGTTACAAAAGCAGTCTTGGCTATATCACTATCCTTCACTCTGATTGATGGTAACCAGCCCTTAAGTCAATTTTAGAGAAAATGGTATCCTCTTGTAATTCATCTAACAAATCATCTATAATGGGTATAGGAAATCCATCTTTCACAGTGATAGAATTAAGCATTCTATAATCCACACAAAATCTCCATGTGTTATCTTTCTTTTTCACAAGCAACACAGGGGATGCAAAAGGACTAGTACTAGGTTGGATTATACCTGAGGTTAACATCTCTTCTATTAATCTCTCTATCTCATTTCTTTGTAAAAAAGAATATCTGTATGGCTGTTGTTTCACAGGTTGTGTTCCTGGCTTGAGCACAATCTCATGGTCTTGCTCTCTGTGTGGGGGTAGTCCTTTTGGTTCCTCAAAGATGTCTTGATAGTGATTCAGCAACTCTTCCAACTGTGGACCATTCTCCTTGCTCTTCAGTTCAAGTGTATTGCACTCCCCATTCATGATATAGAGTTGACACCATGAAACATATGCCCCTTTATCCAAGGTTCTCTGCAACCTGTTTCCAGTGATCATTTTAAGCTCCATTTCATTTTGAATACCTTGTAATGTCACACATTTTCCCTCCTTAACCATAGTTACTTTCTGCTCTTCAAACTCAAAGTAACCGGGCCAAATTTCCTCATTAAATCTACCCCCAACACCATGCCACACCCTCCTAAATTCAGAATCTTGAGGTCAGACTAAAATTCATGTTTTCCCATCCTCCATGTGAAACCTGGACACCTGGTGTTGCACTCCAACTTGATTCCATCAGCAACTGTCACCAGCATGGGATTAGTGCACTCCATTTCATACCCACTTTTCTTGGCTACACTGAGATCCAAGCAGCTATGAGTACTTCCTGTATCCACTAGTATAGAAATGGTGTTGTTCTTTACATTTCCAAGCAATTTGATGGTATCTTGTGTTGTTTTTCCAGCTAAAGCATGTACAGATATAGCTAAATCCTCTATATCTTCTCCCCCTTCAACTTCACCTTCCACTTCCTCTTCATTGGTCTACTCTAAATCCTCAGCTATTATAGAGAACAATTGTTTGCACTTGTGCCCAAAATGGTATGGCTCTTCAAAATTAAAACATAAGCCTCTTTTCCTTCTGTTTTCCACCTCTTCATTGCTTAACCTTCTTACTGGAAGTTGTTTTACTGGTTGGTTATAAACTTGTGTTTTCTGATTATGCACTGGAGTAAACTTATTACTTTTTTGGAAAGGATTTGCAGCACCCCTTCCCCATGACTTTTGAACCTTGGCCATTGCTTCCAATGAAGCTTCCTGCAGCTTGGCATACTGAGTAGCAGAACTCAGTGTGGTAGGGTTGAACATTTGCACTACTATCTTGATTTCCTCCTTTAATCCACTAATGAAGCTGTGCATGAAGTACTCTTCATTAAGGTTCCTATTCATGCCTATCATAAAGGCTTTTAGTTCATCAAACTACTCAACATAGGAGGAAATGGATCCAGTTTGCCTCAACTTATTAAAATCTCCAATTATGCTTCGTTGTCCTGCCTTCAGAAATCATTCCAGCACCAATTCAGTGAACCTATCCCAAGTCATGTTTTCTCTGCCCTCAATGTAATCTTGGTACCAATGATCAGCTTTGCCCTCCATATTAATAGCACATAGTATAATTCTTTCATAGTCAGTAAGTGGATTTACCATGAAATACTAAGAGCACTTCCTAATTCAGCTTTTGGGACTGGTTCCATCAAAATGGGGAAAGTCCATTTTGAACTCCTTTAGTGAAATGTTGATTTGGATTCATATTTCTCATGGGTTCATTCATTCTGTTGTTTTGAGCTGGGAATCCAATCAAGTTGTCCTGCTGGTGATCAACAGGTGGAGTTTGTAGAATAGGCGAAGTTGATTGACCAGATTCCTTTCCCCTTGCATTCTCTATATTCCTCAAAAGTGCCTCCATCTGCAGATTCATCATATTCCTCATCTCATTCAGGATCTCATCCCTCTGGCTTGCCAGTTTTGCATCAATGGAGTCACTCACTGCGCTTAATTGTTGCTCTATCTCATCTACTCTTGAATTCAAATTCCTCGCCATTTTTGCAGAGGACCGAGCTCTGATACCAATTGTTAGGTACATAATTAATCTCTATAATTATATTAATTCTAAACACTTAAACCCAATAAAATCCAATTACAGCTCACTCACAATATCTCCGGATTCACTCAACAATATTAATGCCCAATCCTTAGTTTACTTCCAGTAGTAATCTGCAAGAATAGAAAAGGGAGGTTCAAGGTTTGAGGATGAATGAGCATCAATGGCGAAGGGGAGAAAGCTCACCAAGAAATCCACACTTCACTCAAACAGTTCACTCGCCTGAGCCAGCTCACAAATCCAGATTTAATCTGCAAATTTCAGTGGAAACGAATGAGAAATGGATAAAATACTCGCAACAATGAAGAAGAAGATGAAGTGAGTAAGGAGAGAGAAGAAGGACCTATGCTGCAATTATCCAAAATTCAATGATCTTCATCATGCTCCTTCTCTGCATTTTAACGGAATTGCCAGAGATTCTCTCCACGTGGCGTTTTTCTTATTGGCCAAGCTTACCTCTCACCTCACTAAATAAGTCAGCCCCCAAATTGATTAATTAAACAACCTAACCCTATTTAATTGACTAAACAACGTCGCCCCAACTTAAACAAAACTCAGCATTTTATTAAATTGAAAAGCGTTATTCATTATTACGTTTTTATATTAACTCATGTCCTGACACAGATGTATAATTTGAACATTGTACAATCAAAGAACAAAAATCATAAAAATGTTATGAAAATATTTATCGTCATCAAATATATATATTAATACTACGTCACAATTATAAAATAAATAACATAGCCACACAGACAATTTATTTTTTCCACATATTAAAAGTGATTACAATACTACACATATAAAAGAAATTAGTCATATTATTACTCCCAAACAATTCATTACATTCCTATCTTACTCATACTTCTACAAAACTCCGTCATACTAATTTTTCTTGTTTGCAACCATCTTTTACACCATAACATTTAACAAAAATTATAGTATGTTGATACATATCAAATGAGAAATTGGTCTCGCCCCGTATTTAACTAACTATATATGCAAAATCTGTTGGGCTGGTCCATATATTGTTGTTTCAAAACTTCACAAACGTATCAAATTGCTAACAAAGAAAGATTATATCGAGGCGAGAGAGAACTCTCTATCCTTAACACTAAATTGCCCCTCCTTGGTGGTACGAGTTCTTACAACAAGTGTCCCAAGATACAACGATATACTTTTCTGAAGATTGAACCCCTTCAATTTCAGAAACTACGAACTTAATTTACTGTTGAAATCTCAAGAAAAAGATGAAGATGATTTTATAGAACTCAAGAACACTTAGAGAGAATATGTTGTGTTTTGAGTTGGTGTGCTTCAAAATGGTTGGAATGGTTGCTATTTATAGGCAAAATCCATTTCCATAAGAATCAATCCACACCATCCATTTCTAAGATCAAATCTTAGCCATCCAAGATGCTCCACCACCTTGATGTGCTCATATGTCATTCATGATGTATTCATGACATATTTTCCATTAAAATGTGTTGTGTCATTCATGATGTATGCATGACATATTAAATAAAATTATATCAAAATATGGGATACACAATTCAAACCCTTCAATTTAGCACTTAATTTCTCATTCGTTCCGATTAGAGAAATTCGAAATGCTAAACTCATCTACTCGGAACGTAGATTAAGATTATCCAATAATCTTAAGTATCCCGGATACTAACGGCGTTCGAATTTCGTACTCAACCACAATTTGTACCATTTTATCCAACAATCCCCCACACGAATGAAATTAATGCAATGCATGCTCTTGAGATTTCGATTGAAAGTTTATCACATCAAAAGAGGTAGCTTTTGGCTTTGAACCTTTCCTAGTGAAATATCATCGGATTTACTAGGCTCTCCAATGAACGTGATGTCTTGAATTGGTCAGCCGTTCGTGTAAATCTAGACAACAATATTCACATAATAAACTTTCAGCAGTTTTTCAGTTCTCACGGTTGGGTCCATTTTGGCCGTGGCACCCCATCTTGGTTTCAGAAGTGTTTACATTTTACTCAATGTTGAGGCGGCCTACACCTCACACTTACATAGGTGACTTCCTAATTAAGAGTATCCTGCCATATTCCACTTCATTTAGACAGTATAGGAATCATTAAAAGCCCGGCTTAACCTTTTGCTACAACTTGCAGGTTGCACTTCTTTATCCTAGGCAATGGGTTTAGAGTTTATTAATTAACTCTTAAGTGCCTCAATGAATGTTCACAACTTAGTTTTCCCATTGAACCATGATCTTGGGATCTCCAGTCAACATGGTTGGGTTTCCGCTGTGTCTATTCTTAAATTGTAGACTTTAATCCCATTCCTCTTGATAGGCAGTATATTTGATCTCTAGGCAATCCTTTCGTCAAAGGATCTGCAATATTCTCCTTTGATTTCACGTAATCAATGGAAATAATCCCGTTAGAGATCAACTGCTTAATGGTATTATGCCTACGACGAATATGTCTAGACTTACCATTATACATACTACTCTGAGCCCTCCCAATTGCCGACATACAGTCGCAATGAATCAAAATCGAAGGCACAGGTTTTTCCCAACAGGGAACATCTTCTAAGAAATTTCTTAGCCACTCAGCTTCTTCACCAGCTTTATCTAAAGCTATGAATTCTGATTTCATCGTGGAACGGGCTATGCAAGTTTGCTTAGAAGATTTCCACGACACTGCTCCTCCACCAACGGTAAATACATATCCACTTGTGGACTTAGAGTCGTTCGTGTCTGATATCCAATTAGCATCGCTGTATCCCTCTATTACAGCTGGATATCTTGAGCAGTGTAATCCATATTCTTTAGTATACTTTAAATACTTAAGAACTCTAGTTAAAGCATTCCAATGCTCTTCACTTGGATTACTTGTGAACCTACTCAACTTGCTCATAGAATAAGCTAGATCAGGGCGAGTACAGTTCATGATATACATCAGACTCCCAATGACCCTAGCATATTCTAACTGTGATACGGGTTCGCCATGGTTCTTGCGTAAATGAACGCTCAAGTCCACTGGCGTCTTAACTGGTGCACTATCACTCGGAAGGAACTTTTCCAAAACCGTCTCAACGTAATGAGATTGTGATAAGACTAGTCCTTCAGAAGTCCTCAGGATTTTAATCCCTAAGATGACGTCTGCAAGTCCCATATCCTTCATGTCAAAGTTCTTCTTTAACATTCCTTTAGTATTCATGATAATTTCATGATTACTACCCATTATCAACATGTCATCTACATATAGACACACTATGACGTATGCGTTATGTGTTTGTCTAACATACACGCACTTATCACACTCGTTGATCTTGAAACCATTTGATAACATTGTGCTATCAAATTTTTCATGCCACTGCTTTGGCGCTTGTTTAAGTCCGTATAGCGACTTTACAAGTTTACACACTTTCTTCTCCTTTCCAGGAGCAACATACCCCTCGGGTTGTTCCATGTATATTTCTTCTTCTAATTCTCCGTTCAGAAACGCAGTCTTAACATCCATTTGATGTATCTCAAGGTTATGCAGCGCAGCAATAGCGATGAATAATCTTATGGATGCTATTCTCGTTACTGGAGAATAAGTATCGAAGAAATCAAGACCTTCTGTTTGTCGGTATCCTTTGACTACCAAACGGGCCTTATACTTATCAATAGTTCCATCAGCCTTATACTTTCTTTTCAGAATCCATTTACAGCCTAAAGGCTTACTTCCCTTTGGAAGATCAACCAACTCCCAGGTATGGTTGTGCAAAATAGACTCGATTTCACTATTGATAGCCTCTTTCCAGAGTTGAGCATCTGGACTGGACATAGCTTCCTTAATCGTCCTTGGCTCCCCTTCTAATGTATAAGATACATAATCGGGACCAAATGATTTTGGAACTCTTGCCCTTTTGCTACGACGTGGTTCTTCATCCCCGGGATTAGAACTACTCGTAGACTCATCAAATGTTCTTTTGAGAGGAACTTGTTCATTTCTTTCCTTACTTGGAAAGATATCCTCGAAAAATGAAGCATTTCTAGATTCCATGATAGTACCTTCATGAATCTCAGATATTTCTGATTTATGTACCAAAAATCGATAGGCGCTACTATTAAGTGCATAACCTATGAATATGCAATCAATAGTTTTAGGCCCTATCTTAACTTGTTTGGGTTTGGGTATTTCTACCTTAGCCAAACACCCCCACACTTTGAGGTACTTGTAAGAAGGTTTTTGACCTTTCCAAAGTTCGTACGGAGTCTCACTCCTACTTTTGTGGGGAATCTTGTTAAGGATATAATTGGCGGAGAGGATCGCCTCCCCCCACAAATTCTCAGGTAAACCTGAATTAATCAGCAACGTATTCATCATCTCCTTAAGAGTACGATTCTTGCGCTCCGCTATTCCGTTTGATTGTGGTGAATATGGGGCCGTTGTTTGATGTATAATGCCTGAATTTGCACAAAATTCATCAAACGGTGCTCTGTATTCGCCACCTCTATCACTACGGATAGCCTTTATCCTTTTTCCAAGTTGATTTTCAACTTCCGTTTTGTAATGTGTAAACGCTCCTAGAGCTTCATCTTTACTTCTTAGTAAATACACATAACAATACTTTGTGCAATCATCTATGAATGTAATGAAATACTTTTTCCCACCTCTAGTTTGCACAAACTTCAAATCACAGATGTCACTGTGAATAAGTTCTAGTGGTGCGGTGTTTCTTTCCACTGAAGGAAACGGTTGTTTGACTAGTTTTGTCTCAACACAAATTCCACATTTATGTTCATTTTCAACTTTAAAAGTTGGTAATAAGTTCAAGTTGACCAATCTTCGAATAGTATTATAATTTACATGTCCTAGTCTGACATGCCACAAATTAGAATACTCAAGCAAATAAACAGAATTCTCAATACTTTTATTGCTTTCATTTTCAATTACAACAGAGCGGATTACATTCATTACATTCATCTTGAAAAGGCCCTGCTCAAGGTAACCTTTTCCAACATAAAATCCTCTCTTTGTTAAAGAAAATCTATCAGCCTCGAAGACTATCTTGAACCCATTCTTGACCAAAGCTGAACCGGATACCAAATTCTTGCGAATCTCCGGAACATGCAGAACTTCAGTCAATGTCAGTTCTTTGCCTGAAGTCATCTTCAGCACAACTTTCCCCATTCCAACCACTGGAGATGTGGCTGAGTTGCCCATAAACAGTCTTCATCCTTCAGTTGGGGTATAGGACGAGAAGGCAGCCCTATCTGAACAGATATGGCGAGTAGCTCCAGTATCAACAAACCACTCCCTCGGGTTGTCCACCAAGTTGGCTTCGAACACGACGGCAGTGAGATCAAGATCTGTTAGATCGATCGGCACCTGTTTGTCCGACAGGTCATCGATCATCTTGTTGATACCCTGGACATCATCAACAGCTAGGTGCACTTCATTTTGCACCCGGTTCTTGCCTTTGTTCTGGTTATGGCCAGAACCTTGCCCATGAAACTTGTTTTTCTTGGGCTCTCTACAATCTCTGGCCCAATGACCAGGTTTGTCACAGTTGTGACAGCGGTCTCCCGCCCTTGACTTTCCTTTCCCGGCAGCCTTCTTTTTCTGGGAATTTCCTTGGAATTTTCCTTGGAATTTTCTCTTCCGGTCAGAACTCTCCGGAACTTCAGCAATGTTTGCCATTGCCTGCACAAGGAGCTTCTTGTCTGATCCCCGATTGTCTTCCTCAATTCTGAGTCGGACAACCAAGTCTTCTAGACTCATCTCCTTTCGTTTGTGCTTCAAGTAATTCTTGAAATCCTTCCAAGAAGGCGGTAACTTCTCAATGATAGAAGCTACTTGGAAGGACTCACTCAGAGTCATGTTCTCAGCATGAATTTCATGTAATATAATTTGAAACTCTTGAACTTGGCTTGTCACAGACTTAGAGTCTACCATTTTGAAGTCTAAGAACTTCGCGACCACGAACTTCTTTAGTCCGGCGTCCTCAGTTCTATACTTCTTGTCCAGTGCCTCCCAGAGGTCTTTGGCAGTTTTTACTTCAGAATATACGCTGTAAAGCGAATCATTCAATCCATTGAGTAGGTAATTTCTGCAAAGGAAATCACCATGTATCCAGGAATCATATGCCTTCCTCAGATCACTATCAGTTGACTCAACCGGGACATAAGGAGCATTTCCCCTTAAGTACCTTGCTTGGTTTAAAGTCGTGAGGTAAAACAACATCTTTTGTTGCCACCTCTTGAAGTCAGCCCCGCTGAACTTCTCCGGTTTTTCAGCCTGAACCGGTATAACAGGATTAGCCATTGAAACAAATGGAGGGACCGGAGCAGAGCCAGAACCGGAACCAGGGCCCAACCCTGAACCAGAACCTAGCCCGGCACCCCCACCAGAGCCAATGCCAAAATCGGAACCAGGACCCAGCCCTGAACCGTAACTAAAACCAGAACCTCCACCGGAGCCATTGATAATACCGAGACCATGAATAGCACCTGGTCCAAGACCGAAATCAAGAGTAGCACCATCAACATTTCCCATATTTTCCATTTGAACAAGTGATAACTTTTGAACAACAACAAGAAAATTTAGTGTTAAGTTTGTTGTTTCAAAACTTCACAAACGTATCAAATTGCTAACAAAGAAAGATTATATCGAGGCGAGAGAGAACTCTCTATCCTTAACACTAAATTGCCCCGCCTTGGTGGTACGAGTTCTTACAACAAGTGTCCCAAGATACAACGATATACTTTTCTGAAGATTGAACCACTTCAATTTCAGAAACTACGAACTTAATTTACTGTTGAAATCTCAAGAAAAAGATGAAGATGATTTTATAGAACTCAAGAACACTTAGAGAGAATATGTTGTGTTTTGAGTTGGTGTGCTTCAAAATGGTTGGAATGGTTGCTATTTATAGGCAAAATCCATTTCCATAAGAATCAATCCACACCATCCATTTCTAAGATCAAATCTTAGCCATCCAAGATGCTCCACCACCTTGATGTGCTCATATGTCATTCATGATGTATTCATGACATATTTTCCATTAAAATGTGTTGTGTCATTCATGATGTATGCATGACATATTAAATAAAATTATATCAAAATATGGGATACACAATTCAAACCCTTCAATTTAGCACTTAATTTCTCATTCGTTCCGATTAGAGAAATTCGAAATGCTAAACTCATCTACTCGGAACGTAGATTAAGATTATCCAATAATCTTAAGTATCCCGGATACTAACGGCTTTCGAATTTCGTACTCAACCACAATTTGTACCATTTTATCCAACATATATTATATACTAGTTTGGGGCGGACGAATAGGGTTTTAGGTTTCTTTCTGGGTATAAAAATGGCGGAACTCATTAACTTTGCTTACATTTGCTGCCTCTGGTTTCGCTGCTTGAGCTCTCCCAACACCTCAATTCCGCAGGTGATTTTTCTCTATATCTTATAAAATCTCTTCAATTTTATCAGTTTCATTGTTTTGGTTTGGTTTAAACGATTTGAATTCAGTCGATCTTAAACTCACGCTATAGAATTTAGGAAAAAGAAAATGATGAATTCATGGTTTATTTAATCGAAAGTGGAAATGTGAGTTGATTTAGGGATTTAGTTAACTGTAATGTGGCTTATGTTTATTGAATTAATTTGTTTTTCGCTTGCAAATTAAATTTTTAAGCTTTTGTTTCTTTTTATATTTTATTAGGGATTGCTTATCAGCATTTTTTGAAGATGTAATGTATATGTAAATGCTTATATTCTGATCATTCATGTGTTTTCATGCTCTGTTTTAATCAGTATTTAATTTCCTAATAAGCGTGTCACCTTTGATTATTGGCAGTGTAAATTGGAGGACTTGTCTATCAGGAAGACAAAATGTCTGGGTATGTATCTCTTCTTTTATGATTAAAATTGAACTTAAATTGCTTCTGAGTTTCTGTTGCGACCGTGGGAGATCGATTCTTTGATGCATTGTCATTCTTGTTCAGGAGTGTCCAACCTTAGTTAGCTGCTCCTTGTGGAATCTTGATAGGATTTTAGGAGTTAAGATTTTATTCTAGGTTTATTTTTCTTATCCATGGCTTGACTTGGTAGGGTGATATAGTACCACTGATTATCAATTTACGTATTATTTAGTCTGAGTTGAACTTATCCATTTGTTGTCCACCCTTGCTGATTCATAAATATCAATAAAATATTTGCTTCTTCTCGACCCTGGAGTCCACTAATGTATAGAGAGAATTTCTGGAATGTTATATATATTATATGGTAATATAATTACATGTATAATTTCTCTTTGAACCCAAATGTATTATAATATGTGTATAGAACTTGCTTTTCTTGAGGTTATGATTCCCTGAAGGGAGAGACATAATGTCCATGACTGTGTAGCTTGAATTCCTACATCCCTAATTTAATTTTACGAGGAAGTTCTATTCTATTCAAAAAATAGTCTATGTAACATGCCCCTGAAACTTTCGCCATCAATATCGATTAATTGCTTTACAGTGAAGAGCCTGCTGTTGTGGAGACACCTGCTCCCGCTCCTGCTCCTGCTATTGGCGAGCCTATGGATATTATGACTGCTTTACAACTTGTGCTGAAAAAGTCATTGGCTCATGGAGGTCTTGTTCGAGGCCTTCACGAGGGCGCAAAGGCAATTGAGAAGCATGCTGCCCAGCTCTGTGTATTGGCTGAGGACTGCAATCAACCAGACTACCTTAAATTGGTCAAAGCACTGTGTGCTGACCACAGCGTGCATCTAATCACTGTTCCAAGTGCCAAGACTCTTGGTGAATGGGCTGGTGTAAGGACATTTTCAAGATTTTTTTTTTATTTCAATTGCTATAATATGGCTCATGAGATTCTATCCAATTAGTTAGCACATAAAGGGGGTTGTGAACCGTTAGATCACACATTTTGATGTCATCTTTATGTTTTATGACATTAATGTATTGTTTCTAACGCTTCACAAGCCCATTTGAGTAGTACTCAAGTGGGTAGGGTAAAGATCTCCTCTAGAATATTATATATCTGATTGTTGCTCCGACAAATTTATGATGATGGATAAACCTTTTCAAGTGAGTTCTATTGGATTGATGGCAATTTTGTCTTTGGTCCTTGATGACAATGGTGATGATGGATCATCTTGAGCCAAGTTGTCATTTTTGTATGATAGGACAAAATTTGATAGTAGTTGATTTTAGTGTTGATTGTTGCTTTAACAGTTGTGCAAGATTGATTCAGAAGGAAAGGCCCGGAAGGTTGTTGGAGCCTCTTGCGTTGTTGTGAAGGTAGTTTATCTATGATTGATTCTTATGAGCTTTCTGGATGTCAAGTCTCGTAAAATTACAATAACTTCACATTAATGGTTGTAATTATATTGGGGCGTTGATTCCTGAAACTCCTAAGAAAGACCCATTGTCCTTCAGGTTCATTCATTGAATTATCGGTTAACATTCTTATCTTTAATATCTTGCTTTTAGGATTTTGGTGAGGAAAGTGCAGGCCTCCACATTGTTCAGGAGTATGTCAAGGCTTGATGAGAAGCTTGGAAAATGAAGATGACTTCTATAGAATGTGTTGAGAGAGATTAGACAGGGAAAAAACTTGACTATGTTTTTGGTGGTTTCCCTGGAAATTTTTGATGTTTTGAGCCAGCAAGTCTACTGTGTTAAGTTTTTGTTGCAGCTAAGGTCATGAAAATCAATGACAATCTTCAAGGCTATTAAATATTTTTGGAGTTTGATGTTGATTTAATTCATGATTAGTGTTCATTTTGTTTCACATAATTATATTGTATGGACGCATCCCATACATCCTGGATTGTTTGAGTGTTAATTGTAGATTAAGAAAGATCATTATGAAATTGGTTACAGTCATTAGAAACCTACATTGTGATTAGGAAAATGTTTTTGTGACGGTTTAAAAAAAATTGAAACTGATTTAGCAATTAAGTGATGAAGTAAAATAAGAAATTGTATAACAGAAAAATAAGGTACTCTTAATAATTAGTTTTAAATGGACAACATTCACATCCAAAACGTCGAAGTGTCAAAGTGTATGTTTGGCTAAACTTATTTAAAATAATAAGGTCATATATCCTATAGGATATTTTAGGAGTTTATAAGATATTATATTTTATTAAAAAATAAATTCTCAATTGTTTGCAATGACGGAGTCACGGGAGCTGGTGGGGCAAAGATGGAGCAAGAGAGTTTTTGATGCATATACAAATTGGGGTACTATGGTACACCGGGAGTGTTGCTCCAGATGCATCTAACACCACACATTCATGAGGTTGGGGGTGGTTTTCAGCACCCACTACCCATAAAGAAACCACCCCTAACACTTGAATGTGTGGCTATGGTGCATCGAGAGCAACACTCTCGGTGCAACATAGTATTTTTCTCAAATTGCCACATGAGTTTGCTTGCTCATACTTGGCATAGTTGTTTATAAAATAATTAATTATTGTAAACTAATTACAACAAAAGCTTGGATTTTTAATTTTGCAAAATTTGATTTTCCACCACACTAAAACCTGATCGAGGTTATACAGAAAAATCTAAAACGCTCATCAGAATCGTGTTTGCTGTCCAAACGTAAATTTGGCTTCTCATCTACAGAACAAATGAGATTTAAAATGGACAATAGAAATAATCTCACTGTATGCATACAATCATAAACGCAGATTTTAACTCCCGGATAGCTGAGCCAAATGGAGCCTAAGATGGACAACATGTAAAGTTTCGTTGTATCCACAGTAATATGTAATGTCTTTTTTATTAGACAATAATATGTAATTTCTATTAGAATATATCTTCTACGTTAGCATAAGATCTTTCCTTATCTCATATTTTCTTGTATTTATCTTTATAATTTAGAATATTTTTCCTTATATTTATCTTCCTTGTTTATAGCTTAGGGTTTACTTGTTTACAAAGTCTATGTAACTCTATAAATATGTTACTCAATAATACAAGTTCCCTACGAGGTTTTCTCTAATCTAACATGGAATCGAGCTAAAGGGTTTCTTCTCTCAACCCTCACGATCTCTAGCTTCCATCAGTCTTTACCATAGCCGTCCCCAACCGGCTCCCTAATTTTTTTTCTTTCTCTCATTCCCACACACAACAATGGCAACTCATCACTCTTCGTATAGAGCAGCTTCTGCCAACAAATCTCTTTCTTTCTTTCTCCTTCTCTTTCACTCTTTTTCATAATTTCCAGATCTCTAATTCTTACCCACTTTTATGGTGCTAGTTGTTCAACCCCTATTTTTTTTTTCTGAATCTTAAAAATTCTTTTTCCACACGTATAAGTATATATGGGTTTCTTTTAAATGTTGTTTACATAAAAGAATGACTCATTTTCCTTCAAATCTCGTGTGCAAGATATAATTTTCTGTTATATAATCGGGTTTTGTGTCTATGGGTTTCCTTTTTTTTCCCCCAGTTGTTTGCTCGGCCTCCACATGTTCTCTTTCTCTCTCTCTCTCACACCATATATCTTAACTCTATTTCCAACTCTTATTCTTACCTTTTTCTGTTTTTACATTCTCTTTTCTTTCTCAATTCTTTACATAAGATTACATGATATAGGTGTGAAGGGATTTGTTGAAGAAGGAATTGCTTCTATAGTGTGTTGAACAAATTTAATGAACAAACTGAAAATGCAACGAAGGATGAGGAATTTTTCGAGGCGAGAATTAACTCTATCCTTAACACGAAATTGCTCTGGCTATAGGTGGTACCGGCTTTGACAAAATGTGTCCCAAGATATAACGAAAACTTTTCTGAAGATTGAACCACTTCAATTTCAGAAAACAACGAACTTTACTTTCTGCTGAAATCTCAAGAAAAAGATGAAGATATGAAGAACACAAGAACACTGTAGAGAGAATTGTGTTTATGTTGGTGTGAAAATTCTGATGCTAGAGGAGACTATATATAGCTGAAAAAATCAGACAGAATTAAATCCCAAATTTAATCTGCCATTTACAATTTCTGTAACAGCAAACAATTTCAGCTGTTACAGATATTGTGACTGTTGAACTATTGACTGCAGTCAATGGTCCTTCTAGAAGGCAGATTAAAAAATCGAATTTAAAAAACGTGGCCAGCATTTTTAAATTCAATTGGGTTTTAATTAAATCAGATTACTTCTTATTAAATTTTCTGGAGAGCCCAATTAAACTTTGTCCAAAAAGATTAATTGTGAAGCCCAAGCCCACACTATACACATATCAAGCCTCATGCCACAAGCCCAGGCCCACGACCCGACCCGAGCTCAAGGTCCAGTCCGGCCCACCGGACCGCCCGAGTGAAAAGCTAAGAAATTGTGCCTAAGCCCAATTCAATAGCTCCTCCCCCTTTCACACAAAGACCCATAGTGGATGACCCAAGGGCCCAACCCTTATCTTGAGGCAAGGACTTATAAACCCAATTAGATTGTGGTTTATATCCAATGTGGGACACACAAGTTCAAATCCCTCACTTTAGCACTTAATTTCTCATTCGTTACAAGTCCGATTTGAGAGATTCGAAATGCTAAACTCATTTACTCGAAACGTAGATTAAGATTATCCAATAATCTTTAGTATCCCAAATACTTACGGTGTTCGAATTTCGTACATAAAAGTGATGGAAACCACACTTTGTAAACCCATTTTATCGAACAATCCCCCACATGAATGAAATTAATGCAATGCATGATATTGAGATTTCGACTGAAAGTTTATCACATCAGAAGAGGTATCTTTTGGCTTTGAATCTTTCCTAGTGAAATATCATCGGATTTACTAGGCTACCCAATGAACGTGATGTCTTGAATTGGTCAGCCGTTCGTGTAAACCCAGACAACGATATTCACATGATAAACTTTCACCAGTTTTCAGTTCTCACGGTTGGGTCCATTTTGGCCATGGCACCCCCTTTTGGTTTCAGAAGTGTTTACATTTTACTCAATGCTGAGGCGGCCTACACCTCACACTTACATAAGTGACTTCCCAATTAAGAGTATCCTGCCAAACTCCACTTCATTTAGACAGTATAGGAATCATTAAAAGTGCAGCTTAACCTTTGCTACAACTTGTAGGTTGCACTTCTTTATCCTAGGCAATGGGTTTAGAGTTTATGTGAATTAAAGTCTTAAGTGCCTCACTGAATATTCACAGCTTAGCTGTCCCATTGAACCAAGGTCTTGGGATCTCCAGTCAACACGGTTGGGTTACCACTGTGTCCATTCTTTAATCTGTAGTCTTTAAACCCATTCCTCTTTATAGGTATCCTATTTGATCTCTAGGAAATCCTTTCGTCAAAGGATCTGCTATATTCTCCTTTTATTTCACATAATCAATGGACATTATTCCGTTAGAGATCAACTGTTTAATGGTATTGTGTCTACGATGAATATGTCTAGACTTACCATTGTACATACTATTTTGCGCCCTACCAATGGCCGACTGACAGTCGCAATGAATTAAGATAGGGGGCACTGGTTTTTCCCAACAGGGAACATCTTCTAAGAAATTTCGTAGCCACTCAGCTTCTTCACAAGCTTTGTCTAAAGCTATGAATTCTGATTCCATTGTGGATCGGGCTATGCAAGTTTGCTTAGATGATTTCCATGACACTGATCCACCACCGATGGTAAAAATGTACCCACTCGTGGACTTAGAGTCATTTGTGTCTGATATCCAATTAGCATCGTTGTATCCTTCTATTACAGCTGGATATCTTGAGTAGTGTAATCCAAAGCTCTTTGTGTGCTTTAAGTACTTAAGTACTCTAGTTAAGGCCTTCCAATGGTCTAAACTAGGATTACTTGTGAACCTACTCAACTTGCTCATAGAGTAAGCTAGATCAGGGCGGGTATAGTTCATGATATATATCAAACTTCCAATGACCCTAGCATACTCTAACTGCGATACGGGTTTGCCATAGTTCTTGCGTAAATGAACGCTCATGTCTACTGGCGTCTTAACAATCGTACTGTCATTGGGAGGGAATTTTTCCAGAATTGTCTCAACATAATGAGACTGCGACAGTATGAGTCCTTCAGATGTCCTCAAGATTTTAATCCTAAGTATGACATCTGCCAATCCCATATCTTTCATGTCAAAGTTCTTCTTTAACATTCCTTTAGTATTCATGATGATTTCATGTTTACTACCCATAATTAGTATGTCATCGACCTATAGACACACGACAACATATGCGTTATGTGTTTGTCTAATATACACGCATTTATCACACTCGTTTATCTTGAAACCATGTTATCAAATTTTTCATGCCATTGTTTTGGCGCTTGTTTAAATCCATACAAGGAATTTACAAGTTTACACACCTTCTTCTCCTGTCTAGGAGCAACATACCCCTCGGGTTGTTCCATATATATTTCTTCATCTAATTCTCCGTTCAGAAACACGGTCTTAACATCCATTTGATGTATCTCAAGGTTATGCAGCGCGACAATAGCGATGAATAATCTTATAGATGTTATTCTCGTTACCGGAGAATAAGTATCGAAGAAATCAAGACCTTCCATTTGTCGGTATCCTTTGACTACCAGACGGGCCTTATACTTATCAATAGATCCATCAGTTTTATATTTTCTTTTCAGAATCCATTTACAGCCTAAAGGCTTACTTCCCTTTGGAAGATCAACCAACTCCCATGTATGGTTGTGCATAATAGACTCAATTTCACTTTTGATAGCCTCTTTCCAGAGCTAGGCATCTGGACTGGACATTACCACCTTAATTGTCCTTGGCTCACCTTCTAATGTATAAGATACAAAGTCGGGACAAAATGTTTTAGGAACTTTTGCCCTTTTGCTACGCCGTGGTTCTTCATCGTCGGGATTAGAACTACTCGTAGACGTTTCATGTGTTCTTTTAAGAGGACTTTGTATAATTCTTTTCTTATTTGGAAAGATATCCTTAAAGAAAGAACCCTTTTTCAATTCCATGATAGTACCTTCATGAATCTCAGAAATTTTAGATTTATGTACCAGAAATCAATAGGCGCCACTATTATCTTAACTTGTTTGGGTTTGGGTACTTCTACCATAGCCAAACACCCCCACACTTTGAGGTACTTATATGAAGGTTTGTGACCTTTCCAGAGTTCGTAAAGAGTCTCACTCCTACTTTTGTTTTATTAAGTATATAATTGGTGGAGAGGATCACCTCCCCCCACAAATTCTGAGGTAATCCAGAATTTATCAATATCGTATTCATTATTTCTTTGAGAGTGTGATTTTTGCGTTCAGCAACACCATTTGATTTGTTGGGTTTCGTTCGAAAAAGCATAAACGCAACGGAAGGGATTTCAAAAATTAAAACGAAAACCCAATTGGTACTCTAATTCGCATAATTGAATCTAAAAGCGTATAACGAATAAAGCTTACTCGTTAATATGAATATGATGATGGAGAAAAACTTCTTCTTCTCCAAACTCAAAATATTGAAGCTTCCAAATCTTCAATCCTTTGGTTTGATTCTTCAAACTTGAACTTGATCCGAACAACGAAAATACGTCGTCTCTAAATCGTCACGCACGGATCAACAAATGAAAAATCCCCTTTCTTCTTTCTCTATGGTAGACGGCTAGGTATAGAGGAGGGAAGGAATATTTTTCTTTCTTTTGAGAGTTATAAGAGTTGTGTATTCTTCTTACTTGTTCTAAGTCATATTCTTCTTACTTGTTCTAAGTCAAAAGGTCCTTATATACCTCATGACTTATTGAACAAGTCAAAACAAAAGAGCCCTAATATGTGGCCTCTCAAAGACGCCACTTTGAGGCCTAGTAGGCGTCCAATTGCACTCCTTATTTAGCCCCGGGATTTGTTTTGTTTAATTAATTTCTTATTTCAATTAATAATTTATTATATCCAATAAATAAATAAACTATTTAAATAACCAAATTAATTAGATAAATTAATTCCTTAATATATTTCACAAGGAAATTAATTAATAATTAATCTTATCATTATAATTAATTATTTCATCTAATGAATAATTAATTATTTAATTTATCCAATAAATTAAAACTCCCAGAAGAAATAATAGAAATTTCTTTTTCTTCATTTTTCTTTCTCAATCCTTTAGCACGACTCTTTAGGCTCGTTTCGTTTGGCAATGAGAGGAAACCAAAGGAAGTGGGTAACACCTAGCCAGTCACATGGTCCACTTCGTAACCCAAACGAAAATGAATGATAGGATCATTCCGAAACCTTCCCATCGTAAATACCGTATATGTATAAACCCTTTGTTCACGTTCTCCGGTTAAGTGAGAGTCATGGTTATGTCAAACTCACTGGACTTGACCATATGTATAAATCATAATAAATACGAGATCATTGAGATCGATTTAGTGCCAAGCACAATCGTCTCGTTTGCTTTGGCCAAAGACTTTGATCTCTATTTATCTATAATTACATAGGGTACATACTCATTCACTTATGAGAGAACAAATCTCATATTAGATATCTGCTAAGATTACCACTTGCCCATCAAGTCCGCATTTCGAGGTTGACCCCAACAAAGGGTGAATTGGGTCTAACTACTCTAGTGAAAGACTTGACGTCACAAGTGCATCTTCAGCCTGATACTTCAGGTCAAAGGTTCACATATACCTATTACGCATAATCAATTCCGTCATTGACAGTCACAGAGTGAAAACCCATGTGACAGAACCGATGCGAGTCGTGTTCGAACATATCAGTTTCACTGACGTGTCTACAATCTTAATCTCCTATCATCCCATGATACTAGACAGGCACTCCCACGTCGGAGCTAACATTGTACAAGTATTCGAAGTCTTTATTTGTCCATTAAAGACTTCATATTACTTGCGAACTTATTTTAGTAATGAAGATCGATCTCTCTAGTGCCAATCTTCCTATCCGATAGGAAGTAGAGGGATCGCACTGAAAACATGAACAAAACATTTTACACAACTTATAGATGCAGATAAGAATTAAGTAAAAAATCAATAATGCCTTTTATTTAAGAAGAGTTTAAGTTCAATACAAGATATATGCCTTATACATTCTATCCTCTATGGCATCTGAGGGCATAATTCTAACAATCTCCCACTTGCACTCAATACCACTCATTGTGGTATCTAATACCCATCCTTTCCAGGTGTCAGTCCAAAACAGCCTGAGGTAGTGGTTTGGTGAACGGGTCGGTTATATTGTCAACTGAGGCTATTTTCTGCACTGCTATCTCTCCTGTTGGTCCCAAGTGGCATACGAAAGGGTCTAGAAGGGGGGGGGGGGGTTGAATGGACCCTGAAGTCTTTTTCGACTTCAAAAGATTTCGTATTAAAATGGTTTTTGGACGCTTGAAGTAGTAGACGCTTGAAGTGTCTAACGCTTGACTTAAGCGTTCACTTAAAATATAGGCGTTTTGCGAAGCGTCTGATGAAGACTATTTTTAGAAAGTTAACTTAGACTTCAAGATTTGAATACTTTAACCAAGTAGATTTAAGCGTTCAGTTCTTTAATCAGTGTTAGCACAACGGAATAATTTTTGGAGTCTTCTCTTTGAAAGCTTTAGCGTCACAAGAAGTTTCTTAGTTGCTTAACTTTTGATTGTGTTTTACTTAATCAGTTTATGCAATGATATGATAGATAAAGGGATTGACTGAAAAGTAAAAGACACAATATTTGTAAGGTTCGTTGGGCGGTGTAATCCCAACTACGTCCTTCTTCTCCTTTGCACTCGGAGGCAATCCACTAAAATGATTCTCAAAGAATCACACAGAATCTTCTACAAATTAGGGAGAGATGGATGTCGATGACTTGAGCTCCTTGATCACACAGATTTCTGCTCCAAATCACTTCAATCCCCTTGCTTCTTTCACCCAGAAATAATGCAAGTATCCAACTTCAACTTCACACAGATCGCGAGGCTTGGATGGAGTTTTCTAAAACGGTTTGTTTGATTTTGATGAAGTTCAAACAACTTGGGAATATCTCAGTAGGAAAGTGGTTTCTTCAAAAAGAATGTTTGAGATATTTGTTGACTGTCTTAGGATTTGAAGAAAAGCAAGTGGAATGTTTTTCTTGAATATTCTGGCTTTTCTGAGAATTTAAGGAATGAGACTTCAATGCAACAACAATTCGACTTGATAAAAATTCTCTCATTTGGCTTGTTGTTGAAGTTCTATCTATAGGCATTCTTGGAGAAAGTGTCCGTTTGACACATGCACTGGCGCGTGTCTCTCACTTTCGCGAGTGAACAACTTTTGTCCTTTTTCCTGAAAATCTGCTGTACAAAAGTTGGTGCTGCAGTCTGAGATAGTTGACAGTCCAATAGGGTGGCTTCTCCGTACGTCTAAAAGTGCTTATCACATTTAATGCTCTTATCAGCATTTAATGCATTTGAATTAAATACCTGTTGGTACTTAATGCTTTGAGAATATTTGCATTAAACTCCTTCTGGACTTGGAAATAAATTCAGGTGAAATCACTTCTGTCCCATAAGCTAACGCTTGATATAGCTGGTCAATTGAACGCTTGGAGACTGTATCTTCTTTCAGAGAATAGGCGCTTGAGTCTTCGAACTTTACCACTGATAAACTCACTCAGAAATTATCAGACGCTCAGCCTAAGACTACGTTGCCTAAAAATCTAAAATAAAATAAAGCAAAGCATAATAAGCCTATTACAAATCTAACGCTTCAAAACTTATACAATTTTTTTTTACCAAAATAAAACTTACATATTTTTGGGGTCTAACAAAAAATCCTAATTGTCATCATCAAAACTTCTAACATGAAATTCCTAACAATTTTTCCCTTTTTGATGATCACAATACTTACTCTTTTATAGTTCAAGAGTTAGACAGCCAAAAGTAAAAGTTAGCTTTGATTAGATAACGTTAGTTAAAGTTAGTTACGCTTCAACGAGATGTTTCAGCTAAAAACAATGCATTTTATATATATCGAGAATTACAAGCATTTTTACAACTGAACAAGTAAAGATATAAAAGACAAGAATATAGATAATGTAAAATCAGAAAGTTTTAACGTCTTGGTCTGACTTTGTATCGCTTGGGCATTTCAGCTCGGATAGCTTCAGTCAGATTGTCTTCCAAGGTCATCATTGCTTCATGATCTTTATTGATTATGAGCTTATTTTTTTCTTGTTGTCTCTTTTTGAAGGAAGTAAAATGATTGTCCCAGTCAGTTGGGTCAATAACAATATACCTTAGGCAGATTCGAAAAGCTTGGATAAAGTCAGTCATCTTCCTCTCTTCAGCTAAGATTTTTGGATCTGTAGGTTCTGGAATGGACGTTCTTTGAAGAGGGATGTCAAACTATTCAAGCAGTGCTCTTGTAGGTATTGGTAGATTTGGATATAACGATCTTGGAGGTTCCCTTAGTGTACTACTGGGCGCTCCAGATGTACTTTGTTTTAGAGCAATTATCCAGGACGGAAGACTAAGCGCAGAATGAGAAGGAAGCACTTGACGGTTAGGAGACGGAGGCTCTTCAGCTCTTGACCTAGACTCTTTCCTCTTTTCTCCTTTCTTCTTCTTTTCCCCCTTATTGCCATCATCAAATTTTAAGAAATGGTCTGTGAGTACACTGACCTGATGAGCAATCTGAGACATAGACCCTGTGATGTCATCCAGACGCTTGTCGAAGCGTTCCTGCAGAGCGAGAAGCTTAGCGCTGGTAGCATCATTCACAGAGGTCTCAAGGGTTTCAATGCGCTTTTCAAGCTCTTCTTTCATGGCAAGTTGGGTTGCGTGAGTGGCATTATGCATTTCTTGAAAATTTTGTTTACACTCACCAACAGCCGCTTGAGCTGAACTACGCATATGAGCAATTTGAGCGCTCATTACGTGAGTTTCAATCTTTGCCAGATCGTCTTTAATCCAATGTAGAGATTCTGCATTCCGAGTAGCGTGGTCGCTAATAGTCTCCAAGACAGATTTGAGCAAAGGACCAAAGGATTGACTCTCATCTGATTGAACCGCTTGAGGAGTCGGTCGCTTGAACCTTGATGAGTGTTTGAGAGAGTCAAAGGAAACTTGATAGGCTGGGTCAAAAACAGTACCTCGAAGAGCAACGGAAAGATCCTCAGCACTATCATCAGTAACATGTTCAGGAGCGTCAGGAATATCCTCTGGGGGAGACGCTTGAACAGGGTCTTCAGTAGGCGCTGGAATACTTGTAACTGCAGACGTGAACGCTTCGGCTGACTTAGCAGGCGCTTCTTCAAGCGTTGACTCAGGTTGACGAAAGTCATCGAATTGGAAGTTCCAGCTTGCTAACTCGGCATAAGAAGTGGATGCAGAGTCCAAGAGTTCAGTGAGTCTGATTCGGGAGACACAAGTACCAGAGATGAATGTGCGAAGAGGACTATCAATGGCCCTGATGTGCATTGGACCAATGATATCAAGCACATGACTTGGGAAGACTTTGGACGGCGCTTGAGCAATTGAGAAGAGTGAATCTGGACAGTAATGTCTGGAAAATCCAATCAAGCAGTCGTAGGGAAGAGACGTAGGACGCCGATGTTCAGGTACACAGTCAGCATAGTACTCTTCAAGATATGGATAAATTGCTTGAGCCAGCTCTTGATTCCTTTCAAGCAGGGAGAGGACAAACTCATAGTGATCGAGTACCTCGCTGCGGATTGAAGGGAGCAGTGGATATCCTTTGAATGGACTGATTACTGAGCCGTTCCAAGGTCTGAGATTTGCAGTGAGGATCTTATCGAAAAGAGAGACAGGAGTTAAAATCTTCACCATCAGGTTGAAATTTTCTTCACAGTGGCTTGGAGCAAAATTCAAGCACAATACACCAGATGTACCACTGGAAGAGGCTTGAGCGTTGAACAGAAGAGGAGTAGAGGATAATCTGTGAAGCTCTTGACGCAGACACTGTTCAATTTGATGTCTAACAATTGGGAGCTTGAGAACAGGTCCGACTCTCTGTTGACGCTGCTTGAGGCAATACTTGGCGAACTGACGCTTCTTGTCATGCATGCCTATGCCAAAAAGATGGGGAGCTTGGACTAACTCTGAGAAAGTATATTTATGTCCCATATACGCTTCAACCCAGTTGAATTCATTTATGCAGTAGTCTGTGCCAGCAGTCACCATAGCGCGAATGCCTTTAAGATGAATGTCTCTGATAGCTTCAAAGCGGTGTCTATCAGGCTGATAGTTTGCATTCCAGACGCTATCAAAATATGCATCAGCTTCAGTCTGAAGCAAGTCTGTCAACGATTCAAGACGCTCACCGGCATGAACATCTTTATTCTTCCACAGACGAAGTGGATGGACCGACGCAAGATTTTCAGGGCTATGAGCAGTCTGAGGGAAATGTGTGTAGCCTTCTCTGTTCAATACTGACTCTGAATGATTGAGAGAGCTAGGACGTAGAGGCTCATACACACGAATGTTGTAATCCCTTAGAGCGAACCCGGTTAGCTTGTTGTGCCCATAATCTAGATACTATGCCAAGTCCACGTCACATCTAGGAGTTCTGCCTCCTTGTCTGTCTTGTTGAAGAATAAGAGAAGACGGTATTTGACGAGGAGTCTTTCCCAGTTGAACTGCCAAATAGTACTTCCGCTCTATCTCTGTTAGAGCAGCATTGAATATGGTGGCTTTGATTCGACTGTCAAAATCAATCAGTCGGGCAACATCAGTCTCTGCAGTAATATATCTCGCTTCATTGTATCCTGCAGGAATGAAATCTTCTTCGAGCGCTGGGGGCATGAAGTTAATTGAGTGATCAATTGTCTTCAGCGGATCGAGTTGGAAAAAGTGACGAGGAACTGGAACGTCTTCAGCATCGCTCTGACCTTCTGAGCGTGCCTCTGTTATAGCAGCAGGTTCCTCAGCTTCAATTGCAGCAACTTTTGCGGCAACATCTTTAGCGATAGTAACGACTTCGGTCAAATCAACATCCAAGAGGATATCTGTGGACGCTTCAGCAGCAGCTGGTACTATAGCTGAAATACAAGAGCTATCCTCTATAAGAGCATGATCTTCTACAGATGTAGGAATAGAAATGCTGTGGAAAGAAATAAACTTACCCTGAGAGCTAGTCACAACAGCAATTCTTTGAGCGCTTGGCTCAACAGCGACTTGAGCGCTTGGCTCATCAGTCTCAGGCTCTTCAGGATCAACTCGACGCTTGCGAGTCCTGGAACGCTTGAAGATTTTCTTTATGTTGACTCCTTCAACGAGTTTAGACGGTGGAGCGGGAGGATCAGCAGCTGGTTCTGCAAAGTCTATTTGTTTGATGATCCCTTCCAGCTTCCTTCTTTTGAGAGGTAGCTTGTCCTCGGCATCCTCATCGGTTTCCTCACCAATCTTTTGAGAGGAGACGGAAAATTGAACTTTTGACTTTCTGGGAGCCTTCTTCTTTGTTGCAGCTGGACGCTTCACAGCTTCTTCTAGCACTGGACGCTCCGCTTCTTTATCGGACGCTTGACGTACTTCCAGACGCTCAGATAGTGGTTTAGCCGCACCACCAATTTTTGGAGGATTGAACAGATTGTTCAGAATCCTTTTTCCCAACAACTTGGACTTATTCAACGGAAGTCCAGACGAGTATACACATTTCGATTTGTACAATAGCTCGCTTAGAATGAGTTCATAAGGCTTATTCGAAGTGCTTAGACTATCCCGAAACCTTCCAAAGATGTACTCACTCCAGTTTGATTTTGATGAAGTTCAAACAACTTGGGAATATCTCAGTAGGAAAGTGGTTTCTTCGAAAAGAATGTTTGAGATATTTGTTGACTGTCTCAGGATTTGAAGAAAAGCAAGTGAAATGTTTTTCTTGAATATTCTGGCTTTTTTGAGAATTTAAGGAATGAGACTTCAATGCAACAGCAATTCGACTTGATAAAAATTCTCTCCTTTGGCTTGTTGTTGAAGTTCTATTTATAGGCATTCTTGGAGAAAGTGTCCGTTTGACACATGCACTGGCGCGTGTCTCTCATTTTCGCGAGTGAACAGCTTTTGTCCTTTTTCCTGAAAATCTGCTGCACAAAAGTTGGTACTGCAGTCTGAGATAGTTGACAGTCCAATAAGGTGGCTTCTCCGTACGTCTGAAAGTGCTTATCACATTTAATGCTCTTATCAGCATTTAATGCATTTGAATTAAATACCCGTTGGTACTTAATGCTTTGAGAATATTTGCATTAAACTCCTTCTGAACTTGGAAATAAATTCAGGTGAAATCAATTCTGTTCCATAAGGTAACGCTTGATATAGCTGGTCAATTGAACGCTTGGAGACTGTATCTTCTTTCAGAGAATAGGCGCTTGAGTCTTCGAACTTTACCACTGATAAACTCACTCAGAAATTATCAGACGCTCAGCCTAAGACTACGTTGCCTAAAAATCTAAAATAAAATAAAGCAAAGCCTAATAAGCCTATTACAAATCTAACGCTTCAAAGCTTATACAAATTTTTTTTACCAAAATAAAACTTACATATTTTTGGGGTCTAACAAAAAATCCTAACTTGCCAACAATCTCCCTGATGATGTGAAATCTTCTCTCAATATGTTTGGACTTGTTATGAGACCTCGGTTCCTTAGCTTGCGCTATCGCTCCATTGTTATCATAATAAAGTGGCAACGGGAGCTGAGCACTAGGGACAGTTCCAAGTTCTCGAAGAAACTTCCTCATCCAAACAGATTCTTTCACTGCCTCTGAGGTTGCTACATACTCTGCTTTAGTGGTGGAATCAGCAGTTGTGCTTCGCTTGGAGCTCTTCCAAAACACCGCTCCACCATTGAGAGTAAAAACAAACCCTGAAGTGGATTTTCGATCATCAACATCAGACTGAAAGTCTGAATCAGAATAACCTTCCACCTTCAGGTCTCCACCTCCATAGATGAGAATCATATCCTTAGTTCTTTTCAGATACTTTTGGATATTCTTCACAGTTATCCAATGTTCTTTTCCTGGGTTTGCCTGAAATCGACTCACCACGCTCACAGCATAGGCAATGTGGGGTCTAGTACACAGCATTGCATGCATCAGGCTACCAACTGCAGAAGCATAGGGTACATTACTCATCTCTTGTCTATCTTCCTCACTTTGAGGACACATAAACTTGGATAAGTGTACTCCATGCCTCATTGGAAGAAACCCTTTCTTAGAGTTGTCCATCCTAAACCTCTTTAGGACCTTTTCTAAGTAAAGGGCTTGAGAGAGGCCTATCATTCTATTCGTTCTATCCCTGTAGATACGAATTCCTAGAATGTATATGGCTTCTCCCAAGTCTTTCATGGAAAACGTACTCGAAAGCCATTTCTTGACAGTGGTGAGCATTCCTACATCATTTCCTATAATTAGAATGTCATCCATATATAGTACTAAGAACGAGAGTTTGCTCCCACTGGTCTTCTTGTAGACACATGGTTCATATTCGTTCTTGATGAAGCCATATCCCTTAACTTCTTTATCAAAATGGAGATTCTAGCTTCTAGATGCTTGCTTGAGACCGTAAATGGACCTCTCAAGTTTACATACTTTATGGATATCGAACCCGGACACAAAACCCTTTGGCTGTTCCATATAGATATCCTCCTCGAGGAATCCATTTAGAAAGGCCGTTTTGACATCCATTTGCCATATCTCATAATCTAAGTATGCAGCTATGGATAACAGAATTCGTATGGACTTTATCATAGCCACGGGTGAAAAGGTTTCTTGATAGTCAATTCCTTCTCTTTGACTATACCCTTTTGCTACGAGCCTGAATTTAAAGGTGTCAACCTTGCCATCGCTACCTATCTTTCTTTTGTAGATCCATTTACATCCTATAGGTTTTATACCTTCAGGACGATCTACCAAAGTCCAGACATGGTTCGATTGCATAGAGTCCATTTCTATTTCCATGGCTTCTCGCCATCTTAAAGCGTGGACATCCACCATCGCTTGATCATAGGTATAAGGATCATCTTCATGACCTTCTTGTACTACAGTGTGAAGCTCTCGCTCCCCCTGCAGTAGATACCCATACCTCTCATGTTCATGTGGTATTCTACCAGATCTACGTGGTGGTTGTGCTACTATGGGTTCAGGCCTCGGTTCTTGAACAGATGTATTTGAGGGAGTTTCATTTTGTTCTTCTATAAGAATTTTCCTACCTTTGCCCCCTTCCAAGATTAACTCATCCTCAAGGAAGTGAGCTTGTAGGGCCACAATGATTCTTTGATCATCATGCAGGTAAAAGAAGAATCCCATGGAATCTTCAGGATAACCAATGAAACGTCCCATTAGGGATCTTGCCTCCAATTTCTCCACTTTAGTCTTCTTGACATAAGCAAGGCATCCCCAAATCTTAATATGATTAAGACTCGGTTTCCTATTATTCCACATCTCATGCGGAGGTTTAGGAACGGATTTGGAGGAGCATCTGTTCAAAACATGAGCAGCGGTAAGGAGCGCGTATCCCCACAATGAAATGGGTAAATCAGTGTAACTAAGCATGGAACGAACCATGTCCAACAGTGTTCGATTCCTTCTCTCGGCTACTCCATTCAGTTGAGGAGTTGCTGGTGGTGTTAGTTGTAACATTATTCCTTGTTGTCTTAGGAATTCATCAAACTCGACACTCATATATTCTCCTTCACGATCCAATCGTAGAGTTTTTATATTTTGCCCAGTTTGATTTTCTACTAAGGCCTTAAACTCTTTGAATCTTTCAAAGGATTCAGACTTTTGATTTATCAGATACACTAGACCAAATCTTGAATGATCGTCAGTGAAAGTGATGAAGTAGTAGAAACCTCCACGAGCCATTTGTCCAAATGGTCCGCAGACGTCGGTATGCACTAATCCTAAGACTTGCGTAGCCCTTTCAAAAGTCCCTGTGAAGGGGGATCTAGCCATCTTGCCTAAGAGACATGATTCACATGTAGGAATAGGGTCCGACCCTAGTGAGCTTGAAAGCCCATCTTTTTCCATTCTGCGGATCTTGTACTCTCCGGCATGGCCTAGTCTAAGATGCCACTTGAGTCTTAAGTTAGTTTCTTGCCTACCACGTTTACGTGTTACAACATTAACATCAGATGAATCACGGACATTTCAATAATACAAACCATTAACTAAACATGCATTGCCAACTAATTTATTTCCATAATAAATGTCGCAATTTAATTTAGAAAAACGAAATGTATATCCAATCTTAACTAAGACAGTAATAGATACCATGTTCTTAAGCCCCTTGGGCAAAACTAAAACGTTATCTAAAAACAGTAAATGTCCAGAATTCAAATAAAGAGAAGTTGATCCGATCCTAGTAGCTGCGACGCTTTCCCCGTTGCCTACTTTGATCATCACTTCTTCTCGGCCCAGCTTTCTACTTCTCTGTAGATTCTGATCCAAACAACAAACATGGGCACTAGCCCCTGAGTCCAGAATCCACGAAGTAGAAAATACGGTCATAGAACAGTTAGTTTCAAAAACAAATAGTTCCATACCTTGTGCGCCTTTGCCTAATTTGGGACAGTTTCTCTTCCAGTGGCCAAGCTCACCGCACTCGAGACATCTATCCGTTTTCTTAGGTCCTTTGCTCTTACGGCCATGTCCTAACTTCTTTGAAGTTCTTATGGATACTTTCTTTTTCCTTTTCCTCTTTCCATCACGTTGATCATCAAATGTATCATTCGTTAAATAGATAGAAGAATCCCTCTTCTTGTTCGTCCTAATACGAGCTTGTTCGATTTCAAGCTTCTTAGTCAGCCCAGCTAATGAACAATCGATATCAAAGTTCATGACGAAGTAGTAGAAGGAGTCAGGGAGCGATTGTAAGATGAGATCAACTTGAAGATGAATATCCATATAGAAATGCATTGACCGAAGTCTTTCCATTAGGGTCATCATCGTGAGAACATGGTCTCCCACATTCTCTTCCTCTCTCATCCTCGCTTTGAAGAGTTCTTTTGATATAAAATATCTTACGGTCCTACCGTGCTCTCCAAACATTTCTTCCAGGTGAAGAATTATGTCCCTTGCATTGCTCATTGTGTCATGTGAACTTTGCAGCTCACTACACATTGAGCAAAGAATGTATCCTCTAGTTTTATAATTGTCACAAGTCCAATTAAAGTGAGCCAGTTGAACCTCTTTATCCTCATTCCTCTCAGGAATTACAGGACGATTTGTTTCCAACACATATTCAATCGACTCTTCACTCAGGACATTCCTTAAGATCGCGAGCCATTGTATATAGTTGGGACCAGTCAAAACATTTCTTTCGAGTAATTTCATAAGTGGGTTTGTCATATTTGAGAGAGATAAACGAGAAAATAACTGCAAAAATAAACCAGATTTATTAGATTACTTGTTTTAACTTAACCAAGAAAAATTAAGGACTTAAAATTTATCTTGGCTCCCACTGCATTTTTCGAATCCCACACTCCCATGTGAAAATCGGGAATCATCATTGGCATCGATTCCACAGCAGGTATTGAGGTCCTCAATTAATTAAAGAGGTTGCAACCTAACCGGTTTCTGGCCCATTAATTATTTGAAGTGATATCTAATATCAATTTATCCAATAAATGTTTCAATACGTTTCCCCATAGTTCACCAAACCGCAACCCATTCGATTTCTAGGTTCGTGAACTACCTGAGTTTATCCCACTAACTCCTATAATCTAGCATTTGAATTTCACCTTGCAACCGAACAGGTTTTTGGGGTGAAATATGTTTCGATTAAGGCATTTGCATGCACTTTATAAAATTTTAAATTATTTCTAAATGTATAACTCCCATAACTGGGAAGCATTACACATTTATAGTAATTCTAATTTTAGAAAGCTTAGTGGAGGGTGAGGATGTCAAACATCCTTTTCTAACTCGGTATAATTTATATGAGAGAATTTAATTCGTCAAAAGATTTTGGTGTCACTTTTCACATTATTCAATTTATATAGCGCTTTATTCTATATTGATCATGCATAAAAATACTACTAATAATCATGCCTTTCAATATAAATAAACATAGAATTTAAATAAATGAATAAATAAATTCATCACTTGATCATGGAATTTTACTAGAGGGCCCGAGCCAATGGGTCATCACAAAAGGCATAGATTAAACCTATTAAACATTCATGGGCCTTTTGACTTTATCAACTTTGAACTATTTTATCTCGATTCCTAAAACTACTCATGCATTATTTCTAAGAATATAATAAATTGCTTCAAATTTGATAACCCATAAAATTAAAGGTAAAACATATAATCCTAAGTCCATGATTAGTGTTTTAATCACATAAGACATGCTCACATCAATTAATACATGCTCGCAACATTTAATACATGATCGCAACATTTAATACATGCTCGCAATATTAAATCACTTATGTTGATTATTAAAATTTTAGTCCAACTAAAAAGTACTTTATAAAATTTCTTATGATTTCACATATTCACTATTTCAACTAAAATCATTCTAGTCCAACTAGATGACTTAGATGTACGAAATTAAGAATTAAGTGCATCTACCTTTAATTAAATACTATGAACACATAAAATATGGAATTCTATATTTCATTTTATTATGATTTAAAGCCATAAAAAATTGGAAATACTTTTATTTGATCAAAGAATTAATTATTAATATCTAAGAAAAATAATTTATATTCCTTATTCAAAATGAAGTAATTTCCAAGTCGAGGAAAAAATAATAATATTTAATCCATAAATCAATTATTAATCTCCAAGAAAAATAATTAATTAGTTCTAATTAAATATTATATTCCAATTAATCTCATTGGGCTCGATTTCATCAAACCCAAGTCACCATCCTTTTGGTCTACATGGATTCAATTTAATTTGGCTCAAAATAATTAATTAGAATAACATTCACGTTTATTAATTTATTATTGGGCTAAATTTAATTTTAAGTCCAAATCACCAATCTAATTGGCCCATTTAGATTTAATTAGATTAACTCCAAGAGTTGGATGTTATCTGCCATTTTCTTGCTTTCCAGCGCAGTCTTTGTATTTTCCTCATAAACTTCTCCACAGATCTCCAAATTGGATGATTCAAGTCCCCATGTTCAGATAACACATAAATATACAACTTTCCAGAAGGACATTTTGTCCAATTCGGTCGCTAAGTATACCTAAATTACGTTTCAACATGGAGGTTGTTTCTGATTTTGCGCCCATAAAGTAAATCTACTAAGAAACACACTTATGACAACCCCTCAACACATGTGCTGAATTATGGCCAAACGTGATTCTTACCCATCATATAATGTTGGAATTTAGGCTGGAAAGGAGTAACATTCGGACTATCCATGCCTAGGCATGACTAGGAGGGCGCTGGGGCGTATCCTGGCACATGTACTTCTCTGTTCGGCGCAGCAATCGTATTTCCTTCACAATTATCTCTATAAACCTCCGATTTGGATGTTTCAAGTTCTCATTTGAAGCTAAGATATAAATCTAAAACTTTGTAGAAGGAAACTTTGTCTAAGTCGGTCTCAAAATGTACGGAATTATCGCTCGAATGTGGTAGGAGATGCATAAACCGCCTAGGTGTTGAAAAACATGCTTGAACTTGTTTTGTACATCGTTTTTCTTCCCTTTTCTTCATGTATTATCATTTATTACCTGTATTCACTTAACACACCTATTAAATGCAAATGTGACATGATTTAAGCAATAAGTGAATCCAAATCATAAGAATTACGGTCTTAAAAACACGTAAAAACACCTCTTATCAACACCCCCAAACTTATCAATTGCTCGACCTCGAGCAATAAGAGCTATAAGACAAGATCAACATCATTCAATGGGAGAAAACAAAACAACTAACTAACTCACTTTCGTGGAGTAAACGATTGCACTTAGCGGGTGCAACAAGCCTTTAAACCCTTGAGTTACCTCAAAGGACGAGTTATAGTCTCGTGAGGGTTTGCATGCGATATACCCAAAAAATCTAACAAAATTTATCCAACCAAATCAATACACCTCAACATGATCAACAAGAATGAATGGCATAAAATCAACCTTTTAAAGTTCACAAATATATATACATATCAACTACTTTTGCTCATGTGACACCAATACTTGAAAAGACTCTCTAGGGTGTAGTGAAAAATAAATCTAAGGTATTATAGTCGAGAGGCATCCTTACCAAATTTTGGACATTAATCCCATATCTATCAACTTTCGATCAAACGCAAAGCACAAGAATTATAGAAAATCTCATAGCCATTTAAATTTCATTATCTCAAACATTCAACTTTCAATTCATATGAAATTTCCATTTAAACTTCATTTAGGCTAGATCATGTGCAATGTTTTATTCCATTAGGCTTTCTATGACACCCATGTAGCAAGCTTTAGACCAATGACTCCCAAACTAGATAGTTTTGGGGCATTAAGTGTAGAGACACTCCTAAGGGTTTAATCACTCGAGTGTCAAAGGCCACGAAATAAAACTAGATCTTTTAACCAATTCACTTCTTTTTGGCTTGAGCAAAGCTCAAATTGGCATAATAGTACAGTATGTAGGCATGAAACTTTTCACCTCCGGTACGTATTAGCCTGACCACTTTTGGTCATACCAAAATTCAACCTTTTCAATTCATTGTTTAGCATATAAAATTACTACTTAACTTATAACCTTATGAGAAATCTAAGTTAATATTTCCGGGAAAGTGTCTCAAGATGGTTATCCTCTCAACTCCTCTACCCTCGATTCATTGTGCAATGTGAATCATCTAAAGAATCAATCCTAGTCTAGTGTCTCCACGAGCAATTTCAAAGATATATATATTCCATTAAATTCAAATTATTTCAAGAATTCATGCCATTTTTCCAAGTTAATCAATTTCAATGCATCAATTGGAAAGAAAATATATATAATTTTTTATATATATACATATGCTTGATTTTTCTCAAAAAATTAGCACAAAACACATGCAATAGCAACGATTCCCCCAAACTTGAGCTAAAAACAAGATCACATGACAAATAAAATAAATAAGCACTACTCATACCACCCCCAAACTTAAACTCAACATTGCCCTCGATGTTGACTCAATCATACATACTCAAAAGGGGGTAAACGAGAGTACTTACAACAAGGGTGCTAAAAAGCAAACCTTACTCAAGTGGAATCCATTTCCAAGCTCAAATTCGTAACAAAAGATCTTCCAAAGCAAAACTCGGCTACTACATGTCATGTACTCACAATACAAACTATCAAGATTCAAAGAGAAGTATGCCAAAAGTGCATACTTGAACATAACAAAAAGAAACAAACTAAACAAGACAAAAATGAAAGCAAGAAGAAAAGAAAACTTACAAACTTGGGTTGCCTCCCAAGAAGCGCTTTTTTTAAAGTCATTAGCTTGACTTTACCGAGTTATTTTAAGGCGGTTTCCGAATAAATGCCTTGTTCATTCTCCAATTCACTCTCGGGTATCGCTTCAACTTATGGCCATTGGTAGTGAAGGTTGGCCCATCATTTGTGTTACATACCATAGGTTGGGACCAAGCAATCATCCATTCCCGAATTTTTGTATGGTCCCTCAACACCTCAATTACTCTTTCTTCCCCGTGCGTTGGGTGATGGTGTGAACTTTCTTCACCCATCACTTTGACATATGCGGAGTCCATGATGTAGGGATGTAGAAGATGATTGGTTCGTTTTTCCTGAAAGTGCTCAACACTAAAAGGATCAAAAGCATCAATGTGTAAATACAAATCAAAATCAAGTGGATGCTCAAAAACCTCATAGCTATCACAAATAACCATGCCATCTCCTACACTAAAGGACAACTTACCATCATCGGCATCAAATACCGATTCACTTGTGGTTAGGGGAGATGGTAAAGGAATGTCAACAACCTTAGAAAGGATAGGAGTCAAATGCTCATCATTGGAGGAATTTGCTTTCGAATTTTTCAACTTCCTTTCATTCAGTGTCACGGTGTTGCATTCCTCTTTTTGATCTATCTCAGTGGTACCAAGCAATGCCCATGGTACTTTCTCAGACATGTCGCCCGTTAGTTGCTTGAGTTGATGATTCATCTCCTTCATTTCCCGCAATGTGTCCTTCATCATAAGGCAGAGCTCTCCAATGGAGTTATCACGTTGTTCCTCCTGCATAGTAATTCTTTCTTGGTAATGTTGTGGAAAGAACCCTTATGCATAACATGCTTCAACGACGCTTTGCAGCCATAATTGATTCTCTGGTAGTGTCATATCTGGGAAATTGCTATCCTTTGCAAATTGAATGATGTTTTGCAGCCATAATTGATTCTCCGGAAGGGTCATATCTGGAAAATTGCTAGCCATTGTGAGGTAATCGTGCGACAAAAAACATAGACAAAAAATAAATACATAAAACTTGCAATAAAATCAAAAACTAAAATTAAACAAGTCCCCGGCAACGGCGCCAAAAACTTGACACGCTAAAAGCTAACGTGCTATTGTAGCAAGTGCACTAGTCGTGTGTCGTAATAAGTGGACTAAAAGTCCGGGTTGTCGAACCACGGAGACTTGAATTCTAGCTTATGATTTTATACAAAAAAACAACTACAATAAAAGTAACTTAAATGTAAAAACGTGTACAATAAGAACAAGGTTATGCAAATGAATTAAAACCAATTATAAAAGGAGACTAAGGCACATGCTAGGTCCAAATTGATCAAATATACTTATAAAGGCTCTTGTTGTAGAATTACTCTTATATTGTTATGGTGAAAACTCCTAAGGTAGAGAATAACCGATGTCTCGCTTATAAAATCCTATACTTAGATCGTGATTTCCCAAATATCCCTATCCAGAAATCTAACCACTAAACATGCATTAATGTACTAGAGTTCACTCGATTTGAATCGAACGACTTCACCCGAGAATCTTTACCTATGTCTAGGGCAATTCCTCATTAGTTGCGGGTCATGATGTGAATTTCTTGCACCCTAAGTCAATTTTCTCCCGAAATATTAACCTAGGCATAAGATTCTAACATATAGTGATCAAGTATATGCAAGATAGACAAAAACACAATTCACATCACATAACAATATAAGAACAACCTCAACAATCATCTATTGTAAGCATATATCACAATTTGGCCTTGCATGGCCCTAGTCTTACGAATTTAGTTCATAATTGAAAGCATAAAAGACATAAGAGGAATATTCACAGACATAAATGAAATGAAAAGCTCTTAAAAACTCCCTAAATGGTGAATGATGATGGATCTTGAAGTTGAGCCTTCAATCCCCAAGCTCTTTTCCTTCCTCTAGTTTTCCCCTCCAAGAGTGATGAAGAATGGTGATGAATGGTGGAGAAATCAGATTAGGGGCTGCCCCCCTCTCCTCCAAGAATCTGAAATTGATAGTGAATCATGAAGAGTATGGGTTCCCCCTCCTTTTATAGCCAAAATTCCACTAAAGTATGCATTAAGAATTCCCATTAAAGTTCCCCAATGAGAATTCCACCTACGGTGATGCTTAAAGTTTGGCTTTTAAGATTCCAACCAGCTAAAAAAATGCTGAACTTTCGGCCCTTAAGAATTCCACCAAGCATAACCATGTGAAAACTTCAACAAAACACATGCATGCTGCCATTTTCTTGCTTTCCAGCGCAGTCTTAGTATTTTCCTCATAAACTTCTCCACAGATCTCCAAATTGGATGATTCAAGTCCCCATGTTCAGATAAAACATAGATCTACAACTTTCCAGAAGGACATTTTGTCCAATTCGGTCGCTAAGTATACCTAAATTATGTTTCAACATGAAGGTTGTTTCTGATTTTGCGCCCATAAAGTAAATCTACTAAGAAACACACTTATGACAACCCCTCAACACATGTGCTGAATTATGGCCAAAAGTGATTCTTACCCATCATATAATGCTGGAATTTAGGCTGAAAAGGAGTAACATTCGGACTATCCATGCCTAGGCATGACTAGGAGGGCGCTGGGGCGTATCCTGGCACATGTACTTCTCTGTTCGGCGCAGCAATCGTATTTCCTTCACAATTATCTCTATAGACCTCCGATTTGGATGTTTCAAGTTCCCATTTGAAGCTAAGACATACATCTAAAACTTTTTAGAAGGAAACTTTGTCTAAGTCGGTCTCGAAATGTACGGAATTATCGCTCGAATGTGGTAGGAGATGCATAAACCGCCTAGGTGTTGAAAAACATGCTTGAACTTGTTTTGTACATCGTTTTTCTTCCCTTTTCTTCATGTATTCTCATTTATTACCTGTATTCACTTAACACATCTATTAAATGCAAATGTGACATGATTTAAGCAATAAGTGAATCCAAATCATAAGAATTACGGTCTTAAAAACACGTAAAAACACCTCTTATCAGGCTCCTCCGAAATGAGCTTCTCTGACCGTCGAGGACCCCAACGAAACGTATCATCATTATCCTGAGTTTGACGCTCTGGTCATAGGCGAATCTGGGGCAAGCTTGCAGTTCGAGCGTGGACTCGAGGCAACTTACGATCGGGGTGATCGGGAAGATCGAGATAACTAAGGGGGGGCAGTCGCTGACATTCCTCGAACCATTGAGGATTGTTTTTTATTTTCTTCTAAATATTGTTCGTTTTAAACAGTATTTTTGCTTGATATTTGTTCATTTCAAACAGTATTTTTGCTCGATATTGAGATATCTTGATAACAATTTATGTTTCATATTAATCGTTCTTAGCTTATTTAACACATCGTATGCCTTTCCTTACTATGTTATCCAATAATGCTCACTATTATGCATTATATAATATCCGAATTCTATTGAATATATTAGCCATCTTGTATGAACAGACAATAGTAATATTTGAATATTACCACATACTACATTTATTTCGTAATTGCTCACGAATATTATCTTAAACGAATGACAATGATACTGGAATTTCACCAAGTGTAGAATGCACTCTTTATTTATCATGCATAAAACCTCCTCAGGTTATTCACATTCCGTGGTCGAGGTAAATCTTTACCATTCAAATCTTGAAGTCTGTAGGTCATCGCCTTCGTTATTTTTACAATTTTGAAGGGCCCTTCCCAGTTCGCTTCCAATTTTCTCACATGCCTCGACACCTCCACTTTTTTCAAAACGAGATCACCTACTTGAAAACATCTGGCCCTCACCCTTTTATTATATGCTCTTACCATCGTATTCTTCAGCCTCAGAATATTTGCATACGCTCTGTCTCGTACCTCCCCTACAACATCCAACTCGAATTCCCTCGCCTTGTGATTCTCGGTGTTCATATGAACTCACTCTATGGGTCGTCATACCAATTTCGGCTGTTATAACTGCTTCTGACCCATACACAAGACAAAATGGAGTCTCACCTGTCGACGAACAAGGTGTAGTTCAATATGCCCACAACACCCTTGGCAACTCTTCTACCCATCTCGTCCGTTCGCCATCCAGTCTGGTTTTCAAATGTTGTAAGAGTATACGATTCGTCACCTCTGTTAGTCCATTAGCCTGGGGATGTCCAACCGAGGTGAAATTCTGTTGGATCTTTAATTCGGAACACCAGTCAGTGATAGCTTTGCCATTGAATTGTGTTCCATTATCTTATATCAATATTCGGGGTATGCCAAACCTGCATATTATATTCTTCCAAATGAGAATTTTAACCTTTGTCAGTCGTATTTATTCGATTTTGTTTAGGTTAATTAACGTGTATATTATATTCTTCCAAACAAAATCGATGATGACTTTTTCTGTAATACGAGCGACAACTTCTGCTTTTATCCATTTCATGAAATGCTCTATTGCCACAATAACAAACTTCTTTTGATTTTGGGCTGGAGGGAAAGGTCCTGCATACGAATTTAATAATCAAGTAAATATGCATTTTACCTCGTTGACAAGTGTATCAATAAGATTATACCGACCTAGGTTATCGATGCCCCATTGATCAAATGGATATGCAATTTTTGTTGCTTCCATAGGGGTTCCTGGTTGATGTATTTCATTAGAATGCATTTGACATTGCCGGCATTTCTTGACAAATTCATACGCATCTTTAACCAATGTAGGCCAAAAATAACCATGCCTAGTAATTTTTTGAGCTAATGATCTTCCCGCAGAATGATTCCCACAACTTCCCTCGTGGACTTCCCGTAGAACATATTCAGACTCTGATGGAGTTAAGCATCGTAGCAGTGGACCCCCCACTGACCTTTTGTATAGCTCTCCCTCCATCATTACAAATCTCGTTGCTCTGTGAACGACCTTCCTGGCCTCAACTTTATCTTTAGGTAGTTCGTCTTTAACTAAATAGTCCATAATTGTATCCTTCCATGAACTCTCCACCACAACTGGCATAACCAAAGTCGTTGACTCTATTTCCGAGTGTTCTGCCACCAACACAGTTACCTTCCTACTTTTCAATCCCACAATTTGATTCGCAAACTTCGATAATACGTCTGCTCGTTCATTCTCATCTCTTGGGATTTGATGCAACTCAACTTTTTCGAACTCCAGCATCAACTCCTTCACCTTCTTCAAATATTTTATCATTGTTTTTTCTCTAGCCTCATACGACCCGGCAACCTGCCTTGCCACCAACTGAGAGTCGGTGTAAACCATTAACATCTTCACTTCTAAGGTTTTTGCCATTTTTAAACCAGCAATAAGGGCTTCATATTCTGCTTCATTATTGGTAACATCGAAGTTCAATTTTATAGCGAACTCCACATCCAATTTATCTGGGGTTTGTAACCAGACTCCAATCCCTCCTTGTTTCGTCATTGACGATCCATCAATGTGCAATAACCATGGTTTTTCTAGCTCTATTACAACTACCTGAAGAGGTGTCTCCATCGTCATCTCTACAACGAAGTCTGCCATTATCTGCGCTTTTACTGCTGTTCGACTCTTATATTCAATATTAAACTCACCCAACTCAATAGCCCATTTTATGAGTCTTCCCGACACATCTGGTTTTGCTAAAACCTGCATTAATGGTTGATTGGTTAAAACCACAATTTGATGAGACTGAAAATATGGTCTCAATTTTCAAGCCGAAGTTACTAAAGCAAGCGCCCACTTCTCAATTTCCAAGTAGTTCAATTCTGCACCTTGTATTAGTTTGCTGACATAATATACTGGTTTGTGTTCGTTATCGACATCTCGTACCAACACTGCACTAATGGCTGACAACGATACTGCTAGGCCTGCCAATCGGGCCTTATGAGCCGAGCTTAGGGTGACTCAAGCTCAAACTCAACGGGCTTGAATATTATTGGCACAAACTCAGCTCATAATTTTTTTTCTTCGGCTCGGCTCAAACTCAAGCTCACATCTTTTACGAGCTTCTGGCCTATTTCAGGCCGGCTCATTAGTTTTTCTCAAATAAAAAAAGGTATCCAATAAAATCATATTAAAAGACTAATTTCAACTAGTACATTAAATAAATATTTATGCTAATGAGTATGTATAATTCCAAAATTTACTAATGGAGTCACAAAGTCTAATTATGAAAATTTAGAATCTTTATGAGGTGACATAAAATAATTGGTTGTTCTTCCAAAATCTCTTTAGACGAAAAGTTTCTACTAATATATACATTTCATCGATTTCGTAATGAGTTTTATATAAGTTAGCTTAAAAAATAATTGTACTATATGAAACAAAGCATTAAAGTAGAGAAAATTATGACTTCGGGCTATTCGAGCTGAGCCTATCAAAGCTCAAGTTCAGCTCACAAATTGGGCGTGTTCAATTTGTAAGCTCAAATTCGGCCCGACTCACATTCAATTAGGCTCGGCTCATATTTAAACGGGCCGAACAATCGGGATTCAGGTAGGCCCGACTCAATTGACAGTCCTAGATACTGCCATATACAAGAACAATGGTTCCCCAAAAACAGGTTTCGTTAATAACGGGGGGGACACCAAATACTCCTTCAACTCTTGGAAAGCTTTTTCACATTCTTCTGTCCACGTGAAGTTTTTTCCCTTTCGCAAAATTTTGAAGAAATGCAGTCCTTTATCAGCGGATCTAGATATGAATCTGTTTAGGCTCGCCATTCTCCCTGTTAGCTTCTGTACATCTTTCACATTCGCGGGGGATTTCATATTCAAAATAGCTTCGATCTTCTCAAGGTTTGCCTCGATACCTCGTTCTGTAACCATGTACCCCAAAAATTGTCCCCCACGAACTCCGAATGTACATTTGTGAGGGTTTAGTTTCATCCCATATCGTTTCATTATTTCAAAAGATTTTTTTAAATGACTCAAGAGGTCCACTTCGTCCACAGATTAAACTAGCATAAAGTTCGATTGAACCTTTCGGCATAATTTGTGATCCGGTGAAACCCATCAAGGGAGTATTCACCGTTCGTAGATTCACTTTCCCTAGGTCTATCTTTTGCAACACATCCCAAAAAATTATATCTGCTGAGCTACCAGTATCAACCAACACCTTGTGTACAGCAAAGTTTGCAACATCCATCGTTATCACCATCGGATCATTATGGGGAACAATCATGCCCTCGTAATCCCTATCGTCAAAAGCTATTAGTTGGTTGTGACTCTGCAAAGAGAAGACCTCCGTAGGCTCCTGACGATAGTGATTGCCACGCATTCTTATGCCTTTTTCTTCCGTTGGACGAATCTCCTCCAGCAGGCCCCCCTGCGATAGTGTGTATCTCTGCCCTGGCCACATTGGCAGGCTCCTTTTGTCGATCTTCATGACGGGTATCATTACCTCTCCTTTCATCATTTCATCGATAATTATCGTCCCGACGATATTCATTATTTCGAGGCCTATCGTAATGACGATTGCCATAACTCCGATTGTCATGATACCGCTCATCGTTTCCTCGATATTGGGATCGATCTGGTGATCTACTCAGTGATCTTTTTAACTTTTTACTGCGGTTGGCCTTAGGGGCTCTTACTTCCGCAAGGGTATGATCATTAAATTTTGGGCGTTCGAGTTCATCCTTCAGCTGATAGCAATCCTCGGTATCATGACCTTTATCCTTATGAAACTGACAATATTTATTTGGATTTGCTCTTGATTTCGATTTCATTGGCTTCGGCCACTGAATCGCATTCAAGTGTTGCACTACCATTAAAACTCTTCCTCTTGACGTTTTTAAAGGCGTGTATTGCTCATACTTTGCGTATCGACGGAGTCATTCATGGTTCTTTTCAGACCTCGACCCTTCTTGTCGATCGCTGTTTTCTTTTTGATCTCTTCGATCGTTTACAGGCTTAAGAGAGCCTCGGAATCTTTTGATAGATTCATTTCTTCCTTGTTGATGCATTGTTCTTCTAATTGCATCAATTCTTCTTGATCTTTTGGTGCCCGTCGAGCTAAGGCAGATGCCAATGTACCTTTTTTCAAAGCCAATAAAAGAAATGTTACAACAAGATCATGAGTTAATTCAGGTATTTCTAAAACCTCCTGATTGAATCGATGTACAAATCCCTCAAGCTTTCATTAGGACCCTGCTTGAATCCCAGCATGGAAGACACAGATTTCCTAGCTTTCTTGTTGGCCGCAAAGTGATTCTCAAATCTCTTAATCAGCTGCTCATAAGACACTATCGAACTGGGTTGCTGACTGTAAACCAGTCTTGAGCTCGACCAACCAAAGTCGTCACAAAGACCCTTGCATTGATCGCATTCGATAGATGATACAACGACATCAATAGTTCAAACGTCGTCAAATGTGGGCCCGGAGCACCCATCCCATCGTAAGTAGGCAAAAGAGGGGCTTTAAACGAACTTGGAGGTTCTTCAAACATTATACTCTCACAAAATGGTGAATTTCTAGCCATCAACACTGAAACTGGCCTACTCTTTGGTCGAGGGGCCTTTGGTTTACGACTCACCCTGTCAAGCTTCTCATACATATCATCAATTTCTGCCCTCGACAAAGCTGGTATTTCTCTCTCTTCCTGCATAGGCTGCTTCCCTCGACGAATTTCTAAACGCACATCTGCTCTACTATCGACCTCTTCATTAGATTGCGCTCCTGCAACTTCTCCCCTATTCTTCGGCTCTGGATTCACTCCCTCTTGCCCTTGAAATAATCTCTTAGGCGCTAAGGGCGTCACAGGTGCCCTCTGAACATTCGGAGTTACTGGTCCTGATGCCAAGAGATGATTCAACACTTCATCCACCCTTTCCTGTATCATCTTATCTAACTCACCTCTTGTCAGCATTATTTTTCCTTCACTGGGATCCCCCGCATCCCTCCTCGGTGCAGTAGACCCTGAGTCCTCAATACGAACATGCTTCTCCCTCTGACTATCTCCCTCCATCTTTGTTGTTGACTTCAGCGACCTTCGAGTAGATTCCCACAGACGACGCCAACTGTTTCAGTCAAGAAGACCTCGAATACTGACCAACAAACATATTCTCAAGATTATAGACTGCACACGAATACTACCGAGCTGCCTACGTACCTCTAAAGGATCAAGTCTAAACGTAGTTCAAATAAACCGGTTGTAATAGCTATGATTCGTATTACGAAGGTATCTATTGCTTATAGGATTATAGGATTATAGGATCGTACTCTCAATATTTGTATTATAGGATCGTACTCTCAAGTCTACGAATAACCCAAGCTATACGATATATGATTCGTAGTATTTATTGCTTAGATTCTCCATCCGTAAAACTTCATAAATGATGATATTTATAGAGTTTCCACTCTGTACTGGAGAGTGAATGACAGATGGGACGTCTTGCCTGTGGATCCTTTACATGTGTGTTTGATGGATGGTACCGATTGACCATCGTAGGGCCGGGTCACGGGTCGACCCTACCCGGATTAGCATAAACACGCGGATGTTGTAGTGTAATGCAAATACCATTATGTTAGGGACCTGTTATGCAATCTGCCTCGCTCCCTCGTATACGAGGCACTCGGAGAGGCCCATGACTTTGCATACATACTAAATACGAGGTAACGTGGACTTGTATATTTAATATTGGTATTTTGGTATATCAATCACATATGGTTTTGTTATCAAGCTAATGCATGAGAAGACAGAATTCAGACTGCACTCGCATGATGTGCCTTATGGCTCTGGCAGTGGGCAGCAATCCGTTACCGGTTTTCCTAATGTTGATAATGCTAACAGCTACTGGGTAATGTTATTGCTCGCTACTCCTTGTCAATTTTCATCTATATCTTTTGGCTAGTTATAGTATCTGATACTATATGGGATTGTAGTTTTTCGTTTTTCTTTTAGTTCGCGTTGTTGCTTGATTCTGCAGACTGTGAGGGCTACCCCCGATTCATCTACAAAACAAGGAGACACGATTGAAAGTGGGCCCTTATTAGGTTACAACATATGAGAACTAGGAAATGGCTGCACAACCACTTGCATGCATCCCCTATATCTGGCAATTTGGAGGTCAGTATGCATGTTTGCATTTTGTTCTTTGTCTTTTACTACTGTGGACGTTTGCATTACACAAAAGCTTTAGTTACAACTAAAGTCTGCACAAGTACAGAATTCCATATTCTTCGACGATCATAACTGATGGAATTGTGAAATTTTCATCGAAAGAATGTATTGTATAAAAGAGCATTACTCTCAAATCTTGTAGCATTGTGCCTTGGACTCCACTTTTTCTATAACTGAAACATCAATAAGATTCTCTAATGTGGCCGTGGCAATTATTCCCCGAAGCATGTAAATCTTGTTCTGTGCGTATATGATTATTCTTCCAATATTCTTTGTTACTTGTTTCGCTTCTAAAAATAACATTGTGATGTTTTCAAATATGCATGCTAGTATGATTGAAGTGATGTGAGGATAAAATTCCACAAAATTAAAGCAACCCATAATGGTGAACCCTCGGCATTCAGTGCAGTCTTGACTAGTTGGCTCTTAATGGTTTGGAAGTGTGACCGATCGTTTTTTCCCATCATCTTCTTTACCCCCTCTAGCAGTCAATAGAAAGAGTGGATAAGAGCATGGTTCAAAGTATCGGCCGATATTCGATGATATCAGCCGATATTCAATGATATCGGCCGATACATTGATGGGATAAAGTGTGGAGACAAATAAAATGGATCAAAAGAAGAAGAAGATGGTGGAAACGGGCTGATTTCGGATTCTGGAACAGCATGCCGCAGCACAGGACCGCGGCATCAGGAAAGAATGCCGCGGCACATGACCGCGGCATCAGAGGAGTGCCGCGGCGCAGTGCCGCGGCATCAAGACTTGGACCGCGGCACTGTGCCACGACACAAAACGGCAGAATGGCCTGGACGCGTTTTCGACACCTATGCACGCGTCTTTGATGACTCGACGCGTTATGGACGCGTTTTGGACTTCTTCTTTGCCTATATATATCTCCCATGTTGTTATGTAATTAGTGTGTGAGAGGAGTGTTGAATATAGATAGATATATACACTCTCTACCCCTTGTAATTGCATCTCAGATAAAGAAATGAAATCTCTCTAGCATAGGTCCGTGGACGTAGGCATTATTGGCCGAACCACGTAAATCGTTGTCTCGTCTTTTCTCGCTTTCATTCTTACTTTAAAGTTCGTTTATGCGCGTTGATTCCTAACAACTGGTATCAAAGCACGGGTTACAGCGATCCGTGGGCGAATCAATGGCGTATGAAGATGGTAAAGTAAGAGTCGGGAAAAAAGCCTGAAAAGGTGACAGATGCAGACTAAGAGTTGCAGGAGATGCTGCAAGTTCTGGGGGTTATCCCGTTGAACGTTAACGAGAAAACGTTGGAAAATCGTGGTGCCAGATGCAGAGGCAGAGACGCAGCAGCGAGAGCAGGTTTATGTTACCAGGTTAGGTAGACATGAAGCCAGTGGGAGCAGTTGCAGTGCCGGGGGAAGATCCGTTTAGCCGGAGGTCAAGGGGCCAGACTCGTGTTGCCAAAAGGGCGGAAGAACGAACAAGCCAGGGACCGGGGAGGCGGAGTTACGGAGCCAAAAGCAGAACCGTATAGCCAGAGGTCAAGGGGCCAGACTCGTGTTGCCAAGAGGGCGGAAGAACGAGCAAGCCAGGGACCGGGGAGGCGGAGTTACGGAACCAAAAGCAGAACCGTATAGCCAGAGGTCAAGGGGCCAGACTCGTGTTGTCAAGAAGGCGGAAGAACGAGCAAGCCGGGGACCGGGGAGGCGGAATTACGGAGACGTGACCACGTGGATAATCCATGAAGGTAGAAAACGGGGCCAAGAGGGGTTGACCGTGGAGCCGGAAGTCATGGGGGCAAGATGCGAAAGCCGGGTTAGGCCTTCGCTGAGCAGGGGCAAGATGCGAAGCCGAGTTAGGGGCATTTTATAATGTTTTTGCATCGTATCGCCCCATAATATTCCGATACGCCGCGACCGATATAGAACAGCACCCCCCGATATTGTCACCAATACCGCGACTTTGAACCATGGATAAGAGTGGTTGCCTTCTTTGTCAATTGTAGTTGCTGTGTGTGTTTTAAAACACATATTAATTTGACATGCAAATTTTTGTGCTATTCGAGTTTATATCTTATGTTACTGCATAGCTTAATTACTAAAAAACAAAAATACAGGTGAGTTGCTTTGGCAGTGATGGGGTCGGGGATTATTGGAGAGGTCAGACATTCTGTTATTAAACCTTCTAGATTATGTCATTACATAAATCATAATTCGTCTTTGTGTTTGAGACTTGAAATTAAGGGAAGTGGAAAGAGTTGGAAGCAAGATCAAAGAGCTAGGCTTCATCATGTAGATACTGGCGGATACCTTCACAGTCACCACAAGAAATATACGAGCACAGCTGGGGGTCAGCAAGAGGTTAAAAACATCTCTCTGCTAAAAAATTATGTGTCATTTCGGTCGACGTAAATACTGCTAACAAATATTAATATGGAACAATTACATCCACACCTCCTTACTTACTCAGTAATTAACATGAGTCCTCTGAGATTTTTTGAATTACCAGGACACCCCCTGTTAAGTCCTCACAACTCAAAAAGCATGGGTGAAACCGTAATCCGTTTTTACTGAATATTTGCTTTTAGTGTAGGTGAAATTACGGTAATTTTTCAAACCTCCGAGTGTTTTTGTAATTGGAGTCTTACACAAGGGGGAGTATATGTAATTTACTCGATTAATATTTGTAATTTTAGTCCCATAGGATAGCCCTTTGCAATTTTGGCCCCATTATTTACAAACTTGCAAATTTAGTTTCATTGGACATGTTATTTTGCAATTTTAGTCCCAATCATTAATAAATAGATGAAAACTGTGAGTTTTGTCACATGTCTTGCACTGACTATTACTTAACTCCCGGGTCTTGCCGGTGTTGCCCGTAAGTCGTGATGCGCCTTGAGATGCACCCCCCCCCCCCCCATATTATATAAAACTTGCAATAAACTTCACAATTTGATTACGTCTTAGTGTTGTAAAAGTTAGAAGGTATTTATGCAATCTATCCTAAACCTTTAATGGTGCATGCATGCTATTTGCAAATTTCATTCATTTTCTTAACAGGTAAGAGCAAAATTGCAAAAACAAGAATAGTTGTGTTTTCGAAAATGAATTTTGAGTTTTTATTGGAAAATGTGTATTATAGAAATTCGTGTGAAAATTTTAATTTTTTTTGTTTGTTTGGATGTGTTTTTAAGAAATGTTTGGAAGTTGTGTAGATGTGATATAAAGTTGATTGAGTTAATTATATATGTAATGATAATAGGGGAAAAATTAGAATAATATTTTATTTATGATAAAGTAAGAAAGAGATTGAGTTGGATAGTTAAATTATATAATTAATGAAGAGAGATAATGAAGTGATTGAAATGATGAGTAGTTATATAGGGGAATGTGTGGTAGGATTTGAAATTGAGGCATTTTCTGTAGAATTTGGCTTGATGTGAGCATTTTCATTTTCTAATGATTCAAAACATGAAAATGTAACCCAAAAAAACACAATCATACAGAGCCTAAGGGACTCTTTTTGCAATTTTAGAAACAATGAGACTAAAATTGCAATAGATCGGACTAAAATGTTGCAATTTTCCCTTTTTGTAATATCAAAATTGTTAAGGAAAAATTACACTAACACCCTTTGCTATAATAGGTAATTGCACAAACTTACCCTCTTATAATTGAAATTACAAATACCTAATCCGCTCTAATTGAAAATTATATTTACACCCTTCAGATCAGTTTTTTGATGACGACATCATGTGAACTTCCAAAAATTCCCCTGTCCAAATGTCATATAGGAAAAATTACACCAACCTCCCCTCTTATTTTTGAAATTACACAAACCAAGCCTGTTATAATACATTTCTTACAATCACCCCCTATATATTAAAAAATTTTTCCAATTTAACTCCTGAAAACCTTACAATTAGTCCTCTGTAGGGGGTTGTTGGTAATTTTAAAAACAAAAGAGGGATTTTGGTAATTACACATTATAAGAGGGGGTACCGCCGTAACAAAAATATTATTCCAGATTTTTTTATTTATTTTTATAATTCAAGTGAATGGCAAAAATGTCATTTAATATTATTTAACCATTCATCGAGGGTTTTCAGGGTGGCAAATGCAATTTTCAATTACAGTGGGTTAGATATTTGTAATTTCAATTATAAGTGAATAAGTTTATTTGATTACCTATTATAACAGCGGGTGTTGGTATAATTTTCCCAATTGTTAAAGTTCACGAATATGATATCTTAGTTCAAAAATTAAACAGCTCGACTTTATAAGTTGTAGCCAAGGAAGTAATTTTACTTCCTTTAGCATCTTCACATGGAAATAATTGTCGTGTTTCTTTGCAGGTTTGTGGTGTTCGGGAAAGGCGTGTTGATAAGAGACTTTTGGAGGTGGAAGTCCATTTGTGAAAATTTTAGTTGTTTGGTAATTAAATTTAAATGGACTTTTGGAATAAGTCACTTCTCCAAAAGTCCATTTGGAAGAAGTGCATATTAGTGACTTTTGAAATTTTATCTCCAGCACTTCTATAAGAAGTTACTTTAAGTGTAGTTTTGCCAAACGCTTTACATTTTTAAAAGCACTTATTTAAAATACCCATTTTAAAAAGTTCATTCTACACATGGACTTATTAATTAAAAAGTGAATCCAAACACATTCAATATTTGGTTGGCCATTGAGGGTGTATATCTTCCGTTGCTGAAAGCAAGTGAAATCGCCTAAGTATGATACAGGACTAATGATAGTGCAGCAATATTCGTTCATTATTTCTCGTGTCCTACTTTAACTTTCCTTCATTTCTTCCAAACTGGCATTACAGTGTAGTTTTATATCAGTATTGGAGTTTCAATGAAGATTGACCGGGTTACAACAATTTTGAGAAAAAATGCTATTTTTCACACCTTCACCCTTCACTGTTTTGCTAGAGGTTGTTGATGTGGTATTGAATCAATGGGATATAATAAACGTTAATTATCAATCAGTTGCATCAAATTTTTTATCTGAACTAAAAGAAGTGATGAAAAGCAAATGAATTAAGAGAAATATGTGATGAAAAGGAAATGAATTAAGAGAAATACATATAGCACCGCTATGTTGAAATTGTTAGATTAGAGAAAACCCCGTAGGGAACTTGTATTATTGAGTAACATGTTTATAGAGTTACATAGACTTTCTAAACAAGTAAACTCTAAGCTATAAACAAGGAAATATATTCTAAGCTATAAAGATAAATACAAGGAAATATAAGATAAGGAAAGATCCTATGCTAATTTAGAAGATATATTTTAACACTCCCCCGCAGTCGAAACGAGAGTTTCTCGAACGTTGAGACTGGACTGAAAATCCAAGAGGAGCCAGGACAGTACTCCTTTAGAGAATGCTTTTAGCAGCATCTTTTATTTTCTTTGTTTCTTGGTTGATAGATATAATCTTCAATGGCTCTTGATTTAATCAAGAGGTGGGTACTGCAATGGGCCACGATGTTGGATAAAATAGGTTTACAAAGTGTGGTTTCCACCACTTTTGTGTACGAAATTCGAATAACGTAAGTATCCGGGATACTAAAGATTGTTGGATAATTCGAATTTCTCAAATCGGACTTGTAACGAATGAGAAATTAAGTGCTAAAGTGAGGGGTTTGAACTTGTGTATCCCACATTGAATATAAACCACAATCTAATTGGGTTTATAAGTCCTTGCCTAAAGATAAGGGTTTGGCCCTTGGGTCATCCACTTTGGGCTTTTGTGTGAAAGGGGGAGGAGCTGTGCAATCGAGCTTAGGCACAATTTTTTAGCTGTTCACTCAGGCGGGCCGGGGCCGGGGCTTGGACTTCTGGCTTGATGCATGATGTGTGTATAGTGTGGGCTTGGGCTTCACAATTAATCTTTTTGGACAAAGTTTAATTGGGCTCTCCAGAAAATCCAATAAGAAGTAATCTGATTTAATTAAAACCTAATTGAATTTAAAAATGCTGGCCACATTTTTTAAATTCGATTTTTTAATCTGCCTTTTAGAAGGACCATTGACTGCAGTCAATAGTCCAACAGTCACAATATCTGTAACAGCTGAAATTGTTTGCTGTTACAGAAATTGTAAATGGCAGATTAAATTTGGGATTTAATTCTGTCTGATTTTTTCAGCTATATATAGCCTCCTCCAGCATTCAGAATTTTCACACCAACACAAACACAATTCTCTCTAAAGTTTTCTTGTGTTCTTCATATCTTCATCTTTTTCTTGAGATTTCAACAGAAAGTAAAGTTCGTTATTTTCTTAAATTGAAGTGGTTCAATCTTCAGAAAAGTTTTTGTTGTATCTTGGGACACTTTTTGTCAAAACCGGTACCACCTATAGCCGGGGCAATTTCGTGTTAAGGATAGAGTTAATTCTGGGCTCGAAAAATTCCTCATCCTTCGTTGCATTTTCAGTTTGTTCGTTAAATTTGTTCAATAAACTTAACACGAAATCTCTTTTGTTGATTCATTTTTTCAAAATTCTGAAAATCGCAAACCGTGATTATATTGTTACTGCTGCTGATACTCTTAACTTCGGCCTTGGTCCTGGATCAGGCCTTGGTCTCGGCATTGGTTCCGGTTCAGGGCTGGGTCCTGGTTCCAGTTCTGGTGGGGGTGCCGGGTTAGGCTCCGGTTCAGGGCTAGGTCCTGGTTCCTGTTCTGGCTATTAGGTTAATGTCCTCAAATGCCACTAGAGGATTAGTAAATGATAAAACATTATCAAATTGTAATTGTTTTTAATCAATCAATAAAAGGCATTTTAGTTGTTTACTTTTATATTGGCATTTATATATTGTAATCATCTATAAGTCCATGAACACAAAAGTTAACTCTCTAAGGCACTATAGGAGTTTGATACTTGTGTACTAAAATAGTCTGCGAATCAAAGATTTTCAATTGGGCATTGAAAATCGTAAAGACTTGTATGATATGAGTTTTGACGAGAAAGGTGTCCGTCAATCACTAAGAAGTAGTTAAGAACTCATATCATAGGTGCACTGATGGAGATAGTGGCATTCAGACATGACTCGCATCGATTTTGTCATATGGGTTTTCATTCTTTGACAGTCAATGACAGAATTGATTAATTGTAATAGGTGTGTCTGAACTTTAGATTTGAGGAATCGAGTTGAAGATACACTTGTGACATTAGGTTCGTCATTAGAGTAGTTAGGCCCAATTCACCCGTTGGTGGGGTCAACCTCGAACTGCAACCTAATGGACAAGTAGTATTTTTAACTGGTATCCAAGATAGGATTCGTTCCCTCGTAAGTGAACGAGAAACTATCCTATGCATTTATAAGTAAGTTAGATCTTAAAGTCTTTGGCCAAAGCATTCACTGATCTAAACTTATTATAAATATAGCATAGTGTCAAGTTAGTGAGTTTGACTAACAACCATGACTCTCACTTGACCGGGATAAAGAAAAGAAAAGTTTGTATTCACACGATATTTACAAATGGAAAGGTAAAAATGATCTAATCATTTCATCTTATTTGGGTTTAAATATGGACCACTTGACTGGCTAAGTGGGATCCATATTCAATGGAATCCTACCATTGTCAAATATAGATGAACCTAAAGAGTCACGCTTAAAAAGAAAAATTTGATGGAAAAATGGAAATATTTCTTGTGGTAATATTTTAAGTATTGGATACTTAAAATTTAATAAATGGAATTAATTATTTGAGGAAATAAGGTAATTCATTTATGGTTTAATTAATAATATTTCTTGGAAAAATAAAATTAATTAAATGAGTGATCTATTATTTAATTAGATTAAATTAATGAATTAAATATTAGATTACACTAAGCTCAAATTGATGCACCAAGTGGCACACCAAGGAATGAAGGGGGCAGCCACTAGGAGTATTTATGGGCTTAATTTGAGCCCAAGATAACAACTTAAGTGATATAAATATCACATTAGTTATAAGTCTAGGTCATAAGTTGTATTACACAACACCACAAGAAAAGATTTCCTCTCCCTTCTCTCTCTCTAGCCGTCGACTTCAAGGAAGAAAAGGATGGAGATTTTTTCATTAACTATTTTCCGGCGAGACGATTTAGAGGCAGAACAATTGGACTGCTTGGATCATCATAGTTTCAGCCGAAATAATTTCGCGAAGAATTGAAGAATTCAAGATCGTAGGAATTATCAACCACTTCGCTACAACGGGTAAAGTTTATTTACCCTATCATACATACGTGTGATAAAACCCCAGGATTGATCCTGTTATGGGAAAAATTCAAAAAAAAATTAAATTCTGTTTTCCACTGCATTTGGTTAATTTTCCCCAACACTGGCTCTGGTCCAGTCCCTCCATTTGTTCCAATGGCTAATCCGGTTACACCGGCTCAAGCTGAAAGGCATCGAAATTCAGCGGGGTTGACTTCAAGAGGTGGCAGCAAAAGATGCTATTCTACCTCACGACATTGAACCTAGCGAGCTTCTTGAGGGAGGATGCTCCCTATGTCTCGGAAGAGTCTACAGATAATCAACTGAGGATGGCATCTGATTCCTAGCATAATAGTGATTTCCTATACAAGAATTACATACTCAGTGGGTTAGATGATTCTCTGTATAGTGTGTATCTATCTGTGAAGACTGCAAAAGGCCTCTGGGAGGCACTGGACAGGAAGTACAGAACTGAGGATGCCGGACTGAAGAAGTTCGTGGTCGCGAAGTTCTTAGACTTCAAAATGGTGGACTCTAAGTCCGTAACGAGCCAAGTCCAAGAGTTTCAGATAATAATACATGAAGTTCACACTGAAAATATAGCTCTAAGCGAATCCTTCCAAGTAGCTTCAGTTATAGAGAAGTTACCACCCTCGTGGAAGGATTTCAAGAACTACTTGAAACACAAGAGGAAGAAAATGAGTCTGGAAGATTTGGTTGTCCGACTCTGAATAGAGGAAAGCAATCGGGGCTCTGACAAGAAGTCTCATGTGCAGGCGATGGCTAACATCGCCGAAGTTCCGGAAAGCTCTAACCGGAAGAGAAAATTCCCAAAAAAAGCAAACTGGGAAAGGAAAGTCGAAACAGGGAGATGGAGGTTGTTTCAATTGTGGTCGTCTTGGTCACTGGGCTAGAGACTGCAAAGAGTCCAAGAAAAATAAGTCTCAAGGGCAAGGTTCTGGTCAAAACCAGAATAAAGGCAAGCAGATTCAGAACTAGGCTCCGAACCAGGTTCACTTGGATGTTGATGATGTCTAGGGCATCAACAAAATGATCGATGACCTGTCTGATAATCGGGTTCCACTTGATTTGTCTGAACTCGATCTCACTGCTGTAGTGTTTGAGACAAACTTGGTGGACAACTCAAGTGAGTGGTTCATCGACACTGGGGCTACCTACCACATATGTTCTGATAAGGAGGCGTTCTCATCATACTCTCCTTCTGATGGGCGAAGACTGTTTATGAGAAACTCTGCCACTTTTTCGGTTCTAGGAATTGGTAAGGTGGTGCTGAAGATGACCTCTGGGAAAGAGCTGGCTCTGACCCAGGTGCTACATATTCCTGATATTCGCATGAATCTGGTGTCAGGATTTGCCCTAGTGAAGAACGGGTTCAAGCTGGTGTTTGAGGCAGATATGTTTTCTTTTACAAAACGTGGAATTTATGTAGGAAAAGGTTACCTCGAGCAGGGCCTTTTTAAAATGAATGTAATTCGCACTGTTGTAACCGAAACTATTGATAATAAAATTTTTGGGAATCCTGTTGGGCATGCGCAGCGGAAACGAAAAACAGATCCAGATTCCCAAACCAAGATCAATTCGTGGCTTTCGTTGATTTTAATCAAGAAAAAGATGAATACGAAAAACTTACCTTTTCGCGTATTCAATCTTTAATCTTCACGAATCTTCAATCTTCTCCAACGGTTCAATTGTACCGTCTCTAGATCATCACTCGGCGGAATTGACTCCGGGAAATCTCCATCTCTGACTCCATAGGCAGCTAGGTGAGAGAGAGAGTGGAAGAATAATATTTCTCTGTCTAATGTATTTTGGTGGAGGATTTCAGTTATCTTTTTCTCTCTACTGAAAAATTAACTTTCAACTGTGTTCTCTGGCTTGTGTTGGAGGATTAAATAAATCCTCTAACGAAGCCCATCAGGACACGCTCAAAAGGGCTTTTGGAAAATAATTGGGCTATGTTGACCCAGTCAACTTAGTCCAATAAATTTAATCAATTAATATTTAATCCAATTAAATATATATCAATTAAATTAATATTCTTGTTAATTAATTAATTAATTAATTAACTAATATTATAGTTTAAATATTTAATTAACCTAGTCAATTAAATATTCAAACTAATTAATTTAATTCACCATTGTTTAATCCAATTAAACAACTAATTAAATTAATTAGTTTGAATATATAATTCGTCCTTCCAAAGGACAAATTACCAAAACACCCTTCAAATACAAGACTTGATTTCCCCATCTATTCCTTTATAGCGCGACTCTCTAGGTTCGTCTCAATTGGCAATGGGAGGATACCAAAGGATGTGGGTGACACCTAGCTAGCACCGTGGCCCCACATCGTAGCCCAATCGAGTACGAAATGACTATGTCATTACGAACCTCTAGATTATGAATATCGTATAAGTATAAGCCCTTCACTGACGTATCCCGATCGAGTGAGAGTCATGGAATATGTCAAACTCACAGGACTCGATACTATGCTTAAGAATCATAGTAATATGGGATTACTAAACACGAGTTAGTTCATCAGCTCTGGCCAGAGACTTTCAGTCTCATTTACCTATGATTGCATAGGATACTTCTCGTTTACTTTCGAGACAGTGAATTCCTTCTTGGTAATCACCTCACATGCTACTTGTCCATTGGAACACATTTCGAGGTTGACCCCACATTTCAACGGGTGATTTGGGTCTAACTACTCTAGTGACAGAATCCAACGTCACAAGCACACTGTGACCGTAACTCCTCAGGTCTAAGGCTCACGCATACCTTCATAATCAGTAATACAATCATTGACACTCACTGAGTAAAAACCCATGTGATCGGATTGCTACGAGCCGTGTTCGAATACACTAATCCCATCAATGTATCTATGACACAAACTCCCACTATCCCATAGTGTTCGACTGGCACTCCTTTGTCAGGGTATGTGTCATACAAGTCTATACGAATCTCAATGCTCAATTGAAATTTTCTGACTTGCGAACTATTTAAGTGATCAAGTACCAAACCCTTCCAGTGCCCATCTCCTTAAGGAATACGAAGGTTTACCTTGACACACATGGACTAGTTGTTCATTTAAAACTTTATAGACGCCATCAAGAATTATACGAACAACATATTGTTGCCTTTATATTAATTAGAGGTTGCACAATATAAACTTGTGCCTTGTATTCTAACTCCTCGTTGGCATCGAGGGCACATTCCCAACAAAAATTACATCTTCTGCTTACTTGCTTGAGTATTCTAATTTATGGCATGTTAGACTAGGACAGTGCATTTTAATACTATGCGACGACTAATAAATTTAAATTTATTACCAACCTTCAAAGTTGATACTCAACACAAATGCGAAATATGTGTTGAAGCGAAACTAGTCAAACAACCGTTTCCCTCCGTGGAAAGGAACTCCGCACCTCTAGAACTTATTCACAGTGATATTTGTGACTTAAAGTTTGTGCAAACTAGAGGTGGGAAAAGTATTTCATTAAATTCATAGATGATTGCACAAAATATTGTTATGTGTATTTACTAAGAAGTAAAGACGACACATTACAAAACTGAAGTTGAGAATCAACTTGGGAAAAGGATCAAAGTTATCCGAAGTGATAGAGGTGGAGAATACGGAGCGCCTTTTGATGAATTCTGTACCGACTCTGGAATTATTCATCAAACGACGGCACCATATTCACCTCTATCATGTTAGGATTATGCCCTCAAATGCCATAGAGGATAGAATGTATAAACATTATATCTTGTATTGAACTTAAACTCTTCTTAAATAAAAGACATTATTGAGTTTTCACTTAATTCTTATCTGCATCTATAAGTTGTGTAAAACGTTTTGTCCAAGTTTTCAGTGCGATCCCTCTACTTCCTATGGGATAGGAAGATTGGCACTAGAGAGATCGATCTTGATTACTAAAATAAGTTCGCAAGTAATATGAAGTCTTTAATGGACAAATAAAGACTTTGAATACTTGTACAATCTTAGCTCCGACGTGGGAGTGCCTGTCTGGTATCATGGGATAATAGGAGATTAAGATTGTAGACACGTCAGTGGAATTGATATGTTCGAACACGACTCGCATCGGTTCTGTCACATGGGTTTTCACTCTGTGACTGTCAATGACGGAACTGATTATGCGTAATAGGTATATGTGAACCTTTGACCTGAAGTATCAGGCTGAAGATGCACTTGTGACGTCAAGTCTTTCACTAGGGTAGTTAGACCCAATTCACCCTTTGGTGGGGTCAACCTCGAAATGCGGACTTGATGGGCAAGTGGTAATCTTAGCAGATATCTAATATGGGATTTGTTCTCTCATAAGTGAATGAGTATGTACCCTATGTAATTATAGATAAATAGAGATCAAAGTCTTTGGCCAAAGCAAACGAGACGATTGTGCTTGGCACTAAATCGATCTCAATGATCTCGTATTTATTATGATTTATACATATGGTCAAGTCCAGTGAGTTTGACATAACCATGACTCTCACTTGACCGGAGAACGTGAACAAATGGTTTATACATCTATGGTATTTACGATTGGAAGGTTTCAGAATGATCTTATCATTCGTTTTTGTTTGGGTTACGAAATGGGTCACGTGACTGGCTAGGTGTTACCCACTTCCTTTGGTTTCCTCTCATTGCCAAACCAAATTAACCTAAAGAGTCGCGCTAAAGGATTGACAAAGAAAAATGAAGAAAAATGATTTTTTATTATTTCTTTTGGGAGTTTTAATTTATTGGATAAAGTAAATAAATAATTATTCATTAGATGAAATAATTAATTATAATGATAAGATTAATTATTAATTAATTTCCTTGTGAAATATATTAATGAATTAATTTATCTTATTAATTTGGTTATTTAATTAATTTATTTATTTATTGGATATAATAAATTATTAATTGAAATAAGAAATTAATTAAACAAAACAAATCCCGGGGCTCAATAAGGAGTCCAATTGGATGCCTACTAGGCCTCAAAGTGGCGTCTTTGAGAGGCCACATATAGGGCTCTTTTGTTATGACTTGTTCAATAAACTATGAGGTATATAAGGACTTTTTGACTTAGAACAAGTAAGAAGAACACACAACTCTCATAACTCTCAAAAGAAGAAAAATATTCCTCTCCTCCTCTATACCTTGCCGTCTACCATAGAGAAAGAAGAAAGGGGATTTTTCGTTTGTTGATCCGTGCGTGACGATTTGGATACCCAGTATTTTTGTTGTTCGGATCAAGTTCAAGTTTGAAGAATCAAACCAAAGGATTGAAGGTTTGGAAGCTTCAATATTTCGAGTTTCGGGTCGTGGGTTTGGATACCCAATTCATTGATCCGGGTCAGGGATTCGGGTCGTAAAATGGGCTATGTTTGGGTCGAAATTGTGCAAGGACAAATCAGAAAAGAACGAGGTTAAAACTGAACTTTGTACTTAGAAATGAATATATGAATTACGGAAGTAAAATGTTACCTGTAACGAATCAGCACGATTCTGGTCCTCTCGGGAAGCAACGAGCTCCGCTTTGACTTGACCCTTGTAGTCGATAAGCTTTTGTTCTGCTTGTTGCCACAACTCTTTCATATGAGAGTTGTTTAAAGCCAATTGGTGAAGGCATAGTCCGACCTAGAAATAAGATATTAATTCTACGACTTACTATAGATACCAGTTATATTAAATTAATTGTAATATGTAAGTTTTGAATATTCTTACCTCTTCCAGGAATTGAGCTCCTTTCTTCTCGATTAAAGGATGGGGTTGTTCGAGAATAGAAGCCTTATCCCTGGGCAACAAAGTGCGATGGAATAGTTCGATGGCCGTATTGCCCGAAGGATCCCAAGAATAGAACTGTTGGGGTAAATGCGCCAATCTGAGATAATTGACTGGGTGTCAGGGACTATGGGAGCTCGTTCGGCAATTTCGAACTCCAGATAATCCTTTAGCAGTAAGGACTCCGCTTGGTTAAGGAGGGCATAGTCGGGTTCCCTCGACGAAGGTGGGGGCTGTGTCCTGGAAATGATCATTTGTGAAGACCCTTCCACACGAGGGCGTTTGTCGGGACACCCATGGGATGTACTTGGTTCTGTAGAGGTTCGTTGTCTCGAGCGATGGATGAGTCCAGTTGAAGAATCGTCAATGTCGATGATGTTATCATCTCGACCACTCGAGGGAGGACCTGTTATCGTTCGTGAGGGAGCAACGGGAGCTCGAGAGCCGGTGGTAGCCCGACGAGTAGAAGAATCTTCGCCTTGAGGCTCAGCAATGACGATGCCTTGACTTCGTCTGCGCCCACGACTGGATCCTTGCTTAGTGCCACGAGCTGCAGCGGATGCTGCTTTTTTGGCCGCTTCGGCTGCGATTACGGCCCTCTTGTTCATACGAGCATACCTGGCTTCCATAGCTACAAAATGAAAGAAAAAGGGAAAAGAAAATATACAAGTACAGAATTAAAGTCGAAAGTCTATGTGTAATTTAATTACCCATATTCGCAACTCCTGGCACGTTGGCATGATTTAATCCGCAAGAAACGAGCATAGACTCGCTCAATACAACCTCGGGCTTAAATAGCCACTTGAGGATGCGTTTCAAAGTACGACGTGGAATTGTGGGTCTACCTATATTCTCCAAATCTACGAGGTCCATACCCCATGGACGGGGTACATTCCAACATGAGTTTTCAGGAGGAGCGAGATAAAAAGATTTCTTCTTCCAATCCCCAAAAGAGGATTGGGTACGAGTTTGGAGCCTACAGTGGTGTTGAGGAGCGAGGAAGAAAAATCCCTTCTTCTTCGCATGGGTACTCCGATGGACCGACAGAAAACCATTAAAATTTTTGAAGTTGGGGTGAACCCCAAACATCCTCATAACGACTATAAAATAGATGATGTGCCTATATGAGTTAAGGAGTAATTGGGTTGGACTAAGACGAAGATGGAGTAGAATATTTTCTATGGCAGGATGTAGAGGAAATTTGAGCCCTGATGCTAGATGGGCTACGTGAAAGGTACGATACCCTATAGGGGGACGATGCAAGCGCTCACCCTCAATGGGGAGGATAATACGATAATTAGAAGGAATGTGGTATCTCACCCTAATATCGGCGAGGTTGGCCTCGGTTAGGACGGTCGAATAACTTAACCAGGGAATTACCCTACAAGCCTTCTCCATATTTGGAAAGAGTTGAATATTAGTGTTTTCATCTCCTTCCAGATCTGGATAAGGGGGGGTACGTCAGGCTCTTCCGGTTCGATGACCATGGGGGGATCGTTGATATTAGGTTCGGGGGAGGTGGCTGGACTACTTGAACTACTGCCAGAGGTAGAATGGCTAGACGAAGTCGTATCACTATCCTCGTCCGAAGAACGGGGTGACTCGACACCCCTAGCAGAATTACTCATTGGAATCAAAAATGAAAAAATAGAAACTTAGTAGAGTTTAGACTATACCTAGTCGGAATAACTTGTAAGGGCTAGAAGAGATGAATTTGAAGAATTCGTTGCTCTCTAGAGATGCTCTGAAGAGGCGAGAATGCTCTGGTGAAAACTCTGAAGAAGCGAGAATGCTCTGCTGAAGAATGTGAGTGTGCAAAGTAAAAATTCAAATGGAGCCGAAAAAGGGATATATATATATATACGGAGGGCAAGATGGATATCAATGGATCATATCAAAAGTAAAAAATTTGATCGAACGGTGAGGAGAGGTGACGTTTCGAGTTCAACTTGTGTCTCTTGGGAATCGGGGTTGATGATGTATTGGAGTAGGCGTGTCAGAAGAAACGACGACAAAGGCTGCGGCGTAATGATTACATGAGATGAATAATGTTTAAGACAAAATAAGGTGATAAATACCTAAAAGGCTATAGTCAAGAGCTAATATATACTTCGTCAGTCATCAATCAATGAATTAATTAATTTCTTTATAACTAACGAAGTGGGGGACTTAATGATATACCAAAATACCAATATTAAATATACAAGTCCACGTTACCTCGTATTTAGTATGTATGCAAAGTCATGGGGCTCTCGAGTGCCTCGTATACGAGGGAGCGAGGAAGATTGCATAACAGGTCCCTAACATAATGGTATTTGCATTACACTACAAGATCCGCGTGTTCCTGCTAATCCGGGTAGGGTCGACCCGTGACCCGACCCTACGATGGTCAATCGGTACCATCCATCAAACACACGTGTAAAGGATCCACAGGCAAGACGTCCCATCTGTCATTCACTCTCCAGTACAGAGTGGAAACTCTATAAATACTATCATTTATGAAGTTTTACGGACGGAGAATCTAAGCAATAAATACTACAAATCATATATCGTATAGCTTGGGTTATTCGTAGACTTGAGAGTACGATCCTATAATACAAATATTAGATACCTTCGTAATACGAATCATAGCTATTACAACCGCTTTATTTGAACTACATTTAGACTTGATCCTTTAGAGGTACGTAGGCAGCTCGGTAGTATTCGAGTGCAGTCTATAATCTTGAGAATATGTTTGTTGGTCCGTATTCGAGGTCTTCATGACTGAAACAGTGTGGGGTAAAATCCGTGCTAGATCAGTGATCTACAAAAGGATTCAAGAATGCATAAAGCCTTGAACAACAACAAACCGAACCCAAAACATTCAACACAATATCTTCTCCAAATTATGGTAGCTTCCTCAACATTTGGTGAATCAGTAAATCTGAAAACATATGGTCGACGTAGAATCCATCGACTTACTTTTATTTGAACCTTAAGTCGTAAATTCGTGATCATTACCATAATTATTTAAACCTTAATAACCGTAGCTAAACAATTCATTTTCTACGATAGAAATTCAGTCGTGGTTAAATTGCAATTGAATTACAGACACGAAGTGCAACAAATAAATGAAAAAATTCACGAATTTCCAATCAAACAACCAAAATACAAAATAGCAGCGCCATCATTTAGCCAGCCAAGCAACCTATACACACACATTAATATATAAACAAACCTCATTCTCTCTCTCTCTCTCTCTCTCTCTCTCTCTCTCTCTCTCTCTCTCTCTCTCTCTCTCACTACAAATGTTGGCAATAGAAACAACCAAACACGTGATCAATCACTTGCCTGAACGCCTTCGGAATAAGCTGCCAAAATAGGAGTGTAAGAAGTATGAATGGCGTCGAGGCGCCGGGTCAGCAGCATCACAAGCGCGAGGCAGAAAAACCAGAGCGTCATAAACACCGACAACACTATGAACCAATTCCTCTGCCAAAACGGAATGTTCAGGATCGAATTCGGATCCGTGTATACTATTCGGATCGAGACAGTGGAGAACACAGGCCAAGGTGCAGATTTTCTCCATGTTAGGTTGCTTCGTTGGACGGAGGAAGCCACGGTTGGAGCCGGTGCCAGAGCGAACTCCGACGGGTATGATTAGGGGGGCTGAAATGAAGAAATTGGCTAAAGAAGGAGAAAAGCGGAACAAATCTTCTATCCCACAATGGTGTCACATCATTGTTGGGATTGACAAGTGTCCATTTAAAAAAAACTGCTAAATTAAATGGACACTTGTCAATCCCACAATGATGTGACACCATTGTGGTACACTATTGTGGGATAGAAGATCCGCTCCGGGAGAAAAGCGGGCTTGGCAGAACATAAAAAGTTTTTAATAACAAAGGAGCTGGAAGAATTGGCAAACGACGCCGTTTCACTTAAAAGGGGCTTATTAAATACGCTTAGTTGTTAATGGTAGTTAGGGTTGTAACAAAAGCTATAAATAGTTGTACTCAAAGTGAGATTCATTCTGGAAAATAATACAAATCTTTCACTCTCAACTCTCTTTATCTTTTATCTTTTCAATTTTTCTTGTTTGCATTTATGATTCCAACTTGATTCATAACAGTGGCACCAGAGCATCGATCCACAAACCACATTTTCGTACTGAAATTGATCCAAGAATCCGCCATTAATGATCAAAACTCGAACTGAAGTTGAAATGGGGAACACAACACGATTAGAAGTAGTTGAACAACACATGATGGAGCTCACGCACGACCATAAGGAGATACGCGATGCACAAATCAAAAACCATAAGCAAATGGAGCTGATTGCGATGAAATTGGAAGAACTCTATAGAAATTCCAATAATTCGAAGGCATGAACCAACAATGGAACTACAACACTCATAATACAACCCCTAGGAGAGCAACACCAAATCAATCAGGTAGGGTTAATGATGCACAAAGTAACCCCATTATAAAATTACCCCGATTGGATTTTGCGAAATTTGATGGTGAGAATCCAAAAGCATGGATTAAAAAATGACAAAAATTCTTTATGACCCACCCTATGAATGATTATGAACGAATTGTAACTACAGCTATGCACATAGATGAAGGGGCGGATAGCTGGTATTTAAACTACATTGAAGAGAGAGAAGCTATGGGCTGGCTAAAATTCACAGATTAGTGATTGATTATTTTGTGGTGGGGAGAAATGAGAATATTGTGGGGCAACTTAACAAACTCAGTCGAACAGGCAGTGTTAGTGAGTACATTGAGAAGTTTGAAGAGTTGAAAGGATTCATGGCAAGCATGCACAGACACTTGAATGAGGAATATTTTATCAAGAGTTTCATTAGTGGACTTAAGGAAGAAGTGGCTCAGATGGTAGAAATGTTTACTCCATTGACATTAGCCCACACCATACACCTAGCCAAGAAACAAGAAGCACTGTTGGAGGCAGTAAATAAGGGACCTAAAGGATATGGGTGTTGGGAATCCTGGTATCATGCGCAGCGGAATTTAAAACATATCCGGATTCCCAATAGCCAAGATCCATTTGTGAATTTTCGTTGATTTTAACAAAAAGATGAAGAACACGAAAAACTTACCTTTTTTTAATTCTATTAATGCTCGCGAATCTTTAACGGTCTAATCATCCCGTCTCTAGATCAACACGCAGGAACAGACTTTTGGAAATCTTCATCATCATCTTCCGAGGCGGCTAGGCAGAGATAATATGAATCTTTTTACTGTTTTGTATTTTGGTGGAGGATTTCTAGTATTGTGAATATGACTGAATGAATTAATTCAATCTCTAGTGCTTGTGTTGGAGAAGGATTAAATAATCCTTCAACTTAAGCCCAGTTCACACGCCCCTAGGGCCTGTTGGACGCCCCATGTGGGCTAAATTGACGCAGTCAATTTAGTCCACTTAATTTAATTATATTTCATTTAATCCAATTAAATAAATATACAATAAATTAATATCTTAATTTAAATATTTAATTAACCCAGTTAATTAACTATTCAAATCAAATAATTTAATTTACCATTGTTTAATCCAATTAAATTAGTTCGTCCAATTAATTAATTCGTCCTACCATAGGACAAATTACCAAAATACCCTCCAAATACAAAACTCGATTTTCGATCTATTCCTTTATACCGCGACTCTCTAGGTTCGTCTGGATTGGCAATGGGAGGATACCAAAGGATGTGGGGGACATCTAGCCAGCACCGTGGCCCCACATCGTAGCCCAACCGAGTACGAAATGACTATGTCATTACGAACCTCTAGATTATGAATGATGTATGAGTATAAGCCCTTCACTGACGTATCCCGATCAAGTGTGAGCCATGGAATGTCAAACTCACAAGACTCGATGCTATGCTAAGAATCATAGTAACATGAGATTACAGAGCTACCCTCCGTGTCAAACACGAGTTAGTTCATGAGCTCTGGCGAGAGACTTTAATCTCATTTACTCATGATCGCATAGGATACTTCTCGTTTACTTTCGAAACAGTGAATTCCTTCTTGCTAATTAGTTAAGACTGCTACTTGCCCATCAAGCCACACTTCGAGGTTGACCCCACCAACGGGTGAATTGGATCTAACTACTCTAATGATAGACTTGACGTCACAAGTACATCTTCAACGTGATTACTCAGGTCAAAAGCTCACACATACTATCATAATCAATAATCCAATCATTGACAGTCAATGAGCCAAAAACCATGTGATTGGATTACTACGAGCCGTGTTCGAATACATTAATCCCATCAATGTATCTATGACAGAAACTCCCACTATCCCATAGTGTTCGATTGGCATTCCCTGTCAGAGCATGTGTCATACAAGTCCACACAAATCTCAATGCCCAATTGAGATTCTCTAACTTGCGAACCATTTAAGTGATCAAGTACCAAAGCCTCCCAGTGCCCATCTCCTTAACTATTATAAGGAGTACGAAGGTTTGCCTTGACACACATGGACTAATTGTTCATTTAAATTTTATAGATGCCACTAAGACTTATGCGAACAATATATTAAATGCCTTTCTATTAGTTAAGGGTTGTGCAATATAAACTAGTGCCCTATTCTCTAATTCCTCGTTGGCATCGAGGGCACTTTCCCAACAATCTCCCACTTGCACTCTATGCTAATTGGTATATAATACCCATCTTCTAAAGATGTCACTTAGCACCGCCTGTAATAGTGGCTTAGTGAGTGGTCAGCCGTGTTATCGGCTGAGGTTCATTTTCTACAAGGCTACATTGCCTTTTCCAACGATCTCTCAACGTGTCTGGATTTGTGAGACCTTGGTTCCCCAGTTTGCGCTATAGCTCCACTTCATCACAGTAAAGTGACAAATGCAAACTCCACGCTAGGGACCAATAGAAGTTCTACCACGAACTTCAGATCCAAACAAAATTCCTTGACCACCTCTAAGGTTCCAAGACAATTTTATATTCATTCTCAGTAGTGGAGTAATTTACTTGGAAATCTTCCAGGTTACTACTTCACAGTTGAGAGTGAATACATACCCAAAGTGGAACTTTAATCTTTATCAGACTTAAAGTCCGAATAAGTATAAATTTCCACTATCAGTTCTCCACAGGCATAGACGAAGAATGTATCCTAAGTCTATCCATTGCTCTTCCTCTCTAGGCAAGAGCCCTTTCTCAGATCTTCTATCCTAATTTCTTATTTAATCTAAGCAAAGGGCTTGGGAGGGCCCTATCATCCTATTTGCCCTATCTACACAGACGCAAATTCTAAGGATGAAAGTGGTAACTCCCAAGTCATTTATGGAGTGTATGCTCGAGATTTATGTCCTGATTCAACTCGATGATATCTAGCTCCCACTGGCTTTATTGCACACAGATGGTTCTTCTTCGTTTTTGATGATATCATAATTCCCAATTATATCATCAAAGTGAAGAATCCAACTACGAGAGGTCTGCTTAAATCCACAAGTGGATTCATACAGCTTGTCGACCTTATGATAACCGGCCTCAGATGTGAAACTTTTGGGCGGTTCTTTGTGGAATCCCTCTTCAAGGACTCCATTCATGAACGAGTTATCATATCCATGCGCCGGATTTTCATAATCTTGGTGTGTTACTATCGAAAGTACGATTCTTTTGGATTTGATTGTAGTTGTGGCAAAGGGGCTTCCTCATAGTCAATGCCCTTCTTTTGACTACACCCTTTCGCCATCAACGTGGCCTTGACATTCGAATCAGTTTTTCTCTTGTAGATGTGTTCACCTTTGATGAGTACAATACTCTTGAGGCGATCTACTAGAGTCTAGGATTGATTCAAAGATATCTAATCCATCTTCCCTTTCATAGCTTTACACCTTCTCGTAGAGACCATATCCACTATCGATTTATCATGAGTAGAGGGATTGTATCCATGGTTCGTCTCTGCTACATCATCAATTTATGCTTTCCTTGTAGTAGAAAACCATCTATCTCAGGCGACTGAGATACTCTATTAGACCAATCGTTGGTGGTTGTGTTTTAATGGGCTTAGTTTGGTTCATTGAATAGTCTCCTAAGGAGTTTTGTTTTGTTTTTATAGAACAATCTTTCTACCAACTTGACTTTCTCAAATGAACTTATCTTCGAGAATGGTGGCTTTTAAGGCCACAATGATCCTCCAATCATCATGTCGGTAAAAGAGGTCTCCCACTGAATTATTTGAGACAACCAACAAAATTATCCTTTTAAGGACTTAGCCTCCAGATTCTTTACTTTTGCCTTTTATACGTATGTTAGGTATCGTCGTACCCTCACGTACTTAGGACTAGGCTTCCACTTGCGCCATATCTGATATGTTGCATTAGGAATGAATTTGGAGGGACATCTATTCAAGATTCACCTATGAACAGCGCATGACTCAATATGAATTGGGCAATTCCATGTAGTTTAGCATAGAATGAGTCATGTCCAACAATGCCTCGTTCTTACATACTACTGCCCTATTCAATTGTAGAGTCGCTGGAAGTGTTAGCTGTGAAACTATACTACGTTCTTTTAAGAACGGATCGAATTAGGCAATCATATACTTGTCACTGCGATCCAATCGTAGTGCCCTTATATGATTTCCATTTTCAACCATAGACGTCAATATGCACCAAACTTCAAAACTTGAGTGGCCCTTTAATATTTTCCCGGTGAACGAAGATTTGGTCATCCTATCCTTGAGATGAGATTCTTAAGTTTGGGTAGGGATCCAATCCCAATGGGCTTTTACCCCCATGTTTCTCCTAACTCATGAATCTTATGCTCTTAAGGCATAACCTAATCTTAAGTGCCAAACAATTTCTCTGGTTTGTCTCTAGCATACTAAGCTCTTTAGTATATATGTTCACAGTACACTAATTCTGAACTTTTAAATCGTTGTTAACAATTTTAGTAAGGATGCATTGTTTCTACATTTATTTCGGGTAAGTTAATACCAAACTTAATGAAGTATCATTTCTTGACCTAGTCAGGAAAGGATAACATTCTTAGTACCATTTGGAAAAACTAATCATCCAATAACATAAAAAATGTCTGGGATATTTAAAAGAAACAAAGTTGGATCTTATGTGGAAACCCCCGACAGAATGTCTAGTTCCATCATAAATCAGCTCTCGTTCTTCCAGCTTTTCACTTCTTTCTAATTCTTCAATCATGAGTACTAACTTTAGAATGCAGAATATAAGAAGCTAAAAAAACCGGTCATAAAACACAAGTTCTATATCCAGTGCGCATCATATGATAGCCCTACTCGTCGTCCCATACTTAGACTTGAGTACTGCTTTCTTCAAGCATATAGTTCAACTACTCTAAACTGACGACCATCCTCAAGTTTTCAAGTCAGTTGATTTGGTTAGGCCAGTTTGGACAAAATTCTCAAGCATAACTAACTAAACGGGTTATAAATCTAAAAAAGATATAATATAATGCAGAAAATAAACCAAGATCTCAATTAGGTGTTTATATATAGCACACAAGTAAAACTAGGACTTTAATTTTATTTGGCTCCCACTACATTTTTCGAAACATCGCACTCCCACTGCAATTTTTCGAAAATCTCGTTGATAGATTTCGTAGTGAGTGATTGAGTTCTTTAACTAGTTTAATAGGTTGCAACCTTTTGCTGGTATGTGGCCTATTAATCTATTAAAGTGATGTCCAACATCAACCCATCAAATGGATGATTCAATCTATTTGTCCATTATTCATCAAATCTCAATCTTTTAAAAATCATATTGATTTATGAATAATTTAAGTTTAACCCACTGACTATCTATCAGTCTAACAATTGAATTTCACATTGCAACCTTTTGATGGTATTTGGGATGAAATTTGTTCTCAACCAACGGTATTTCATGCACTTAGGAAAAATTTAAAATATATTTCAATATATAACCCTCATTGCTTAGGGACGATATTATATATTAAATATTATTTTAATTTCTCCTACGTTTAGTGGAGGATAGGATACCTAGTACCCTTTACCAACTTAATATTTTACATGTGGGAGAATTTAATTATTTTCATACAGGTCTCAACTATGCATATCAATTTATAAAGCACAAACGTGCATTTAATGCGTAGAAAATACCTAGTAATTCTACCTACATACACACTTCCACGAACTATCTAGATCGGCTCAAGCCAATGGGCTAATTAACATATATTTTAAGCATGCTCAAACATAAAAATAAAACCTAAGTTCATGGGACGTGTAAATATCACATAAAATGAGCATCTAACATACACAAGCATATATGTGAACAAGAGCATAAAATAAATCTAATTTCTTTAATCATCAAATCCAATTTGATATTAGAAAATTAAATCTCATTCAATTTTAGTACCAAAATTAAATCCAATTTAATCGAAGTAAAATTGAATCCATTTAATTTTCATGCGATCGAAAAATCTAATTAATAATTAAAACTTATTCAATTATCATGAGAATACTAAATCATATTTAATCAAAGTGAAATTAAATCCAAATAAATTTTCATACACAGACAAAATTTAATTTAATCCCATATGAAAATAAATCCAATTTAACTTCCGCATGTAGATTAAATATTAATTTAATAAAGTTGAAACCAAATCCAATTTAATTTCCATGGGCTTACAAATCCAATGACTAAATCCAATTTAATCATTACAAAATAAAAAACAATTTAACTAATTATATACTTAAACCCAATTCAATTTCGATAGGTGATTAAATCCAATTTAATCAACTTACAAAATTAAATCCGATTTAATTAATAACTTAGTTAAAAAATTTAATTTTGATAGGTAAACTAAATACAATTTAATTTAATATAAATTAAATCCAATTTAATATATTATAAATCAAATCATATTTAATTTTAATGCGAAAAGGAAGAAAGAATCAAATTAATTCTAAATTGGGCCTTGAATTAACCCAAATTCGATTTAGACGGGTCACATTGGTTTATAACCCAAATTAGCCCATCCAATTTAAATTACAAGGTATTAGGCCAAACCAAACTCAAAATCCAATTAACTAATTAATTCAGAATTGGGCTAGACTTATTTATTCGCAATGGGCCAAGCCCATACAAACTAAATAATTCCATCGATGGGACAATTACTTAATTAATCCGATTTGGGCCAAGCCCAATTCCCTTTTAATTAAATAAAATATATTGGGCATTTATTTAATTAAAAAAAGTGGGCCAAGCCCAATCCCCTATTAATTAAAAATATATTGGACCAAGCCCAACACATAATTTAATATGTGTTGGGCTCGGCCCAGCATAAAAAAAATGCCCTAGCCCAAAAAAAATCCCTCAGCCCGTTTCATCTTCTTCTTCAAGCAGCAGCCGCGCCGCCATCGTTGCTCCGGTCTCCGAGGTGGCGACTTTCTCGGTCGTGGATGCGGCGCCCGGTGCCGCTTCCTTTTCCGATACTTTTCCGATCACCGTTGTCACCGGACCGGGGTGAATCGAAGGATTTGGAGTTCAAAACCCAACAAATCATCAAAACACCCGGGCCATCTCCGGTAACAATTTTAGGCGATTCCGAGCGGCTGAAGGCGACGCCATCAACGGCGCTGATTTCGCCTACCAAATCTGCTCCGAGCAGATTTGCTCCGTTTCAGCAAGTCACAGCAGCCCGTTAATGGCGAAAACGGAGGAGTTCGTTCGACCAACTAACGACGCATCCAAATGCCGTTCCGTCACGTCGGCGTTGATTCCAGTGGCGGTTTGAGCAGCGACACCATCGCCGACGAACACCGAAGCTTCAAGCCCAGATTCATCATAAATCCAGATTCTCAATTGATGAATTTCCAGAAATTCGATTTTACAAGCATTGTAAATCAGCCCCCAAAATTCAGATTCTAAACCCAGATTCAGATTCACAAATTGCAAAAAACAACAAATTCAATTTTCAACCAAGAATTCAGATTTAACCTAATCCATATTCAATGTTCTTGAAATCCCGAATTCGATCGTCTTCTTTTTCGATTTTCAGGATGTCAAAGCAATTCAAAAATTTCAGATTGTTAAAAACAGATAAATTCCCAGATTTATGAATTGAATTGCAAATTCCAAATTCCAACCGATAAATTTCTAGATATATGAATCGAATTGCAAATTCCAAAAACAACATCCAGAAATTTAGCCCAAATAAGATTTAGATTTTTCGATCTGTTGATTCCAAATCATTAATTACGCAGTAAACATGAATCAACACATAAACATGCATAATCACGTAAATTAATCAATGAGCCCAATAAATTTGGCTCTGATACTATTATTGGGAATCCTGGTATCATGCGCAGCGGAATTTAAAACATATCCGAATTCCCAATAGCCAAGATCAATTTGTGGATTTTCGTTGATTTTAACAAAAAAATGAACACGAAAAACTTACCTTTTTCGAATTCTATTAATCCTCGCGAATCTTTAACGGTCTAATCATCTTGTCTCTAGATCATCATGCAGGAACAGACTTTTGGAAATCTTCATCATCATCTCCCGAGGCGGCTAGGCAGAGATATATGAATCTTTTTACTGTTTTGTATTTTGGTGGAGGATTTCTCGTATTGTGAATTTGACTGAATGAATTAATTCAATCTCTAGTGCTTGCGTTGGAGGATTAAATAATCCTCCAACTTAAGCCCAGTTCACACGCCCCTAGGGCCTGTTGGACGCCCCGTGTGGGCTAAATTGACCCAGTCAATTTAGTACACTTAATTTAATTATATTTTATTTAATCCAATTAAATAAATATACATTAAATTAATATCTTAATTTAAATATTTAATTAACCCAGTTAATTAACTATTCAAATTAAATAATTTAATTTGCCATTGTTTAATCCAATTAAACAACCAGTTAAATTAATTCATCCAATTAATTAATTCGTCCTACCATAGGACCAATTACCAAAATACCCTCCAAATACAAAACTCGATTTTCGATCTATTCCTTTATAGCGCGACTCTCTAGGTTCATCTCGATTGGCAATGGGAGGATACCAAAGGATGTGGGTGACACCTAGCCAGCACCGTGGCCCCACATCGTAGCCCAACCGAGTACGAAATGACTATGTCATTACGAACCTCTAGATTATGAATATTGTATGAGTATAAGCCCTTCACTAACGTATCCCGATCGAGTGAGAGCCATGGAATGTCAAACTCATAGGACTCGATATTATTTTAAGAATCATAGTAATATAAGATTACAGAACTACCCTCCCGTGTCAAACACGAGTTAGTTAATGAGCTCTAGCCAGAGACTTTAATCTCATTTACTCATGATCGCGTAAGATACTTCTCGTTTACTTTCAAGACAATGAATTCCTTCTTGCTAATCAGTTAAGACTGCTACTTGCCCATCAAGCCGCACTTTGAGGTTGACCCCACCAACTGGTGAATTAGATCTAACTATTCTAATGACAGACTTGATGTCACAAGTACATCTTCAACTTGATTACTCAGGTCAAAGGCTCACGCATACTATCATAATCAGTAATTCAATCATTGACAGTCAATGAGCAAAAAACCATGTGATTGGATTACTACGAGCCGTGTTCGAATACATTAATCCCATCAATGTATCTATGACAGAAACTCCCACTATCCCATAGTGTTCGACTGACATTCTCTGTCAGAGCATGTGTCATACAAGTCCACACGAATCTCAATGCCCAATTGAGATTCTCCGACTTGCGAACCATTTAAGTGATCAAGTACCAAAGTCTTTCAGTGCCCATCTCCTTAACGACTATAAGGAGTGCGAAGGTTTGCCTTGACACACATGGACTAATTGTTCATTTAAGTCTTATAGATGTCATTAAGACTTATGCGAACAATATATAAAATGTCTTTCTATTAGTTAAGGGTTGTGCGATATAAACTAGTGCCCTATTCTCTAATTCCTCGTTGGCATCGAAGGAACTTCCCAACAATTGGAAGGGGATGAACTTTGGACAAGGCAAGACATGGAAACATGACACAGCTTCCATAATACCTAAGAAAGTTATAAACCCTACAGGAGAGAAATACCCTCCTATTAAGAAGTTGAACAGTGCTGAAATGGAGGAGAGGAGGAAGAAGGGTTTGTGTTTTAATTGTGATGAAACCTATCATATAGGACACTAATGTAAAAGGTTATTTGTAGTGGAGTGTATGGAGTCTGAGGAAGAGATAGACTTGTGTGCAACAGAATTGAGTGAAGAAGTCCACATATCCTTGAATGCACTTGCGGGGCAAATCACTCATGACACTATTAAACTGTTAGGGAAAGTGGGATCACACAAACTCTCCATATTAATTAATACAGGCAGTACACATACCTTTATTGATCCTGCTACTGCTAAGAGACTCAAGTGTGAAGTAGAGTATACAACCCCCCTCATGGTCACTGTTGCTGATGGGGGAAAAATTGAATGCAGCTCTAGGTGTCCACAATTTAAGTGGAGTATGGGAGACCAATTGTTCCAAACCAATGTGAGAGTCCTTCCACTAGGGGGATGTGACATGGTAGTTGATGTGGACTTCTTAAATAAGTTGGGGCCTATCACTTTTGATTTTGAAGGACAGAAAGTATCCTTCTAATACTTCAAGGGATGCAACCTGAGGCTTCAATTAAAATGATGGCTAGAAAACAACTAGGAAAGATGATGAAGAAGGAAAGTCAGGTTGTGTGGAACTATTTATTCATGGTATCTGCAGTGGATATAGAAAGTGAGACCACCAATTTAGAAGAACTTCAACCCTTGTTGCAGGAGTATCAAGCAGTATTTGAAGAACCTAGAGAGCTACCTCCTCACAGAATGCATGACCACAGGATACCCTTGAAAGCTGGCATGAAACCTTTCAAACAAGCTCCATACGGGCATCCTTATTTACAAAGAATGGAGGTAGAAAAATTAGTGAAAGAAATGTGGACAGTGGAATTATTCAAAGTAGTAACAGTCCATTTTCCTCACCAGTATTACTTGTGAAGAAAAAAGATGGAACATGGAGGTTTTGTGTTTATTTTAGGAAACTTAATGATATCACAGTAAAAGATAGTTTTCCTATACCACTTATTGATGATTTATTGGATCGTTTAGGAGAGGCTAGAGTATTCTCAAAAATTGATTTGAGGGCTGGATATCATCAGATAAGGGTAGCACCTGAAGATATCCACAAAACTGCTTTTGTCACTGTCACTGGCCTATATGAATTCAAAGTGATACCCTTTGGGCTCACCAATGGCCCTGCTTCATTTCAATCTCTATTGAACGAAGTATTTCAAGAACAACCAAGAGAGTATATATTAGTTTTCTTTGATGACATACTAGTTTATAGCCTTGATATTGCCACACATAAAGTACATTTACAGACTGTCTTTGACAAACTGGTAGCTAACCAACTCTTTGCCAAGAAATCAAAGTGTGACTTTGGCAAGAAAACCATTGACTATTTGGATCATATAATCAGTACTGAAGGGGTAGGAGCTGATCCTAATAAGGTAAACTGCATGAAAGAGTGGCCTATTCCCAAAATTGTCAAAGCATTAAGGGGGTTCCTGGGATTAACAGGATACTACGGCAAATTTATCAGGCATTATGGCCTTATAGCTAAACCTCTAACTGATCTCACTAAGAAGGGCCAGTTTAAATGGAATGGTGAAGTTGAATTGGCATTCAAGAAACTTAAAGAAGCTATGATCACAGCTCCAATCCTTAAATTGCCAGATTTTTCTAAAGGTTTTATTGTGGAGACTGATGCATGGTATGCAAGGTTAGGGGCCGTTTTGACACAAGATAGGCATCCTATTGCCTTCTTTAGTAAAGCCTTGGGCCCTAAAAGTTTGGGACTCTCAGTCTATGAGAAAGAATTCTTGGGTATTCTACTGGAAGTCACCAAATGGAGGTCTTACTTACTACATGGCCAATTCATCATAAGGACTGATCAGTGTAGCTTGAAATATTTGTTAGAACAAAAGATATCCACACCATTGCAACAAAAGTATATGACTAAGCTATTAGGCTTTGATTAAAAAATTGAATACAAAAAGGGTTGTGGCAACAAGGTTGCAGATGCTTTATTAAGAAGAGACCAGGAGGGTAGTTGTGCTACTATTACTATTATTCAGCCAGTATGGGTGAATGAACTCGCATCCAGTTATGTTAATGATATAATAGTTAAGGAGATGATTGCTTCTGCCACTGTACTTCCCTTCAATATGTCTGAAGACGCATTCCATAATTGGGCTATAAGGTTCAAAGGAAGAATATATGTTGGCTCTTATACTGAACTTAGAGTAAGAGTTGTCAAAATTTTTCATGAATCCAGCTTTGGGGGTCACAATGGAGTGCAAGGTACAATATGAGGTTACGGAATACTTTTCTATGGCCTAGCATTAAAACTCTTGTTCAACGGGTGGTGTCTCAATGCCATATTTGCCAAATTTCATAACATGAGAACACTGCTCCAACTGGGCTTTTACAACCCTTGGCAGTTCCTAGCCAAGCCTGGACCCACTTTACTATGGATTTCATTGAGTAGCTTCCCCTTTCTGACCATCAAAACACCATTTGGGTAATTGTTGATTGGTTTACCAAATACAGTCACTTTATTGCTTTAGCTCACCCTTACATAGGTTCATCCTTGGCTTCCATCTTCATGGACACCATTTATAAACTCCATGGCTTGCCTAGTTTCATTGTTTCTGACAGAGATAGAATCTTCACAAGCAAATTTTGGAAGGATCTCTTTTCCATTCTAGGGGTAGAACAACACTTGAGCACAACCTATCACCCTCAAACTGACGGGCAATCTGAAAGGGTGAACCAGTGCTTGGAGTCTTCTTTGAGGTGCATGTGTGGACATTTTCCAAAGAAATGGTCTAAATGGTTAGCTCTAGCTGAGTGGTGGTATAACACCTCATACCACTCTACACTAAGCATCACTCCCTTTGAAGCTTTATACGGCTACAAACCTCCTCAATTGAGCATTGGCCCTTACTTGTCTTCAGCAGTGATTGGAGTTGAGGAGAAGTTACAAGAATGGCTTCACATGGCTCAACATATCAAAGAACAACTCTTACAAGCTCAAAACCGCATGAAGTATTATGCTGATAGAAACAGGAGAGAGAGATCATTTGTTATTGGTGATTTTGTGTACCTCAAGCTCAAGCCATACATGCAATTACATAACAGTAAGTTGTGGAAATTGTCTCCCAAGTTTGCTAGTCCTTTCCAGATACTAAAGTGTATTGGCCCAGTAGCTTACAAACTGCAATTGCCTCCTACTTCAAAAATCCATCCAGTTTTTCATGTATCCTTATTTAAAAGAAAGATTGGTCCACACCAGCTTGTCACTACCACATTGCCAGTAATGAATGAGGAGGGGTCTCTTATACTTAAACCAGTTAGCATCCTCTCCAGAAGACTCATCAAGTGGCATAATTCAAGGATTCCCCAGGTCTTTATTCAATGGTCCCACTTACCTACTGCTGATGCCACCTGGGAGGATTGGTTTTTAATCACACAACAATTCCCTGAAATCCAGTCTTGGGGTCAAGACTTAAGGGAGAAAGGGAGTAATTTTATGATTAGGGGGGCTGAAATGAAGAAATTGGCAAAGGAAAGAGAAAAGCGGGCTTGGCAGAACATAAAATGCTTTTTTAATAGCAAAGGAGCTGGAAGAATTGGCAGACGACGCCGTTTCACTTAAAAGGGGCGGGGCAGTTATGAACAAATAAGAAGACGACAGCTGGAAGTTAGTTGAAAGTTGTTAGGGTTAATCAGCTTATTAAATACGCTTAGTTGTTAATGGTAGTTAGGGTTGCAACAAAAGTTATAAATAAAAATTGTACTCAAAGTGAGATTCTTTCGAGAAAATAATACAAATCTTTCACTCTCAATTCTCTTTATCTTTTCAGTTTTTCTTGTTTGCATTCATGATTCCGACTTGAATCATAACAGATGAATCTCCGATTTGGATTGCGATTCGGATTTTCTTTCAAACCAACTACGAGAGGATTTTGGTGGATTTATTAGTAGTGTTTTCACTTTTTTTTAAAAAACATATTAGAGTTTTGAATTTTAAGGTCTTTCGCGGGGGGAAATTTTAAGATGAATCGGGTTCATTGGAGTCTATCCATTTATTATCATTGGATGAAAGTAATTTGGATATTTTTTACTGTCTTGTCCATCCTTTCCAATGGTGATTGAGACCCCGCTCCATTGGGCTCATTCTCATTGTGTCTTAGAATCACCCATTGACGCGAATGATTTGATTTTGTTCCAGGTGGAAGTTTGTTGACATGGGTAGGGCTTATTGGGAATGGGGTCGTCCACGTGGCATGCTACAACTTGAATGTTTAAGGGCATGGTTTATTTCATCATTCATGTATGGGTAGTGATAACGCCAGAGCAGATTCCCTAATGCCAGAGCAAGTCCACTTTATATCCCTACTTTGACCTTCGCAGTCAATGAGCAAAAAATTTTGTACTTTTATAACTCCTATTCTATCGGTGTTATAGTATCCTAAAAATGAAAGAATCCCTATTTTTTCTCTCTCATTAGAATATCTTTCTAAACTATATTTCTCTCTCATCTTTATCAACGTATAGTCAGACTTTTATAGAAACATTTCTCCCCTCCAACTTTCCTACATCAACAACACAATAATAGTTTTCTAGATAGAGTTTCTTCAGAATTGCTAAATATTCTTAAGTTTCAGTATATTGTTATCGTAATGTTTTTAATAAATTAATTGTACTGTTAATTGAAGTTTATGAATATCATAACCTATAATGACTTATTTTCTTTATTATAAACAGAGAACTCTAGAGAAAAATACAAAACTAGTCCCATAACTCATAATAAAAACAACTTTGATCCCAAACTTTTTAAAATGACAAATAGTCCTATAACTCAACCTAACTTTACAAAACTAGTCCCACTATCAATTACGAACGAAAAAAACAACTTTGACCATTAAATTTGACTCCTCCCACCCAATTATAGCATTATATTTTGGAGGGAAATAAAAGGATGGAGTTTTTTTTTGAGGAAAACCAAGTAACAAACTTTTTTTATTTATATTTAAGGTCAAACACATAGAGTTCAAAATACAACATGGCTCTAATTTGCTTTCTTGCCCCCTGTCTACCCATTTTTGTGTGCATGTTTGATCTTAAATATAAATAAAAGGTGTTTCGTACTTTGTTTCCCTCCAAAAACAACTTAATCCTTTTTTTTCCCGTTCATTATTGACGGTGGGACTAACTTTATAAGTTGAGATATGAGATTATTATTGTTATTTTAAAAAGTTTGGTACCAAAGTTGTTTTTCTTGTGAGTTATAGGACTAGTTTTGTAATTTCTTCTTAAGATTGCATTTTTAGTTTTTATTATTATTTTTAATATTTATTTCATTGCTGTTTTTCTTGAAAATTGGACAAAATTTCATCCTTGGTAATTTTCCGAAACCCAATGGCTTTTGTATGTCAAAAATGTTGTCTTAATTATTTGGTGGGTCCCAATGGGAATGTGAGATTAATATGGAGAGAGAGGCTAGTAGCACTTCCCGTAAAAAGCTCCTTTATTTTGCAGCCCATATTTAGAAGCAAAATTTCTGGAATTTGACTCATTGACTGCGAAGGGCAAAGTAGGGATTTAAACTGGATTTGCTCTGCCATTAGGGAATCTGCTCTGGTTGAATTTGTACATGATAATGTCATAAAGTGAAATTATGGCATCATTACATGTGATCCAACTTATGTATTTCTCGAGTCCTTCTTCTCAACTTATGTAGAACAATAGTGATGTGCTCATCAATGCACATTCATTATAGGGGCGAATTGACGTAGGTATAGCGGCCAATTGATAGATATAAGGGCGAACTGTGTGAATCCATAACAAGCTCAAGCCTTGTTTATTAAAGGGTGACCCAAGTTACTTAAAGGGTGACTAAGTTGAGTTGCAACAAATCGCAACAAAATCACCGACTCCAAGAAAAATCATGGTTTCTAAAGTATATATACACTAGTTTGATTTCGTATGGTACACGACAAGAATTCAAGTTGAAACAAATAAATATGGAGCTTAAATAATAAAAAAGAGTTTTGGACACACTCACCTAAAGTATAGTTATTTTTTTAGTTACTATGAAAAAAAATCAATTATATATTTATATACTGGATAGTTGTAATTTACCCCTATGAAACACTTAAAAGGGCAAAAAAAAGTTTATATGAAAAAAGGGTAATTTATCTCCTTGTAAAAGGGAAAAAAATAGGCAATTTAGTACCTTTCTTCAGCTCATCATCCAGGTGAGAGCCAATTCTGACTGTCTTTTGTGCATCTCTAGATACCAATTCTACGTTCATGAGTTCTCCTACTGGCTCCACATGTGCAGTCACTCTCTTCTCTTGGCCTCCCTCTTTAAGGCCAACTTTGTTTGCTTTGCGTTTCTTATCTTCTACCATTTTATCATCTTTTTCCAGTGAGGCTACATAACATTTCCTAGATATGCTTTGATCTCCTACTACTTCCCTTAATCCTCCTAGTGTAGAGAACTTGATCTTCATATGGGGGATCAAAATTACCGCTTCAAATAACACAAAGGCAAGTCGCTCTATTGTTATGTTATATGCCGAAGGCGTATCCACTACCAGGAACTTAACTAGCTTGGTTTTCCGATTAGGTATTTCTCCCAGGGACAGTGGTAGCGTGATTTGTCCAATAGATTGGACCGATTCTCCCGAGAAGCCGTACATTAGGGTATTTGCAATTTCTAATCTAGCATCTCCAAGATCTATCTGCTTGTAAACCTGGTAGAACAAGATATCTACCGAGTTGCCATTGTCGATGAACACGCATTGTACTTTGTAATCTACGATAGTGGCTATGATGACCAATGCATCATTATGGGGTGTCAACATTGTCTTAACGTCTTCTGGCCCGAATCGTACTTCTCCCTTAGGAAAAATGCAGGTACCTGGTCAGCTACCCAGATTTGCTTGCACAAAGCATTCTTTGAAAATCTCGGAGCCAATCCGCTGGATATCATATGTATGACTCCTTTATCTGGGTCGTTAGCTCCTGTAGCTACTAGTGCGACCTGACTGTTTCCTTGTGGGCTAGGTCAAGCACCTAGTTGTTGAGGAAAATGTCATTTTCTTTTTGGTCCGACTTTTCCTGCTCTTCTTTCTGTCCATCGACCTGGGCTAGCTCTTTCCCTGTTCAAGGGCGCTTCCCTTCCCTGGCATGAGAAACCTCCTAAATTACCTCCCATATTGTTGATGTTGTTCGTTACAGGCTTCCTCATATATATCCTAATTTGATTAAACATTCAATCTCTTCAGCTAATGCCCTGCAACTGTCCGTGGGGTATCCATATTCCTTATGGAATCGGCAATATGGTCCTGTTCCGGGACCTTGAGATCCCTTTTCATAGTCTAGTCGTCCATTGCACTATATCTTGTATTCAACCTCCATTAGCTGCTAGTGTAGGACACCTCGATGTGGTTGATATGGGGGTTGCTCTTGCATTCTACTTGGTGTAGGTACTGGGATATTCCACCTACTTCTCCTATCTCGATGTTGTACATTTCGATTATCCCATTCTTTCTTATCCTTCTTTTGCTCAGATCATCTCATCAGCTGGCCATTTTTCGTGTTAACATATGTCTGCAAAGCAGGTCTTCAAAATCTCCGGCTGGTTTTTTGATCAATGATTTGAACAAATTGCCCTCACGTAGCCCCTGCGTAAAGGGACTAGATTTCAGCTCCGTTGTAGTAGCTGGAACCTCCAATGTGGCTATGTTAAAACACTTCATGTACGAGCGTAAAGTTTCATCTCCCCTCTATGTGATATTAAACAAAGTTAAAGGAGTCTTCTCATGCCTCTTGTTGCTAGCAAATTGGTGCAAGAATTTGGTACTGAATTCTTGGAAAGATCTGATGGATCCCTTAGCTAGCTAATTGAACCACAATTAGGCTGACTTAGTCAGTGTCGTCAGAAAGAACCTGCACTTGATGCCATCCGAGTACCTGTGCAGCTAAGCGTAATTCCTAAAAGTGTACAAATGATCTTCGGGATCAGATGTGTCGTCATAAGGCATGATATAATGAACTTTGAAGTCTCGGGGTAAATCCTCCATCATGATTGATTTGGTGAATGGAATTCCTCGATCTACTTGCATTTTTCCTCATGCCATTTTTCTTTCCATTTCTTTCATTCTCCTGGCTATGAGCTCCAATTTGACCTGCCCGCCGTTGGCTTTTGTGTGTCCTCCTGGATTTCCCCATAGTGAATGGGCAGATTCATAATTGCTAGCCTCCTCATCAAGACATTTTCCTTCATCTTTCCAGCTATGCTGTAGATGCCGGCGATGATCTCCGCTCATTCGGGCCTCTTCACGAAGGTATTTTTCCTCCTTCCTTTAGGGCAACTTTTCTTCCTGGAATTCGGTTCGATACATATAAAATAAAAATATAATAATAAACAATCACTATGTAATATCTTAAATTAATTTATTTTTATTTTTCATACTTTAACTTGTTGTATCAATTTTTTCTTTACTCATTAATACTGACATTTTTAAAGTATCATGAACTAATATAAATTTACATTATTAAATACTGTATATATAAAACATATATACATATATATATAAATATATACATAATAAAAATAAAATTCACACATTTGAATGTTATAGTAGGAATATATTTAATTAATTTATAGCTTCATAATCATGTGTTCTTATTGGATTTGTCAAACTTTAATTGCATTTTATATAATAAAATTCTTTTGAAGTATGAGAATCAAAATATTTTCTAAAAGATTCAGATAAAATTTTCAAAAAATAACTTTCTATAGCTCTGATATACTCATTGGAGATGGATACAAGGAATGGTATGTATTGAATATCATGGACTATCTCAAAATTTAAAGGATAAAAAATTGGATGCAACATTATATGCGCCTGGAGGTGTAACCGACATGTTACAGATACATGAGTACTTCATATTATTTAATAAAAGCTTCCGGTCAAATTTAAAGCACTAAATAAAAATCAGAGAGAAACGAGAATTTTACAATTAATGAATAGTTAGCTTTTGAATCTAAGAGGAACGGGAAGGTATATTTATAAAAGACTTGATAATAAACCATATTCATGTTATGATATATATATATAAGTCAAAATAAGTTAAAATATATTTTATAATTTATCTAAGAGGGGTACTCGACATGTTATGGAGACGGGGAGTACTTCATAATTGTTCTTAGATCGATATGTGTTAAGTGGTATCCACCAGTGAATAATTGGGTGAAGCTCAACACGGACGGGGCTTCTCATGGAACCGGGGGAGACGGGTTCGGGTGGACTTGTGAGGGATCACACGGGCAGACTTCTTTATGCATTTACGGAAGATATTCACATGGCAACTAACACTTTCGTGGAGTTACATGGAGTTTACAAGGACCTTGAATTATGTTATGCGCAAGGATTTCATAAAGTGTGGGTGGAATTGGATGCCAAAGTGGTTATTCAACTCATACTGCAAAGATCACCAGGAGGTTGGCTGATTTAGAATCTCTTACAAAGGATCTGAATTATGAGATCTAAGATGGATGTGTGTTTTACACATATATATTGAGAAGGGAACAAAGCGGTGGGATCTATTAGCAAATAAGGCATGTGATGAGAAATGTTCGACTTTGATGAGGCTAATGGGGTTCCGCCTTACATTATTGTTTTCTGTAAGATGGATATCTTTTCCGAATTTTAGGTTTAGATGGGTTTAATCTATTTCGTGACTTGTAAGGCAGTAGTACTCCTTATTTATGCTTTATGTTTTATTTACTTTTGTTCATGTAAGGGAGTTAGAACTCATTTACTGGCTTTCATAGATGTTTGTGAGGGAGTTAGATCTCCTTATTTTCTATGTTCGTTTTTACGATGATATAAAGAAAGGATGAGAGGCCCGAAAATGCTCTCCCCCTTGTAGGATGATTCTTTAAAGAAAAAAAAAAACAACCATTGATATTTAATAATATTAATTTATATTATTTTAAGATACTTTAAAATTATGAGTCTTAATTAATAAATAAAAATAGATAAATAAGTATGAAAAATGAAAAAAAATTGCTAAGTTTAATCATTAATGATTGTATATTATTATTTGAATATTCTTGTTGTGAGTGTGTGTTGTGTTTATATATATAATCTATTCTATAATAAAAGTGTGGATCTTAGAAGGTGTTTCTTTCAATTGTGAATTGTCAGTTCTACCCCTGTTAATTCAATTAATTAGTATTAATATATATCAATTTTATAGTAAAAAATCAATATTAGTATTTCATTAATTAACAACTTTTCAAATCCAGCATCTCAATCTTCCCATTCCTCATCCTAATTAAAAAACTTAAATCCGATTCTAACTTTTCAACTTCTCACTAATATATATCTATTTTATATAGAAAATGAATTATGTATCCCCTATAGCTATTAGCAACTTTTCATCTCCTCATCCTTATTAAAATAATTAAATATATAATCCTAACTTTTCAAGTTCACTTCATCTTTAACACACTGATTAAGTGGCCGAATGTGAAAGTGCTCAATCATTTACATTAACACACTCATTAAAGCCAAACCTTTGACATTCCAATGTAAATTAAAGTGTCTAATTTGTATATAATAAACTGACTATGACCTTTCTATCTTAACAATGAGAACGCCTAAAAGAAAGAGATTCAGAATTCCCGATGGATGGCATGGAGTTCTTTGGATTAGGTGAAAATAGTATGAACATTTTGTTCGAAATGATATATTATTCAATAATATTTTGTTGTTATAGGGAAGTTTAAACTCAAACCATATAGCCTTTATGCACGAATGAGAGTGCTTTTATTGATCCGTGTCAAAAATTTGTAATAGAAATTTGTGAAAAAGCAAATTCGAGCAGGTTTAATATATGCTCTTTCATTGATTAAATGAACGCATATTGTAGTGCATGGACCAGGTACTGCAGGTTTGGGAAATGATGTTGATGGTTTGGTTTTATAGCACCCATGATTAAGATAACTTCGACCATGGATCTCCTATCATATTTTAGTCCAATTGTGAGAAATTGATGATCTATTATCTCTATAAGTAATATTCCATATATAATCCTCCAGTCATCATATTCATAGCATATCATTGTTATGTATTGTTGTGGACTATAGATATGCATTTCGTATATGAGAGAAACTTGATAAATGATAACCATCCTTACAAATCTGTTTTGAGAACTTTGAGCATTAACTTCAAGTAAAAGTGAATCTTAATATCTTTGTGTTGCTCCATCGGTTGCTTATAATAAGATTTATCAGGTAGATTGTTAATCATTTTCCCTTGGCTTTATAAGTAATCATTATTGTTACTCCCTCCATCCAATAAAGAACTTCTATATTTATATTTTTCATTTACCCCATAATATGTCATACAAATTTAAGATTTTGAGGGTGTTTGGCTAAGCATATAAGCTTCTCTAAACATCTTATAAGATGTTTTAGAGCTTATAAGCTCTATAAATTTGTTTGGTAATTTTTTTTAAAAAAAACAACTTATAATACCAAAAAATAAGATATTTGGGTCTTATAAGCTGTTTTTAAAAAAGTAACTCAACCCCACCTTTTTTTAAATATTTTATAAGATGTTACATCTTTTAAGCTCCTAAAACACCTTATAAGATGTAGGAGCTTATAAGATATTTTGGATAAGCTTAGCCATTCATCTAACTTCCTCTTATACCCTTTTGCTTATTGTTATAATTATTTTACGTTAGATGTATTTCTTTCAATTGTGAAAACATTATTTAGCCCTTTTATAATATGTTTAAAAACAATAGATCTCTTCACCCATACATTTAAAAGTACTCTTTTATCATATAAAAATGATCCCCACATGCGAATAGGGCTGTAAACGAGCCGAGCCTTGTAAAATTTACAGGCTCGAGCTTGAGCTCATCTCAAATAATTTGAGCTCGAGCTCAGCGAGCCCATTTTTTAGAGCTCGAGCTCGAGATAAACGAGCAAAGCTCGAGTTCGGCTCGTTGGCTCATTCGAGCTCAAGCTCGACTCGTTTGCTCGTTCTAGTTCGAGCCAAACTCGAAATTTTGGCTCATTTGCAAGCTCAAAGAGTTTGTTGCTATTTCTGAGTAAACTTTTGTATTAGATTCAGATTTACAACAGAAATACTAAGGATAGATGCGTGTGTGTGTATGTATGTGTATATATATTCGTTTATCTTTCTCAATTAATTATAGTAAAATCAATAGCTACACTTTCAAAAAATGTATGTATATAATCTAGTTTGTACCTTGAATCCTTGATACCGGTTGGTCAGCAAAACTTACGACGACATACAACAGTAACCGCTCGGCAGCGAGGAAGACAACTTGGAGAAGAAAGTTCAAAGGTTTTCTTTTTCCTTAAAGTCTGAAGAAATTTTACTTCTGGAAAATTGAAGTCGTTTGATTCACCCAAAAAAATTGACATTTGGTATTTTTGTAAAGGAGTTCAAGAGTCACCTGTGTATAGAAATATGAATTTTTTTTTTCTCTTAGAAAAATTGTGGATCTTTTTTGTTTTTCTACCAAGATTTGAATTCCTAATATTTATTTATTTTTTCTACTTTTAGATAATTATGTTATTCTTTACTAAAATACGATTTGGATAAATTATAAGTTGTGGATGTTTGAAAATATAAATCTCTTTGGTTTTTTTAATAAAATTGTAATTTATTTTTGTTCACATATGTCAATTGAAGATTTTTATATATTTTTTAGCGTGAATAATAATGGCCTTCACTTCATAGTTCATACTTCATATTTCCATTGGTGAAGTTATACTTAGATCATTCTCATATGTCTTGTTAATGGAAGAGTAGTTTATTGTAATCAATCATCTGATATAACTTCAATTTTAAAACTTTACATGTTTTATTATATTCCTAACAAAAATATACCATATAAATGAAAAGTTCTAATTTTGGGTCTTTGTATTTCTATATAACGTTCTAATTCTAAGTTTAGGGTTTACGGTTTAGGTTTTAGGGTTCTATCTTATATTTATTTTCCCTTTTTTGCTTAATCATTGTAACAAAATTAGAATTTTGATATAATTCGACAAGTCTTAAATTTCACAATTTGAATAGTTATTCAGTATAGTTCAGAAAAAAAATAAAAAGTGGTTAAATCTTGCTTATGTAATGTCGTTACATAAATTTCGATATGCATATACTGAATTGTCTTCAAGTTAAATTAATTCTTTACAAAAATATATGTTCATAAATTTCGTTATGAAAATATGACAGATGAACAATGTGAAATCTAATAGTTGGATTGGATGAAATATTATAATAAATAATGAAAAATTTAGATGAAAAAGTACTTTTATAATTTTTTAAAATATATTAATTATTTCGTGATTTCTTAATTATTATTATTGCAATACTATTAGTATAAATATAACACAAATGAAAGTTGGCAGTTTAACACTTAGCAGGTTAAGTGTTTTATTCATTATTATTTTTCATTAAAAATAATGTATAATTTTGAATATAATAAGTAAACACAAATATATATATAAAAAAAATTAACAGTAAAAGCTCGCGAGCTTATGAACACCTAAATAGAAGCTCGAGCTCGGCTCATCAATAAGCTCGAGCTCAAGATATTTCGAGCTCGAGCCGTCTCGCATGGCTCGTGAGCCAGCTCAGCTCGTCTTACACCCCTACGTGCGAATGCATGTGCATTTTACTAGTATTAGTAAAAGCCCCAATTTCACCCCAAAATTAGCAAAAGTTCCAATTTTCCCTCCAAAATCCGGGAAATCCCCAAATTAGATGTAAAATCCCCAATTTTTAAAAAAATTCAGCCCAAAGGACCAAAATTGCAACTCAGGGCAAAATTGAAAGATAAAGGACTTAATTGCAAACTGAAAAAGATACTGTCCCAAAGTTGCCACCCTTAATATGTATGATCAAAAGTGCAATTTTTCATATATGCAATTGTTAAACCACCAATGTTTGACATGAAAGAAAGATTTAATATATAGTCCCAGTTGAGCTTTGATGCCAATTTTGAGTTCCTCTGCAACCTGAATAGCCGCCTAGTCTACATATAGAATTATAGATGGATTTATTTATTGCAAGTTGTTTAGCAGAAAGATTATCAAAAAAAAGTTTTAAGCAGAAAATAGATTAATTCATACTTTATTATCAAATCTGAAAAGGCATCCATGTGACTAACACAGTATTAGCTTTTATATAAGTGAGTTGTTTGCGATATAATAAACACATAATTAAATTTCAAATGAAGAGTGTAATTGACGTTTAAAAGATAAATACCTTGATTTTGTAGTATATGGTATGATATATATTTCGACCAAATAAAATAGAAGATGAACATCTTTTATGAGATGGATGGATGAAGTATTTCAAACAAGAAGAGAACCTCGAAACATGATGTGAAATCATAACGTGAAATCATAACGAACATATAATACCGTTACCAGAAAGGAGTCAGAATAATACTTTACAAGTTAAATCAAGCCAAATGCTACTAGTAAAGACAAAGACGAAGACAAAGCATGAAAGCAATCACCAGAAGTTGTTGTACACACGAACTTGAAGGGCGCCATTTCCCAGGCTCCGTTGTTCGTCTTGAATTAGCACTGCTGAACCCACAGCAAATGTGCTATGATACACCTCAATCAATTCAAGAGTTGGACTTTCTCCAATTTCAAGAGGGATCTCCTCTAAGAACAAGCATCTTTTAATTTCAAGGTACTCAAGGGTCGGGAAGTGGGTATTTTCTGCTCGCCAGTACTTGAGATCTAACCATCTCATTTGCAAGGATTTTAGGCGGAGGAATTCCCCTTCTACGAGTTCCCACTCTTCTCCCACCATGGCACGGAATTGTAGTTTGAGTACTTCAAGATTGGGCAACGAACCGACTACCCTGAGGTCCTCCCAAGGAAGTTTGCAACCACGTAGAGACAACTTTTTAGGATTCCGAGGAAAGGAAAAGCTCTCAGGGAAGAGCTCAACACGTGAGAAAGAGGAGGATAGATAAAATGAGATACCCAATGTCTCGAGTTGGCACAGATGGACGAGATTGTTGAGGCAATAGTGCTGCCACTTTTTGTTGGACTTACAATCTCTGTATGTAGCTTTCAACTTCTTAAGGTTCGGAATCATTTCAATGGTCTGTTCGGTGCATATGAAATTTTCTACACTCTCGAGTGTTTGCAAGTTTTCTAGGAAACGAGCTTCACCAACCATGTTTCCAGAGCAAGAAATGGGCGACATGGTCATGCATTTGATCATAAGATGCCTTAATTGTGGCATCTTCTAAATTTGATATGGTACTGAGATATAACTTTCTGTTGGAAACATCATTGTTGTTGCAACAATTAAGGTTTGAAGATTCTGAAGTTTGGATATGGATGGAGGAAGACCGATCTTGTTATACGCATATACTTCGTAAGCGAGCTACATTAGATGAAACAGTTCTACAATTTCATTTGGGAATGATGTGAACTCTATGTGGAGTGCGTCCAATACTCTCAATAGTTTAAAGGCCGATGCGAATGCAAATAAATTGTAGCAAGTCATGTAACCATAGCAAATACAAAGAATAGAATGGACATGTGAACCAATATCTTCTGCTCCTATGCAACTCAAGTTAGAAGGATGAATACGCAGATGACATATATTATCCATGCCTTTTGCAATATGTAAACTCTCTACGACTTTCGAAGAGAAGCATTGATTTTCATCTATAAGTTGAAAGAAATTCTCATAACGAAGTCTTTGTGTGCACAAGTCTCTCAGGAGATCATGAAGGATGCTGCAAGATTTTAATTTTCCATTTGACCTATTCTTAGTGAGCAAAACAAGATTTCTTTTCGAAAGATCCTCCAAATACTCTTCTGCTACTTCTTCTAAGGTTTTCGACTCAATTGGTCTCAGAAACCCCCCCGCAATCCATAATTTGATGAGCCTGGAAACAGAAATTTCATAATCTTGTGGAAAGGCTCCAAAGTACAAAAAGCAAGGTTTTAGATGATGAGGCAAATGATTATAACTCAAATATAGTATCTTAGAGAAGTATTCATCATTTTCGGTCACAACTGAACTCACATTTCCTGCAATTTTTTCCCAATCATACCGTGTTCTATTGACCTTGGAAAGAACTCCTGCAACTACAACAATTGCAAGTGGAAGTCCTCGACAATTATGTGCAATAATATTTCCAGTATCCTCGAGTTCAGGAGGGCACTGTTCTTGTGCAAACATCTTATTTCGGAGCAGATTCCAACTCTCTTCCTTATTTAGGAATTCCATTTGATGAAAAGATACAAAAGTGGCAGCATAATTAGCCACATCCAATAGCCTAGTGGTTATGATAATTCGACTTCCATTTGAGTCATTTGGAAGTATGCTCTTTACATCATTCAATACTTTTGTATCCCACATATCATCCATTACAATCAGATACTTCTTACCTTTCAAATGTTTGTATATATACTCCGGCAATTCTCCATCTTCCACTTCACGAGATTCCTTATTGGATACATTTATGGAAGCTTGTATGCTTCGAAGAACTTTTTGGTTATAGTAATCTTGAGATATAGTTACCCATACACGAATGTAAAAATAATACGCAATAAGTTTATCATCAAATATATTTCTGGTTAAAGTAGTCTTACCAATACCTCCCATTCCGACGATTGGAATGATCCGGAGTTTGGTAGATTCTCCACAAAGCTGAGCTTTTATTGTTATCAAGTGTTCATCAAATCCCACCATGCCACTAGCTGATGAACCACTTTCTTCAGAATAATAGTTCAGTTGAAAGTTTTCAGTTTTATGGCTTTCCTTGATTCTCATAACCTCTTCCATTATGGAATCAACTTCTCCCTTCACCTTCTGTAAATACAAAATTGAGGGACTTTCATCCTTCGAGTGTATAACATTTAAAATTTGAGATTCAATTATATCTTGTGCTTGATACGACGCATCTCTGATTCGTCTTTCCAGACAATCAGTTGCTTCGTCGCCTTTCGATGAATAATCTTCCAGAGACATTAGCAAAAGACTGAACTTTTCATGGAGAGCTTTGATGATTTGTTTATTCCTAAGAAGAAAGTTTCGATATCGATCATGATCATAACGGCTAATCTCCTCAAGTAATTGCACAAGTGAAACAAGAGCGGAATAGTAAGCCATAGATCTGATGAGAACTCACAGTATTTCAGTAAGACAACATGCTAAAATGGATTTTTTACAATAGAAATTGGTGGTGTTAACTGAACTTGAATACTGAATATACTAACAGAATAGCTCCATTGAATTGCTTGTTCAGACTACACTAATTTTGTGTAGCTTTTTAGGACAAAATTTCTTTGAAGCTAGAACCACAAAAGTTGCTTTCTAAATAGTCCTTGGTGTTAATGTATATTACTTTCCAACAATACTTTCCAGCAACACTCCATGTTCCAACAACAATCCATCAACACAATGAATTGTAAAGCATATACTTTCCAGCAACACTATGACTTGTAAAGAAATAGAAATAGCAATATATGTTTGTATCATGTATTGATTTCAGTCAAGTTAATATACACACAAGAATATATCTCTAAAATAATTCTTCTATAATTATTCTATCATGGTATCAACAGCAGGTTTTTACCCTACCACTGACGCCACCGTTGCCGCCGTTGCCGCCGACGTTCCGCCGTCGCCGCCCGTCTCCGGCACCACCGCCATTGTTGACCAAACGAGCTCTTCTCTTCTCACCACCACCTCTTCTTCTACTCTCTCTTCTCACTCTCCTCCAAATCTCTCTATATTCACGGCCCTCAATTCTGCCACCTCCGGTACGCCGCCGGAAACCGTCACCTCACTGCCGGAAACCACCTTTAATGGTGTTCTTCATCTCCTCCATCAACTCCTATCTTCTCCCTATAATTTATCTCCCAAAGATGTTGCATCTCTTCTTACCACCAACACTCAAAATCTCTCCTCCCTCTCTCTACAAACGGCCGCCGCCCCTCTCCACCCATCAGCCGCGGCCGCCTCCAATCTCCACCAGTCAGCCGCCGCCGCCGTCCCTCACCACCAGTCAGCTGCCACTTTCTCTTTACTTTCTCTCCCAAACCCTACCAACTCCACTACATACATCCCTTATATACACAACTTTCACCCAACTTCTGAAAATTACCAAAATACCCACAAACTTACTTTTCAAAATTGCCAAAATAACCCAAATGTTCCTCCTCTCACTCCAATAGCAGCCCCAACTCTCGCTGCCCACTCGTTCATGAACAGTGCCGCCACCGTACCACTTCAACCTCTGGCCGCCGCCGCTGCACTACCTCCTCCGGCCGCCGCCGCCAACGCTTCGGTATCACCTTACGTCGCATCGCATAATTCTCCCATTCACAACTCTAATATCACTTATCTTATATCCATTAAATTAGATGCTGAAAATTACTTGTTTTGGAAATCACAATTTCGTCTGGTACTCATAAGTCATGATCTATATGGCTACGTTGATGGTTCCCTTCCGTGTCCTTCTCCTTTTATTCTTAATGGCTCTAGTATCTCTGTCCCAAATCCAGACTATTCTGCTTGGATTCGTACCGACAATAGTCTAAAATCATGGTTATCAGCCATGATGACTCCAGTCATTTATAAAGAAATTCATAATCTATCTACCTCTCGTGAAATCTGGACTACTTTAGAGTCACGCTTTATGCAACAGTCTGTTGCCAAGCAATTGCAATATAAAAGTGAATTCAGCAGTCTCAAGAAAGGGGCTCTCACATGTGACGCCTATCTCTGCAAACTTAAAACTTTGGCTGACAATCTCGCTGCCGTAAATTCTCCTGTTTCCTCAGTGGATCTAGTTTTGCAAGCACTTCATGGTCTACCCCATGACTATGCCTCCTTTATTACTGTCGTGTCTCTAAAGTCTACATGCATCTCTTTTGATGATATCCGAGCCAAATTACTTCAATATGAACAACTTCTCCTCCATTTTCATCCTCCATCCACTATCTCTCCAGCCTTTGTAGGCTCCTCTCAATCTTCTCAGAACTCTGGTGGTCGGAATGGTCGTGGTCGTGGTTCCGGTTACGGTCGAGGTCGTGGCCGTGGTCGTAATGGTCGTGGCCATTTTCATCAACAATCACCTCAGCACTCACAGTCTCCGTTCCCGCAGTCTCGTCCCCAGTCACCTTTTGGGTCCTCAAATGCCGGACTCTCTTCTTTTCGTTACTCTAGTCGTCCTGGACTTTTACCGACACCCTCCACTGGTCAGCCCTATCAGATCTGTGGTGTGCCCGACCATTTTGCATTGTCCTGCTCCCAGCGGTACAATCATGCATACATCACTGAAGAACTACCACAGTCTTTCTCAGCACTGTCCACTGCCGAGACCTCGGACATTGCTTGGTACCCGGACAGTGGTGCCTCTGCGCACATGACTCCAAACGATGGTATGATTTCTCACCTTACACCTTATACTGGCACAAATAAAATTCTCGTTGGAAATGGTTCATTATTACCTATTAAACATGTTGGCTCCTCTGTTTTACATACCCCTTCACATACTTTCCAATTATCAAATGTATTACATGTTCCAACCCTTTCTCATAATCTTTTATCTGTTCGTAAACTTTGTCAAGATAATAATTGTCTTATTGAGTTTTCTGCTCTTGGTTTTTGTTTAAAGGACAAAGTCACCGGGAGAGTTCTTCTGGAGTCCCCCTCCACTAATGGTCTCTACCCTCTTCCCTCTAGCTTGGTGTTTGCTCCATCTGGTGCTTTCGTTGCCCAAACTGTCTCAGGAGATACTTGGCATCGTCGTTTGGGTCATCCTAGTCAGTCCGTTCTTCAACATTTATCTAGTAGTGGTGTCTTAGGGTCAAAATGTAGCGGTTTTAATTTTTGTGATCAATGTCAGTTGGGTCGGTCTCACCGACTACCGTTTCAGCGTGTTGAACGGCGTAGTACTATGCCATTTTATTTAGTTCACTCAGATGTATGGACATCTCCGATTGCTTCTCCCACTGGTTTTAAATATTATGTTATTTTTATCGATGATTTTTCTCGTTTTACTTGGTGTTATCCAATGCGTACGAAATCTGAAGTTTTCCCTCACTTTTGTGCTTTTACAAAATTAATTGAAAACATATTTTCCACAAAAATCAAAAAATTTCAAAGTGATGGTGGACGTGAATTTGATAACTCTCAATTTCGTACTTATTTCTCCACTAATGGAATTCAACTTCGTCTTTCTTGTCCATGCACTCCTCAACAGAATGGTGTAGCAGAGAGGAAACATCGACATATATCTGAGCTGATTAGGACTATACTTCTCACAACTAATCTTTCTCCCACCTTCTGGGTCGATGCTTTATACACTTCAGTATATCTCATCAATCGTCTTCCTACACCTACTCTACAGCAAAGGTCTGCTTTTGAAGTCTTATTTCGTCATACCCCAGATTACTCTTTTTTCTGTGTATTTGGTTGTGCTTGTTTTCCTTACATCTCTTCTGATGCTCGTCATAAACTTGCACCATGCTCGATTTCATGTGTTTTCCTCGGGTACGCCCCAGACTACAAGGGTTATCGATGTCTCGATCCTAAGACTGGCAGGATTATTATAAGTCGTCATGTTGTCTTTAATGAAGTCAGTTTCCCTTATCCCACTCTCTCGTCTCCTCATCCTCGCTCAGTCTCTCCCGAGTCTTCTCCAATTCCGCTTAACCTACCACATCTTCCCTATGTTGGTGCTAGACTTCCCTCTACTCCTATATCTGCGACCATTCACACTTCCCCTATTCCCTTACCATCTACACATCCATCTGTCACTTGTGTGCCTACTCCTGTTGCCTTATCCTACATCTATCCCTTCCTCTATCTCCCCTCCAGCATCACCTGCACCCACTCCTCGTTGCTCATCTTCTACTGATGCCTGTATCCCCTCTCCAGTACATCCTTCCTCTAGTCCTCCTCCTCCTATTTCTCGCCACCCTATGGTTACTCGCCTTCGTGCTGGTATCCGTAAGCCACGTACTATACCTTCTCTCACAGTCTCTACCATACCTGATGAGCCAACATGTTTTTCCCAGGCAATTAAGGATCCCTTGTGGCGTGCTGCTATGGCTGATGAGTTTAATGCTCTTTAGGCAAACCACACATGGATACTTGTACCATCTCATCATTCGCAGAATGTTGTTGGTTCCAAATGGGTGTATCGTGTAAAATTGAAACCTGATGGTTCAGTTGAGCGGTACAAGGCTCGACTTGTTGCTCAGGGGTTTAAACAGCAGGCTGGTATAGATTTTAGTGAGACCTTTAGTCCAGTGGTAAAGCCCGCTACTATCAGGACAGTGTTATCTATTGCTGTCTCACGTCACTGGATTATTCGACAATTAGATGTAAAGAATGCTTTTCTTCATGGTGATCTCACTAAGATCGTTCACATGGCCCAACCCCGTGGTTTCATTCACCCCAGGTATCCGAATCATGTCTGTCAGTTACAGAAAGCTTTATATGGTCTAAAACAAGCTCCCCGTGCTTGGTTTCAGAAATTTTGCTCATACCTTCTCCGCCTTGGCTTTGTGAGTAGCAAGGCTGATATGTCTATGTTTGTGTTCCGCTCTGGCTCTGTTATGATGGTTCTCTTGCTATATGTTGACGACATTATCCTTACCGGGAATAATTCTCAGGCTATTTCCACTTTGATCTCACGGTTATCTCAGGAGTTTGCTATGAAGGATTTGGGCAATCTTCATTATTTTTTGGGCATTCATGCAACTAAGGACTCTAATGGTCTCTTTCTTTCACAGAAGAAGTATGCAACTGACCTTCTTCAGCGTTTTCACATGATGGATGTAAAACCCGTTGCATCACCTCTACCTGCAAAAACTACTCCATCTGCTTTTGAGGGCGATCTCTTCTCCGATCCGACTATGTATCGCAGTATTGTTGGTGGTCTACAGTATCTTACTCATACCAGTCCTGATATTGCTTTCTCGGTAACATTAGTCAGTCAATCTATGCATGCTCCCCGCATAACACATTTTCAGATGGTTAAAAGAATTCTTCGATATCTAAGGGGTACACTTGACTTTGGGCTTCTTCTTCGTCCCTCATCTCTGGATTCTATTACGGCTTATGCTGATTCTGACTGGGCCGGATGTCCAGATAGTCGACGTTCTACAACGGGTTATGCTGTTTATCTTGGTGATAATCTTATCTCTTGGTCTGCCAAGAAACAGGCTACTGTCTCTCGATCGAGCACGGAATCTGAGTATCGTTCTGTTGCGTATTCTATGGATGAGACTTGCTGGGTTAGATACATTCTTCGGGATCTTGGTGTATTCTTATCCAGACCAATTGTCATCTACTGTGATAATATTAGCGCGATTTTTAGTTCTAAATCCAGTATTCCATGCTCGTACGAAACACATAGAGATTGACTATCATTTTGTTCGAGAGAAAGTTGCTGCAGGTGATGTTTTGGTCAAGTATGTTCCTACTTTTGACTAGATTGCAGATATTTTCACTAAAGCTCTTTCGCCAACTAAGTTCGCTCAATTAAGGACCAATCTTCGCATTGGTCCCAAGGCTCAGATTGCGGGGGGATGTTAATGTATATTACTTTCCAACAATACTTTCCAGCAACACTCCATATTCCAACAACAATCCATCAACACAATGAATTGTAAAGCATATACTTTCCAGCAACACTATAACTTGTAAAGAAATAGAAATAGCTATATATGTTTGTATCATGTATTGATTTCAGTCAAGTTAATATACACACAAGAATATATCTCTAAAATAATTATTCTATCACTTGGTTCTATTTTTGTTTTTATATGACCTAGCAAAATACACGCGTCTTACTGCATATGTTTATTTTAATTTTCAAGTAAAATTATATTTTTGGTCGTATAAGATATGGGGTTGTGCATTTTTTTCCTATTTTTTATTGGACTTTCACATCTAATATCACTAGATAAAATTTTGAAGCACATTGAGTTCTCCCTATTAAGAAATGAATAAAAGTAGTTAGTCAACGTCATAAAGTTGCCTAACCTTTCCTAAGTTAGGTCCCAAAAAAAAAAAAAAAACTTACTCCAACCTCACATTGTCTCCCCAGCTCCACCCTCCCCTACCCACCCAACCTGCTTCACGAACCTAGTGCCACACCGCATTCCACTTGTCTCTTTTTTTCTCCCCACTGTAGTGTCACCACCATATCCCGCACCATCACTACTTGCCTTGCCCCCTTCTTCTCTTCCCAACTGCATTGTCACCACCTCTGACACCACCTCTCCCCTCTAACTCAATCTCTGAATTTAATTAATAAATAACTCCCCCAATCTTATATTTCTTTTTCTTTTTAATTAATGAAGTTTTTGTTAATTTTACAAAATTCAGGGGGGTTATGCAATTTTTAAAAGTTGACTAATAGTACTCGTCCATTTTTTAATATGGAGAACTCAATGTGGTTAGAAATTTTATCATATGGGATTAAATATGAAAATCTCGTAATGATTGTGACTGAGTGGGCAACCCCTATCAAACGGGACCAAGATGCAATTTTTGCTGATTTTTAGTATGTAACTAAAATTTTGTATCATGTAGCAATACGTCATAGACATATATAAATAAACGAATTTGATAGTTGTAAGATTAAAATTATGATTTATATATTTTATCATGTTAGTGAAATATCTAACTTGATGGTAATCTACAACTCAATATAATATTAAAGTATGCACTATCCTATTCTATTTTCTTGATCTAATTTAATCAGCTAATAGTTTTATTTAGTTTATTCAATAACATCACTTAGTTTTTCTTTTATATTTGTGTTATTGAAAAAAAATAAAGGACATTTAACTTGATAGCAATTGTAATCAAAATATACAAAACATATTCATCGATGAATAATACATGCATGGTCCATATTTAATTTGACTAGAAAATTGCATAATTCAGTGAAATTACGTATATCTAATGTTCTTTTACATAATACTATGCTTGAAAACTTTTGTGCTCAATTCTCTATCAAATGTGACAAAAAGATCCAAACGGAAAAAAGAAGAAAGTCTTAGTTTACCAGTTACTTTTTTTATCCTTGCAATACTTAATCGTATTTCATTTTTCTAAATATTGAATCTGTTGTAAGTTCTTATTTTTCTACATTTATAAAAAAAAAATTATCATCTCATCAACTTAATTTTAAGTTATCCTATAGTTTTCATGAATATAGAATTTTTGGGTTTAAGAATATATTATTTAGGAAGAAAGAATTCAAAAAACCGTCTTATGAAACTCAAGTTCAATATTCATCGAAGTTATTAATATTCGTAGAAGTTATTGAATAATCATTTTTATAACTTGTAGTTCGATTAAGATGTTGTTACTCATAATTAGGAATAAAATAATTTAGGAAACCTTGTGGTGGACTATAGAAATTTGCTTATTGCCTTGTAAAATAGTATTTTTCATCTATTTTGAATAAGATCTTTTTTAATTTTCACAAAAATTTTGAGAAAGGCAAAACACTAAAGACTACTATATATAACAAATAATACTATATATGACAAATCCGAGGACTACTCAAATGTAATTTTGTAACGGTTAAAAAGTTAAGTATGTAAGATAATCCAATCTAATGTCCGTTTAATTTATTATTCAATCTCATTAATTATGTGAGTTTTCAAGAACTATGTAAGAAAAGATAGTGAGACACCAACCTAAATTTATTTAAAATTGACCTCTATGTACTTTTGTAGATTGTTTAAAATAATTTCTCATTTTCTCTCCAATTAACATATTCGTATTATAATGTTAGCGGCTCGTTTGGTTTTCTGGAAGGGATTGATAGGATAGATAGTATCATAAAAGATTGCACTATTCACTTGTTGATAGGATATGCTAATCAAGCGTTTTGTATCAAGAATTACATTTGAAAATAGTCCACTATCAATAATCTATCTTCAGTTTGGTGTAAATGATACACCTTAAGATATATGTAAATTACATATGTACCCTTAAAGGCATTTGTTTTTCACCTACTCAAAACTAATATGCACTTGACCTCTTCCTGTTAGATTACGATCCTCATAGGCTATTTAAGACATGCCCAAAAGTAGATATATAAAAGTAGTAGATATTAAATTTTGTACTAGTATGTATTATTATTATATATAATCAAAAAATATATTAAATATATCATTACAACGCAATATGTATAATTAGTTTAAGTTTGGGTCGCCAGAAAAGCTTGGCTCGTTAGACTCAACTCAAGCTTGATAAAAACTCGAGCTTGAGTTGAGCTCGACTTAGTCAAGTTTGTGAGACTCACAAGCCGGCTCGACTAAATGCTCACCCCGAAATATAAATACAAACCATTCCCACTTACAGTTCATAATTTATCTTAGTTAGGAGCTTTATATTGTTCCAAAATTGCTCTTCCTTTTGGTCCCTCTAGGTGGTCAACCTCGCAAGAAATGAAGAATAATCCATACACGAGATTTTTCCTCACTCTAAATCGGGATTTAGTTCCACGAGTACAAAATCCTCTCATTTTGTCAACTCCGTAGACAAAATTTCGAACAATTTTTCCTTTGACCAAAATTTAGAATATTCTCGAGCTTCGAAGCGAAATTCGACTCACTCCAATTTTGCACTATATCACCGAACTAACACAATAAACCTGAAATTCCCAAAAATTTATTAAAACTCGAGATTTTCGAATTTTTTAATATCTTTGATATTTTCATCTAATATTTCATAAATTTACTACCCCGATAATTACCTCGACACTAGTACATAATACCTTGTTCACATGTACAAATTGTTCATATCTTTTTAAATTGTCTTAAAGATGCATTGGTGAGGAAAAATGTTTCTGAAGCTGATCTGCACCATAAATGCAAGTAATTCTTACGATTTTGCATATCTTGACATAAAGTTGCTTATTTTTAAATGTTCATGCCGTCATTTTGGTATAGATGAACTATTTGAGATGGGTTGGAGAATTGCCATAGTTTTTTTATCCCTTCATTTACATCTCTGAACCAAAAATTAGGTGAAATGAGTTTGTGGTGGAAACATCTATGAATTTATCCATTCTATTTATGACATTAATGAGAAAGTTCATTTTGCATATACTTATTGATGCAAACCGTCATTTTATGGTGCCTAAAATACAAATCAACAGATAACCTATTGCATTAAATAATTTCTGGAGATCAAATCATATTGAATATTTCATCATAGATTCACAGTCTCTGTTGGTTTCATTTTCGGATCATTTTTATGGTGCCTACAATACTAATCAATAGCTATCCTATTGCATTAAAGAATGATGGAGATCAAATCATATTCAATATTCATCACCGTCATTTTGGCTTGAATTCAAGTTGATGCAGTATAGCTAATGCCAAAGGTTGAGGCACTATAAATATGGGTGTTCCTATCAACAAAAAAAGTGTCACAATGAACCAGTTTGTCCTATGAATCTGCTATTTCTCCGTCCAAGAATATGAACTTGAGTTCCACGAATTTCAAACCTTATGTTTTAATGGCTTTGGGATTATAGGGTTCTTAGAGGAAAAGAAATTAGGGATCTGCAAGTGGAGTGAATCAACAAAAGATATATAGTAGGATAGTGTGTAATTCTTACAATAAGAAGGGGTATTTTTGGTAGATTGTATAGGTTAGTAGTGATACAAATGTCAATTTCCAATTTTTGTTTCCCGCCAACCTGTGAGGATAAGGTAATCCGCGCCTTTTTGTGATGATAATTTATCAATTGAATCAAGGATAGGGCCACGGGCCCCCTTATCAATCATGGGCCTTTGTACATCATACCAAACAAGAGATTAGCGGGATTAAATAATCAATCAAACCCTATCAACCATACCAAACGAGAGTATAGAAAGAAGAATTTATCGATAAATAAAAATACTAATTCCATGACTCTTTGTTGTTAAATAAAAAGTCAAAAACGAAATAGAATTCTCATTTGTTTATCTTTTCGAGAGGTTAAATGGAGTAATAAATTTCTTTCTCCTCACATATTTTCTTTTTCTTTTTCAATTACGTGTTTTGTGAACTTTTATAATATTAGAAATTCTATTTATAATTGTATGTTCTTATCTGTTCAACTAAGTTTTTTAGTTGAATTTTAAGAGTCAATGTAAGTAAAGCATGCAAAATGAGATACGTCAGCAACAACCCAATATTTTTCCCTTCAAGTTTGATTTTTATATTTTCTCATGTTATAGCATTCATATGGAATACACAGAGAAAATTGTAACAGAAGATATAATTTATTTAAATTCCATTTAAAAAATTTATGTCTCATTAGTCAAAAAAGAATTACATATTCTAGAGAATATTTGTGGTGAAATACAGAAAATTATTTACTGCTTATACATATCAATCATATTTATAAAAATATCAAATAATCTCTAATAAGAAAAAGTAGATTCAAAATTGATCATGAATATATACAATGAATAAATTGACTCATTTATTTCATCGACAGGATCGGCTTCCGCATTTCTGGTTGCTTTCTTCATCTCCTTTTAACCATTTTGATTTCTTTGTTACATGTTTTTACATTTTTCAGATGTTTTGTCCTTTTTTCCTTTTTGTTTTTTTCTTGTGTTCTTTTTTGAGGTACAATTATGGAACTGGTGCTTTATGTAATAAGAAAAAGTACATACAAAATTAATCATGAATATATACAATAAATAATTGACTTATTTATGATAGTAGTGCATACAATGAACTAACTTTAATGTTTTTAGCATGATATATTTTGCCAAAAGATATTTACACTATTTTTTTTATATTTAAATATTTTCTATTTTTTCAAATTTTTTTAGTGTAAATATCTTTTGACAATGAGTATATATTTATATTTAATAAAATACAATTTTGAGGTTATCCAAATAAGTGTATATGTGGATAGCCTAATTGACATCAATTGTGTCACATAAGTAATTATTTTGGGAAAAATTCACTTTTGGTGTTTAGAAGTGGTGGGGGGGGGGGGGGGGTCATGTTTTGGGGGAGGAAGACTCACCATCACCACCGACCCCCCCCCCCCCACCGCCACCTCCATCGCCGTCGAAGAAGATGAACACTATTCATCTTCTTCTTTTTTTGTTTTTTTATTATTTTGTTAATATTTTTGAATTTCTTTTTTTTTAATGGCGAGTGAGATCTACTCGCCACTCCTACGGAACCAAAAGTGAGATTTGGGACCAAAAATGTCACTTTTTCACTCCTATGGGACTAAAAGCGTAAAAAAAAGTCCTACGGGACTAAAAATGTTTTGGGGCGACTCCTACGGGACCAAAAGTGAATTTTTCTCTAACTATTTTATATTTCTTTAATGGGAAAATTACACTTTTGGTCCCGTAGGAATCGACCCAAAATACTTTTAGTCTCGTAGGATTTTTTTTTACACTTTTAGTCCCATAAGAATGAAAAAGTGACACTTTTGGTCCCAAACATTAAAAAATGCACAAAAAATGGCGAGTGAGATTCACTCGCCATTAAAAAAAACCAAAATTTAAAAAGAAATTAAAAAAATTCAAAATATTAATAATTTAATAAAAAAAAGGAAAAGAAAAGAAAAAGAAGATGAACAGGGTACTATTCATCTTCTTCTTCTTCGACAACCCCCCACACACACACACACCTTTCCAGCTCCCCGTCTCCACTGCAGCCGCCGCCGGCGACGACGACGAAACAACCCCCTCAAACATGAACCCCAAACATGCCCCCCCACCCCATCACGACCCCCCCCCCCCCCCCCAAAAAAAAACATGCCCCCTAAAAACCTCGACGGCGGTGGTGAAGGCAGCGTGGTGGCGGGGGGCCCGGGGGATGGTGTGGGATGGCATTTGGGGGATAGAAGATGAACAGTCATTGTTCACCTTCTTCCTTTTCCTTTTCTTTTTTTTTTAATTTTTTTAATTAATATTTTAAATTGTTTTTTATTTTCTTTTTTTTCTGAAATCGATTATTCCAAAATCACGCGCCCAGTAGTGCGTGTGTTACACGCGCAACTCCTATGGGACCAAAAGTGAGGTTTGGGACAAAAAATGTCACTTTTTCACTTTTATGGGACTAAAAGTGTAAAAAAATATCCTACGAGACTAAAAGTGTTTTGGGTCGACTCCTAGGGGACCAAAAGCGAATTTTTCCCTTTCTTTAATTGAATATATGAATAAATGTAGTTATTAATGTTTATCTAAAATAGTCACATTTAAGAGTTCAAAATAAGGAGGAGGATAATAGAACCGAGAGGCAGCAGCAGCAGCTATGGGAGTGCAATTCAAAATCTCTCCATTTTCCATCCTCAGACCCCTCTCCAATCCACCCCTCAAATTCCCGCCAACCCTAAGCCCTATCCCCAACCCTTCTCGCTATCACCACCACATCCGCCCATTATCTCTCCTAGCCAGAGCACTTTCCACCGCCACCGCCACCGCCACCGCGGCCTCTGACCTTGATGAAAACAAAGGTGTAATCTTTATGAAACCTCTTCTCCTGCTTTTCACTTGTTATTAGTGGCTGAATTTTTTTTTTTTTTTATTAATTTTGAATTGTAGTTGTGAAGGCGCCTCAATGGAAAGCGGCCATAGATTTCAAGTGGATTAGGGAGAATAAGGAGGCGGTTTCCGCTAACGTCAAGAACCGCAACTCCAATGCTAACCTTGATCTTGTTCTTGAGCTTTATGATAAATTGTTGAATGTTCAGAAGGTCAGGTTCCATTTTTTGTACTCTTATCAGTATTTTCATTGTTAATTTCTGTAAGTATATTTTTCTTGTGATTTATTGGTGGAATATTAGTGATTCTATATTGCCCACTAGAAAAGAACCAATTTTATTTTCTAGATAATGAGCTTTAGGGCAATTAAGTTTTCAAGTTCTCTGAACTGCAAAAATGAGAAACTTATTAGATCGATGGTCGTGCATTTAACTAAGCGATGAAGAGTTAATACATCAGTGTCTCTATGATGAAGAAGTTGTACCTTTTACTCAGTCAGTTCCTGGTTCTTCACTAGAGAAATGGCTTAGAATATACTGTTATATAGGATCACAATCGATGAGACGTTATTGTTGATCAAGGCACATATTTAGAAGCATCTAATATTTTGCTAAATTCATTTTTTTATCTTGAATATTTTAGTAAGTTGAAATTCGATTAAAGCATTCTAATATAAAATTAGTGCAAGTTCAATAATTCGTTGAAGGATAGTCAAAAATTCTTTCGTCATGATTCTAAGATGAATAAGTTTCACCTTCATCCCTTTTAGCGACTATATGCATCTTTTGTCATTCTTTTGATGTTAGTATTTGTCTGATTTAGCTTTGATATCAGTTACTTGGAAAAAAAAAACAGAGAGGAAACATTGAATTACATTGTGATAGACTAGTTTCTTTAGCTAATTGTTTCTCACAGATAGCAGGAAGTCGAAAGGCTTCGTGCAGAGAGAAATGCCATTGCAAACAAAATGAAGGCAAAACTCGAACCCTCTGAGCGTCAGAAACTAATAGAAGAAGGTTAGCTATCACACTTACTCGAAATTATACTTTCAACGTTCTCATTTTCTTCATTTCAAGTATTTTTTCTCCAGGTAAATACCTTAAGGATGGACTTGTTACCCTTGAAGAAGACCTACTTAAACTTACAGATGAGCTCCAACAGGAAGCACAATGTGTGCCAAATATGACACATCCAGACGTCCCAGCAGGTGGAGAAGATTGTTCGATTGTGAGAAAAACGGTATTTGTTTTTCTTGCTCTAATTTGTTCATGGACATATCTACCCCTAACTCCCCACCCCCATCCATTGGCTTTGTTTCTGTCTCATTTTTTTCCTTTGCGTTTATAGGTAGGTAAACCCCGTGAGTTTAGCTTCCCTGTAAAGGATCATGTCCAGCTTGGAAAAGATTTAGATTTATTTGACTTTGATGCAGCTGCCGAGGTACTCTTTCCATCCTTTATCTGATTGGAAAGAAGGGGGAGATTAGCCGAGATAATTAGGTTGTGATCGGGTAATCGATAGTTTATTGAACTCATTGGATTTTGTTTGATGTTTATGTAAAAAACTCCCATATGCCAAAAATACCTACCCACTCAAGCATGATGAATAATATCAGAGTCTTTAGATTAACCTACAATTTTTATTTTTATTTTTTTATTAGAGTTCTGATGATCTTTATGCTTTTAGAAGATAAGTCATAAAGTTACATCATTTGAATCAAGGAAAATATTCTGTTTAGTGTTTAAATAACTGAAATATAACGTCCAAACATAGCCTAAATGAGTGGCCTCTCTCAGCTTTCGTTACTTCGAGTATATCATAATGCAGCTGTCAGATCTTTCTTTCTGTTTTCAGGTGAGTGGGTCTAAGTTCTATTACTTGAAGAATGAAGCAGTTTTGTTAGAGATGGGGCTTGTAAATTGGGCTGTATCTGAAGTCATGAAAAAGGGTTTCATACCTCTTACAACGCCAGAAATTGTTCGATCTTCTGTCGTCGAGAAATGTGGTTTCCAACCACGCGGAACTAACACTCAGGTTAATAGTCTTGCTTTAGTAATATTTTATATTTGTTTCTTGAGAACATTTTCTGAAACTTTTTTGAGAAGATTCTGCCGGGTAATGTTTAAAAATAATAATGTGTTTGGATTGGTGAGTTGAAAGTTTGATGAATTGAGTTGGCAGGATGATTTGACATTTTATTTTGAGAAAATATATATGGGTTATTTATTTTCAAATGTAAAATCATTAGTGTTTTGAGGAGCGGACTTCTGAAAAATAAGGTGTAACCTTTGAAAATATGGTTGGAAAATGTTTTCAGAAAACAATTCAGAAAAGAGCAAAACAAACACGTTTTTAAGATGATAATGCAAAAATGTTTTGGTGAAAATGAAACCTTTAGTTTCCGTATTGGGCAACATTTGTTTCTTTAGGTGATCTTCACTTTATTTATTTAAATATTAAATGTTTCTTTTGAAAACATATATACAATTCTTAGATGAGGAACCTAGTTCCGTTTGGGGGCCCAAAAACGTAGGAAAGAGCCTATATTCGTTCAACATTTAATTTAAATTGAAATATCACACAATTCTTTTTCATAGTCATCAAACTTGCTAAAAGTGTGAAGTCCATGCGTTAAATGAAAAGAACGGCATTGATTAAAGTAGTTTTTGGTAAGGTTAATACATTTCGCAAACTCTGGCAGGTTTATTCTATTGAAGGTAGCAATCAATGCCTGATAGGTACTGCTGAGATTCCAGTGGGCGCTATCCATATGGATTCCATACTTCCAGAGTCATCATTACCTTTGAAATATGTGGCTTTCTCCCATTGCTTTCGCACAGAAGCTGGTGCTGCCGGCGCTGCAACTAGGTAAAGCTTTTGATCCGTTGAAAACTCAACGTGCTTCTTCTCAAGTCATAAAATTAACAGTCTCTCTCTCTCTCTCTCTCTCTCTCTCTCTCCCCCCCTTCTCTCTCTCTTAATCTTTTGTTTTCAATCAAAAAATTTGTTCTTTGTTTGGTTGTCGGATTCTGGCGAGGAAAATGAAAAAAAATGATAATGACAAAACAACAAAGCAGAAAGAACTATAATTTGAAGCACACATAATATTTTCAATCTCTTTTTTGTCACCAAAATCCAAGAACCAACAAAGGTTCTACGCTCTGTGTTTGGTTTGGTTATAGGCTCTGTTTGGTTCTTGGATTTTGGTGAGGGAAAAGGAAGGAAATGGCTATGTTTGGTTCTTTTATTTCGGTGAGGTAAAAGAAAAGGAAACTATTATGTGTTTTTCAAATTCTGATTCTATATACATAATTTTATTAATTTCTCTTTTCATTTCCTTTGAATGATGAATATTATGCATGCTTCAATTTTTAGTATTTTGTGCTTTATTTTTTTTTAATTATTAAAAGAAGATGAAAAAATAAATTACTAAAATTATGTATATGGAATTGGAATTTGAAACACGCAAATATTTTTCTGTGTTTTCTTTGTCTGAGCAGTCTTCGTTTCTTTTTCTTGCATCTTCCAATTTGATTGGGAACTGTCCAACAAGCAGGGGCCTTTACAGAGTTCATCAATTTAGCAAGGTGGAGATGTTCGTTTTATGCAGACCAGAGGAAAGTAATTCCTTCCACGAAGAGCTTATCCAAATCGAAGAAGACCTCTACTCGTCTTTGGGACTTCATTTCAAGTGGGTGCCCAGTTTTTCCTTCATTCGAATTTACATGCTACTTTCGGGTGCTTAAATAGAAAATGAAGAAAGAAAAAGAGAAAAAGAAAGGAGTTTACATTTTACTTTTGGGTTTTACCCATTCAACTATTCTTTGTGCCTCTTGGCTGGATTAGTGACTGTTTGTCTTGATGGTATTGTTGTAGAACTCTGGATATGGCAACAGAGGATTTGGGTGCACCGGCTTATCGTAAATATGACGTGGAGGCTTGGATGCCTGGCTTGGGACGGTATGGTGAGGTATGGTTTTGGCTATGGCCAATGGATTTAGTTTAAAAAAATTCATTTTAAATCTGGTTTCTCTTCGTGGCATATAAATCAAGAATCACATTTATGGTCCGTTAACCACTAATTCCATTTCAAGCTGTCCGGTTCAGCCCTTGTCAAGTTTAGTCATCATATTTTTCTTTTGGTAAGTTGCATAAACACCCACTGCATGAGATTCTAATTACAAAAAACATTCCGAGGTTTGAGGAATTACCATAACATTCCTTGCCAGTAAAAGTATATTGCGATTTTACCCGTCACTAAAAAGCGTATTACAATTTCACCCCTTGTGTTTTGAGTTGTCAGGATTCACTCGGGTGTCTCGGTAATTTACAAAACCTCAGGGGCTCATGGTAGTTACCCAATAAGTTAGGGGATGTGTACGTAATTATTCCAAATATAAATTATCCCATATAAATTGTATTTCGGGATTTTGACTTCTTTGGCTATTAAGAAATTGTTACTATATACTCAAATTCGTGAGACTATGGCATCCTAATGTCAATTTTCGTTTTCATTTGAAGTTCTGCAGTCTCTTGACAATTTACACATTCTATTCTCTTTCTTGTGCAGATATCAAGTGCCTCTAATTGTACAGACTATCAAAGCCGACGGTTAGGCATTAGATATCGACCTGAATCTTCGGGTCCTCCTAAAAAGGGTAAAGGCAATTCTGGTGCAACACAGTTTGTCCACACGCTAAATGCTACAGCATGTGCAGTCCCAAGGATGATCGTGTGCTTGCTCGAGAATTACCAGCAAGAGGATGGTTCAGTTATTGTACCAGAGGTGTTAAGGCCGTTCATGGGCGGAATCGAGCTAATTAACTATAAATACAAATAAGTTGTTAGCATAGAAATTACGACGCTTTTCTCAATTTTATGATCTTTTTTATAATAGCAAATTAAGTAATATGTGTAATGATACTGCAAATTGTCTCGTGGTTAGGATGGTCTTAGGACTCCGAGTGATGGGTCTCTGTCAATTAGGGAAGATTGAACTTATTTTGTTAGGTTTTCACGTTGAATTTTGTTTTATGGGCAATTTATTAGAAATAGTGGTGTAATTTTGAGCACAATCTTAATTATGTATTTTGATTTTGCATTCAATATTAGCGTATATATTAACCAGTCAATGGAATAACGGATAGCCAACATCTTCACTTCCCACTGAAGCTATTGGGTTTAAATTAGGGGAAAATTGGTCAAAAATCCCTGATCCCTATTTAAAATTAAAAATCAGTTCCCACTCAGAATATTATACTCTCTACTCCCTAGTTGGTAACATAAGTTTGGATTCATTTCTACGCACTTGAAAAGACGGAAATGCCTCTCATTTTATTTTATTTTTTATTCACCATCTTCTCCACCTCTCTCTCTTCTCTTTCCTCCTTTTTTTCTTTTTCCCTTCACCACAAATTCAATTACATTGACTTTTTCAGCAATTAAAATTGTTCAAAAGTGACACCATTTTGTTCTGTATGATGAAAGAAACAAATCGAGATTCATATTTACTCTGTTTCGAGTACAATTTTTATTTTTATTTTTGAATTTCATACGAATAGCAACTGCAATAAGCATAAGCCATGTTCGACGTAAATATATTTTAAATTGATATTTAACAGTTTTGCGCAATCTTACGAGAAATTCTATAACGCGTTGTAATACATTCAGAATCATAAACCGTTTTTTTCTTTTGAAAGTAAACACATAGGGCTTTCTAAATAAGTATGTCACATTATCAAGAAACGTCACCAACGGGGGTTGGTCCGAGTGGTAAGCAGCTTGGTTCCGCTTAAGCAAGGTCTCGGGTTCAATTCCTTATGTACGCAGTTACCCCTGTTGGGAGACTCACCCACCAGGTCAGGTGTGCGACCCGGGTCGACCAACAGGTTAGTCCGGCAATGTCCGGGATACTGTGGTAGGCAACCGGAAAAAAAAAATCAAGAAACGTCAAGTATAAAACAGTTTTTTATTCAAACATAAGCTAAAATTTAATGACAGTTTTGTGCGACTTCACAAGAAAGTCTATAGCGCATTGTAGAATGCTCGGAATCATAAACAGTTTTTTTATTTCAAAGTAAACACATAGGGCTTTCATAAAATGTATGACATATTGTCAAGAACAATCTAGTATGAAACAAGTTTTTATTCAAACGTAAGCTAAAATTTTTCCATAGTTTTGCGCAATCTTACGAGAAATTCTATAACGCGTTGTGGGGCGCTCGAAATCATAAATTGTTATTTTATTTGAAAATAGACACATAGAGAGTTCTTAATGTGTATGACACATTATCAAGCTACGTTTAGGATGAAGCAGTTTTGTCTACAAACGTAAGCTAAAATTTATCGGCATGTTTGCGTGACTTCACGAGAAAGTCCATAACGTACTATACGATGCTCGAAATAATAAACTATTTTTTTCTTTTAAATTAACATATAGGACTCTCTGAAATAGTATGAGACATTATCAAGAAATGTCTAGAACTAAACAGTTTTTCCTTCAAACATAAGCTAAAATTTATATGCATTCATACGTTGATAATTGATATTATATACTAATACATCTTATTAAGTGTACATATACATCGATTGATAAATAATAATACTTCAATTGAATAGCATTCATACGTCAATTTAAATGTACTAATACGTCATATTAAATATATTATTACGTCAGTTGATAGACAACTATACTGTTAGGATTATGCCCTCAGATGCCATAGATGATAGAATGATAGGGCATCTTTTTTGTAATGAACGTATTCTTATTAATAATAAAAGGCATTGTTTAGTTTTCACTTAAATCTTATCTGCATCTATAAGTAGTTTAAAATATTTTTGTCCATGTTTTCAGTGAAATCTCTTTACTTTCCATGGGATAGGAACATTGGCACTAGAGAGGTTGATCTTGATTACTTAAACTCGTTCGCAAGTAATATAAAGTCTTTAATGAACAAATAAAGACTTGAAACAGTTGTACCATCTGAGCTTTAACATGAGAGTGCCAGTCGAACACAATGTGATGGTGGGAGCTTAAGACTGTAGGCACATTAGTGGAACTGATATGCTCGAACATGACTCGCATCGGTTCTGTCACATTGGTTTTCACTCTTTGACTGTCAAGTCTATCACTAGAGTAGTTAGACCCAATTCACCTATTGGTGGGTTGACCTCGAAATGCGGCTTGATGGGCAAGTGGTAGTTTTAGCTGATAACTAATATGAGATTTGTTCTCTCATAAGTGAATGAGAAAGTATCCTATGTGATTATAGATGATAGAGATCAAAGTCTTTGGTCAAATCAAAAGAAACGATTGTGCAAAGCACTAAATCAAACTCAATGATCACGCATTATTATAATTAATACATATGGTCAAGTCCAGTGAGTTTGACATAACCACGACTCTCACTTGACTATGACATGTGAACAAATGGTTTATACTTATACGGTATTTGTTGGGAAATATACATATAGCCCGACTAAGCACAGCGGAAAATTAAAATTTTAGTTTCTAGGATTTAAACATGCGAATTTATTAATCCCACGGGCTTATCACGTATCATAGGCTTGCGCATCTCTACACTTGTTATTTAAAACTTAAATAAAGAAGATCTTACCTTATTCGATTTTTCATAAAAATCGAAGAGTTTCTTCTTCCTTAACGTAAGCTACCTAGCTTGCTTCTCGTTCCTTGAATCAACTCTTTCGTTTTTCCCTTTGATGAAGATTTCGAATTCCTCCACCAAAAACGTCTTTGATCGGATTCTTGATTCACTTCAGAGACCCAAGTGTTTCTCCTCTAAAGTTGATCCACACCCCGGATACCCACTCGTTTATAATCTTTAGCTAGGTTGATCTATAAACGTTTATTCTAACTCTAAGGAATAGTGTATGGGATTAAGGTGAAAGCAAAAATTACTTCTCTAAGTATTTTGGAAGAATTCTTGAATTCAAGATCTTGATGAATATCAAGAACTCAAGAACACTATATGAAGGAGAGAGAGAAACGATTTTTCTATGCAAGAGGAACAAAAATTTTGGCTTCAAAAGTCATCATCATATTTTCGTTCCATACTAGCCCTATTTATAGAACTAGGTTCTTGCAATTCTTTCCCATGTAGAACTCTTATACATTAATCCTTTTCCATGTAGGAATAGAAGACTAATTAATTTCTAAATAGAACTCTTCTATTTTAATTAGTTTCCTTTCTCTCCAAGAAATCTTATTTCCTTCTAGAAGAAATTAATTAAACTCTTTAATTATTTTCCTCCACCAAATTTTCGACCAAGACTTAATAAAATAGTCTTTTAATAATTAATCCACCATACTAGATTAATAAAAGTCACTTCTAATTAAATTAAATGCTTTCTAGACTTAAGCTTAATTAAATTGATCTTATCAACTTAATTAATTTATTTATCCAACACTTGAATAAATAAAAGTCTTAATTAATTAATCTAATTAATTAATATATTAACTCAACTACTTTGAATTAAATTTCCTTAATTAAGAAATGGATTTGTCCGAGTATTGTGTGTGACCCTTTAGGTTCACCAACATACTAGTAATGGGTTCATAACCTTTATGATTTAATTTGGACAATTAAATTGTCTCGATTAATTAAACACTTTTAATTAACCATCTTATTATTTAATCTCCATTAAATATAAGATACCCATAAATCAAAGAAAAGTTTCTAGCTACTTATCTTGAAGACCTAGATGTAGGCGATTCAAAGTGAACCTTTCCAATCGCGCATTCCATGCAAGTGAGATTCTTCCATCAACTAATTTCCCAATTGAATTAAGGATCGAGGAATCTTATTGGTCGAGATCCTTATAAATTCAATCTTAATAATTCAAGTGTGTTTGACTAGTGATTAATTAATTCAAGAAACTCATTTCTTAATTAATTACTTACTTGCCTTGGCCAAGGACTGACTCAGTCAAATCACTTAGAATTGTATAGGAAATTCACTTGTTCATCTAGACAAGTGATGGATCCTTTGTTGTCAACACCAACCTCCATATACGAGTCACTACACCCAATCACCAGTCTATATGTGTCCTTGTAAAAGAACTGGCACAGGAGTCAAAGTGCAGTAAGTCAATATACAAGATTACTGTGATGACTCAAGTCAAAGAATTAATCTTGCACTATCGTGATTAAGAAACTCCTAATTCGACATATATAGAAATAATTCCAATTTAGGAAGTTTCAGTCAGGGTAATCAGTGAACTTGTTCTCAACAAGCACCCACGTATGTGCATTTGTGTCAACTACACTAATGTCTATAAAACGAGACATTCTCTAATTAAGAGTGTGCATCATAGGCGCAAGTCTATCCGAATTATCAATGTCCCATCTTGATAATTCTATGACTTGGACAGTATTTAGAAATCACAGCCTTAGAAACTTGTTTTATGATATCCATCCAATGAGATATCAAGCCCCATAGCTATGTGTGAATTCTAGGGACTTCATCATATAGTTATAACAATATAAACATAAGATGAATAAATGCCTTTTATTAATATATAATGTAAAACGAAATTGTTTATTACAAGAATAGATAAAGAAAGCCTATCTAGGATTGGCTAGCAGGGCACTATTCTAACAATCTCCCACTTGCACTAGAGCCAATCTCCTTGGTATCTAAGACCCATCTTCTCAAGATGTCTTTCTAATACGTTACGAGACAAGGGCTTAGTTAGTGGATCCGCTATGTTCTCCGTTGTGACGACTCTTTCCACACGTATGTCGCCTCTACCAACAATCTCTCGGATCAGATGGTATCGCCTTTCTATGTGTTTGGATCTTTGATGAGACCTCGGCTCCTTTGCTTGAGCAATGGCGCCATTATTGTCACAATACAAAGGTACTGGATCGACAATGCTAGGGACTGCACCCAACCCTTGGATGAAGTTCCTAATCCAAACAGCTTCCTTTGCTGCATCAGATGCAGCTATGTATTCAGCCTCGGTTGTGGAATCCGCAGTAGTTTTCTGTTTGGAACTCTTCCAACTTACTGCTCCACCATTGAGGGTGAATACAAATCCCGACATTGATTTCAAATCATCCACCTCAGATTGGAAACTAGAGTCAGTGAACCCTTCTAGTTTCAATTCTCCACCGCCGTATATCAAAAACAAGTCCTTAGTCCTTCTCAAGTACTTGAGGATTGTTTTCACGGCTACCCAGTGCAACTCACCTGGGTCGGACTGAAAACGACTCACTACACTTAATGCATGAGCCACATCAGGCCTTGTACATAACATTGCATACATAATACTTCCTATGGCAGAAGCATATGGTACGCGAGCCATCCTATCTCGTTCCTGGGATGTCGAAGGACACATGGATCGAGAATACCGGATCCCATGACTCATAGGCAAGAATCCTTTCTTTGATTCCTCCATACTAAACCTTTTTAGCATTTTGTCTATGTACATTGACTGAGACAATCCTATCATCTTTCTTGATCTATCTCTATAGATTTTGATTCCTAAGATGTAGGATGCATCTCCTAAGTCTTTCATGGAGAATTTGGTGGATAACCATACTTTAGTCGATTGCATCATTCCTACATCATTCCCAATGAGTAGAATATCATCAACATAAAGTACTAAGAATGTCACTGCACTCCCACTGACTTTCTTGTACACACATGGTTCATCTTCGTTTTTAATGAAACCATACATCCTTATAGTTTCATCAAAACAGATGTTCCAACTTCGGGATGCTTGCTTTAGTCCATAAATGGACTTTTGGAGTTTGCAAACCTTTTGCTCACTCCCACTAGATATGAAACCTTCTGGTTGTTTCATGTAAATCTCTTCCTCTATGTTTCCATTGAGGAAGGCGGTTTTCACATCCATCTGCCATATTTCATAATCATAATGAGCAGATATTGCAAGCAAAATCCTAATGGATTTAAGCATTGCTACTGGCGAAAAGGTTTCTTCATAGTCGATACCCTCTCTTTGAGTGTAACCTTTTGCCACTAGCCTAGCTTTGTAGGTCACTACCTCTCCATTTGCTCCAAGCTTTCGCTTATAGATCCACTTACAACCAATGGGTACTATACCCTCTGGTGGATCTACCAAGGTCCATACCTTGTTGGAGTACATGGAGTCCATTTCAGATTCCATGGCACTTTGCCACTTCCCAGAATCAATATCACATATTGCTTCGTTGTAGCTTCTTGGATCTTCATCCACTTGAAGCTCCTCCTTATTACTTTCTAGTAATAGACCGTACCTCTCAGGTGGCCCTCGGATCCTTTCGGATCTTCTCGGAGGTTGTGTGTTAGATATTTCAGTGTTTTCTTGTGTTTGTGTTTCCAAAGTTTGTGAGATAATTTGTGGTTCTTGAACTTCTTCAAGTTCTATGATCTCGCCCTTTCTATCTAATAGAAACTCCTTCTCTAAGAAGATGGCATTCCTTGAAACAAACACCTTTTGTTCCGATGGATCATAGAAGTAGTACCCCGCAGTTTCTTTAGGGTACCCCACAAATTTACATAAGCTAGACTTAGACTCTAACTTATCTCCCACTAGCCTTTTCACATAGGCTGAACAACCCCATACTCGAAGATATTTGTATGAGGCCGGTTTACCACGCCATAACTCATAAGGCGTTTTGGGCACTGATTTGGAAGGCAATCTATTTAATAGATATGCCGCAGTTTCTAAGGCATAACCCCAGAAAGATGGAGGAACTTCAGTGAAACTCATCATGGAACGGACCATATCCAATAAAGTCCTATTCCTTCGCTCAGACACCCCATTCAATTGTGGTGTTCCAGGCGGAGTCCACTGAGAGAGAATCCCATTCTCTTTAAGATAACTAAGGAATTCGTCACTTAAGTATTCTCCTCCCCGATCAGATCGAAGAGTCTTAATACTATGACTTAGTTGTTTTTCTACTTCATTCCTAAACTCTTTGAACTTTTCAAAAGCTTCAGATTTGTGCTTCATAAGGTACACATATCCGTACCGTGAATAATCATCGGTAAAAGTAATGAAGTAAGTACACCTTCCTTTAGTACTTATACTAAAAGGACCACAAACATCCGAATGGATCAAATCCAAAAGATGGGTGGCACGTTCCACTTGTCCTACAAATGGTGACTTGGTCATTTTTCCTTTAAGACAAGATTCACAAGCAGGCATGGTTTCCTCTTCCTTAAGGTCGAGTACACCTTCCTTTGCCAATTTGTGCATTCTTTCTTTGGAAATATGTCCTAGTCTAGCATGCCACATTAGTGTACTGTTTAAGTTATCTTGTTTTCTTTTGTTACTATGTTGAATGTGAAAGACGGAATTAATTGGTTGAACAGTGTATAAACAATTCGTCAAAGTACTAGTAAAAAGTAAAGAACAATTTTTAATAATGGAACACTTTCCATCTTTTATTAAAAACTCAAAACCCTCTCCATCTAAAACAGGGATGGAGATAATGTTCTTTATTATACTAGAAACATAAAGACAATTATTTAAAACTATTCTAATGTCGTCGCCTAATGCCAGGTTGACCGTTCCTATCGCTGTGGCAGCAACTTTTGCTCCATTGCCAAGTCTCAGAACGATCTCATCCTTTCCTAGCATCCTACTTCTTGTCATTGCCTGCAAATTATTGCAAAGATGTGATGCACAACCGGTATCTAATACCCAAGAAGTATCGTTAACAGATAAGTTAACTTCAACATAAAACATACCCTTGGTCTCACCTAGGGTCGCAAGGTACTCCTTGCAGTTCCTCTTCCAATGCCCTGGTTTACCGCAGTAGAAACAGTCACCCTTATTCTTATCAGCTTTAACCTTCTTGACCCCACCTTTAGCTTTTAGCTTCTTGTTCTTTTGGGAACTTTTCCCTTTCCCTTTCTTTGGCTTTTTAGCCTTAGAATGGGCAGAACTCACAAGTAGGACTGGCTTGTCCTTCTTGATGGTGGCTTCTGCAGTCCTTAACATGCTTAACAAGTCAGGCAAGGTCGCCTCCAGACTGTTCATGTTAAAGTTGACCACAAATTGATCGAATGTGCTAGGCAAGGATTGAAGTACTAAGTCCACTGAGAGTTCATTGTCTAGAAAAATGTCAAGACTTGCGAGCTTCTCAATGAGCCCAATCATCTTAAGCACATGTTCTTGGACATTTGACCCCTCAGTCATACGAGCTCTAAAAAGTTCTTTAGACACTAAGTACCTTTCCCTCCTAGACTTTTCACCATACAACTCTTGCAAGTGTTTGAAAATATCAGCAGCACTTGCCATATTTTCGTGTTGCTTTTGCAACTCATTCGACATTGATGCAAGCATCGTGCACCTTGCTTGGAGGTCATCGTTTAACCATTTCTTATGGGTTTCGATTTCCTCCTCCTCAGCATCCTCGGGTAGAGTCGAGAGGGGTGCATCAGTCAAGACATAGACTCTATTCTCAGAGTTGAGCACTATCTTAAGGTTTCTAAGCCAATCAGAATAGTTGGGTCCAGTGAGTTTGTTTGTGTCGAGAATTGTGGAAAGCGGGTTCTTAGCCATCTTAGATATCTAGTTATCTACAAATTAAAGCGAAACGGAGATTAAGAAGTTGTTTAATACATTATGTGTAGATATGATTTTAAGGTCTTTTAATCATAAATTACCTCCCACTATTTAATTCAAATTCAATAACCCTCATTAAAGAATTCGAGAAAAACAATTTTTTCTTAGTGAGTTTGAAGTCCGATTTAATTATTACATACCCCAATTTTATGGACACATACATAATAATTAAAAAGGTAGACAACACTTATCAATTACATCCCCATGTAACCCTCAATTATTTTACCTCATGTTTCGCATGGACCTCAATTTTATGCGCCCCCATGTTACTCCTATGTTAAGTTAGACCCATCAAACCTACATGTAAATAACCTACCCAAAAAGTTCCACTTGCAATGGTCAACTTAGAGGATAAATTACCCATGTGCATCTCTATGCTTAGTAATAATCACGGCTTTCTCATTATAGAAAGTCCCACTTGCAATGGTCGACTAATCTACATAAGTAGCACCGACATGCTATTACTTTTGATGGTAGGCATGGAATATTAAACCACGTTTAATTTTATCCCATATTAACTTAAAATAAAAATCATTAAGATTTTATAAACTTATCTAATAAGTAAGGGATTTTAGTATATTATGAAAAGGTCTCATCGCTTCGATTATCTTATCTAAGTCTCTATCCTAAACATGCCCAACAACACATGAAAGAAAATATAAAAGATAAGCATAACCTAAAAAACATGTATCTAATACATAGAATCATGCATCTCATACATTAAATCATGCATCTCATACATAAAATATAACATGGATATTTTGGGCCATATCTAAATCGATCCTATCTAGAGCCATCAAGGATCGAACGCCGGCAAGGCTAATAATAAATAACGAAAAGTAAACATGCTTGTACAATTCTAATGGCCTCAAAATTCCATCATGCATATCAACTCATGAAAGCATATGTAAATTCTTAATTTACCAAATATTCCTCATAAATTATATCAATTTGGGGTTTCTCAATAAAACTTGATTTTTCCAAAATAAACAATTTAAAACACCTTTTTAAATAGAATTTCTAGGAAAAATCAAATACTCAAAAACGGATCAGCGACCCGTTGCCCGACTATCGGGTCGGGTCGGTCCAAGCTATTTAGGCAGCCCCGTTTTGGCGCGCATGGGTTGTTCGTGTAATTAATTAATGTAATTGCATCTTCCCACTACTTCATACAAAAAGCCCCTTAAACTCATACACAACTATTGTAAAATAAAAGGCCGAAAGGTGCTTTGCAATTATTCATTAAATCCAATCTAAATTGCTTCCACACCAATTCCAAAAACAGAATCATGCACAACTTATGTACAGATGGCTGATGGACAAATTTTGTTTTGAATACAATTTTTAATTGCTTCTCACACCAATTCCAAAAACAGAATCATGCACCCACACAATTCAGCCACATGCATGCATACGTGCATTAGATAAACAGAATCATGCGAATTTTGCAGAAAAAGGAAAAGACTTGCAATTCTGAATTGCATGGTTTATGTTCACAGAATAATTTCTCAAAACATATAACATATATGTAATTACTAATTATTATGGTTTCGGACTCTAAGTCCAAATCAACCACCAAATTCGCCACCTCCACACGTGCACAATTTATTGTTTATGAAATCCCCAAATCAACAAAATATATGAATTTAATCAATTTTAAACGTGCATCACATGTAACGATTAAAATTGAACGGATCATGCATAACGATGCGCGAGCCTTAGGCTCTGATACCACTGTTGGAAAATATACATATAGCCCGACTAAGCACAGCGGAAAATTAAAATTTTAGTTTCTAGGATTTAAACATGCGAGTTTATTAATCCCACGGGCTTATCACGTATCATAGGCTTGCGCATCTCTACACTTGTTATTTAAAACTTAAATAAAGAAGATCTTACCTTATTCGATTTTTCGTAAAAATCGAAGAGTTTCTTCTTCCTTAACGTAAGCTACCTAGCTTGCTTCTCGTTCCTTGAATCAACTCTTTCGTTTTTCCCTTTGATGAAGATTTCGAATTCCTCCACCAAAAACGTCTTTGATCGGATTCTTGATTCACTTCAGAGACCCAAGTGTTTCTCCTCTAAAGTTGATCCACACCCCGGATACCCACTCGTTTATAATCTTTAGCTAGGTTGATCTATAAACGTTTATTCTAACTCTAAGGAATAGTGTATGGGATTAAGGTGAAAGCAAAAATTACTTCTCTAAGTATTTTGGAAGAATTCTTGAATTCAAGATCTTGATGAATTATCAAGAACTCAAGAACACTATATGAAGGAGAGAGAGAAACGATTTTTCTATGCAAGAGGAACAAAAATTTTGGCTTCAAAAGTCATCATCATATTTTCGTTCCATACTAGCCCTATTTATAGAACTAGGTTCTTGCAATTCTTTCCCATGTAGAACTCTTATACATTAATCCTTTTCCATGTAGGAATAGAAGACTAATTAATTTCTAAATAGAACTCTTCTATTTTAATTAGTTTCCTTTCTCTCCAAGAAATCTTATTTCCTTCTAGAAGAAAATTAATTAAACTCTTTAATTATTTTCCTCCACCAAATTTTCGACCAAGACTTAATAAAATAGTCTTTTAATAATTAATCCACCATACTAGATTAATAAAAGTCACTTCTAATTAAATTAAATGCTTTCTAGACTTAAGCTTAATTAAATTGATCTTATCAACTTAATTAATTTATTTATCCAACACTTGAATAAATAAAAGTCTTAATTAATTAATCTAATTAATTAATATATTAACTCAACTACTTTGAATTAAATTTCCTTAATTAAGAAATGGATTTGTCCGAGTATTGTGTGTGACCCTTTAGGTTCACCAACATACTAGTAATGGGTTCATAACCTTTATGATTTAATTTGGACAATTAAATTGTCTCGATTAATTAAACACTTTTAATTAACCATCTTATTATTTAATCTCCATTAAATATAAGATACCCATAAATCAAAGAAAAGTTTCTAGCTACTTATCTTGAAGACCTAGATGTAGGCGATTCAAAGTGAACCTTTCCAATCGCGCATTCCATGCAAGTGAGATTCTTCCATCAACTAATTTCCCAATTGAATTAAGGATCGAGGAATCTTATTGGTCGAGATCCTTATAAATTCAATCTTAATAATTCAAGTGTGTTTGACTAGTGATTAATTAATTCAAGAAACTCATTTCTTAATTAATTACTTACTTGCCTTGGCCAAGGACTGACTCAGTCAAATCACTTAGAATTGTATAGGAAATTCACTTGTTCATCTAGACAAGTGATGGATCCTTTGTTGTCAACACCAACCTCCATATACGAGTCACTACACCCAATCACCAGTCATATGTGTCCTTGTAAAAGAACTGGCACAGGAGTCAAAGTGCAGTAAGTCAATATACAAGATTACTGTGATGACTCAAGTCAAAGAATTAATCTTGCACTATCGTGATTAAGAAACTCCTAATTCGACATATATAGAAATAATTCCAATTTAGGAAGTTTCAGTCAGGGTAATCAGTGAACTTGTTCTCAACAAGCACCCACGTATGTGCATTTGTGTCAACTACACTAATGTCTATAAAACGAGACATTCTCTAATTAAGAGTGTGCATCATAGGCGCAAGTCTATCCGAATTATCAATGTCCCATCTTGATAATTCTATGACTTGGACAGTATTTAGAAATCACAGCCTTAGAAACTTGTTTTATGATATCCATCCAATGAGATATCAAGCCCCATAGCTATGTGTGAATTCTAGGGACTTCATCATATAGTTATAACAATATAAACATAAGATGAATAAATGCCTTTTATTAATATATAATGTAAAACGAAATTGTTTATTACAAGAATAGATAAAGAAAGCCTATCTAGGATTGGCTCGCAGGGCACTATTCTAACAGTATTTACGATTGAAAGGTTGTGGAATGATCCAATCATTCGATTTCGTTTGGGCTACGAAGTGGGCCACGTGACTGGCTAGGTGTTACCCACTTCCTTTGGATTCCTCTCATTTCCAAACGAAACGAAGCCAAAGAATCGCGTTAAATTATTGATAAAGAAAATAAAAGGGATTTTTCTATTTTATTCTAGGAGATTTAATTTATGGGATAAATTAAATATGATTAATTAATTGCTCATTAGATGAAATAATTAATTATAAAGATAAGAATAATTATTAATTAGTTTCTCAGGAAAATAAATTAATGAATTAATTTATTTAATTAATTTGATTATTTAATTAATTGATTTATTTATTGGATATAATAAATTATTAATTAACTTAATAGTTAATTAAAACAAAAGACGAGCCAGGCCATGTAAAGGGCGTCCATTTGGACGCCTCCTAGAGCCGAGTTGGACGTCCTCTTGGATGCCCAACATGGGCTCTAATCTTTTGTCTTGGTTAATAAGTCAAGTGATATTAAATCATCACTAAGGAATTAGATGAATTCACAACTCTCCTAGAAAGAAAAAGAAAAACTCCTCCCTCTCTCTCACATAGCTAGCCGTCGGTCAAGGTGAAGAAATTAGGGATTTTTTTGTCAAATCACTCCGCGTGATTATTTAGAGGCAACGTACTTTCGTTGTTCGGATCAAGAATTCAAGAAAGCATCAAGAATTCGTGAAGAGTGGATAACACGAGTTTTGGAGAATTGGAGCCTTAAAATGTTCCAATTTTTTAAGACGGATTTATTTCTCCAACCACTTCGCTTCAATGGGTAAGTCTTTATTCGTTTTAGCATTTATGTGATTCAATATGCAATTCGAGAAAATCACTTTGGGATTTTTAAAAACCTTCCGCTGCGCAATTTTTTGCGTAACCCAACAGTGGTATCATAGCCAATTACATGTTTTTGAAGCATGTGTTTATGCATTATTAAATCTGCGTTTTTCATGATTTTTTGCCTAGAAATTGATTTTTTATGTTCATAATAAATCTGGATTTTTTGTTTTTGTGATGAGAAAAAATCTATAAACGGGGCCCGAAGGCCCCGAGTAAACAGCTCACAACGTTGTGCGCCTCACGACGCCCGGCGCCGTGTGGCCACGCCTGATTGGGCCGTGTGTCAACTGAAATGGGTCATGGACCCAGGTCTGAAAATTGGGCTGTGAATTGGGTCAAACTTAGTATTCGGATTTTGGGTAAATTTAATTTTCCGGATGGATCAAAAGGATGATGACCCGGAATAATTCAAATTAAGCCCAATTGTAGAATTACTTAATTTTGAATTATTAATTAGTTTGAGCTTAATTTAATTAATTCCAAATGGGCCAAGGGGTTTGTGATTTGGATTTAAATTAAATTAGCCCAATAGAAATTAATAACACGTATATGTTTTTCTAATTAATTAATTTTGGGCTCAATTGAATTAAATCCGAGTGGGCAAAAAGGATGGTGACACGGGTTTGATGAAATGGAGCCCAATAAAATTAATTCGAATAAAAAAATATTTATTTAAAATAATTAATTATTTTCTTGGAGATTAATAATTAATTTATGGATTAAATATTATTATTTTTTCCTCAACTTGGAAATTACTTAGATATTTGAATAAGAAATGTAAATTATTTCTCTTGGATGATTAATAATTAATTCTTTAATCAAATAAAAAAAATTCCGATTAATGATGGCTTTAAATCATGATAAAATAAGATTCTACGCTTTATGTATTGATTTTAGTTGGACAAATATTATTTTAATTAAAGGTAGATATACTAATATATAATTTTATATATCTAAGCCATCTAGACTAGATTGATTTTAACTGAAATAAAGAATATATATAAATTAGGAATTTTATAAAGGACTTTTTAGTTGGACTAAAATTTTAATTAATCAACATACGTGTTTTAATATTGCGAGCATGTTTTATGTGATGGAGCACCAATCATGGACTTAGATTTTATTTGATTTACCTTTCTTTTTGTGGGTTATAAAGCCGAAATTGAGGCTATTTATTGCTTTTTTAGAAATAATGTATAGAGTGTTTTTAAAGCATTGTAATAGAATAGTTCAAGATTGGTGGAGGCGAGAACGTCGAGAAGCCCATGAATATTAGATAATTTTTTGTTTTTACCTTTTTCTGATAACACATTGGCTCGGACCCTCTAGTAAAAGTCCATAATCGAGTGTGATGGTTTTATTTATTTAATTCCATTGATATATATTGATAGGCATGTTTATTAGTAGTATAAATTATGCATGTTCGATATATGATAATTGCGCTATATAAATTGATTAATGTGCAAAGTGAGACCAAACTCAAAACAATCTAAATTCTCCCAAATAAATAATATCGAGTTAGTAAAGGATGTGAGACATTCTCGCCCTCCACTAAGCTTATTAAAATTAAAATTAATACAAATTTGTAATGCTTCCCAGTTATGGGGGTTATGCATTTGGAAAATATTTAAAATTTTATTAAGTGCATAAGATGTCCTAGTTGAAGAATATTTCACCCCAGAAATCGGTTAGGTTGCAAGATAAAATTCAAATGTTGGATTAATAAAGTTAGTGGGAATAAACTCCGGTAGTTCACGAGCTTAGAAATCAGTTAGGTTGCGACTTGGTGAACTATGGGGAAAGATATTGAAACATTTATGGGATAAATTGATGTAAGACATCACTTCAAATAATTAATGGGCCAGAAATCGGTTAGGTTACAACCCATCTAATTAATTGAAGACCTCAATACCCGTTGAGGAATCCATGCAAATGATGATTCCCGATTTCTACATGGGAGTGTGGAATTCGAAAATGCAGTGAGAGCCAAGATGAATTTTAAAGTCCTTAATATTTCTTGGTTAAGTCAATTACAAGTAATCTAATTAATCTGGTTTATTTCTGCAGTTATTTTCTCGTTTATCTATCTCAAATATGACAAACCCACTTTCAATTATGCTCGAAAAGAATACCCTAACTGGACCCAATTATGTGGGCTGGCTCAGAAATTTGAGGGTTGTCCTCAATATGGAATCTCTGGGATATGTCTTGGAGACTGATATCCTGGCGGCTTCAGCTAGGACATGTGCTAGTGAGGAAGAGGTCCAAGCTCATGAAAAATGGGTCAAGGATGACGTCCGGGTAAGAGGATACATGCTGGGATCTATGACCAATGAACTTCAAAGGTTACATGATAAGATGCCCATTGCAAGAGCTATCCTAACGCACCTGGTAGAGCTCTATGGTAAGCATAGTCGAACTGCTCGATATGAGATATTGAAAGAGCTCTTTGGAGCCAAGATGAAAGAAAGTGAGAAGGTTGGTGATCATGTCCCTAAAATGATATCGAGGATTGAGAAATTGGAAGCTCTCACCATGAACGTCATCCTTCAAACTGACTTAATCTTGTAATCTCTTCCTGATTCCTTCTACCAATTTGTGGTTAACTTTAACTGCAATGAGATAGAGTACAATTTAGCAGGGCTAATGAACAAGTTGATTACTGCACAATCTCAAATGAAACCAAAGGGAAAGGAAACTACCTTAGTCATCTCTTCTGGACCTAAAAAGTCTAAGTCTAAGAAGAAGAAGAACAGGAAGCAGGCTGGCGATCTAGGTGCAAAATGGGGTGTTCAAACGGGTAAGGGAAATGCTCAAGGGTTTTATAAGAGCAAAGGGCCTAAACAGATGGATAGATATCTCGACTGCAATAAGCTTGGCCACTGGAAGAGGAACTGTCCTAAATTAGGAAAAGGCGCAAAAGGTATGGAACTCTTCGTTTATGAAACTAATTGTTCTATGACCGTTTTTTCTACTTCATGGATTCTGGACTCAAAGGCTAGTGCTCATGTGTGTTGTTTGGATCAAGATCTGAAGAGAAGTAGAAAGCTGGGCCGAGAAGAAGTGTTGATCAAAGTAGGCAGTTCGCGGCTACTTGGATTGGATCTACTTCTTTGATTTTAAATTCAGGACATTTATTGTTTTTAAATGATGTTTTGGTTTTGCCCATGGGGCTTAAGAACATTGTTTCCATTCCTATATTAGTTAAGACTGGTTATACATTCCGTTTTTCTCATTTGAATTGCGACATTTATTATGGTAATAAAATAATTGGCAATGCATCTTTAGTTAATGGTTTGTATTATTTGAATGTCCATAATTCTTCTATTGTGAATGTTATAACACATAAACGTGGTAGGCAAGAAGCTAACTTAAGACTTAAGTGTCATCTTAGACTAGGCCATGCTGGAGAGCACAAGATCCATAAAATGGAAAAAGATGGACTTTTAAGCTCACTAAGGTCGGATTCCTATCCAACATGTGAATCATGTCTCTTAGGCAAGATGGCTAGATCTCCCTTCACCGGGACTTTTGAAAGAGCTACTCAAGTCTTGGGATTAGTGCATACCGACGTTTGAGGACCATTTGGAGAAATGACTCGTGGAGGTTTCTACTACTTCATCACTTTCACAGACGATCATTCAAGATATGGTCTAGTGTATCTAATGAAGCAAAAGTCTGAATCCTTTGAAATGTTTAAAGAATCAAAGCTTTAGTAGAAAATCAAACTGGCCAAAATATAAAGACTCTACGTTCAGATCATGGAGAAGAATATATGAGCGCCGAGTTTGATGAGTTCCTTAGGAAACAAGGAATAATGTTACAACTAACACCACCAGCAACTCCTCAACTAAATGGAGTAACCGAGTGTAGGAATCGAACATTGTTGGACATGATTCGTTCCATGCTTAGTTACACTGATTTATCCATTTTGTTGTGGGGACATGCGCTCCTTAATGCTGCTTATATATTAAACAGATGTTCCTCCAAATTCGTTTCTAAAACTCCACATGAGATGTGGAATAATAAGAAACCAAGTCTTAACCACATCAAAATTTGGGGATGTCTTGCTTATATCAAAAAGACTAAATTGGAGAGATTGGAGACAAGATACCTAATGGGACGTTTCATTAGTTATCCTGAAGATTCTATGGGATTCTTCTTTTACCTACATGATGATCAAAGGATCATTGTGGCTCTACAAGCCCACTTCCTTGAGGATGGGTTCAACTTGGAAGCGGGCAAATGTAGAAAGATTGTTCCAGAAGAACAAAGTAAAACACCCTTTGAGACATTTGTCCAAGAACCAAGACCTGACCCAATAGTAGCACAACCACCACGTAGGTCTGGTAGAATACCACACGAACCTGAGAAGTATAGGTATCTACTGCAGAGGGAGCTAGAGCTTCACACTGTAGTACAAGAAGGTTATGAAGATGATCCTTGTACCTATGATCAAGCGATGGTGGATGTCGACGCTTCAAGATGGCGAGAAGCGATGGAAACAGAGATGGACTCTATGCAATCGAACCAAGTTTGGACTTTGGCAATCGTCTTGAAGGTATAAAATCTATAGGATGTAAGTGGATCTACAAAAGAGATATAGGTAGCGATGGCAAAGTTGACACCTTTAAAGCCAGGCTCGTAGCAAAAGGGTATAGTCAAAGAGAAGGAACTGACTATCAAGAAACCTTTTCGCCCGTGTCCATGATTAAGTCCATCCGAATATTGTTATCTATAGCTGTATACTTAGATTATGAGATATGGCAGATGGATGTCAAAAATACTTTTCTGAATGGGTTCCTAGAAGAGAACATCTATATGGAACAACCAAAAGGTTTTGTATCAGAGACCAATATCCACAAAGTATATAAACTTGAGAGGTCCATATACGGTCTCAAACAAGCATCTAGGAGCTGGAATCTTCTTTTTGATGAAGTAGTAAAGGGATATGGCTTCATCAAGAACGAAGATGAATCCTGTGTCTACAAGAAGACTAGTGGGAGCAAGACCTTGTTCTTAGTATTATATGTAGATGACATTCTACTTATAGGAAATGACGTGGGAATTCTCACCACTGTCAAGAAATGGCTTTCGAGTACGTTTTCCATGAAAGACTTCGGAGAAGCGACGTACATTCTAGGAATTCGTACCTACAAAGGTAGAACGAATAGAATGATCGATCTTTCCCAAGCCTTTACTTAGAAAAGGTCCTAGAGAGATTTAGGATGGATAACTCTAAGAAAAGATTCTTTCCCATGAGACATGGAGTACACTTATCTAAGTCTATGTGTCCTCAAAATGAGGAAGATAGAAAGGAGATGAGTAATGTACCCTATACTTCAGCATTAGGTAGCCTGATGTATGCAATGTTATGTACAAGACCTGACATTGCTTATGTTGTAAGTGTGGTGCGTTGATTTCAGGCAAACTCGGGAAAGGAACACTAGATAGCTGTGAAGAATATCCTAAAGTATCATAAAAGAACTATGGATATGATTCTCATCTATGGAGGTGGAGATCTGAAGATGGAAGGTTACATTGGTTCAGACTTTCAGTCTGATGTAGATGACCAAAAATCCACTTCAGGGTTTATTTTCACGCTTAATGGTGAGGCGATGTCTTGGAAAAGTTTCAAGCAAAGCACGACCGTTGATTCCACCACTGAAGCAGAATATGTGGTAGCCTTGGAGGCAGCCAAAGAAGCTGTTTGGATGAGAAAGTTTCTAGGAGACTTTCAAGTGGTTTCTAGTGCAGAGCTCTCGTTGCCACTTTATAGTGATAACAATGGAGCGATAGTGCAAGCCAAGGAACCAAGGTCTCATAACAAATCTAAACACATTGAGAGAATATTTCACATCATCAGGGAGACCGTTGGCAGAGGAGAGATAGCAGAGCAGAAAATAGTCTCAGTTGACAATATAGTTGACCCGTTCACCAAACCACTACCTCAGGCTGTTCTGGACTGACACCTGGAAAGGATGGGTATAAGATACTACAAAGAGTGGCATTGAGTGCAAGTGAGAGAGTGTTAGGATTATGCCCTCAGATGCCATAGATAGGGCATTTTCTTGTAATGAACTTATTTTTATTAATAATAAAAGGCATTGTATAGTTTTCACTTAAATCTTATCTGCATCTATAAGTAGTGTAAAACGTTTTTGTCCATGTTTTCAGTGCAATCTCTCTACTTCCTATGGGATAGGAACATTGACACTAGAGAGGTTGATCTTGATTACTTAAACTCGTTCGCAAGTAATATGAAGTCTTTAATAGACAAATAAAGACTTGGAACACTTGTACAATCTGAGCTTTGACATGGGAGTGCCAGTCGAACACCATGTGATGGTGGGAGCTTAAGACTGTAGGCACATCAGTAGAACTGATATGCTCGAACACAACTCGCATCGGTTCTGTCACGTGGGTTTTCACTTTGTGACTGTCAATGACAGAACTGATTATGGGAGTGTTTGCAAACTCTATTGCTTCTAGAGAAGTGATTTTAAGTGAAAAATAAGCAGAATCACTTGAGAAGCAGAAGTGGGTAGTGTTTGCAAACAGAAGCTGAAAGTGAAAAAAAGTTGCAGGAGTGTTTGCAAATAAAAGTGATTATCAATTAACTTTTTTGCAGAAAGTACAATATTTTCCCTAAAATAATACAAAAATTTAAAAAAATTTCACATTTATGTTCCTAATCTCCTTTTTAACAAAATACTCCTAAAAGCAACTGTTTATGAAATAATATTGATTACTTGGGACAAGTAGATTACGAAACGATAATAACAAAACAATTAAACGAGGAAAAATAGAAGAGAAATGCAAGATTTATGTAAAGACTCAAGAAAGAACTAAAACATGAGATTAAGAGAGATATTGCTCTGTATTGGTGTATATATAGCCTAGGTTGGGAGTTTTCAGATTTTTTAGGGCTCTTGGCTGATATATTTCTTGATTTTAGCAATATCCCAACTAATAAGATATAATTAACAATAGAGAAAAGGGATTGATTTTAAGTTTCTTTCAGGTTTTTGCTCCCCTGAAATTTAATCGCAAGTTTTTCTAAAAAAAAAATTGATGGGGTTAATTTGGGAATATAGAAATATTGTCAAGGATAGAGTTGTCACTAAAAAATTATTTTAATTGGAGGAATTTTAAAAGCACCAGAAAACACCCCCTACCCAGCTTGGAGCTTTTGGCTTCTGGAAGCTTAATTTTAGAGAATCAGAAGCAAAAGCTGAATTTGCAAACACTACAAAATTGTTTATTTTTAGCTAAAAGCTCAAAAACACTTTTATTTAGAGTTTGCAAGCACTCCCTATGCGTAATAGGTATAAGTGAACCTTTGACCTGAAGTATCAGGTTGAAGATACACTTGTAACGTCAAGTCTGTCACTAGAGTAGTTAGATCCCATTCATCCGTTGGTGGGGTCGACCTCAAAATGCAGCTTGAAGGGCAAGTGGTAGTCTGAGCTGATAACTAATATGAGATTTGTTCTCTCATAAGTGAATGAGAAAGTATCCTATGTGATTATAGATAATAGAGATCAAAGTCTTTGGCCAAAGCAAAAGAGCCGATTGTGCGAGGCACTAAATCAAACTCAATGATCTCGTATTATTATAATTAATACATATGGTCAAGTCCAGTGAGTTTGACATAACCATGACTCTCACTTAACTGGGACACGTGAACAAAGGGTTTATACTTATACAGTATTTCTGATTGGAAGGATGTGTAATGATCCAATCATTCGATTTCGTTTGGACTACGAAGTGAGCCATGTGACTGGCTAGGTGTTACCTACTTCCTTTGGATTTCTCTCATTGCCAAATGAAATGAACCTAAAGAGTCGCGCTAAAGGATTGATAAAGAAAATAAAAATGATTTTTCTATTTTATTTTAGGAGATTTAATTTATGGGATAAATTAAATATGATTACTTAATTACTCATTAGATGAGATAATTAATTATAAAGATAAAATTAATTATTAATTAATTTCTCAAGGAAATAAATTAATGAATTAATTTATCTAATTAATTTGGTTATTTAATTAATTGATTTATTTATTGGATATAATAAATTATTAATTAACTAGATAATTAATTAAAACAAAAGACGAGTCGGGCCATGTAAGAGGCGTCCAAGGCCGAGTTGGGCGTCCTCTTGGATGCCCAACATGGGCTCTAATCTTTTGTCTTGGTCAATAAGTCAAGTCATATTAAATCATCACTAAGGAATTAGATGAATTCACAACTCTCCTAGAAAGAAAAAGAAAAACTCCTCTCTCTCACACACACACATAGCTAGCCGTCGGTCAAGGTCAAGAAATTAGGGAATTTTTTATCGAATCAATCCGCGTGATTATTTAGAGGCAACTTACTTTCGTTGTTCGGATCAAGAATTCAATAAAGCATCAAGAATTCGTGAAGAGTGGATAGCACGAGTTTTGGAGAATTGGAGCCTTCAAATGTTCGAATTTTTGAAGACAGATTTAGTTCTCCAACCACTTCGCTTCAACGGGTAAGTCTTAATTTGTTTTAGCGTTTATGTGATTCAATATTGATAAGAGGCATTTTTACGTGTTTTTAAGCCCCTTTGCGTTTATGTCTTAGGTTCATTTATCGCTTGATTCTTGCAACATGTGCGTTTAATTCGTGCATCAAGTGATTTCAGGTCTTAAATGGATACAATCAAAGAACGGGATGAAAAACGACGTATAAAACAAGTTTAGGCCAAATTGCTACGCACCCCTATGCCCAAGAGCCTAAAAACCCACGCCCAGGCGCCGGACAAGATGCAAATAACGTCAACATTCTGCTTACCACGCCTAGGCGCCATCTTGTCCACGCCCGGGCGCCGTATCTACACCACTTTCCACGTTCGAGCGCTATTTCCGTATGTTTAGAGGCCGAATTGAATGAAGTTGCCTTCTACAATGTTGTATAAATATGTGTTAGCTTCAAATGAGGACTTGAATCATCCAAATCGGAGTTTCGTGGAGAAAGTTATGAATGAAATACGATTGCTGCACAGGACACATTGCATTTAATTTCAGCATTCTGATAACGGCGCCCAAGCGCCGTAATGCCACGCCTAGGCGTGTCCACACCCGAATTTTGATTCTTTTCAGCCAAAAGATCATCATTTGATGGGGGAATGGAACATTTAAATCCAAGAGGTCATCACATGTATGGGAGGGATGTCATAAGTATGTTTCTTAGTAGATCTACTTTATGGAATTTTATACTACTCACTTTAAGAGTAGTGGAGGACACACTAGGGGAGACACACACTAGGAGCTCAGATTTTGGGGTCTTCTTAAGGCATTTTTCTACACACTTGACCGATCACATCTTGGAGGAGGGGAGAGAGAGAGGCATTTTGGCCATCACTTTTCACTCATCATCATTCATCACCATTCTTCATCAATTGTGGAGGGGAACAAAGAGAAAGGAGTTAAGGATTGAAGTTGAAAAGCAAGGATCCATCATCAATCAATTGGGGAGTTTTATTATTTGCATTTACATGTTTATTTCCATGAGTATGTATATGTTTGTATTAGATTTTCTTAAGGCCTTGATGAGAGGCTAATATTGTAGAACTAAGGCCATGTGAAAGCCAATTTATGAATCAATATATGTGAAGTGAATTTTCGTATTAATTCTCATATTGCTTTGTGTGTTGATTTTGAGCGTTTATTACAATCATGTGCTTGATCACCATATGCTTGCTATCTTGCCTAGTCTAGTCATTCGAGAGAAGATAGGTTAGGGTTCAAATGAATCAACACATCATCCGAAACTAATGTGGAATTGCTCCTAGAAATAGGTAAAGATTTCCGGGTGCGGTTAGCCGGATTTATCCGGGGAAACTCTAGAACGTTAATGCGTGGTTATTGATTAGATTCTCGGATAGACATATTAGAGAACCATCAATTAATCATAGGATTATTATGTGCCGAGACATCGGGTAATAATTATCTAAGGAATTTCCACCAAAGCAATAGGAGTCTAATAATTCGAAGAGTAGCTCATCTATATTGACGAGTAGATTCGGTTGTAGCATGTGCCTTAGTCATTTTATCATACGTGAGATTTAATCTATAGTTCGTTTCTTTTTGGTTCGTCACTTGCTTACTCATTTTATTGCAATCTACTTTTGTCCATTTTCATTAATCGCAAATTAAAATTCAAGTTTCCGTGGTTCGACAACCCGGACTTTTTGTCCACTTATTACTACATACGTCTAGTGCACTTGCTATCATAGCACGTTAGCTTTTAGCGTGTCAAATATGCAAATTGAGAAAATCACTTTGGGATTTTTAAAAACCTTCCGCTGCGCAATTTTTTGCGTAACCCAACACATACGTCATTTTCAGAAAATAATACGTCATTTGACTTGCAACCATACATCAATATTATGTATTAATACGTCATATTAAGTGTACCTCTACGTCGATAGATATACAATAATGCATCAATTGACTTGCATTCATACGTCAATTTGAATGTACTAATACGTATGGTTGCAAGTCAATTGACTAGCATTCATACGTCAATTGAAATGTACTAATACGTCATATTAAATGTATTATTACGTCAATTGATAGACAACCATAAGTCGATTTTCAGAAAATAATACGTCAATTGACTTGCAACCATACTTCAATATTATGTATTAATACGTCATATTAAGTGTACCTATAAGGCGATTGATAGACATTAATACGTCAATTGAAATATTCTAATACGCCATATATAATGTATTATTACATCACATACGTCGTTTTTAGAAAATAATATGTCAATTGACTTGCAACCATACGTCAATATTATGTATTAATACGTCATATTAAGTGTACCTATACATCGATAAATATACAATAATACGTCAATTTGAATATACTAATACATATGGTTGCAAGTCAATTGACTAGCATTCATATGTTAATTGAAATATACTAATACGTCATATTAAATGCATTATTACATCACTTGATAGACAACCATACATCGATTTCCAAAAAATAATACGTCAATTGACTTGTATTCATACATCAATATTATGTATTAATATGTCATATTAAGTGCACCTAGTAGTAGTGTCTACACACATTACATTTGTGAAATATGTATAATCATGTCTATAAATATCACAAAACTATAAATATTTACACAGAGTAAAGTGAAAACTAGTAGTAGTGTGGATACACATAGTCTTTGGTACACACGCTAATAAGTCAAGTGATTACTAGTAGTGGTGTCTACACACCTTGCGTTTGTGAAAGAAATGTAACATTGTCGATTCAACCCCTACGATCACAACATAGAATATTACAAATTGATATATTCGTTCATATATAAAATAGTTGTTCAAATATATTCATGTGTGTCAATGGATTTAGGGTTTAGGGGTTAGGGTTTAGGGTTTGGGGTTTAGGGTTTAGGGTTGGGGTTTAGAGTTTAGGTCACAATTGACCTAAAAGGATGTATTACATATGAAATGATGTATTGTTACAACTAAAAGGATGTATTATTAACTATAAAGGCCGTATGTCAACATTTAAGATGACGTATTATTTTAATAAAAACGACGTACATGTGTAGTCTAACGACGTATGGGTATAGTCTAATGACTATTATTACGTATCAATTGACGTATGGTTGCATATAAAATTGATGTATGACTACATATCAATCGAAGTATGGTTACATATAAATGTCATATTATTACATATGAGTTGACGTTTTTGGTTACATATAAATTGACATGTTACTACATATCAATTGACGTATGACTACATATAAAATGCCGTGTTGTTACATATGAATGGATGTATTATTAGTTATTACACATCAATTGACGTATGCTTACATTTAAATTAGCATATGGTTGCATATGAAATGCCGTATTATTACATATGAATGGACATATTATTACATATCAAATGACGTATGACTACATATATATTGACGTATTCTTACATATCAATTGACGTATGATTACAAATAAATTGACGTATGACCACATATCAATTGACGTATGGTTATATATCAAACTCTGTATTATGAATGGACGTAATATTACATATCAAATGACGTATAGTTACATATGAATTGACGTATAGTTACATATCAATTGACGTATGATTGCACATAAATTGACATATGACTACGTATCAATTCTCGTATAGTTACATATAAAGTGACATGTTGCTACATATCAATGATGTATGGTTACATATAAATTGACGTATAGTTACATATAAATTGACAGTTTTGCGCGGCTTCACGATAAAGTCCATAACGTATTGTACAATACTCGGAATCATAAACCATTTTTTTATTTCATAGTAGACACATATTTCTTTCTAGAAATGTATCACACATTATCAGAAACGTTCTAGTATAAAACAGATTTGGCTTCAAACATAGCCTTAAACTTATTGCCAGTTTTGCGCGACTTCACGATAAAGTCCACAACGTATTGTACAATGCTCGAAATCATAAATTATTATTTTTATTTCATATTAGACACACATTTCTTTCCCAAGATATATAATACATTATCAAAAACGTTATAGGATAAAATAGATTTGGCTTCAAACGTAACCTTAAATTTATTGCCAGTTTTGCGTGACTTCAAGATAAAGTCCATAATGTATTGTACAATGCTCGAAATTATAAACCATTTTTTTTATTTCATAGAAATGTATCACATATTATAAAAAAAGTTCTAGTATAAAACAAATTTGGCTTCAAACATAAGCTTATATTTATTAACAATTTTGCACGACTTCACGAGAAAGTCCATAACGTGTTGTACAATGCTCGGAATCATAAACCATTTTTTTCTTTCATAGTAGACATATAGGGCTTTCCAGAAATGTATCACACATTATCAAAATAAGTCTCGTATAAAAAAGATTTGGCTTCAAACTTAAGCTTAAATTTGTCAATAGTTTACTACAATCATACTTCATGTTCTCTTTATCTATACTTCATCTTTAGTGTATACATACGTCAAGTGTAATTTAACCATACTTCATCGTAGATGTAACTATACTTCTTGTTAGCTTTAATCATACTTGATGTTGAGGATAGAAAGTGCTGCCGATGACAGTTTTGGTCGTCGTCGGAGATGTCGCCGGCGACGGTGGTGGTGGTCGTCGGTGTAGCCGACGACGGTGGTGCCCGTCGCCGGAGTCGGAGGTGTCGCTGGCGACGTTGGTGGTCATCACCGGAGGTGACGCCGACGTCGGTGGTGGTTGCCGGAGGTGTCGCCGGTGACGGTGGTGGTTGCTGGAGGTTTCCGGCGGTCACCGATAGTGGTCGCTGTTGCCGGTCGCCGGAGGTTGCCAGCGGTGGTAGCTGGTCGCCGACGATGGGGTGGGTGGGGGATGGGAGAAAATACAAAATAGAAAATAAAATAGAAAAGAAAAATAGAAAATAGAAAAAAGAAATAGAAAAGGAAAATAGAAAATAGAAAAAAGAAATAGAAAAGGAAAATATAAAAGAAAAGGAAATGGTATTATGTAATTTTTCTAAGTTGACGGGATATTGTTATCTTTTTACCTTGATTAGGGAGTTCAAACAAAGAAATTAGATAAAATACGGAGTGCAGAGTGTAAAAACATGGTTAGCGACTGATATTTAAGTTTGAATATTGATTGGGATTTAACTCCAATTTCCTGTTAAATTAAACTTGTTAATATTATTAAAACCTTTCCCCCCGATGAAATTAATCATTTTATTCAATTTTATCTCAATCAAAATTTACAATGTTGAAGTAACATAAATACTCAAGCAAAGTATGAAAAACCATTGGAACAATGAAATAGCAAAAACATGAAGTTCGAGAAAGATCTCGTAGAATCGAATCTCTCAATAGAGAGAGTGTCTAATAATAGAGTCGAAACTCTTATATGATAGAAATCAAAACAAATAGTGACTAAAATAAAGTACATTAAAGACCCGAAATAATCGCACTTTTTCATTCTGTTAGATTCGTAATTGGGAATACAACATATGGGAGTGTTCACATGTTAACTTGTCAGAATGAGCTTACAGAAACGTTTGATCGAAACAAAAGCAACACTGCAAAACGAAGAAGAAGAAGAGCAGCGAGGAAAGAAAATATTCTAACCTAATTTACGTCAAATTGGCACTTGAAACAAGTTCTAACAATTGTTTTACAAAAAAAAAAAACAATCTCCAACAATTCTCAAGAATGTTCCATCTGATCAATGCATCTGTGTTTTTGTAACCAAAATTTTCGTCCTTCGACATTTAAAATTTGAAATATATAATAGGATATTAAGTCCTATAAAAATATATAAATATTTTAGAAACAACAAATTAAAAAATAATAAAAGAATCATTATAACGGATAGTATATTAAAGGGTATTATAACATTTTCTTCAACACAAATATATAATTATTTTTCTAAAAATGCTTATTTTTTATTCTTTGACCAAGAAAATATGCATTATATTCAAACAACTCATAGAGTCATATACCAATTTGACATTCTAAATTCAAATGTACATCGAAACTTAATTTGATTGAACCTAAAAGTAATTCACAAAACAAGAAAATTGCACTCATATTATGATACATCGAGACTTAGTTTGACTGAACCTAAAAGTAGAAAATTACACTCATATTATGATTGTATTTAAATGCGATCAAACCGAATTCGAACTAAAAAACTTTCCAATACTCAAACTATAACCCCACAAAACATTTCCAATTCCCCAAAACCCCTAAAACCCCAAGGGTAATCATGTCATTTACTCCCATGCTGACAAGAAGTCTCTTCATTGAGCGCTAAAAGACCCCAAAGTTCAGGCAAATATGGGAATAGATAGAGATAGTATCAATACAAAACCTAGATAGATAGATTACAGTGATTTGATTTTATAGTTTTGCACCATTAATTACATTCTGTATTTTTCCACCAGAAAAAAGGGAAACTTTTTTTGAACGGAAAGGGAAAAAAATTTAATCTTGTGAAATCCACGGATTTGAAAGGCAAAATTTTTCAAAAATTCAGGAAATGAGGCAAAATCCGGGTGGTGGTTCAAGAGGGGCGTTGCATGCAGGACATTTTGCAAAAGATCCCTCTTTTACTCCACCTCTACATACATCATCAGCATTGGCTGTGTCTGAGCTAGCTTTTTTTTGTTTTACATATATATTTCAATTCAATTACATTTTCCTCACTCTCTTTTTCAGGTGGGCTTCTGCTGCTGCTTTTTGTGGTGTAATCCTTATAAATTTATGCATTTTTTACTCTTGAAAATTTCTAGTTTTTTTATTATGTTTTTTTTTTGTGTGTTTTTTGGTGTTGAACAGGTGAATTTATGAAGCAATGGATTCTTCTGGTTTAGATGATGATGAATTGAAAAAGATTGAAGGGGAGTTGGTTGTTACTGGGAATAAGCTTCTCTTGTTTCCTGAATCAATTGGTGAAATACTCTTACTCCTTGAGGTATAAACCCCCTTTTTCCTTTCAAGGTTTCACACACATACATACATGTGGGTTTCTCTGTGTGTATGTTTGATTTATTTTTAATTTTACACACACACACACACACACACACACACATATAGGGTTCTTTTTGTGTTTTTTTTTACATGTAGAGAATCTTCAATTTTTATCAACATGCAGGGAATTGTTTATGCAGAATGCCTGTTTGATGATGTGTTGAATTTTCAATTTTTATTCACATGAACAAAAACCCTTGTTCTTGTGGATTTTCAATTTTTTGTTCACGTGCAGGGAATTATTTATTCAAATGCCCGTTTGATGTGTTGAATTTCCAATTTTTTATTCACTTGCTCTGAAAACCCTTTTTTTTTTTTTTAAATTTTGATTTTTGTTATGTGGTTATCTCTGTAAAATACTCCTCTTTCTTTCCACATTTACAGCGATCGTTTTGTGCTGAGTGCGTCTCACATGGAGAAAATCTTGATTTTATGAAAATCTTCAATGTTAGGGTTCTATTTATGCAAATTCCTATTTAATGTGTTGAATTTTCAATTCTTCTTTTTTTGGATTTAATTTTCATTTTTTGTTCACTAGCACAAAAGACCTTTTTATTGTGAATGTCTACCGTGTCTCCTGCCACTTTCATGTGAGTGCCTATTTTATGTTTACAACAATCCAATTTTATGTTAATATACATACCTTATTCAAATTTGTGGCAAATATCTTTTATATCTGTCGAATTCAAAATATACATACACAAGCTGGTACTTCTGTGTTTGATGTGTCTTATCCATGAGGGCCCAATTTAGATGCACTGACTCATTTCTCTATGATACATGTTATATGGTTACAAGCATGATTTGATTTCCTTATGCATGCGACGATTCAGTTTCTTAAAAGTATAAAATGTGGCTGTGAGCATCCAGGTCTAACCAAATTTGAATTTGTTTGAGGGGGTCTTGGGTTTATTTCAAAAAATTTATTCAACTACTACTGTGTGATATAAGTGATTCTTGAACGATATTTTTCTGTTTGTGACTGTTCTGGTGTATCACAACTGTCCATGTGATGGGACCCACATGCAGGGTCCACCATACACAGATGATCGTGATTATACTGAACTTGGAATCTCTGAATCCCTGGGCTCCCTAGAATCAGTATTTAGATTGTTCCCTTTTACCCTTATCATGTTTTGTAGCTAGGCAAAATATTATTAGTCTTGTCTTTGTTATTACAGAAATTGGAGAGCCTTCTTGGAGAGCTAATTCAACAGCCTCCCAAGTCTACACAAGATGCGCTTTTGCCTGCAACGCAGGCACTAATTGCTGATAAACTCTTGCGAAATGGCGATTCAAATGTTCAAGTTGCAGTTGCTGTTTGTATTAGTCAGCTCACAAGAACATCTTGTCCAGATCAACCTTACAGTGATGATCGAATGAAGGTATTCATACACCCTGACCAGTCTATTAAATTAGATACCATCCTTACAAACACAGAAATGCATTAAGACTAATGAACTAATCTGTGGTTTTTGGTGACAGGATGTTTTCCAGCTATTCATGATTGTACTTAAGCAATTGTACCGTGCCTCAGACACTATCAATTATGAAAGGGCTTGTCGGGTTCTTCAGGTTATGGATTTTGTGAAGTCAATCGTGATAATGCTGGACCTTGAAGCTGATGCAATGGTTGTTGATCTTTTCCACCTATTTTTCGATATCGTTAGGTAATTGTGCTTAATTTTTGAAATACTTGCTCAAAGGGATTCTTAGGGAGTCCGCGGACTGTAAATCCCTACGCAATCACAACTATCCATGTATGGTGGTCTCACCACACAACGGTTGTGATGCCCCGGGAGTCCAAGTACTGGGAACATGTAAGAATGACAGTTTGCTTGTATAATCAGTTTTCTTTTGGTAATTTCTATTAAGCGAGCTTTTAATATTGAAGGTTCAATTCCTCCTCTAATGTTGTCGAACACATGCAACACATCATGATTGTGGCGATAGAAGAAAGTGATGAGATCTCATTAGCACTTCTGAGGCCCCTTATAGCTAGTGTCAGACTGGATAATAGGGTAATGATTCTATTTTTGATCTTTAATGCAAATATTACATGCACCCCTCTCACTTCTTGAGAAATTACCAATAGCCACTTGAGGTTTTGCAAATTACCATGACAACTCAAAAAACAGGGGTGATATTGTAATCCCCTTGCACTGACAGGGGAAGTTACGGTAATTTCTCGAACCTCCGGGTGTTTTTCTTAATTAGGGTCTCTTGCAAGGGGTGCCTATGTACCAACATTAGTATTCTGGGTCAATTGTTGTTCCTTTATACCAAATGTGTAATATATATTGTCTCTTTGTTTCAGAAATCTTCACCTGCTGAATGGGAGTTGGGGAAAAATATCATTGAGAAAACCGCAATTAAAATTCAGCGTTATATTAAAGATGCTGTGAATGCAATGAACCTGGATGTTGATGATTATGCTGAACTACTTGTTTCTCTATGCAAGGATACACCCAAAGGGGACATCATGGTTCGTTCTTCTATGTGAATTTTTGAATTTATAATGTTGCTTTGTTTCCATTGCTTTATTTTTGTCTTTGAAAGAATTTTATGTGAGCAATGCTGTTTCTATTTGTCAGATCGAGTCTGAATGATCTGATAGAACATGTGAAATCAAATTGCATGATAAATGATCAGATGTTTATGGAAGACTGAAGAAATGGTTGTAATAATAGAAGGGTTCTGCCCTTCTAGAAAACCGGAGATGTTCTGTACTTATTAATGCTAAATAAATCAAAGTGATATACACTTTGACTTGTTTTGTCATTTCTTTTGTGATATCTAAAATCACCCTATAAAGTAATTTCGTATCTACCTAACTTTATATTTGCTTTTGATCATACACAACATATAAAGTAATTTGTAATACATTTCTTTCATTAATCAATTTTCGTATTGAACCCCAAGGAAAATAAGCTATCCTATTTTTACGGTACTTTATCAAACCGACTATTTGGAGAATCTGAATAGGAAAAGTAAAAAGGATTGACACTCGACTAAGATTATGATTGATAGAAGTGAGAGAGACAAGGACGAAAGGAAGGAAACATATGTTTTTCTTTTGTTTACCAAATTTATAGTATTCTTAGAGCTTTTCCTTTGACCATACACCACTATTCCTTCCCTTTGGCCATAGACCATTATTTCTTTCTCCTCCGCTAACTACGGGCTAGAAAAAATAGATTCAGAAGACTTGTCCTTTGTCAAACTCGAAACTTAAAGGAAGATGACACATATTCTTAGAATTATCATGTTTCTTTCCGCTTATTGAAGCTTTCAAATTTGAAAGTGATGCAAGTATCTATGGCTTCACTAATTTTTTACATTATGTTCAGATGATCATATTCATTCTTGGTTCACTTTTAGACCTAACCAACACAAGATGTTGATTCTGGCTTGTGTTAACTCATCGGCTAATTTACAATGAGCTCGTCATAAGAATAGCCTGTGCTATTATTATGCTTAAGCTAATTCCAACTCTTCTTTGCATTAGGAATGTATATCTAGTCCTACCCAAACAATGATTCTTTTTAGATAAGACTGTCAATGAGCTCTCAAACCAGCTCGGAACTCGAATGCTCAGTTTGGAAATGCCAAACCGAGCTTTATATGATCTCAAAGCAACTCGATTTTGAGCCTAATGCTAGGGCTTGAATTCATTTTTCCAAGTGGAGGTAGGCTCGGTTTTATTGGGCCTCTGTTATATAGATAAATGAAAATTATATATGAGTCTAGGAAAATTATAAAAAGATATATGATTATGTAAACTTGTATAAAAACTATTCATGTTTCATAAATGATAATCCAAAATATCAATGACAATCTAGAGTGTTTAAATTCAAAAAATTCCCTAAAGTCAAATCATATATTTCTAAAACATTCGATAATACAAAAACAATTAGACAGATAATGCATTTTTGACTTTCTGAAGTTAAATTCAAAGAGATAACGTGTTTTTGACTATTTGAAGTCAAGTTTATTGAGTTTTAATATGAATGTGATTTCACTTTGATTACTTTAAAGTTTTTTGGAATTGTTAGTAATATTATTTGGTAATGTATATTTATACAAGTGATTGTGCTAAAAATAGAACGTAAAATTAAAAAATCAAGTTGAAGTCGCTTCAGCTAGACTAGAGGCTTGTATTTGTTTTCTAGCAGAGCCCAACCTTAAGCAAATAAAAGATCAAATAAATTCGAGCCTTGAGCTCGGCTAATATCAAGTTAAGCATGAGCTTAAGCATGCTCAATGCTTGACTTCATCGACATCCCTATTGCTAGATACTTGCTATGACTAATTTGAAGTAAGTTTTATTGCTAAATAACAAAAAGATATGAGATATATGCAACCTCACTTAAACTAACTTGGTTCATATATGGACCAAATATGTTCATGAATGGCATATTTGTAATCCACTCGCAAAAACTTGCTAACTAGCAAAAAGCTACGAGATGTATGAACCTCGCTTATACTACTTGGTTCATATATGGATAGCCATGTACCAAATATGTTCATGAATGGCATATTTGGATGCAAAGTGCAACAACATAGACGTAGCCATTTATTGAATTGAACTTTTTTTTTTCCTGACTATTAAATTATTAATTATTTTCGTTAAACTCTATTCTATATTTTTGTTGCAAAGCATATGTCAATATCAAAAAATGCTATAAAAATATATTAATTGTATTATAGCATTCTAAGGTTGGACATATATTGCATTTAAAAAATATCATGAGCATTTACAAGAAATTTGTGCAGTATGCACATGGGAACTACATCTTCAACCATGACAAAATGCTATATGCGCATGTGCTACTTCTCAGAACCCATTGATGCCACCTCTGGACTGACCTGACGCCAGGCGGCCAATTATGGATTGTGCCACGTTGTGATGAGGACGTCACATTCTGAATGAGGGTGATTGTGGTTCCCCATCCCTTACAGAATTTATTGAAAAAACAGAAAAAATTATATGTATCAACTAAGGAAACCATGTGCATCCATTGGATGTGGTTTTGAGTATCCATCGGAAATTACTTTTGAGTATCCATTGGACATCCCTTACGAGTATCCATTGGATATCTATTTCGAGCAAGTTGTTCAATTTAAGGATGCACTCATGGATTTGAAGACAATTCTTGCGTTAGATGGCTTACAGTCTGAATTCTCGTGAATTCTCGTGCTGCCAGATGGGTTGGATTCTCAGACCTGGTCGTGACAACAATTAAAGCGAATAGTTAATATGTATCAACTAAGGAACCGGGTGCATCAATTGAATATCCCTTTTGAGTATCCATTGGATATCCATTTTGAGCAAATTGTTCAATTTAAGGATGCACTCTTGGATATGACGACAACTCTTGCGTTGGACGGGATTGCAATTTGACAATTCTTGTGCTAGATGGGTTCTCAGCCCCAATCGTGACAACTAGTTACATAGGGGCGCCGAACGGCAAGATATGACTTAAAGTCTCCAAATTTCAACAAATTCAACATCTCTCATAAAGCAACTAGTACGAGCAATGTTCAACAAATTCAACATCTGTGAAAGCCCTAATTTCCAGCGGGAAGCCCAACAAGCAATATCTATCTCTACAAAATGGTATTGCCGAAGATTTTCTTCTTAATCCTACAGAGGCGGATAACTAATGTCAAGCAATATGTGGATTGTTGAGCAACTCCCGATAGTTTGTTTTCCATGCGATGTCCCCGGGGGCTCGCTTCCTATTTCTTAATCATCACATGTGAAATAGAATGACATTCCTATATTTTCTTACATTACTAGTGTCACTCCCTGAAATTCAGTCCGAAGAGGGCCAAAACTGAAAGCGCGTGATCCTATCAATACATAGGTCCAATCCAAAATTTGGAAATAATTTAAAAATATATGATTAATTTTCAATAGGTTATACTACTAGTCATCGAATTAGTTAATAAAAACTCAGGTGTCACAATTAGATTCTAAAAAAGCAATTTTTTTTTTACCTTGAAATAACCATCGTTTATATATTTAATGTTGGATTAAATAAAAGAAAGAAACTAAATATGGGTAATCTCTTGGACCTTGAAAGTTATTAAATAATATGTCACGTGACAACTTCGAACGCAATGGTATTATATATTGTGAACTTTGCTAGTAGATGGAAAGATGATTACTTCATATTTAAGCAAACTTGCTAATCTTAAATATAAGAATATGGAACTTGCGCTATTGCAAGCATGGAACTTGCGCTATTGCAAGCATGTCCATATTTCATGGCATTTTGAAATTGGACTTCGTCATATTCAATTGAAAATATTATATGCATTCATTAGCAGTTTGAGAAGTACACCCGTTGGAGTCACATTTAGAACCCACGGGTCAAAGGACAAAATGCGTGGGAGGTACCTCTTAAACTCCATAGGTGCGGGGAGCTAGGTTTAAAATCTTAGCACATGGTGACCATTGATGGATTGTGTCATACCATGATGAGAACTTCGTATTTCAAAGGAGTATTACGAAGAAGTAATGATCATGATTCCCCATCCAACACGCAATATAAATGGAAAAGTTAACAATGTCTAAGTATTGACTAAAAAACCTATGTACATCACATTAGATGTCCTTTTGAACATGTTGTTCAATTTCGGGTTGAACTCGGTAGTCATTAGGTATGGAGGCAATTTTTGCATCCGACGAGATTGTAAGCTTGAGGTGTAACAATCAGTTGTGTAGAATTGTCGAACAACAGAGGTTGTGCTTAAGCAAGAAGTCTTGTGTTCAAACTCTTGTGTATGCAAAACAACCTGCGAAATGTTCGGAATAGCTCTTGAAACTACCTTGAGGGATTAGTCTTGGGTTATCAGGCTTAGCGACATCCTTAGAAACCAAAAAAAGAGTTGTCGAACAACAATTTAAGAATTAAGTCTCCAAATTCCAACAAGATGACATTGCTATGTTTTCTTCATATGTTAAGACTCTAAGATAGTAAGTATTTATTTTATTGTGTTAGATTCGATGTTATATTGTGATAGATAATCTTTTGGACCTTTGCCATTGTTGAATAATATTGAATATTTAAGCGTCAAATTAATTATATGTGACGTGAAAAAATCTAACAAAATCGTATTGTATAGGGGACTTTGATAGCATATGGAAAGATGATTACCTCACATTTGGGCGAACGTGCTAAAATTTGGATGAGAAAAATCTCCTTTTTAATACATGCAAAAACTCAAGAAAAAATATTGAAGATTTTAGCGTCAAATTAATTATTTGTGACATGATGAAATCTAACAAAATCTTATTGTATATTGGGTACTTTGCTAGCTTAAGGAAAGATGATTATGTTACATTTGATCATACATGGTAAACTTAGAGATGAGAAGAATCTCCTTTCTTAATAAATGCAAAAATTTAACAAGATAACTTTGTGCATAGTCGGATTGAGATTAATTCTAGTTTTTATAAAATTTATAGTTTCCATAATATTCCATGCTACTTTTGAACTCATGCACGTGAACTTTCCTAGTAGCAATAAATATGCATATATCATAGTGTTCCGTCAACGAAGATTACATTTTAATGATTGTGGTAGTGGACCTACTAGCAGCTAAGGAACCATGTCATTTAGTAAGAGTATCTGTTTTTATCTGAAACATCTATTCCTTCTACTCGCAATTTCGGCATAACTTCTAGAAGAAAACTACTTACTCAGACAGAAATATATCTACCATAATATTTTAAACAATTGTCACATGTGGTTAGCATAGTTTTTTATTTTCTTACCGTTCTGTAATTGCTTGAGTAATAATCTTTATTGAATAATTACACACACACACACACACACACACACACACACATATATATATATATCTATTCTGAATATCTTTTTCTTGTGAAACAGGTGGCCAAAGAAATTGCAGCAACTGCTGAGTCTGTAGCCGACGGTCTGTCTGGTGATGAGGTATCCAAGTTGGACGGAATTTCTATGGCCAAGGAAGAGAATTTCTTGCCTCAAAATCCAAATGAAAATGGAAATCTATTGGGAGGAACTTCTAACGCTGAGAAAAAGGATTGCGCTCCTCAAATGAAGAATGCAAATGAAAATAGTTCGAGTTCTGATGTTGGTGCAGAAATTGTGCAATCAGAGACGTATACAGGAGTTGTACATCGGAGTAAAAGGGCACCGAAACCGAAGTTGATGAGTCCAAATGAGGGATATAGTTTTTGGAAGAAGACAGGCAGTTATACCTGCCAAGTATCTTCTAGTGGTAATAATGAGGAGAAGAAGGACTCGGGTTCATCGTCAGCACTTGGAAAAGGAAAAATGCTAAGTGATTCTTCACAGAAAGGATCTGATTCTGTTAATGAAATCAGTCTTAGCGGAAAGGTTCGATCCAAAAAGAATGATAGTCTGATTAATCAGGAGAATGAGTTGGAACCATTGTCAAAGCTTAAGAATGTCTCCAAATCTATGGTAAAGAAGAGAGATCCCGATACACGAACGAAGGCAAATAAAGGAAAGGTTATTGTTGGGTCTCATACTGGGGGTTTGGAAAAGGGAGAAGGCATGGCCACGGATGCAGAAAGAAAATACGAGTCTTCACAGAAAAAAATTGATTCTCTTAATGAAGGAAGTCTTGGGAAAAAAAGCCGGTCTAAGAAGCGAGAGAGAGTGATAAATCATGAAAATGATTCAGAACCATTGTCGAAACTAAGGAAAATTTTGCAATCTAAGGTAAAGGAGAGTGGTTCCGATGGCCTAAAGAAGACAGGGAAAAAGACGGTTATTGATGGATCGCACTCGGCTAGTGTTGAGAAGAGAGAAGGGACCCCCAATGATGCTTGTTCAGAAGAAAAAGAGGAACTTTCTGGAAAGGCAGAAACTCGGGATGAAGTTATTCCCGAGAAACATGAGTTTGTAAACAAGGTAATGAAATTATATTTGTTATTGTTGTTTGAAGGCTTTAAGTTCTTCGAGTTTTAATATCTTTGTGACAATTGATATCAGGAAAATGATTCGAGACCGTCTTCAAAGCAACAGAAAATTTCGAAATCTAAGGCGAAGGCGAAGGAGAGAGGGCCCAACTCTCCAAAGAAGATTAGAATAAAGATTAGTGCAGAGAAAGGCAAAGCGAACAATGATGCTGCTTCAGAGAAACAAGTTGAGTCGTTAAGTCAAGTACTTTCCGGAAAGAACCAGAAATACAAGCATGAAAAGGCCGAGGATAAGGTAATCAAATAAGTTTTGGGATTTGTTGTTTGATGGGTTCTCGGCTTTGAAGCCCTTCAATTTTTGTTTATTTTTGTGAGAATCAATGCCAGGAAAGTGACTCAGAACTCTCGTCAAAGTTAAAGAAAATCATGAAATCTAAGGTGAAAGGGAGACGATCGAGCGCTCCAAAGAAGACGGGTGGTGCTGTTAGTGTGGATAAAGGAAAAGAGATCCACAGTGATGCTGATTCAGAGAAAAAAGACAAGTCTTTACTTCAAGAAATAAGGGACGAAGTTATTTCCCTGAAACATGGTTCAAAAGGGAACAAGGTAATGAAACTATGTTTGCTATTGTTGTTTGATGGCTTCTGCGCCTTTAAGATTCTTATGTTTTAGTAATCTATGTGATAATGTCAGGAAAATGATGCTTGTCCAGAAGAAAAAGATGAACTTTCTGGAAGAGTAGAATCTCGGAACGAAATCGTTCCCGAGAAACATGAGTCGGGAGACAAGGTAATAAAACATTTTTGTTATTATCAGTTTATGGCTCCAAGTTCTTGTTTTTTTTAATATTTTGTAATAATTAATGTCAGGGAAATGATTCGGGACTGTCTTCAAAGCTAGGGAAAATCTCTAAATTTAAGGGGAAGGCGAAGGAGAGAGGTGCCGACGCCCAAAAGAAGACAAGCAGAGAGAAGGTTCGTGTAGACAAAGGAAAAAGGATTGATAATGATGCTGATTCAGAGAAAAAAGTTGAGTCTCTACGTCAAGAACTTTCCGAAAGGAACCAGAAACATGAGGATGATGATGCTGAGGATCAGGTAATGAGACTATTTTTGCGGTTGTTTGTTTGATGGGTTCTGCGCCTTTAGGCTATGTTTGGTTCTTGGATTTTGGTGGGGAAAAGGAAAAGAAAAATGAGAATTGAAGCAAGCATAATATTTCCATTTTCCTTTTCTTCACTAAAATCCAAGAACCAAACATAGCCTTAAGCTCTTTGATTTTGTTTATATTTGTGAGAATCATTGGCAGGAGAGTGACTCGGAACTATCATTAAAGTTAAAGAAAATCTTGAAATCTAAGGTGAAAGGAAGACGTTCTAGTCTTCCAAAGAAGAGGTATGGTCTCCTCAGTGTAGAAAAAGGAAAAGGGATTGATATTGATGCTGATTCAGAGGAAAAAGATGAGCCAAAAGGTCTCCGGGACGAGGTAATGAAACTATGCTTTTTTCTTTTGATAGCTTCTGCGCCTTTAAGGTTTTCTGTTATAATAATCTTTGTGAAAATACTAGGAAAATGATGTGGACCTGTCGTCAAAGCTAAAGAACATCTTGAAATCTAAGGTGAAGGGAAAGCGTTCTGACTCCTCAAAGAAGAAGGGTAAAAAAGGGATTTCTGGATCTAGTTCTGTTAGTGTACAGACGGGAAAGGGCATCCATATTGATGATGATACAGCAAAAAAAGACGAGCTGTTACTTCTAGAACTTTCAGGAAGGAAGGAAACCGGGTATACAATTATTTCCGAGAAACATGGCTCGGAAGATGTCGCCGACAAGGTAATGAAAACTCAAGTTCTTTGATTTATAATTATTTTTTTACTGTAGTGAAAAAAAGTTTATAATTATGACAATTGATATAGATGGTGGTGTCGCCTATGGCTAGCCCTAAAGAGTCCAAAACGCCGGCTCCCGAAGAGGAAAAGGTACCATCTTTCGTAGTATATGATGTAAATTTACAATAGTATTCTTTGAGATTTACTCTAATAATTATCTTGGAAATGAATGCTTCGAATCTCAGAAGAAGTTGAGAAGGTCCGATGCTGATTATGATGGGGAAGGATTAGTTAATTTAAGGGTAATGGTTTGGTGGCCATTGGACAAAGCGTAAGTACAAAAAAATTGGTATCTCTCAGTGGTAATTTATTTGTTGTCGTATTTTCTTATGATTCATTTTAACTGTTTTGTTGTGTTACTTGGCCCTTCATATCAATGTGACTTGAATCATTTTTCGTCTGCTGAGAATAAAATATTTTAGGTGATTTAGAACAATTCCCGATAAAAAGAAAATCCGTGACAGTTGGTTTTGTTGAGCTTTCGTTGATTTATCTAAAGGCTTGTTCTCCGATGTTTGATACTGTTAATAGTGCTTTCAGATTTGACAGTGCTTTTTGTTTAAGTTCTGTTTGGATTTGGGAACTAAAGATTTCGAATCTACGATATAAATCCTTTAAGCTTGTTTTCATGATCGGAAAGTTATAACGGAGTTCAAATCTTTTGGCATTCATGTTTCAGTTTTAGAATCACAGTGGATTTCAAATCCACCTAATACGTAGTATTTTGAAATCTCTCCTCCAAATCCTTTCCTTAAATACATATTTCCATCCAAACTATCTTAGGATAAAACGTTCATTTTCTCGTAAACAACTTAATGTCCATGACTTTCACATGTGATACTGTTTCTTCTTACACTAAAAGAGTTTTATTGCAAGTCAAAGGCATTTGCAATGTTTTTGAATATGCATACTTTAACTTTTTGTTCTCATATTCAAAACTACTGTATATGTAGGTTCTACACAGGGACAATCGAATCTTTTGATCCTTTGACAAAGAGGCACAAGGTGATCATATCATGCAACCGTCTAAACAATTTTTGTCCAACTTCATTTCTGTGGTTTTAACTTTGGTATCTCTTGGCCGTTTGATTTGCTTTGTTTGCAGGTTAAATACGACGATGATGAAGAGGAAATCTTGGACTTGAGGAAAGAAAGATGGGAACCGTTCGATGAGCGCCCTCGACAAGTCAGAATCTTCGTTAAATATTTATCTTCCCACTGTTTTCGTGATTTATGGCTGTTTTCTTTAAGTGTTTCGGCTTACCTTTCTGTGCATTTGTGATTACTTAGGCCCAATTCTTCCATAAGCAAGCAGCTGATATTCCGTCTCCTTCGTGTCCTGCCAAAGAAGCCAAGTAAGTTAACCTAAATATAGTATATATCTGTGAAATGTGGATGGTTTCTCTTCAGTTTCTACTGAACTTATTCGAGCCTTTAATTGGTTTTTATTGATGAAAGAATAATAGATAGAATTTCTGGGTTTTTTTTCTTCGTAATGTGATCTTTTGAATAGTATTAACAGTAGATACTGGTTCAAGGGCTTTGTCAGTAGTCAGTGACGGGGATGAGGGTTAGCCTGGTTGGGGCAACGGCCCCCTCAAATGCCTACATTTCATTTTTTCTATGTATAAAATAAAATTCTCCTTCCATATAGTGAAAATATCTATTTACATGTTACCCATTCAATTATTGTATTTGATAACTTTTCACTCAAGTTAGAAGCTCACATTTTTTTCTATCAAAAAAGAAGCTCACATTTTTGACTCTTCAATCTCCCCCACCAACTTAAAATTCCTGGCTCCGTCCTTGTCTGTAGTACTCGTTTTTTGAATGTTCGTTTCACCGTTGGGTACCATATCCGAAAACTGAAAATCTTGACAAGTATTTTCAAACAGTGAAGAAAGGAATTGGGAAAAAATATGGTAATGTGGAAATAAACTGAAATTCATATTCTTGTCAAAACCTAGTTAAAATTTCATTTTATAAAATCTTTCCATTATAATTGCCATCCTCGTACCAATAATATTCGTTTTATGTTTTATGAACTCTTGCAGGACTCAGCAAAAAACAAGCAAAAGGAAGACGGGTTCATCAAGGAAACAACTTTCTCCGACATCATCTAAAAGGTTTGTTTTGTTTCTTCAAATTTAAAAAATAAAATAAAATTTATTGTTGGTTTAATTGAATGGAGATTTGAATATCTCAGTAACTTTTGATCCAATGTTTTGAATTACGAGTCTCAAATATGTCCTTCAAGAGTAATTCTTAGGGTTTTTGGGTGACTCCAAGCCCCAGGACACTCACAACAATTAGATTAGGGTGATTGAAGTGTTTTTTTACCATCATACCCTTGCATCCAGTGGTGTATGCGAGGGTCCCGTTCTACCATACAATCTCCTTGTTTCAATGGGTTCTTAACAGCCAACTTTTCTTGGTTTCAGATCAAAAAATTGAAAACTGAAACGGGTGAAGCGAAGAAAGGGAGAGAATCATGCAGAGAAGGAAAGGCTGAGAGGAAGTAACAACATATATAGGGTTAAAGAATTAAATCAAGAAAGGTGGAGAGCTGGGGTATATGATATATTATACTCTTCTTTATGACTTATGATCAAACTTTTAGATCAAAATAAACCAACTTTTGCAGTTTCAACTACTGTAATATGTTTACCTACAGATTTCTTGGTACATGTAGCATGATGTTGTTTGCTTAGACTTTTAAATCTTAGAACATAAACGCTGTTTATTCGATATAGTTATTTGAACTGCCCATGATGAGTGAGTCTTTATTATTAAATTTGTTTTGTTTGTGATTTGGTGGAGGGCAAAGAGTTGATTTGACTTGGGTATTTCCAGGTGTTATGTGAACCCTGTAAATTTCTTACATGAATCGCTATTCAATACCAAACGGTATGAATGGTGCCATATCAATAGTGACTTAATAATCTTGTTGCTAACCTGGTATTATGCAGTCTGTCGGAATAGGCAAAGCCCGATGCATATAAGAATTTTACCGTGATCCCCTTGCAAAGTTTGATGGTTTGTTTGATTTGGGCTAGTGATTGTAATGATCTTGTTGCTCTTGTGAAGGGAACTTTTAACATATTTATTTTAGGGTTTTGTAATTGTTTGAAATTGGGTTTGCACATCCATGTTTATGCTGGGTTTGGACTGTTTCAAGTTAGTGCTGGAAATTCGTTTGGATTGAGGCAAAAAATAATTTTTTTTCATATGGGTATATTCCGATGTTAAGTGATCCCTGGAAGTTTCTTATATGAATCGGGTCTTGAGAACAAAATGATATGGATGATGTCATATCAACAATAGTCACTATGCTGATGTAGCATTATTCAGCTTAATGTAGGCAAGACCGTAAGACCCACTCTATGTAAGAATTTTCCCGTGATCGCCTTACAAAGTTTGATGGTTTTTGTTTGGCTTTGTGATTGTAATGATCTTGTTGCCCAGGTGAAGGGAACTTCCAGTATACTTATTTTAGGGCTTTGTAATTGTTGGAATTCGGGTCGTGTTTTGAATTTTTAATCCAATTTTTCTATATTTGTGACACTAGAGCCTGCGTGGCCATACGGTGGAAAAGTTAAAATCTGCTTTTGGTGTGTAAATGCCATTTTGACGAGTGTCTGGCCTCTTTCAAGTGATTTCGCTGGGACAATTGTGCGTTACAAAATGATGTTTTGCCAAAGCTAAAAACTAAATTTTTTGCTGTATTCAGTTTCATTCTCCTATAATTAATTATGCAGTTGGGCAAAACTCACCCTAACGCTCTTTCAAGTCAGGGTTGAAATGAGGTTTCTAATAGCAAAATCTTTAGATAAGATCTATCTTTATATATATCATTAATATATTACGTATCTTTTCTTCTGGAAAAAGTCTTTCCATCAATCTCTCTTTAAACTCTCTTTCAACCCTCAATGGAGGATTATTAATAAGTCGAAGGTTAAGGTGTGTATATGAGTGTGTAATTCTGATTGTTATCTAATTCATTTTGGAGGATTACTAATAACTCCAAGGGTTTAAAATGTGTATACGAGTGGGTACTTGTTGTAGTTATCCAATACCGCAAGAAAAGCATGTTCATGATTGGAGCGGTATTATGGAGAATCAAGGCACTTGCGGGATTCAAACAAAGAGATATTTTTTTTTTTGGATAATTATACAAACAAAGAGTAGACTTGTAGGTGAATTTAATCTGAAATGCGTGGATCGATTATTCTGTCACGTATAAGCATTGATCTAGCACAAATTTTCCCTCGCACTATTTCAGTCAAGATGACCTCGAATACGTACCAAATAATGCGTTCTCTAGATTATAGACTGCGCTCGGATGATATCGAGCTGCCTACGTACCTTTTCAGGATCAAGTCTAAACGTAGTTCAAGTGAAGATGTTGGATTCGTTATGGTTCGAATATCGAGGAACTCTTTTATTTTGTATTCTGGGATCGTACTCTCAAGTCTCCAAATAACCCGAGCAATACGATAGGTGGTTCGTAATATTTATTGCTCCAATTATCCGTCCCCCAATTTTCATAAATGACGGTATTTATGGAGTTTCCATTTGGTACTGTAGAGCGAATGACCGACAAGACGTCTTGCCTGCGGATCCCTTACACGTGTGTTTGATGGGTGGCACAAATTCGACGTTCACCGGGTCGGGTCATGAACCGACCCTACCCGAATAATAATAACACGCGGATCTTGGAGTGTAATGCAAATAACTTTGTTATAGGGGCCGGACATAAAACCCACCTCGTTTCCTCGTATACAAGGCAATATTTTAGTCTAACGACCTAATGAATACGAGGTGACGAATATAAATCTCCGAGTAGTATTTTGGTATATCATTAAGTCCCCCATTTCGTGAGTGGTGGGGAAATTAATTCAATTCCTTGACCCATGACTGACGAAGTACAATTTAATGCAACTGTTACCTTTTTTGGGCATTAATTACGTTGCAGCCGTTTTTCGTCATTAATTCTGACATGCCGTTTCCCAAGAGACGTGCCTGATCTGTCGCTCTGTCCTTTTGAATTCCGAGAGACGCAAACGTCACGTCTCTCCACCGTTGGATACAACCTTTAACTAGTTGACCCGGACCGTTGATTTCGAATCTCCCCCTAATATATATATGCAGGACTTACCCTTCATTTTGAATTTTTACTTTCCACAAGCTTTGGATTACAGGAGTAAAAAGTTGCACGGCTTCTTCCGGCGTTCTTGCTACTCGGAGATCATCTTCTAATTCAAATCTGAATTTTTTCTACTTGTTAGGTATAAGCTTCATCTCTCTCTCTCTCTCTTTTATTTATCCAATACCTTGCATTTTTCAATCACTACTTATGAGTACCTTTGGTGTGGGTGCCTGATCCCGTGTTTCTCACAAGGAAAATGAGACCACCTCGTCTGATCATAGCGAGTCAAATAGTAGTTCTAGTAGTCCCGAGACATCCCCCTAACCCAATGTAAACGATCCGCCCCCGGCTATTGAGCCCGAGTCTCTTGACGTTCCCTCTCCATATCCAAATCTCGAGGGAGACGAAGATGTTAATTCCCAGTTATTTCCTGATATGGATAGGGCTCGTAGAGAAGTCCCTTGGCTAGGTTATTCCTCAATTTTGACCGCATCGAATATTGCCGACATTAGGGCTAGATATCACATCCCTTCCGACTATCGTACTATAGTCCCCAACGAAGGTGATAGAATGCATCGTCCCCCCGTAGGGTTTCGCACCATACACGTGGCCCATCTTGCTTCAGGGCTTAGGTTTCCTCTACATCCTGCCATAGTAAACATTCTTCTCTACCTTCGTTTGAGCCCCACTCAATTGCTTCCAAATTCTTATAAGCATAAATTTTTTTTTATTGTCGTAATGAGGATGTACGGGGTTCATCCGAACATCAAAAACTTCAACAGTTTTCTATCCGTGCATCGGAGCACTCAATCTAAGGAGGAAGGCCTTTTCTTCCTCGCACCCCAACGTCATTGTCGTCTGCAGTCTCGAACCCAATCTTCTTTCGGAGACTGGAAGAAAACGTTTTTCTTCATCGCTCCACCGTTGAATGAACCTTGGAATGTACCTCGTCCGTGGGGTATGGACCTCGTTGATTTAAGCAACGTCGGTCGACCCACCATATCTAGACGAACTTTAAAACGTATCCTCAAACGGCTGTTCAAGCCCGAGGTCGTGATGAGTGAATCAGTGCTTGTCGCGTGTGAGCTAAGTAGCACCAACGTGCCTATCGTCGAGAATCTTGGTATAAACTTATACTCGTATTTCATCGTTTACTATACTTCGTGATATATAATATGTTTTATATATAGCATCTCTAATGTTTATTCTTGTCTTCATTCGCAGCAATGGAAGAAAGACAGGCTCGTCTGGACAAAAGAGCCGTTATTGCGACCGAGGCGGCTCAGCGAGCAGCTGCTGCTGGCCGAGGTACTGGCCGGGGTCGCGGCCGCGGGCGAACTCAGGAGCAACCCGCACTAAGAATTGGTGAACCCCAAGGGACCACTCGTGCCCAGCCACCACGCACCATCACAACTGCACCTCATCCTCCTCGAAGCACCGGCCCTACAAACGATCCAGAGGGCGAGGAGGGCTCTCTCGTCTGTCGCCGTCACTCCGAGCTGACTGGGGATCTAACAGGCGCTCCCTACGGTCGCCCAGAAAAGCGTCCTCATCGAGAGGGTACTTCCCAGGCCACTGCAGCAGTGCCTGCACTTTCGACCCCCCGAGCCGATACACCAGACGAGCCTGACGCTCGTGACTACGACCTGCTCAACGAGGCAGAGTCTCTGCTGCTCAAAGAATACCTTGACTGCGAGGTCACTGAACGCGCCCCTCAACGACCCGACCAACAACCACTTATCCAAGATTGGCACATATACCCCAACAACAGCATAATCAAGGATCGTAGCGGCAATACTGCGATTGAATTATTTCATCGCACTTTATTGCCCAAGGACAAAGCTTTTATCCTCGATCAGCCTCACCCTCTTGTCGAGAAACAGGCAACTCAGTATCTCGAAAGGGTACCTTAGTTATTATTCGCAGTATTTTGATATTTTAAACCCTTCAATCTCTTATAACTTCGTTTGATATTCTGTCATTTCAGATGAAGCTCTTGATACACCAATTGTCCCTTACTAATTCGAGCCTGAAGAAGGTCCTAAGGAGATCTCAACAAGAGCTCACCGACTACAAGGGACAAGTCCAAGCTGAGCTTATTGCTGCTCAAGAGGACAAGGAAAAAGCCTCTTCTCTACAAGTAAGTTCAAACTTGTTACTTAGTATTTTCTTTTAATCGCAATTTGCATAATACGAAGCTCACTTTCATCAATTATAGACGGAGCTTGATGTGATCTGTCGATCATACGACGGGGATAAGCTCAAAATGGCTGAGCTTGAACGAACCAATGCTGAGCTCCGTCAGCAATTGAGTGCACTACAAGAGGGTACCAAGGCTGAAGGACGACGTCAGTTCGCCTTGGGTAAAGCCGCTGGTCACAGGGAGTTTCAGGAATCGTCCTCCTTCAGGCTTCAGATTGACGAGGCTCGTTTAGGTGGGGCTCGTGACATGCTATGATCCACTGTAGTTGACGATCGTTTGCTCGATCAAGCCTTGAATGACGTCCAGGACGGTTTCTACAAGGCACTCGATTACTTGAAAGAGACAGGAAATCTTCCGCCCACTTTCCAAGAGGAGGAGTTCGCTGACGCATACCTGAGAGCTCCCATCAAACGACCCTCAGCCACCCCTGCCGAGAATGTTACTTATACTTATTTCCCAGAGTTGGACGCCCTAGTGATCGGCGAGTCTGGAGCCAGCATCCAATTCGAGCGAGAGCTAGAGGCAACAATCGATCGAGGGGATGGACAAGGGGAGGGTGGAGAAGCAGCCGCTACAGTTGATGAGCCTCAAATAATCGAGGACTAGATTGTATGTAGATTGTTTTGTTTTGTTTTTGTCCAATATTGAGATAGTTTTGTATAACTTTTTGTGTTACATCGTTTTAATTCGACCCAACGTTGGGATCGCTTGTTTGCATCGTTTCATATTTGTCAAATGTGATCTCATTTTTTCAATCAAACTAGGATTTCATCTAGTTTTGATTTATTATAAACGCATATCCAAATAATAATTGAGGTAAAGTTATGCCACTTATGCATAGAATTTTCTCAAGTTATTTACATTCCAAGGGCGTGGTAGGTCTTTACCCATGAGATCTTGTAATCGATAGGTCATTGTCTTCGTAATTTTTACGATCTTAAATGGTCCTTCCCAGTTTGCTTCTAACTTCTTCACATGCCTCGACACTTCCACCCTTCTCAAAACAAGATCTCCAACATGAAAGAATCGAGCCTTCACCCTTTTGTTATACGCTCTTGCCATCGTGCTCTTTTGCCTTAGTATATTGGCATACGCCTTGTCTTGTACTTCATTAATGACATCCAACTCAAACTCCCTTGTAGATCGATTCTCCTCTGGTTCGTAAGTGCTCACTCGATGAGTCATCATTCCTATTTCCGCTGTAATAACCGCTTCCGAGCCATAAACAAGGCAAAACGGAGTTTCTCCTGTCGATGAACGAGGTGTTGTTCGATATGCCCACAACACACCACTTAGTTCTTCTACCCATCCCGTTCGCTTGCCATCAAGTCTGGTTTTGAGATGTTGCAAAAGTATACGATTCGCCACTTCCGTTAGCCCGTTAGCTTGGGGATGACCAACTGAGGTGAAATTTTGCTGGATCTTCAATTCGGAACACCAATCATTGACAGCTTTGCCATTGAATTGCGTTCCATTATCAGATATCAGTATTCGGGGTATACCAAACCTGCATATTATATTCTTCCAAATGAGAATTTCAAATTATCATTCGTATTTATTCGATTGTATTTAGGTTAATTAACCTGCATATTATATTCTTCCAAATGAAGTCAATGACGACTTTTTCCGTGATACGAGCCACCGTTTCTGCTTTTATCCACTTCGTGAAATGCTCAATTGCCACAATAACAAATTTATTTTGATTTTGGGATGGAGGGAAAGGTCCTGCATACGATTTAATCAGTCAAACATACATTTTATGTCGTTTTACAACATTTTATGTCGTTTTACAACATGTGTGTCGATAAGATTATACCCACCTAAGATGTCGATGCCCCATTGGTCAAATGGATATGCAATTTTTATCGCTTCCATAGGGGTCCTTGGTTGATGTATCTCATTAGAATGTAGTTGACATTGCCGACATTTCTTGGCAAACTCATATGCATCTTTGACCAAGGTAGACCAAAAATAGCCCCGCCTAGTTACTTTTTGAGCTAATGATCTGCCCGCGGAATGATTTCCACAACTCCCCTCGTGGATTTCCCGTAGAACATATTCCGACTCTGATGGAGTTACACATCGTAGCAGTGGCCCCCCCACTGACCTTTTGTAAAGCTCTCCGCCCATCATTACAAACCTCGTTGCTCTTTGAACGACCTTCCTAGCCTCAATTCTATCACTAGGTAGCTCATCGTTTACTAAATAATCCACAATTGCATCCTTCCACGATCTCTCAACCAAAACTGGCATGACCGAGGCTACTGACTCTATTTCCGAGTGTTCAGCCACCAACAGAGTTACCTTCCTACTTTTCAAACCCACAATTTGATTCGCAAACTTCGACAATGCATCTGCTCGTTCATTTTCATCCCTTGGGATTTGATGCAACTCAACTTTTTCGAATTCCAGCATCAATTCCTTCACTCTCCTCAAATATTTTATCATCGTTTTCTCTCTAGCTTCGTACGACCCGGCAACCTGTCTAGTCACTAACTGCGAATCAGTATAAACCATCAGCATCTTTACCTCCAAGCTTTTAGCCATTCTCAAACCTGCAATGAGGGCCTTATACTCTGCTTCGTTATTGGTTACATCAAAGTTTAACTTAATTGCAAATTCTATATCCAACTTATCCGGTGTTTGTAGCCAGATTCCAATTCCTCCTCGCTTCGTCATTGACGAACCATCCACATGCAATAGCCATGGTTCTGCTGGTTCTGCTATGGCCACTTCAAGTGCTGACTCCATCATCATCTCAACCACGAAGTCTGCTATTATATGTGCTTTCACCGCCACCCGACTTCTATACTCAATGTTAAATTCTCCCAACTCAATGGCCCATTTTATGAGTCTTCCCGAAACATCGAGCTTTGCCAACACTTGCTTCAGTGGCTTGTTCGTTAGTACTACAATGTGATGGGACTGAAAGTATGGCCTTAACTTACGGGCGGAAGTTACTAGAGCAAGTGCCCATTTTTCAATCTCCAAATAATTCAATTCGGCCCCTTGAATCAACTTACTGACGTAATATACTGGTTTGTGTTCGTTTTCGACCTCTCGGACCAAAACTGCACTAATGGCTGCTAAAGAAACAGCTAAGTACAAGAATAGAGGCTCCCCGAAGACAGGTTTTGTTAGCAACGGGGGGGGGGGGGGGGGGGAGACTAAGTATTCTTTAAGCTCTTGGAAAGCTTTTTCACATTCGTCTGTCCACGTAAAGTTTTTTACCTTTCGTAGGATTTTGAAAAATTGAAGTCCTTTATCAGCCGATTTAGATATAAATCTATTCAGGCTTGCCATTCTCCCCGTCAGTTTTTGTACGTCCTTCACACTTAAGGGAGATTTCATATTTAAAATGGCCTCAATTTTTTCAGGATTGGCCTCAATACCTCGTTCAGTTACCATATACCCCAAAAATTTTCCCCCTCGAACTCCGAATGTACACTTATTAGGGTTTAATTTCATTCCATATCATTTCATTATTTCAAAAGATTTCATCAAGTGACTCAAATGTTCTGATTCGTCTATAGATTTGACGAGCATATCGTCAATATAGACTTCCATGGTCTTTCCTATCTCGTTTTCAAACATCGAATTGACCAATCGTTGATATGTGGCTCCGGAGTTCCGAAGTCCAAACGGCATCACATTATAACAATATACACCTCGTGCCGTGACGAAGGAGGTTTTCTCCCTATCTTCTTCTGCCATCATAATTTGATTGAAACCTTGATAGGCGTTGACACGAGAAATCCTCACGTGTTTACACAGCAAGTGGACTGGTCGTGTGTAGTAATAAAGTGGATTTTTAAGTCCGGATTGTCGATCCCACAGAGACTTGTATTTTAGACTTCTTGAATTTAAAGCAAGCAATAATTAAACTAAAACTAAAGATTTAAAGCAAGCAATAATTAAGTGTCCAGACACTCCTTACGGATTTAATAGCTTGAGTGCCAAAGGTCACGAAATAAAACTAGACCTTTCATTCACTTTCAACTTTAATTGGCTTGAGCAAAGCTCAAATTAGCTTAATAGTACAGTTTATAGGCGTGTAGCTTTTCACCTCCTGTACATATCAGCTTGACTTTATAGTCATACCAATTTTCATCAACCTTATTCATTATTCATTAGGCATATGAAGCAACTACTCAACTCATGACCCTAAGAAAAATCTAAGTCAATATTTCTGGGAGAAATTCCTTAAGTATTTCAGGATGATTTTTTTTACTTAACTCCTCTACCCTCGACTTGTCGTGCATTTGTGATTCATCTAAGGAAAATCTACTCTAATCTAGGGTCCCAAGAGCAAAGTAAAGATATGTGTATTTTCCATTAAATTCAAATATAAGTCAAGAAATTATGCCATCAAATTCAAGTTAATCAGTTTCATTGCAACAATTGGGGACTAAAAAAAAATAAAAATTTCATGCTCGATTTTCTCAACATAAAAGCATCCAAACATGATAGCATATAAATTTCCCCAAACTTGAGCTAAACTAGGAACACGTGATATGAATGTATTAAAAGCACAAAGTACTACCCACATACACCCCCAAACTTAAACTCAACATTGTCCTCAATGTTGTCTCACATAAAAGCGCAAAATAAGGGTATAAGAATAGACTCACAACCAAGGATGTTGAAAAATAATCCTTTATCCACAGGTGTGTCTTTCCAGCTCAAATCATCAAAATCAAACATCTCAAACCAAAGTGAAGGGAACCGGATACTAATCATGCTCAACACACTCAAAACAAACCAAAGCATCAAGCATAAAGGAATACATGTCAAAAGTGCATGTTCAAAGAAAACACCAAAACAAAAAGGAAACCTAAAAACTAAGCAAAACAAGAAACACACAAAAACAAAAGATGAAAGAAAAACTTACAAACTTGGGTTGCCTCCCAAGAAGCGCTCTTTTAAAGTCACTAGCTTGACTTTACCGAGTCATTTCAAGGCGGTTTCCGTATAAGTGCCTTGTTTGTTCTCCAATCCACTCTCGGGTATCGATTCAATCTTTGGCCATTGGTATTGATGATTGGCCCATCGTGTGTGATAAATACCCCAGGTTGAGACCAAGCAATCATCCACTCACGAATTCTTTTATGGTCCCTCAACACCTCTATTTCCCTTTCTTCCCCATGCTTCGGATGGTGGTGTGGACTCTCTTCCAAGTTAGAGACAATGTCTCGTTGTTCTTCACCCGTCACTTTGACATACTTGAAGTCCACGATGTACGGATGTAGAAGATCATTGGCTCGTTTCTCCTGAAATTGCTCAACACTAAAAGGATCAAAAGCATCAATGTGTAAAGACAAATCAAAATCAAGTGGATGCTCAAAAACCTCATAGCTATCAAAATTAACCATATCATCTCCTACATTCAATGACAACTTACCATCGTCGGCATCAAATACCGATTTACCTGTGGAGAGGGAAGATGGTGGAGAATCTTCAACCGGTTGAGAAGCTGTAGGAGTGGAAGGCTTGGAAGTGGGAGTTTCTAGTTCTACACATTCAAACGTGCCATACAGTAATGCTTCTAACTCTGCTACACTTTTGGCCGCTCGTTCGGGTGTAATCTGCTGGGCAGAGATCCGTTCATTTTCCCATTCATCATCTTCTCTCACTGTCACGCCAGTGCATTGCCCCTCTATATTGCTCTCAGTGTGACTTGGCCATGACTCCGGTGCTTCTTCAGACATTTTGCTCAATAGTTTCCCGAGTTGATAATTAGTCTCCTTTATTTCCCGAGATACTTCCATCAATGTAAGGCGGAGCTCTCCAATAGTGTTATCGAGTTGTTCCTCTGGAGTAGGAATTCTCACTTGGCAATGTTGTGGAAAGAACCCTTGTGCATAACATACTTGAATGACGTCGAACACCCATTGCCTATTTCTTGGACAATCCAAATCCTCGAGAGTGAGTTGCATAGGCTGAATGAGTCCTAGAAACCATTCTCGTTTCTCCAAGGTCAGAAACGGAAGATTTCCTGCCATTTATTGGAATTAGAATTAAGACCAAAAAACTAAAGCAAAAATAAATATAAAACAAAAATTATAAAAACTTGCAATAAAAATAAAAACTAAAAAAAACAAGTCCCCGGCAACGGCGCCAAAAACTTGACACGAGAAATCCTCACGTGTTTGCATAGCAAGTGGACTGGTCGTGTGTAGTAATAAAGTGGATTTTTAAGTCCGGATTGTCGATCCCACAGAGACTTGTATTTTAGACTTCTTGAATTTAAAGCAAGCAATAATTAAACTAAAACTAAAGATTTAAAGATTTTAAAAGCAATAAAATAAACTAAAACAAGAATTAACTCAAATATTATGGAAGCAAGATACAAGAAACAAGATGTCGAAATCAAGATAGCTATGGAAGAGAGCAACTAAGACACATGTGCTAGCATAAATTAATTAATTCTTGTTAAAATCACGTTTTCATATTATTAGACTAATGTTGCTTTGGTGGAAACTCCTTAATTAACTACTATCCGATCTCTCGGCTGTAATAATCCTATGACTACGTGACGGTTCTCTAAATATGTCTATCCGAGAATCAAATCATTAGCATGCATTCACGTTTTAGAATTTCCCTGGATAAATCCGGCTAACTGCACCCGGAAATCTATACCTATCTCTAGGAGCGATTCCTCATGTTTTTCGGATGATGTGATGATTTCTTTGAACCCTAACTTATATTCTCTCGAATCATAAACTAGGCTAATTAGCGAGCATATGGTAATCAAACATATGATTGGAATTACAGCACAAAATCCATACACAAAGCAACAATAGAATTAATATGAAAAACACAATTTATAACTCAAATATCATAATTTAGTCTCAACATGGCCTTAGTTCGAAGAATTTAATTCATCATAAAAGATAAAAGATAGAAACTTAAATTAAGATTCAGATTCATAGACAAAAATAAATCTAAATCTAAATCTAAGAAACTCCCTCGTATTTTTGATGGATGAACTTCGATCTTCATCTCTTCCATGCTTCTTGATTTCTTCACCTTCAAGGGTTTTTGAAAATCTTCATGAATATGTAAAAACGATGTCTAAACCCCAATATGGCTCTATTCTATGTGTATTTTCGTCTCCTAACCTTAGAGAACTGATCTAATATATATAAGGGTGTAAGGGGAAGACTCCAACTTGAATTAGATTTGGAAATTTCCAAAAGTCTGCTATTTTTTCCGTCAGAACCAACGTCCGAACGTGAAGTACCCAATGTCCGTACGTTGGAAACAGAAACATTTTGCCTTCTGCGCAGCAATCTTGTTTCCTTCATAAATTTCTCCACAGACCTCTGATTTGGGTGATTCAAGTTTCCACGTGATGCTAAGACAGAGATATACAACTTTATAGAAGAAACATTTGTCAAATTCCGTCTCTAAATGCTCTAAAATTCTGAATTTTCGTCCAGTTTCCCTCAATTGCACTGATTTTCCACCTTTACTCAATAAGCACACAAATTACAAGCATATGTGGCATGAATCATGCATAAACCAATGTAAATAACATAAATATGAGGCTTTAAAACATGTAAATCTCACACCTATCAGGCGTCCATCATGCTTAACAAAGCACAACCTGCAGTTGAATCTACTAATAGGTCAATACGAGGCAAAGGATAAGGATCTTGAGGGTAAACTTTGTTTAGATCAGTGAAATCAGTACACATGCGCCATTTGTTTCCGGCTTTAGGTACAAGTACTACATTTGCTAGCCATTCAGTGAATTGAATTTCATTTATATAGCCTACTTCTAGCAACTTCTTCTCTTCTTCTTCAATAATGGCATCTCTGTCAGGGCCAAAATTTCTTCTTTTCTGACGAACTGGTTTTGCCTCTGGGTCAACATTCAAACAATGCACTATCACCTCGGGATCAATGCCTTGGAAGTCGGCATCTTTCCACGCAAAAATATCAGTGTTAGTCTTGAGAAATTTTGACAGTTTTGATTCCATTGTAGGACTCAACTGTCCCCCGATTCTCGTAGTTTTCTCTGCATCACCTTCAAAAAGTTGAACTATCTTGTGTTCCACAGGCTGCACCCTTGTATCCAGCCTCTTCTGCTTCTTATCCAACTGCTCCATTAACATGGCGGCCTCCTCATCCATGACATTCACCCTCGTAACCTCTCTTTTCCTCTTCTTGCTCGAGTTTGGCACTAACGAGGTAGTGTAACAGTCTCGAGCTTCCAACTGATTGCCCCTCACTTCACCTATACCATCCCTGGTTTTAAACTTCATTTTCAGGTGAGGAGTCGATACTATAGCCCCAAACATATTTAACATCGGCCTACCCACAATCATGTTATAAGCAAAAGGGGTATCTACAACTAAAAACGTTACGCGCAATGTCCTCCTCTTCGGAGCCGACCCCAGTGACACATCAAGTTCAATTGAACCTTTCGGCATAATCTGTGATCCTGTGAACCCCATTAAGGGAGTATTCACCATTCGCAGAGTTACCTTTCCCAGGTCCATCTTTTGCAGCACATCCCAAAAAATTATATCTGCTGAGCTACCTGTGTCAACCAATACCTTGTGTACAACAAAATTTGCAACGTCCATCGTTATCACCATTGGATCATTATGGGGAACAATCATGCCCTCGTAATCTCTACCATCAAAAGATATTGGTTGGTCGTGATTCTGTACAGAGAAGACCCTCGTAGGCTCTTGACGATAGTGATTGCCACGCATTTCCCTCTTATGCTTTTTTCTTGCACTGGACGAATCGCCTCCAGCTGGCCCTCCCGCGATAGTGTGTATCTCTGCCCTGCCCACATTGGTATGCTCTTTTCGTCGATCTCCCTGACGACTGTTATCATTCTCCCTCTTGTCATCATTTCGTCGATAATTATCATTTCGATGATATTCATCATTTCGAGGCCGATCATACCGGCGATTGTCATGGACCCGATGGTCATATCGACCTTCATTCCCTCTATATTGAGACTGATCCGGTGACTGACTGCGCGATCGTCTCACCTCTTTGTCGCAGTTGGCCTCTGGAGTTCTTACTGCCGCAAGAGTACGATCAATGAAGTTGTTCAGAACACCATCTTTTATCAGACGTTCAAGTTCATCTTTCAACTGGTAGCACTCTTCGGTATCGTGACCTTTGTCCTTGTGAAATTGACAATATTTGTCCAGATTTGCTCTGGATTTTGATTTCACTAGCTTTGGCCATCGAATCGCATTCATGTGCTGCACTGCCAGTAACACTCTTCCTCTTGATGCTTTCAAGGGGGTGTACTGTTCGTATTTTTCGTATCGAGGGGGTCGTTCGTGGTTCTTTTCAGACCTCGACCCTTCCTGCCGATAGCTATTATCTTTTCGATCTCTTCGATCGTTTACGGGCTTGCAAGCCTCAGAATCTTTTGATAGATTCATCTCTTCCTCGTTGATGCATTGTTCTTCCAACTGCATCAATTCTTCTTGATCTTTTGGTGCGCGTCGAGCTAAAGCGGATGCCAAAGTACCTTTTTTCAAAGCCAACAAAAGAAATGTTACAATAAGATCATGAGTTAACTCAGGTATTTCTAAAACTTCTTGATTAAACCTATGAACAAAATCCCTCTAACTCTCACTAGGACCCTGCTTGAATCCCATCATGGAAGACACAGATTTCCTGGCCTTCTTGTTGGCTGCAAAATGATTCTCAAATTTCTTAATGAGCTGCTCATAGGATACTATCGAACCGGGTTGCTGACTCGTGAACCAATCTTGAGCTCGCCCGACCAAGGTCATCACAAAGACCCTTGCATTAATCGCATTCGACTGATGATATAATGACATCAACAGTTCAAAAGTCGTCAAATGCGGCCCCAGAGCACCTGTCCCATCGTAGGTAGGCAAAAGAGGAGCTTTGAACGAACTTGAAGGTTCTTCAAACATTATACTCTCACAAAACGGCGAATTTCTAGTCATCAACACTGAAACCAGCCTACTTTTCGGTCGAAGAGCCTCGGGTTTACGATTTACCCTGCCAAGCTTTTCATATATATCATCAATTTCAGCCCTTGACAAAACTGGTCTTTCTTCCCGCACAGGCTATTTTCCTCGTCGGACTTCCAAATGCACATCGTCCCTACTGTTGACCTCCTCATCAGACTGTGCCTCCACTTCTCCCCTCTTCCTACGCTCTGGGTTCATCCCCTCTTGTTCTTGAAACAGCTTCCTAGGCGCCAAAGGTACCACAGGAGCCTTCTGAACATTTGGAGTCACTAGTCCCGACGCCATCAGACGACTCAAAACTTCATCCACCTTTTCCTGCACCATCTTGTCCAACTCTCCTTTTGTTATCATCATCCTCTCATCCCCACGACCGCCACCGCTCCTCCCTGGCGTTGAGGACACAGAGTCTTCCATGCGAACTCGCTTCTCCTTCTGACCATCTCCCTCCATTTCTGATGTTGACTTCAGCGACCCTCGAGTAGTTTCCCACAGACGGCGCCAAACTGATTTAGCACGGATTTTTTCCCGCACTATTTCAGTCAAGATGACCTCGAATATGTACCAAATAATGCGTTCTCTAGATTATAGACTGCGCTCGGATGATATCGAGCTGCCTACGTACCTTTTCAGGATCAAGTCTAAACGTAGTTCAAGTGAAGATGTTGGATTCGTTATGGTTCGAATATCGAGGAACTCTCTTATTTTGTATTCTGGGATCGTACTCTCAAGTCTCCGAATAACCCGAGCAATACGATAGGTGGTTCGTAATATTTATTGCTCCAATTATCCGTCCCCCAATCTTCATAAATGACGGTATTTATAGAGTTTCCATTCGGTACTGTAGGGCGAATGACCGACAAGACGTCTTGCCTACGGATCCCTTACACGTGTGTTTGATGAGTGGCACAGATTCGACGTTCACCGGGTCGGGTCATGAACCGACCCTACCCGAATAATAATAACACGCGGATTTTGGAGTGTAATGCAAATAACTTTGTTATAGGAGCCGGACATAAAACCCACCTCGTTTCCTCGTATACGAGGCAATATTTTAGTCTAATGACCCAATAAATACAAGGTGACGAATATTAAATCTCCAAGTAGTATTTTGGTATATCAAGCATATACCGATCCATTCCTTCGAATCCCGGAAAACGCACATGTTGGGAGGGGGATTAATGCTCCGATCCCAGAGAATCAGTCTTGGGGGCCTCTAATGAAGTCTGAGATACCTTGGATAAAAAAAAAAAAAAAAAAACTCCAATTGAATTTGATTATTCTATTGAGATATGCACGTATGTATTGTTTATTTGAGTAGTCTCAATATTTTCGAACTTTGTTTATATAGAAGTACATATACGTAATAAGATCCTAGATTGACTAGTGTCCAAGTGTTGGGAATTGGGGTAATCTGCATTAATTTAAGATTGTTTAAAGCTAATTCTTACAATTATTTTATGAAAACAAAGTATACGTGGTAGGTAAAGTAAGCGAATTGGAGTCAATTGCTTTAGACCTAAAAGCATCAAATGTTGACAATATGACCAAGGAAAAGTTACGGTGCATGGTTAATCATTTTCTATATAACTGAGGCATCAAATCTTGATGTGGTTTTGGAACTTTAAATGTCTTATTTTCTGAGAATGTGGAGGAACATAAATCACTCATGGTGCAAACAAATTAAATCTTGCCTAATAAGTTATTGTTAAAACTTTTTGAGATTGTGTCCAGTTTGACTGATATCTGATTGAGCCTTAATAAATTTTAATCGGGTCAAACTCGTACACATCTTCAAATATTATTGAATTAAGAAAAATGTTCAAACTTAATTTATTATATTTAAGAAACCAATTTCAGACGAACTACTAGATATTTATATTGAGATGAACATCGAATAATTTATATGTCATTAGTTCATTGAAATCACTAGTTTATGGGGGCAAAAGTCCTAATAATTACTATTGTAAGACCCACCACAAGAAGTATGATAAGTTATGAGATGGCATTGGCACCCAATTGATACCAAAGAAAATGAACATGGATTTTATTATTTATTTCATTGCAGAAAAAATGACTTGAGAATGTGCAATAAGTGTCAAAATAGAGAAAGCCATGACCAGCTCCACAAGGGTATATTTCACGTAAGGTGAGAACAGAAGTACATTTTTGAATGAGCGAATTCAGGGAAAAGATATCTTTTAGCGAGTGTGAACAACAAATTTTAATTCTCTGCTATTTAATCAAACAAGAAAAATAGTTACACAAATAAATTTTATTAAATTGAAATAAAAAGAAAGTGGTTACAATTTCTAATATAAATCCTCCGATTCTTCACTTCGACAACTTGACTTTTGAAGGAATTTCGACACTTTGATCTTCCTCCGAATTTGATTTGATTTTTGAATAATGTTAATTTGAGAGATTTGTGCCTAAATTTCGAATTAATCATTATTATTTGAATATTTTGTTGGTGGATTCGACTCTTCGATCTCCTCCAAATTTGACTTGAATTTTAATAACGTTAATTCGTGGGTTTAGCACCTTAATCACGAATTAAACGCAATTATTTGGTGAGTTTCACCAAGAACACCTTAAATGTCACCTTGAACGTCTCGAATATCGCCTTGAATGCCACCAAACACCTTGTTTGCCGCCTTGATTGCCACCAAATAGCCTTGATTGCCACCAATCGCCTTGATTGCCGCCTTGATTGCCACCAATCGTCTTGATTGCCACCAAATCGCCTCAATCCTTCTTGAATTTGAGTAGAGAGAACTTACAATACATTTCTTGATATCTCTCTCTTGCTCAAATTTTGGTGTGTTGAATGAATGAATTTGAACCCCTATTTATAGTTGTAGGATGAGAACTATACCATAATTATTTGATGAGTTGGCATGATTTGATTTGCTCTCAATAACTTGATTGGCAATTATTTCTATTATTTGAAAATATGATTTAAATTGCAATAGAATATGATTTGATTTGCAATCTAATTCAAGAAAAGGAAATATTTACACAATATATATATATGTATATATGTATATATATATATATATATATTAATCTATCAAAGTGGCGCATACAGCTAGGGGTGTAAACGAGCCGAGCCTGAATAAACGAGCTCGAGCTCGAGCTCGTTGATTAAAAAACCAGCTCGGCTCACAAGCCTGGGCTTAATTTTGTTTATATTTTGAATTTTTTTGTTATTTTGTTAATATAAAATATAATATTCTAAAATATAATATATTATTAATATAATTAATAATATAAAAATATAATATTTTAAAATATATTATATTATTAATATAATTAATAATATAAATATTAAAAATACAAAAGCTCGCGAGCTTCGAACAGAGAGAATCGGGCTAGCGCTCGAGCTCGAATGGAAGCTCGAGCTCGTGAAGCTTGGCTCGAGCTCGAAAAGCTTGAGCTCGAGTCGAGCTTTTTTCGAGCCGGCTCGACATCCACTTTGTTATAGTATATAACATTATATTCATTATATTAAATTTAACAAAGTGGCGTTTACTGCCACATTATTACCATATATATATATATATTATATGGGTCAAGATCGAATACATACCCTCTCTTAGATAAGATCTAAGACCCAATATACACCATTGGATACATTAAATCCAACAGTCCAAAAAATAAGGAAGAAACAGGCAAGAAAAAATGGAAAATAGAGATTAGGGGTATAATGGACAAAATGACAAAATTATACATCACCCATTTACCAAAAATAACGGCACATGATCTCCTACAATCTCTCAAAACTGATTCCCACGAAAATCTCCACTTCAATATCACAATCTCAGCCCAAGATTAACGCAATCAATTTATAAAATCATATTAACCTCAGATTTCGTTCGATTATCACATAAAAAATTCTGAAACTCTAAAAAATTTCTGGAAATCGAGATTGCAAACCCAAAATCTGAAAATATTGAATTTCATATGTTTTCGCTTACATCATTGTTATTTGCTTTGATTTTTGATTTTTGAAGAATCTGTTATTTGTTTTTGTGAAAAATCTGTTTTTGTGAATAATCTGTTTTTGAAGAATCTGTTATTTTGCGTTTTGATTTTTGAATAACACGCTGTATAATATCAATAAATGTTCTATATATTGCTTAATTAGTAAACTATAATGGTGATAAACAATATATTGTTCGTTTACTTTTTTCAATAGTGATTTGAACACATTATACAACCTATTATATTACATTATACAGCGTATTATATTACATTATACAATTCATACAATAGGGATATACAACATGTGATTGTGCGCCTTCCAACAGTCAGTTGAATATATTATACAGCATTTTGTATTACATTATACAGTATATTATAACCCAGTATACAGTATCATATAAGTCATTATACAGTGAATACAATAGCTAATTAATCCATTATATAATAGTTAATAATCAAATATACAATAAATATAAACAAGGTAAAGTACGAAAATAATGGAAATAAATAAAAATAAAAATAAAAATCCGACTGAAAACGCAAAAACGCGAAAAAACCTATTAAAACGATGGAATTTGGGCCCGAGAGGGTGGTGCTCTGAGTTGTTTTTAAAACGACGTTTCCTACAAGATTGAAGTAGAGCTTGGGACCAAATTCCAAAAACAGTTTTTGCCTTTCGGAAATTTAATATATATATATATATATATATATTTAAAGAAAACGCAGTACATGAGTGGTGATATACAATGTGGTATTTAGTGACATCACAATTAGTGATTTTTTAAACCATCATACAGTAGCTTATAAACCATTATACAGTAGCTTATAAATCATTATACAGTAATTACAACGGTGGTATACAGTATGTGATTAGTGACATACAATTAGTGATTTCAAACCATTATATAGTATCTTATAAACAACTATACAGTATGTTATAACATTTTATACAGTATCTTACAACCTACTGTATCTTGTTTGAATTGCAGCTCAAACTTATGGGTTTTTGATGGATCTGCTGCATTTTGTCACTTATTTTTTCAGTTTGTGTGTTTTGATTATAATTATATAAATGAAAATGGGTTCTTTTATGTTTGAATAAATGTCGAAATAGAGTATGTTTCTTAATTTCAATCCTGCAGCTCAATTAGTCTTGCTGTAAAGCTCTTATCTTTTTTCTTACATTTCAAAGTAGTAGGACTTTTTAGTATAAATAATAGCTTTCAACATAACAGGATAGGTTATAAGATACTGTCTTGTAACTGTATGATGCATAAAAACACACTGTATAATAGGTTATAAGATACTGTATAATGTGTTATAACATACTGTATAGTTGTTTATAAGATACTGTATAATGGTTTGAAATAACTAATTGTTTAAGTAACAACAACAGCTTCTTCTTCTTCTTCCGCTTCTTCCGCCATGGTTGTTCTTGAGGAGAAATCATCATCATCATCATCAATAACAACACAGAATTGACGATGATGATGACTCGATCTTGATGATTAATTCCGTTTTATGATGAATAATGTAATTGTAATTGGAAAGATGTAGGTTCTTCGAACTGATCAAATTGTTCTGTGAACTGATCACGTTAATGAGATGATGAATAATGTAATTGTAATTGGAAAGATTTATTATAATTGGAAAGAAAAAATTAATTGGGGATAAATGAATCTGTTATAGTTTAATGAGTGAGATTTGATTTTGATCCTGCCTGAGTTGGTTAGATTTCATTGACTAAAATGTCCCTGCATCATTAAAAATAATTATATAAACTGAAAAGGTAGTTAAATCTGGACCTTGGGATCAAATGGTATCAATGGTGTATATTGGGTCTTAGATCTTATTTAAAGTAGAGGGATGTATTTGATCCATACCCTATATTATATAACATTATATATATATATATATATATATATATATGTATATGTATTATGTTAAACTAACAAAGTGGCGTTTACTGCCACATTATTACCATATACATATATATTATATAGATTTTCTCATGCATAAGGAATAAATTGCATAGAATGTTTTAAAAGGTTACAACCCTAGGATTTGACTTGCCATAATATATTAATTGAATTTTCATAATATATTATTTAGGCACATGACTTTTTTGATTGGCTAGAAATATATGTATAGAATATCAATTTTTGACTATTTAATTTTTAGGAACTAGAATTTGATTAAATTCCTAAAATATAAATAGAGAATTTTTTAATTGACATCTAATATATTATTCCACGTGTCGCCATTTCATTGGCTATGAATTTAATTTTCCTACAGTGTGATTCTTAAGAGGTGAAAACAAGTCGATTTCGATGATTTGAGGATTCGAATTCAAAAAATTAAAAAAGAGTCGGAATTCGAGCTTTATCCAAAATTGAAATTGAATTATTTAATATATACTATTACGAACCACATGAATATAATATTGTCAATAGGTTTGCTAGTGGCTCACGAGCTCACGAAAAAGTATTCTCTGTTGAGTTGGTTCGGCTCGACTCATCCTTTTTATTTTTACAGTTTATTCTCAATACAGGTTGATTTTCATTGATGAGATCTATGATTGATTTTGGACCATTTTTTTTAAAAGAAAAATCAATCTTATATATCCTTCAATCGAAAGTTTACAACGCTTGGAACAATACAATTTATATCGGCTCAAACGATGTAGTAAGAGCATCTGAAATATTAACTATCAAGTTTCTTGAAGATAACAAATCTTAAAAATTCATAAGTGGACAAAAGAAAATTCTTGTGCTCAAGACCACATTCTTATTCAAGAGAGAAAAACTCTCATTCAAGAGAAAAATCAAACTCTCATTCAAGAGAGAAAATAAAAACTAAACACAACTATAAAATATTATCTAAAACCTTGCTTATTGTCCATCTTCATCTCGCCAGGTTTACCTCTATTTCATTAGATCCATCCATGTCTTGTCAGATCTGAAGTTGAGATACATAATTTGAAAGAGGGTGCTTCAACCAAACCCACCGATGATGGTGTTGACAATAGTGGTGATGGAGGTAGCAACCTTACCAAACAATCATCGGCGGAAAAGAAGAGAAGAAAAAAATTAGGATTTGAGAGTTTTCTTATTCGCGGAAAAAAAAAAGAAAAAAATTAGGATTTGAGAGTGAAGAAAATTAGAAAGGCGGTTTTTTCAAATAAGCAATTGATTTTGGATCATTGATATAGTTATTTCCGAATTCAGATCACAGCAAAATAATCTCTTGTTTGGCATTTATTAGTTATTCCCACAATCCACTATATCTTATTTTATTCTCCTTACTGTTAATTAGTTAATACTCTATATAATTAGTAACTAATAAATAATTAATTAATAACATTCTATTGAATTTAATTGGTTATTTAATTTCATTTTTGTAGTGCTTTTTTTTTTATGATTTTAATTTTTGTATTTAAAAGGTAGAAGAGAGATAACAAGCGTAACAACCTTAGCTCCTTAGTGATTACACGAGTCATTTACCCTGAAAAAATACCTTGATCAGGCCATAGTTATTGTCGGAAGGACGAACACCGAACCATCCCAACATTCCCATCACGCTGCCAATCTCGATGCTATTCATAATAAAGATGATTGATTTAAGGACTACAACTACAAAAAAAATTTCTAAACCTTGTTGATATTAAAAAATATGATATAAAGCCCGATAAAGGCTAAATAAGGAACTTAGGCCCAATAGAGGGTCAAAAACCAAGTTCACTAGACTAGGTTCGCGCTAAGTAATAATATTGGGTCGGGTTGTTCGTTGACCCGACCCTAGAAAGACGAGTTATCCACCGTCCATTGGTGCCACTTGTTGGCATCCTATAGATGCCCAACAACCATTGGTACATGGTGGATGCTATAATACCCCTTCAAAACATTTATTAGGGGTTGAAATCTCTACAATATTCTTTTGAGAAATAAGGAACTTAGGCCCAATAGAGGTTCAAAAACCAAGTTCACTAGACTAGGTTCACGCTAAGTAACAGTATCGGGTCGGATCCTTCGTTGACCCGACCCCAGAAAGACGAGTTATCCACCGTCCATTGGTGCCACCTGTTGGCATCCTTTAGATGCCCAACAACCATTGGTACAGGGTGGATGCTATAAATACCCCTTCAAAACATTTATTAGGGGTTGAAATCTCTAAAATATTCTTTTGAAAACTAGTCTCGTAATTCCTTAAGTAACGAGTCTAAAGACTGAGAAGTACGTTCCTATAGATTTACAAATTTGGAAACTAGAATCGCTCACCAATTACGATCCTGTATACAATATTTGATATAGAACTACGTTAGCTTGATCCTAATTAGGTACGTAGGTAGCTTAATTATTACTGAGTGCAGTCATAAATATTCATCATCATACTCGTAGATTGATTCAGGTCTTTCCAGATTGAGAAATCCTAGTCCCTGGATTGGGTTAGATCACTTGTCTAAAATAGTATGTTTTTGGTTCCACTGCTTTGGTGGAAAAAATAGAAAAATAAACAGAAACAACACGCAAAATTATTATAAACTTCTTAAATTAATTATAATCTTTTGTATGTAATCACAAAAATTATCGAAAACATTATATTAATAATTGATAAATGGCTCTCGTAAATAAATTTTGATATTTTGCTTAAAAACCAATTCACTACGTTTTTGTTTCCAAAATACAAATACAACCTAAACCATACGACATAAATCTAGCTATACATTTTTCTATGACAATATCATGTTATCTTGTTTTAAAACAACTCCACTAAAATTTATCAAACCAAGAATTATGGGTAATTGACATTTTGCACCCTTAAAATATGATTATCTGCACGTTGCACCCTCAGATTATATTTTCAACAAATTGCTCCCGAACTTTTGGCACTATACACCCTGAAAGACTTTCCAAAAGATTCTCCACCGAAAATGCCTCTTGCTCGTGAATTGAAGGGCATTTCCATCCCACGAAATCGTTTCCTACTAGAAATATTGTACACATCAACATATAATTAATGGTAACTAGAATCAAACTCAATAATAATTTTTAAAATTAATTAAACCCTAAAATCAGTAACAAGAATGTGAGGGAATACAAAACTTTTTATCATTTAATTATTTCATTTATAATAGTTTTTGGCTCTGGCTATAGTCCTCATATAAACATAAGTACGATTTTTGTAGGGAAAGGACGCGGAGTGGTGCAATCTGTTAAAATATAATCTTGGAGTGTGAAGTCCCAAATAACTCTATTTTGATGGTGCAAAATGCTAATTATCACAAAAAGAATCCACCAACTCCACCAACTTAATATTAACACCTCCCCCCCCGGACCCCCCCCCCCCTCCTCCCCCCAAAAAAAGGAAAAATAATTATTCTGTTTCCTCTACTGCAGTGGATTCTCTTGCACTCAATTCCACTCACAAAATTTCTACAATTTTCCTCTCTTTTTTTTTTTTTTTGTGAAAAATAATGGGGTTGGTGAAAGGTTAAATTGATTTCCATCTATAAATACATCAATTCCATACAAGTTTCTTTTCTCATCAGGAGTTTCTTTCTCTTTTCTTTTCAATCATATACATACATACATACATATATATAAACATATCTTCAGGTAGCATCCACCAACCTCAGCCGGAAAACGCCAGCATGCCGTCGGTCCCCGGCAAACTCGTCTGCGTCACCGGCGCCGGCGGCTTCATTGCTTCATGGCTTGTTAAAACCCTCCTTGAAAAGGGCTACACAGTTAAAGGCACATTTAGAAACCCAGGTATAAGTACATACACACACACACATATATATACATATATTTGTTTATGTTAAATACTGTCTGTCTGGTTGCAGACGACCCGAAGAATTCACATTTGAGAGAGCTTGAAGGAGCAGATGAGAGGTTGATTCTGTGCAAAGCTGATCTCAATGATTACGAGAGTTTACGCGAAGCCATTAATGGCTGCGATGGTGTTTTCCACACTGCATCTCCCGTCACTGATGACCCAGTAAGCTTCTTTTTAATTTGTTATATAATTAAGATTCTGGAAATTAAATATTAAAGAAGAAAGAGATTAATTGTGCATGTTGAGTGGAGAAGTTTTCCGGCGGCGGAGGCCCAAGGGAAGTGGTGGTGGGTGGCCAGGTTTGGTGGTGAGCATGCTTGTATTTGACGACCTTGGAGAGTCTTTACAATTTGTTTGGTTCAAGGATTTTGGCGAACAAAAGGAAAAGAAAATGAATTTTTTTGTTTTTCACCCTTTTTCTCGTCAAACGGTGAGATAAAAGAATTGACACAAGTTAACACTAAATTTTTTTTCTCATTTTTTTTCTTCCTTTTCTCTAGTTAAATTGATTTTTCTTCCATTTTCTTTTTCTTGTCAAATTTTTAGAACCAAACAAGCTATTAGAGTGATGGAGATGGAAAATGAATTTTGGGGATGTAATTTGAAAGTTAATCAATGATAAAGTTTAAATATATTGGCAAAGCTGCTCACCCAAAATATTAGAATTTGTGCGTTATCTCGTTACTTGATATGTAATTCTTTCTCTGCCCTGATCAAATACAATGATAAGTATATTTAGAAGTAACTAATTAAACCAAATCGAATTTGAATTATAACTTTTCGAACGATATATATAGAATTCAAATTTTCTTCGAATTAGCGCGACACGTTTTTCATGAAAAACATTATACTATAGCATTGTTCACATTTTTTTCCCTTCAAATAGCCCTTACATTAAATTCACAAACTTGATATCAATTTTGACAAATTGTTTTAAATTTTGACAAATTGTTTTAAGTCCAAGAATGACTTTATGGTCAATAATATAGAGGTACTTTTGGAAAGTGCGAACCAAACATTCATGTATTGTGAGCGTTACAACGTGTGAGATTCAAATGTAATTTTAATTAGTGAAATGAACGGGAAATTCTAGCCCGCTCCCGGCTCTGCCAAATTCATGTGTATTTTTTAAAATAACTTACTAATTATATGATAAATGTGATACACTCTCCTTGTAAAATACATTTGGATGCGATCAAGGTGGGTCTGAGCTAGAATTTTCCGAAATGAACATATGTCGTGATCTTTATGCCATGGGAAAGTAACGTACCTAGCGATTATTAAAATATTGGTATATATTTTCTAGGCAACCTCACCTAACTTATCTCTTATGTGGCTGATTTTTGGTGCACTAATTAATAATTAAATGTGTGTAAAAATTAAAGGAGCAAATGGTGGAGCCGGCGGTGAATGGGGCCAAAAATGTGATAAATGCGGCGGCGGAAGCCAAGGTCCGCCGTGTGGTGTTAACTTCCTCAATTGGTGCAATTTACATGGACCCGAATAGACACCCCGATAAAGTTGTGGACGAGACATGCTGGAGTGACCTCGAGTTCTGCAAGAATACTAAGGTTTGCATATTGATATAGTGTATCTTTTACAACGTTTCATTCTTAATAAATCAGGGTTCAAATGATTTTAACTCTCGAAATATCACAATAAGCATTAAGATAGGACTTTGATACGTGGATCTTGGGACCATCTAGTACCATCTTCTTTGGGCAAAAAAAAAAAAAAAGAAAATTCAATTTTATTTTGTGAATATTATTTCTATTAGCAGTGTTCTCAAGCTACCCTTTATTTAATTGACAATACAGTGTTTGCTTATACGGAACTTTGATGATATCCTTATCAAGTTAGGCCCAAAGTGCAATCAATATTAAAACAGATATAAAGTATTTCATATGACATAACATCAAATATGAGGGTATTTTTCTTATTATTTGAGATCAACCAAATATAATTTGGTCTAGAATTATATATATATATATATATATTATAGACTCTTCTAATAATTTGTTCACAAGGCAGTAGTTAAAAGTTGCTAATAAGGGTCCATTGTATTTGGAGTCGTCCTTTTGGGCACCCACCCGTGGACTGGGTGCTTGACTATGAACTTAATTAGATTAAATTAACAAGTCGTGATGCAAAATCCTAATTGACATTTCAAAATGTGCAACTTTTCAGAATTGGTATTGCTACGGGAAGGCTGTTGCTGAGCAAGCAGCGTGGGATTTAGCTAAGGAATTAGGGTTGGACTTGGTGGTGATCAACCCAGTATTGGTGCTTGGCCCATTGCTCCAGCCCACAGTGAATGCCAGTGTTCTTCACATACTCAAGTACTTGACTGGCTCTGCAAAGACATATGCCAACTCAGTTCAAGCCTATGTCCATGTCAAGGATGTTGCATTGGCACATATACTCTTGTTCGAGACACTGTCCGCTTCAGGGCGGTACCTCTGCGCCGAGAGTGTGCTCCACCGGGGAGACGTGGTCGAGATTCTTGCTAAGTTCTTCCCAGAGTATCCTATCCCCACCAAGTAAGTTCAATCACACTTTACTTTCTATTTCTGTGTAAATTATATTATTTTTGGACATTAGATTTTGTTATGTAAAATGTAAAGAAAAAGAAAAAGTATAATAAAGTATATCGAGTGAGCAATATTTTTTTTAGGTTTTCTTCATCAGAGTCAAAAACTTCTTGCACACATCAAATTTTGGCCGAATCCAATTAGACGAAAGCGTTATTACATTTATTTTGTGATTAATCACTCCTTTCGGAATATACAACATTTATATGGTAAATATAATTCACCTGCATTTTACATGACCTAAATACAACCAAATTCATAGAAATTCCCATGATATTTTTTCACCTAGATGTAAGGACCAAATAGAGAATATATAGTAGACTTGGTCTTCTGTGGAGTAGGTAGACAGACATGAATCAAAAATATCTAGTAAATTCCAATCTCTAATAGATTTGGAGTTTTCTCCTAGAATTTTCTAAGCAACCAAAGGATACTTTTCTTGATGGATTCTAATTGTACTACATTTCCGAAGTACTTAGTTCAACGAATTGGTTATCCAATCTTCTAAGTGAAGAACCCAAAATTTACTAGTTCGTATTTTTTGGTTTTTCTCTCTCTTAAGATTAGGCTTGGTCTTGTTCAACTAATCACATGATAAATGTCTCGTGATTCGTTAATCTTCTTGAAATATACACCAATAACACGACAAATAAAATTTATTCACCTGTAAATAATTTGAGTTCAATCGAATGGGTTCCAATCATATCCACATTTTTGATCCAAAAGGAAAGCTAAGGCCTTGTTTGTTTATGTTTTCAAGTTAGAATCTTGAAATTTTTTCGAGAAATGCATACTACATAGATTTGTGTAAAAGTAATGTGATGTGTATTGTGTTGTGTTTGTTTATGTTTTTTAAAATTCTTGAAATTTGAAAAATGTGTCAAATAAAAAATGATTAGTTGATGCATGATAGGTTAAATATAAATTAAAAATTATAAAACATGAAAGAGAAAGAAATATGTATTTGTTGGAGCTCATTATTGATTAATAGTTATGTGAGATGATGGACGTATTGATTGATATGTAGTTATATTAGGAAAAGGGAAAGTGAAATTGAGAAAAGATGAATTTAGATGAAAATAGTTTATAGTGTAGTTTTTTAGAATTTTGTGATTCAGGATATAAAAAATTAAATTTAAAAAATATAAACAAACAAAACCTAAAAGATTTTAATGGACCAAAAGAGTCTTTACCTACCACCAAGTCATTATCAAATATGGACCCAACTTTAAAAAATTCCAACCCCATCCATTTTTCTCCATTATTAGTTTCTTCTCATTCTTTTCTTCTTTTTAAAGCTTTGGGTTGGGATAGAGTATGGGATTGGGATATCTCATACCTTTATGACACAAATATTCATGGGCTATATTTAAAAGGTCCCAGTACTTTTGGAGTCTGAAAAATTTTTATGTGAAAGAGATTTATATAAAGTTCATCGTATAGGAGTTATACTGATAAATTAGAATTTGAAGTCTCGATACTTAACCAAAGATCACTCCGATAATAGGGGAAATCTTAAACAACACGATTTTGCAAGTCTTTTCTTTCCACCAATTTGTCACTTTTGTTTGCCCAATTTTTTTTGGCTAAAATTCTTCTATCTTCTCTCCCATACACAATGTACTGGACTATTGGGTGCCGTTCATAGAGTGAATGTGAACAATTAGAGGTGCCTTTTAAATGGTGTAACCTGAAATTCTAATCTGAGTTGAGTTTGATTAAATCTGAATTATCTATTCATATGTGAATTATACTTGTCATGATCCCTTCAAGCAAGATTATCAATTATAAGACAAACATTATAATACTAATCATATTGAACAAACAGGATTAATAGAATAAGAAAGTTACAGTTTTAAATGAATTATAGTGGCTTGTAGTTTTGATGTTTGTCTTGTCAAGGCCCTCTTGAATTTTCTTGAAAACAAATGAACTTTCACTTTGAAACCAAATGGAAAGTAAATATTTGAGTGGAAGATGTCAACTATAAGTTGGTAAAGGAATATTTTTCATGTAAAGTTGAACCGATTGTGCATACTTAACATGATGAAAAATGCGACTTATAGTTGTGAGAAATGCTTTCTTGTTGGCTATGTTTTTTCAACACCTAATTGGTAGAAGAAGTCGTGTATTTGGGTCAAGGTTGGATTAGTAATTAACACATGTTTGTGTACTAAAGCTTATATATATAGCTTAAAGATTCTACTTTTTAATGGTATTTGTCATTACTACATTAATGAATATTTGCTAATTTATTCTTTGAAGAAATGAATTTATATTCTTTCAAGCGTAGAAAAATTATTCCAAAATTTAAGGTACGGATTTCCGAAACTCATTTATATATATATATATATATTATAAAATAGAAACATAAAAGTTATTCAAGTAAGTGGCATGTGTAGGTTTACATGAATAATCTTATTCAACTTTTCTTCCCACATAAGTCAATTATATACGTTTAGGTTTACTAAATTTAGATAAATACGGGTTTTCCATTTTATCCGAAATAATTGTCTCAAGTGAAGTACTCCACAATTTAATTTAAAATCAAACACCAAATTTCCTTTCCTTGTCTATATATTCTTCTTGTTTATGATAATTATTAATAAGTTAACTTTAGTTAAAAAATGTATTATTAATTCTACCCGTCTTAATTTTAGTGTGTAAATTACGTATAAATACTTTATTTGATATAAATTCTTTTGTTTAAAATTAGTTTTTCTTAAATTTTTTGGCAGGTGCTCAGATGAAAAGAACCCAAGAAAAACACCATACAAATTCTCAAACCAAAAGCTTAAGGACTTGGGCTTGGAATTCACACCAGTTAAGCAGTGTTTGTACGATACAGTGAAAAGCCTTCAGGAAAAGGGCCACCTTCCAATCCCAGCCCAAACTGATGAGCCCATTCGTATTCAGTCTTAGCCCTTTCTTGCTTGTTGGGCTTATCAGTAATAAAGCCCATAATATCTACATTTAAAAAAGAAGGAAAAAAAAAAACATTTCTCCTCAAATTAATGTGTATTTTAAAACTGATGATGATGTATGTTTAATGAAATATTTGTAACAAATTCATCTATGAGAACTACATTTGTCTTGGGAAGTCAGGACATTGGTAGGGATGTAAGTGAACTCGTTCAAACAAGTTATTATTTTAGTTTGTTTGACTCTTTATCAAGTTTGATGAATTGTGTTTCAACTTATTTTATTTATCTAAAATAGAACTTCAGTGGATTCTTGAATACAAGAATTCAACACCAAATTGAAGTAGTTGATCTGAAGAAGCTTAACTGAGTTGATGATTGTTGCTTATTAAGACTCTAACCGTCAGTCAATTTTATGTTTCATCTTGTATTTCAAATCACAAGTGCTACAATGCCAAGTGTTTATTTAAAGAAATATTTGTCTAGTTGGCATGCATCTCTAGTGTAAAATACAAGTGAATGCAAGATGTAGCATCAAAATGAGGTAAATGACTGACCTTACTCATTTGACTACATACTTTCATCGTCGGTTATTTTTAGGATCCCCTTGCTCATTTGACAACACACGTTCATCATCGGTTATTCTTAGGACCTCCTTAGACTCCGAGTCTCGGGACAATCATCATTTGCTCCAATTTTATGTTTTATCTTATATTTCAAATCACAAATGTACAAGGCATATCGATGTTTATTCAAAAGAGACGTTACTACATTAAGCATGCCTATCTATTGTAAAATACAAGATGCAATAAGAGACATTTATACTTTTGGCATACATATCTACTGTAGAATTCATGATACAACACCGTATTAAAGTAGCTGGTAGCCTAATTGAGGTACAATACACTTCACCATGGTTATCTTTGGGAACTCACGTGAACTCATACGTAAAGTTCATCATACACATACGATTACAATTATACTGGGTTTGTTAAATCTCGAGAGTCACTGAAAATCAAATTGAGAAAATTGAAGACAGTCTTTCCACTACCCCATGGATAAGCACAAATCATAAGAGTGTTCAAAACCATTAGCTGCATTTTCCACAAGGACAACTTATCATCAACCAACTTTTTCAATATTATTACCACTCATTTCTTCCTTTTTTTGTATGGTTAAATTAGGCTCAACTATGTAGTGATTTTAATCAAGTATCAGAAGTAGTCCGCCTTTGAGGTAATTGCATATCTACTATGTCTTCTCTAGGTAGGCAATCACCCGCCCTGTTGACCATTCCAGGATTTTCACAAGCCGTTAGTGCGATAAGGTGTGTTCCCTCCTTGTTTTTTCGGATAACCAAATAAGCAATGCTGGCCAAATAAATTAGCATAGCCAAGAATCCCAATATCCCACAAAACACGGTGCCTACAACGTTAAAATGGCTATGACGAAGAGATGAAACCAACTTGTCTGCAAGATAGTAGATGTTTATGCCCATAATTAGGGACCCAATGATCCAAGTGGTTGCTGAAACCTGCTTCGTGAAAAGGAGCATAATAATGAGGCTCGAAAAGGAAAAAGAAAAAAGAGAATTCGAAATATAACATGGATGCTCTGTTAGGAAATTGGATTTTGGAAACAGAAAGAAAAAACACTAAAGGGTAAATTAAATAGACACCCCTTGTGTGAGACTCTAATTACATAGACACCCCTTGAGAAATTATTACAATTTAACCCCAGGTCAGTGGTAAGCAAATTACAATTTTTTCCTCTCTTTTTCAAGTTGAGGGGTGGGGGTAGATGTTTTGATAATTTGCAAAATCTCATGGAGCTTGTGACATTTACCGAATAAGTGAGCGAACTCATGTAATTATCCCAAAAGTAAACCACAAAGTTGTCTCATTCGATGCGAAGGAAACATTTTCCTCATCCCGTGTTAGGATCAATGATTTTATTGCAGAAAATTATAAGGAAAGGGTTCTTTTCTCACACGAATAATTACAATTTCGTACTCCTATTTTTCATACTGTTTCTTTGTCATCGTTAAAATTGACACGAAAAAACTAAAAGAATGAGTTCTTACCGAGACTGAGTTGGCGTATAACCCCATCTTTGTCTTGCTACTTGTGAACTTGAGAAGCGGAATTAAAGCAAAAGGAAGTTCAAATGATAAGATCATCTGCAACGAAAAAAATAAGTGGTTTACTTCTTGGGAAGACTAGGAAAAGGACAAAGAAAAGAAAAAGACCATAAACAAGAGTATAATTCAACATCCATGGAATTCGTTGAGACTCGCATTCTTTGGATCAAGAACTTTTCATCTTCACCTTCACTTTAAAATACAAATAATCTTCGAACATCCACAACTCTAAACAACCTCGCCCGAAACCATCAATATTGTTGAATGACTATGTGCACATGGACATTTGAAATTATTAAGTAAAGTTCTACATTAAGAAAAAGCGGGAGGAGAATGTTTTACTGATGCTACGATGATCAAGTTTCCAGCGCCACCTGATCCACCAATAATTGCCACAATCAGACTCGGGACTATAGCTAGGCATCGAGTCAAAAAGTTCCGAACCCATGGCTTGATCCGCAAATCAAGGAAGCCCTACGCGACAGAGATGCATTTAGGGTGAGTTTGGCCCAGCTTTTGCATAATTGATTATGGGATAATTGATTCATGCAAAATTGATTATGGCAAAAGCTAAGATTTCCAGCTTTTCCAAAACATGGTTTTGTACGCAAAAGTTCCCAAACGAGATTATAAAAAAGGGGGCCAAACACACAAGAAATTGCATTTAAGAGTCCAAACGCAATTTTTAGCGTTTCAAAAGCTGGCCAAATGGCCCCTTAATGTGTTTGAGAACAGCATATATAAGGAGGCTATTACAGTCATTTGCATATGTTATATTCGAGAATAGCAAATATAGCTTATCTTAAAAAGGATACTCCTTTTGTCCCATAGAGGATGTCCCTCTCGACTTCTGTTAAGGGCTTAACAAAAGTCAATTTTATCCCACATTCTTCTTCTAAAATTACCCTTCACGGATCATGGTTGGAAATTTATTGTTGTATTGAAAAGTGGAAAAAAAAAAGTTTATCCGTAAAATGTATAGTATGATTGTTAGTTAGTTTTGTACGTATTATCTATTACCATATATAAAATTTCTTTAGAAAGGATAGTGCAATCTTATTAAATTAAACTGAAGGGTAGTACAATCACATACTAAGATACATCCATAATGTGATAAATGAAATATTGGGATAATTACACTCAGCATTCTAAGGTATTGCGATATTACAAAAAACATCCCCTACTTCAATAAATTACATCTAGCATCCTCATGTTTCATGTATTGATGTAAGATTGGATGAAAAGTGTCAAAAGACGTAAATGCCCTTACAAAATATTTTTTTTCAAAAAAGAAAAAACATTAAAAAAACACAAAAAACTAAAATTGCCATATTACCCCTTTACATCTTTAGATTTACTTTTAATACCAATTTTAAAATAAAAATTTAAACTTAAAAGAAAAGTAATTACATATATATATATATAGGGCAAAATACGCTTTGTATCCCTGAATTATTCACTTTATCTCATTTAGGTTCGTGAACTATCAAATGTAACAAAATGATCCCTGAACTATCAAACCTAACAAATTAGTCCCTCATTTTTTATGGACATGTTTGGCTACTTTTTAATATTGATAGATGGTATAATATGAATGTTATTTTGGAATATTAAGTACTTTAAACTTTTTTCTATAATTTATTTTATTTTTATTTTGGTAATTATTTAAAATATATTCTTTTAAATTTTTAAGAAGATTAAAAAATTAAAAAAATGTAAAGTTAAAATCAAAATTAGTTTCAATTATGGATATAAAATTTCTATATAAATAATTTTTTAGATAAAACTATAATTGATTCTTTTTTTCTTTAGAAGGTTAAGGACAATTAAATCCATAATTTTATCAACCTGAATGTTGAATTTTGTGGAAAGTAGAGTTGGCAAAATGAATTTTTTGGATTGACAAATATTATAAAAGATTTTTTTGGTTATAAAGTTAAGGAGATTTTAGTAAATTTCCCTTAAAAAAAATAGTAGAAAACAAGTGTATAGTTTTCTGCACAAAAGTGAGTAGAAAATGGTAATCAAATGGTCAAGAAATAGCAAAACTATAAGTACACAAAAAAACTCATTTTAAGAAGATTAAAATATATACTTTTTAAAAAATTTAAAGAAATGTGATTAGTTACCAAATTAAAAACAAAATAAATTATATAAAAAGTTTAAAGTACTTAATATTCAAAAATAACATTCGTATTATACCATTCATCAATTTGAAAAAGTAGCCAAACATGACCATAAAAAATGAGGGACTAGTTTGTTACGTTTGATAGTTTAGGGATCATTTTGTTACATTTGATAGTTTAGGGACTAGTTTGTTACGTTTGATAGTTTATGGATCATTTTGTTACATTTGATAGTTTAGGGACCTAAATGAGACAAAGTAAATAGTTCAGGGGTAGAAAGTGTATGTGTGTGACTGTGTGTGTGTGACTGCGTGTGTGTGTGTCTGTGCGTGTGAGATGGTGTGTGCGTGCGAGTGTGTGTGTAATTGTGTGTGTGTGTATTATTATGTGTGTGTGCGCGTGAGGGTGGGGAAGACGACTACTGTTCCCCACCCCCTTTTTTCTTTTTCTTTTTTATTTATTTTATAAAGTAATATATTATTTAAGTAATTTAGTTTAGAAATTAAGTTTATTAAAATACAATTATTAAATTTATTTGCAAATTTCATAGATTAAATTAAAATATATAATTTTAAATTATATAAACTATTATATAATCCAAACTATTATATAAACTCTTATATATAAATTTAAATAAAAGATTAAAATGATATTTTATACATAATTTTTTTAATAGAATTTTAATAATTTCTATCTTGTTTTATTTTCTTGAGAATACTTTTTTTATAAATAATTATTTTTATACGTTTTATACACAACATTACATATAACACCTATACTTTTACAAAATATTACAATTTACACCAAAAGGGTATGCTTGTCAGAACAATTTACACCAAAAGGGTATGCTTGTTAGAACATTATAGGGTTTCCATATCCAAAAAAGGATAGGGGCATTTTCGGAAGTTCACCAAAAATTTTAACGGCGCCGTACAGTAACCCTAACAGAAGGTGCTACTTGTTGGACCGAATGAAACGTTGGGATGTTAGATGTAATTTATTGAACTAGAGGATGTTTTTTGTAACTTCGCAATACCTTAAGACGCTAAGTGTAATTATCCCATGAAATATTTTGCCAGACATTCTTTATGTGATGAAAGAAGTATATGATTATTCTGATGGTTCAGTTAAGGAATACATCAAATTAAGCAAAAACTATGTAAAACCTAATAGTTTATGGTCCGAGGAAATAGAATAGAATGAAAATAAAATGATATTTAAAAAAGAAAACCTGCATGACATATTGCCCGGCATATGTTCCGGTTATGGTAGAACTCTGACCTGATGCCAGCAAAGCAATTGCAAAAAGCTTGGAACTCCAATTCCCTAGAACATTCTGTGGACAATATAACACCAGCATCGAAGTACAGTTTCAAAAACGATATCGAGAAGTGTTGGAGCATCGTATCCTAAATGGACATTTTACTATGAATTATGCTAGTAACATACTTTCAATAGAAATGAAGCTTCATTTAAGTCCAAGTCTTTGCAGCTTTGGAGGTAGTCTGGGTTCGGACTTGGCGAATTGCAAACAGCACCGCTTACTGAGATAACTGATACGTTGATAAGAAACGCAACCATTAAAGCGAAACCACTTTCTATCAAATAAAATCTGCGTGCCTCCTGCAAACAAGAATGGTTAAATGTTTTAGAATGTTGAACACAATTGTTCCTACTTATATGATCCAAAAGAAAGAAACTTGCATAAAAGAAAGGGTAAATTACATAGACACCCCTGCGTGTGACACCTAATTACAAAAAACACCTCGAGTTTTGAGAAATTACCATAATTTCCCTCGTTCATAAAACATATTACAATATCACGACGTCATTAAAAACCAAATACATTTTCACCCCCTGTTTTTTGAGTTTTCATACTTGGACATGCGTGTCTTGGTAATTTGAAAAACCTCATGGGGCTCGTGGTAATTACCCAATAAGTGAGGGGTGTGCATGCAAGTATCACTAAAAGAAATTTGATTAAAGATGTTTTGAAATTGAGACACAAATCGAAATACGTAACAAATGAAAATTATAAAAACATTGACTAAGAGTAGTTGGTAGAAAAGGTTGAATTTGTTTGATTTTACATTTTCTTATTAACATATACATCAGCACTACCAAAAGAAAGTAGAAATATTTATTAGCAATCTTTCGCATAGAATTATTACTTTGACACCATTGCCGGACCGCGGGACTTTCCTTGAAAGCACCAATGCTGAATGGAGGAAAAGATTGTGCCTTGCAAAAAATTTAGGCTAGAATGTCAGTCATAAACTGTGAACAGCTCAACCAAGTTTTGATTTTAAAGACATGCATTTGAAACTTACGGCATAACCATAGCACCGAGGAGCGAAATAGCCAGCCCTATGGCTCCACTCCCCTTGAGTTGGGGAACAAATAGTCCATATAAAACCTCCGAAGCTTTGGGCTTCGCATATCCAAGTTCAACAAAGAAGCAAGCAGCAATTGTGGATACGAGCAGAGCGATCAGGATCTCGAGTTTTCTCACCTATAAAGTTCAAGCCGAGCTTTTAGTAGGATATGCAAGAAGTTACGTCCATGACATCAGAATTTATTAGTAATTTAGCTTTTAGTTACCTCAAGTATTTGTTAATATTGACTTTTATTCGTTTATTAAGACAATATAGAGAGTTCTTTTTCTTTTGGTAATCTAATATAGAGAGTTCTAACTTGATGACAGTCACGAACCAGGTGTTGAACACCAAGGGGGTCGCCACATTAGCAGTGGCATGCACAATGTGATGTGACATAATCAGGACCCTTCAGTGCTAAAACACTGGGTCCATACAGAATTTATTGTCAAGGGACAAGAGGAATTGCATTTCTATCTGGAAAGTCGACCCTATATCACTTTTGGTCCTGTAAGTTGTCACGGTGGCCGGTTGCCCTATATCTTTCAATTCTTGGCACAATGCATTCGTTTTCTCGGAAATTGTAAAATTTGATTAAGAATTGCCGCCAAGACAACTTAAACGATCAAAAGTGAAATGGGGTCAACTTACAGGACGAAAATGCAATTTGCCTCAAGGGACTTTTGAATACCCCGTATTGCTGCAGTAATAGAAGAACCAATGTACTGAGTCCCGTGATAAGCACACCAATCCAAAGTGGTATCTTGAAAAGCATGTTAAGGGCAAATGCCGTTCCAATAACTGACATGAAAAAGTGTAGCATAATCAGGAAATAAATTTCAGAAAATCACGTTTTTTCTTCTAAATATAAGAAAAAATTGTACGTTTCCCCAAAAAGATCTTGTGGAAAACGATCATGTCAAATGGTCAAAAGAAAATATTAACTTTCTCACGATTTTGTAAGGTTTATTTAATTAGTTGAATTTTAACCTTCGGGGATGTCACATGCGACTATAGCTATTTCAGCAATAATCCACAAAATAAAATTTGGGACTTTAGGGTATTCCAATCGACAATGCTCAGCTAAATGCTTTCCTGCAGAACAATTAGGACATCACAACCCAAAGCATATCCCGATATAGAATCACGAAATTGACCTCTCGCTTTCATGCCATATTAAAAGGATGTATAAAACAATTAAAAAAAATAAAGAACCTGTAACAACTCCCAGGTTTGCTGCCAGAGATTGGATGACTAAAGCAGCACAAGAAGCTAACAGTATAATCCAGAGTAACTGTGACATAAGGAGAAAATAAATGGAAATTATCAAAATATTTTACACCAGAAAATCTTTGATTTTCTTACAAGACTACAACAAACTTAGTACAAATAAAATCCAAATAAAAGGAAATTAACAAAACATTTCACACATAAAAACCTGGACAGGACTACAATAAACTAAACTTAGTACAAATAAAATTCACTATCATGTTATACTTCGTCACGGACATTTGAAAAGTTTCAAAATATATAGAAACTAATACATGAAACGTAATTCATGTAAACTCACCCCATACTTGTATTGAGCTCCTGCTTGTAGATCAGTCTGGACTGTTAATGGAGAAAGTTGAGCAAAGTTATTAACCACAAAAACGATACTTTGTTGGCTCTAAAGATATCGATTAAGGCTTACAATTTCCAGGATCAATATAAGCAATGGAAACAAGAAATCCAGGTCCCATATATGCAAACAAGTTCTTCCAGCTTTTTTTCTGCCAAAAAATTTATAACAGAAATTAGTCTCTATTAACAATTTTGAAACTCGGCTAAGTCAAAAAAAACAAATGATAGAATTAGTTACTCGAGCCCGGTTCGTGTTTTGTTCAATTATAGCTCGTTCGTCTTCTTTTTAGTTAAAAATAAAACCAATTTCAAACACAAATTTTGAAGATCGAGAATTGAAACAAGCTTGAACAATAACATGTTCGGATCGACTCAATAGAACTCCACTTGAAGGGTGGTGCACATCTTTGGTGTAAACTATATTAATAAGTTTTCTTTTTCAACATTTTGATTTAAAAACAGAAAAGACAGAAACTCAACCACAAATTCCCCTCATTTCGCTCAATAAATCTTCAAAAACCATCAATTTTTCTTTCTAATAACTGTATTTAGACAGAAAGCCGGCATCAATCTAAAGCAGATAAAATATGTGATAAAATTAGGAAAACATTTATTAATTTAACGGAAGAAAAAAATAAAATAAAATTCAGCTAAGTATTTAAAAATTAAGAAATTATAGTTAAAATTTCCTAATAATTAATTGAGATTAAAGAAAGAAGAGTGAAGTAATAAAATGCTCACATCAGGTACGACAATCTGATCATATTCAATATTATCAGTGAGTAGTTCATTGGGATGGGTTCTGCTGCCGCCGCTGGTCATGAACAACTGCGGCGGTTGAGTTGGCGGCGCCGCCATTTAATTACACTCCGGTCACTGTACAGAGACCAAATCAAATGCATGACAAAAACATTTTAAAATATTCATGCTATGTTGAATTGAATGATACATGCAATTAGACTTAAATCGAAAAATATTCATCAATATTTTATTGCATGTGAAGAAAAATCGAGAAAGAGAGGAGCGCAGATCCAAATAAGAGAAGGATTTGATTGAGATAGATATCCAGATTAATAAATCAATGAGAAAAAAAGACAAATAAATTGAAGAAAGGTGTTTTTGGCTGCTGCTGCTTACATTTTTGTCTGAAACGGAGTGTTTTGGTAGAATCTGTAGCTCAATATACACTACAAAACAAACACTTTTAAACTCAACTCTTTCTCTTTACACACGCATATAATATATATATATATATATATATATATATATATATATATATATATATATATTGAGAGAGAGAGGGAGAGAAGTAGGATTCTTTTCTCTTTTTCGAGCTCATAGTCTTGATGTCTATTATTATTCAACGTATATGAATAGTATTTAAGAGATTTTTTTCAATGTTTCTATTATCTTTTGCTTATTTTATAATTTTCAGCGATTCATTTTTTACTATAATCATATTTGATGTATTATTATAATATATTTGAATTAATTTTCGCTTGGATCGATTAATTTTTCTCGTTAAGCGAGTCATGATTCCTTTACTTAAATATCCATTTAATAATAATTATGGTACTTTGACAGATTTCCTATATTGTCCTTTCTTAAATAATACTCATTAAATGCACATCTGTTATAATCATAAATTCATCAAAAAACTGATTAATTTTCTGTTTCTCAATTTTATTTAAAAAGTTTCTGGGGCAGATTAAAGTTACTCATCTATATTTACGAAAAGAGTTATAACCTTCTTTTCGTCTTATGCATAAGATCACATATTTGTACTGAGTAATTTTTTTAACCTTATTTTTTTTTTTTTCAAAAATTTCTTTACACATTCAAAATTATAATTTTACATTTTTGCAGCACTTTTCAACTATTGCATTAAGCTCAAAATATGCACCGAAAACATAAGTATTTTTCAACTATTGCATTCCGTGTATAACACTAGTCAATACTAACACTTATTTTCACAAAGATTTTACTATTTTGATTTATGATTCTGTTATGTAGTGATGAAAGGAGCAAATAAACCCATCAATATATTTTTTATTTATTACTTTTTTTTAAGTCTTTCATATTGGAGGTAACATGGTTTAAATCTCGACTCGTATTCCAGCTTACCCTTAAAAAAGGGTGAACATTACTTCTAGGGCTGTTCATCGATTCGGTTCGGGTCAAAACTGAACTGAAAATTCAGTTTGCCAAAAATACAAACTGAAAAAATTCGATTCGGTTCGGGCCAAACCAAAATTATTTAAAAAAATTAAAAAAAAAATTTAAACCAAACAAAATATGGGCCGTTACGTTATTAAGGCCCTAAAGTTAATTGGACTATTTTAATAATCTAAGGGCTAAATAATGGGTATAGTAATAAGTCTGGTGGGCTGCTGCTGATATTGAGCCCACGGCCCATAGCCCACCATCAGTCCTATATATACCTTCAAAGAAGCTGATGGTAATCATTATCTACTCTCTCAGAAAAATCCACTAGATGTTTCCTAGAGTAATGTTACCATAGAACTACGAACTGACTTGATCCCATTTCTTCGGGTACGTAGGCAGCTCGCATAACAACAAGTGGAGTCTATAAATTCATCAACCTCCAACCTAATTTGTCATGAGTTGGACCGAAATCCCTCCCCATGTGGTCAATCACGTGATATTCTCTGACTGACGAATTTTACCATCATCAGTTTGGCGTAGGGGTGTAAGTTGAGCCGAGCTGACTCGACTCGAGCCTATTTATTTCTTCAAAATGCTCGCGAGCAAAAAGCTCGCGAGCGTTCTTCAGTAATATTTCTAATTAATATATATATATATATAATTGCTTTATATTGCTGCTGGTATACAGCTGTATACCAGCTGCATATGTGCATTATATATATAACTATTATATATATATATTATATAATATTTATATATTAAAATAATAATATAATTTATTAGAACTAAAATTGAAAAACCACCAAATGAAAACAACTTGAAAGTTTTTCATCTCTCTCACCTCACTCTTCATCTGCTGTGTACGCAAAGCTCAAAGCCTCAAAACATGTCAAATTCGATTGGGCACATCAACACCGCTAAATCATCCATCGCCGCCGCCGCCGGAAAATCACGCATCTCCATCGCTCAGATCCGTGCTTTTTGCGCAGCCGCTAACAACATGGCCCTAGCCACCGCTGCGCGAAACCACCACCACCTCCGCAAACTTCTTGCCGGTAAATATTACAGTCCATATCTGAGTTTTATGAAGTAAACAACTCCATGAATAGTTCATTCATGGAGTTGTTTACCCCATAAACAAGCAGAAAGCTTGCTGCAAAACACAAAAAAAAAAAAAACTGGAGCCTCCAGGCTCGCGAGCCGGGCTCGAGCTCACGAGCTCGAGTCGAGCTGTTATTTGAGCTAATGAGCTCGAGCTCAAATATCACAACCTGGAAAAATCGCCAGGCTCGGCTCGAGCTCAGCTCGTTTGCACCCCTAGTTTGGCGCCGTCTGTGGGAACAACGCTCCAGCCACTGAGTATGCAAACTAGGTCCCAAGCACGCACTACCGGTGGTAGGATGACTAGCAATAATCAGCCAGCAGCGGTCGATGGAGTTCCTAACCCAACGTTTGAAGATCAGCTCAATGTTCAAATCGGTGGAAAAGATCCTACTAACGGTCAGGCTGACGGCGGAGATCCTGAAATATCACCTCCGACGAATGAGCAAAACGTGTCTCCGTAACACCAGTAGTGATTCTACCCCCTGTGACTAGGGTGTTCGAGATCACTCAAGAGGCACTACTGGCTCTTGTTGAAGAAACTTCTGTGAGGGCAGCAGTGCGGGCGGTCGAGCAGTAGGCCTTGGCACACCCTTCACGCACGACTCCTGTTCCATCAACTAACAGGAGGCAAGACCCCCACGTGAGAAACCACCAATAAGTGCCTCCGCCTCAAGAGAAGGGGCTGCAAGATCCACCATCTTAGTCAGTTCGTAGGGGCCAGGAGCATTGAGAGAAGAGTCGCCTCCATCGAGTGGAGCCTAGCCAATCCCCCCCCCCCCTATCGAGGCCAAGAGTCATTGACCCCCAGTGGGATTGGATCAAGGCGATTCAACTCCCCGGTGAATGGGGTAGCTCGTGAAAGAGAGGAAAACAGCATGGTCTCGCCTCATGAGAGGCCACCGCGGGAAAAAGATAGAAGACCAACACCTCCAAGGTCACCACATAGAGGTCGAGCATCCTTGACCCCCGAAGAGACCTTGCCAAGGCGCAAAGGCCGATGTAGGCATGCACCCTACTGTGATGAAAGTTTAGATGACCATGGAAGATATGAGGATATGTAGTTGGTACTATTATCTGTAGCTCCCCCAAGAGAAGTCCTTTCTGCCCTGCAATTTTGGCGGAGTCTTTACCACAAGGACTTAAGATACCCCACTTGAATGAGTATAAGGAAGCTGGAGACCCTCAAGAGCGTGTTGACAAGTTCAATGCCAAGACTGACATGTATGACGTCAGCGATGCATCCTACTACAAATTTTTTTGAACCACTCTCTCTGGACTAGCGCTTAGCTGGTTTAATCAATTGCCTGCTGGTACTATTATTGGATTCGAGCAGCTGACCAAGCGCTTCCTTAACCATTTTTTCATGAACAAAAAATGCCTCAAGACAACATCTTTCCTGCTCACGGTGGTTAAAAAGATGGTGAGTCCTTGAGAGAGTACGTACAGTGATTCTCTACAGCATTGTCTGAAGTACCGCACGTCAACCACAAGTTGTTAACACGAATAATACAGAGGAACTTACGCAACAGTAGGTTCAAGGAGTCCATAGCCGGGAAACCACCGTCGACCATGGAGGAGCTATTGGCTAGAGCTGAAAAATATATAAGAATCGAAGAGACGGTAGGGTAAATAAAGAATGTAGGTGGTGGCAATAAGAGAAAGGTCAGAGATGATGACAAGATGCTGGAGTCTAAGAAACGCAAGCACATGCCTCTTTCGGGGTTTACTAAGTATACCCTTCTTACACTCCCGAGGGAATAAGTCCTAACCATTGCTGAGCAACAAGACATAGTTCAATGGCCTAAGAAGATGAAGGACAATCCTAACAGCATTAAGTCGAAGAAGTACTATAGATTTCATCGTGACAAGGGGCACACTACCGAAGAATGCCACCCTCTGCAGGTGGAGATAGAGAAGCTTATCAAAAGAGGCTACCTACAAGAAGTAATAACGCCAGCGGGATCAACCATCCAAACCCCTCGGGACCGAGGGATAGAGATGGGGGCAAAGGCAACCCCCTAAAGGCTGATTCTGATATGGACAACCCCCCAAGTGAATGGAATCATAAGGGTGATCTTGGGAGGCCCCGCAAGGAGGAGACTCTGTGAACTCTAGGTCGGCTTCGTTGAGAGCGGCGTCGGGGCTGTACGCCATCAGCTCCCCGGGGGGGGGGGGGTCAAGTGAATCAAATGGAGCCAAAAACTCCCACCATAGAGTTTGGAATACAAGACCTGGAAAATGGCATCCCATTGGTGAATGACGCCTTAGTGGCATTGGAGACCATATCCAACTTTTGGGTGAAGAAGGTTCCGGTAGATAGTGGTAGATCAGCAGACATCATCTTTTACAATGTCTTTACCCAACTAGGGGTAGACAATGCACAACTTTAAGCGGTCAATACCCCCCTCACTGGATTCACGAGGGAGGTAGTGAAGCATTAGGGGAGGTGTCTCTACCCATATCATTGGATACATTTTCTGCCCGGTCCACTAAGATGGTGAAGTTTTTGGTGGTCAAAGCCTTATCCACATATAATGTCATATTAGGGAGGCCGAGCTTAAACCTGTTTCAAGCCGTCATATCCACCTTTCATATGAAGGTCAAGTTTCCCACCCCCGTGGAAATGGGGAAAACTATGGGCGACGTGAAGGTAGCCAGAGAATGTTATGCTAACGCCCTGAAGAAACCTAAAAGAAAGCACGGCGACAAGAGCAAACAAATTGCCATCAACTTAATCTCACTAGAGGAGAGTCACTTGGGGGGCATGACCCAATTAGTCAACACTTGGCCAAAATTCCAGCAATCAGACACCTATGAAAAGCACGAGAGTCGCGATATGAGGCCCTAAGAAGGCGATGCCCATTTCAAGAGCACGGCGCCCATCACTAAAGTGGAGGACTCCGACGCAAAGGCACCAAGAGAGGCTATGGGCGAGCCAGCACTGGAAACCAGGCATGAGATGACCTTTGGAAAACATCCCCCAAGCTTGATAAGGTATTAGGCCTCATGAGGCCTTAGCAGGTAACAAGTAAAAAAAACTATCTTATTTCCTATATTACTATTAAACAATCTCGAGTTGGCCAGAGGCCAAGCGTTGAGTAGGGGCGCCCGCCAGTGCCACCTACCTTTTACTTTAGTTTTGAGGCGCCTATGTGCACCCGCATACATTATGGTTTTGAGGTGCCTATGTGCACCCCCCTTTACTTTTTGCATTGATGGTTGGATTTTTTAAATTTTCTCTATTTATTTGTTAAGTGCCGAGTAGCATCTTTTTTCATTATACTGTGGTGTATGTTAGTTTTATTTGGCAACATGCTAGCATGTCCTATGAATGTGTGTTATGTTACCGAACAGGTGACATAACAACACCCAAAACAAACACTCCTCGAAACCATTGTTTCCGACCGATGCTACTCCAAAAAATTTAAAGCCTCTTTTTCGAGGCTAACACAGGTGGAGCAACGAATGCCCCCAGAACCCTTGAGAGCTCGGTTGAGGCTAGCCTACCTTATGATCCTTCCAGCAGTACCGAGAGGGTATGAGGTTTGAAAAACTACCCTCCCTCCGACATGTACTCTGGACCGAGATTATACCAATATGGCTAGAGTGATAATTCACCACATGCCACAAAAAAAACAACACATGTGGCTATTCAAGCTGTGAAGAATCAATATGTTCCATGCAAAAATATATAAACAAAGACAAACGTCACCCTACTGAAAAAGTTGCAAGGCTCTGAGCCTCAAGGCATCATACCGCAAAATCATAAGGATCAACGCTCGACAAATAGGGCCTAGTGCTCTCGCTATCAGCGAAACACTAAATGTTACTTGAGAAAAGTTTAAGCTCCCAGGTGTCAAAGGAACATCACTTTGTAACTTACTCCTGAATATGCTTCACACATTAAGGAGTAGGGGGGCAAGGAGCGGAGATACAAACAAGCAGCGAGATAGTGGCTAGCTAATATTTTAAAGCCAATATCCAGGCCAGGTTTTTAGCATTTAAAAAGCAAATTGCTGAGTGAAGCTCAAATGTAGCAAAAACACCTAAGAGACACTCACCTCTACCATTCATGAAATCACGCCAATGGCACGCTAAGATAGCTAATAGGCAAAAATAGATAGTCAATATCCATGAAAATCCAAAAGGCAACATGCCAAAGAGATATTAAATATCCATGAAGATCCAAAGGGCTACAAGCCAAAGCATAAAAACAATTCGAGGATGAAACTAACCCACACTCAGGTAGACAAGAATAAGTCTTGCTAGAATAAAAATAACTCAAAAAACAAATAAACAATCCAGAATACTATAGGCATGAGAGGGCTAAAGTGCTAAGAGGGTGACCAACACCTCAACTAGTAGTATCGCCCCCTCACCTCGGCCTCCATGTCGCTAGTGTCGGAGACATTATCATACAACTAATTGAAATCATTGCCAGGATACCGACCACTCTCACGAAAAGTTCTATGGAATTTGCGGACCATCTTGGTCATGAAGCCCTGAGCAATCTTATACGTTCGCTTGTTACACTCATCGATGAAGTCGGCGCTCTTGCAAAATTTATCCACCACCAACTTTTGGGCTTCACTTAAAGTCTTTTTTCTAGCATCTGAGCCAAAGAAGCAGCTACCATCTGATTTTTCCGTCTCAAGCTTCTTCTTGGCCTCTCTATATTTGTTTTCCTATTTTTCTGCCAAATTCTTAGCTCCAAAGAACTTTGAAAGAAACTTCTGGTTCTGCTGGCGACTTTTGTCATATTTTTTCTCCACGTCCTCGCACTTAACTCGAAGATGGTGGGATAATGGGATTCACTAAAAAAACCAAAGTCGTGTAAAAAACTCATACGCATAAACATATAGCCTCTAAATGATGGTAATGACACATGTAAACACTTACCCGGACGGTCCCTGTGGAGATTTCCTAGTCAAGGCGCTCTACTGATAGAGATGATAAATAGGTAGAGTCGTAGTCAATCACGGCCACCCTTATCAAAGACCAAGGGGTCACAGAATCAGTGGTATCCTAAAAAGAGCTAACGTTGGGATCTAGGTTTGCCCCAAAGTTATATAACCCCTTGTCAAGACCAGTGGAACTAGATCTCCCCGGAGAAGAATCGCTGGCACGTTTAGCAGAAGGAACTGGCGGAGGTGAAGAATACGTGGGTGCACGACCCCTAGGAATGTTGCACCCTCCTCGAAAGGCTATCTCCGTATTGTTGTTGTCTTTAGGAAGGGAATGGATTGGGCCCCCGAGCGTACCCTCGCCATCCCCTCTTTCCAACACTACCGTGCCTGAGGGCTAGCGGGGGCACCTAACTTTGGGCCCTGAACAGCCCTAGAGCCTAAACCCGCCATCATAAGATCAAAGTCCAACTTGCATAGCACCTCGTCAGATGGGGGGAGACCCAAAGACATAGCAACCCCAGTCACATCCTTCAGTGCGCGACACGGGGGCGCTAATAGGTTAGCCACATCCCCATGGCTATGCATGGTGTGAGGGGTCGAAGGGGTGGTAGAGCTCACTTTTCCACCCTTGGCTACCTTTGCACCTACAAAAAATACACAAAAGACCAAGTATTAGTATGAAAGAGCATAAGGCCAAACAACGCTTAAAAGCCACAACATGAAGTAAGAAAAAGTTAAAGACATATGTATACCATGAGTATATAATCGTCTAACGTCAAACCTATGGTCAAATAAACCCTCCTTGCTAAAGATAACTCTAAGTTATTTTTGGGCACAGGTGACCTTGTGTGGGGCAATGCCTTGATTCCAACGCCATGGCATCAATATACTCAAGTGGGCAATAGGAAAGTAAAAGAACTTAAATTTCCAAGTACCTTTAGGGATTATGTTACCCTCCAAGAACCTAACAGTCGGTGAGGGAAAAAAGTACACAAAAGGGTCGGTGGAGCACATCTTAACCGCAAACAGAGCTTGGAAAGCATCCAAATTTATCTCGAGGTTTAGCTCGGTGAACCAACGAATAAAACCCTCAAAGAAGATGAAACAATTGGGGTTAATTGACTTATGAAAATTTGATAGTGGGCTAATATTTTCCCAAAAAACTTGTGATAAGGGATGGTGAACCCTGAACAAAACTACTCTAAGCAAAGGGTCACGTGCCCCTCTGGAGGGTCAGAAATTCGACAACCCGCTATAGGCAATGGCAATTCAAAGTCCACCGCGGTATCCTCGAAAAGGGCTACAAGTTCGACTTCAGAGATAGGGGAATCATAAGAGTCGAATGCTAGACCCTCCTAAAGAGTAGGACCCTTACTATCAGGGGAAGAAGAGCTCTCTCATCCTATAGAAAATAGGGGGTTCAATTAACAACAAGTCCTAAATTGATGCTATCAGAAATGATAGCACAGATACAAAATTTTTACACGCCAAAAAGGACTGACAAAAAACCAAGAAGGGCTGAGTCGACTTCGACGTCGCGTACCCCATGGGCAAATTGGGCCATGGGGGGTAAACCCCTCTCCTCGCTGCAGGACCATGAGGCACCACCCCTTGGGGAGCCTCGGGGTCGCCACATGGTGCCCCCTCCCCTGTTCAATATGCCAACGGCCCCTAAGAAATTGCTCCATGAGGGCGAAGAGGTCATAGATTAAATCGATTATAGTAGTGGTGAAAAAATAAGTAATATCTCACACTACTAGCATAACACAACAAAACGGGGAGCAAATGCAAAAGATTTTAGAGTTACCTTGGTCACCTTGGCTTCCACCCATTGTTGGCTAAGGGAGAGAAATCCTAGAGAAAGAATTTTTCCAAGAAAGGATTTTTGAAAAAATGAGGATATGAAGGGGTGTTAGAATGAAAGCTACCAACCCACTTATACTTAGACAAAAAGCAGGTGGGAAGCTTTTATGACCCCTAATCCAGTACAAATTGGAGCTGAATGGCACTACCTAAGCGAAATTATTTCTACTCCCGGATATACCATTAGGTAAACTTGGGAGTGGGGGGGTATTATGATGTTCACCAATAATATCTAAGGGCATTACAGTAATTAGCATACCCCATCTCTGGTTGGAGCGCCACCCGTGGATCAAGTTCTCGATAATATACTAGTCAAGACCAAAGAGCTAACGACCCATTGGGAATATGGGCCGTTACGTTATTAAGGCCCTAAAGCTAATTGGGCTATTTTAATAATCTAAGAGCTAAGTAATGGGTATAGTAATAATTCTGGTGGGTTGCTGCTAATATTGAGCCCACAACCCATAGCCCACCATCAGTCCTATATATACCTTCAAAGAAGTTGATGACAATCATTATTTACTTTATCAGAAAAATTCACTGGCTACTTCTGAGAGTAATTTTACCATAGAACTACGAATTGACTTGATCCCATTTCTTTAAGTACGTTGGCAGCTCGCATAACAGCGAGTGCAGTCTATAAATTCATCAACCCCCAACCTAGTTTGTCGTGAGTTAGACCAGAATCCCTCCCCACGTGGTCAATCATGTGATAATCTTTGACTGACGAATTTTACCATCATCAGTTTCACAATTATTCAATTTTTTCCCACTTTATTGGCTTATAGATATGGCCCTTACAATAATGGACAGAATCAATTTCCAAATACATGACATGGAGATACAAGATTAGTTCCTGCAAAACCTAATTAAATTATTATTTTTAATGTGGCATAGACAATTCCTTGATTCTCACAGGTACGTATGACCATAAAATCTTTGAAAATTATGACTGAATTAAATTTTGTATGTATATCTGTATAATCGAGACAAAATGATAGGATTAACAAAAAATTCTCATCGCTCTGCAATATTTTGTGGAAATGCCCCTGTTTTAGATGGAAACAAAAGAGATAAAAAATAAAACAAACGGAAATGAAGATGGTGAGGACCCATGATGGAGCATTGAGCTACAAGCATTGGGCTGGTTGCTCTGTGAAATAGAATAAAGATTGTCACGGTAGAAGAAGACTTGAAATTTTGATTGAAGGATAAAATTGTTTATTAATTAAATCTGCTCTAGCAAAAGGAAAATTGCTCTTGCTTTTATCACCATCCATACCTAAATGCAAAGATACGTGTATACTTAATATTTTCTAAAGAAGGAAGAGATAGAAAAGAAAGAATAACTGAGTGAGTACAAGTCACATTCGTAAAATTATTGAGCAATTTAGCATAAGTTAAAAATAAAAGCACAAATCTATAAATGAAAATGACCCTATATCCCTTTAAACTCCCACTTAACAAAAAGAAAGAACAACATTCCAACTTTATCTTTTAAAAGGGCATAGCATTTGACATATTATAAGAGAATAAAATAAAAAGTAGTAATTTGATTTAGGGAATCGATTTTGCACTTGCTTTCTATGTTTCATGTTAACTAAAGGTTGTAAAGATAATACTCCTTTTCATGAAATATACTCCAGTTCTTAAAATTTGTTCGAATGTTGACCACAAACTAGTGGCCCTGTGGAAATCATGACATATTTTTTTTGGGAAAATGGCATTTTTAGTCCCTGAAGTGGTCAGAAAGTGTCAGAATAGTTCCTCAAGTAAAAAAATTAACATTACGTCCCTCAAGTCATATTTTGAGTTTCAATGTGGTTCTTCTGATCAGTTTCTAATCACTTTTTCCGGCCAAAAGGACCACATTGAAACTCAAAAATGTGGTCAGAAGTTGATCAGAAGGACCACATTGAAACTCAAAATATGATTTGAGGGACGGTAATGTTAATTTTTTCACTTGAGGGACTACTCTGACACTTTCTGGCCACTTCAGGGACTAAAAATGTCATTTTCCCATTTTTTTCTTTCTTTCTTTTTCTTATGTTTTTTTGGATTTGGGAAAATTTCATGCTCAATACTTTTATTGAGAAAAAAAATAAAATTGTCACCTTGAGCCTTATACAATACATTAATCTGCCTCGACTTATCGACAAACTTATTTTTTAAAATAAGATCTAACATAAATAAGCTTAGTGAAGCTCCCTCTTAATGAAAATCAAATTATGTGTTAATCATTAAGCTTTGATAACTCCGCCTCTACGCCTACTTCTCTTCCGAATCCAAGTGAAAAAATCAACAAAAAATGGTGTTGAGCTTTAAATATTTGTGGATTGCAAAATGTATAAACATAAATTTATATATATATATAAGTAGCTCAAACTTTCAGAACTTTAAGTTTTTTTGCCACCCAAGCTCAACTTGTGACATTGATATGTATTTGTTAACCTTAATTATTTATATCATATATAAATATTTTTTTGCTAATTAGATTAAAAATGATGTAGAAATTTTGAAACATTTTAGATTCGCCTCGTACTCTCAAATTTAATGAAAATATATTTTTAATGAGATATGTATAGATGTATACAATTTAAAAATTAAAATAAGAAAGAGTAATATAAAAATCCTTTAGTTATGTAATCACTAGAGACAAGTAGAAGATCAGTTTGCACTTTGCGCAGTGTACTTTGATGTGTATGAATCTGACTATTCCTAAGTCAAAATTGAAACTGTTAAGAGGTCTTTTGAGACTGTTCCTGACTTTGCTACACATGGGACCAACTTCTATTATACTTTTTTTGTTTTTTGAAATAATCAACTTCTATTATACATGCACTTCTGGGACTTACACATGAAATCTTAAAACTAGTATTTTATCAAAAAAATAAAATAAAATAAATCTTAAAACTAGCAACTGAGCCAACAGATGTCAATTTTTTTTGTTTTGATCAATCAACAGATGTCAATTTGAGTGGAAATGGTTTCAATCACTTAATTAAAATGTATTGAATTTAAACTTACATGTCTGCAGGAAATATCTTTGAATGTAGCCTCATAATTACGTTTGAAATTTGATAATACCTTAAGAAATTAGCTTTAAGCACACTGACACGAAATAAGGGAGAAAGAGAGAATTACATACCTATAATAGAAGCTTGTCATATTTTTTATGTTTGGTAAATTTGGCATTGAAATGCTTTTATAGAATAACCTTCAAAGAGTTGTGCATTAATTTATCTCTACAATTTGCTATCCTTTTCTTTTCGAAGAGAATTTGTCGTTTTCTTACTTGTGTTTTTTTTTTTTTGAAAAAAGGAGAAAATTTTCATTTCATCCAAAAATTTAAATTGCTTAAAGTAACACAATGACTCCAACAAAGTGACTAACACTATTAAGAAGCATTAAAATTGGAGAAAAATCCCCAATCACTAATTAAATTTAGTGATGAGTTTCCACTCATGTTTTCAAAGCTTGAACTCCTTAGTTTGACTAAAAACTTTATTCTAACTCCCTAATGCATGCCAAAAGACAAAAATAGCCCCACTAACATAACTTATTACATTATGCCATTTTCTTTTCTTTTCTATTTTTTTTCTTTTTCTTTTTTCTATTTTCCTTTTCTATTTTCTATTTTTATTTTCTACTTTCTATTTCCTCCCATCCCCACCCACCCCACCACTGGCGACCTCCGCCGACCTCCGGCAACCACCGCCGACTTCCGGCGGCCTCCGGCGACCACCACCGTCATCAGCAACACCTCCGGCAACCATCACCGTCGGCGGCGACACCTCCGGAAACCACCACCGTCGCCGGCGACACCTCCGACGATGACCACCACTATTGCCGACACCACCTTCTATCCTCAACATCAAGTATGATTAAAACTAACAAGAAGTGTGATTACATCTATGATGACGTATGGTTAAAGTACACTTGACATACGTATACACTAGAGATGAAGTATAGATAAAGAGAACATGAAGTGTAATTATAGTAAACTATTGACAAATTTAAGCTTAAGTTTTAAGCCAAATCTGTTTTATACTAGACCTTTTTTGATAATGTGTGATACATTTCTGGAAAGCACTATTTGTCTACTGCGAAATAAAAAAAATGGTTTATGATTCCGAGCATTGTACAATACGTTGTGGACTTTCTCGTGAAGTCGCGCAAAACTATCAATAAATTTAAGTTTTCATTTGAAGCCAAATCTGTTTTATACTAGACCTTTTTTAATAATGTGTGATACATTTCTAGAAATCCCTATGTGTCTACTATGAAAGAAAAAAAATGTTTTATGATTCCGAGTATTGTACAATACGTTATAGACTTTCTCGTGAAGTCGCGCAAAACTGCCAATAAATTTAAGTTTACGTTTGAAGCCAAATCTGTTTTATACTAAACCTTTTTTGATAATGTGTCATACTTTTCTAGAAATCCCTATGTGTCTACTATGAAATAAAAAAATTATTTTATGATTCTGAGTATTGTACAATGTGTTATGGACTTTCTCGTGAAATCGCGCAAAACTGTCAATAAATTTAAGCTTACGTTTGAAGCCAAATCTGTTTTATAGTAGAACTTTTATGATAATGTGTAATACATTTCTAGAACAATAAATTTAAGTTTACGTTTGAAGCCAAATTTTTTTTATACTAAACCTTTTTTTATAATATGTCATATATTTCTAGAAATCCCTATGTGTCTACTATGAAACAAAAAAATTATTTTATGATTCCGAGCATTGTGCAATGCGTTATGGACTTTCTCGTGAAGTCGCGCAAAACTGTCAATAAATTTAAGCTTACTTTTGAAGCCAAATCTGTTTTATACTAGAACTTTAATGATAATGTGTAATACATTTCTAGAAATACCTATGTGTATATTATGAAATTAAAAAAATATTTTATAATTTTGAGCATTGTACAATGTGTTATGGACTTTATCGTGAAATCGCGCAAAATTGGCAATAAATTTAAGGTTACGTTTGAAGCCAAATCTATTTTATACTAGAACTTTTTTTATAATGTGTCGTACGTTTCTAGAAATCCCTATGTGTCTAATATGAAATAAAAAAATAATTTATGATTCCGAGCATTGTACAATGTGTTATGGACTTTATCCTGAAATCGCTCAAAATTGGCAATAAATTTAAGGTTACGTTTGAAGCCAAATCTATTTTATACTAGACCTTTTTTGATAATGCGATACATTTCTGGAAATCCCTATTTGTCTACTATGAAAGAAAAAAATGGTTAATGATTCTGAGCATTGTACAATACGTTATGGACTTTCTCGTGAAGTCGCGCAAAACTGTCAATAAATTTAAGCTTACGTTTGAAGCCAAATCTGTTTTATACTAGAATGTTTTTGATAATGTGTAATACATTTCTGGAAAAACCTATGTGTCTACTATAAAATTAAAAAAATGATGTATGATTTCGAGCATTGTACAATACGTTATGGACTTTCTCGAGAAGTCACACAAAACTATCAATAAATTTAAGCTTCCGTTTGAAGCCAAATCTGTTTTATACTAAATTGTTTTTGATAATGTGTTATACATTTAGAGAAATATCTATATGTCTACTATGAAATAAAAAAAATGGTTTATAATTCCGAATATTGTACAATACATTATGGATTTTATCGTGAAGTCGCGCAAAACTGTCAATAAATTTAAACTTATGTTTGAAGCCAAATCTGTTTTATACTAGACCTTTTTTAATAATGTGTCATACATTTATATAAATACCTATGTGTCTACTATTAAATAAAAAAAATGGTATATAATTCCAAGCATTGTACAATACGTTATGGATTTTCTCATGAAGTCGCGCAAAATTGTCAATAAATTTAAGCTTATGTTTGAAGCCAAATCTGTTTTATACTAGCCATTTTTAAAAAATGTGTTATACATTAATAGAAATATCTATGTGTCTACTATGAAATAAAGGAAATGGTTTATGATTCCGAGCATCGTACAATACGTTATGAATTTTATCCTGAAATCGTGCAAAACTGTCAATAAATTTAAGCTTACGTTTGAAGCCAAACCTGTTTTATACTAGATCTTTTTTGAAAATATGTCATACATTTATAGAAATATCTATGTGTATACTATGAAATAAAAAAAAAATTTATGATTCCGAGCATTGTACAATAAGTTATGGATTTTCTCGTGAAATCGCGTAAAACTGTCAATAAATTATGACCACGTACGTCATTAGACAATGTACATACGTCGTTATGCTAAAAACATACGTTGTTCCTTCACAACTAATACGTCATCTTCAATGTTGACATACGTCTTTTATATTTATTGAATACATCCTTTCAGTTGTTACAATACAACATTTCATATGTAATAGTACTTCGGTTTGCAGTTGAAATATGTCATTTGAAATGTATAATTTATAGATACTAATATGTCAACTTTGTTGACCATGTACGTCATTAGACAATGTACATATGTCGTTTTGCTAAAAACGTACGTCGTTCCTTCACAACTAATACGTCATCTTCAATGTTGACATACGTCCTTTATATTTATTAAATATGTTGGGTCCCAAGTGGCATACGAAAGGGTCGAGAGGGGGGGGGGGGGTTGAATAGACCCTAAAGTCTTTTTCGACATCAAAAAGATTCGTATTATAATATTTTGGACGCTTGAAATGTAAACGCTTGGCTGAGCGTTTACTCGAAGACTGCTTTGATAAAGTTAACTTATACTTAGTGATTTCAACTATTACCAAGGTAGGGTAATGTTTCAATCGCTTAATTAGGGTTAGCACAGCGGAAGTATTTTAAAAGTCATCTCTTCGAAAATGTTTAGCGTCACAAGTTTTTCTTTAGTTGCTTTCCTTTTAAATCGTTTTGAACGCTTAGAAGTGCTCAGCGCTTTGTCAAGCGCTTAAGCCTGTTTTGAAAGCTTAGCGTTCTATTTTTCACCGAGATGGTCGCTTAACTGTTTTGAAGCCTTTTTCAAGATAATATGCAAATGTAAAGCAGAGTATTAAAACAATAATGTGACACAAGATATTTGTAAGGTTCACTGGGTGGTGTAATCCCAGCTACGTCCTTCTTCTCCTTGATCACTTGGAGGTAATCCACTAAAATGATTCTCAAAAAATCACACAGAATCTTCTACAATTTAGAGACAAAGGAAGAGATGGATATGGATGACTTGAGCTCCTTGGTCACACAGATTTATGCTGGAAGCAACTTCAATGCTCTGCTTCTCGAAAGACGATCTCGAGCTCTTTGATCACACAGATTTCAGCTCCAATAAAGATCTTCTCCAAGATGGCCTTGAGCTCCTTGATCACACAGACTTCAACTCCAATAAAGACCTTCTTCAACAAGCTTCTCTTACTCAAAAATACTGCTTGTAGAAGTCAACAAACTTTCTCACTCAGATGAAAGATGTTGAGGGTTTATTGTAACAGGTTTGGTTGATGTTGGGAAGTTCAAACAACTTAGGATATCTCAGTAAGAATTTAGGTTTCTTATTTGGAAGAGGTTTGAGATATCTGGTGACTGTCTGGAATGTATTTGAGAAGCTTGAAGGATTTTGACTATGGGGTTTGCAAGCTTTTCTCTCAAATTATTTCTCAGCTCTCTTTCACATTTTCGTCTTTTCACACTCACACAGAGATAGCTGAATGGTACTATTTATAGAGAATCTCGGGATTTGTCCGTTGGACACAAGTCAGGCGCGTGTACCTCACACAGAGCTTCAAGTAGTCCCTTTTCTGACATTCCTTGATTTATGCTGATTCCGATTGGACAGGAGTAGGTATGAACTCTGAAAAGCTGACAGTCTAGTCAAAAGATGGCTTGTCCACAAGTCATAAAGTCTTGTCACATTTAATGCACTTTGAATTTATTTCCGTTGGAAATAAATGACCGTTGATGATTAGATGACTTGAGGATGTATTCCAGGTGAATCGCTTGAGTATTCTTTGAGCGCTTGATTCATAACTCCTGAAATAGACTCTTTAGCGTTGACGGACGCTTAAGACAAATTTTCATCTTCACTTGACTTCAGACACTGATCTTCAACTTCATCTCTAATAGACTTACCTAGAATTCTATTAGCGACTCGGTATCTAATACTATGTCTAAAGTCTATAAAGATAAAAATTACAAGCCTAACAAATTAATAAACTTTCAAACGCTTATACATATATTCTATGAAAGTATAAACTTACATTTTTTTGGGGTCTAACATGAAATCCTATCTTGTCATCATCAAAACCTCTGACATGAAATTCCTAACAAAATACATCCTTTCAGTTGTTATAATACAATATTTCACATGTAATAGTGCATCAGTTTGCTGTTGAAATACGTCATTTGAAATGTATAATTTATATATACTAATACGTCAACTTTGTTGACCACGTACGTCATTAGACAATGTACATACGTCGTTATGCTAAAAATGTACGTCGTTCGTTCACAACTAATACGTTATCTTCAATGTTGACATACGGAAATTGATATGTAAGAATACGTCAATTTATATGCAATCATACGTCAATTGATATGTAAGAATATGTCAATTTATATGTAGTCATACGTCAATTTATATGCAACTATACATCAATTGATATGTAATCATACGTCAATTTATATGCAACCATACGTCAATTTATTTGCAACCATACGTCAATTGATATGTAAGAATACGTCAATTTATTTGCAACCATACGTCAATTGATATGTAAGAATACGTCAATTTATATGCAACCATACGTCAATTGATATGTAATCATACGTCAATTTATATGCAGCCATATGTCAATTGATATGTAAGAATACGTCAATTTATATATAGTCATACGTCAATTTATATGTAATCATACGTCATTTGATATGTAATGATAAGTCAATTCTTATGTAATAATACGATATTGCAATGTAGTAATACGTAATTTTATATTCATCATTAGTTGTAACAATATATTTTGTAACGATACGTCAGATTATTGGTAAAGATACATCATAAATGAACAATATTAAATATTTATACTCAAGTGTATAAATATCTCAAAATCGTAATTTTTTACGCATAAAGTCAAGTGATAACTAGTAGTAGTGTGGATATACATAGTGTTTGGTTTATCTATAAATATATAACATGCATAAGTATAATCATGTGTATGAGTAACTCAAAACTACAAACTCACCTGAAAAGTTAAGTGATCACTACTAGTAGTATATGTGAACATTGAGTTTTGGAAACACAAAATAATACTAGTTAGTGAAAAAATGTACATTAAATTATATTAAATGCATAGTTTGCTTACATATTTGTGAACATTGAATTTCGAAACATTTAATTTTAGGGTATGTGATGTCATAATGTTTAGGATTTAGGGTTTAGGGGTTAGGATTTAGGGTTTAGGGTTTAGAGTTTAGGGGTAAGTATTATTACATATGAAATGATGTATTGTTACAACTAAAAGGGATGTGTTAATAAATATAATGGCCTTACGTTAACATTTAAGATGATGTATTATTAATAAAATGACGTACGTGTATAATCTGTCGACGTATGTATATAGTTTAATAACGTACATGTGTAGTCTAATGATGTACATACGTATGTATAGTCTAATGGCGGTCCTTGTGGATCGATTCATGGAATTGGTTATTTTAAGGAATTTTCAGGCAGTACATGTCGACGTATTAATACGTAATATTAACGTATGAATGCAAGTCAATTGATGTATTATTTTCTGAAATCGACATATGATTGTCTATCAATTGACGTGTGAATGTTAGTCAATTAACGTATAAATGCTAGTCAATTGACGTATTATTGTCTATCAATCGACATATATGTACACTTAATGTGACGTATTAATACATAATATTGACGTATGAGTGCAAGTGAATTGACGTATTATTTTCTGGAAATGACGTATGGTAGTCTATCAATTTACGTAATAATACATTTGATATGACATATTAGTACATTCAAATTGACGTATGAATGCTAGTCAATTGACGTATTATTATCTATCAATCGACATATAGGTACATTTAATATAATATTGACGTATGAATGCCAGTCAATTGACGTAGGATTTATCTGAAAATTGATGTATGATTGCCTATCAATTGACGTATGAATGCTAGTCAATTGACGTACTATTGTCTATCAATCGATGTATAGGTACACTTAATATGATGTATTAGTACATAATATTGACGTATGAATGCAAGTGAATTGACGTATTATTTTTTGGAAATGCAGTATGGTTGTCTATCAATTGACGTAATAATACATTTAATATGACGTATTAGTACATTCAAATTGACTTATGAATGCTAGTCAATTGACATATTATTGTTTATCAATTGACGTATAGGTATACTTAATATGACGTATTAGTACATAATATCGACTTATGAATGCTTATTAAATTTAGCTTACATTTGACGGAAAAATTGTTTAGTTCGAGATATTTTTTAATAATGTGTCATACATTTTTAGAAATCCCTATGTGTCTAATTTTAAAAGAAAAAAATATTTTATTATTTCGAGCATTGTACAGTGCGTTATGGACATTTTTGTGAAATTGCGCAAAATTGTCTATAAATTTTAACTTATGTTTGAAGAAAAAACTTTTTCATACTAGATGTTTTTTGATAACGTGTCATGAATTTTTAGAAATTTCCATATTTCTACTTTGAAAGAAAAAAAAAGGTTTATGATTTCGAGCATCGTACAATGCGTTATGGACTTTCACGTGAAGTCGCGCAAAATTGCCGATAAATTTTAGCTTACGTTTGTAGACAAAACTGCTTCATCCTAAATTATTTTAATAATGTGTCAACCATATTAAGAACTATCTATGTGTCTATTTTCAAAATAAAATAATGATTTATGATTTCGAGCATCCTACAACGCGTTATAGAATTTCTCGTAAGATTGTGCAAAACTATAGAAATTTTTTAGCTTATGTTTGAATAAAAGACCGTTTCATACTAGATTATTCTTGACAAGATGTCATACATTTTATGAAGTATCTATGTGTCCAGTTTGAAATAAAAAAAAGGTTTATGATTCCGAGCATTCTACAATGCGCTATAAACTTTCTCGTGAAACCGCGCAAAACTGTAATTAAATTTTAACTTATGTTTGAAGCAAAAACTGTTTTATACCAGACGTTTCTTGATAATGTGACATACTTATTTAGAAAGCCCTATGTGTCTACTTTTAAAAAAAATAGTTTATGATTTCGAGCATGGTACAACGCGTTATAGAAATTCTCGTAAGATTGCGCAAAACTGTTAAATATCAATTGAAAATACATTGATTGTGCACTAAATATACGTCGAACATGCCTTATGCATACGGCAATTGCTGTTCGTATGCAAGTCAAAAATAAAGATAAAAATTGTACTAGAGTCAATATGGATCTCGATTTGTTCTCTTCATCATGGAGAACAAAATGGTGTCACATTTGAACAACTTCAATCGCCGAAAAAGTCTATGTAATTGGATTTGTGGTGAAGGGGAAAAGAAAAAAAGAGGAAAGAGAAGAGAGAGGTGGAGAAGAAGGTGAATAAAAGAATAATAAAATGAGGGGCATTTTTGTCTTTTCAAGGAGGTAGAGAGTGAATCCAAAATGATATTATGAATTAGGGAGTTGAGGGTGTAATATTTTGCCTAGGGACTGATATTCAATTTTAATTAGGGATGAAGGATTTTTGAATAATTTTCCCTTAATATAACTATTTCAGAAAAATCTCAAACGATCGATTATCTTGAAAAAAATCAAACTCTAATATCAAAAAACCGAAACACTCACGAGAGAGTTAATAAATCAACTAGCAGTCTAGCACCAAAAAACTGAACAAAAAAGTTGAAATATGATCGTGTAACATTTTTCTTCAACGCGCCAGAATTACTATTTAGAATATCAAAATTAAATGAGGATGCTCCAATTCTACCTGCTGGCCACAAGCTAGGATGGCAAAAGTGACTAGGAGACTACTGTTCCAAATACGCTGCTGGTGGTGGAGAAGAGGAAAAAAAAACAAGAGAAGATGACTAGAACTTTTAGGCCCGTTTAAAAAGTAAGAGAATTTTTTTTATAGGCGTAGAGATTTGATAGAGAAGTATGTTTGGATGAGTTTTTTTATTAAAAAAAGTGTAATGATTAGGTGTGATGTGATATGTCTATTTTGTAAGATTTTTTTATTTTGGGAATATTTGATATGGATAAGTTTTTATCTTTTAAAAATATTTAAACATATTTAAATTAAAATCATCGACTAAGGCATCAAAAAACATTCAAAGTGGATCTTATTTTATACTTTGCGTCATTTCGAATCAATATATGTGATTATTTTGATGATTATGTTAAGATATTGAATGATGATTGTCTTTTAATTGTTGGGTGAGTTGTCTAATCATACATAGTAGAAAAAATTGACTTTTCTGAGGAAAATCTCAAAGAAATGTCACTTAAATTCATTTTTCAAGAAAATTAGAGATTTTTTTTTAAGGAAAATTGAGTGTAGCGCATTTCTTTGAAATAGTTTTAAAAGACGTCGAACAAATGTATTTTAATTTTTATGAAGAAAATCTTTGAAAAATCGAGAAATTTGAAATGGCGTGCCATCCAATCGAGGCTTTAGCCTCTATTTGATTCTTGGATTTGAGTGAGTAAAAAAGAAATGGAAAAAAGAAATAAAACACAAAGCACTATACAAAGTGAAGCATACATAATTTATTTTTTCTTTTTTCCTCACAAAATCTAAAAACCAAAAATAGCCTTCGATTGAAAGGAAATAATACCGTCTTAACTGAGAGAGTTTACAAATATGGTTCAATTAGTTCCAATATCAATTAATCTAGTAATAGTTTGTCTCAAATTACCAAATTATCTGTATGTTTATGTTTTTTTTAGAACATTTTCAGTTTTTGAATCACCAAAAAATAAAAATGCACACTCCACGCTAAATTCTACAGAAAATACTCAATTTTCAATCTTACTATACGTTCCCATATATAACCGCTCATCATTTCATTCTTTCAATCAATTCACCATCTTTCTTCATTAATTACACTATCTCACTATCCGATATATTCTCTTTCTTACTTTATCATATTTATATAATAAAAATTCATACTCATATTCAATATTTTCATACATTTAAATTATTACTATTACATAATATACCAACATCAAATCCCAATAAAAAAATTTATATCACATCTACACTATTTCCAATAATTTTTTAAAAATACACCCAAACAAATTAAAAAAAGTACCAATATTCTCACATGAATATCTAAACTACACATTCTCCAAAAAAAATCTCAAAATTCACCAAAATTCATTGTTGAAAGCCATATAGAGCCCAACTAATCTTGTTCAATGACCCTTGCAATTTCTCACAGATGCGACGTTGGCACCGGTAAGATGCATCTCATCTTTTCAAATTCGAGATTTTGATGAAGACACGCCCAATATTCTCTATAGATAACTTCTACTCATTCTTCTTTTTGGGGAGGGAGATGCTCAATTGCTCACAATGCAAGCCAATCCGAAACACTTGGGGCTTTGTTTGGATGCGTTTTCATTTTATTTTCAATCATCATTTTCTAAAACATATGTGAAAATAAATATTTTTATTTTTGGGTAAAAATGTTAGACATGTTTGATTGTATTTCTAAAAATGGTTAGAATTGATGATTTGATTATGTATGGGATGATCGATTTAGTTAAAAGTAATAATTATGTGAATATGTTAGATAAATAATATATAATATTATATTATATTTCTAGTGTTAGCTGAAGTTGCAGTTTAATTTTTCTATATATATTTGACAACACAAAACACTATTTTAGGCGATGGTATGTGTGGTGTGAGGTGATTGTGCCTCCATAAACATCATAGGCTGGTCAGACAATTTGTCCTCAATGAGTTATGTTCTCCTTAAGCTCATAAACTTGCTCTATGGCACATTATTAGGAACAAACACTTACTATGTTATAGTTACAATTGTTAATAAATGTGCAACTTTATTTTCTTATACATTTAATAACAAAAAGCACCTCTGGTGCCGTTGGCTTGGGATGGCTAAGCCACCATAAGTGTTTCGGAGCAGCGATTAGTCACCAATTGGCTACATTCTTTAAAATTAAATAATAGCGCTGACAATAAATGATATTACATTTCATATGGAGGAATGAATATAAACCTTCCATTCAAATATATATGCTAGAACACCCCAAGTACACTTTCAATGGTTGAGACCTTTTTTCCTTATATCTTTTTGCGTGCTTTTCAATTGGTTTGAAAGCTTCAAATCTCATGATTGATCATACTATACAACTATTAGTATAGACTGGTTGATGGGCCTAACATTCCAAACGGTTGGTCATCAAGTTTGTACAATCTCCACCATGAGAAATAGGGAATTTAGCCATATCATATCCAGTAGAGATGCTATTTGTCTTGGAATCAATTTATATCTTTGTAGCTCCTATAGTACATTTATGGAAGTAACCCTTTTTTTTTTACTTCCAAAACTTTTGATCGGTGACATTAAAGCACAAGTGTCTCATTGGCAAATATAGACTAGCGATGTACACTTATATGATTGGTCTACACGAGAATAATCATTCACAAGATAAATTTATTACAATTTGTAATGCTCCAACAATGTTCCACATGGGAAAGATGAAGAAAAAGAAAATGATTTATAAAGAGAACTTTAGAATTCAAATGTTACGATGAATATTCATTATGAGTCATAGTTTAAATGCTGAATTTCAAGTTACGCTTAGTGAGTTTGATTTGATGAGACTTCTCTGTTCCAACGGACTCGTAAGCTCGGGGCATGACAAATGGTATCAAAGCCGCTCACCAACCGGAATATCGGGAGTTAAGTGCTATAGGGGTAAAGTGTTACACGTTGCAGGAGCCACCTCTTAAGGTCGCAGCGAAAAGTGCTACACCCATGGGAGCCACCTATTGAGCATGTAGGAGTCACTACTAGAGTCCCGACGCCTCCCGACGTATCCTGGACTAAGTCACGCCGCGACGAGGACGTCGCTCACCGAAGGGGGGTGATTGTAACACCCTTACAGATTGCCATATGGGAAAGATGAAAAAAGAAATGATTTATAAAGAGAATCCTTGGATTCAAATGTAACAATTGATATCCATTTTGGGTCGTGATTTAAATGTCCAATTTCAAATTATGGTCAATGGGTTCGATGAGACTTCTCGGGTCCAACGAGTTAGTAAGCTCGGGGCGTGACACAATTATCATGTGTTGCTCAAGTTAAATATGGAGATCTTCTGAAAATATGTCATGAATTTGAGTCTGAACCTCTTACTTAACCTAAACGAGGAATGATGGCAAAGGGGTCAATTTTCTTTACGGAACTAGTTATACTCGGAACTAGGCCTGTCAATGGGTAGGCCAGACCCAGACCCAGACCCAAAAATTTGGCACAGACCCAAAAAATAAGTTTGGGTCTAGACCCAGACCCAGACCCAAACATTAAGCTAGACCCAACCCAGACCCAACTCAGACCCAAAACTAAAATATAAACTTAAGGCCCAACCCATATTTAATGCAATTGATATTTAATCCATATATATATAATATAATATTTATATATAGAAATTTATATATATATATATATATATAAAATATAATATTTAATATATTATTTTGTAAATTAAATAAAAAAGGAAAAGATAAAAGATAAAAGAAAAAAAAGGGGGGTGGGGAACAACAATCGTCTTCCCCACCCCCCCACACACACACAACACAAACACAACAATACACACACACACACACACACACACATATATATATATATATATATAAAACCCACACACACACGCACAGTAATAGACACATATATATATATAACCCACACACACACACACACACACACACACACACATATATATATATAAAACCCACCCCCACACACACACGCAACACACACACACAACACACACACAACAATACACACACAGTAATACACACACACACACATATATATATAAAACCCACACACACGCACAGTAATACACACACACACACACACACATATATATATATATAAAACCCACCCCCACACACACACGCAACACACACACACAACACACACACAACAATACACACACAGTAATACACACACACACATATATATATATAAAACCCACACACACGCACAGTAATACACACACACACACACACACACATATATATATAACCCACACACACAGTAATACACACACACACACACATATATATAAAACCCACACACACACGCACAGTAATATACACACACATATATATATATGTATGTATATATAACCCACACACACACAGTAATACACACACACACACATATATATAAAACCCACACACACATGCACAGTAATATACACACACATATATATATGTATGTATGTGTGTATATATATATATATGGTGGTCCCAAGTGGCATACGAAAGGGTCTAGAAGGGGGGGGGGGAGGTTGAATAGACCCTGAAGTCTTTTTCGACTTCACAGAATTTTCGTATCACTTTAGAAATTTGAACACTTGGAAAAACTGAGCGCTTGGGTCAGACGCTTCAGAATAGTTAACTTAGACTAAGTGATTTCAGCAGTTTACCAAAGTAGGGCAACGCTTAGATCGCTTAATCAGGGTTAGCACAACGGAAATAATGTTTAGCGTTCTTTTAGTTGAATTAATCGCTTTGCAATTTTACTTGTCTTTTTCAGAATAATATGAAGTGAATAATATAAGACAATAAAATAAATGACACAATAATTTGTAAGGTTCACTGGGTGATGTAATCCCAGCTACGTCCTTCTTCTCCTTTTTCACTTGGAGGAAATTACTATGATGATTATCAAAGGATCACACAGAAACTTCTACAAAATAGTAATGGATGAAAATGATCTTGGGCTCCTTGATCACACAGACTTCAGCACGAATGAAGATCGTCTTCTTCAAACTTCTCTCACTCAGAAATACTGCCTGAAAGGTTTCAACAACTTTTCTCACTCAGATGAAAGGTTGAGGTTTATCACTAGGGTTTTGTTTGTTTTAAAGAAGATCAAACAACTTGGAATATCTCAGTTGGAGTTTGGATTTCTTCTTTGGAAGATATTTGAGATATTTGTGACTGTCTGGAATGTAGATGGAAAGCTTGAAAGGTTTTGGCTATGAAATTTCTAAGCTTTTTCCAGAAAGAATGTACGTAGGATTTTTGGCAATAATTTCTCGTATATTCTTGATGTTGTTCTATGTTTTTGATTTTTTGGAGTAAGGTATTTATAGGCAATTTCTTGGGATCTGTCCATTGGACACATGTAGGAGCGTGCCTTTCACGTAGCGCGTGATTGTACCTAAAATCTGACATTCCTGAAAATTCGCTGGAACCGATTGGACGGGAGCAGCTAAAACTTTGAAAGTTCTGACAGTCTGGTCAAAAGGAGGCTTGTCCACAAGTCACAGTAGCTTATCACATTTAATGCTCTTATCAGGCATTTAATGCAATTTGAATTTATTTCCCGTTGGAAATAAATGCCCGTTGAATGATTGCATTTAAGTCCTTTATGACTTGAGGATTTATTTCAGGTGAATCTTCTATAAGTCGCTTGAGTATTTAAACGCTTGATTCATGAATCCTGAACTGCGGTCTCTTAGCGTTTGACAGGCGCTAAGAAGGAATCTTCATCTTCGGTTGACTTCAGACGCTGGTCTTCAACTTGTTCTCAAATAGACTCACCTAGAATTCTATTATTGATTCAGTCGCTAAGACTTGGTCTAAATTCTATGAGGATAAAAATTACAAGCCTAAACAAAATTACAAACTCTTTAAACGCTTTATACAATGATCTATGAAAGCATAAACTGACATTTTATTTGGGGTCTAACATTGAATCCTATCTTGTCATCATCAAAACATCTAACATGAAATTTCCTAACAATTTCCCCCTTTTTGATGATGTCAAGACTTGTAACTCTTTTATAATTTTTAAGAGTTAAAAAAGAAAAGGCCCAAAGGAATATAAGTCAGCGTTTGAAAGGTTAGTAATGTTAGTTAAAGTTAGGTTGGCTTCAACAAGTTGTTTCAGCAATAAATCATTCATATATATTGAAATGGAGCATACATGATTTATACTGAAAAGAATAAGAGAGAAATAAAATATGCAAAAACATTTATTTCTTCTGTCGCTTTGCTCTTTCTTCGCCTTGAAGAACTTCTAATGCTAGTTCTTTTAAGAGTCGATCAATGTCGATCATAGTTGTATGCTGGACTTCATCATAGTCATGCCTGCGGAGTCTGGCGCTTTCATTTAGCTCTAACAACCTTTCCGTCCAATCCCTTGGTGGAATGCCAAGTTCTCGAATCAGATCATAATATATATCTCTTTGACGGTCATTTGACGATCTCCAATTCACAGGTCGTTGTAGCGGTCCGGCATAAGCATGAAATCCCATACTCTCTAAGAAGTCGGGGTCCAACTGGGGAAGAGCGTATTTTCTGAGATAATACCTTGGTTTTCGTTTCTTGGATAGCATTCTCTTAATGCTTACCAGTTCATCGAACATCGAACGCCAATGTTTATTATCCATCTTGGAAATCGCTTTGGTCTTTTCTTTACTTTCCCCCTTCTTGACTTCATCAAGGGACAATTTTAGATCAGCGACATCGCGGCGCAAAAGTCTAACTTCTTTGACTAGAAGAGCAATCTGTTGGGCGACACTTTGAGCGACGGCATCGGATGAAGCGTGTCTGTCCGCATCAGCCGAAGCGCTCTGAGCAAGGTGACGATTGAATTCAGAGGAGAGCTCAATGATAAGAGGGGACATGCTTTCCATGAGAGCAATGGTGCTGTAATTTGAAGCATTGGCAATGTCACGACTTCGCGTATCAGACATTAAGCGAGTCTGTCTGTCAGCGGCTTCAGAAAGCTTGGAGCAGGAACCTTCGATGTGGTGAAGCGAGTTCCGTACAGCCTTTCTGAAATCTCGGGCCTCTAAATCACTGTCTGAATCGGAATCCGAAGAAGGACGCTCGGGGGACGGGAGAAGTCCGTAAGAACTTGAAACTGCAGCCTTGCCTTTGGTTTTATCTCTTAGGAGAGGTTCTACAGGCGCTTGAGCAATTTCAGCGTGCACTTCTTCAATTGCGTGATCCAAGGTAGAATCAACAATCGCTGGGGGCTCGACTACTGGGGCGCTAGAAGAATCTGGCAAGGAAGCCTCAGGAAGATGAGCGACTTCCGCAGTAGGAGCAGAATCTTCTTCCAGAATTTGGATTGAGGGAGGAGAAGGTTCTCGAATGCCAATAACCCAGAAGGGGCCAAGGGCTTCCATCACATGCCGGGGACTGATCAGGCTAGATTGCGGGATAAAGAATATAGCGTCTTCGTGCTCGTCAGTACTTAGTGCAAGTTGCACACCTTCTGGTAAAGCAATCCCTGATGTATATTTGTTGAAAAAGTCCAAAATCAACGGCATGAACGCTTGAGCTGCTTCTTGGTCCACTGGCCTAATCAGCGAGATCATCTTGGCCACTTGAATATTCTGTTCACTGAAGAGCACAGGGTGGAGAGTATATCCTCGGAAATCGTTTAACCCTGAATAGTGATTGAAACTTGTATCCAACGCTTGGACATTTTCTATCACTGCTCTCATATCTCGGTGGAACTCAGCAAACTCAGCGTGTTCTGTTGACGTGTCAACACGAATCTCACTCTAGCCTTGAAGAACTGGTTGTTTACTTGACGAAGCGTCTTCGTTGAGGTCAGGGAAGATTCGTTGAACAAAGTCTGCACGAGGATGCAAAACGTAGCGTCCGCCCTGGCTGAATAAGGCGAGCTGCTGGCGAATGTAGCTTTCGATTGGCTGTCTGTATCGTGGCAAAGTGCTAACATTCCCGGCAATTATCTGACGCTGTTGAAGCAAAAAGGTGGCAAATCCTTGGCGTCTATATTCTATTCCAAAATTAAACAGGAATGGATATTTGACGAGTTCATCAAGGGTGTAGAAGTGAAGAACGAACTCTTCAGCCCATTTGGCTGTATCCATCATCCATCGTTTTCCAAGTTTGTTCGCTTTGTTTTGCTCTTTTCTAGCTGCTAAGAATTTCTCGAAGCGTTCTGTTTCATCATCATAGTCTTCAGCCCATAATCTGGCAAGATATTCACGAGCCTCATCTTCAATCCACGAGTTGACCGGATTTGGGCGCTCCGCAACAAGCGAGCCTTTGCCTTTCCAGAGTTTGAGTGGATTAGGAGAGAGAGCGTTCTGGGGAGACTTGACAACGGAGGGGAGAGCAGAATATCCTATCTTATTGAGATCTTCCTCATCAGGATTTTTGTTCCAGTCACCCATGTGTGGGTTCTTGAAAACAATCTTGCTTGGGCGCAGAGGATAAAAGGACTCGTCCGAGCGACCGGTTAGAGTGAATCGCTGTTGATCAAGGTCAGCTCTATTGAACACTGGACGACGAATGTACTCAAGGCGAGATTGAAGTCGCTCTAAGTCATATAGTCCTAGATCTGCAATACGCTCGAAAAACTCAAATTTCTTGGTATTGGACATATCGGGCCGATGGAGAGTGGTTTGAAAGTTTATTTCCAACTCGGCAAGCATTTGATCATCACGTTCTCTGGCGGCATAATAAAATTCGACGTCTGGATGATATCCATGCGGGAAGAAATCAATGACACGAGGAGGAGGTTCGGTTGGCGTAGGAACAAGGGCAATAGCTTCTGTTGGAATGGGGGCCACTTTTATCGACCGCTCAGCGTTGAAAGTTGCTTCACTCGCTGATGAGCTTTCAGCGTCAGGAAGAACTTGGAATGCTTCTTTAGCAATATGCACAACAGTTGCCATGTCAACGTCTAGTTCAACTGGAATCTCCGAGATAGGAGGGGCTTCAGCGATTGGTTCATCATGAGCTCCGTCATGAGCTGAAACATGTAAGCGATTGAGAAAAGCAAGCAAAAATTCCTACTGAGTAGAAATTTACAAAGAAAATACTACATCGCTTACCCTGAGGACTATCATCGACTGTCTTAGTCGCTTGATCTGTTTCTTGGACAAGTTCCTCAGGCTCCTGAACTTCTTCTTCGGGTTCTAAATCGATAAAAGAAGTTATTGGATCAGCACGAATAGGGATATTTAGTTCTTCAAGCGTGTTGAGAACATAATGAATATCTGCTTCACTTGGCGCTGAAAGAATTTTTTGTTTTTATCCTAGCGAGGAAAGGATAGACTAATTTGCTTAGCAAATACTTACCCTGAACATTGGGAAGCCTTTCAGATGGAGAAACGGCTTGAGGATCTGAGCTGATTTCGGGAACAGCATCAGTGACGGAAGCACTCGCTGACTCTCTAAGCGCTGGATTTGTGGGAGCGCTAGAAGATACTGCGGGAGTGGGAGTAAGAGTACGCCTTCGTGCAAGCGGTACTTCTTCTTCCACTGCTGTCTCTTCTTCCTCAGGAACGGAAAAGAAAAACGCTGGAGGAGGAGAAGGAGACTTAGGCGAGGGAGAAGGAGAAGGGATATTTTGTTTCTTTTTGGGTTCCGGCTTCTTCTTCTTCAGTTCAGGCTTTTGTTTCTTTGCGGGCTTGGATGGCTCAGCGACTTTGAGAATGATCTTTCTCTTAGGTCGCTTGACCACCATTTCTTCTTCTGATGATGATGAAGAAGACGCTTGATCTTCATCATCACTGCGAACAACACGCTGATCTTTTGGAACCGCTGCTCCGCCAGGTTTCCGAGGGTTAAGAAGCTCGCTTATCATTTTCTTGCCATAAAACTTGGTTGCTGGGATCTTTTTCCCAGACGCTTGCGTATATCCGCTAGAGCAGAGAATACGACTTAGCAAAATCCCGTAAGGCTTGGGATTAACAGACTTAGCCATCGCTGCTTTGAAGCGATTGAACACGTAAAGAGACCAGTTGACTTTTAACTTGGTCAGGATGGCAACCATCATCTTGTATTGAATGTTAGTGACTTTATCGAACGTCCCTTTTCTGCATTCAATAATCTTTGAACATATGTCAGCGAGGATGACATATTCGCCTTTCATATCGTTCTTCTTGAAGTTGGGCTCGTAGGCGTTGTGAACATCTTCTTTCTTTATCACGTCCCATACTTTGGTAGCATCGCCGAGATTTACACGTTCTACCTCAATGCCAGTATTAGGCAGAACAAGTACTGAAGAAATCAGAGAAGGAGTGAGGACAAAGGTCTCTTTTGCAGAGGGGAAGACGCAGGATATGGAGTTTCCGTCTTCAGAAATTTGACCATTGTAGAAAAAGTGGAGAGATTCTTCTTCAAAGTAGTTGAAAGTAGTAGTAAGCATGTCTTTCAAACCAGATTCTTGAACGAGTGGAAGAATCGTTCGAAGAGGGAAGTTCTGGTTATCAAAAAGATAGTCCCAGTTAACCAAAAATCCGGCGTTAACTGTAACTGGTTTTGTTGCTGTCTTGGAAGATTTTGAAACTTTGGGTGCCATTGCTGAAAGTTGAAGCTTTTGAAGAAAATAGAGGGATTTTTGCCTTTGGAGAGAAAAAGCTTTTACAGTAGGAAAGATTGGAAGTGATAAAGGTTTTCTGTAAAAGTCTTGGTGAGTTTAAATAGAAGGTGAAAGTAACTCCTCAATTAACAGATGAATGACACGTGTTCAGAGGTTAATGACAAAAGGAATCTGAACCGTGTACATTTAATTTCGGATGTCAAAAAGTGTGGTAAAGTAGGGTACTATAACATTTTTCGGATCCGCAGTTAATTTGAAACGGTTTGAAAAAATTTGAAATTTTCAGCGTGACCTGCACGCGCCTGATAGTGTACTGACACTTACTCAGACTCATACAATCACTGAACCGCCTCGGTTTAGATAGGAATCATAACCGTCAGTTCGATTTGATAGGCACGTGTGGGTAGTTGTCAAATCTGATCTTTTGGTCTTATCCACACGTTATCTTTAGCAATGAAAACTATGCATGAATTTTTGAAATCGAGTTACTTAGCGTTAAAGTGGGAATCCTTTCAACGCTGAAGTCTTTTCATTTCAATAAATGAATCCATCGCTTGGATTTATGAGAGACAACATTATTAGAGATTGATTTTGTCATGCATAATAGATAAGAGCTAGTGATCAATGCTTAAGATTTTGAAAGTCATTTTTGATCACAGTCGCTTGATACATTGAAGTAAGTACAATTTTAGAGTTCCCCCTAAAGTTGATGACTCATTTCAAATTTTGATAAACGCTTTAGACATAAACAAAAAGTGGATTCCCCTTAAATTATATGCCTATTAAATATGATGCTTTATGATTTAAGCGTTTAAATCGATCATACCTAATTCACTTCTCAAAGTGAGAAAGCGTTGTTCGTTGAGCGCTTTTGTGAAGATATCTGCCAGTTGTTTGTCAGTTCCAATGAAGTGCATGGAGATATCTTTCTTTTGAACATGGTCATGCAAGAAATGGTATCTAATGTCAATGTGTTTGGTTCTAGAATGAAGAACAGGATTTTGGGTCATAGCTAAAGCACTTTGGTTATCACAATGGATTGGGGTAGGACCTAGGATTATTCCATAATCTCTAAGTTGTTGCCTCATCCAAAGGATTTGTGCACAACAGCTTCCAGCGGCTACATATTCTGCCTCAGCGGTAGAAGTCGCTATGGATTGTTGTTTCTTACTATGCCATGAAACTAGTCTATCACCTAGAAATTGACATGTACCACTAGTACTTTTTCTATCTATTTTGCATCCTGCAAAATCTGCATCTGAATAACCAATTAGTTCAAAAGAAGAATCCTGTGGATACCATAAGCCCACATTTTGTGTGCCTTTTAGGTACTTAAGGATCTTCTTGGTAGCAATTAAGTGTGATTCTCTAGGATCAGATTGAAAACGTGCACACATGCATACCGAAAACATAATATCAGGTCTACTAGCGGTAAGATAAAGAAGTGATCCAATAATACCCCTATAGTTAGTGATATCAATTTTCTTCCCACTTTCATCTTTATCTAACTTAAGCGTCTGGCTCATTGGAATTTTTGAAGATGATGCATTTTCCATACCAAATTTCTTAATCATATCTCTAGTATATTTAGCTTGGTTTATAAATATTCCATTAGGGAGTTGCTTAACTTGTAATCCTAAGAAGAAAGTTAATTCACCCATCATGCTCATTTCAAATTGATCTTGCATCATTTTCGAAAATTTCTCACACAGTCGCTTATTAGTAGAACCAAATATAATATCATCAACATAGATTTGGACTAAGAGAATATTTTTATTATGGGTAATTTTAAATAACGTTGTGTCAACGCTGCCTTTTGAAAAGCCTTTACCTATAAGGAAGATAGAGAGAGTGTCATACCATGCTCTTGGTGCTTGTTTAAGGCCATAGAGTGCCTTATCCAGTTTGTAGACCATACTTTTGCTATGGTTGTTGATGAATCCTGGTGGTTGCTCCACTTAGACTTCTTCTTGGAGTTTACCATTCAAGAATGCACTCTTCACGTCCATTTGGTATACTGTGAACTTGTTGAATGCGGCAAACGCTAGGAACATCCTAATTGCTTCAAGACGGGCTACTGGGGCATACGTTTCATCAAAGTCAATACCCTCTTCTTGACAATAACCCTGAGCGACTAATCTAGCTTTGTTTCTTATAACAATGCCATCTTCATCCATTTTGTTCCTAAAAACCCATCTCGTTCCAATAACTCCTTGGTGAGTTGGTCTTGGTACTAGCGTCCAAACCTTACTTTTTTTAAATTGGTTAAGCTCTTCTTGCATTGCTTCTACCCAACTTGAATCATTAAGCGCTTCATCCACTTTCTTTGGTTCCATTTGAGATAGGAAACTTGCGAACATGGCCTCATTAAATGTAGCGGACCTAGTTCTAACAGGTGCTTCAATATCTCCAATTACTAGCTCTGGTGGATGATCTCTAAGCCATTTACGGTCTGGTTGGAACGGGTTAAGAGACTCTTGGTTGTTAATCGCTTGATTCTCATTTGTCTCTTGCGTAGACGCTGCATCATTCACAGTTCTAATCTGCTCTTGATGATCATTCTATTCATGATCATCAGCGATTCTGACATTATCATTTTTGTTAACCTCACGAGTATCCTTGGAAGGAAGTACATGAATCCCATCATCCTCGTCATCACTTTCATCACTAAGGTTGATTTGCGATGCTTGTTGGGAGAGATCTTCAATTCCTACATCATCAGGATTAACCTTACTCGGTTCTTGGTTAGCATCATCAAACACAACATGAATGGATTCTTCAACCTTTGATTTGATCTTATTTAAGATGCGAAAACTCTTTCCATTCTTGGCATAGCCTAGAAAGATTCCCTCATCTGCTTTAGGATCAAATGTCTTTAGGCTGTGAGATCCATTGTTATGAATGAAACATTTTGAACCAAATACATGAAAGTATGAAACGTTAGGCTTACGTCCCTTCCACAACTCATATGGAGTCTTCTCATGTTGCTTGTTAATCATACACCGGTTCTGAGTGTAGCAAGCGGTGTTGATGGCTTCGGCCCAAAACCTTTGAGGCAGCTTGGACTCTGCTAACATCGTCCTTGCGGCTTCTTTAAGCGTTCTGTTCCGTCGCTCAGCAACTCCATTCTGTTGAGGTGTTCTAGGAGCAGAATACTCATGAAGTATTCCTAAATCTATACAAAACTTCTCAACAACTTGGTTAGTAAATTCAGTTCCTCTATCGCTTCTAATTCTTGTCACTTTTAGATCTTTTGAATTTTGCAATTGACGAATTAGCGCTGTGAGCTTGACACTGGTTTCATCTTTGGTTGCTAGAAATTCTACCCATGTATAGCGAGAGAAATCATCAACTATTACTAGCGAGTACTTTTTGCCACTAACACTCATGATTTGAATAGGTCCAAACAAATCTAAATGCAATAGTTCAAGAACTCTAGAAGTAGATAGACATGGTTTCTTTTTGAAAGATGACTTAACTTGTTTACCCATTTGACATGCATCACATAAGCGATTCTTTTGAAAGGAACCTTTAGGTAATCCCTCTACAAGATTTAGCGATATTAACTGAGAGATTGCCTTGAAATTGAGGTGATTCATTTTTCTATGCCATAACCAACCCAATTCATTTTGACTTTTAGCAACAAAGCACGTGGGGTTGTTATCAACTGTAGAATCCCAATCTACTAAATACACATTGTTTGTTCTTTTTCCTCTTAATTTAGTAGACTTAGTCTTAGCGTCGTTAACATAGCAGAAGTCGCTTGAAAATTTTACTTCAAAGCCTTTATCACAAAATTGACTAATGCTTAACAGGTTATGCTTAAGACCCTCAACATAATAAACATCACTAATCATGATGTTCCCCCTATGCATGATACCTATACCTTTTGTTTTACCTTTTGAGTTATCACCGAATATAACTTGAGGACCGTTGGTAGCTTGATAGTAGACTAGAAGATTCTTGGAACCAGTCATGTGTCTTGACGATCCACTATCAAAGTACCAAACTGAAGTATCGGTGCTGGCTCTAGGTACCTGCATTTAAAGGACAATTCTAATTCTTCTTAGGTACCCATGTTGTTTTGGGTCCTTCAGCGTTAGTAACCTTGGTTTGAATTAGAACTTTAGGAACCCATATTTGCCTGGTCTTCATTGTAGGAATACTGGCCTTCTTGGGTTTCACATTGTTTTGTGTGTGCTTTTTGTTCACCTTGTGATGTGTGTGCTTTTTGGGTGTGTAATAATATCCTCGATTATAATAATAGTCATAATCATAGTCATAGTCATAATCATCATAGTATTGATGATATGATTTTGACTGTCTTGGATATTGACGCTGGTAAGTCCTTGGGGCTGGCTTGGGTTGCACTTTTGGTGCTTGACGCTTAGCGCTTGATTCACAGTGATTAGACTTGTCCTTGACTTTTTGAGCGTTTGGATGAGTTTGTCTTTGTGAATCATTTGCCTTAGCCTTACCCTTGCCTGAGTCAGCTTTGGCTTTCTCATTTGGCATCGTACCATTGTCGCTAGGTTCACTTAGCGTTTGACTCTGTGAACTTTTCTCAACAAAGATAACACCCTTTCCTTTGTTGTTTGCCATAACATTGGATTTATTTGGTTGTTTACCGAATTTATTGAATCCTAAACCGGACTTTTCACCAAATAATCTAGTTACCTTAGTCACATTATCCAACTTTCTAGAAGCTTTTGATAATGATGAGATAAGCTGCTCTGATTTAGCAAGTTTAGCGATCAAATCAGCTTCTCTTTTGACTATTATATCAAGATCGCTTTTTAACTGAATAACTTCACTCTCAAGTGATTTGTTCTTCTCAATGCACTGTTTCTGAACTTGCAACTCGGCTTTGAGTGTTACTTTATCACTTTTGAGCGACGAAATAATAGCGAGATCGTTTTGATATATTTTGGCGGCCTCTTGACAATCTTTATAATATTCTTTAACTTTGTCAAGTAATTCATCATAAGAGAGAGGATGATATAATTCATTGGTTACCTCTGGTAGCGAGTCGTCAGACGCTTCATCATCTCTTGCCATGAGACAAATCAATGCTGAGTCGCTTGTAGGCTCATCATCACTACTTTCGTCTGATGATTCCAAATCCTCTTCAGGTGCGGAGAATGGTTCAGATTCCGCTAGCAGACCTTGTTGGCGAAGGTTGCTCCTGAATTGGTTTCTATCCGCATAGTCTTGCCTTGAGGGCTTTGACACATTTGGATAAGGGCAATTTACCTGGTAGTGCCCTGGTTTCCTGCAATTATAACACAAATTAGTTTTCATTTTTTGTTCAGCAGTTAATCGCTTTGAGACTACTGGTGCTGAGAGATTCTGAGTGGGGGATGGAGGCGCTTGGTATGGAACTGGCGCTACTGGTTGAGGTGCAGAGTACACTGGCGCTTGATACTGAGGCGCTGGTGCTGGAGGAGGAGTTTGAAATGAATTTTGTCCAATAGGAGTTCTCTTCTCGTATCGTAGAAATTTCTTGAACTTCTTTACCAATAAGGCCATTTCCTTTTCTTCATTTGACTCAACCGGTTTGACCTCAATAACCGCTTTTCCCTTATTTTTGGTGGTAGCGATTAAAGCTCCTGATTCAATCGCTGAAGTCGATGTGTCGCTGACTTCACCTAATTCGAACTCAAATGCCTTTAACTCTGAAAAGACATGCTCTGGGGTAAGTGTCTCCAATGTTTGTGATTCTCTCATAGCAACAGTCTTAATTAAATACTTGCTTGGAAGACTTCTGAAAATCTTGTTGACCATTTCCTTGTTGGTCAATTCCTTGTCTAATGACGCTAACTCGGTAATGAGCAAAGTAAACCTTGCGTCTAGTTGTTCTAGCGTCTCATTGGGCTGCATTTTGAAATGCTCGAATCTTTGCATGGCTATGGAGAGCTTGTTCTCCTTCATTTGTGCTGAACCTTCACACACAATAGCCAATTTATCCCATATTTCTTTGGATGTCTTACATTGCTTTATCTTGTTGAACAATGCATCGTTATCTCCTAACGCTGAGTAAAGTGCACTTCGTCCAACATTATCCAGATTCGCTCTTTTTCGATCATCTGGCGTCCAGTCTAGTTTATTTTTCTCGACATATCCATCTGGAGTGGCTTCATCGGCTCCAGGTGCTCGAGTTCTCACTTGCATGATTTTGATGGGACCATCTGTAATAACATCACACATTTCATTATCACATGAGCATAAGTGTGCGAATGCTCTAAGTTTCCACGAATCATAATTTGATTCTACCAACTTAGGCATTTTGTTAAAAGCCATAATGATATGTTTTGATAAAAAGATTTAAAGCGATTAAGTTTAGAAAGGTGGATCTAAACAAGCAGTTACGCTCGGAAACGCTTAGGTTTCTACTTCAACCGCTCTGATACCACTTGGTGGTCCCAAGTGGCATACGAAAGGGTCTAGAAGGGGGGGGGGGTTGAATAGACCCTGAAGTCTTTTTCGACTTCACAAATTTTCGTATCACTTTAGAAATTTGAACGCTTGGAAAAACTGAGCGCTTGGGTCAGACGCTTCAGAATAGTTAACTTAGACTTAGTGATTTCAGCAGTTTACCAAAGTAGGGCAACGCTTAGATCGCTTAATCAGGGTTAGCACAGCGGAAATAATGTTTAGCGTTCTTTTAGTTGAATTAATCGCTTTGCAATTTTACTTGTCTTTTTCAGAATAATATGAAGTGAATAATATAAGACAATAAAATAAATGACACAATAATTTGTAAGGTTCACTGGGTGATGTAATCCCAGCTACGTCCTTCTTCTCCTTTTTCACTTGGAGGAAATTACTATGATGATTATCAAAGGATCACACAGAAACTTCTACAAAATAGTAATGGATGAAAATGATCTTGGGCTCCTTGATCACACAGACTTCAGCACGAATGAAGATCGTCTTCTTCAAGCTTCTCTCACTCAAAAATACTGCCTGAAAGGTTTCAACAACTTTTCTCACTCAGATGAAAGGTTGAGGTTTATCACTAGGGTTTTGTTTGTTTTAAAGAAGATCAAACAACTTGGAATATCTCAGTTGGAGTTTGGATTTCTTCTTTGGAAGATATTTGAGATATTTGTGACTGTCTGGAATGTAGATGGAAAGCTTGAAAGGTTTTGGCTATGAAATTTCTAAGCTTTTTCCAGAAAGAATGTACGTAGGATTTTTGGCAATAATTTCTCGTATATTCTTGATGTTGTTCTATGTTTTTGATTTTCTGGAGTAAGGTATTTATAGGCAATTTCTTGGGATCTGTCCGTTGGACACATGTAGGAGCGTGCCTTTCACGTAGCGCGTGATTGTACCTAAAATCTGACATTCCTGAAAATTCGCTGGAACCGATTGGACGGGAGCAGCTAAAACTTTGAAAGTTCTGACAGTCTGGTCAAAAGGAGGCTTGTCCACAAGTCACAGTAGCTTATCACATTTAATGCTCTTATCAGGCATTTAATGCAATTTGAATTTATTTCCCGTTGGAAATAAATGCCCGTTGAATGATTGCATTTAAATCCTTTATGACTTGAGGATTTATTTCAGGTGAATCTTCTATAAGTCGCTTGAGTATTTGAACGCTTGATTCATGAATCCTGAACTGCGGTCTCTTAGCGTTTGACAGGAGCTAAGAAGGAATCTTCATCTTCGGTTGACTTCAGACGCTGGTCTTCAACTTCTTCTCAAATAGACTCACCTAGAATTCTATTATTGATTCAGTCGCTAAGACTTAGTCTAAATTCTATGAGGATAAAAATTACAAGCCTAAACAAAATTACAAACTCTTTAAACGCTTTATACAATGATCTATGAAAGCATAAACTGACATTTTATTTGGGGTCTAACATGGAATCCTATCTTGTCATCATCAAAACATCTAACATGAAATTTCCTAACAATATATATATATAAAATCCGAACTTTTTGCAATTGACATTAGATTGAGATGCAATTCAACAAGTTGTGAGTAAATTTGGTATTTGGGTCTAATGTGGCATTGGTTGGGTCTGGCCCAAACCCAGACCCAAAGTTTTGGGTCTGGGTCTGGCCCAGACCCAATACATTGGGTCTAGAGGTAGACCCAGGCCCAATGGGTCTCATCATTGGGTCTACTTTTGAGACCCAATGTTTTGGGTCCAGGTCTGGGTCTGGACCCAATCTTTTGGGTCTAGGCCTAGACCCAATTCCTTCTTGTATTTTTTGGGCTTTTTTGTGCATTGTTTTTGGGCTTTGTTTGGGTTCTTTTTTTGCAAATACCAATTATTTCTCACACAATATACACACACACACACATATATATATGTATACATGTATGTATGTATGTATATATATTTGTATACATATAATTTCACTAATACACATATCTATATACATATGAATTTAAGAAAATGATTTAAGCCAAGTTGTTGAATAAAACAATCTCTGAAAATGTAGCATTACTCATTCTCTTTGTCATTGATTCCCACAAAACAATTAACTTCTCCACATAATCCATAATACAAATGCAGTATAACTATGATCAACAAATACCATCAGGACAAGAAGGCAAATTTAGAGTACTTTTGCCATATTTTACACTGCATCTAAGCCAAGTCGTACAATTCCGCACAGATGCTTCAAAGTTCAAAGAACAAACCCCGTCCGTCTAAAAAACAGATTTTCATATGAATTTATAGTAAATCATTCGTGGTGACATACTGACACTACTAATTATACACAAATTCTGTACATCAAGAATGATAGAGTTAGGTGATTTAAGTACATGCAAACAACCAATACAAGTATAAAAATAAGAACAAATTCAAAATTGCTTGTGTCTATCATTTTCATTTTCAAGTCAGCTTAATCCTCATCTGCAGAAGACTTTGAGGAAACACCATTACCTGAACAATCAAACAATTATATAGTTAATTCAATGAAAAGAAAAGGTTTCACATAATTAATTCAAACAATTATACATAGTTTTTTTTACCTATACAGTTAATCCTCATCTCAATGCGCTATCTCCTTGAGTTTCAGACAACTCTGTATCACTAACAACTGCATAATACTCATATTATCACGACATGAAAAGAACAATTATCAAAACATTTTAAAGACAAAAAAATAAATAAATTAAAATTCTTACCATTTCTAGGAGTTGATTTGATCCAATCGTCAGCCACCACCAATGCTTCTACCGCGGTTGGATGCAAACAAGCACGTGACTCGTCAATGACGCGTCCTCCTACACTGAACGCTGACTCTGAGGCAACAGTAGTAGCCGGTACAGCTAAAATATCGCGTGCTATCTTCGCCATAATAGGTAGTCTCAGACTGTTAGTTCTCCACCAGTTTAAGATACTAAAGTCCTCTACACTTTGAAAACTAGCCTCCTCCAAATAACTATCCAACTCTGATTTAGGAATGACCGAGGCATTTGACTCGTTGCACCACATATAAAATTCACTTAAAGAAGTGCTCGTCTCTAAGTTAATGCAACTAGGAATAGTTGATTGAGTGGCACAGCTACCCCCATAGGCAATGAACAACTCCAATAAAGTATCACAGACCCTTTCTATGTATGAATCGGCATATGAACCATAAAGCTTTTTGTAGAAAAACTCCACCATTTTCATTTTTAACCGAGGGTCAAAAACCACTGCAACTGCTAAAACCAAACAACACGTATCCCAATATTTGTCAAATTTTTCCCTCATCGGATCACACATCCTCCTCACGAAATCATGATCGCTATTCCCCCACTCAATCATCTTCAAATTAATCGTACAAATATCAGGGAAAAAGACATTAGAAGTTGGGTATTTGCTACCACTGAAGTGATGAGTGGCTTCGTAAAAGTGTTTCAAACAGTCATGCACAATTTTTGCCACTTCCCACTATGACTCGGACGGGCTGAACTGATAATGCCCGTCTATCCTTTGTAGACGACAGAATGCTTCTTTCAGAGGTAAAGCCGTCTCAAGCAACAAATAAGTGGAGTTCCATCGGTTGGGAACATCCATTGCGACTTTCCTCTTACCCTCTAAGTTACAATGGCGAAGTGCGGTGTCAAACTTTTGAGTCGCAGAAGGGGACTTGTTTAAATACCTTACGGTTTCACGAATTTTCTCAATAAGTCCCCTAATTGGACTCAAACCATCTTGCATAATCAAATTCAATACATGAGCACTGCACCTCACATGTAACAAGTCCCCGTTCAAAGGAATTAATGAATCTTTAAGAAGCCACTCTCTCAACTTTCTCATCATAGAATCATTAGACGATGCATTATCAACAACAACTGAAAAAATCTTTTTATCCAAATTCCATTCCAAGATATTTTCTTTCATAAAATTGAACAAATTATCACCATCATGTGGATATGGAATCTTTTTAAAAGAAAGAATTTTTTTCTGCAATTCCCACTCATCATCGATAAAATGGGCTGTCAAACAACAATAAGCTACGCGAGAGTGATCCGAAGTCCAAATGTCTGTAGTCAAAGACATTTTACACGAAAGTCCATCTAATAAAGTTTGTACTTTGACCTTTTCCTCTCGATAAACATCAATGACATCGGATCGAATAGTGTTTCTACAAGGAAGTTGAAAGTTCGGATTCAAACTACTCAAGAAATCCTCGAAGTGTTCATGTTCACCTATATTAAACGGAAACTTGTGCTTTATGCAAGAAATCGCCAATTTTCTTCTACTTTTCATTTGATCGAACTTAAAAGTTGTTCTAGGACTTGCACCTACTAAACTAGTGTCTGGTTTGTAATTAGGAATGTTCTATCTAGATGTTTTTTTAAGTGAGTAGTCCCGCCATCACCACTAAAGACCCTAGCACAATGGTTACATCTAGCTCGTATAATATTATCTATACCTTTAAACTTCGTGAAGTGGTCCCAAACAGCTGAAGCCTTTCTTTTCGTTTTCCCAGTTTCAATAATGATTTCTTCATTAACACCACTGTCACGGGCTTGACTAGATTCACTATAGGATGTCGACATCTCAAATCTATGTGAAAAAAAACATTCATCACATGAGTTCTATATGTTATAGAAACACTATAATTCACAACATCAATTAAGAAAACTACTTCACATATTCAAGCTAGAAATCAAGATTCTTGTTATCAATTTAAATCAACAAACAAAATATCAGGGCCTTCTTTGTTTCTCCCGTCATTCTTCTTAGATTACATGTGTTAATCAAGTTCATATGATTCTCGGACCGTGCGTGGAAATCTGGAGTCATTTTTGGAAAATAAATTCACGTCTTCAAGAAGGAAAAGTGTTTAGTTTGGGACATTTTCAGGAAACTTAAACAACCTTATTTTCGAACCCTACACCCTGATTTTCAATCATATCTCCAAAGCCCTATCCTTGCTTTTTAAAAGACCTTCCATCACATTCACAGAAAAAACTTCATTTTTTTTTCACATTCGAAAACAACTAATCAAACAAGTTAATACATTAATAAAATGAAAAACCCACAAGAAAAAATCGAAAATCATAAAAGTATTCTTCTAAAAAAATGCAAATGGGCTCATAAAAAAAAAATAAAAATAAAACCTTACCAAGCGGCGGAGATCGCGGCGGCGACGGGGAGAGAGAGAGGCGGCGGACGAGAGAGGGAAAGAGATGAGAGCGAGAGAAAAAAATTAAATAGCGTATAAGTGCATTTGGGTCTATGGGTCTGTGGGTCTAGACCCAGACCCAGACCCAGTTAAAAAAAATTATTGGGTCTGGGTCTGGGTCTAGACCCAACAATTGTTTTGGGTCTAGGCCCAGACCCAGATCCAAAGTTTTGGGTCTGGGCCAGACCCAACCAATGCCAGGCCTAGTCTAATAGACCCAAAGTTTTGGGTCTGGGTCTAGACCCAAAACTTTGGGTCTTGGTTTAGACCCAAAACTTTGGGTCTGGGTCTGGGCCTAGACCCAAAGTTTTGGGTCTGGGTCTGGGTAAGACCTGCCCAATGCCAGGCCTACTCGGAACTTCGGAATATATGGGGTTCTAGGACAAGCTCAACTATTTCCTTTCCGTGATGAGTAGATGTGAAAAGTTAGAGAAAGTGTTTACACCTAAATAAACAAATTGAATTTGGGCCTATATCCGAATAAGACCTAAGAAAGGGATGATTCTGACAAAATCGAACGGATTCACAAATAACGAAACTCAAAAATCGAAAAGTTTGACTCGAAGAGAATATGAGCTAAATATGACAAAAGCCCAATAGTTGATCCCATATTAGTAAGCGGGCGCCAACAGGAGGAAATTTAAAGGAGCAGTTGCTAGCGGTTTTGAAGAAGGTGGAGGACGTGGAAGTTGCACCGAACCAGAAAAAAAGGTGGGAGTATATAGGCGAAAACAAGAAAACAGAGAAGAGGACAATCAGACGAATTCTGCAAAATACTTCTTACTTTCTTTAATAGTTTTAGCATTCGTAGGCTTAATTAGACTTAGTCGTAGGCTTAATTAGACTTAGTATAGTTCTAGATTATATAGACAGTAGCATAAAGTAGTTCTTTAGCAGCATTGTAATCAAGCACTCCGTTCCTGTATCAAGAAGAATTCACTCGAGAATTCATGGAGGTATATTTTTACATGAGTTGTTAAGTATTGATTAATTACTTGAGTTTTAATTTACCTTTTAGTTATTTGTGAACTTTGCATAACGAAAATATTTGCAAGACTTAAACCACCATTAGCATATATAGAGAAGGGCTATTAGATAATTCTAAGTTGTGAATTATCAAGGGGCTTGGATCGACCACTCGAAATCCTTCCCTAGTCTAGTTTGTTTAAAAATCTCGAAACAGAAAGGAACTAAAAATCTCTATCCACAACTTGTTACGATCAATTAGAAAAGAGGAGTTCTATGTAAATAACAAATTATCAGATAAAATTTGTGTAAACAATCAAACTACTTTCGAACTTGACTTATATTCGACATAATATTAAAACTCATTCAAAATCGATTTAACTAATAATAAAATTAAACTAAAAAAATAATGTAATTTAACCCGATAAAGAACTCAAAACAAACTTGAACAATAATTTATTTGAATCGACTTTATTCATTTACATATCTAGTTATATACTGATGTGCACATTTCCAAAGGGGTTGAAGGTAGTCAAAAATATAGGTTAGGCCTATTAGAGGAAAGCTCGAGCACTCCATTAGATTATTAAAATAATTTGTTACGAAATGTGCAAGTGTTTGGATGAAGAAGATGATATGCTTGTTGCAATCGATGTTTAACTCAAACATGGTTTTTATTTTAAATATTTTTTTTGTTAAATATTATTAATTCATAAGTTTAATTTAATTTCCAGAGTTTTATAATTTCTTTTTATATAAAAATTCTTGAGTATGCTTACTCGTATTTATGTTCATGCAACATAATTTCTAACTGCTTCAACTTTGTTCCTCCATCTTTAGGCTTTTTTTTTTTGGGTATAAGATAATTACTTTATGTAGGAAATATTGAAGATAATTCACAATTATATCAATTAATTTAAAGATAAAAAAATAAATAACACAATAGGATAAATGAGAGATAAAGAAAGCTTATCGAGTTTGGACTAAGGCGTGCAAAGTACTGTCTTTAAAGGTAGATTTCCGCCCCTTAGAGTCAATGACTCGGTGCATTAGGTCACTGACGATCTACCCCAAGGATTCAACAGCCCTATCCCACCACACGTGCACACGGGATGGTGTGATCTCTATCGAACAACCCACACCATGTTCTCTTCTTATTATGCATTTCAATGATGTAATTCTCAAAATGTATAATCAAGTGTATTTTTGCAGATGGCTTTTAGATGTGTGGGAGTATGAAATAAGATCACTGTTTCGGGCATAAAACTAATAGGATCTCAAGGTAATGACTAGAAAATGGCTTTTAGAATTGTTGAAAGATTTTGCTGTATTTATCAACAGAAATGGGGGCATTTTTATATACTAGCCAAATAATTAAACACATGGCAATTTATTTGCTAACATTGAAATATTAGAAGAGCTTAATTATAGATGACTCCCAATATCAAGCTCATGATTCACTCAAACCATATTTATTAAAAAATTAATTAACTTAAATTTTGACTTTGAAATATCTCGTGTGAATATATTATCCAACAACCCCCTACATATTTCAAAGACAAAAAGAGAAATTCATAAAGACGAAGTAAGAAGAGAACATTAGATTGTAATACATAAGCATGAGTGCCTTTAGGGCTATGAACCCATGCATAGAGCAAATGAGTGTTAATTCACAAGGACTTGGTGAAATGTATCATTTCTATGAACCTCGTCCTCTTATGTGAACCAAGTTAATCATCACTCGCATCACATTCAAAGTAGGGTTGTCTCGATGCGGTTGGGCACATTTTACGGCCTTGCGCCATTCCCGGCTTCATGAGTGCTTTAGAGAACATGCTCAAGTTTTCATAAGAGGCGGCCCCACCTCTACACTCATATAGGTGAATCCATTAAGTGTGTATCGCAGTCAAACACACCACCCAATTCAGGCAATGAATCCATTAAGAGCATTTGCTCAACCTCATAGCTGCGGTAATACACTATCCTACACCATAGGAATGAACATATCAACAAAGATAGTGTCCTCGCAAGTTAATCAATGACTTGATGTTACCCATATGAACCTACTTCATGGGATCACCAATCACATAGGTTGGGTTACCATCATTGTTAACTTTCACAATAGGCATCAAGTTCATCCCCCTCGATGTATGTGCCATTATTTCACTATTTAGTGGCTTCGTTGGAGATCCGGCCGGTTTTATCTCCAACCTCATAAATACAAGAATATAATTCTCATCGTTTCACAATTGTCTGAAAATGTTAAATCTCAAATGTATATGCCTACTCTTAGTAGGTCTCATTTCTTGCCTTGACTATGTAGCTTGGCACTCACATTGAATATGCCTACCTCTGGTAGGTCTTATCTCAACATAGATATGAGTAGTCTCATCCTCAAAGAGATGTTCGTCGTAGGATTTAGAAGCTAGTTGTTCCCAACATTTGCCTTTTCGAAGCAATGATCTCATATTTCTCATGAATCGAGTAACAAAAATTTGCTTGGATGATGTCCAAGACATTGCACCTCTTACATGGTAGAATATTTTTTTCATCAAATATCCAATTTAAATTGTCGTACCCCTGTCATCTAATAGATATTAGAATCAAAATAATCTAACTCAAAATTCTTAGTGCACTTCAATGTGGATCACCAAGTATTGCATTTATCCACAACACAAAACAATTTCAAGCATATAATCAAGAACTTATGCCTTTTGAATGATATATGGATACTCATATTCAGGGAGGTGGGGGGCGCTGGTGGGTGCCACTGCCCCCCCACCCCCGTCAAATTTTTAAAAATCTCACTTCTGTCTATAAAACTTGTAAATTTTGCAATTCCTCCCCCTCAAAATTTTAAAATTATCACCTCTACCTATAAGGCTATAACATTTGTAATTTCACCCCTCCTCAAAATTTTAAAATTGTCACTTCTACTTATAAGGCTATAACATTTGTAATCCCCCCCCCCCCCCCCCCCCCCCCCTCTCAAAATTTTAAAATTGTCACTTCTACCTATAAAATTATAACATTTGTAATTTTGCCCCCTTAAAAAATGACAAAAATAACCCCCTCTATTAGTAAAAAATACTTAGTATGCCATTTGACTTTTTCAATCCATTTTCCAATTCCCAAATTTTCACTTTCTCCCTCCTTCATCACACATTTTTACAACTCAAACAAAGGGGAAAATAGAAATCTTAGGCTTATGAATAGGGTAATTCTAGTTCTTTATTATATTTTTCCCCATAAATATAGTGTACCGTACCGCGGGGGGCAAGCCCCCCACACCCCCCTTATATCCTTTGTCTATCTAGCAAAAAAAAGTGTATAACTATATCACAATATATAATCTCCCCCCCCCCCCCGACAAAATTCTTGACTCCACCCCTGGTCATATTGTGATACACATTTACTCACTCTAACTATTATTAGAAGCACGAACTATGACCAAAAGGCGAATATGGAGTTCTCATTGATAACCTCAAGGTATTTCTTAATGTCCACTGTTAAGCACACAATAGGCTCGTCATCAAATTTACCCAACTTTAAATTTATTTTATAAATACGAAAGAGCTTGTTTGAACCATATAAGAATTTCACAAGGCTATCAACCTTCTTCTCATTTTAGATTCAACTTCACATTTTACTCATCAAATTCAATATAAGAGGTAATAGAAGGTTTTGTAGTACAAGTTCTAACAGAAAAGACATTCTCAAAAATATTCGACAATCTACAGATTATGTGACTCATTTGGCCTCAAAATTAGTTCTCTTAAGTAACAACAACAAAATGCTTAGAACTGCCAACAAATAAATTATCACAAGTTCTCAGACATATTTTTTCTTCTAAGATTTAGGCGATAATAAAATTTTCTCGAGACACCCCCACACTTCAAAGTACTCAAAGTGAGGAAACGGCTTCACATAAAAACCACTGCTATCAAATAGATTATTTTTTCCCATACATCTTTTACTTTTCAATTTATTTCTAGGAATCGGAACTAAAGCGAGAAAAATCAATAAAGATAATATTCACATATAGTGTTTACCATCATGCGCCGTGCGGTTCCATCTCACCCAAATTCTGAATAATTTAACTAAACAGTTCAATTCCTCTTGCAATCATTTAATGTCAACACAATATCTTTGACATTTATGGTTGAAAATTTCCAAAATGACTGTTATTATCATTAATTCATGGTGAATTCATCAACATCGGAAACTATGAAAATTTCTAGGCACACAGTTCAAGTTACAAGATTTACATTTACTTTGAATTAGAAATAGTGATTGTAATGATATATAGTTCCGCCATGTAATGATGTAATCAATCAACTAAGCAGATCAAGAGCATTGACATTTATATTCATTACATATGGAGTTGTACAGATAAATTTTAATAGTATTTCCTTCCCCCACAAATATATCAAAATGAAAATTATTGAGACCCCCACAATTCCAAGTAAGGCAATATGACAATGCTATATTGCATAACAAACACGTAAAAACAATTTCTCACTCATACTACACCAAAACTACTTTTTGTGTAAAGCATGGTGGTTAATATACAATTAACAAAATACTAAGATAAGAAAGAGGTCTGGAACTTCCACCACAAAGATTCAGATTTTAGTTGGGTCTTAGTCGGCCACCATTAACAGTGAGTTCTTATTTCATCAATATATATAACATGCAACCTTGAATTTTTGTTTTCTTTTACAAGCAATCTCAATTAATGTTTGTGATAGAGAGCTTATATGATGACTTCTCAATGATGGACTTCTAATTCTTAAAACTTAAAAGCATGACTCTACTTCAACTTTCGTATAATTATAAGTTTATCTTTTCATTCATAAATGAGCAGTTACCAAGTTTTAAATAAAATTTTCTACTTACAATTACTCTACCTTTAAGATTGTAGGAAATATTGAAGATAATTCACAATTATATCAATTAATTTAAAGATAAAAAAATAAATAACACAATAGGATAAATGAGAGATAAAGAAAGCTTATCGAGTTTGGACTGAGGCGTGCAAAGCACTGTTCTCAAAGGTAGATTTCGGCCCCTTAGAGTCAATGACTCGGTGTATTAGGTCATTGACGGTCTACTCCCAGGATTCAACAGCCCTATCCCATCACATGTGCACACGCGATGGTGCGATCTCTATCGAACAACCCACGCCATGTTCTCTTCTTATTATGTATTTCAATGATGTAATTCTCAAAACGTATAATCAAGTGTATTTGTGCAGAGGGCTTTTAGATGTGTGGAATATGAAATAAGATCACTGTTTCGGGCATAAAACTAATGGGATCTCAAGGTAATGACTAGAAAATGGTTGTTAGAATTGTTGAAAGATTTTGCTGTATTTATCAACCGAAATGGGGGCATTTTTATATACTAGCCAAATAATTAAACACATGGCAATTTATTTGCCAACATTGAAATATTAGAGGGGCTTAATTATAGATGACTCCCAATATCAAGCTCAATCAATTCATGATTCACTCAAACCATATTCATTAAATAGTTAACTAACTTAAATTTTGGCTTTGAAATAATCTCACGTGAATATATTATCCAACACTTTATTCCCACAAGAACAAACCTTTACAAACACAAACCAGTCAACCATCCATCAGGCATTATAAACTTGCCAAGATGGAACCAGAGAGAATTTAACTATTCATCAGCAAAGAAAACCCAAATAAACTATAGCACTGCATCTAAGTATATTTAATCTCTAGTCCTTTGTATATTAGTGGTATAAACCTCATCCTAAGATCAGATTTCAAGCTTTCAAAAATAGTAGCCCAACTCTTGCATTCTTGTGTAAAAGTTCGACGATTTCTCTCTTCCCAACATTTGTAAATACATCCTGCAAACCCCCCAGTAACAATATTCTGATTCAACTTCCATTTCCTAAAAGCAAAGAGGAGCCATCTTCTCCATCTGACAAGCTGGAAAGGATGACTGGAAACCTGCAACCACAACATTATCTGGATAAGTAGTTGCCTGGACCATTCACACTGGAAAAAGAGATGGGCACCCGTCTCCTGTTCAGCTCCACATAGAATACAAGTCATATCATTAAGTTGAATAAATCTACTTAACCTGTCTTTTGTTTGAAGTCTTTGTATAACAGCCAGCCACAAGATAAAAGAGTGTTTCGGAATATTATAACTATTCCAAATAAATTTTGCTTCCCTGAATTCTGCATGCTCCCCAATAAGCCAATCATAACCTCCTTGCACTGAGTATAAACCATTTGGAGCCCAATTCCATCTCCCATGATTATATCCCAATCTCAACTTATTCTTAACTTTATCAATCTTCCGCCAAGCCCAACTACAGTCTTAGGGAGGGCTGTAAGTCTAAAGATCCACAGATTTCATATAGATAGTAGATACCCATTTAACCCAAAGAGGGTCCTTTTTCTGCGAGAGAGCCCAGATCTGTTTACCAATTGCAACTATATTCCACAATCTGCAGTTCTTTATGTTCAAGTCTCCATACCTCTTTTTTACACAGATGTGTTATCCCAACTAATCAAAGGCACCTTCCTATGCATCTCAATACTTCCCCACAAAAAATTTCTATATTTTTGCTCCACCAACTTAATAACAGATTGAGGCAAAATAAAAATGGCAGACTAGTAAACATGAAGAGAAAACAATACAGAGTTTATGAGCTGATATCGACCAACATAAGATAAATGCCTAGATGCCCATCTAGCAAGCCTATTAGATATTTTGTCAAATGAGTAACAATCAATTCTTGACCACTTGGTAGGTAAAAGAGGCACCCGCAAGTATCTAACAGGAAAAGTACCTTCACTGAAACCAGTTATCTGCTTTATTTCTTGCTTCACTTCATCGCACACCTCTTTGATAAAAATACTAGACTTTGATTGGTTAGCAAACAATCCAGATGTACATGAAAAATTCTTGAAGGAATCCCATACAAGTTTAACTAACTGAGTTGATGCTTTGGAGATGATCTTATGATCATCTGCAAAACATATGTTAGTGAGTTGGACAGACTTACAGGATGGATGGAATCTAAAGGCACTATTTCGGGCTGCAATCCTCATACGTCTACTAAAATAGTCCATCACAAGGACAAATAACAAAGGGGAAATTGGACCCCCTTGTCTAATTCTGCTTCTCCCTTGGAAAAAACCATGATGTTCACAATTGATGACTAGAGTGAAAGAGACAGACTGGATGCATTCCATCACCCAATTTGTAAAGATCTGAGGAAATCTGTAACCCTCAAGCATTTCTCTGATAAATTTCCACTCCACTGTATCATATGCTTTCTTAATGTCCGCTTTCATAAGACATCTAGGGGATATATGTTTTCCGTTATTCAGCCGTATAAGCTCATGACTTATAAGCATATTGTCAACAATGGACCTATTCTGCACAAAAGCTCCTTGATTCTCAATTACAAGGGTAGGAAGAACAAGTGCCAGGCTACCAACCATCATCTTAGAGATACATTTGTAAATAGTGTTGCAACAGGCTATGGGTCTGAACTCACTAGCAAGAGTAGGGTTATCCACCTTTGGAACCAGGGCCAATAATGTAGCATTAAGTTGTTTAAGAAATCTCCCGTGCTTAAAGAAATCCAACACTGCTATAGATATATCTTCCCACTACCACATTCCAGGCATTCTTGAATAAACCACTCCCATATCCATCAGGGCCTGGGCTCTTTGTGCTATTTATGCTAAACAAAGTATTTTTAACATCATCCTTTGTAAAGGGCTTGATAAGGTCCAACTGTTGTTCCAAAATTAATCTTGGTCCAACAGTATACACATTGTCCTCAGATCTTATTCTTCTATTACTTGTACCCAAAAGATGTTCATAGAAATCTACCAAGTGATCAGTCACCTCCTTGTAATCAGAAAGAATTCGCACAAAACTATTATCAATACTGACAACTCTGCTCTTGTATTGCTTCCTTTTTAGGCTTAAGTGAAAGAATTTTGTATTGAGGTCTCCCATGTTAATCCAAGCTTCTTTTAGCTTTCTGCCTCATAAACTTTTCTAAAGACACACTTTTAGCTCTAAAAGCGGATTTCAGTTCAGATTCCTTCTGTTGAAGCACTTCACAGTGAGGGTTCAACTGCAATTGATGTTGAATATCAAACAAATCCACTCTAGCCAAATCAGTCTGTTTTTCTATCTCTGAGAAGCAAGATTTGTTAAGAATTCAAAACTTGTGTTTAAGGGCTCTCAGCTTCTGAACTACCCCAGACATATAATTCCCAGACACAGGCTGCCTCCAGATTTCTGTTATTATATCCATGAGCATAGGGGAGTTGGACCACATATTGAAATATTTAAAGGATTTCTTGCCAACCATACTCGTACACTGAAGGTTAACCACCATAGTGTTGGGATCGCGTTCAACCCCCGCGGATACCGGCGCAACGGAATACATATAATTTCAAAAATAAAGCGGAATCCTCGAAATTAGAGCTAGGTCGACATGGTACCATTGGATTCTAAAACTATCCTAGAGACAAGTTTACACGTGTTTACCTCTTGTAGACCTTAAAGCAGCAACATTTTTTAAGCTACTCCCTGCTACAGTCTTCGAATTGGTTTGCCATAGAGCCCCAAGCGTTGCTCCTCTGAGATATATCCACACCCTAGTTTGTACCCTCAATTATCTCCACCAGTGGTAGCAAGGAGAATATTGAAACTTGGCTTTTTAGGAAAAAGGGTTTGGAATTATTTAAGCGTTCTTCGCACTTAACACATGAGTTTGAAGAAATAATGTGAAAGAAAAATAGGGAGAGAATAAAGAGAAAAAGACTTATGTTTTTTTTCAAATTCCTTTTCAATTCTTAAAACTTGATCATCATCTAAAAGAGGGGAAAATACACATATATATAGCGATCGCGTAGGGTTAAAACCCTAGGTGTTGTACGCGCCTCCTCTCCCTTAAAAATAGGGAGAGGCGTGTACATATATATATGTATATGACAATTTTCCTTTTTTTTATTCTCTCTCAACAATTAATTGGACTTCTTTCCAACTAATTAGATATTACGATATCTAATAATATCCTAGCATATATCTAATAAGATCCTTCTTTACTAATTAGTTACCTTAATTGATTAAAGATCCTAATAAATATATTTGTAGAATATTAATTCATATATATATATATATATATATATTTTACAAACTTGGTGAGCAAGATAAATATTTCCACCAAATTCACATACATGTACACGCCACACGTGCACTTATGTGTACATAAATATTATTTTATTTTCTTTCTCCTAATTAATTAATTAGTCCCTCCCAATTTAATATCTTAATATTAAATTATAGGACTATTAATTAACTAGTTAAATTAATTCTTTTTCCTTTGATTAATTAAATCCAATTAATTAATCCCACCATAATTCACAAAGAATTAAATAGCCAATACGTACTACACTAAGTTATGTGTGTGACCCCTCAGGCTCGTTGTCAAGCTAGCAATAAGTCCCACAAGCTAGATTAATTATTCTAAATAATTAACTAGTCCTTGAATTAATTTCACCAAATTAATCCAAGGCACATATTGGTCATGGTTCGATGTCTAACAACGTCGCTACGACTACCTAAATGTCAACAATGAAAAGCAAATAACCTATCCGAGTTAAGATCGTTATGTGAGTAGAATCCTTCATTAATTTCCCGTCCATGGTCTAGGGTATGGGGACGATCGAACCCTAATAACCTTGGGAACTATGACTGTGTTGTGACATTTAATGATCCAATCTTCCGATCTAGGATAACCAATTCCTCTCAGAAAATAATCGCTTTGATCAAAGGCTTTTCACGATCATTTAGATTCTCGCAACAACATAGGAAAAATAGGGTACTCGTGACCCTGGATGAATCCCTCTCCGACATGCATTTGTTCCACTGCACTACCAGACTATACCCAACATACACGCCGTATGACTCTCCTGGAGTGCACGTGCATATCAAAGCAGAGTGGGTAGTGCCCTTTCCAAATGACATCTTAGGTCACACTACGAAACTCAAGGAATCCATGTTCGACAGCACCAAATAGGAGTCCTTAAGCGGGGCCGTTCAATTCCATAATCCATTATGAATCTCCATACATATATTGCTATTCAAGGCATCGACAATGGAACGCGTCGACCTCTCGAAAGAGTTACATTCATGAACAAGTCCTGACGAGGCCAGTGATATCCCACATCTCACAGCCTCTATGACTTGGAAAAATATTTAGGATTACGGTCTTTGAGAGCATTCCATATGTTTTCCTTGACCGCCTCCCCTAACCATATGTAATCCATGAGATCTTTATCTATACTACCAATAGTTATAACAATAAAGAAGCATACCATTTAACAAAAGATTTAATAGATTTAAAACAAGACTGTCATAGTGTTTACATTTTAATATGGCTGAGCCCAAAATAATTGGCTTGCCGGGCACCTAACACTATCAATCTCCCACTTACCCTAGAGCCAGTTGCCCTTGTACTTTAGTCCCATCATTTCCAGATGTTTTTCTAGTAAACTTTGTCTCAGAGCCTTGGTGAAGGGGTCTGCTACGTTTTCGGTCGAGTCGACTCGTTCTATTCGAACGTCTCCTCTTTCTACTATCTCCCTGATGAGATGATATCGTCTTTGAATATGTTTGGATCTTTGGTGAGACCTAGGCTCTTTTGATAGAGCTATTGCTCCATTGTTATCACAGTATAACAGTACCGGATTTACAATGGAGGGAACTACCTCCAACTCATGGATGAAGTTCCTCATCCAAACAGCTTCCTTAGCCGCTGCAGCAGCAGCTATATACTCAGCTTCTGTGGTAGAGTCGGCTGTCATCTTCTGCTTGGACCTCTTCCAGTTTATAGCTCCTCCATTAAGTATAAACACATCCGGATATCAATTTAAGATCGTCCAAGTCCGACTGAAAAATAGAATCCGTGTAGCATTCTAGTTCCAATTTTCCTCCGCCGTATACCAGAAAAAGATCTTGAGTACGTCTCAAGTTGTTTAGAATCATCTTCACGGTAGTCCAGTGGTTTTTTCCTGGATTCAACTGGAACCGGCTTGCAACACTAAGTGCATAAGCCACATCCGGTCTAGTACATAGCATAGCATATATAATGCTACCTATCACCGAAGCATATGGAATCTTTGACATTCTCTCTCTTTCTTCGAATGTCCTTGGTGACATCGATTTAGTGAGATGGATTCCATGACTGGCTCTTTTGGAATCTCTCATACTGAATCTATTCAAGATTCGTTCTATGTACTTAGATTGGGAGAGTCCTAGCAACCTACTTTCCCTTTCTCGGTATATCTTCATACCAAGAACGTAGAATGCTTCTCCCATATTTTTCATCAAAAATTGGGTCGACAACCAACTCTTCATTGATTGTAACATTTCTACATCATTTCCAATGAGAAGAATGTCATCAACGTAGAGTATCAAGAAACTTATGGCTCTCCCACTAACTTTCTTTTACCCATATGGTTCAAGACCATTCTTGATGTAGCCATATTCTTTTACAGCTTCATCAAATCTTAAATTCCAGCTTCAGGAAACTTACTTCAAGCCATAAATGGATCTTTGCAGCTTACACACCTTGTGCTCGCTCCCACCGGATGTGAAGCCCTCCAGTTGTTTCATATAAATTTCTTCATCAATGTTTCCATTGAGGAAGCTGTTTTCACATCCATTTGCCAAATCTCATAATCATGATATGCAGGTATAGCCATTAGAATCCTAATTGACTTGGTCATCGCGACTGGCGAAAAAGTCTCCTTATAGTTAATTCCTTGCCTTTGAGTATGACCCTTTGCCACCAAGTGAGCCTTAAAGGTCGCAACCTCTCCATCTACTCCTAAATTGCGTTTGTATACCCATTTGCAACCAATGGCCTTAATGACAGGTGGTGGGTCTAACAAGGTCCAAACCTCGTTGGAGTACATGGATTCAATTTCAGATTTCATGGCTTCAGACCATTTCCCCGAATCCTTATCAGACATTGCCTCGTCATAAGACGTTGGATCTTCATCCAATACGAGGTTCTCCTTCTTGCTTTTCAGCAAAAGGCCATAATACCTCTCAGGCTGTCTCGGGATCCTTTCGAATCTCGTTAGAGGTGGAATTTGTGTACTAACAGTTTGTGGTTCATCTTGCTCCTCATTCACTGCCAGTGGTGTTTGTGTTCTTAAGTTTCCTCAAGTTCTATCACTCTATCTATGCTCCCACTAGAGAGTTGCTTCTCCAGGAACACAGCGTCCCTTGAAACAATTATCTTTTGTTCCAAGGTGTGATAGAAGTAGTACCCATAGGACTCCTTAGGGTAACCCAAAAACCTCTAAAAAGTAGATCTTGAATCTAACTTATCTCCCACTAGCTGCTTGACATGAGCAGCACATCCCCATACTTTTAGGTATTTGTATGAGGGTGATTTGACGTACCATATCTTATGAGGCACTTCAAGTACACTCTTTAACGGCAATCTATTTAATAGATAAGCCACCGTCTCCAGGGCATAGCCCCAGAGGTATGTCGGTAAATATGTGGACAACATCATTGATCGAACCATGTCCATCAATGTGCGGTTTCTCCGCTCAGACACACCATTTAATTGTGGCGTTCCAGGGGGTGTCCATTGAGAGAGAATCCCATTCTCTTTCAAGTAATCCAAGAACTCACCAGATAAGTATTCTCCTCCTTGATCAGATCGAAGAGATATTTCGGTTTCAGAATAACCTCAGGTACCTGAAAATTGTAAAAATAATGAGATCTCAATAGATTATGTTATGAACGGGATACGATGGAATCGAAATGAAGTCAACATTGACGATAAATTTGCATATAATGTAGCGCTAAATATGATGAATGATAATGAGGATCAAGAACCAAAGTCTGTTAATGAATGTAGATAAAGAAATGATTGGCCAAAATGGAAAGACGCAATTGAGGCCGAGTTAAACTCGCTTGCAAAACAAAATATTTTTGGACCTGTAGTCCATACACCTGAAGATGTAAAGCCAATAGGATACCGATATGGGTCATAATTTCTATTTCTCTTAAATGGGCCAATTTGAAGTGGGCTTGTGTTGAGATGAATAAATGAAGAAGACCTATGCATGGAAAACTCTTGAAAAGCGCAAAGATATGCTCGGAAGAATGCTAGAAGAAAGCCCTAAGAAAAGCTCATGGAAATGCTTACAAGAAAGCTCAAATAAGAAGGATCTTTGGATAAATCTTATCCTTAACTACAAATCCCAAAAAAAGGGATATGACTTGTTCTATCATTCGAGATCCGAGAACAAGCGTCAACCAATCCGAGGACTCCTAAGCCCTAGAGAAATTGGCCACTATGGCCTTTATAAGAAGGTTTTTACTTTATTTTTTGGAACTTAGGTATTATTGGAGAGATTACTACAAAACTTAGGGTTCATGTACTTGAGTATTCAAAGTTAATAAAGAAGCCATTTTTCTTTATATATCTCTATATATTCGAGTACTATTATATTATTATATTTATTATTTGAGTGTGAATTAAGAATTTGGATATATTAATTGCAACAATCAATCGAAGACCTTATTTGGTTCTCCGATTTTCTTGGTGTGAAAATCCGAACCACATCAAGTGGCGTCGTCTATGGGAGGATTTGAGTTTAAGACGTGAGTTCTTGCATTGCAATGGAGGGAGTTCAAGGATTAAGACGTTCAAAGAGGAGGAGCACCGCCATTCACCCATCGGTGACCACCGTGCAAATTCAACCGGCCAATAGGCCGTCCGAGGAGGACGCCGCGCATACGAGCACGGTGACTGTGCTCTACGGTGTCGCATGAGGGCATCCATCTATGGCCACCCCCTTGTCTACTTCGGTTTCCTTGTTGACCATTTCAAAAAACACCAGTGTTGCATCGAGATCTATTCCACCTCCACCTTCGAGGAGTTTATCATCGCCACACGCAATTGCGCAAGAGAAAATGCGTGTATACGCCTGCCGTCATGAAGAAGGCTACATAGCCCCACCTAATTTGGAAGGGACTGTTCTGCCACAAGCTCATGATGTACCGAAACAAATTCATCCACCACTAGCCTAGAGAGATTTCAATCCTAGCTTGTTGAGGTATGAGCATGTGTCTATCAATGATGGAGGGCAACAATTTGAAGGAAATAATGAACGACGAGTCCTTCAAGTGACATGTGCTCTCCCATCAGGTGTCCTGCCATCAGGAGGGGAGCCCCCAATCATGGATCAATGGGGAAGCATATTCGCTATGGCGATGGCTTTAGTCTTGCAAGGAGGACATGTCCCAGCAATAAGAGAGGTCCCAGCTGTCACTGTAGCTATCCCTATGGCTCAGGTTTCTAGAGGAACGATGGTCTATATGCTACCGTACCCTCCTAACCAAACATACGGGATGGGTGGTCGCTCTTATGAAGAGGACTTAGGGGAAACCAACAGAGATGGATTCACCAGCACCCTGGTGAAATGGGTAATATGTCGTGGAGACTACCACCCATGAATCTTATGGGCAATGACGTAAGATGTTCGGAGGTGATAAAAGGATTCGAGGATTTAAGTGTTGGGAACGTGCCCTCAATACCAACGAGGAGTTAGAATATGAGGCACGAGTTTATATTATACAACCTTTAATTAATATAAAGGCGATATTATGTTGTTCGTATAATTCTTGATGGCATCTATAAGTTTTAAATGAACAACTAGTCCATGTGTGTCAAGGCAAACCTTCGCAGTCCTTGAGGAGATGGTCACTGGAAGAGTTTGATACTTGATCACTTAAATCGTTCGCAAGTCGGAGAATCTCAATTGGGCATTGAGATTCGTATAAGACTTGTATGACACATACTCTGACAAAGGAGTGTCAGTCAAACACTATGGAATAGTGGGAGTTTGTGTCATAGATACATTGATGGAATTAGTGTATTCGAACACGGCTCGTAGTAATCCGATCACATGGGTTTTTACTCAGTGACTGTCAATGATTGGATTACTGATTACGAAGGTATGCGTGAGCCTTAGACCTGAGGAGTTACGGTCACAGTGTGCTTGTGACGTTGGATTCTGTCACTAGAGTAGTTAGGCCCAATTCACCCGTTGGTGGGGCCGACCTCGAAATGCGTTCCAATGGACAAGTAGCATGTGAGGTGATTACCAAGATGGAATTCACTATCTCGAAAGTAAACGAGAAGTATCCTATGCGGTCATAGGTAAATGAGATTGAAAGTCTCTGGCCAAAGCTGATGAACTAACTCGTGTTTAGTGATCTCATATTACTATGATTCTTAAGCATAGCATCGAGTCCTGTGAGTTTGACACATTCCATGACTCTCACTCGATCGGGATACGTCAGTGAAGGGCTTATACTCATACGGTATTATAATCTAGAGGTTCGTAATGATATAATCATTTCGTACTCGGTTGGGCTACGATGTGGTGCTACGGTGCTGGCTAGGTGTCACCCACATCCTTTGGTATCCTCCCATTGCCAATTGAGATGAACCTAGAGAATCGCGCTATAAAGGAATAGACGGGGGAAATCAAGTCTTGTATTTGGAGGGTGTTCTGGGAATTTGTCCTTGGGAAGGATGAATTAATTAATTGGACAAATTAATTTAATTAGTTGTTTAATTGGATTAAACAATGATAAATTAAATTAATTAGTTTGAATATTTAATTGACTAGGTTAATTAATTATTTAGACTAGAATAATAATTAATTATTTGATTAATTAATTAATATTGATTTAATCAATATATATTTAATTGGATTATATATTAATTGATTAAATTAATTGGACTAAGTTGACTGGGTCAACATAGCCCAATTGATTGTCCAATGGCCCATATGGGCGTGTGTGTGTGATCCGGTGGGCTTAAGTTGGAGGATTTATTTAGTCCTCCAACACAAGCCAGATTACACAGTTGTAACAATTCACATAACTGAAATCCTCCACCAGAAATACAAAGCAGAGGAGAAAATGTTTTCTTCTTCTCTCTTCACAGTCCACTCGATCTCGCCTAGCCGCCATGGAGATTGGACATGGAGATTTCCCGGAGTCTGTTCCTGCGTGATGATCTAGAGACGGTACAATTGAACCGTTGGAGAAGATTGAAGATTCGCGAGGATCAAAGTTGAATACACGAAAAGGTAAGTTTTTCGTATTCATTTTTTTCTCGTTTAAAATCGACGAAAGTCACGAATTGATCTTGGTTTGGGAATCCGAATCTATTTTCTCGTTTCTGTTGCACATGCCTGACAGGATTCCCAACATTAAGAGCAGAAAAGAGATAAATGAGGCAACGCCTGGGATGAGGTTTCCAACCCCCTCATAGAGTAGTCCCATTCGAGCCACGGGTCTTAGCTGAAGAGCTTTCTAACAATTTTCATGTCTCGAATATTGCTGAACATGATGGATCGTCGGATCCCACGGAGCACTTATCGAAGTTTGAAAATATCGCTTTGCTTCATCAATACACTGATGGGGTTAAATGCAGAGTATTCTTGACCACCCTGATGAAAGCCACTCAACATTGGTTCAATCAGCTAGCTCCAAACTCGATCCATTCATTCAAGGAGTTCAACGCAATGTTCCTACATCAGTTTTCCAGTAGCAAGAGATATCAAAAAACTTCTCTGAGTTTGTTCAGTGTACGCCAATGAGTCGGTGAACCCTTAAGAGGGTACATAAAAAGGTTAAACACTACTGCTTTAGAGGTACCTTCTGCAAATGCTAAAGTTCTATCTAATGCTTTCGCGCAAGGCTTGAAGATGGAGAATTTTTCAGGTCGCTGGCCAAAAATCCCGCTATCAACTTTGACAACCTGTTAAAGAGGGCGGAGAAATGCGTGAACCTAGAGGAAGCTACCCAAACCAAGTTAGCCAGCAATGACCCTAATGCTAAGGGTGAGAAGAAGGCCTCGGTGGAGTCCCAAAAGCCCACCTATCTAAATATATATAGGGAGGAGTACCGAAATTTACCTCAAACACCCCTTAAGGTAACTCCAAAAAAGCTCTTATGGCGATAGAGAAGGAGAACAAGAAGGTAGTGAATTCGCCACAGAGTGCGGTTTATGGGCCGATTCATCCAAGGTCTGACAAATATTACTGTTTCCACAAGGATTGTGGGCATGATACTAATACCTGCCCGCATCTATTGAGCGAAATAGAAAGGCTGATAGAATGCTGGCACCTGTAAGAGCTCATATGCCGTGATCGTGAGAAGAGCACGAGAATCTTTGAGGAGTCCTACCCCCACCGCGGTACAGGGCAGCTGGCGATATACATCCTAAGGAGAATCTAAAGGACACAACGGGGAGAAGAGATGAAGAAGGAAGACCAAAGCCAAAGGCGAAAATTTATCAATATGATAATAGGAGATCCCACAGATGGAGACTCACATAGAGCTCGACGAGCTCATCTTAGGGCTCTGCGAGAGTTATCTGATCTAGAGATGACTGAGGAAGAAGATGAGGAGGTAGTTGCGGTTAATACCGAGCCACTAATACAATTTGGGCCTGGAGATGAGCACCGCCTTAGTCGCCCCCATCATGATGCCCTAGTTGTTATGGCTACCATCGCTAACTATGATATGGGGCGATTTTTTATAGATTGTGGTAGTTCGATAGATGTGCTTTTCCAGGATGCCTTCAAGCAGATGGATCTGGGAAGTATCAAGATGACGAAGGTAGAAACCGCTCTTTTTGGATATGTAGGAGAGGTGGTGCAACCGTTGGGGCAAATATAATTGCCCCTATCCTTAGGAGTAGAGCCTCGAAGGAAAACCAGAATAGTGACATTCTTGGTAGTAGATTCCCCATCAGCATACAATGCTATCCTTGGGAGGCCCACACTCAATGCTTTTTAGGCAGTCATCTCCACCTACCACATGAAGGTGAAATTCTCGGTGGGTAAAAGCGTAGGAGAGATAAGAGGATATTAGCAAGCTATGAAAAAATGCTACGTATAAGCTATCCGAACAAGAAAAAGATCGTCGAATATGGAGATAGCCCTGCAAAAGGGGTGTAGCTTGGGGAAAGAAGAAATCATGACCATAAAATGTGAGATTAAAGAGTTGGGCGTGCGACCTAAAGCTAAACAGGCGGAAAACTTGGTCATGGTGGAACTGGTGCCAAAGGATCGCCAAGATAGGATCTCAACTCGACCTTGTGATGGCTTCTCGCCTAACTCAGCTACTCTGAGGCTATATAGACGTTTTTTCTTGGACGGCAGAGAACCTAGTGGGTATTGATCCAGATGTAGCAGTCCACCAGCTCAATGTCTTTTCCACCTCTAAACCTGTGAAGCAGAAAAAGAGGCACTTAGGACCTGAGAAAGACAAGATCATAAAAGAAGAGGTGAACAGGTGACTAGCTGCTGGTCACATAAAGGAAATTCAATTCCCAGAGTGGATAACTAATATTGTCCTTGTTCCCAAAAGAGGGGTTAAATGGTGAATGTGCATAGATTTCTAATATCTTAACAAAGCTTGCCCATGAGCCCACTCTAAGGTCACAAGGACGAATTGATACACCTTGCACTCTTTTTTCCTTAACCTTGGTTTTTTCCCATTGGGTTTTTCCGGCTAAGGTTTTTAATGAGGCAGTCCATGTATCAAAAAGGATCCAACCCTGTTTGGAATTATGACAATTTATTTTACTCTCGAGATTTTTTGAGCCTTTTTATTCCAAAATTCGTAAGAGTAGGGGGGCTTATGATATGGGTCATAATTTCTATTTCTCCTAAATGGGCCAACGTGAAGTGGACTTATGTCGAGATGTGTAAATGACGAAGTCCTATGCATGGAAAGCTCGTGAAAAGCGCAAGGGTATGCTCGGGAGAATGGTAGAATAAATCCCAAAGGAAAGGTCATGGAAATGCTTACAAGAAAGCTCGAATAAGAAGGATCTTTGGATAAATCTTATCCTTAACTACCAAATCCTAAAAAAAGAGATATGACTTATTGTATCCCCTGAGATCCGAGAACAAGCCTCAACCAATCCGAGGACTCCTAAGCCCTAGAGAAATCCGCCACTATGGCCTTTATAAGAAGGTTTTTACTTCATTTTTTGGAACTGAGGTATTATTGGAGAGATTACTACAAAATTTAGGGTTCATGTACTTGAGTATTCAAAGTTAATAAAGAAGCCATTTTTTTATATATCTCCATATATTTGAGTACTATTATATTATTATATTTATTATTTGAGTGTGAATCGAGAATTTGGATACATTAATTGCAACAATCAATCGAAAATCTTGTTTGGTTCTACGATTTTCTTGGTGTGAAACTCTGAACCACAACAGATACAAATGGGTATTTGTGCAAAATCGAAATAATAAAGGTGAAATTGTAAGATATAAGGCACGTCTTGTTGCCCAAGAGTTTTCGCAATGACCTGACATAGATTATGAGGAGACATATTCTCCGGTGGTGGATGCAATTACTTTTCATTATATAATCAGTCTGGCAGTGCATGAAAAGCTTGATTTACGTCTAATGGATGTTGTTACAACCTATTTGTATGACTCGCTTGATAATGATATATATATATATATATATATATATATATATGAAAATCCCTAGAGGATTTAATATGCCTGAAGCATATAATTCAAGTTCTCGAGTATATTATTCAATTAAATTAAATAAGTCCTTATATGGACTGAAACAATCTGGACGAATGTGATATAATTGTCTCAGTGAATACTTGTTGAAGGAAGAATATAATAATGATCCAATTGGTCCTTGTATTTTCATGAAAAGATCTGGAAATGAGTTTGTTATAATTATAGTTTATGTTGACGATTTAAATATTGTTGGAACTCCTGAAGAGATTCAAAAAGCTGTAAATTACTTAAAGAAATAATTTGAGATGAAAGATCTTGGAAGAACAAAAGTTTGCCTTGGATTGCAAATTGAATATTTAAAGAACGAATTTTTTGTATATCAAGACGCTTATGTATCAAAGGTGCTAAAGTGATTATATATGGATAAATCACATCCATTGAGCACCCTGGTGGTCGTAAGGTCATTAGATGTGAGCAAAGATCTTTTTTGACTTCGAGAAAGTGATGAAGAACTACTTGGTCCTGAAGTACCACATCTAAGTGCAATTGATGCACTAATGTATCTTGCTTGTCATACTCGACCTGATATAGCATTCGCTGTTAATCTATTAACGAGATATAGTTCTTCTCCTACACGAAGGCATTGGAATGGGGTTAAGCAGGTGCTTCACTACCTTAGAGGGACAATCGATATGGGTTTGTTTTATCCAAATGTCCCCAAGTCCGAATTGATAGGATATGTTGATGCTGGATATCTGTTTGATCCTCATAATGGTCATTCACAAATGGGCTATTTATTTATATGTGGTGGCACATCCATTTCATGGCGATCTATGAAACAAACCATATTGACCACATGATCTAATCATGCAGAAATCTTGGCTATTCACAAGGCAAGTCGAGAATGAGTTTGGTTAGATCTATGATTCAACACATTCGAGGGACTTGTGGTTTATCTTCTGGAAAAATGATCCCGTCGATCTTATATGAAGATAATTCTACATGTATCACACAATTGAAAGAATGGTACATTAAAGGAGATAGAACAAAACATATTTCACCAAAGTTCTTTTTCACTCATGATCTTCAGAAGAATGGTGATATCAATGTTCAACAAATCCGTTCCAGTGATAATTTTACTGATTTGTTCACCAAGGCACTTCCAACAGCAACATTTGAAAAACTAGTCTACAATATTGGCGTGCGTAAATTTAAAGATTTTACTGATATATTGTCATGAGGGGGAGATAATACGCGCTGCACTCTTTTTTCCTTAACCAAGGTTTTTTCCCACGGGGTTTTCCTGGTAAGGTTTTTAATGATGCAGCATCTCATTGTGTATTGAAAGAATTATGTACTTTTTTTCCTTCACTAGGTTTTTGTCTCATTGGGTTTTTTCCTAGTAAGGTTTTAACGAGGCATATTCTTAAGTGATGGACATACAAGGGGAGGTGTTATGAATAATTATTTAGTAGATGTTCATACAACTGCAAAGTTTCTTCACCTCCATGTCTTCTCACTTTCATCATAAATATGATTCAATGTAATTTACTTCCCTCATTATGTAATCAACCTTTAAAGTTCTTGATTTGTGCCTTTAAATAGGTTATGTCATTGTATTGTAGAGACACACCAAAAAATCTAATTAAGAATTCTCTTATTCTCTAGTCTCTCTACTTAGTTACATCTTGATATTTTATAATAATATATATATTAATTTTTTCCTGTCGTTTTTTTTGAGTTTATTTTGTTTTCATTTAATTACTAGGCGTTTGATTTAAGTGACCAAGTTTGTCATTTTGTTGTTAGCAGCAAACCCTTTGATATTTGATCTTTCTCGTCTTAATTGAAATATCATCATTTTTTTATAAAACCAAAAGAAAATTAAAGAAATGGACAACATTTTTCACAATTTCATCTCTTAAATCAAGATTTTGTAGTAGCATCGCGACATTGATTAAAACGAACAATTTTAGAACGGCCCAATTTCAAGGCCCATTCTTTAGGTTTTCATTTTTATGGACTAAAGCTACACTCACAGGAATGTTAGGCCACGTTTGGCCTATAAATCATTTAGTCTAGTTTAGAATTGGATAAGCTTCATACTGGATTTGTTTAATTTAAATTAGGCTTACCCTTTACAAAATTACGTCTAACATTTTGAAAATTTATATTTGGATGGTTTTCTGACTCGATAAAGTTGTTCTCAAATATGGGTAAATGGCATTAACAACCCCCTTCCCCTCCAAAAAATAAAAAGAAAATTTCTTGGACTGTCACCCAGAAATAATTTAAAAGCACTTGTCAACATATATTTATTATAGCACAAATTCCCCAAATGAAATTTTCAGATCAAAATTGTCAATGGAAGTTATTCGTAAGTCGTTTTTGAGTTATTTGAGATTCTATTTTCAATTGACACATCAAAATATTGATATGGGACTTTTCATTATTGTAAATTAATCATCAATCACTTTATCAATTTTTCATATTATGATCAGTGTTATTCATAACAAAAAATACTAACATTTGATTTGCCTTGAACATTAACAGTAATGGTTGTTAGTCAAGTGTGGCCGAAAGTGTAAAATATCAATTTTACCCTTGTTTTAAAAAAATAAATAAAAAAAGGTAAATTACAATAACACCCTCCTTATTTAGTATAATTGCAATGTAACCCACTTACTTTATTGAATAATATAACACACACTCTTCTCTCGTAATAAAACTTTATGTCTACTCCATTGACTAACTTCCCTCACTTCTTTTTTCCCCTTCTTGAAAATTCCTAAATATTTTTCGATAATTAACTTTTTAAATTTCCTTTTTATTATAACCTTTTACATATATATTTATGTTATTTGTTTTGTTTCAACTTATTTTAATTTACTAATTATTTTCATATTTTTTGAAATTTTTCTAATTTAAATATATTTGCATTGAATTATGATATTGCTCCTAAAATAAATCGAAACTCGGTATTTGTTTTTATTTTCTAAAAAATAATCAATTTGGCATAAATTCGAATTTACATTTCAATATCAAGATGTTATTAATTTTTTAACAAAATCATTTATTTAAGACTAAATTAAAAATTACAATTATATCATTTTTAATATGAAAAATTACATTTATCCTTCAAGGACAAAATGAGAAATCTAGAAAATAGATAAAAGCAAACTCCGTTAGTTTTCTAACAACCGGGGGGGATTATAAGCTTTTATTACAAAAAGGGACTACTTATTACGTGCTCAATGTAATCAGAGTGCCATTTATGATATATATATATATATATATATATATATATATGCGCGCGCGTGACGTTATTATTTTTGGGATTGGGGGATTTGGGGAGCCCACATGACCTTTAAGGCGTCATTTAGTTTTATTGTTTTAATAATATATCCGAAGAATTCAACACCCTTAATGACCAAACCAACTGTTCCAAATTCGGCTCCCATTCTGCCTTATATTATACATGAAATAAATGAAATTCTTTATGTAATACCTGCAAATGGCGGAAGTTCAGTGTTGTCTACTCTGGTGTGTGTATATATATATATATCAAAAATTTCATTTTAAAATGGCTATTTATTATTTTGTTTTTTACCGCGCCCAGTGTAAATAATATGTGTCAATTTTATACTTTTGAAATTTTTATGTACATGTTAAGTATAAGTAAAGTGGGATACGAAATGGACAATTTGCAGAGAATCTGAAATAAATAAGGACATAAAATAGTGCGGAATTCGTATACTCTATTACAAAATCCTGTTTTATCTCGTGTTTTGATTTACGTATGCATGTTAAATTTATTAAATATTTTCAAAAATGTCATATTGACAAGAAATATATATACTTGACATGTGAAGTGTTTATGAAATAAATACAAAATGAAACACTATAATTGATGTGGTGTGCAAACTATTCAGATGATCATTAGATTGTTTCTTATATTTGGATATATAGTAAATAGATGTAATTTTTGTTAAATTTTATATTTTAGAAAACATTTAATATTATCAGTTTACATTTATATCGAAATAGTGATCGGGACAATACAAATGGGTAGGGATAATATTTAGACAAACTTTGACCATAATTTGGTAATTAACTAAAAAACATGAAATTAGTACGGAGAGAAAGAAATAGAATAACAATCAAAGGACAATAAACAAGAATTTTCCTAGGAGAAGACCATAGAGAATTATATATTGCCCATTGAATACTGACAAGGATTAAAGAAACCAAAGTATAATAGTTAGTGGTACAAGGCAAATAGACCCCAAACTTCTATATCCCATGATATCATGCATGTCATCATAGACAACCATCCTCACGTGTGTGGCTAGTCTATGCGTGGACAGGAAAATTCTAAGATGGACCACGTTCAATGGAATCGGTCCATCTATTACTATTGGATATATATACTTTAAGTATTTTTTACTATCTTGCCCCTGCATCCAAAGATGTATAGTGCAGTGGCTCTGTTGGACCCGATCTGAAATAGAATCACTCGCCTGAATATATAGATCCAATTATTAGAAATACGACAAGTGCAAAATACAAAATACTCCCTCCAACTATACTCGCCTTTACATTTAACCCCCGAACTAAAGAACGTACCAAATTGGTCTTCAGTCAATTTTTGTAGCCATTTTCTTTTTTATGATTGCTGAATAATTTTTCAAATCTGTCCTTCTACCTTTTTGTGTGTATATATATATATATGTGTGTGTGTGTGTGTGTGTGTGTAACTTGATTTGAAGTAAATTTCCACAAACTTTATACCATTCTACTAACAAAGTTCAACTTATTTTTTTCTCCAAAATTTGTCAATCGATTTTTCATTCATTTTTTCACTTGGCGTTTTTTCTCCATTTTTTAACACAAAATCTTTCACTTGATTTTTTTTTATTTTCCTGCCAATTTCTTATTTTTTTTTCCCACTTGATTTGTCACACAATTTTTCACTTATTTCTATTACTCGATTTGTCGCTTGATTTTTTACTCAATGTTAATGTAAAAATATTATACATATGGTCAAAGATACATGATATTATTTCTTTATTAATATTTTTTTATATATATTTACTATATAATAAAAAAATTAGATATGTGGCATATGTCCAAATGAGAGACTTATTTTATTCATTAATTTTGGGTTATGGTTGCGGAAGCCAAATGAAAGAATGCAATGGTCTAGATATTTGTGCACACAAAGTGATTTGCATTAATATTTTGTTTCCGGGTGAGAGGTTTAACTCGATATTATATATCTAAAAATGTATTTTATTTATTTGGGGTATACTCATGAGTAAATATGTGTATTCAAATTTTCTTGCAAATACTATTTTTTTACAGTGCATTTTACTGGTATTAAAAGTCACTATAAAAATTTATTTACTCTTACACATAAACATAGCCATGGTCCATGTGGAGAGTGGTAAAATTGGTACTTACACTAATATATTATAATGCTAGCAAATATAAGTTTGACTGAGTGACCAATTTGGTACATTATTTAGTTCAGGGAGTGTGCGATATTGAGTATAGTTGGAGGGCATTTTGTATTTTGCCCTATTTTTATTTTATATTTATTAATTCCAAAACTATAAAACAACAATTATATATCTTTATATTAACCGGTGTATAATGCAATAAATATAGTAACTAATAATATTTGTGGCTCTAGATGTTATGGACCACATTTTGATGTCTTAATTAATAAAGTTTGAATCTTGATTGGCAAAGTCAAGGATGTGCCCTTATAGTTGTTGGTGAGTTGAAATTGAATATATCTGGAAACCCTTCTTTTTATTTATTTATTAGTAGTATTAGTATTATTATATTGCTTTAGTACATGCTTAGATGAGGTCTTTGGATATAGGAAGTAGTGGAAGATAGTTTTGTTTTGATATAATATGTGAAGTAGAATTATTTTATTCTAGATAGAATTAAAGTACATTGAAGACATCCAAAATAAGGGAAGGGAAAGACGTGTCAAACATGTAAACGTGTGAACAAGTGGAGAGAGGTATATATCTTGATTTTCTTTCAAATGTTTCAAACTACGTGGACGATATTCTATTGACTATCATCGAACCAAATAGAATGCAGAAAGACAGACACATTTAGAATCAAACAACAGTGTAGGGCTACTTATTAATTATAGCAGTGTTTTTTTTGCTCCCTTTGGAGAAAAATGACTCGTGATGTCTTGCATGATATTCATGAAAAGACAATAAGTAACCAAAAAAAATAAATTACAACTGTAATAAGTAATACGGGAAAATCAAATTTTTATACCATAATTGACCCCCTGTCCATTTTTGGTATCAAACACTTTTAAAAATCTCACTTCTCATACAAATTTGACCATTTTTTCTCATTTTTCATACCATCATTAGTTTTCTTTACAAAAAATCGGCCACTTCTTACCAATTTGTGAAGAAATCGAACCACTACTAACTAATTTGTAAAGAAATCGGTCACTTCTTACCAATTTGTGAAGAAATTGCACCAAATCCTCCAATTTTTTGTGAAGAAAACTACCGGTGGTATGAAAAGTGAGAAAAAATGGCCAAGTTTGTATGAGAAATGAGATATTTAAAATGTTTAGTAATTATGGTATGAAAAATGTAATTTTCCATAAGTAATTACTAAAGTGTGTATTTTTATTTTTTTTGATAAGCAATTACTAAAGTATATTGAAATGTAATAACTACATGTTCAAATAAATAAATATTTAACTAGAACTATCAATGAGTTCAATTCATTCCGAATACTCACAAGTTCGGCTTGAAATTTTCTATTTTGAGCCAATTAATGATTAAGGCTTGAGTCAAGTTCAAACTAAGCGTGAGTAAAAATAGAGATGTTTTAAATTGAGTTTAAATTCGTATAAATAAATATATACAATATATTATATATTTAGATAATAAAAATAAGGGATTGATATTCGCACTCCTCTTTTTGATATTCACACTCAACCTAACTTTATATTTCATTCTTTTATCAATATAACCTTTTCTTTACTAAAAAATACTTGGCTTAATTTCTTTGATGGATAAATAAGCTTTTCCATTATTATTTGGAATTCCAGTATTAAAAACGTGAATGAGTTTTTTATTAAAAAAATATTATAAATTTAACTTAAAAAATTTAACAACTTAGAGACGGCACCGTCCAAGCCTTTTTCATCACTTTCTTTTTATTATTATTATTATTTTATTTTGAAAAATTCATGAAGAGGGTGCCGTCTACATGAATATTATATTTATATCGTAAATAAAATGGTGTTGTTTTAACAAATTCTGAAAAAATAAAACAAAATTCATGAAAAAGGAGCCTTTTTCATGAACTTTCCAAAAAAAAAAGTGATAAAAACGGCTTGAATGGTATCGTCTTCAAGGTGTTAACAAATTAAATTTATATATTTTTTAAAAAAATCTTTAATATTATTTTAACAAAAAAGTTATTCAAGTTTTTAATACTAGAATTCCAAATAATGATGGAAAGATTATTTGTCCATCAAATAAATTAAATCAAGTATCGTTTAATAAATAAAAGGGTATATTGGTAAAAGAATGAAGATATAAAGCTAAGTGGAGTGTGTAATATCAATCCCTTAAAAATACTACCTTAACATATAAAACTGTATAAATCACTCATTATTCATAAACAAAAGTGTAATAATCTAATTAAATTAAGGATTATATGAAAAGTTCAAATTAGATAAGACAAATTTAAATGCAACTGTATTTTAATTATAAATGTTCTCCATGACAAAAACGATATAGAGAGCTTAGTTAGTGTTTTGGCTCTCGAAAGTCAAATTTAATGACTTTTAATATGAATATAATTGGAAAAAATCTATTTTTGCACCCTTGTACTATAACAAGTGTCATAAACAAGTCTATCAACCTCAGGCGTAACAAAAAGGTTCTTCATATTATGTTTAATTACAACACAAATATAGTGATAGTTATATTTGTTGTCACTCTAGTCGTAAATAGTTACAACAATTTTTTTTGCCACTAAGAGTAACAACTAGAATAAATTTTTTATCACTATTAAACTTGAGAAAATTATTCATGACAAAACAAAAGTTTTTGCCACTTATATAATTAGTGATAACTTTTTACACCGTCACTAATACTTCATTTTTCTGTAGTGCTGTATTCTCTTACTGCATTTCTACTCAAGTAAAAACTTTAAAGTGACACATTCTCATTAATTTAGTATCACCTCGGCTCCGTTGCTAATTGGACACACGACATGACTTAATATTTGTTAAAAAATAATTGTCGGGGAGCTCTGAAATTTCAAGTAAATAGAATTATAATAATTCTTATATATACAGTACACTTCATGTGAATCTGATTACTCGACATTAATAATAAACGGGAATTCATAAGAATCATGCACCCTTCCTTCTTGCCCTATAACCTTAATACTCAAGATTTATCTTATAAAATTTTCAAGACAAGAGCTACATTAGTAGCATGGCATTCACATTTTAATATCTCTAATAATAATGCTCCAGAAAAGTGCTAACAAGTATTGCAAATTTGCAATGTTGTCCCCAAGTATTTGTCAAACATGGGGAACAATTCTCACCTAACACAATAAGGTACATGCATTAATTCTTACGATAATGTATCAAACTATATTTTATGGTTCTTCTCTCGTGGGGCGGTGGGATTTGGAATGGAATAATTATGTACAAGAATTTGAAAGTCCGTATATATATATATATATATTTAAGTGACACATTTTAAATTTAGGAATTTTTTATTGGAGACATTTACATTAAGGAATCTGTACAGGATAAAGTGGATTGAGAATATCCCGTTCTAATTTGATAGGGGACAAGAATCAATGCCTTTTGAAGGAAATAAATCCACATGAAACATTAATTAAGTGAATCGAGTATATTTCATATACGCAACAGAATATTATCGATTTATATATCCCAAATCAAACTTGCCTTCAAGCCTCTCCGAATCACCAACTTGGCTCATTCTCCTTCCTCTGAATTGATCATTAAAAATACGCATTATGTGTCCTAATGAGACAATTACCAGAGCAATCCACTATTGATATTTGCACGCCTTAAATTCTTAGTCATTAGTGAGGATCCAAAAAGAAGATAGAGGGAGAACATGTTTAGAGAGGAGAGACAGAGAGAGTTTATTTTAGGAGAGAACGTGCATATAGTCTTTTATGATACATATAGGAATATACATCTTATTTAAAAATATATTTTCCTATCATAACACAACTCCTATTCCATCCTAAATTGGAAGAACCTTAGACCAATCTAAATATGGATACAATTACGTCTAAAAAACCAGGATCCGACTCGATTTCAATACCTTCACAGTAAAACTTACACAAAGTTCTAGTACAATAACAGATCCTCAATTTTTCTATTTGTAAGAATTCGTATCATAGCACTATACTAACATATGTACATATAATTGACACTACAAAAAATATCACTTATTGCGAGGATACATTTCGTCACAATAATGCAAAAATTCATCACAATAAGTTATTGCGAGGAAAGAATTTCGTCATGCGGTCGTCGTAGTAGGGCCCTCGGAATAACTTATTGTAACGAAAATAGCGTCCCTTGCATAAAGTTATTGCGAGAACGTGTATTTCCTCACAATAAGGATATGTTGCGACGACTATTTCCTCGCATATGAGTATTCCATTTCTCGTATTTGATCTATTCCTTGCAATATGAGTATCTAAAGTGACGACATTTTCATCGTCTTAGATAAGATGTCTGCGCAATATGTCACAATATGTGACGAAATGTCTGCTCACAATATCTGTAGGAGCTAATATGACGGATATTTCCTCACAATAAATACCTCAATTTGACTCCTAAGATTGCAGATGCGACGAAATATTCCTCATAATAAGTAAACTTAATGTGATCAATATTTCCTCACAAATATCCATCTAATGTGATGATCATTTCCTCACGTTAGGGTTTTCATATTGAACTAAATATTTGAAAATGCATATGTGAGGAACTATCCCTCACAATATGGACAATATCTTCGTAATCTAATTTCTAATGTGAGGAACCTGTCATAATAATACTTGACCAATGCGTGAAATATACCTCACAAAACCTTACTTATTATCAAAATAAACTTCCATACAAATGTCATACATTTCAAATGTACTTATAAAATCATCCTAATATCTTCAATATTCAATTCACAAAACATCCTCTTAAGATAATTCATCCACCACCGACGACTATAACATTCTACCTCGGAACTGACTATCCCCCATAATGAACTTCAACCTGTCAACGATAATAAAAAAGAAATAAAATATAAAAAATAATATTATAATGGCTTGAAGCACATGATTAGTACAATTAAAGTAAAGCATAAGACATGAAAAAAAGCAAAAGCAAAAGCAAAAGCAAAAAGTCAATACAACTCGATTTTCAAATTCGAACACAAACATGACAGAAAAATCAAGAACCAAATTCAACTACCACATTATAACACCCAATTTCAAACTCAATTTAACAGCACAATTGATCATGCAATTGGAACACATCAAGTAATATCCATATTAATGTAATCCATAAGGTGGCAAATTATAAGCCACCAGTATGACATACCACATACTGTATGAATTCCCTAAGTTTGACCATGGAGTAAAACCATCAGTTACTAGCACCAACTTCACATTACGAGGGTCATGAGAAAAATGAGGATATTGCTCATCAAAATGCTTCTAAGCTGGCAAATCGGCTGGATGTCTCATAGTACCTACTTCATCCTTTTTTTTTATCCTTATGTCATCTCATATTTGAAGCCGTTTTGTTATTAGAAAGTCTTTGCAATCTTTGCTTCAAGGGGAAGTATCTCAATATCTTATGAGGAACTTGATTCCCCTTAGCATCATTAATCTTCCATCTTGACTCGTCACATATTGGGCATTTTTCTTACTTTTCATTCTCTTCGTAGAACAGAACACAATCATGCTTACAAGCATCAATTTCTTCATATCGAAGTCCCATCTCACTTAGAATATTTTTAACTCCATAAAGAGACGATGAAAGTGTTTCACCTTCTAGTTATATCTCTTTTAAAAACTGAAGCAACATATTAAAACTTTTGTTGCTACATTTACCCATCACTTTGATATGAAGCAATTTAACAATTACAGACAACAATGAACTCTTACAACTTGGGTATAACTTACATTTTGCATCTTTTAACAAGTTGGTAAATCATGCTTACAAGCATCAATTTCTTCATATCCAAGTCCCATCTCACTTAGGATTTTTTTAGCTCCATGAAGAGATGAAGGAAGTGTTTCACTTTCTGGTAATATTTCTTTTAAGAACTCAAGCAACATATTAAAACTTTTGTTGCTCCATTCACCCATCACTTTGATATGAAGCAATTTAACAATTACAGACAACAATGAACTCTTATAACCTGGGTATAACTCACATTTTTCATCTTTTAACAAGTTGGTAAAACTATTTGTCACCCCGTGAAAATCATTATTCGGTTGTCTCATTGCACCAATTTCATCTAACATTCAATGATTTATCATTCTACACATTGTTATTAGTTGTGTCTTCAATTTCAATTTCACTATCACTAAATATATGTACTCTCTCCCCATGGAATATCCAATCTGGATAGTTATATGAAAAACAATTTGTGTGCAAATCACATCTAATTCCTTCAAGAGTTTTAAATCTTGTATTGTTGCAAGAACAACAAGGACAATGAATTAAGTTGTCAGATCCCATCACATTCTCTCTAGTGAAGTTAAGAAATGACTCAACACCCTTAATATATGATTCAAAAAAAGTATTTGGATCATTAATTTAACTTTTGTCCATGACCTTTACCTATAGATGATAAGTTCTACAAGCATGAGAATGAGGCTAAACCAAAGTAACATGTCAAGAAGGCTCAAATCGTGTTACTTAATTTCAGATGTCATTGTCCTTAATAGGAAAGAACAAATATAAGAAAATTTTAAAACATAATGTGGTTGCAAGACATGTGAGTTGAACTTTAAATACTAAATAGTAGCGCATTAAAATAAAAGAAAATGTTATGGTACTTTTTATTAATTTCCTTTCTTGTTCCTCCTTTATATTGTCTTATGAATTAAATTTCTTTTTAAGTTATGAATAATAATTCTTCATTTATTTTAAATTTATATATTGATTTTGATGAAAGATTCATTGACTGCTCAGCTAAGCTAAAAAGTTAAACATCATGACAAAATCTACAAATAATGCAATGTGAAACAATCCAAATTACAATACACCATTAAATTCAAAACCAAAAAACAAGTGGGTCTTAAATTTTTTTTATTGTTGAAATTAAACCCAGATTCATTCATTTCAGCCATCAGTTTCTTTAATCCCACATTTCATGAAGTACAAAGGTATACACACATACAGATATATAAACACAGACACATGTATATACATATGTTTGTTAAACGATTAAAAGAAGACATAGTAGAACAATACTATTTATGGCCCTGATTAAACTCACCGTTTGAGAGATCGTTCGGTTCGTTTTCTACGAAGAATTTGGCTATTGCTCCTCAAAATTGACATTAAACGCACAAAAGAGAAGAAAATCAATTTAAACTGTGCAAATTTACAATCCCAGAAGACAATAGAAATCTTGAATTTAACCAAAGTAATTCAATGCAGATGAAAATAAGACATCAAATGAAAGGCTAGTAAAATCAATACTTGGAAAGTATTCTTTCAAGTGTTTAAGGTATTCTTTTAATCTTGAGAATGCCCCTTATATTTTTCTTTTTCTTTATTGCCATTATTATGCCCAATAAACAAAATAGTGCAATTCTATTATCACCATTCAATCTTTCTGACCCTAATTAGAGTTTATAAATCATCAAATGTGCAAGAATTTTAGCAAGAAATTGAATTAATAATTTTTTTATGAAAAAATAGATTACATGTATCAATTACATCATAAATACGAATTATCGATCAACGTGTAGCAATTAGTTCTAACTTAAAACCTCTAATATTTTGAACTGATAGCTAGGCCTCGTCGGCAAAATTGAACTAATACAGATTAGTGATTACTCATCAAATCCCAGATAATGATTACAACAGCTAACATCAATTTTTAAATATTAAAGTTTAGCAAAGTTCAAGAACACACATTCAAAGTGAAATTATATAACAATTCAAAGCAAACACAAAAAAAAACCCACATCCCACAAACTATTTTACTCCTTTCAAGTAATGAAAAAAGAAAGTAACAAAATGAACTCATGTAAAAAGACTATAAACCACCTGAACCCAGCAAAAAATTGCACTTCTCCCCAGTGAAATTCAGTCCCAAAAGGTAATTTTGTTTAAGACTTCTGTAGCTGATTAAATATGAATAGATTCAGCCATTTATGGAATCCAAGTGTGGTTGTAGTGATGGTTTCAGCATGGTTGTGGTGGTGGTTTCAGCGGCAGGGTTATGGTGGTGGTTGCTGTATAATTTTTTTTTTTTGTTACACGGGAAATTAAAGGAAGTTACGTTTCCACAACAATAATATCATAACACTCTCTTGGTGGAATCTCGTTGCTGTATAAATGTTGTTTAGAGAGAGTATTCTTAATAATTTATGATATCTTCGTATTGCTTTGATATAATTATTTATCATTCTAGTTTAATTTATATATTTTTTATTTAATTTGGATAAATAGTTATTATTTTTTATTTAAAATATTCAAAATTTAAAATAAAGATAAATTAGTTAACAATATAATTTAATTCTAGTGAAAAACCAAGTCCTCGAATCTTCTCTTTACAGTGATAATTATCAATCATCTCGTCACAATGTTCGTTTTGTTCAGTTTACCAATCTATATAATTATTTCTTAAGCTCACTATATGTAGAGCCGAAAGACTAACCAAATTAATCGTGATCACAGGGGGTTTTTAGCAAAAAAGTTATATCACAGGGGGGTATTTTGCATTTAACCCGATTAATAAAGAATTTTGATGTTTGCAACATATATGATTTTCTACTTAAATATGGTTTCATGTGGATTAATTTGATATTAGTTCATACTATTTTTGCTTACTTTGGTGATGTTAAACAGAAGGAGTCACAACAAGTTTCAGATTTGGAAATTCTAAAGAGACGATAGATCCAATTAAAGAACAAGAACAAGCTCAAAAAGCTGAATCAGGGTACGTCAATATTATCTTTCAACAGAGCACTTCAAAAGAATTGAATGCCACAAGAATCCTCTTCTTGGGTGAATAAAAAACCACCTAGCCAACCTCCAAAGAAAAGACAAAGAGCTAAAGCAGTTGAAATAGCTAAGAAGAAGAAGGAAAGCGTGTCTCTGAATTATGGGGTCATTTTACTAAATTAGAAGGTAGTAACCCACCTAGAGCTGCATGTAACTATTGTGGTACAAGTTATGATGCACATCCAAAAAATAATGGAACTAGTACTATGTGGACACATTTATTGTCTTTGTGTAAAAGTTATCCACACAGAGTGGAAAAATCACAAAAAACTATGGATGACTATACAGGTATGATTGGGAATCAAAATGATAAACCTACAATTAAAGGAAAGGCTTTAAACTTGGAAGAAGTTAGGAAAAGTCTTCCCAAAAAGGTAATCATTGATGAATTGCCCTTTAGGATATTGGAAGGAGAAGGTTTTAGAGCTTATTCTTGAATTCTGGAATCAAGGTTTGAAGTGCCATCTAGGCATATTGTTGCTAGAGATGGCTTGAAATTTTTTCTTGAAGACAAAAAGAAATTAAAAATGATGTTAAAATTCCAAAGGATATAACCACCGACACTTGGACATCAGTGCAAAACTTAAACTATATGTGTCTTAATGCACATTGGATAGATAGTGATTGGAAGTTACAGCAAAGAATAATAAACTTTTACATTGTTGAGAACCATAAAGGGGAAGCAATTGGAAAACAAGTAGTAGAATGTCTAAGGCAATGGGGGCATTGATAAGGTCTTAACAATAACAGTGGACAATGTTAGGTCTAATGATAGAGCAATAACTTATTTAAAAAAAAAATCTAAGTGGAAAGATGTTGTTTTGAATAATGATTACATGCATGTCCACTGTTCTACTCATATAGTTAATCTAATTGTCAAAGAGGGACTAGAAGAGCAACATGAGGCCATAATGCGTGTTCGAAATGCTGTGAAATATGTTAGGTCTTCTTTAGCTAGATTAAAGGCTTTCAAGAAGTGTGTAGAGAGAGAGAAAATTATTTGTAAGAGCCTTGTTTGCTTAGACGTAGAAACACGATGGAATTCAACTTATATGATGCTTGAGGCTGCTGAGAAGTTTGAAAAGGCTTTTGAGAGGTTAGGTGATGAAGATAAAAAATTTATGGACTACTTTGATTGCTATGAACTGAATAGAGAAGGTGACAGTGAGGGAAGAAGGGAAAAAATAAAAGGGAATAAGACAATTGGGCCTCCATCCGATGTAGATTGGGTTAATGCTAGGAACTTTGTTAAGTTCTTGAAAATCTTTTACAACGTAACCTTAAAGTTCTCTGGTTCATTGTATGTCACTTCAAATGCTTTTTTCATGCGCTTGCTACTATCTACATTGGTTTGTCTACTATGAGAAATAAAGGAAATTTACACATGGCGGCCATGGCTATTCGCATGAAAGAGAAGTTTAATAAATATTGGCGAAACAATGAAAATATCAATCGGTTGTTATTTGTTGCTACTCTTTTGGACCCTAAATACAAGTTAAAGCATGTCACCTTTGATTTTACCACAATATATGAAGGTGGTTCTTATTTTGTGACAAGGATGACTCAAAAAATAGAAAGCATTGTGGGTTTGTTGTATAAGCACTATGGGGATTCTAATTTTCAGCAAAGTAGTAAAGAGAATTGTGGGAGCCAGACCTCTAATTACATGCAAACTGATGGAGAAGATGATCTTAGTGAATTACTAGATTCCCAATTTGCTAAACATTTGGAAGAAGAACAATGTGTTGAAAGCAAATCAGAACTAGCAAGATACTTGCTTGATGGTTGTGAAAAATCAAGTAAAGATTTTGATGTGTTAAACTGGTGGAAAGTGAATACTCCAAGATATCCTGTTTTTTCTAAAGTTGCAAGAGATGTCTTAGCTATTCCAGTTTCTACTATCACTTCAGAATCTGCTTTTAGCACAAGTGGTCGTGTTATTGATCCATTTAGAAGCACTTTATGGTTGAGGCGCTCATATGTGCTCAAGATTGGTTACATGCTACACCTTCTCCAATTGATCTTCGTGCAGTGATTGAGGATATTGAACAATTTAAAGAATTCTAAAAAGGTGAGAACACTTTCTTTGTTTTTAATCTATTTTTGGTTTATGGTCTCAAGTATTCATTTTGTTTATTAATGATGGCTTGTTGATCTTTCAGAATTGGAAGGATCAAGCTCTTTACTAACATCAGATACCAGTGATATGGATGATTAGTTTTAAGGTTGGTGAAAAAAATTTGGTTTGTATCTACAAATAATTAAATCTTTAATGATTTTTTTTCTTTGCATTTTCTTAACTTGAGTTCTTCGTTTCTCTTGCAGATTTTTGTTGGGCGAAGTGGAAGTTCTATTAAAATATATTGAATTAGAGATGTTTTTTGTTTTTGTCTATTACTAAATTTGTTTTTTTTTTCTTACTGTTGAGAATTTGTTAGTTTTGCAATAATAGTTTTTTTCTTTTAGTATCTATATGTTGGTGGTCCCAAGTGGCATACGAAAGGGTCTTGAAGGGGGGTTGAATAGACCCTGAAGTCCTTTTCGACTTCAAAAATTTCATATCACTTTTAAAGATTAAAACGCTTAGGAAGTTGAGCGCTTGGGTCAGGCGCTACAGTAAAGATAACTTAGACTTAGTGATTTCAGCAATTTACCAAAGTAAGGTAATGCTTAGATCGCTTAATCAGGGTTAGCACAACGGAAATTATTTTAAAGCTTTAGCGTTTGTTTTGGTTAAATAGTCGCTTAACAGATTGACATGTCTTTTTCAGAATAGATCAAATAATATAAAACAAGACAATAATCAAAGTAAATGACACAAGATATATAAGGTTCACTGGGTGATGTAATCCCAGCTACGTCCTTCTTCTCTTTTTTCACTTGGAGGGAATTTACTAAGATGATTGTCAAAGAATCACACATAATCTTCTACAAGATAGTAAGTAGGTGAAAATGATCTCGGGCTCCTTGATCACACAGATGTCAGCACCAATAAGGATCTTCTTCTACAAGCTTGTCTCACTCAGAAATACTGCCTGTAAGGGGTTTCAACAACTTTCTAACTCATATGAAAGGTTGAGGGTTTTATCACAAGGGTTTGTTTGTTTTTGGAAAGATCAAACAACTTGGAATATCTCAGTAAGAGTTTAAGTTTCTTCTTTTGAAGATATTTGAGATATTTGTGACTGTATGGAATGTATGTAAAAAGCTTGAAAGATTTTGGCTATGGAGTTTCTAAGCTTTTTCTTCAGCAGATTTTTCTTGTGCATGTACGTATATCTCTATCTCTCTGTCTTTTAGGGTTTGCTGGAAGGAGGTATTTATAGGCAATTTTGGGGATCTGTCCGTTGGACACATGTGAGAGTGTGCCTTTCACGCGGCGCGTGATTATACCTTTTCTCTGACATTCCTGAATTCTTGCTGGTTTTGATTGGACGGGAGAAACTATTAACTTTGAAGTTCTGACAATCTAGTCAAAAGGTGGCTTGTCCACAAGTCATATTGCCTTATCACATTTAATGCTCTTATCAGGCATTTAATGAATTTGGATTTATTTTCTGTTTGAAATAAATGTCCGTTGAATGATTGCATTTAAGTTATTCATGACTTGAGAATTTATTTCAGGTGAATCTGATTCTGATCGCTAGAGTACATTGAGCGCTTGATCCATAAATCTTGAAATGCTCCTTTAGCGTTTGACAGATGCTAAGGATAAATCTGCATCTTCTTCTGATTTCAGACGCTGATCTTCAACTTCATCTCTAATAGACTCAACTAGAATTCTATTAGCGATTCGGTATCTAATATTTAGTTTAAAATCTACAAAGATAAAAATTACAAGCCTAAAAAAATAATACTTTCAAACGCCTATACAATTGATCTATGAAACATAAACTTACATTATTTTTTGGGGTCTAACATAAAATTCTATCTTGTCATCATCTAAACATCTAACATGAAATTTCCTAACATATGTAATGCATTTTAGTTTTCATTTTTATTTAAACCAAGCCAATTCAAAAATTGTCAAACCGCACCGAACCGCACCAAACCGCGCAAAACCACACAATTGGTTTTGATTTGCAAAACCGAAATTTCAAATTATTTTTTGGTAAAATCGCATTTGGCAATTCGGTTTGAAAATAGGTAAAATAAACCGGAACCAAACCACGAGCACCCCTAATTAGCATATACCATAGTTACCATTAACTTCCTTTGAGTAATCCACTGTGTAGTGGATAAGTTGGGCTGTAACTTTCTCCATGTGAACTCTAAAGTAATCCTTTCTACATATAAGCCAAATCCTCCCTCTCAGGTTTTCTGCTATATTAGTTATACTACCCTACCATTCACACATTCTTTTACATACTTTTTCATAATTTTGTTAGTTTATTTTATGTTCTAGAATCCCAAACAAGCCAATTCTATACTTATTGCAGAGGTTTATAATCTCTTTCTGTCTCCAAGGACTGTTAAGTCCTCTCACATTCCATGCCCTTAAGTTCTCTATGCTCATTAACTTATATTATAACTAGCCCAGGCTCTACTATATGATCTGCTTTACATGTTCCCTGCGCAGGAAACTCTTTTTGTTGCATGCTACCTTCTGCCAACATTTGTTGTTTGCCACTCATTTTGATAACTTTCTATTGTTGATCTAATAAATTCCACCAGCATTAGCATTTTTGTTTGTGCCTGCCTCTGGACTATGAATAGGTTGTTTGATCTTCTCACCCTTTTGCTTTTGTCTCATCATTTACATTTTGCGCTAACTTTGGCTTCAAGATTTGTCTATCTTTCTTCTTTCTACAGTTTGCTTCCTCTTGCCCATCGTATTAACAGAAAGCCCATCGATTAGGCTTCCATTCATACTTAATTTTCTGGTCTGCCACGACCCGCTTTTCATTGACAAACTCGACTACTTCAAGCATATAATTCACTTAAAAAAAACGTGTCTTTGGCTATGCCACTTTTCCCTACCCGAGCCAAATGGTAGGCATTAATACATTCCTTACACTTTTCCAGGGGTAGGTATTAATATTTTTATAGCCTACGGTTAGGACGATAAGCGTAAGTAATATCTATGTATTCCTTACGCTTAAGCAACGCATAGGTATAAAAGTGTCCAAAACCCACGTTAGTGAACAAGGTGTAGGGAAAGTTTGAGTATTTGTTACTGGACTGGACCTAGCGTAGGTAGAAGCCCATACCAAAGAAGGTGGGTTCCAAAAAGTTCTCCCTCTTAATTTTTCCTCTATTTTTTGTATTCTTCTTTCTTCTCAGACGTTTAATTTTTCTTTTTTCCTTTCTTTTCCCGATAAACCCTATTTTCTCCACTGTAAGTTTTCTCTCTTCTCCACCATATCTGCCTTTTCGTCCCTTATAAAACATGCACACACACAGTTGCAGTTTAAGAAGCTCTGATTTTGTTTAAAAAACATTCCAATGGAAGTTAGCGTTATAGAATTTTTATCCGACAGATAAGAAGGAAATTCCAAAGCAGAATGATCAGAAATCTGGGACTAAAGGTTTGTGATGCCTTTATTTTATTTTTGCAAAGAATTGATTGTGTAGTAACGAATTCCTAAACTTATGTCCAAGTTGCAATAGCAAGTGATAGGAGTTTAAACCAATAAACGGATTAGTATGAATTTAATTGGTTCAATGGTCATTTTACAACTTCTTAATGTGGTGGAGAGTCATGGAGCATATCTTCTTCAGCCATATCTCCAATTAATAGATTTCTTGGTTCGACCAAGGTTGATTTTGTTTAGAATTTGTTTTATTAAGTAGATGGTTTGAGGCAACTAGCAGGTCTGTCCCTTGGTTTTAAGATGGGGAGCATTGAGAAATTTTGATTTTTATCATCGCTCTCTATTCACCATTACCATTGGTAAATCCTAAATTTTAATGTTGATTTTTTTTGGTATACTGCTCCGATGATTAATTTCATTGACAAGCATATGTCTGAATCACCGTATGTGGATCAACCTAATCTTCTCTATGAGGCTAGGTTGCTTTCTTCATTCATTTTATTTTATTTTATTCTATTTTTTGATTTTGGGTTTGTGTGTTCAGATCTCATCTTTATGAAAAAAAAAATATCAATACCTATTATTTTATTATTGTGGAATTTTGAACCTACCAATGATGATTGTTGTGGAATTGTTAATGACTAATCTGTGATTACAACCAAACTACTACTGCCTTCCTTCTGAGGCTTTGTTTATATTTTTCCTCTTTCAAATTAACTCTACTTTTATGTTTACATCAACTGTATTGTATTGATGGTGCATTTTATTATTTCAATAAATTGGAAAAGATTGGGGGGGGGGTGTCAAGTGATGATCATAAGCATAGTTCAAATGAATCATTTGTGGTTATACAACTTGTATTTGTTAGCAAGTAGAGAATGACAAGTCAGCTTGTGAGTGTTTCTTGACCTTCCTTTAGCCGTGTGCAATTTTACTATGCAGGCAACACAATGTTGTAAAACTTAATTGCTTAGCATAATGACCTTCTGACTAATCTTGTAAACTTTTGAATGTTATACAATTGCTATATTGTGTTTCAGATTCAAATTTTTTGCCTTATACAGGATTTTGTCTTTATACAATTTAATAATTTAGGTTCTATGAGAAACAGTGAGTACACATAATGTTTGCAATGATTTCTTGATTCTATTTAATAAATTTCTTGAAACTTTTACCAAGAACTTACAAAGTATAGTTGCCCCGTTGTTGGCTATTGGGTTGTTTCTTTCAGCAATTTCATCTACACCTCGTGAAGAAAAACAGACAAACAATAGTGGTGCTTGTTCAAGATCAAAGACTTTTTTTGGGTTTCATTCAAGTTTAAAGATGGGTTGTAGTTGATTTTTGGTTCATGTAAAGGTGTGGCTTGCTTTCTGGGCTTGGATGAATTCGTATTATTTTTCAAAAATCGAAGCAATTAGATAGACTACATAACAACAGTGAGGTTATTGTACAATCTTTCTTGTGTATCTTTATTAGGCTATCAATTATCTTTCTTACTATCTGCAAATGGATGCTTAGGAAGTGAAGAATCATGGATAGCTCGATGTACATTAACCAATTCATTACAATTTTCTTGTTTACATTATTACATCAACTTTAATGACAAAACATATATGTGATACTTTACTTGATAATAGTTTATTCTTATAAATGATACATATCTTGATTGGTTGATTGACCATTGAGTAAATTGCAAAGAAACTTTGATTCTTTTAGTGTATTAAAGAAAAGTGAAATAGATATGAGTTTTTTTCCAAAGAACTTTAGATTAAAAAAAGCAAAAAGGTGGCTAATATTTGGAAGTTTAAAAATTATTGACATGTCACTACATATTTTTCTTTAGAAATTACCATAACATTTTATTTTTGTAGTTCGGAAAGAAAAAAGAAAAAAGTTTGAGAAACATTAAAGCCAATATAAATTGGAGTTTGGGTATTAGGATTCTTATGTGCGTAGAGTATATTATAAGGAATAGGATTTCTTATGGTACATATGGTCTCATTGGTTTGTTTAAAAATATGGTTCCTATTTTCATTTCTATTTTGTTTCATAATTTCAAATTTATTTATACAAAAATTTCATCGTTCATTAATATATTTCGCACCAGTACCATATCATAGCTATATACATACATTATGACTTAATTATTCATTGTGCATGCATCGAGTGTGCACCGACGCTAGTATTATTTAGTTATTTCATATATAAAATGACCGAGTTGTTATTTTAATGATAATCAAGATCAATGTAAACTAAATTTCATTTTACCAGTTTTGTAATTGCTTGATTATTGATATTATACTCTCTGTCTAAGAAAAGGTGTTCACCTTTCTACTAGTTTTTTTTTTAGTTCCAAAATGGAAAGTCCCACATTTTTATAAGTTTTTATTGATTAAGTACCTATTACAAAATCTTGATTTTATAATTAAAGTGTTAAGATTTTTTTTTTTAAACTTTGATAAAAAAGTAAGAAATTTGAAATTATTGTATTTTTTTTGTTTGTTTTCTTAAGAGAAAGGACTCTTATTTTCAAAAAAATTGAAATTGAAAATTCGAAAGGTAACAAGAGACTTCTTTTTTAGGACAGAGATGTGGGTCTTATTCAGATCTTAGGATATTGATACCATGGATAAAAGCTGGATTGATTTATCCAAATATGATCTAGCATATGTGTCTGGTGTTGGTAAATTTATCGAGTTTGCATTCAACGATAGGGCGATTGACGCAGTAGTCCGTTGCCCCTATAAGAAGTGTAGAAACCGGTACAACAAGTCTAAGAATGATATCTTAGTACACTGTATAATGAATGGTTTCTATAAAAACTATAAAAATTGGGTTTATCATGGAGAAGCATTAAATTTACAAAGACATAATCATGAAAACTTAGATAATCCAATTCCAAATGATGCAACTGACAATATGGTTCAACTGGTGCAAGAGGCAATGGGCTTTCATGGTATGGGGGCTGATCATAGAGATAAAGATTTGTCTACAAACGAACGTGCTAGTGAAGCAGATGAAGAAACTAACAAATTCTTCAAGTTGTTGGAAGATACAAAGGCAGATGTGTATGCAGGGAATAAAAAATTTAGCAAGTTGTCTCTTATTGTTCGTATACTTCAATCTAAAGCATTGTGTGGGTGGACGGATAAGTCAGTTGACAATATACTGGAAATGTTACAAGATTTACTCCCTGGTGATGCAAAAGTAACAAAGTCATGTAATGAAGCGAAAAAGCTAATTAATGACTTTGGTTTTTCTTATGAGACATGGGATGCCTGTCCTAACAACTACATGTTATTCAGAGGAGAAGATAAGGATAAGAATTCTTATGACATTTGTGGCGCATCTCGTTATCGGGATGAAGTAAGGAAGTTGCCAGCTAAACAAATGAGATACTTCCCATTGAAGCCACGATTACAAAAGTTATTTATGTCAAGCAAGACTGCAACTAACATGAGATGGCATGCTGGAAAGCGAAAGGACGATGGTATTTTAAGACATCCTGCTGATTCTAGGATTTTGATAAAAAAAATTCATCTTTTTCTAGTGACGTGCGTAATGTTAGACTTGGTCTATCAGCCGATGGTTCAACCTATTTAGAACTTTAGCTACAAATTATAATATTTGGCCAATTGTTCTAATGCCATATGACTTGCCCCCGTGGTTGTGCATGAAACAACCTTACTTTATCTTGTCAACACTTATTGATGGTCCATTAAGTCCAGGTCAAAAGATTGATGTATACTTGCAGCCGTTGATTGATAAGTTGAAGGAACTATGGAAGGTTGCGGTTCTAACTTTTGATGCTTTTAGCAATCAAATGTTTAAAATGCATGCAACGCTGCTAGGGACTATTAGTGATTTTCTGGCCTACTCAATGCTATTTGGTTGGGGTGTTGAGGGCAAACTAGCATATCCTTATTGTGGAAAGAATACATGGCATAAAAGATTAGAACATTGTCGTAAAGATTGTTACATGGGTCATCGATGTTTCCTACTATCTGGCCATCGGTTTCGAAGGGATACAGATGGTAAGAGAGAAATAGGAAGGGCTCCCCTTGTTCAATCAGGGTCAGAAGTGTTGCAGGAGTTGGATAAATATCAAATTTTAACTCAGTACAAGAAAGAAGGCATGTTGAAGAGGAGAACTGGATTAGGTGATGAGAAATCAGATGAGCATAATTGGAAAAAGAGGAGCATCTTCTTTGAGTTGCCATATTGGAAGCATAACTTGTTAGGCACAATCTTGATGTGATGCATATCGAGAAAAATGCATGCGACAATATTCTTTGGACTCTATTGGGAGATAAAAAGAAATCAAAGGATCATTGACGGGCGCGATTACAACTTAAATCAATGAATATACGCAAGCCTTTATGGCCACAACCATGACCTTCTGGAAGAGATAATCTCCCTCCAGTTGCATTTACAATGGGTAGGAAAGAAAAAGATATATTTTGCAAAGTATTGAAGAGTATCAGAGCTCCCGATGGATATGCATCTAAGATTGGACGTCGTGTTAACATTGCATCTAGAACTATAATTGGGTTAAAAAGTCATGCCAATCATGTTCAGATCCAACAACTGATTCCTATTGCAACTCGTTGAGCATTACCAATGCATGTAACCAGTGTGTTGATTAAGTTGGCAAACTTTTGGAAGCAATTGTGTTCAAAAGCTAATACAACAGCTTTGTTAGAAAAATTGCAAGAATGCATAGCTCTGATACTCTGCAATCTTGAGAAAATATTTGTCCCATCTTTCTTTGATATTATGGAGCATCTTCCTATCCACTTGGTTGATGAGGCGTCAAAAGGTGGCCCAGTTCAATTTCAATGAATGTATCCCATTGAAAGGTGTGTTGAATAACTAAAGCTTTACTTTGACATTAATATTTGGTTTTATATTCATATTCATTTTAAATATTTTAAGTCTTAATCAATCAGGTACTTACCTTAAAAAAGTATGTTCGTAATCGAGCACGACCTGAAGGATCGACAACTAAAGGTTACTTGATGGAGGAGTGCATGAATTTTTGTGCAAGATATCTTGGGGACGTTGAGACTAAAGAAACTCATCCGTTGAGAAATTGGGATGGTGATAATCCTATGGGTTGAGTTTTAGGTAAAGGAAAGATTATAATATTGGACAATACCACATTGACTCAAGCACATCGGTGGATTCTCCAACATGTTGAATCAGTCACTCCATACAAGTTGTAAGTGATTTCAATCTGACAAGATCATTTATATTGAATATATTATGTATAGTTAAAAACATTTTTGTTAGGAATTTCATGTTAGATGTTTTGATGATGACAATTTGGAATCTTGTTAGACCCCAAAGTTATGTATGCTTAAATTTCATAGATACTTGTATAAGCATTTGAACATTAGAAATGTATAGGCTTTATTTATCTTTTACTTTTGACATTCTTAGATCAAGAAGTCGGTTAGATTAAGCGTTTGATACTTTCTGAGTGAGCTTATCAAGACTGTGAAATCTGAAGACTCCAAGCGTCCAAGAAATCAATAGTGAATGAGGTTTGAAAAAGTTCACTCTAAGCGCCTGACATGTTCTGAGTGAGGTGTCAAGTAACGAAGACTGAAGTTTCAAGCGTCTACTCTTCTAAATAAAGTTTGAAGACTTTTCCAAGCGTCTAAACATTAAATAGTCCTCCAGATTAAATGGAACTTTCATTTCATGAATGAAGCGTCTATCAAATGACAAACATTCTCCTGAAGCGTCAGATCAAAAGGAGTTTAATGCAAATATTCTCAGTGCATTAAATGCCAACGGGCATTTAATTTAAATGCATTAAATACTGATAAGAGCATTAAATGTGATAAGCACTTTCAGACGTACGGAGAAGCCACCCTATTGGACTGTCTACAATTTAAAGACTGTAGCACCAACTTTTGTGCAGCAGATTTTCAGGACAAAGGACAAAAGTTGTTCACTCGCGGAAGTGAGAGACACGCGCCCTTGCATGTGTCAAATGGACACTTTCTCCAAGAATGCCTATAAATAGAACTTCAACAACAAGCCAAACATAGAACAATTATCAAGCCAAATTGTTGTTGCATTGAAGTCTCATTCCTTAAACTTTCAGAAAAGCCAGAATACTCAAGAAAAATATTCTCTTTGCTTTTCATCAAATCCTGAGACAGTCAACCCAATATCTCAAACATTCTTTTTGAAGAAACTACACTACTACTGAGATATTTCAGTTGTTTGAACTTCATCAAAATCAAACAAACCCTTTTAGAAAAACTCCTATCCAAGCCTCGCGATCTGTGTGAAGTCGAAGTTGGATACTTGCATTATTTCTGGGTGAAAGAAGCAAGGGGATTGAAGTGATTTGGAGCAGAAATTTGTGTGATCAAGGAGCTCAAGTCATCGACATCCATCTCTCCCTAATTTGTAGAAGATTCTGTGTGATTCTTTGAGAATCATCTTAGTGGATTGCCTCAAAGTGTTCGAGGAGAAGAAGGACGTAGTTGGGATTACACCACCCAACGAACCTTACAAATATTGTGTCATTTACTTTTCAGTCAATTCTTTTATCTATCATATCATTGCATAAATTGATTAAGTAAAACACAATCAAAAGCTAAGCAACTAAGAAACCTCTTGTGACGCTAAAGCTTTCAAAGAGAAGACTCCAAAAATCATTCCGTTGTGCTAACACTGATTAAAGAACTGAATGCTTAACCTACTTAGTCAAAGTATTCAAATCTTGAAGTCTGAGTTAACTTCCTAAAAACAGTCTTCATCAGACGCTTCGCCAAAGCGCCAATATTTTTAAGCGAACGCTTAAGTCAAGCGTTAGACACTTCAAGCGTCTATCTTTTCAAGCGTCCAAAAATCTTTTAGTACGAAACTTTTTGAAGTCAAAAAAGACTTCAGGGTCTATTCAACCCCCCCCCCCTTCTAGACCCTTTCGTATGCCACTTGGGACCAACAAGTGGTATCAGAGCGGTTAAAATTGAAATTTTAAAATTTCCAAGCATCACTGCTTGTTCAGATCCTTTTCTTTCAAAATCTAGTTGCGTTTAAAATTTTTCGATATGGTATTTGCTAAAGTTCCCAAACTGACTGAATCAAATTTTGACACATGGAAAGTCAAAGCGTTTACATATCTCTATTCATGTGATGATGACATGTGTGATATTATTTTAGATGGACCAATCAAAATATACAAAGTTATCACAAGAGCGCCTGGAGCCACGGAAGAAACTCCCGATGGTTACGTTGAGAAACCAAAATAAGAATGGACTCCAGATGAGCGTCGAAGAGCTAATTTGGACAATGTTGGTCGTAACACTCTATATACGGCTATTGGTTATAATGACAACTTATTTAACAAGATCAATTCTTGCAAAACTACTAAAGAAATATGGGATAAGTTGGCTACGATTTGTGGTGGTTCAGCTCAAATCAAAGAAAACAAACTTTCCATTGCTAAGGAAAAGTTTAACGGATTTAAGATGCTACTCAATGAAACTTTAGAGCAATTGGATATAAGATTTACAGCTCTAGTTACAGAACTTACATCGTTGGGAATGGATTTACAGAACCGAGAAATGGTGGTTAAAATCTTTAGAAGCTTACCAAGTAAATTCTTGATGAAGACAACCGCTATGAGAGAATCAAATATGCTGGATCTCCTAACTCCAGAAGACGCCTTTTCAGAGCTAAAAGCATTTGAGTTCGAGTTGAATTCTGCCAGTGATATTGTGAGTAGTCCAGTGATTGAATCTGGAGCGCTTATTGCATCAATCAAGGGTAAATCGGGTAATAAAGGAAAGAATTCAGATATCAATGAGGAAGAGGAGTTGGCTTTGCTGAATAGATTCAGGAAGTTCTTGAGATATGAAAAGAAAGGAAAAGGTCTTAATAATCAAGGACAAAGTTCATATCAAGCGCCTTCTCCTGTGCAACAACAGTTTCAAGCGCCTCAGTATTCTGTTCCTTCACCCCAAGCGCCTGTTCAATACCAAGCGTCTACTCAAAATCTCCCAGCTCCAGTGGTCTCAAAACCACACATTGCAAGGTTAACAAATGAACAAAAGATGAAAACTAATCTTTGTTACAATTGCAGGAAACCAGGGCACTACCAGGTAAATTGCCCTTATCCAAACGTATCCAAGCCCTCAAGGCAGGATTACTTGGATAGAAACCAATTCAGCAGCAACCTTCGTCAACAAGGTTTGCTAGCGGAATCAGAACCAGCATCCGCACCTAAAGATTTAGAATCATCAGAAGAAAGTAGTGATGATGATGAACCATTAGATGACTCAGGGCTCATATGTCTCATGGCCAGAGACGATGAAGCGTCTCCTGAGGTAATCAATGAATTATCAATTCCTCTTTCTTATGATGAATTACTTGACAAAGTCAAAGAATACTACAATAAATGTCAAGAAGCTGCCAAAATATATCAAAATGATCTCGCTATTATTTCATCACTCACAAGAGATAAAGTGACGCTCAGAGCAGAGTTGCGAGTTCAGCAACAGTGTATTGAGAAGAACCAATCGCTTGAGAGTGAAATTATTCAATTAAAAAGTGATCTTGATATAATAGTCAAGAGAGAAGCTAATTTGATCGCTAAACTTGCTAAATCAGAGCAGCTCATCTCATCATTATCAAAAGCTTCAAGACAGTTGGATAATGTGACTGAAGTAACCAGATTATTTGGTGAGAAGACCAATTTAGGATGCGATAAACTCAGTAAACAATCCAATCAATCTGATGTTACGGCAAACAACAAAGGAAAGGGTGTTATCTTTGTTGAAAAAGGTTCAAAAGGTCAAACACAATATGAACAAAGTGACAATGGTAAGAAGCCAAATGATAAAGTCAAAGCTAACTCAGGCAAGGGTAAGGCTAAGGCAAATGATTCACAAAGACGGGTTTATCCAAACGCTCAAAAGGCTAAAGATAAGACTGACCATTGTGAGTCAAGCGCTAAGCGTCCAGTACCAAAAGTGCAACCCAAGCCAGCGCCAAGGAAATATCAGCGTCAATATCCAAGACAGTCAAGATCATATTATCGATACTATGATGATTATGATTATGACTATTATTATAATCGAGGATATTATTATACACCCAAAAAGCACACACAACACGTTGTGAAACCCAAAAAGGCCAATATTCCTACAATGAAGACGAGGCAAATATGGGTTCCTAAAGTTCTAATTCAAACTAACAATGTTACTAATATGGAAGGACCCAAGCAACAATGGGTACCTAAACAGAAATAGAACTTCCCTTTTTTATTGCAGGTACCTAGAACTAGAGCCGATACATCTGTATGGTACTTTGATAGTGGATCGTCAAGGCACATGACTGGTTCCAAAGATCTTCTAATCAACTATCAAGCTGCCAATGGTCCTCAGGTTGTATTTGGTGACAACTCCAAAGGTAAAACCAAAGGTATAGGTACTGTGCATAGGGGGAACATCATGATAAGTGATGTTTATTTTGTTGAGGGTCTGAAGCACAATTTATTAAGCATAAGTCAATTCTGTGATAAAGGCTTTGAAGTCATATTCTCAAGTGACTGCTGCTATATAAACGACGCTAAGACTAAGTCTACTAAATTGAAAGGAAAAAGAACTAACAAAGTATATTTGGTAGATTGGGGTTCAACACGTAATAACAACCCAACATGTTTTGTTGCTAAAAGTGAGTCTAAAATGGGTTGGTTATGGCATAGAAAAATGAATCACCTCAACTTTAAGACAATCTCTCAGCTAATAAGTCAAAATCTTGTAGAAGGATTACCAAATGGACCATTTCATAAGGATCGTCTTTGTGACGCTTGTCAAATGGGTAAACAAGTTAAATCATCGTTCAAGAGAAAACCTCATCTATCTACCTCTAGAATACTTGAACTACTTCACATGGATTTGTTTGGACCCGTTCAAACGATCAGTGTAAGCGGTAAAAAGTATACTTTGGTGATAGTAGATGATTTCTCTCGATTTACTTGGGTGGAATTTCTTTCATCCAAAGATGAAACATGTGACAAGTTAACAACGCTTATTCGACAACTTCAAACATTGAAAAATCTTAAGGTTGCAAGAATAAGAAGCAATCACGGTACTGAGTTTACTAACAAGATTGTTGAGAAGTTTTGTGCAGAAAATGGAATACATCATGAGTATTCAGCTCCCAGAACTCCCCAACAAAATGGTGTTCCTGAGCGCCGGAACCGAACGCTTAAGGAAGCCGCTAGGACTATGTTAGCAGAATCCAAGCTCGCTCCTAGATTTTGGGCCGAAGCGATCAACACTGCCTGTTACACTCAAAACCGCTGCATGATCAACAAACAGCATGGGAAAACTCCATATGAACTATGGAAGTGACGTAAGCCAAATGTTTCATATTTTCACGTCTTTGGTTCTAAATTTTTTATCCATAATAATGGATCCCAAAGCCTAAAGACTTTTGATCCTAAAGCGGATGAGGGAATCTTTCTAGGCTACGCCAAAAATGGAAAGAATTTTCACATTCTCAATAAGATCAAATCGAAGGTTGAGGAATCTATTCATGTTGTTTTTGATGATGCTAACCAAGAACCGAGTAAGGTTAATTTAAATGATGTAGGAGTTGAAGATCTATGTCATCAAGCGTCTAAGATTACTATTGAAGAAGATACTGACGACGATGATGAGATCTCAGTGCCACCTCCTAAGATTACTCGTGAATGTACTCTAAATTATCATGTAAGAAATGCTGATGATCATGAAGAGAATGATCATCAAGAGCACACAAGGAATTGTGAACTTGAAGCGCCTATGCAAGAAGGTAGTCAAGCGTCTGTTCCTCAAGCGCTTGTTCAACCTCTTAACCCCTTCCAACCAGACAGATTATGGCTGCGTGATCATCCACCTGAGCAGATTATTGGAGATATTGAAGCACCTGTTAGGACTAGAGCCGCTACGTTCAATGAGGCTATGTTCGCAAGCTTTCTATCTCAAATGGAACCTAAGAAAGTGGATGAAACGCTAAGTGACCCAAGTTGGATTGAAGCTATGCAAGAAGAGCTTAATCAGTTCAAACGAAATAAGGTTTGGATGCTAGTACCAAGACCAACTCACCAAGGAGTTATTGGAACTAGATGGGTATATAGAAACAAGATGGATGAGAACGGCATTGTTATAAGAAACAAGGCCAGACTCGTAGCTCAAGGATATTGCCAAGAGGAGGGTATTGACTTTGATGAGACTTACGCTCCTGTCGCTCACCTTGAAGCAATCCGCATGTTTCTAGCGTATGCAGCGTTCAACAAGTTCATGGTGTATCAAATGGACATGAAGAGTGCCTTCCTGAATGGTAAACTCCAAGAAGAAGTGTATGTGGAGCAACCACCAGGATTCATCAACAATCATGGTAAGGGTATGGTTTACAAGCTAGAAAAAGCACTTTACGGGCTTAAGCAAGCACCTCGAGCATGGTATGACACTCTCTCTATCTTTCTTATTGGTAAAGGCTTTTCAAAAGGCAGCGTTGATACAACATTATTTAAAATTACCAATAACGAAGACATTCTCTTAGTCCAAATTTACGTTTATGATATTATATTTGGTTCTACTAACAAGCGTCTGTGTGAGAAATTTTCGAAAATGATGCAAGAACAATTTGAAATGAGCATGATGGGTGAATTAACTTTTTTCTTAGGACTACAAGTTAAACAACTCCCTAATGGCATATTTATTAACCAAGCTAAATATACACGAGATATGATTAAGAAATTTGGTATGGAAAATGCATCATATTCAAAAATTCCAATGAGCCAAACGCTTAAGTTAGATAAAGATGAAAGTGGAAAGAAAGTTGATATTACTAATTATAGAGGTATCATCGGTTCACTTCTTTATCTTACTGCCAGTAGACCTGATATTATGTTTTTGGTATGCATGTGTGCACGATTTCAAGCTGATCCTAAAAAGTCACACTTAATTGCTGCCAAGAAGATCCTTAAATACCTAAAAGGCACACAGAATGTGGGCTTATGGTATCCTACGGATTCTCCTTTTGAACTAATTGGTTACTCAGATTCAGATTTTGCGGGTTGCAAAATAGATCGTAAAAGCACTAGTGGTACTTGTCAATTTCTAGGTGATAGGCTAGTTTCATGGCATAGCAAGAAACAACAATCCATAGCTACCTCCACAGCCGAAGCTGAGTATGTAGCCGTAGGAAGTTGTTGTGCACAAGTATTATGGATGAGGCAACAACTTAGAGACTATGGAATAATCCTAGGTCCAACCCCCATTCATTGTGATAACCAAAGCGCTCTAGCCATGACTAAAAACTCTGTTCTTCATTCCAGAACCAAACACATTAACATTAGATACCATTTCCTTCGTGACCATGTTCAAAAGAAAGATATCTCCATGCACTTCATTGGAACTGACAAACAATTGGCAAATATCTTCACCAAAGCACTTAACGAACAACGTTTTCTCACTTTGAGAAGTGAACTAGGTATGATTGATTTAAACGCTTAATCATCAAGCATCATACTTTATTAGACATATAATTTAGGGGGAATCCACTTGAGTTATGTCTAAAAGCCTTCTTTGAAAAACAAAACAAATGGTACAAGTTATCAAATTTAGAGGGAACCTTAAAATTGTACTTGAACACAACTGTAAGCGTCAATGATCAAAATTTTCAGATGCATGATCATCAACGCTCAGTATTATTTTTGCATAAAATATTGGACGCTCAAACATAAAAAGGACTTTGACTTTAAGCGACTATATTACAACAATTAAAATGAATACCAACCAATGGTATCAGTTAAGCGTTGAATCAAGTCCAATCAACTCTTAGTATAAAAATATTTTCTTTCCAAGCCATGCATAAAGTTTCCAAACTTCTTTCGAAGTAGTGGGTAGACTCAAAAGTCTATTTTGTACTCTACTCGCACGCTTCTATCACATCAAACTGGCGGGTAATCAAAAGTTTCTTTTTCAAAATGACGGTTTAGAGATAGCACGTGTTTGTGTACGTGTAAGTGTACAAACAGGCGCGTGCGTTACACTCTGAAAATGCCAAACGTTTTTAAAATTTTAACTCGAATGTCAAATCTTGATATATGAGAATTACCAAATGTAACTTCTCTCTATTACACAAAACTCACGTCCGCAGTTAATGAATTTATGGCTGAGATTCAACAATCGTTACACGTGTCTAAATCCTACAGAGACTAGAGAACACAAGTTTCAAAAATTCTTTACTGTGTCATTTAAAACACAATTTCTGCAGAAAGACAATTCACTTTTACTCAAACATATCTACAAAACTTATTCTCTCTCTCTCAACACAAAAGAAAATCTAAGTTCATCTCTTTCACTAAAAATGGCACCAAAGAAATCTTCGTCTACTTCTGCTGAACTTACCATCAAGGTGACTGAAGGTCTTGTTGTCGACTGGAAATTTCTCTATGAACAACCTCAGATCAACCTAACAGACATGATGGACATGGTCGTCAAGGCTGGGCTCAAATCGTTCTTGACCCAATACTCATATATGTTTCCTACTGAAGTCGATACCTTTTGGAAGACTGCTAAACTTTCAGAGGACAAGAAGTCTATCTCCTGTCTAATTCCTCTATCCAAGAAGGAGCCTCCCAAGGAATTTATCTTGTCTACTTCCACCATTGCCAAGAACTTCAATCTTCCACATGAGGGTGAGGCATTGGATTGCGTTACATTAAAACAGATCAAGGAAGCATGGACAACCATGAGTGCGTACGACGATGTGCCCTACACTCAATACTTCGAAAAGAAAGACCTGGTGTCCAAATATCGGATGTTGGCTGATTTCTGCAGCAAGATCATCGAATGCCGAGTGGGAACCTTTGATAAGGTGAACCCCGTACAATTTCAGATGATGACTGCTATACTCCTCAACATCAAAATCAACTGGAGTGAGTACATTTTTGGAAGGTTTCGGGACAGTCTAAGCGCCTCGAATAAACCTTATGGACTTATTCTAAGTGACATGATGTACAAATCACAGTGTGTATACTCGTCTGGACTTCCGTTAAATAAGTCCAAGTTGTTTGGAAAAAGGATTCTGAATAATCTGTTCAATCCTCCAAAAATTGGTGGTGCTGCTAAACCACTTTCTGAGCGTCTGGAAGTACGCCAAGCGTCCGATGAGGAAGCTGAGCGTCCAATTCCAGAAGAAGCCGTGAAGCGTCCGGCTGCAACGAAGAAGAGGGCTCCCAGAAAGCCCAAGGTTCAATTTGTTCCTTCTCCTCAAAAGGACGATGAAGAAACCAATGAGGATGCCAAGGACAAGGTACCTCTCAAGAGGAGGAAGCTGGAAGGGATCATCAAACAAATAGACTTTGAAGAACCAGCTGCTGATCCTCCCGCTCCAACGCTTAAGCTCGTTGAAGGAGTCAACGTGAAGAAAATCTTCAAGCGTTCCAGGACTAGCAAGCGTCGAGTTGCTTCTGTTCCTGAAGAGCCTGAGACTGATGAGCCAAGCGCTTAAGTTGCTGTTGAGCCAAGCGCTCAAAGTGTTGCTGTTGAGACAAGTTCTCAGGGTAAGTTTATTTCTTCCCATAGCATTTCTATCCCTACATCTGTAGAAGATCCTGCTCTTATAGAGGATAGTTCTTGTATTACAGCTTTAGTTCCAGCCGCTGCTGAAGCATCACCAGATGTCCTTCTGGATGTTGATATAATAGAAGTTGTCACTATCGCTAAAAATGTTGCCGCAGAAGTTGCTGCAATTGAAGCTGAGGAACCTGCTACTACAGAGGTTCAGACTTCCATCCCTGTTCAGGCAATAACCGAGGCACGCTCAGAAGGTCAGAGTGTTGCTGAAGACGTTCCAGCGCCTAGACACTTCTTCAAACTCGACACGCTGAAGACGATTGATCATTCAATCAACTATATGCCCCCAGCGCTCGAAGAAGATTTCATTTCTGCAGGATACAATGAAGAACGATACATTGCTGCTGAAAATGACATTGCCCTGCTGATTAATACTGACCGTCAAATCAAGGATACAGTATTTAACGCTGCTTTAACAGAAATTGAGAGGAAGTATTATTTGGCCACTCAACTTGGAAAGACCCCTGGACAAATACCATCTTCCGTTATTCTTCAACAAGACAGGCAAGGAGGAAGAACACCTAGATGTGACGTGGATCTGGCTTATTATCTAGATTATGGCCACAGCAAACCAACCGGTTTCGCTTTAATGGATTACAGCATTCGTGTGTATGAGCCTCTTCATCCGAGCTTTCTCAACCCATCAGAGTCCGTCTTGAACAGAGAAGGCTACACACACTTCCCTCAGACTGCTCATAGTGCTGAAAATATGTCTTCAGTCAATCCACTTCGCCTATGGAAGAATAAAGCAGTTCATGCCAGTGAGTGTCTCGAATCTTTGACAGATTTGATTCAGACTGAAACCGATGCATTTTTTGACACTCACTGGAATGCCAACTACCAGCCTGATAGATATCGCTTTGAATCTATCAGAGATATTCATCATGAAGGCATTCGTGCTATGGTCAATGCGGGAACAGACTACTGCATGAATGAAGTTAACTGGGTTGAAGCGTATATGGGCAACAAATATTCTTTCTCAGAGTTAGTCCAAGCTCCCCATCTTTTTGGCATAGGCATGCATGACAAGAAGCGTCAGTTCGCCAAGTATTGCCTCAAGATGCGTCAATAGAGAGTTGGACCTGTTCTAAAGCTCCCAATCGTTAGACATCAAATTGAACAGTGTCTGCGTCAAGAGCTTCACAGATTATCCACTTCTCCTCTTCTGTTCAACGCTCAAGCATCTTCCAGTGGTACCTCTTCTGTATCGTGCTTAAATTTTGCTCCAAGCCACTGCGAGGAGAATTTCAATCTGATGGTGAAGATTTTGACTCCCGTATCTCTGTTCGATGAAATCTTCACTGCCAATCTCAGATCTTGGAATGGCTCAGTAATCAATTCATTTAAAGGATATCCACTGCTCCCTTCTATCTGTAGCGAGGTACTCAGTCATTATGAGTTTGTCCTCTCCCTGCTTGAAAGGAATCAAGAGCTGGCTCAAGCGATATATCCATACTTAGAAGCATACTATGCTGATTATGTACCTGAGAATCAGCGTCTTGCGTCTCTTCCCTCAGACTGCTTGATTGGATTTTCCAGACATACTGCCCAGATTCAATCTTTTCCATCTGTCAAGCGCCGTCCAAAATCTTTCCGAATCATGTGCTAGATATCATTGGTCCAATGCACATCAGGGCCATTGATAGTCCTCTTCACACATTCATTTCCGGTACTTGTATATCTCGAACAAGACTCACTGAACTTTTGGAAGCTTCGTCCACCTCTTATGCCGATTTAGCAAACTGGAACTTCCAATTCGATGACTTTCGTCAACCTGAGTCAGCGCTTGAGGAAGTGCCTGCTAAGTCAGCTGAAGCATTCACGTCTGTAGTTACAAGTATTCCAGCGTCTGCTGAAGAACTCGTTCAAGCGTCTCAACCAGAGGATATTCCTGACGCTCCTGAACCAGTTACTGATGATATTGCTGAGGATCTTTCTCTTGACATTCGAGGTACTGTCTTTGATCCCGCATATCAAGTTCCCATTGACTCTCTCAAACACTCATCCAGGTTCAAGCGACCGGCTCCTCAAGCGGTTCATCTAGATGAGAGTCAATCTTTTGGTCCTTTGCTCAAATCCATTTTGGAGAGTATCAGTGCTCATGCTACTCAGAACGAAGAATCTCTTCACTGGATTAAAGACGATTTGGCAAAGATTGAGACTCACGTTATGAGCGCTCAAATCGCTCATATGCGTAGTTCAGCTCAAGCGGCTGTTGGTGAGTGCAAACAAGACTTTCCAGAAATGCATGATGCCACTCAAGCAAACCAACTTGCCATGAAAGAAGAGCTTGAAAAGCGCCTAGAAACCCTTGAGACTTCTCTGAATGATGCTACAAGCGCCAAGCTTCTTGCCTTGCAGGAACGCTTCGACAAGCGTCTAGACGACATCATAGATTCTATGTCTCAGATTGCTCATCAGGTCAGCTTACTCACAGATCGTTTCCTAAAGACTGATGATGGCAATAAAGGGGAAGAAAAGAAGAAAGGAGAAAAGAGGAAAGCGTCTAGTTCAAAGAGAAGAGCCTCCGTCTCCTAAGCGTCAAGTTTTTCCTTCTGGGCTTAGTCTCCCATCTTGGATAACTGCTTTGAAAGTAAGCACCTCTGGAGCGCCTAGTAGTACACTAAAGGAACCTCCAAGAGCTTTATATCCAAATCTACCAATACCTACAAGAGCACTGCTTGAACAGTTTGACATCCCTCTTCAAAGACCATCCATTCCAGAACCTACAGATCCAAGAATCTTAGCTGAAGAGAGGAAGATGACTGACTTTATTCAAGCTTTTCGAATTTGCCTAAGGTATATGGGTATTGACCCAACTGATTGGGACAATCATTTTACTGCTTTCAAGAAGAGACAGAAAGAAGAAAATAAGCTTATAATCAACAAAGATCATGAAGCAATGATGACCTTGGAAGACAATCTGACTGAAGCTATCCGAGCTGAAATGCCCAAGCGATACAAAGTTAGACCAAGACGTTAAAGCTTTTGATTTGCATTATCTATATTCTTGTCTCTTATATCTTTATTTGTTCAGTTGTAAAAATGCTTGTAATCACTGATATATATAAATGCATTTTTTTGGCTGAAACATCTCGTTGAAGCGTAACTAACTTTAACTAACGTTATCTAATCAAAGCTAACTTTATTTTTGGCTGTCTAACTCTTGAACTATAAAAGAGTAAGTATTGCCATCATCAAAAAGGGGAAAATTGTTAGAAATTTCATGTTAGATGTTTTGATGATGACAATTAGGAATCTTGTTAGACCCCAAAGTTATGTATGCTTAAATTTCATAGATACTTGTATAAGCATTTGAACATTAGAAATGTATAGGCTTTATTTATCTTTTACTTTTGACATTCTTAGATCAAGAAGTCGGTTAGATTAAGCGTTTGATACTTTCTGAGTGAGCTTATCAAGACTGTGAAATCTGAAGACTCCAAGCGTCCAAGAAATTAATAGTGAATGAGGTTTGAAGAAGTTCACTCTAAGCGCCTGACATGTTCTGAGTGAGGTGTCAAGTAACGAAGACTGAAGTTTCAAGCGTCTACTCTTCTAAATAAAGTTTGAAGACTTTTCCAAGCGTCTAAACATTAAATAGTCCTCCAGATTAAATGGAACTTTCATTTCATGAATGAAGCGTCTATCAAATGACAAACATTCTCCTGAAGCGTCAGATCAAAAGGAGTTTAATGCAAATATTCTCAGTGCATTAAATGCCAACGGGCATTTAATTCAAATGCATTAAATGCTGATAAGAGCATTAAATGTGATAAGCACTTTCAGACGTACGGAGAAACCACCCTATTGGACTGTCTACAATTCAAAGACTGCAGCACCAACTTTTGTGCAGCAGATTTTCAGGACAAAGGACAAAAGTTGTTCACTCGCGGAAGTGAGAGACACGCGCCCTTGCATGTGTCAAATGGACACTTTCTCCAAGAATGCCTATAAATAGAACTTCAACAACAAGCCAAACATAGAACAATTATCAAGCCAAATTGCTGTTGCATTGAAATCTCATTCCTTAAACTCTCAGAAAAGCCAGAATACTCAAGAAAATATTCTCTTTGCTTTTCATCAAATCTTGAGACAGTCAACCCAATATCTCAAACATTCTTTTTGAAGAAACTACACTACTACTGAGATATTCCAGTTGTTTGAACTTCATCAAAATCAAACAAACCCTTTTAGAAAAACTCCTATCCAAGCCTCGCGATCTGTGTGAAGTCGAAGTTGGATACTTGCATTATTTCTGGGTGAAATAAGCAAGGAGATTGAAGTGATTTGGAGTAGAAATCTGTGTGATCAAGGAGCTCAAGTCATCGACATCCATCTCTCCCTAATTTGTAGAAGATTCTGTGTGATTCTTTGAGAATCATCTTAGTGGATTGCCTCAAAGTGTTCGAGGAGAAGAAGGACGTAGTTGGGATTACACCACCCAACGAACCTTACAAATATTATGTCATTTACTTTTCAGTCAATTCTTTTATCTGTCATATCATTGCATAAATTGATTAAGTAAAACACAATCAAAAGCTAAGCAACTAAGAAACCTCTTGTGACGCTAAAGCTTTCAAAGAGAAGACTCCAAAAATCATTCCGCTGTGCTAACACTGATTAAAGAACTGAACGCTTAACCTACTTGGTCAAAGTATTCAAATCTTGAAGTCTGAGTTAACTTCCTAAAAACAGTCTTCGTCAGACGCTTCGCCAAAGCGCCAATATTTTTAAGTGAACGCTTAAGTCAAGCGTTAGACACTTCAAGCGTCTATCTTTTCAAGCGTCCAAAAATCTTTTAGTACGAAACTTTTTGAAGTCGAAAAAGACTTCAGGGTCTATTCAACCCCCCCCCCCCTCTAGACCCTTTCGTATGTCATTTGGGACCAACAATTTTTATATTATATTCTATTTAATGTAATAAAAAGAAATATATTTGCAAACATAATCGATACAAAAATATAACTAAAATAATATCAATTAATGTTTTATCATCGATTTTACTAAAATTAAAATGTATTAAATGTATATCATATGTATAAGGATGTTAACAAACTTCGTAATGTACAATGCAACCTGCATATTGCATCCATTATAAAGGAGAGAAGAAATGCAGCACGAAAGGAAATTGACATTATCCACAATGCAACATTCCATGCTTGGTTTAAATCCTATGTAAGTGAAGCACAATATTAGTTTAGTTAATTTGATTATAATAAAAATAATATCAAAGTCCAAAGTGAGTTTTCTTCTTCTTAAAAACCAGGTGCATGCAAGAGAAAATACAGATTCGTTTTTGTAAGAAACTAGAAGGTTATCTTATGGACCAATGTTACATGGAAAGAGCTATAATGCATGCATTGTCAATAACTTCCACTTTCGAACGAAATCTCATGATGATAGGAAAGCAACCCAAAATTCAAGTGTTACTCTTCGAGCATCCACCAACAACTATGCCAGCGCAAAGGTTTATTGGGTGAAGTCCCCTACTATTGCATTTTGACTGATATCATCGAAATTCAGTATTCTTACAATATGAAGTTCATATTGTTTAAGTGTGATTGGGTTGATAATGATAAGGGAGGCTTGGTTGAAGATATCCATAAATTTAAGCTCGTCAACTTCAGTCGTTTGATGTATAGGAACACCTTCCTAGTGATGAGCCATTTATCTTGTCAAATCAAGTAAAATAAGTGTGGTATGTTAGTGACCCAGTGGATCCTGATTTGAGCATTACAGTAACAATGGTAGAAGAGATGATTTCGATGTATACTCGCGAATGTTTGAAACTGAGCTATACGGTAATCAAGTGTTGGATGATTGTATTCATCTGAATGATGATGATGCTAATTGGGTACGGGATGGAGTTGAAGGAACTTTAGTCGATGCCAACTATAGTGAACATTATGATGAGGTTGATGATTGTGATGAAGTAGACTAAGGGTGTGCTAAACTAGAGTGGATAGTATTAGTTTTAGTTATACTTTCTATGAATGAACTCTATGATTTTCTTTTTACTAGAATAGATTGTATTAATTTTAGTTAAACTGCTTGTTACTTTTGAACTCATGAACAGTTGGTTATGCTTTCATTAATTGCACTGTGGATCTATTTTAGTTAAATTGATGCAATTTATATTTTCATTTCATCTTGTAATTTTATGATTGTATTTCTATAGTGCTTGGTATTTAGGTACTTTAATGGGTAGGCCAAGAAAGCATCCAATTTGAACCATGATAGGTGGGTGTATTGATGGAGTTGTTGGAGCATTAGGTGGTACAAGCAACACCACCTCATCTTCTCAGTCTACTCGGTCGATCCCACATCATAATGAACCGGAACTAGAACAATCTCGTGGATCTACTACACGAACATCAGCTACCTCTCATGAATCTGCTGCCCCAGCCACATCAGGTTTCACTTTACCAGTATTTAATTTATTATTCTTTTTTAAACTACTTTCTTTGATTTTCACATATTATTCCAAATCTTACAATATATCATTAAACTAATTTTTTTAGGACTATCCAAGAGAAAGGGCAGAGGTGCTGCACACTTCCCAGCTAAATGGGGTTTTGAACCACTCGAGGTATCAGTGAATGAACTCAATCAATATATTGGCAAGGATCATGCACTATTGTCCACTGCTTTAGGAAACCTTGCAAGGATGGAAAATTTGTTGCCACTAAACTATGAGAAATGGTTTGATATGCCAAGATCAAGACTTGATGATGTTTGGAATGAAGTACAGGTATTGAAGCTATGATATGATTGTATATATTTCACATATTTTCATATTGTTTTTTATTTCTCAAATCAGTATTTATGCACTTGTAGGCCAATATTACTTTGCTGATTGGAGCGAAGGATTATGTGTTAAAAAATTTGAATTCTCTATGGAAGGACTGAAAGAAAGAAATTAAAGCTAAACATTTTACGCCACATAAAGATGACCCTGAGTACCTTGTTGTGGTTCCGGATGATCGATTAGAGCCTAGTCAATGATTTGCACTTATGACCTACAGGAAAACCCCAAAAGTGCAGGTAATTTAGAGAGTTAAGAAAATTAAAAACCAAGCATCTGCATTTATCGTATTGTTGACATAGGTTTATTATAACACTAATGATAAAAAATTGCTAAAGCCATTATTTCCGTCATTTGCATAATAATGCGATATATGTGGTCTGAAGTTTTATAGATATCGCAGGGTCAATCAAGAATAAACTCTAGCAATAGAAAGAGGCAGAAACATCAACATAGGACAGGTCGGACGCCTTTTCCAATTGTAAGAGAAGATGTATGTATTGATTTGTAAAAGTAATGGTATTTACTTTTTAGAAAAATTCAATTTTTCTTATTTATTAATTACATAACCAACTTAAGGAGAGTGGCATACCTGATCCTGATAAGTTCAATATGTTTTTGGAGACCCGTTCTAGAGGTCAAGAAAGGAATGCGAAACCTGAGACAGCTATCTTATGCGTAAGAGTTATCCAAATTTTATAAAGTAACATTTATAATCAGGAAAAGTTCTTAACATTGTATTCTTCCCTATGCTTGAATGAAATAGGATGAGTTAGAACAACATGTCCGACAAGTGCCTGAAGCTAAGAGGACTAAAAAGTTTAAAAATGATTTAATGGACAATGCCATGGGGCGTGATGAGCATGGACGTGTGAGGTGCATGGGAAAAGGGGTTACTCCTATACAATTTAGTGGGCCTGTTTTTGCTTGTAGTACTCAGGAAATGGATTCTATGAAGGATCAAGTACGTGATGAGGTCCGTGAAGAGTTTCGTGGAAAGATGGAAGCAAAGGTATCTCAAACTCAAGCACAAATGGAAATTTTGTTGAGTCTACTTGATCCATCTGCATTGAAAGCATTTCATGCAGCATCCTCAACTAGTGGAAAAGCAAGTCATATTGATCCATCAAGTAGTCAGGTTAGTATTAAGATATTGGCTAATTTCTTAGGATATTTGAAAATGTAAAAATACTTAAAAGTGGTTTTAATGTAGGCCATGTCGGGGTCTAATGTTCAATTGGAGCATGTGAATAATGTTCGTGATACAACTGAACATAACCTACAAGATAATTAGGTATGTACAAGATACCGAGCAAATATTTTTTTTCATTATATTATAACATTAAAACTTAATGGTATAATATTCAACTAGTGTGCAACAATAGTTCTGAGCATGTTATTGTGATGATAATGACATTGAGAATGTTGTTTACTAGATTGGTGTGAATGTTTAAGATGTTAGCTATCTTTGAGTTTGTCTAAAAAATTTAGTGTCTTGAAATGACTTTTAGGGTTTATCTTAATTTTACATAGTTCTTGATTGTGTCTAAGAATATTATATAGTGCTCGATTGTGTCTTTATTAGTTATTATGGTGTTTGAATATTTTTGAGATGATAATTTCTAATGTGATAGTTGTTATTGTTGCCTTCTTGCCTTTTTCTCTATCTCCATTGAAATATTGTAGTTTAATTTAAGGTCTTTGTGTTTTTGTAAAGATATTGAATGCTTGAGTGGGTTATATTTTCTTGTTAGGAATATTTACTTTAGAAATATAAATACATTGTTGAAGCGCGTTGTTGGTTCATTTGACTTTGCAGAACAAACTATATTGTGAATTAAACTTTTGATTGTTTATTAGAACCACAACTTGCTTTCTGTAGTCGTCGTTAAGTATAATTTACTCTTTACAAGATTCTGAGTATTATTGTTATGTTGGTTGCAGTTCTTTGAAGTGGCAAATTGTGATATGGAAAGCTAGAAGTAATGATTGGATTGGAGCATCAAATATTTCGAGTTATTAGTACTTATTCTAGTTTATGCAAGTCTATTTTGATGTCTTTTGAATGGAGAATTGGTATGATGATTGTTCTTTAATTTGAATCTTTTCATTATTTTTGTTGAAGATTTATGTATTTGGTTGATGGAATTTGGTTATGTATATACGTTGTTTGCTTCGAGTTTAATATGACTTGTGTTTAATTTCGTGAGATGTTGATAAATATTTAGATTTTCAGTTGCATTGAAAGCAGAATATAAATAGGGAAAATCTCGTTTTGCAAAGAATTTTAAAAAAAAATTTAAATGCAAAATATAATAAACTATGTTCTGCCCTATGTTTTACCTACGCTATGTACACTGTAGGCAAAACTGCTTTATAAATTTTGAAACATATTGCCTACACAAAGAAACCATAGGTAATATTTTGAAACTTATTTGTTACTCGAGCTAAACCGTAGGTATTAACTTTAATGGCTACGCTTATCCTTCGGTGGTCATTAGTTAAGAGTTTTTCTCTACTTGAACCAAACCGTAGGTAATAGATTGACAAACCGTAAGCATTTTATTTTCTACGGTTGGCCAACCGTAGGGAAGTATTCCCCACTGCTGTGGTCGCTACGACGACAAAAGAGTAGGACAACGGTAGGCAATAAATCATTGCCTACGATTGCATCTTTTGGCTACGGTGTTTCAAGCGTCGGGAAAACGGATTATTTTTGTAGTGATATGATTGACACTAACCTCAACAAGCACCTTAACATATTGGATCCTTAAGCTTCCATTCGTACTTAATGTTCTGGTCTACACAATGCCCTTCTCATTGACAAACTCAACTACTTCAGCCATATGATTGACACTAACCTCAACAAGCACCTTGGCATATTGGATCCTTTCTTTTTTCAGTGTCATATTATTTGCCATGATAGGAGTTCACACTAAACTCACTATCTTATTTAGTGCTGATGCGTAAGGTCTAATCCCTCCATTTATATTCATATTGGAACCTTTTAGACAGTTTTCTTAGTATAGTTCTAATTCTATGACCAAGGCGATACAATTAATGGTTTATTGTCAAAATGATAAACTCCTATTTGTATTATTGAGTCCCTATATTCAACTTAATCGAATTTAATAAGAAGCAATCTAGTATTCATCATCAACATTTTCTCTATGCCATATTTTTCCCAGATACGCTTAATGTACCCATTAATAGCAAGGAATGGAGGATTAGCTCCAAGAACATTACATAATAGAGAGGATTTTGATGCCATTTTCCTCAATACGTCCCACTGTTTGCGCTTGTTAATGTGTGTGCCCTCTATGCCAATGATAAAATAGATTGTATAGGGCATTTCATTATATTATACAAACCGTTTTAATCTATTTATCGAAAGACATTTATATTTGCCCATATAAAATCTTTATGGCATTAATAAATATTAAACAAATGGTCCATGTGTATCAAGGCGAACTTTCCACTCTTGTGGGATAAGGGAACAACACTGGAAGAGTCCGTTACATGAACCCTTAAAGGGGTTCGCAAGTCGAAGAATCTTAACTGGGCATTAAGATTCGACTTGTGTGACACGTGCTCTGACAAGGAGTGTCACTCAGAACTAAGGGATAGTGGGAGCTTGTGTCCTAGGTATATCAATGGAATTGATATATTCGAATATGGCTCGTAGTAATTTAATTACATTGGTATTTACTCAACGACTGTCAATGATTGGATTACTGATCATAATAGTATGCGTGATCCTTATACCTAAGGGGTCACGATCAATGTGCTTGTAGCATTGTATATGTTACTAGAGTAGTTAGACCTAATTCACCCGTTGGTATGATCGACCTCGAAGTGCGATCTTAATAACCCAAGTAACAGTTGTGAGGTGACTGCCAAAATGTAATTTGTCTCGATAATAAATGAGAATGTATCATTTGCAATCATAGGTAAAAGAAATGACAATTTTTTTACCAAAGCTGATAAAATAACTCATGTGGAATACGATGGGTAGTTTGGTAAGTTCATCTTACTGTGATCTATTGCGCACAATCTAGTCCTGTGGTTTGACATATTCCATGACTCTCACTACGATGTAGGACTACGGGCCTGGCTAGGTGTCACACACATCCTTTGAAATTCTCCCATTGCCAGTCGAAACAAACCTAGAGAATCGCACTATAAGAAGTAAGAGGGATATGTTTATGTATTCGTTGCAAAGCACTTTGGTAATTTTTCATGAGGTGGACAAATTAAATAAGTGAATGAATTGATTTAATTATTTAACTAACTAGATTATATGATAATTAAGTAATTGATTCAAGTATCTAATTAATTATATTAATTAATTATTTGAATTTGAAATAGAATTAATTAGTTATATGTTCAATTGGATTAAACCTAAATTGATTAATTAAAAAGGTGGACTTAGTTGACTGGGCTACCTTAGCCTACCCAGACGTCCACTATGGGCCTATAAGACTCCCATTATGGGCTTAAGATTTGAGGATTTATTTATTCCTCAAACCCCTAGGTTAGATAAAGTTCTATTCTATGCTAACACGATACAGAAAAGAAACCCCCCTCCCCCTCTTCTGTACCTAGCTGCCATCTTCAAGGAGAGAGGAACCTGGTGGTTTTCAAGCTTGCTTCTCGTGATAATCTAGAGGTAGGAGTCCTGGGGATTGTTTCTTGGGTAGAATCAACCTCACGCTTCAAAAGCTCCTCAAAATATCTTCTCACTCTCTCACATCTCCTTCGTTCCTAAAAATATCTCTTCACTCTCTCATAACCCCTCATTCAAAAACAAAGTGGCACAAGCTGCGATGCCTCTCTGATCAAAACCCGATTGAGCTTTCTTTGGAAAACTCACATGTGGTGGATGGTCTCCGCAACAAAATGATAGTTGTTAAAGTTGGAGGAAAAGCCAGGTAAAATGTTATAGACGACAAGGACTCTTACATTAACGACCTTGTTCGTCTATCCCATGCCGGGATCAAACTTGTGGTAGTGCATGGAACTCCTGAGATAAAATGTAGCATCACTAACTCCCCACTGGAGATCAATGTTGACCCCACCTTACTCTTTGAACATCTGGAGCACACTCCAATCTTCGTGTATGATGCATCCATTGTGTTTGGTGATGATGGACGCACACTGTACCGTGTTGACGTAAATCTCGCAGCCGCTGAAGTTGCAATTAAGGTGGGAGCAGAAAAGCTCATCATGTTGACAGACGTAGCAGGCATTTTGGAGGAAGTGGATGATCCCAAAAGCCTGGTTAAAAATATTGATCTTGAAGGGGTTAAGAAGATGATGGAGGTGCTAGGTGTATGCCCTCAATGCCAATGAGGACTTAGATTCAGTAGGGCATTCATAAGTTATTTTGTACAAACGATTATATTTCTATTTATAGAATAAAGGTACTTTGGTTTTGTTCATGTAAATCTCAATGACATTTAATTGTGTTGAACAAATAATTTTTGAGATTTGAAGATAGATTTTCCACCTCTTATATGGATAAGAGGAGGCACTGGAAGAGTCAAGTACTTAATCTCTTAATAATGGTTCGCGAGTTACGGAATTTTAATTGGGTATTAAAATTCAACTAGTATGACACCTACTTTGTCAAGGAGTGCCAGTCGAACACTGATTAGATAGTGGAAGCTTGTGTCATGAATATAGTTAATGAAATTAACATATTTGAACTCGACTCGCTTTAATCCGATCACATAGGTATTTACTCTTTGACAGCCAATGATTAGAATTAAGATTGCGATAGCATGTGTGGACTTTTAACCTGAGGAGTTATTTACAATGTGCTTGTAGTATTGGATATGTTATCAGAGTAGTTAGACCCGCATCACCTGATAGGTGGGGTCGACCTCGAAGTACGATTCATATGGTGCATTCGACATTATAAGATAACTGCCAATGTGGAATTCACCGTCTCGATAGGAAACGAATATATGACCTGTACAATCATAAGTAATTGAAATTATAAGTCTTTGACCAAAGCATATAAACTAGCTAGTGCTAGTTACTGAGGGTAGTTTGGTAATTCACAATATTATGATAATAAAGTACATCATCAAGTTCTATGAGTTTGACGTACCATGGCTCTTACTTGATTGGGTCACGTCGGTGAAGAGTTTATACGCATATGGTAATTGTAATCAAGGTTCATGATGACGTATTCATCTCGTATTCAATTGGGCTACGATTTAGTTCCACGGTGCTGGCTAGGTGACAACATTATCCTTTGATATCCTCTCATTGCCAATTGAATTGAGCCTAAAGAGTCGCGCCATGTGAGGAAAAGGAATTATTTTCTATGATAAGGGTATGTTGGTAAATTCACATTAGATGTGATTGATTAACAAAATAGATGGCATGATTTCATTAAAGATATTTAATTAGATTACATAAATTAATTAAATCATTAATTCATAAGTTAAATTAATTGAATTTAATTTATAAATTGAATAAAATTAATTAGATTAAGTTTAATTAGATTAAAGTAATTAATTAAAGTCAAATTGGATTTGAACTTGGACTTGATTAATTACACTTGGGCTAAGATGGAACAAAGCCCGAAATCCCAACCTCAAGGAGGCCTAGCGGCCGCCCCCTTTTATTAGTGTTGGGGTTTTATTTAAAACCCCAATAGTTGTTAGTCAGTAAGAAAACTCTCCAACTCAGTCAATTCAGAATCTGACTTTGAGAAAGAAACCTAGAGCAAAAGAAAAGAAGAAATTTCCCTCCCTTCTCTCCTAATTAGCCGCCGCCGCCTACCTGCTGTGGAGGAGATCGGAACTCTCTTGGAGATCTTCTTCCTCGTGATTATCTAGAGGCAGGAGTCTGGGGCTGCTGTTGATTTAATCAAGTTTTTGTCATCAAGAAGTAATTCGATTATCCTCTAGAGTAATTTTCTTGTTGCGCACTTATATCATGAAACTTCGGATCCGTTTTATGGAGTGATTCGAATAAAATTTTATCCGCTAGATCGAATGACAACATGAGGAGGGTCAAATTTCCGGTGAGATGTTGACGAAGGCTCAAAACAGCATGAAAGCTCTTCATGGAGGTGTCCTTAAGGCCACTATTGTAAATGGTGGATTGAATCATGCGTTGCTTGTGGAAATTCTTACAAAGAAAGGTCCTGGTACTAAAGATTACTTTGTTGGAGTAGGGGCAAAAGTTTGAAGTGGGGGTTTATGTTTTCCAACAACATGTCCTGTTTTTTCTTTTCTTTTTTGGTTTCTGGATTATGTCTTCATTTTTTTTTTAAATAAACTTTTCTTAATTACTTTTATCTCCATTAGTATTAATCTACTATTTTCGTGCTTAAATAAAAAAAACCTCACGCTTCAAGAGGTAATTCGATTTTACGTTCATGTTCTTGAAATCCGAAAAATCATCAAATTCATAAAGTGATTACACTTCAAGAAATCCACCATGTTTTATTTTTCCAATATAGGATTCGTAATAGCCCTAACGTGTTTACTGGCTCTATATATTGTTGTTTTCCCCACCATTGTGAAGTTTTGATATATCAAAATTTTCCCACACATCGCTCACTTTACTCTGTGTATTTTTCACCCATTGTTGTTATTCTTGCACAATTTCCTTCGATTTTGACATGTGGGATCTTCTGAATGCATTTATGCAGCGCACCTACGACCTTAGGGTCCCCATTATCTTGAGTAAGCTTCAATTCAACTTGTGAAGGAACTTGATCAATCGCACCCATATCTCACTTTCCCCTTCGTGCTTCGATGTGTTCCCTTTCATCTGGTTCACAGGCACGCCTCTCGTGTTTTTACCTTAAAACTTCCATCCTTACCTTCAACTGTAGGCGACTGAGTAGGGGAGGTGAGAGTTGTCTCTCTGCTCACTTTAGGATTCCCTTTCTTCTTCTTGTTGACCATGGTCATGGAGCATGTTAGTTAACGTGCGTCGAGAGAGAACCTCTGTTTGTACTTTTTAACTAATTATTTTTTACACGAACAATTTTTTTGTGATTTTTGTGCTATTATGTAATATTAATCTATGTTGAAATGAATACTTTAAAATTTTAAATTTATATGGTATATGCATTTTTTACTAGTTTTAATATATATCTTTTATTCATAATTAAAGTAACATCATATATAATTGAGTTTAAAAAAAACATAGGACCTAATTGTAACTTTTTCAAAGTTTTGGGACCTGATTACATAGGACCTATGTAACTAATTGTAAATATAGAGACCAAATTATATAAAAAAAAAAAAACCATCAACCCACGCCAAAATGGCGCACCGCTGCTCACCCTCGCCATTTTGGCTTGGGATTTGGTGCTACCTTGGAGCCGCAGTTTGCACATTGGAGATGCTCTAAGATTGTTACTTTAAGACCTTCTCTCTTTATATATAGTACTAGTAGTGTAGGCACACTTGATGCATGTTCTATTTTGCCAATACACCAAAATTTATAAATAAAAAATAGTTCAGATATTTTTATTTGGTATGAATATTTTTAGTTGAAATTGTGGCAAATATAAGTTTTTAATTAATTAGTTTATATGAAAACCCTTGATAATTAGAAATGAGTTTGAAAGAGAGTATTAAATTTTGGGGAAGAGAAAGATTAAAGAATGAGAAAATATGACATGAAGAGAGAAGAAAATGAGAAATTAGGAATACATGATGAAGAGAAAAGAGAGAATAGTGAGGGGAAAAAAACAAGTCCTTTATCCCTGTAATTAATTTGAGTTCGTCCCGATATCGAACTTTAACCTTCTATTTTCTTTTTCTTTTTTCCATTTTTTTTTCTGAATAAATGATAGGTAACTAACCACATCGAATCTTTTATTCTAAAACTGTGTTCTATCTCTTTCTTCTATGCCGGATAATTGCTTTTCAATAGAATCCAATCCCAAGAACTCTTTTTATGTCTAAAAGTCAAATTAAACAACCTAATTTTCAAAGTATTTGAGACGACAAACTTGGAAACATGAACACCTTTTTACTACCTTTGTATCCTTATGTTAATGATATGTCCGCCGCCATTGAAAATCATTCATCAGGTAATTATACAGTTTCGCTTGGCAAGTCTATATTTATTTTAAATATAAACAAAAATGCATTATTAATTAAAAAGATAAAATTCTCTTAGCACATTCCTTTTAAATAAAACGAGTAAAAGACGCGTACTGCAAGTCTAAATCTAAACAGGAAATTTGAAAATTAAGAGGCATAACCTCATATTTCTATGTAGTACACAATCAAGTTCAACATAAACTTCGAAGTTTGCTCAAGTGTCAGCCACTCCACTATGATTGCGTTAACAGTTTAGCATGGGGAAAAAAATAATTAGCGTTATATGGTAAGACTTAGTTAAGATCTTCAAAATATCGACATAGAGTGAATGATATTCAAAATATAACCAGCTTTACTTGGGTTAGACTTGGATGAACCGTTCGTATTCAATTCAAAAACATTTTGTGACGGTGGTTGCTACCTAAGTATGAATTTCATGCTACCATTGAGACACGATGTAAATAGGGTTATGAGTCGGCGAACTAGAGTATGATATATAATGCAATGAAATGAATGTCAATATCAACATGCATAATTTAATGATCCACAAGCTCACTTCAATGCTTAATCAGCATCCTTCATACCCTCTGATTATTTGTTTCTTTTCTTTTTAATTATGCGTCAAGTTCATAGTAGCTGCCCAGGAGCCTAATCACCACAAAAATTCGTTGGGACATATATTATAGCTAGATCAATGTAGCCCCACAATTCACTAGCTCAAGCATTATAAGATAGCTAGCCACCACCTGCGCGTAGTTTACAAAACATAAAATGACAAACTCCACATGTCTGCTTAATGAGGTTCGAACTCGTGATATTCAAATAAAAGGTTCAAGATTTAACCATTAAACCACCTTGATGTCAAGGTCAATGACTTTTTTATGAGTGCTAATTGTCATAATTAGACAACGTTAGGGTTGAATTTCCAATCCATGTTCTTAGAAGTAAAGGCCTCACTTCTCTGAATTCTCGTAGATTTTTAAATAGGTACAAACCTTTTTTCTAAAAAATTAAATGGATATTGACATATATGCTAAAGGTAAGTTGCATGACAATTAATTGAATGTGGACATATATGTACAACTTGGAGCTGCATGGTTCAATGAACATCTCCACAAGTTGTTGATTGAAAGATTTAATTTGGTCTCATTTGTCCAAGGTAAAGTCTCTAAGGTAACAATTACCAAAACAAAAGTCTTTAAGGTTTGCTTAAAATTCGACTTTTTTGAATATTTTCTTTCCCTGCAAGCTTATTCTCAATGCATTAGACTTTAATTTCTTTTGGAGATATATGAAATATCTGATAAATGCATGGTTAGTAAAATATTGCATTTGTTAGAGACGTAATTATATATACATGCACCATAAGAAGGGGTAAAAATTATTTTCGTACCAGAGTTTCATCATTAATGTCAATTTGGTACCTAAGTGTTCACAAGACTCAATTGGTACCCAAATTTTGCCATAATTGTCAAATTGTTACCTCATGGGTGACTTTCATCCATTTCTCCATTATATTTTTTTAAAAGACTATTATGTCCTAGCCATTATTATGAAAAATATCAAAATATCTATTGTAAATTAGAACTTGTACTTATGTTTTTTAACTTAATATTTTTTAAGTCTATTGAATATGACTTGATGTTTTTCCAAAATACACATTTTATGATTTTTATATGACAATTTTATTCTAAAGTGATAAATTCAAATCTTAAGTTAGAAATTAATGATAACTCTAATTTAATGTTGAAAACAAAAAAACATCATACACTAACTTGTTCACTTGAATTTGTACGATAATAATAAATTGATATAATTTTAATTAAATCACAATTTAATTAAATTATTTCCTTTTCTACATTATATTAATGTTAAAATTAAGCACTAGCTTAAAATTTAAATTTATCACTTTACAATAAAATTGTCATATAAAAATCATAAAATATATATTTTGGAGAAAGATCATGTCATATTCAAAAGAAAACATGAGTGCAAGTTCTACTTTACAATGCATATTTTGATATCTTTTATTATGATAAAAGATATATTGGTAAAATAACTATTTAATTAACAGTATAGTTTACAAATTTATTCATTTACATATACATGTTTGAAATAATTATCTAATTAAAAGTATAACAATTTATTGTTATTATACAAAATTCAAAATGTCAAGTTAGTGTGTAATGTTTCCTTTGCTACAATAAATTCAAAATGAAATTAATTGATAGCTTAAAATCCAAATTTATCACTTTAGAATTAAATTATCATATAAAAATCCTAAAATATATATTTCGGAAAAACATCTACTCATATTCAATACATTTAAAAATATAAATTAAAAAATAGAATTGCATGTTTTAATTTAGGATACATACTTTAATATTCTTTATAATAATGGTAAGGGGTATAATAGTCTTTAAAGAAAAATATAATGGAGATTTGGATGAAAATCTTCCATGAGGTATAAGTTTGATAATTATGGCAAAACTTATGTACCAATTGAGTCATTTGTGAACACTCGTGGTACCAAAATGACTTTAACCAGCAAAACTTGAGTACTAAAATAATTTTTACCCCCATAAATAGTACACATAGAGCACATTTTAGCGTGTGAAAAAGATAAACACAAGATGTAATGTCCCCGGTGTAACATAATATTATGACGGGTAATCAATATATATGAGCATTCCCTGTTTATTTGAAATATTCTATTTAAGTCATAGTTATTGTTTAAATGTACATTCGTGGTCATAAATAACCCCCACAAATATGTTAGACAGACTAAAGTCTGTCCAACAATAAGGTGATTAGTCCACCAATTCCACATTTTCAAACTCATTAACTCTTTAGAGAAGTAATTGGACAGACTAATTATTGAATTATCGGACGTTAGGACTATTAATCAAATTGAGCGATCGTAACCTGATCAGTTTCACGTTCAACTTGATATTACACAAGTTTTTTGTCGTCGAAACTTTGAGTTTGTTCGAGCTTTGTTGCTTAAAGCTCAAGCTTGACTTGAAAAATTAATTAGAGTTTCGAGTCAAATCTGAATTTATAATATATTTTTTTATTATCTAGTAAACTTGTACAAATATATTGAAAAAAATTAGAAACATAAGTTAGCATAATATGATTATCCCAATAATGTGAACCATATTGAAATCAGAATGAATTTTGGGAATATATCGCTCAATTAATGAAAGTTGCAGAAGGATATTTTCATACAACAACTTATAATTTTATTTTATTTAATTCGATCTTATGAAAAGTATCGATCTTAATCTACTTATTTTCATAGTTTGAAATTTTTTGTTACAATGGTCACAACTCAGAATGTCATGACCTGGAGTCCTGGACCAGGACCATGACGCACTCACAAATATCACTCCGTCCAATTTAGCTGATCATAAACTTTAGCCTAAGATATTCATTGTCACATAAATACATATATCAATATTCATTTAATTGAGTAGTGATTGAATTCCATGATTTATTTTAATATTCATCTAAAAATAGCTTTTTAAAAATTCCATGATTTATTTTAATTCAATCACTACTCTTCTTTTATTTTTTTTAATCAAAAAAAAGGAGTAGTGATTGAATTAAAATAAATCATGGAATTTTTAAAAAGCTATTTTTAGAACAAAAAAATGTGGGCACACTCAGTTTTGTGACAAGAGTCAATCAAAAATAAAGAAAACAAATAGACAAGAAAGGGGTTGGTGAGAGAAGACCAAGTGTGGAATTCATGTCAATTTTCAAAGTCTGCATTGCTTTTTTTTTTCTTTTTTTTTTTTGATGATGCTAAAATCCAAAACTAATGAAATTAACTTTTTCCTTAGCATATTACTCACATCACATGATTTACTTTACTATATCATATATATGGGTGTGATTAATTTTCCTTGCACAAGTGGACCAGCCAACTTTGACACGTTTTCATAATTCATTGCATTTGATCCCCATTCGTCTTCTCTTCTTCTTTCCTTTTCTTTTTTTGATAAAGCATATGATCCCGTTTGAATATTTGATCATCACATTTCTTGAATTAATTCAATTTGGCATGGAAAAAATAATAATAATAAGTGCGCTCGTGCGAGGTGGGGTGGGGGTGTACCGAATACTCTCTTAAATAATAATAATGTTTCTTTCTTGCTGATATGAGAGTAAAAATTTGTAACAACTATTGATTGAACATACATCGTTTATTTATTTGTATAACAAGAAATGTTACACATGTGAAAAAGTATTTGAATTAAAAGTTGGAAAAAATCATATTTTTATTCGCGTTAAATATGTACTCGAATTATTAGAATTGAAGAGGATTTAAAAAAATGTATTTTAATTTGAACAAGTTTAATACGACAGTAGATAAACTACTACATAATCCATAATTAGACATCGTGTAAGGAAGTATTGTCTTCTCTGTCTCTTTTTAATTTGCATTTTTTTTAGTCAAAGTTAAGATAATTATTTCTCATCATTTCTAATTTTTTCAATTATTTTACCATTTATTTAATTAATTTCAACAAAAAAATTTCGTATCAGTTTTTATTTTTCACACACAGTGAGCTGTGCAATACCACTACAGACTAGAAAACAGTTGAATTGAAAAGTTGAAGCCAATTGTATTCGTGTGAAATACGTAGAGAAAAGAATAGTCGTACTTTGGGGTTTTACTTTTAGCAGAGAAAATATGTTGGACTAGGAACACGTGCAAGTAGGTACATGCACTTGTGGGATCTTCTTCTAGAACTCAAAAATTAATTGAGTGATAATATATATATATATATATATATATATATATGGAATGATTTGGACTTGTGATTAGAACTCTTTTCTTGTTTTTAGGTTAGTTTTGAGCCTTTTATAAAGATAAATAAATGAAATCAATTTTGAAAATAGTTCTCTAGATAGAACACTGCAAATTTTACGCGAGTAGTGTGTCGAAATTAATGTCACAATATTAAAAAGTCTCCTGTTTAAATCTCAACGAAAAGCATTGGTACTTGTCTATTGTTTGAGAGTATGTAGTTTCTTTTTCTTTTTCCTCTCTTTTGATAATTAAAAAGTTAAGTTGGGTTTTATCCTTTTTATTTGGAGTGTGTGATCCTTTAGTTAAATGACTATGTGATATATAGTTTAACCAGATCATCATGACTCTACTGACGTATTAAAAGATAAATTTTAGTTCTTACTGTTCTTCATTTCAAGAAGCTAAATTATCCCACATTGGAAAATGGTTGTAAAGGGTGGTCCCTTTATCCTATAAAAAGAGACCACCTATGTACATTTGAAAATATCCCAAATTGCCTAAGTCTTTTAGCAATTTCTTCTTTCTTCCTCTATAGTTTGTAATAGTTTCACTTTAATCCTTTAGTGAAATATTTTGGTGGGGTCCGAGGACGTAGGCTAAATTAGCCGAACCTCGTTAAATTTGGTGTTCTTTATTTTGTGTTATTCTTCAAGTAGCCATTGTTAGTTATAGTTGTAGTGTTATATTGTGCTATTAAATTCGTCTAGTTAATTCTGTCGAGAATGTTGGGTTTTAAGCGCGACCGTTGTGACGCCTCCAATCTTTCCTGGGAATTAAATCTAGTGTGGTTTTCTAGTACAATATTTCCCTCGCTATTTCTATATTTGGTGGAATATGACTCTGAGTTCCACAACAAGTGGTATCAGAGCTCGGGTATTCTGAGTATGCTCTGTGGTCGCAGTTTAATCTGATCTTCCACATCAGAAAAGTTTTCCCGGGCTATTTGGCTTTCGCATTTGGAGGGCTATTGAAGAATAATTTGTAAACCAAAAATGGAAGACACCTCAAAAGCATCGTCGTCGTCCATTTGGGCGAGAACCACTGTGGCGAATACGCGATTGGCAGTGGAGTCTTTTGATGGCACAGGCCATTTTGGTATGTGGCAAAGCGAAGTTGTAGACGCACTCTTTCAACAAGGTCTATACTTAGCTATTGAAGAAAAGAAACCAAATGATATGGAGGAAAAAGATTGGAGTATGATGAATCGGTTGGCATGTGGAACAATTCGTTCGTGTCTATCCAGAGAGCAGAGATATGCGTTTTCGAAAGAAAACTCGGCATATAAATTGTGGATGGCACTGGAGGAGAAGTTTCTGAAGAAAAGTTGTCAGAATAAGCTCCATTTGAAGAAGCGGCTCTTTCGCTTCACATTTGTTTCGGGTTCCACTATGAATAGTCACATTACCAGTTTTAATCAACTGGTTACCGATTTGATCAATTTGGATGAGACTTTTAAAGACGAGGATTTGGCTCTGATGTTGCTGGGATCCCTTCCTGAGGAGTTTGAGTTTCTTGAAACCACTTTACTTCACGGGAAGGCTGCTGTATCTCTTAGCGAAGTTTGTGCTGCCCTGTACAGTTATGAACTGAGAAAGAAGGACAAGCAAGTTAGTTCAGGCGGAGATGCAGAGGTTTTGTTCGTCAGAGGTCGTTCACAAAACAAAAACAAAGGAAAGAAAGGGAGATCCAAGTCCAGGCATAAACTAAGCAAAGACGAGTGTGCCTACTGTCGAGAAACAGGACACTGGAAGAGAGATTGCCCAAAGCTGACAACTAAGGGCAATTCTAAGGCCGTGGCGGAATCAAATGTAACCGCGTGTGATGATGCCGAATCGGACTTCTCATTGGCGACATCATCCAGCGGTGCTTCTGAAGTATGGATGCTGGATTCAGCATATAGTCATCATATGACACCACATTTGGATTGGTTCTTTGATTTCAAAGAACAAAATGACGTTGTCTTCACAGCAAATGAAGCTCCTCTTACTACACTTGGGATTGGTTCAGTTCGCTTGAAGAATCATGATGGATCAATCATAACCCTAAAGGGTGTTCGGTATGCACCAGAAGTGAGGAAAAACCTTATTTCTGTTGGAACTTTAGAATCGAAAGGTTTTGAAGTAAGAGCTAAGGATGGGGTGATGAAGATCATCTCTGGTGCACTCGTGGTAATGAAGGGAATTCGGAAGAACAACAATACGTATCACTACATGGGTGGTACAGTTGTGGGTGCAGTAGCAGCAGTTACTGTTGATGATCGGAATTCAGAAGCAGTTAGGCTATGGCATATGCGCTTGGGACATGCAGGTGGAAAATCCTTGAATCTCCTCATAAATCAAGGATTGTTGAAAGGAGTGAAATACTCCAAATTGGAGTTTTGTGAACATTGTGTTCGTGGGAAACAAACAAGGGTTAAATTTGGAACAGCAATCCATAATACTGAAGGTATTTTGGATTATGTTCATTCGGATGTATGGGGTCCCTCAAAAACGAGTTCTTTGGGAGGGAAACACTATTTTGTAACCTTTGTTGATGATTTTTCCCGGAGAGTTTGGGTGTATACGATGAAGACAAAGGATGAAGTGTTTGAGGTATTCCTCAAATGGAAAAAGATGGTGGAAACTCAGACTGATAAAAGGGTCAAACGTCTCCGTACAGACAATGGTGGAGAATTTAGGAGTGGTCCATTTCAAAAATTTTGTGAGGATGAAGGCATTGTCAGACACTTCACTGTTAGACATACACCACAACAGAACGGAGTGGCAGAACGCATGAACCGGACTTTGCTGGAGAAAGTTCGGTGTTTGTTATCCAATGCTGGGTTGGGTAAAGAATTTTGGGCTGAGGCTGTGATGTATGCGTGTCATCTCGTTAATCGTCTACCATCTACTGCTATTGATGGAAAAACACCATTTGAGAAATGGTTTGGAAAGCCTGCTGCTGATTATGATTTCTTACATGTGTTTGGTTCCGCTGCATATTATCATGTTAAGGAATCAAAGTTGGATCCTAGAGCAAAGAAAGCAGTGTTCATGGGGATCACCTCTGGTATAAAAGGCTATCGCCTTTGGTGTCCAGAGACAAAGAAAATAATCTTTAGCAGGGATGTCACCTTTGATGAATCTACCGTGTTGGAAAAGGTGAATGCAGAACAGCAGGATGGTACTCCCAAGCAGGTGGAGTTTGAAAAGTTTGTTGTCCCAGCAGATCAAGAAACTCTTGATCATTCTCCTATGGTAGAAGGAGATTTTGAAGAAGAGGAAGTTCAACCCCAAGAACTTCCACAGCAACTTGAATCAATTGCAACTAGCAAGCCAAAGAGGACAATCAGAAAGCCTGCTCGCTTTGATGATATGGTGGCTTGTGCATCTGCAATTGCCGCTGATGATGTTCCTACCACTTATATTGAAGCAGTCAAAGGACCAGAGAAAGATAAGTGGAGGATTGCCATGAGTGAAGAAATGCAGTCCCTTCATAAGAATCAAACATGGGAACTGGCCAGTCTCCCGAAGGGAAAGAAGGCAATTGGATGCAAATGGGTATTTGCAAAGAAAGATGGATTTCCTAGCTAAGGTGATGTTCGCTACAAAGCCAGATTGGTGGCCAAAGGTTACGCTCAGAAGGAGGGTATTGATTATAATGAGGTGTTTTCTCCAGTTGTAAAACACTCCTCCATTAGAATTTTGTTGGCTTTGGTAGCACAGTTGGATTTTGAACTAGTTCAGTTGGATGTAAAAACTGCATTTTTACATGGAGACTTGGAAGAGGAAATCTATATGACTCAGCCAGAGGGATTCAAAGTTGCTGAAAATGAAAATTTGGTTTGTAAACTTCAAAAATCGTTGTACGGATTGAAGCAATCTCCGAGGCAGTGGTACAAGCGATTTGACAAGTTTATGATGGGAATTGGGTACACAAGAAGCAAAAACAATCATTGTGTGTATTTGCACAAGCTACAAGATGGATCCTTCATATATCTTCTTCTGTATGTTGATGATATGTTGATTGCCTCCCCGAGTCTAATAGAAATTGAGAAGTTGAAGACTCATTTGAAAAGGGAGTTCGAGATGAAGGATCTAGATGAGGCGAAGAAGATTCTCGGCATGGAGATTTTCAGAGATAGAAAATTGAGGAGGCTTTGTTTGACTCAGAAACAATATCTGAGTAGGATGTTGAGGCGTTTTGGCATTGATGAAAAGTCAAAACCAGTTAGTACTCCGCTTGCTCCTCATTTTAAGCTTAGCGCCGCTTTGTCACCGAAATCTGATGCAGAACGGGAATACATGTCAAAAGTACCGTATGCAAATGCTGTTGGTAGCTTGATGTATGCTATGGTGTGTACGAGGCCTGATATTTCCCAAGCAGTGGGGGTTGTGAGCAGGTATATGCATGATCCTGGAAAGGAACATTGGCAAGCTGTGAAATGGATTTTGCGATACATCCATGACACAACTGATGTTGGTTTGATATTTGAGCGGGAACATAGTCAGTATGTAGTCGGATATTGCGATTCAGACTATGCTGGTGATTTAGATAAGCGTAGATCAACTACAGGCTACGTATTTATTCTTGCTAAAGCACCAGTCAGTTGGAAGTCTACCTTACAGTCAACGGTTGCTCTGTCTACTACGGAAGCAGAGTATATGGCAATTTCAGAGGCTGTAAAGGAAGCAATTTGGCTTCAAGGGTTGCTTGGTGAACTGGGAATTGGACAAAAGTATGTGAAAATACATTGTGATAGTCAAAGTGCTATCCATTTAGCAAAGAACCAAGTTTATCATGCAAGGACGAAGCATATTGATGTTCGATATCATTTCATAAGAGAGATACTCGAAGAAGGTGGAGTCAGGATCGAGAAGGTCCATACTACTGAGAATCCTGCTGATATTTGACAAAAGTTGTGACTGCAATCAAGTTCAAATTTTGTTTGGACTTGATCAACATTGTCAAAGTTTGAAGATTGGTTTTGGTGACCCCGTTTGACGAGGAGATTGAAGATTTTGAAATTCGCCAAGGTGGAGATTTGTTGAAGATGGCTTCATTTCAAGAAGCTAAATTATCCCACATTGGAAAATGGTTGTAAAGGGTGGTCCCTTTATCCTATAAAAGGAGACCACCTATGTACATTTGAAAACATCCCAAATTGCCTAAGTCTTTTAGCAATTTCTTCTTTCTTCCTCTATAGTTTGTAATAGTTTCACTTTAGTCCTTTAGTGAAATATTTTGGTGGGGTCCGAGGACGTAGGCTAAATTAGCCGAACCTCGTTAAATTTGGTGTTCTTTATTTTGTGCTATTCTTCAAGTAGCCATTGTTAGTTATAGTTGTAGTGTTATATTGTGCTATTAAATTCGTCTAGTTAATTCTGTCGAGGAGGTTGGGTTTTAAGCGCGACCGTTGTGACGCCTCCAATCTTTCCTGGGAATTAAATCTAGTGTGGTTTTCTAGTACAATATTTCCCTCGCTATTTCTATATTTGGTGGAATATGACTTTGAGTTCCACAACACTTACTGGATCAAGTATTACAAGTTGGTCGCCATCAAGTCATAACGTACACTCACATAAAATGACAAGTTTTACGTGTTCAGTAACACATGAACTCATGATATTCAAACAAAAGTTTATAATTAGTGGGATTATTATTTGCTAATTCCTAGCAGTTGCTACTCATTACTTATTAGTTATTAAAATTTAATAAGCTTATTCATGATAAAAGGTAATTATCTCTTCGTTAAAAATATATCGTGAAAATTAATATGGAAGTCGATTAATATATTCCTGGGTCTTTGTATATAGAGCATAAATAATTACTTATTCATAATAAATGAACCTTGTATAATAAAATTTTCCTATCTATCAAGATTTTTGATAATCGGAATGAGTTTCAATTTCTATTCCAAAACAGTTTGTTGACCTTAATAATCAAACATGTTTGAATCGTGAAGTTTATCCAAAAACTTCTGGATTTTGTATATATAATCAGATGGAACCAAAAATTTTATTGAGTCGGGGCGAGATTGTTGTGATATAGTAATACATTTTTTTTTTTGCTAGATAGACAAAGGATCCAAGGGGATGCCCCGCGGTACGGTACGTTATATTTATGGAAAGAAATATAATAAAAAATTAGGTTCAATTACAACTTTTAACATACTTTACACTCTTATATTTCTTTCGTTATAGTCAAGGTTTTGGGGAGACGAACTCAAATAAAATTGAAAAAATTTGATATTTTTTTATTTTATGGGGGACGAAATTCAAATATAAAAAATTTTCTAAGGTAAAAAAAATAATTTTTCACAATTAAGAGGGGCGAGCGAGTGACCCCCCCCCCCCCCACCCCACCCACCCCACCCCACCCCAATATCTATATAGGAGATATAATATATATTACAATAGAAATAGAAATAATGCAAGAACCGCGTAGATAATATGGTCCCGAAAAGTTTCCTCAATCCTGTTTGATAGCTATGCATATAATAAAGATTATAACGTGGAAAATGCGCGTAAAATGACAGCAAAGCAAAACCCCAACCGCCAGCCCCACTAATGCATAGTATATGATATATATTGAAAAATTTATATATGTACATAATATTGGTAAAGTATACAAGAATTTACTAGTAATATTTTAAAATCTCCGACTCCACCATAGTGTCACAATCGTCTATTTATATAATCATCTATATATAAATAGAGTAATGTTATGTAGCACAGTTTTTTCACCTCCACTTAATTTGACAAGAAAGTAGTGCAATTAATTGATTTTGTTGAATTATTACATTAACACTTACCATATCAAGGAGGGCTAAAAATCGAATATCGTTGATATATAGCATTACTCATAGAAATATTCAATGTGAAGCTCATTTGTGATTGAGCCCATATTATGTTTTTGAAACTCCTAAAAATGCCCGGTGTCTATACTTATGTTTTTCTGTTAGGAGATTAAATTTAGTGAAATAGTAGCTACTCTAACAAATGAAATTTAATAGTCACGAAACGTTCCTCCATAAAAAATGGTTGGAACATATAAGCTAACTTGAAACACTAAACTCTAGTTCCCATTTGATCGGACAATATAAGTCAACACGATCAACCCATTATATACATGTCACATAATATGATCAACTTTAGGTTTTCAGTGATATTCGAACGTGTCATTCAAATAGTTACTTAAATATTAAATATAATAGGTGTATATATATGCACATATAACATATAATATATATAGACAACATTTAACGATAGAGACATAAATAGATTGGTCAATGTAGGAGTTCAACTCCTTTAATTTGTTCATATATGAATATGAGGTAATAAACAATATACGTACGTTCTCTTCTCCTTCCTCGTCCAAAGGTGCGCGTGACTTTGACCTTTTGCCAAGAATTTCAATGCAAGGTTTTGAAAGTCTTCTCGTACTTTCCTTTCATTTTCATTAATCGGTAATTCCAACTAATCAATCCACACAAATCTTGAAGTATATCTTATATTCATCATTTTCACTCTAAAACAGTCACATTTTGCTAATTTCTCCTTGTTTCTCCCACTTTCCTATTTTTTTTTATATTAAAAACTATATAGCATCACTCGTCTCTCTCTTCATCTCTCTCTAAACCCTAACCTTTCTTCTATATTCCTCCACGACGATACCTTAACCTTCTTTTTCTTCTATATTCCTCCACCGACGATGGCTTGGTGAAGCAGTCATTTTCTTCATCGCTGTTACCACCATCATCGTCGGCGGGTTGGGTTGAAATACCCTTCTTCAACTTGTACATCACATTTTCAAATCTGACGAGACGACTATGGATCTAACGAGACAGATCTGACGAGATGAAGACGGGTGATGCATAAGATTTTATATAGCGTTATAGATTTTTTGCTTAGTATTTTACTTTCTCTCTTGTATGAGAGTTTGTTTTCTCTCTCGAATGAGAGTTTTATCTCTCCTTGAGCAACAAGAATTTTCTTGTGTTCAGTTGTGAGTTCTTAAGATTTGTTATTTTTAATAACTTGATAGTTAGTATTTCAGATGTTCTTACTACATCATTTGACTCAATATGAATTGTATTGTTTCAAGCGTTGTAAACTTTCGATTGAATGATATATATCACCGATTTTTCTTTTAAAAAAAAACTATATAGCAAATTAAGCGATTTGAATTGACAATTTTTTGGTTGAGTGATTCTTGACTAATTTGGGAGATTTCGATTAGGGATTAAACAAACAAATTAAAAGAAGAAGAACAACCAAACACCACACGAAATACTTATGTGGTTCGATAAAAAATTATCTATGTCTAAGACAACATAAAAAATCTTATTAATGCTGAGCTATATATTACAAGAAATGTGCATAATTATTTATAACGTTTACTGTAAATTATCAGAAAAACTCTTGAAAAGTTTGATATGTGAGGATCTATTATTTACAATATTTTTCCTTTTATAAAACTCCACAAATATATGAAATTACTAAAATACTCTTGAAAAATAGTTAGATCAGTGAGCAGAGTTTATTAATTATATTACTATACCTTTTTATCAAATTTCACAATCTCATTAATTTTCAAAAATCCCGCATGTATCTTTTTAATTGGATCAATATATTAAAGATATCTCGGGACTGGTCAATTATAATCGTCAACCGACATAGATTTTGCTTATCTTGCTAATTATGCCCCCACCATTTATTTCAAATTTCAATACATATTATTTCTCTATAAGAGACCAAAATTAGATCATTCCAATTTACAACTCTAAAAGAAGGCATTATTTTATCTCTCCTCACTCCATCTTCCTCCCTACCTTCCTACAACGTGTGGGTCAATCTTCCCTATACCTCTATATAACTTCTTCTTCATTTGAGTACTGCTTCAAAAAAAATTGCATAAATATAAAACATTTGATACAAATTAACAGCTTTTTTTAGTTTCTTGATTAGCAACTTATTATTTGGAACTTGTGAAGAAGCTATGGAATTCACTAGTCTGCTGAATACTTCATTGAATCTTAATACCAAACCTCTCAGATTTCTTGAAGAGTCTCCGGCTCCAGCCCTGGTGAGTGAAGTTTTTGAGCTATTATTATTTGTATATACATAAATATATATAGATATATTGCAGCTTAGAGACTTATACGTTGCTGAAATTAAGCTGCTTTTTTTTTTATTGTCTTTAGTTTCAGAAACAAGAAGTGGAAAGTAATTTGCTTGAGTTGGGAAGAAATGTAAATGTCAAACAAGAGGTGACTACCTCTCTCTCTCTCTCTCACACACACACACACACACTAGAGTTTTCTTGTAGCATTATATATAGCCAAAATTATATAGGAACTAGAAATTTAGTACAATATTTTTCACCTTCTCTCCAATTAAGAATAAATTTGGCCGGAAAAATTGAATACGTCAACTCTGAAGCTCGATAATAAACTTAAACAATCAAATAGGTTTGGACAATATATTGTTCGGCTGGAACACACAATTAAATAAGCTTAAACAATCTAATCACACTCAAACACAGTTTTTTAAGCTCAATAATCGCTCAAACAAGCTTGAAAAAAGTATTATTCGGCTGGACTCGATTCGTTTACAACTCTTGCCTGACAATTCTTTTTATAACTTAGAGAGGTGCATTGATAGAGGAGCTGAATAGGGTGAGTGCAGAAAACAAGAAGCTGACTGAACTGCTAGCGGTGATGTTTGAGAATTACAATGAACTGAGAAACCAATTAATGGAGCAAACAAGCAAGAATGTTGTAGGAGTTGATAACAGTGTTGTAAACACATCATCATCATCAAGGAAGAGGAAAGAAGCTGAAAGCAGCAATATTATTATTAATAATAATAATGGCCCTTCTGAGAGCAGCTCTAGTGATGAAGATTCATTGAAGAAACCAAGACAAGAAGAGCACTTGAAATCAAAGATTTCTAGAGTTTTCTACAAAACTGAAGCATCTGATACAAGCCTTGTAAGTTGTGTTGATTTACGTGTTAATCTTTCATGGCCGCACTAGAAATTTTTATCGATTGCTGAGTTCTTGATTATAAGATACATTTGAATCTGGAATCTAAGGCTACTGAGGCAATTGTAAAATGAACAAGGTACCCTTTATAGAAAATTTGGATTCGCACTCGTTACTTTCTTTGTATCAGACTACACAACTCCATCAAGTATTGTTACTAGGCCCAAAAACAAGGTTTTTGCTTTACGAAAAATAGTAGCAATGACAAAATCTCAATGAACTCCCAACTTTGGGAGATGGTTTGCGACAAAATTTGTTTTCGAGTGACATTTTTTGAAAAACAACCCTGAATTTGAAGCACGTCTAGGAACACTTTTTTCATGGTTGATTTTTGGTTCTTGGTTAAAGTCCACTTAAGGTGAGTTCGGACTCGCATGTTCCATAATTGGTTATGGAAGAATCGTTTTTCGTAAAATTAATTATGAAAAGCTTGAATTTTCATATTAATGTCAAATTGTAATTTTACAAAATGGCAAAATTAGGTGAAACACTCAATCAAATCACATTGTGCTGTTCAAACGTCGATTTAAGCCTCTTAACCGCGTGGCTAGTTGATAAATTGTGTGGTTATTGATAATTTGGCTGTGTTATCTCTTCTGATGTAGTGTTTTAATGGTTTTTATTTCAACTAAAAGGGTAAATATACATCCAAATTGCAGATAGTTAAGGATGGCTATCAATGGAGGAAGTATGGACAGAAGGTGACTAGGGATAACCCTTGTCCAAGAGCTTACTTCAAGTGTTCTTTTGCTCCTACTTGTCCAGTTAAAAAGAAGGTACAAAGTTTTAAGCTATATTTCTCTTTTTTAAGAATAAAATTAACAAGAAAACTCTTGTAACTAATGATTCTTTATATTACAGTCATCTTCTGTGTGTTTCTGGAGAAATAAATGGGGTCACTACTATTAACATTTAAGTCACTTGTGAAGAATATATTCCATATTAATGCATTTTTCAAGCTAATAAAACACAAAGACAACTTAAAAACTTGTTAAGGAATTCTTCATTGAAGTCTACTCAATATAGAGATTTTGGCTTACATGGTTACATGGTAGGGGCGATTTAGGATTTCAAGGAGGCAAAATTTAATTATTTTTGAATCAAACATATAAAACTCTAGATTATAGAAAAATCGACGCCCACTGTCAGAGTCAAGTGTCATCAAGAATAAATTGTGACTACCAAGTTCACCGCCCTACTAGCCTCATCCCTTAGATTTCACAATATTTCTTGAGTTCTCAAGCAAGTTTCTTAATTTCCCCTTCCAGGTTCAAAGAAGTGTAGAAGATCAATCAATTGTAGTAGCAACTTATGAAGGGGAGCACAACCATCCTAACCCATTGAAACCCGAAACAATATCCGGGTCCAATCGGAGTTCAACACTTGGCACGGTCCCGTGCTCGACCTCTCTAAGCTCGTCTGGACCAACAATTACGCTCGATCTCACGAAACCGAGGACAAGTCATGAAGAAACTAGAAATGTAAGAGGGACAATTGATGCAGCACCACAAATACAACAGTACTTTGTGGAGCAGATGGCTTCAACGTTAACTAAAGATCCGAATTTCAAAGCAGCTCTTGCAGCTGCCATTTCAGGAAAGTTTCTTCAACAAAACAATAATCAGAGAGAAAATTGGTAGATGGGTCAAAAAAAAGGGAGGCACGCCTTGTATAACTTTTGCCACTTGATCACTATTTGAAGTAAACCAGTTGATGCAAGATGAATTCTGGTACTAGATTTGTATTAGAAGGGAAATTCTTAGAGCTCCCATAAATGATTGTAATTGCTTCTGTTTCGTTTTTTTTTTTAAACAAACTAGTCTAGGTTGGATTCGAGTGTTCGTTCCGAACCCGTGACAATCTCTTTTTTAGATTATCTTTCAACCCCTGCGCTCGATACGCTTAAAAGGTGGTTCCCGTCTTAAATTTTATGCCAAATGAGACGAAAGATCAGGTTCAAGTCCAAATAAAAACTATCTCTCTCAAATACTCAAATTTGACAAAAAGGTAGTTTTAAATCTTCGTGAGAATCTTTTCTTACGTAATTTGACCTTTAACAAATATTTAACAGGTATTCGTAAAAACAGCACAACACGTTAATTCGAACGAGTAAATAAATGAATAGAAAATTCAAGTCAAGATACAGATATATTCTTCAAATACTGAAATCTGAAAATAAAACCATCTATACCTCCATGAGAATCTTCAATTCTAAAAGTACAGATTAACACTACAGCTATTTTATTCTATGCCTATTCCTACTCCTAGAAAGTGTAAAAGAAGTTGTGTATGATTCTGATGATGTCCTCTTTTCGGTCGTTTCTTCCCCTTTTTATGCTAGCCCTGTGTATCCACGTTTCCAACCTCCGTGAACTGCTCCAACTCCTTTTTCAAATATTCTGTGTTGGCGGGCTTCTTCTTCAGCTTCAACGTTTTTCCTTTTGTGCATTATAATGGGTCTGATAGTTTGGGCAATGTTTCGAGCCCTTCACTGGGCTTGAGATTCTTCTGGGTATTGGGCTTGAGATTATTCTGGGCTTTTTGATTGTAATTTAGCAAGAAATTTATTGGACCCCATATTTTGGTGATTATTTAGATGGTGAGCCCAAGTCTTCTCTGTCCAGCCCACTCATCTAATTATGGATATTTAGATTTTTCATAATTCGTAAAAGCCCATGTTTATTTTTGGTATAAACAGCTTCGGAACTCCGAGTTTGAGTTGAGGAGTAGCTAAGAATTATCCGTGTTTAACAAGAAGGGATCGGGAAGCAGTTTGTCACTTCGTCCAAATCCTAACTATGAATACCATAATCACTATTGAACTTCTACCGTAATTTGCCATAAGTTGCTTTTGAATTTCTACCATTATTATTTGTGTACCGTTTGATGATTTAAACTAAATTTACTTTTAGTCTATAGCTTTAATGCACGGATATGGGGATACGGATACAGAATGCACAAATTTTAAAAAATTTAGGATACGATACGTTGAAAATACGACTGTATATATATAAATATGTGTGTGTAAACTATATTCTCTACGATCCACGTGTTTTTATAGATTGAAATTTTTTGAATCCACAATACAATTTTGTTTTGTGAAGATATAATAACAAACACAGTAACAAAACTCAAAATTTCATGTAATCCACTAAGATTGTCACATAACCATTGCATGAATTACTAAACATATAAATCTTCTACTTAAGTCTTAATAGCCACAAGGAAACCATATGTAAACTCGAGCATTAGTCAAACTATATAATAAATATAAAAGAAAAAGTCTAATCACATGTGTTCAATAAAGGAGGATTATTGTCAAAATTGCTGCATAACATTAAATGATAGCCCTCCGCATCCATAGAGTGGTGGATAATTCAATTTTTCATTCATTAAATAATACCCCTCCGTATCCATAGAGTGGTGGATAATTCAATTTTTCGTTTCCAACAGTATCCATGATATAATCACCCCCGTATCCAGATTTTTCTTTCTTCTTTTTTATTTTGGATACTTCAAAAAAATGTATCCAAATTCCAAACCGTATCCACCATGTATTCGCATCAATATAAATACAATACTTCACAGAGCAATTTTTTGGAATATCCTTGAGTATATAGTGAGTGAATTTATGGAGAGGTTTGGCAACTAAAAGTAAAATCATTTTTGTACAGATAAACGTGATAGCCATCATCTTGTTAAAGCTGAAAGTTGAACTTTTTTGAAAACCACAATAATTACAGAAAATCATTTACACCAAAAATAATTCTTTTAGAATCAATTTACCTCAAGTTGGGATTAAATTTCGGTTTTGATGTAGATTTTGAGGTAGTAAATTTAGGAAAATTTCGATAAAAATTTCGGGAATAACTAAAATTTTGATTTCGATTTTAGAGAAATCATAGAAATTTATAGAAATACTTAAAAAAATTCAATAAAAATGTAGAGAACTTTAATCATCATAATTATGCATCTTCTTACATAAATATTATTGTATATATAATATATGTATAGTGAATTTTGTTAAGTAGTATGACTAAAATCTGTGGCGAAAAATATAAGAAAATAATTTGAGAGAAAAATAATAACCTAATCTCCTAAGAACGTCATTAAAACAAAATACCATAATTTTAATACAAATCATCATTAAAACCACATTGAGTTTCTCAGATGATTGAAATCGCTATCATTAGTCTCTCTTCTTCCTCCATTTTCGTTCTACATGTAAAAATTATTAGTTAAATGTTGACAGTATTCAGCTCATAACATTGAATGTTAGTATGGACTCATTTTGAATCTTATTTAAAAATAAATAATTAAATATTATTTTAAATTTTGGAAAATTTAGAAAATTTCAGGAAATTTCGTAAATATTTAGCAAAGTAATTTTTCTTTTATTCTAAATTTTGAGAAATTTCGAATTTTTCAACAAAAGTTTCGAAAAATTTCGGTAGATATTCTGTAAAATTGGATCGAAAGTGCGATTTCGCTTCGAGACCCCTAGAAATTCGAAATTTCGGAGGAAATTGGAAATTTAAGACCATGGGTCAAACTCATCCTCTAATAGCAATCATAATATGAAGAGGAGTTAATAACTTTGTTTTTACTCTAATCTCTATTTTCTCTCCAAGAATTACAAGCAATTGATGATCACCTTTTGCATATCATTATTCTCTACACCACGAATGTTATGCACAATCTACGGAAAAAAATAAAAAAGAACAAAATAATTTATAATAATGATTTGTACATAAAAACTTCTCTCAGCAATAAGCTCATCTCACTGTGGGAACTACCCCTTCACATGATAGATTACATATTATCATCAAATGCCCAGAAAAATACTACCCCGACAAACTCAAATCATCGATATCTCTAGCTAGTTCCAATTCCATGGGATCTTTAGGTGAGTTTTCTTCATTCATGGACGCAATAACGGCCTCATTCATATCCCGTAAATCACCCGCTATTATACAATCCTGATATCTGAAACAGATTATGAGATGGTCGTTTGTTATTCCAGCCACTTGCATAAATGAGTAGACGACAGTGGGCCCCACTCCTCGAAATCCTCTTCTAACAAGGTCTTTGCTTATGGTCTCCGCTTTTGATGTTTTAATTGGAACTTGGCGAGGGTAACGAAAACTACCAACAATAGGCTTGTAGTTCACAAAGCCCCATATGTATTTGTCAAAAGACCCAAACTCATCTATTATCTGCACCACCAAGCACACGAACATCAGATTATTGACTAATCATCTTTCAAATAATAACCCTGAATTGTTTTCTTCCAATCTTTTCAATTCCTTCTCTTTCTTAATTTTTGGGTTAGTTAAGCTTCATGTCCCTATCTAAAGGACTTATGATTGTTTTCTGGATAATCCTAACATGTGGTCAAGATACTAGTTGAATTAGAATACAACAAATGATTTCCCCTCTATTTTCGAGTCTAGATGATGAATTTGTTAATCCATTGCTTTTATGCCACTTCTATATCATATAATTCGAAATTTTGTTTCTACTAACTGATTGATCTCCTCTAAAGAGAATCTTACCAAGTCTATGTGGCCTGATGAAATTGCTAAATAATGTAATTCTCATCGAGGAACCACACGCAAAACTCATTTCATTTTTTCGGAGGTAAATAACCAGAGATCAGATATCCATAAATGTAGAACTCGATTAAATATAGCAACAGATATTAGCTTGACCAATAAAAGCATTCCCTCAGATGAAGTGATGACAATAATAGTAACAAATTAGTATATTTCAGTAAAACTATTAATATATGAATGCAATCTGGAAATTCTTTATCATACAAGAGATGTGAAAATAGCAAAACAAAGGATTGAATGCATACCTTACAAACTTGACGTGCATTTTCAGTAATTGCTCGGAGTTTCACTTCAGACAGAAGAGAGCTGGAGGGACTCCCCGGTGTTGCAATTTTCTTGTCATTTAATTTTGACACAGCCATTGGATCAAAGTCCAGAAAGACATCTCTGCATTCCAAAACATGGAGAGCAAATCGGCATTCTGAAAAAGCTAGTGAATAATACAAAATTGTAGTTATAACTTCCTTTCGCTCATAATACGACAGTGATTGCAAAGATACCTGAATGTAGGCCTTTTGCTAAGAATCACAGGCCATGTTAGTTCGGCCAATGCAGTGGAAAGGCTAAGCAGTTCAAAAAGTTTCCTGAAAAATATGGAGAGTAAACACATGAATGTTGAGTGAACCATAACATAGTTTCCTGCTAATATTAAGCCACAAATACGTCAAGTTAACCAAGCTGTAGGAAATACTCACTTGTCATCATGAACAGGAAGTCCCCATTCTTCGTCGTGGAATGCAGCATATGATGGATCTTTTTAGAAAAGAAAATCAATCAGCACGAGACATTTAAAGACATATTCACCAAAAAAATAAAAAAGAAAAACACAAACGGACTGCTAATCTTCATCCATTCACAAACCAAAAGCCAAGAAAAGTGCATGTCCAAGGAGGAACACTTCTGCTTCATATATATATCATGCTTGTGAATGCTGATCCACCCAGAAGCTCAGGATTCCCTAGAAAGCGGAATTGTATGAAAATTTTCACCTGGCTCTAGCTGCAGTCCCCCAGCCAAATTCTCTCTCCCAACAAAAAATGCTGATACTTTCTTTTATAATAATTAGTATGTATTAAGTAGACTCCATTAGGAACATTCCAGTTAGACGATATTGTTTCTTTGAGAGAGAAATAAAACCATTTCGACATGACAAAGGATTATCAATGAAAAAATAATCAACATCAACATCTATTAATTAATCCGCCAATTGAAGAAACACGTAAGACAAAAGATTATGACGGACTACAGTTGCTTATGTACTTCTAACGCGAAAACAAATTCCGAATGTATGCCACATTTTTATCATAGGATGGGTTCAGCAGTGCGTTTCCTATGCCTATACCACCCATCTTGAAGTAAATCAAGAAATATCCTCACCCCAAACACAAATAAGCACATGAAAGATTATCAATCACCAGTACTAAAAACCCAAAACTCAGAGGCTGAGCAAGATCCTAATTCAGATCATCATAGCATCATCAAATCTTAGATTACTTGAACTAGGTGAACCAAACACATTTATCAGAATACATTTGATGTCCACTAAATAAAGTTCTTAACCTTCACAGTAAGCTCATAAAACTGAACATCCAATAAGATGATATAATGTGATCTCTACTATCTCAAGAAGCAGGCGAGAAACCATTGATACGTACCAGTATTTGAAGTCACCCAAGCACACCTTTTCTTAACAACATAACCATCCAACACTACATCCTCACTCTCACCCCCAACTTTCTCAGTTCTCTGGCCCTTCGAGCTGCATTGCGGCTTCCTCTTTAAAGGCGGAGTCGGAGTCGGAGTCGCACTCCGCCGGCGAATCCTCCCAGTCGACGCCCTGCTGTGAGAAGAATCAGTCGAAGCATCTGAAGAACACGAAGCATTCAGCGACGAATTCGGATGCCGCTGCCTCAGAATCGTCGCCGCAGCACTGCTTACAGTCTTCCTAAAACCCAGCGGAGACGGAATTTTCTCAATCTTCATTTCCGGCGAGTGCAATTCTGCAGGAGCCTTCTTCTTCCCTTTGGCCTCATCACTCTTAGGCTTAAGAGTTGGCTTCCGTAATTCGACGGATCTGGCTTTATTTCCGGCTGGTCCAAGCACCGGTCGAGCCTCCAATTCCGTCAAACTCATCGATTTCACCCTCGGCGGTCCAGACATTATCAATTACGATAGCTAGGGTTAGTAGAATTTCAGAAGGAGCATAGCGTAGAGTAAATTAGGGCTTTTTGAGTGAGGTTTGAGAAGTGCATTGGGGGTATGGCAGTTAGTGATTGAAGTGAGGGAGAGCGGCGGCGGCGGTTGGCGGAGTGTGGAATGGCGGCGGTGCCACGGCCGGATGTGGACAAATTGCGGCGGCCGTTGATCAATTTTGGATGTTTGCAGAGAGAGAGAGAAGTGAGAGAAGTGGGGGTGGGTGAATTTGTGTACAAATAATTGAACAGAAAACGAACCATTAAATGCTTGCCATCTCAGGGAAGACAACTCTCATTAGCTCCTTTTTGTTATTTTTTATTTTTTGTTGTTTGATTGATGGCTTATTTAGGGCTCAATTTCATTCAAAGAAAAAAAAAAGGGTTAAATGCAAAAAAAAAAATTCTGTGTTATTTCCAATCTGCAAGAAATTCCTGTAATAAGAAAATAGCCTAAAAACCCCCCAGTAAAATATAAAAATTCTGCAAAAAAACCTCATTCCGTCAAGTTTAACCGCGTTTGAGACACACGTGCGTGAGATGAGAGTTAGCAATTTTTTTTTTCAATTTTCACATGTAAAGAGTCGGTTATACCCTCAAAGTTTAATTTTTTTATTAAAAAAAAGTTAAATTTAATCCTTTTATTTTTCTCCCAATTTTTTCCTCCTTCTTCTTCTTCTTCTTCTTCCTTATTTCTCCCACCAGCCACCACCACCGCTCAAACCATCCACCTGATACACCACCATCCACCTGAGAAAATTTTAAGAACCCCTAATCCCTCTTTCACTCCACAAATTGAAGTCTACGTGTGTGTATATAAATATGTGTGTGTGTGTGTGTCTGCGTGTGTGTATGTATATATATATATATACATATATATATATATTTGTATGTGTGATTCTGATTGTGTGTTGTGCGTATATATGTGTGTGTGTGTGATTCAAATCTGTGTTATATATATATATATATATATATATATATATGTGAGTGAGTGTGTGTATGTGAGTCAGTGAGTGTGTGTGCTTTTTTTTTTGGGGGGGGGGGGGGGGGTTGAATAAATATATACATATATATATATATATATATATATATATGTATGTATATATGTGAGTGTGTGTGTGTTTGGGTGGGGGTGGGGGGGGGGGGGGGTTGAGGAGAGTGGTGGGTTGAAGATGATAAGTTAGAGAAAGAAAAAAGAGAGGGTAAAATGGCAAAAGGGTATAAAAGACATTTCAAATAAAATTTAACGGAGTTAAGTTTATTTAACGGTTTAGGAGTGTGTGCAGAGTTTTTATATTTCACAGGTGGTTTTTAGGCTATTTCCTTATCATAGGAGGGCTTCTTGCAGATTGGGAATAACACGTGTTTTTTTTGCATTTAACCCAAAAAAAACATTTTTTTTAATTATTGGTTGTTTTCTTATTTACTGATAAAGAAAAGGTGGCCAACAGCTGTTGGCGCAGTTGGTACGAGGCGGCCTCCGGCCCAATGAAGGTCGGGGGTTCGATTCTCGGCTGATGCTGGGATACTGTTGGTGGGCAATCTGTAATCTCACCCTTCAAGTGTACTCCCTCTAAATGTATGGAGATGATCTAAAGGTTTGCCCTGGCCCGGGTGGGCGGACCGGTGCCAATTCTCACCCGAACTTTTATTACCAAAAAAAATAAAAATAAAGAAAATGTGCTTTTTATTTCGTTGGCACATTTATAACTAATTTAGTTTCTTTATATATAACAAAAAGTGAGTGCATATCTTCATCAGCGGTGCCTAATCGTTTATTAATTAATTCTTACAATTTAATTTATATTATGTCGGTAACTGGTTAGTGCCTGCTGTTTGGTTTCATTTTCCAGGACCAGGGGTGAGACGAAGATTGTGAATATTTGTGCAATCACTTGAGTAGCAAACGGAGGGGGATCGGAGTAGCAAAATGGAGGGGGAAGCTCTTCCTTAAATTTTCAAATGTCACATGCAATGCTGATGTACTATACCTAATAATCAAAATGACCTTTTATTTAACAACATGAGGTGACTGTTTTTTTATACTTTTTTTTCCATAAATTATATCATTTAATTTTATATGTAAATAAATATTTTGAATAGAAAAAAGGGAGAAGGTTGGCTTTCTAGTAATAAGTTGAGTAAGCGAAAGTCTTGCAGAACTTTGCTTGACCCGCTCACTTGGAACTATTTAAATACTACCTTTTTTGGAGAGTCTTTTTTCTTTTGCACACGCATTAAGTGTGTCCGTCACTAGTATATATATATATGCTCGGTGCTATGCATAAAATTTCTTAAAAAAAATAGTATCACAGAATAATATTTACTAATTAGCACATACTCTTAGTACTAATTGAGGTTCAATCAATTTTCAGAAAGAGAATGTCTTTAATTATTAAAGATATGTATTCATTAACTAAATAATTTAAAGAAAATATTCATTAAACTTATAGTTATTGCTCAATTAATGACTGGAAAATGAGGATACAGTAAACCCTATATACAAGAATACTCTATATAAGAATAATCTCCTTATAGTAATAAAAAATTATGGTCCCAACTCGGACCAATTATAAATAAAAATAAACTCTACATTGTAGTATTCCATGTTTTTTTTTAAGACCATTCTTAAGAAATTTACCTCCATAAAACAATAAAATGACATTAAATGACAAATATATTTATATATCTATATAAAATATCTAGAATTATTTAACTATGTTACATTAAATTTAAAATGATATGAAATACTTATCTAAAGTTATCTATGACAATGACTTAATTTTTTGGGTTAATACCGCATCCTTTAACTTGCACGTTCGTAGTAACTCGTCAACAGAATCACCTTCTTATTGAATCTAAAACATTTCTAGCTTGTACAACATGCATGAGTGAAAATTTTAAATGCATACATTATGTACATACATTTTTTTTTTTTACATTTTCTAGATACATACGTGAATGAATCTTCTAAATCTAATATATATATATACACAATGTACAGGCATGATGTACCTACATTTTTTTAAAAAAAATTCATGAATCTTATATATCTTTTAAATTCATATTTTTAAAATATGAAGGGACACATTTTCAAGTGTCGTATAATGTATATTAGTTATTTTTTTTAAATAATAATTTTTATATGTAAACCTCTATTTAAGAATAACCTCCCTATAGTAATATTTTTCTCCGTTCCCGAGGATATTATTGTATATATATATATATATGTATATATACACTACAAGAAAATGGGCCTTTTCCTACGCGAAGGAAAATGTAGGAATTAACTTATTCCCTACATTTTGGCCACCGAAGGCATTATAACTTGTAAAGCCTACACGGATATACTAAACTGTATGCAAAAGTTACTAAAGCCTGCGCTTTGAGCCCCCATAGTTATTAAGTTTTTGAAAACATTGGTATTGCCTACTCTTTGGGCTTTAATGTAGGGAACTCATTGATATTTAGGGGTGTTTATCGGTTCGGTCGAAAACCGAACTGAAATTTTGGTTCTCCGAAATTCCATACCGAAAATCGAACCAAAAAAATTCGGTTCGGTTTGGTTAAGTTAGAAACCAAACTTTTCGGTTCGGTTCGGTTTTCAGTTAAACCGAATTTTCTGAAAAATAAATAAAAAATAAATAAATATTAAACTAAAATATAAAATTATATAAAAAATAAATAAAAATAGAAAAAATTGGTCATTTTCATTCTTTTCCTGTAAATTGTCACTAGGAAACACACTTTTTATAGTTTTTTATTTATATTATACTATATAAAAATAAAATTAAAAAAATTAAATAATAAAATAAATTCAGTTTTCGGTTAACCGAACCGAACCAAAAACTGAACTTTTCGATTTTCGGTTCAGACGGATAAGCAAATTTTCGATTTTTATGAACACTTCGGGATATTACCTACTCTTTGAGCTTGTGTAGGTATTAGTTATCAGATTGAGAGAGCTCTGAAAAATTTGGCGCATTCTATAAAAAAATTGCGGGAACTAGAAATATGCCTAAATATCTCTCTTCCTTGTTTTTTCTAAAATCATTTTGTAAAATCACTCCACGGTAGAGAAACCCAGTTCTCCCCTACCGACCTTAAACCCAAAATGAAACCCTCTGGCCATTAATGTTTCGATTTTGAGGTAATTTCAAAAAATTATTACTAGTGCTTCGATTTTGTGTCCTGTGAAGTTTATAGAGATAGAGATAGAGAGGTGATAACATAGCTAGGTTGAGTCTTTCTCATCATCTCATCCGAGGTGCTGCTTCTTTGGTTGAGTCTTTCTCATCATCTCATCATCAGATTTATGAATTACATTAGAATTTTTGTCCATATATATTTTGAAATGCGAATCTTACACAGTTGCTGCTTCTTTGGCCACTTTGCATTTCATAACCTATGTAGTTAATTTTCTATATCATCTTATGCAATTATTTGAGTTCTGCGAAGATGGTGATGGATGAAAATTGAGTGGCATGTTGTTGAGGTAATAATATTTTCTCTAATTGGGTTTTGTTATTAGGGCTAAATGTTTGTGTTATTGTGGGCAAAATGAATCCCATTTTCTTTAATTGAATTTATTTAGGTCAATTGCTTAATTTTTGTAAAATCTGAATTTTTTGTGTTGGTTGAAATTTATTTAGGTAGCAATTTCTTGATTCCTTTTCTGTAATTTTTTCACTCATTCAATGACAGCCTTTTTCTTGTCTTGTGGATTTTCTTCATTACTTATGTATTCTCTAACAAATTATATAAGATGATAAAACACTTAAGTTGGCTTGAATGTATATAAACTTCCATCTGTATAGGTTTTCTATTCACCTATAACCCATAGTAAACTTAGGAATACAATGCCTTGAAATAATTGAAATGCATTCACATATAGTAAAACTTAGTGCATACCCTGAAAGAAATTTTTCTTTGTTTTGATTCCTAATATTGTGTATTTATGCAGGTTAGGGGACTTAGGATTCTATTATCTCAAGTTATTCTTAGAATTTCAGGTAATACTCTGAGTAATTGTTTCTCATTTTGGTTTTGAGAATAAAAGTAATTTTTTTTAAGTTTTTAGTATCAGAAAATAATAATACTTTTGTTTTTCATTAATTAGGATTATTGTGAGGTTTTTTGGCTTGAAAACAGAGGGTTTTTTGGCTAAATGAAAAAGAGGCTTTGAAAGCCTCTGTTTTGATATAGTTTATACTCAAAACTGAGGCTATGAAAGCCTCGGTTTTGATCTAGTTTTTTGCCCAAAATAGTGGACTTCGGTTGAAACAGAGACTTTGAAAGAATTGATCTTTATGTGTTCAAATATTCAGTCAAAACCGAGGCTTTGAAATAAGTTGTGTCTAATTAAAGTGTTATTTAAATATGAGATATAAATTGAACTTGAGAAGTGACTTGAAATATTTGGGTATAGCTTGTTGTTTCAATATTGAGCTCTGCACTTTTGTCCAGAATTGACATGAATTTGATTTGATATATTTTACTTATATATATTAGATACAAAGGATACAATTGTAAGCTAATATGAGCAACCCTTCTTCATACGGTTGTTCTTCCATTTCCTTAGTTTTGTCTACTTTTTTTAACTAGTAATTATTTAAGGTTAATTACTGTTTAATAAGTAATTGATAAGGGTTGAGTTAGTTTGCTAGTTATTTGCTGGTATTGCTTACCAATTTGTTGTTTAGGGAGGGAACTATTGAACTACTCTCTTCCTCCTTCTATTGTTTGAATTTGTATTGATATTGTTGTTAGTTTTTGCATGTTGTGCGCTGTGATGGTGGTGCGAGAATAAAGATGAAACTTTCTCTTGTTTGCGATATTTGTAAAGATTCTACTTCTTTTTTGTGAAGTTTTTCATGACTTATAATTTTTTCGGTATTTAGTTGTTAGGTGTTGTGATGGGTAGAGCAAGGAAGCATCCTCGTGGGACCATGATGGGTGGAGAGATGGATGTTGTTGCATCATCAGGTGCCACACGCAACAATGTCGCGTCTTCTCAATCTTCTCGATCAGATTCACAAGTTAACAGTCAGCCCCAAGAACAATTAGAAATATCTACTGTACCCGCCACAACTACATCTCATGGCTCTACTACCCCTGACACATCATCCACATCAGGTATAATTTTAGTAAATAGATATGTATATCATCAGTAGCCGAGCACGACCTGAAGGATCGATAGCAAAAGGTTACTTGATGGATGAATGCATGAATTTTTGTGCAAGATATCTTGGGGACATTGAAACTAAAGAAACCCGGCCGTTACGGAATTGGAATGGTGATAATCCTATGGGTCGAGTTTTAGGAAAAGGAAAGAGTAGAATATTTGATCATACTATGTTGACCCAAGCACATCGATGGATTCTTGCACATGTTGAATCAGTCACTCCCCACAAGTCGTAAGTGATTCCAATCTTACCTATGCATTTACATTCAATATATTACTTATAGTTATATTACTGAAACTAAAATTTATAATGCAGCCTTCATATAGTTGCCATTAAAACAGAGACACGAAATGCATCCAAGAGGGAAATTGATAGTATCCACAATGCAACATTTCATGAGTGGTTTAAGTCCTATGTAAGTGAATAATAATAGTAGTTCAGTAAATATTATAATAGTTTAAAGTAATATTAAGGTTATGAGTGAGTTTTTTTCCTTCTTTAAAACTAGGTGCATGCTAGAGAAAATACAGATTCGTTTTCAGAGGAAGTTAGAAGGTTGGCTTTTGGACCAATGCCACATGGCAGGAGTTATAATGCATGCATTGTAAACAACTTTCGTTTTCGGACTAAATCTCGTGATGAAAGGAAAGCAACTCAAAATTCAGGTGTTATCCTTCGAGCATCCACGAACAGTTATGCCAGTGCAAAGAATAAAAATCCGCTTTTGGGCCAGGTCCCCTACTATGGCTTTTTAACCGATATCATTGAAATTCAATATGCTTACAATATGAAATTCATATTGTTTAAGTGTGATTGGGTTGATAATGATAAGGGAGGTTTGATGGAAGATGTGTATCACTTTAAGCTCGTGAACTTCAATCGTTTAATGTATAGGAACAATCTTCCCAATGACGAGCCATTTATTTTATCTAATCAAGCAGAACAAGCGTGGTATGTTAGTGACCCGATGGATACCGAGTGGAACGTTGCAGTAACAATGGCTAGAAGAGATGATTTTGATGTATACTCACGTATGTATGAAACAGAGCCCTATGGTAATCAAATGTTTGATGATCGTATTCCTCTAAATGATGACGATGCTAATTGGGTTCGGGATGGAGTTGAAGGAACCCTAGTTGATGTTAATGATAGTGAGCATTATGACGAGGATGAGGATTGTGATGAAGTAGACTAAGGGCGCTTCCTCTTCTCGCAGAGATTCAAGTAGTGAGGTAAGCATTAAGACATTGATCAATTATATGCATATGTGCTCAAATTGAATATCTTTATTTCAAATGGAGTAAAAAGTTCCATTATTTTTCCCTCTTATCAGTTATCACCATTGTTTGTCCATGTCATTAGCAATTGATAAGTTATTTATCATGTCATCTTTAATATTTGAATTCAAATTTATATATTGGTGTTGTTTGTTGGTTTGATTTTTTGTTAACAGGTCTAGTGTATGTTGATGAAGAAAGTAGATGATTCAAAAGTCACGGATGAAGTGAAGTATCAAGATTTTTAAATTATTGGTGATTATTCTAGTTTATGTTTTCTTAGTTCATTTCAATGTTCATTTAGTAGAGAATTGGTACAATGCAAGGTTATTTTGAGTACGGACTTAATTATTTGGTTAAAAATTTGGATATTTTGATTGGATGATGAAATTTGTGTATTGTTTTTGGTTAAATTGTTGGGTGTTTAGATAGGATGATGAAGTTTGTGTTTATATATTGTTTTTTATAAAGATTTTTGCATTTGTGTATTATTTTATTGCTGATTTCAGATTGTGGGTGAACATTAAATTGAACAGTACATGATAAAAAAAAATTAGGAATAAAAATAATACCAAAAAAAATTAAAATGCAAAAAACTATTAACTACGGGCTCCTAAACCGTAGGCTAAGACTTGAGAGATTTATTTCCTACCGTACCCAAACCGTAGGCAAATACCATCAAATAATGCCTTCTACAAAATAAAACGTAGTTTCTAAACGACAATGTCTACGCTTATACCTACGTAGGCATTCTTATTTTTTTTTTCACCTTTTGCTACTCTAGTATAAACGTAGGTAAAGACAAACTAATTATACCTACTGGTGTCAAAGCGTAGGCATAAATTCATAATGACTACGCTTTTACATTCGGAGGTACTGTTGACCTTTTTGTCAACAACTTTTCCCACCCTGATAAAACCGTAGGCATAAGCGTAGTCTTTACATTGACTACGCTCGGAACACCGTAGGCCAATATTCCCTATCCCTTCATTTACTATGGGGTGCAAAGCGTAGCTAAACTGTAGGTAATAGTATATTGCCTACGGTTCGCACCTTTTAACTACGGTGTGGCCTTCGTAGGAAAAACCTATTTTTTTTTGTAGTGATATACACTCTCTTGATTTGAGAAAACGATATGACATATGAATCGTTACAAAAATATTTAGGGTAACTCCACTAAAACTATGTTTATCTTGGGAAAATTGCATTATCCTCCTTCGAACTATAAAAATTTGGCATGCAAACCCCTTCATGTTTACTTTATTGGCATGAACTTCCATTTTTTCAACTTTTTTCACACTAATACACACATAACCAAAAGGTTAAATTAAATAATTAGTTTGAAAATGGAAAAATCGTCCCACCAAAAGACATAGCTCTAAAATTCCTCTGCTTTAAATTAATAGAAAAATTCCAACTTAATCGTGAATTCTTTTATGATCCCAAAAAATATTAATTTTAACTCTCTACTAATTCACTAATGCGTTCATGAAAAAATATGTTATTATTTTGATTACATTAATTTAATTTGTTACACTATTTTCTTATTTTTATGGCAATCTTCAGTAGAAGAAATTAGTATATCTCTTTGTTTTTTCATATTGTATTTAGTATAATGTCACATCAGGATTAAGAAATTTTGGTAATAATATGGGTGTTCCATTTTCCAATCAAGACAACCCTCAAAAAGAAAGAGTGAATATTATGTTGTGCTATTTTCTTAATTTTGAACTTTTATTAAATTATATCATTGTTCTTATGAAATAGTCATAAATTATATTTTTCTATATATGTTACTATATCTATTTAAGAACAAAATCATGTGGTATATAAGAGTTGCATTTTTTTTTCAATTTTTTTTTTCAAATAGAATGTACTGCTTAAAAATTATCACCTCTTCAGAAGAAGATTGGATTTTGTTATGAGAAGGCATATTGAATAAATAGAATTTTAGGTATATAAAGATTTGTTAAGTTATTACTTATGTGCTTATGTGTTGTTTTGTAACATAAGAAAATTAGAATTATCTAGGTCCATAGAAAACATTTGAATTATATGAACACACTTACGTAATAAGTGTCTTAGATCAAAGAAAATTCATGGTAATTCAAGAGGATTATTTTTTAGGATTTTAGAGGTATATTTCCAGAATTTTTAATTGTGGATGATGGCTCATATTTTATTTTTTATTATCAGGTCAATTGATAATATTTTGATAATTTTTCATTCTCCAACATATTATAAGTGGAAATTAACCTTTTTAATTCAAAAGTGAAGTATATTTTAGTCTTTACTAATAAATATAATGAAAAAGGTTAAGTAGGGGAGGTCAAGGTCAATATTTTAAAGGTGAGGGGTGTGAATGCTAATTGCTTATAGTTCAAGGGAGGTCGATGCAATTATGCCTTTTTATCGTTTCATACGCTATTCTCATGTAAAATTATGTCGGGATTAAAACAAAAAAAATGAGATATATCAAGTCGAAGAATTTGAAAATAAATTTTTTTTGTGTTTTTGGGTTTATACTTTATATATCTTTCAGTTAGTGCATGTTTGAATTAGAAAAGCACTCCATTGGATTCATCGAACTCGCACCAAGTAAAGGCTGGTCTGATATTGATTTTGAAGGTTACTGCCAGATGGTGGTTAAGAAGATTCAAGATACTGTGGTTGATGGCTCTTTTATTAGTCCTATCTTTTCGGATATTAGATCTGGTTTGGTTTTCTTTTCTCGTCATTTTTTCGTTTTTTATCTTTAGGATATTTTAACTCCCTTGGTTGTTAGTTTAGATGAAGGGTTGGACCTTTGGGATTCTATTGTTCCTTTGATGGATGCGGATTCAGCATCGTTTATAATCCTATAAAATATCGATTTTTCAAAAAAAAAAAAATAGAAAAATCCATAAGATTCTGCTAGTAATTTAAGACCAAGTTTATTGTCTACATAATTAAATTACACATATCCAAATACTAATATACAACCAAAAATCACTAATAGATCCTCATTCCTATAATTTATATTTTATTTCGGTATCAAACTTTCTTCTCTTGTTTTATTATTTCCATCATTTTTCTTATTCTCAAACTATTTTTCTCTTTCTCTCGTCTTCCCAGCCTTCCCCGATACATATTAATTTTTATATATAATATAAATACATAATTTTGTAAAAATATTAAATGTGTGAAGATCTTTCCTAAGAAAGATGATGTGGACCGTCAATCCTCATTGTATTAGATTTGGAGTGTCGGATCTTATAAAACATGATTCATGGACAATTATAGATAATGGTACAAAAGAGCTTTTACAAATTAAATATAAACTTGTATCTAGCAAATTAAATATAAACAAGTCGTAATGTTGGCAACCGAGAACATCCTTGGCCGCAAGGGGGCTTTGCATGTTAACCTTTTTACAAACACAATGTGGTGGTGGTGTTTAAGTGGTAAAGCTAATTTTGAGGGTTGAGTTGCAATCTCCCTGTCTCAAAATAATACATCAATTTGCTATGTATTGGTGTCGAAGCTTTAAACTTTGACAAACATATTATTATTTGATAATTTTATCTTTGAAATATGATGTCATGTAGTCTATGAACCAATTAGTTTTAAACAAATTCTAAATTTATTATTTATCATATAATAAAACAATTTATTATACATATATAGGGATGTTTATACTTGGTACTCCTAAGTTATTGCCTAATTATGAAAAACACCCACTAGTTCAAAAATTACATTTAACATCCCAACATTTCATGATTTTCTGCAATTATACCCTTTGGTTGTACTTGTAATGTTATTCAAACCATAGGCGTGTAAAAGGCTATTCTATGCTGGACAGAGACTCCACTTTCCACCCTTGGATCCCCAATAGGGACCCTATTGGGGATCCAAGGGTGGAAACTGGACTGAGACCAATGGTCTCGATCTAGCTTAGAATTTCACTGTGTGTAAATGTAACATTCTGAACTTACTTAAAATAATTCAATTTAAAATGAATTAAAACATAATTTATTATTTATAGTAAATAAAAAATATTTATAAATTAAATTCGATATATATCTCCAAAAAAATTAAATTAAATTAAAAGATTGAAATTTAGAGAACAAAAGTAGTAAAATATTTTTGTTATAATTTCAATAATATTTGAAAGTTCTTTCAATCATTTTTAATTATATTATGAATTTATTAATAAATATATTTTAGTCGAATTATATTATAATATTGCACTTAAAAATAGTGTAATTATTTGATATTTTCAATTTTGAATTATACTATTTTGAAGTATTATTTCTAATCTTTTCATTTAAATAATTTTCAAATTTCCTGAAAATGAATATATAACAATACATATAACACCTTAAACCAAAAGAAATTAAAAGAAAAAAAAAAGAAAAAGAGAGAGAGAGAGAGAAAAAAAGAGCTGGAACTGTTTTTCCAACCTCCTCCGCCGGCTCCACGCCACCACCATCCTCACTCACTCAAAACCTCTTCCTCCGCCAGCCTCACACCCTTTCCCGTCGCCGGCCACAACCATCGTTACAGATCAACCTCAAATCTTCCCCTTCGGCGGCCACCCCAATTTCCACCTCCCCTTTGCCAAACCACCAATCGCCCCGCTTCCCTTCTCAACCACTCAGATTTCTAGCCTCGTCGGAAATGGTGGAAATGGGGTAAATAAGGTAAAGGTACTCACTCCTAATCAAAACAAATAAGGTGGAGGTACGTACTCATTTACACATAGGGATTAAATGACCCATTTACCCCCCTCCCCCGCTTATATTTTTATTCAATTTTTCCATGAGGGAATTTAGCTCATTCCTTGTTTTCCATCCAACCTTGAATCAATTAAAAAAAAAAAAAAAAATCTACAAAATGTTAGATGTAATTTTTTAAAGGGATAATAACAGATACCCTCTCAATTATGGGGTGAAGTGTACTTTACCCCTCAATTATGGGGTGAAGTGTACACTTTGCTCCCTCACTTATCATAAAATGTGCACATTGGTCCTTCGGGCAGTTTAGGGCAAAAAAATACAAAGGAAAAATCAAATCCGGGCAGCAACGTACGGAAATTCCTTTGTATTTTTTCTGCCCGAGCTGACCGAAGGATGAAAGTGCACATTTTATGATAAGTAAGGGGGCAAAGTGCACATTTCAATAAGTGAGGGGGCAAAGTGCACTTCATCCAATAACTGAGGGGGTATCTACAATTATCCCTTTTTTAAACTAAATTAAGAAAAGGGGTGTACGATCACAAGACTTTCGGACGTGAGAACCCACTTGGGTTCGAAATTCAGGTGATGTTTGCTTTGGGGAGTTTACTCCACCATCCTGTCCGGGGGCCCTGCGCTTAGCGAGCCCATCGCCTATGGAAAATTTAGGGCGGATTATCTCTATACGTGATTTGCGGGTTATTACATATGGACAAGTTTGCTCTACTGGTGACTGACGGAAATTTACCCTAAAATTTTCAAAAAAAAAAAAAATTTTTAAACTAAATGATGTTTTTCTGTAATAAGACAATACTTCAAGAATACCCGGTGCCTGTCACTTCGTTCGTGGTACTTCTTGGCTTAGTGTAAGCATCCCTATATATTATCAACTTACCCTATTATCTATGAGCCTAGCTTTGTACCCACTTTTCTCACCAACCTAACCTTCTAATTAGATTTTAGTATCATTGTTACTGCAAGTTCATCCAATCTTCCTTCGTTTTTCCTCTTTCTTCCATTTCTCCTAATTTTGTAAGATTGACGACTATCGTATGCCTATTTAAATAGTAGTTTTTGGTGGCACATTTTCTTCATTAAATTATCCACAGTGGCCTATAATTGCTGAAAATGGTATTCATTAGTTTAATATTTCTTTATGGATTGAATTTCACATTTTCACTTGATTGTGAAATGTAGCATGAAAAATGTTATACGCGGCCTGAATTGATTCCTTACTACTTCTCCGCATTTGCTTGATTTAGAATGCTTTAAATTGAATCCTTACTTTTTTTTTTTAAAAGATAAATCGATCTTATATATTATTCAATCGAAAGTTTATAATACCTGGAACAATACAATTCATATTGACTCAAACGATGTAGTAAGAATATTTAAAATACCAACTATCAAGTTTCTTGAAGATAACAAATTTTAAAAACCCACAAACGAATACAAGAAAATTCTTGTGCAATTCCTATTCAAGGAGAGACGAAACTCTCATTCGAGAGACAAAACAAACTCTCATTCGAAAGAGAAAATAAAATACTAAACAAAAAATCTAAAACGCTATAAAAAAAACTTATGTATCATTCGTCTTCATCTCGTCAGATTTGTCTCTATCTCTTTAGATCCATATCCGTCTCGTCAGATTTGAAGATGTGATGTACAACTTGAAGAAGGGTGCTCCAACCCAACCCGCCGACGATGGTGGTGGTAACAGTGGTGAAATAGACGACTGCTTCACCAAGTTATCGTCGGCGGAGGGAAATAAAAGCAAAAAAGAAAAGTACGGTTTAGAGAGAGATGAGGCTAGGGTGTTTGAATGTTTATGTATATAATAAATACTTAAATTTGAATCCTTCCTAATTAATTGGTTTTTTGATATATTCTTACTAAAATAGGGAAAGTAGGAAAAAATATAAAGGCCACAAATAAAATACATTGTTCTTTTTGGATCAAAACTTCACAAACCTATCAAAATAGCTAATAACGAAGAAAAATTATATCGAGGTGAGAGAGAACTCTCTATCTTTAACGCTAAATTTCTTCGCCTAGGTGGTACGGGTTTATGCAACAAACGTCCCAAAATACAACAATATACGTTCTAAAATCGAGACCACTTCGAATTTAGAACCACCGAACTTTAGGCAATTTAGAACTCTGGAGTGAGAATTTTTTAGAATGAGAGAAGATATAAACAATGAAATGCTTGGTGTGTTTTTTCATTCAGCTGGAGGGGGCTTTATATAGCCTCCAAAATTAGCCAAAATTAAATCAGGGCAATGAATTACCTTCAATTCTGAGTTGAAACAGCAGAATAGTTTCTGCTGCCAACGTTTGAACGTTGGCCCCTCAACGTTTGGACGTTGGCTTGTAACAGCAAAAACTAACGGTCAGAACCAACGTTTGAACGTTAGGGGCGTACGTTCGAACGTTGGGTCTTCTAGAAGGATAATTCTGAAATTGAATAAAAAAGTGGACAACAATTTTATTCAGCCCCAATTTAATTAAAGCCCAATTTTGGTTGATGGATCAAGAGTTTATTTGTGGAATTAATTTTCTCCAAAAAATTAATTATCTTGCAAGCCCAATCCAAAGCCCAAGCCCAGACCCGAGACCAACGGCCCACGACTCGCGACCCACGACCTGGTCCGGTACGGACGGGCGGACGGACTGCGGCGATGGCGCGCGCACACGCGTGTGTGGTGAATCGGACCATGGCCAGGTCCTTCCCCCTCACAAAGCCCACTAAAATCTTATGACCCAAAGGGCCAACCCTTAGTTTCAAGGCAATGGTTTATAAATCATTCCAAACTTTGATCCATATCCTATGTGGGATAACCCACTTCCAACATCCCACTTTAGCACTTAATTTCTCATTTGTTTTTAATCTGATTTGAGAAATTCGAAATGCTAAACTCATCTACTCGGAATGTAGATTAATATTATCCAATAATATTTTGTATCCCAGATACTTACGGTGTTCGAATTTCTTATGCAAAAGTCGTGTCCAACACACTTTTATATGCATAAATATCGCTGGGATCTCCAGTCAACATGGTTGGGTTACCACTGTGTCCATTCTTAAATTGTAGACTTTAATCCCAATCCTCTTGATAGGCAGTATATTTGATCTCTAGGCAATCCTTTCGTCAAAGGATCTGCAATATTGTCCTTTAATTTCACATAATCAATGGAAATAATCCCGTTAGAGATAAACTACTTAATGGTATTATGCCTACGATGAGTATGTCTAGACTTACCATTATACATACTACTCTGAGCCCTTCCAATTGCCGACATACAGTCGCAATGAATCGCAATCGGAGGCACATGTTTTTCCCAATAGGGAACATCTTCTAAGAAATCTCTTAGCCACTCAGCTTTATCTAAAGCTATGAATTCTGATTCCATAGTGGAATGGGCTATGCAAATTTGCTTAGAAGATTTCCACGACACAACTCCTCCACCAACGGTAAATACATACCCACTTGTGGACTTAGAGTCGTTCGTGTCAGATATCCACTTAGCATCGCTATATCCCTCTATTACAGCTGGATATATTGAGTAGTGTAATCCATAATCTTTAGTATACTTTAAATACTTAAGAACTCTAGTTAAAGCATTCCAATGCTCTACACTAGGATTACTCGTAAACATACTCAACTTGCTCATAGAATAAGCTAGATCAGGGCGAATACAGTTCATGATATACATCAAACTCCCAATTACCCTAGCATATTCTAACTGCGATACGGGTTCGCCATGGTTCTTATGTAGATGAACGCTCAAGTCCACTGGCGTCTTGATTGGTGCACTATCGCTCGGAAGGAACCTTTCCAAAACCGTCTCAACGTAATGAGATTGCGATAAGACTAGTCCTTCAGAAGTTCTCAGGATTTTAATCCCTAAGATGATGTCTGCAAGTCCCATATCCTTCATGTCAAAGTTTTTCTTTAACATTTCTTTAGTATTCATGATGATTTCATGATTACTACCCATTATCAACATGTCGTCTACATATAGACACGCTATGATGTATGCGTTATGTGTTTGTCTAACATACACGCATTTATCACACTCATTGATCTTGAAACCATTTGATAACATCGTGCTATCAAACTTTTCATGCTACTACTTTGGAGCTTGTTTAAGTCCGTATAGCGATTTTACAAGTTTACACACTTTCTTCTCCTTTCCAGGAGCAACATACCCCTCGGGTTGTTCCATGTATATTTCTTCATCTAATTCTCTGTTCAAAAACGCAATTTTAACATCCATTTGATGTATCTCAAGGTTATGCAACGCGGCAATAGCGATGAATAATCTTATGGATGTTATTCTCGTTACCGGAGATTAAGTATCGAAGAAATCAAGACCTTCCATTTGTCGGTATCCTTTGACTACCAAACTGGCCTTATATTTATCAATAGTTCCATCAGTCTTATACTTTCTTTTCAGAATCCATTTACAGCCTAAAGGCTTACTTCTCTTTGGAAGATCAACCAACTCCCATGTATCGTTGTGCAAAATAGATTCCATTTTACTATTGATAGCTTCTTTCCAGAGTTGAGCATCTGGATCAGACATAGCCTCCTTAATCGTTCTTGGCTCCCCTTCTAATGTATATGATACAAAATTGGGACCAAATAATTTTGGAACTCTTGCCCTTTTGCTACGACGTGGTTCTTCGTCCCCAGGGTTAGAACTACTCGTAGACTCATCAAATGTTCTTTTAAGAGGAACTTGCTCGTTCCTTTCCTTACTTGGAAAGACATCCTCGAAAAATGAAGCATTTCTAGATTACATGATAGTACCTTCATGAATCTCAGATATTTCTGATTTATGTGCCAGAAATCGATAGACGCTACTATTAAGTGCATAACCTATGAAAATGCAATCAATAGTTTTAGGCCCTATCTTAACTTGTTTGGGTTTGGGTATTTCTACCTTACCCAAACACCCCCACACTTTGAGGTACTTGTAAGAAGGCTTTTGACCTTTCCAAAGTTCGTATGGATTCTCACTCCTACTTTTGTGGGGAATCTTGTTAAGGATATAATTGGCGGAGAGGATCGCCTCCCCTCCACAAATTCTACGGTAATCCAGAATTTAACAACATCGCATTCATCATTTCTTTGAGAGTGCGATTCTTGCGTTAAGCAACGCCATTTGATTGAGGTGAGTATGGTGCCGTCGTTTGATGAATAATTCCAGAGTTGGTACAAAATTCATCAAAAGGTGCTCGGCATTCTCCACCTCTATCACTTCATATAGCTTTTATCCTTTTTCCAAGTTAATTTTCAATTTCCGTTTTGTAATGTGTAAACGCTCCAAGCACTTCGTCTTTACTTCTTAGTAAATACACATAACAATACTTTGTGCAATCATCTATGAATGTAATGAAATACTTTTCCCCACCTCTAGTTTGCACAAATTTCAAATCACAGATGTCACTGTGAATAAGTTCTAGAGGTGCGGTGTTTCTTTCCACTGAAGGAAACGGTTGTTTGACTAGTTTTGCCACAACACAAATTTCACTTTAAAAGTTGGTAATAAGTTCAAGTTGACCAATCTTCGAATAGTATTATAATTTACATGTCCTAGTCTAACATGCCATAAATTAGAATACTTAAGCAAATAAACAGAATTCTCAATACTTTTATTGCTTTCATTTTCGATTACAACAGAGCGAATTACATTCATCTTGAAAGGCCCTGCTCAAGGTAACCTTTTCCTAAGTAAAATCCTCTCTATGTTAAAGAAAATCTATCAGCATTGAAGACTATCTTGAACCCATTCTTGACCAAAGCTGAACCGGATACCAAATTTTTGCGAATCTCTGGAACATGCAGAACTTCAGTCAATGTCAGCTCCTTGCCTAAAGTCATCTTCAGCACAACTTTCCCCATTCCAATCACTGGTGACGTGGCTGAGTTTCCCATAGACAATCTCCGTCCATCAGTTGGGGAATAGGACGAGAAAGCATCTCTGTCAGAACAGATGTGGCAAGTAGCCCCAGTATCTATGAACCACTTCCTCGGGTTGTCCGCCAGATTGGCTTCGAACACGACGACATTGAGATCAAGATCTGTTAGATCGATCGGCACCTGGTGGTCAGACAGATCGTCGATCATCTCATTTATGCCCTTGACATCATCTTCAGCCAAGTGCACCTGGTTCTGCACTTGATTCTTGCCTTTGTTCTAATTCTTACCAGAACCTTGCCCTTGAGATTTATTTTTCTTGGGCTCTTTGCAGTCTCTAGCCCAGTGACCAGGTTGGCCACAGTTGTAACAACCGTCTTCCTGTTTCAACTTTCCTTTCTTTTTCTAGGAGTTCCCTTTGGACTTCCATTGAAACTTTCTTTTCCGGTTTGAGCTTTCCGGCCTGCACAGGAGGCCTCTTGTCAGAAACCCGATTGTTTTCCTCAATTCTGAGTCGGACGACCAAGTCTTCTAGACTCATCTCCTTTTGCTTGTGTTTCAAGTAATTCTTGAAATCTCTCCAAGATGGCGGTAACTTCTCAATGATAGAAGCTACTTGGAAAGATTCACTCAAAGCCATGTCCTCAGCATGAACTTCATGAATAATTATTTGAAGCTCTTGGACTTGACTTGTCACGGACTTAGTGTCCATCATCTTGAAGTTTAAGAACTTTGCGACCACGAACTTCTTCAGTCCTGTGTCCTCAGTTCTATACTTCTTGTCCAGCGCCTCCCAGAGGCCTTTAGTGGTCTTAACCGACAGATAGACACTGTAGAGTGAATCGTCTAACCCGCTTAATATGTAATTCCTGCAAAGGAAATGTTAGAAATTTCATGTTAGATGTTTTGATGATGACAAGATAGGATTTTATGTTAGACCCCAAAAATGTAAGTTTATGCTTTCATAGAAATATTATATAAGCGTTTGGAAGTTTACTTATTTTGTTAGGCTTGTAAGTTTTATCTTTATAGATTTTAGACTAAGTATGTGATACCAAATCACTAATAGAGTTCTGTGTGAGTCTATTAAGTGATGAAGTTGAAGATCAACGTCCAAAGTTAAAGTAAAGATGAAGATTTGTTCCGAGCGCTCAGTCAAGCTCTCAACGACTGTTCTCAGCGACTCAAGCGCTCAGCTGATTCAAGCGCTCAGCTGACTCAAGCGTCCGAGCGACTCAAGCGTCCAGCTTTCAGATTCACCTGAAGGATAAAACCCAAGTTATCAAGGACTTAAATGCAATCACCAACGGACATTTATTTCCAACGGGAAATAAATTCAAAATGCATTAAATGCTTGATAAGTGCATTAAATGTAAGTAAGATAGTTTGACTTGTGGACAAGCCACCTTTTTTTTTTTACAAGACTGTCAGTTTTTCAGAGTTCAAACCTGCTCCTGTCTAATCAGAATCAGCAAAAATTAAGGAATGTCATAAAAGGGACTATTTGAAGATCTGCGTTAGGTACACGTGCCTGACTTGTGTCCAACGGACAAATCCCGAGATTCTCTATAAATTGTACCCTTCAGCTATCTCTGTGCGAGTGTGAAAAGACGTAAATGTGAAAGAGAGCTGAGAAATAATTTGAGAGAAAAGCTTGCAAACCCCATAGTCAAAATCCTTCAAGCTTCTCAAATACATTCCAGACAGTCACCAGATATCTCAAACCTCTTCCAAAGAAGAAACCTAAATTCTTACTGAGATATCCCAAGTTGTTTGAACTTCCCAACATCAAACAAACCTGTTACAATAAACCCTCAACACCTTTCATCTGAGTGAGAAAGATTGTTGACTTCCACAAGCAGTATTTTTGAGTAAGAGAAACTTGTTGAAGAAAGGTCATTATTGGAGCTGAAGTCTGTGTGATCAAGGAGCTCAAGGCCATCTTGGAGAAGATCTTTATTGGAGCTGAAATCTGTGTGATTAAGGAGCTCGAGATCGTCTTTCCAGAAGCAGAGGATTGAAGTGGCTTGTAGCAGAAATCTGTGTGACCAAGGAGCTCAAGTCATCCATATCCATCTCTTCCTTTGTCCCTAAATTGTAGAAGATTCTGTGTGATTCTTTGAAAATCATTTTAGTGGATTGCCTCCAAGTGATCAAGGAGAAGAAGGACGTAGTTGGGATTATATCACCCAACGAACCTTACAAATATTGTGTCATTTACTTTACAGTCAATTTTCTTATTATCATCTCATTGCATAAACATAATCAAACGCTAAGCAACTAAGAAACAACTTGTGACGCTAAAGCTTTCAAAAAGAGAAGACTCTAAAATTATTCCGCCGTGCTAACCCTGATTAAAGAACTGAACGCTTAAACCTATCTGGTTATAGTATTCAAATCTTGTGTCTAAGTTAACTTTATCAAAACAGTCTTCAAGTAAATGCTCAGACAAGAGTCTACATTTTAATACGAAATATTTTTTTTAAGTCGAAAAAGACTTCAGGGTCTATTCAACCCCCCCCCCCCTTCTAGACCCTTTCGTATGTCACTTGGGACCAACAGGAAATCACTATTATGTCAGGTGTCAGATGCCACCCTAAGTTGGTTGTCGGTTGAGTCCGCATGGACATATGGAGCATCTTCCCTTAAGAATCTCGCCAGGTTCAGAGTTGTGAGGTAGAACAGCATCTTCTGTTTCCACCTTTTGAAGTCAACACCGCTAAACTTCGAAGGCCTTTCAGCCTACGCCGGTATAATCGGATTAGACATTGGAACAAATGGAGGGATCGGAGCAGAGCCAGAACCGGAACCGGAACCAAGGGCCTGTCCTGAACCAGAACCTAGCCCGGCACCCCCACCAGAGCTAATGCCAAAACCGGAGCCAGGACCCAGCCCTGAACATGAACCAAAACCAGAACCTCCACCGAAGCCAATACCGAGACCTAGGCTAGCACCCGGTCCAAGACCGAAGTCAAGAGTAGTGCCATCAATATCTCCCATATTTACCATTTGAACAAGTGACAGCTTTTGAACAACAACAAAAATTTAGCGTTAAGCTTGTTGGATCAAAACTTCACAAACGTATCAAATAGCTAATAACGGAGAAAAGTTATATCGAAGCGAGAGAGAACTCTCTATCCTTAACGCTAAATTGCCCCGCCTAGGTGGTACGGGTTTATGCAAAAAACGTCTCAAGATACAACGATATACGTTCTAAAATCGAGACCACTTCGAATTTAGAACCACCGAACTTTAGGCAACTTAGAACTCTTAAGTGAGAATTTTTGAGAATGAGAGAAGATATAAGCAATGAAATGCTTGGTGTGTTTTTCCATTCAGCTGGAGGGGGCTTTATATAACCTCCAAAATCAGCCAAAATTAAATAGGGGCAATGAATTGTCTTCAATTCTGAGTTGAAACAGCAGAACAGTTTCTGCTGCCAACGTTCGAACGTTGGGTCTTCTAGAAGGATAATTCTGAAATTGAATAAAAAAGTGGCCAATAATTTTATTCAGGCCCAATTTTGGTTGATAGATCAAGAGTTTATTTGTAGAATTAATTTTCTCCAAAAAATTAATTATCTTGCAAGCCCAATCCAAAGTTCAAGGCCCGAGACCCACGACCTGGTCCGGGCGGGCGGACGGTAGCGGCGGCGCGCGTGGTGAACCGGACCATGGCTAGATTCTTCCCCCAAAAATCTTATGACCCAAAGGGCCAACCCTTAGTTTCATGGCAATGGTTTATAAACCATTCCAAACTTTGACCTATATCCTATGTGAGATAACCCACTTCAAACACCCCACTTTAGCACTTAATTTCTCATTCGTTTTTTTTAATCCGATTTGAGAAATTCGAAATGCTAAACTTATCTACTCGGAACGTAGATTAATATTACCCAATAATATTTTGTATCCCGAATACTTATGGTGTTCGAATGTCTTATGCAAAAATCGTATCCAACACACTTTTATATGCATAAATATCCAACAGTTCATTACCTTATGAACTTACTGGCCATTTGAACCAACACCCCGGGGTTAAGGTCATGCTATATAGTTATTAGTTTATTTAATCAACTTAATATTTTATAGTTAAAAGACAAAACTACCCTTGAAAGAAGAGATACACGTTTGTGTGACACGGTTAGTTTAAAATGTTGTATAATCGACAATTTTCTTTTCATTTTTTTGTTGTGAAATACCATGTGTTACTGACTAAGTTTTGAACATTTGAACATCAGACCTTGATATGCAAAATACCAATTGTTATTATAAGTATTCATTACATAAATCAATTTAACTGCATTAATTGCATTCATTTCTTACTGCTATAAGAAAAGGTATATCGACATATTTAGTGATCAACAATTTGTTCTAAAATATTACACCTAATTTCTACTAAAACAATAACATAAAAACACAAATCCTGTACACATTCTATTAAGAACAATGAAAGATTTAAAATAAGTCTGAAAAAAGACATCTAGAAGATAAAATGTAGATTTTAGTGCTTTAGGGCTTGTTGGTTATATCCCAAACCCTTAGAAGAAATTACAGAAAGACCCTTTAGTTTAGAGAGTTAGGCTGGTTACCGACTGGGCCTCTATACAAATAAATGGGCCTGAATATATTCAACCCAATAGCTTGAATAAATAGGCACCATTGTATAGACCTTTTTACACTCCCCTTGAAACTATTAGTCCGAATTTGTTGGGCTACATATTTAGGAGTGTCTCCTTTGTCTTAAATTTAAAAATAAAAACAAAAAAATTCAATAATCTTACTATATATGATTGTGAAATAGAGGCCCAAAGTACATAATCAAAATTTGGTTTCATTTTTAGGCTCTTTTAGTTTTTTCATTAATTAAAGTAAATGAAAATTTGAACCCAATATGATTAGGGTTTCTGGGCTTTCATAAACCACTCGAAATCATCTTTAACATAATTTTAATGAGTACGTAACTTATATTATACATTAATTGCCACATTTAAATGATGCATTAATCACTCTACTTAATACCTAACTTCCACATTTTGATGGTGGAACAGTTAAATTCTCTCGTATATATTAGTTTGCAAGTGCAAAGAAATAAAATTACTCATCAATTAAAACAAGAGTATTAATTATAAAAATGGGTTTCTCCAAATTTGTCCCTTTTATTCTCCTAGCTCTTATCCCCTTCGCAAGTACATCTTGGTGGAACCCCTTTGAAGACCCTGGTATGTATCACAACGGACGTTTGATTTTTAATTATATATATATATATACATATATAGGATATGAATCAAATATGTCCCATTAGATTAGGTAAGATATAAGACCCAATCTACACCATTAATACCATTTGATCGCAAGGACTGAATTTAACCCAATTTTTCAGATTATATAATGTTTTTTAATGCTGGCAGGGGCATTTTAGTCAATAAAACACAACAAACTCATGTAGGATTAAAATCAAATCCCACTTATTGCGCCATAACAGATTCTGTTCTCCAAACTTTGTTTCTTTCCAATTCAGTTCACAGAACAGAACGTAACATGTGTCTATGATAAATAAACAGTTAAACACAACAGGGAATCATGTATAATGAAACAATTAACTCCCAGCCATGAACTTTGGAGAAAGTTCTTGCTTCTGTTTCATTTTAGAAAACGAAGTTCATATACCTTAAATAAAAAATAGTAGCAGGCCCTCAAATCAGTATATCTCTACTTTTGAATTGCGTAGGTAATTAAAAGAACTAAAATATGGGACTCACGGGAATACTTTCTCTTTGGACATCCTTGAAAAACTCATAGATAAATGGAGCAGAAAAGTTCATAAGATATTGTATAATGTGTTATAATATACTGTATAATGATTTATAAGATACTGTATAATTGAATATTTTTAATATGTTATAAATACAAACTGTATAATGAGTTATAATATACTGTATAATATGTTATAACATACTATATAATGACTTATAAGATACTGTATAATTGAATATTTTTAATATGTTATAAACGCATATTGTATAATGAGTTATAATATACTGTATAATGTGCTATAATATATTGTATAATGACTTATAAGATACTGTATAATTGAATATTTTTAATATATTATAAACATATACTGTATAATGAGTTATAATATACTATATAATCTGTTATAACATACTGTATAATGACTTATAAGATACTGTATAATTGAATATTTTTAATATGTTATAAACACATATTATATAATAAGTTATAATATATCGTATAATGTGTTATAACATATTGTATAATGGCTTATAAGATACTGTATAATTGAATATTTTTAATATGTTATAAACACATACTATATAATGAGTTATGATATACTCTATAATATATTATAACATACTGTATAATATATTATAACATATTGTATAATTAAGCGGGTTATCAAACTGAATATGCACACTTCATTATTTACAGTGACCTGATACTCCATAAACAATTGAAAAAAAAAAGAAAAAAACAGAAAGAGAAGAGAACAGAAGCAAGACTGAGAAGTGAAGTAAAGCAAAAGTGTGTGCTGTATTGTGCTGCGCTGTCTCTGCGGGCCAAACCCAATTGCATTATTACTTACTTCAATACCTTCTTCTTTTCAATTTCTTTCACTCTCAATTCTCAAATATACTTGCATTTTTAAGAAAGCAAGCATGTAATAAGTCGAATTTAAATGGAGCTTATGTAGACCAGAGAAGAAGTGGGAGTTTCAGATCTGAGAGAGATGACGATGAAAAAAATTGTGGGTCTGTGGGCTTTGAAAAATGATATCATTTGACTATTATATCCCTGATCCAATTAAAATTAATTTCCCTACCTGTTTTTTAATTTTTTTTGGACTGTTGGATTTAATGGATCCAATGATGTAGATTGGGTCTTATATCTTATCTAATATATGGTATGTATTAGATCTTGACCCTATATATATATATAGGCGTTACATATATGAAATCAATTAGTCACTTGTACGTACAATAAAACATCTCATACACATAATTATTCATATGAGACAATTCAAAAAAAAAAAAGTTACTTATGGAAGAAATGAAATACGAGAGATTAAACTCAAATTTGATTTCATCAATTTGAAACAGAAGTATGCACGTATATTGCAAATTCTTCATTTTTTTTTTCTTTCTAGTTAGGTACTACAAATTTAATCTTAATTTAGTCGCATTCTATACTATATACATATAGTGAGTACTCATTTTATACTAAAATATTAATTGATTTAACAGGAGAGGAGAAATTGTTGGAGTCACCAGGGCCATGCAGCTAGCCAGCTACAGCGAGGGGAAAGATAAAAAATGGTGCACCGAAGAGTGTAAAAAATTGTATAATCTGCGTGAAATAGTAGGCGACTGTGAGTGGTCATTTAAAAGCCTTTTTAAACCAAGTACATGTTATTGTTGGCGAGTACTGTGAATATATATTTCTGCACCAAAATAAATTAGTAACAATTAATGAAAGATAAGCGGCTCTATGTTTGATAAAATTTTAATGGATATATATATATATATATATTATATACACACACACACACATAATTTCATAGAGTTTAAGTAGAAAAAATCTCGAAATTTTGATATGAGCAATCGTTCTTTCTTACTTATATTTCATGAATTAGTGTTGGTGTTCGGTTTCAATTTCTACTTAAATTTGACGCATGTTTCATGTTCCATTTTGTATATGTATGTATGTCATGCATATGAATATATTTCTTACATATTCATGAGAATTCTAGTTATGTTCAGGTATAATCAAAGCCATTCATGATGCAAATGTATTTTTTAATTTTTTTTTGGTTCGAGAAAAACTGTTAGAAATATTACTGATCAGTAAAAGGTGTATAGTTAGAGTATGTAATGCCGACTCGGAGAGGCCAAGAACAAGCTCTTGGTCCTTCGAAGCAAAACGAGCAAGATAATGAGCCACCTTTTTCCCAATACGATAAACAAAATAAAACTAACAAAGGCGAAAACGATGAAGCGAGAGCTTGAATGTCATCAATCAAATGAGATAAAGTATAAAGAAAAGAATAAGATGAACATAAAGCAAAGATAAAAGCATCTCCAATGAAGCACCAAAATGGTGCAAATTGGTGCTTCAATGGAGCTCCAAATCCCACGCCATTTTGTGGTGGGTTGCTTCTCGCTCTTTTTTTAAATTTTTTTTTGTCCCTGTGTTTATAATTAGTTATAATTAGGTCCTTAAACTTTGAAAAAGTTACAACTAAGTCCTATAATTGTTATTTTTTTTACTCACTTATAAATGATTTTAATTTAGTTATAAATAAAAAAATTATATTAAAACTAGTACAAAATGCATGTACCATATAAATTTAAAATATTGAAATATTCATTTCAACATAGATTTTTATTACATCATAATCAAAAATCACAAAATTCTGAAAAAATAACTAAATATAGCACAAATAAATCAGGCAGACAACAACAATTTAATATGATGATAAATCGGTTCCGTCTCCAACAAAATTAGGAAAGCAGTCACCAAAATGATTTGATGCAGACGTTGGTCGTGGATGTTGATTCCGTTGTGCTCTTTGTTGCATAATTTGTGTTTGCTGAGATTGAATATAAGCACGAACTGACAAATCATTGATAGAACTCAAGTCATTCTGAAAAATCTTATCTTCACCTACAAGTTCTCTTTGTTCAATTTTTTTTAATTTCATAATCAAATGTTGTTTTCACATCTCCATGAGTTGTTCTCTGGCAGACTTTGTCTTCCTTATCAACTCCAGAATCTCTTCATTTTGGGACATTGAGGTTATTTATCTCTTGTGCACTTTCTTCTCCAACTTTTTTCTTTAAATTGGCTTTCTATACTCCAGTGGGTCGTTCACATGAAGAGCCACCAACATGAGGTCATTTAAGTTAATAGAAAATGGTGAAACCTAGTAAATACGGGGGGTACTACAATCAGGGGTGAGATTATTTGACTGTAATAAGATATAGTTCGAAGGATGTTTTCGAGAAACTAGTTCCCCACATGTTCCCTCGTGGTGACATTATCTTAGAAATTTCTCAAAATATTTTAGCATGTTCCCCACATGATCGAATTTCAACCTTTCTTGAATTCAGGATCTTGTGATTCAGTGAATAATATTTATAGCTCGTTCTAATTGCAAATAATTTTAAATATCAAATTTAATTATTTACATATATGGTTAATTACAAGAATGAAAAATTATTCACAATATATTTTTTTGATGCCCCGCTGGGATTTGGGAAAAAATAAAAAAATAATACAAATTTTAATAGAAATTATTGAAAATGTAATATGCCCGGCGAGCCATATGTTGGCTTGAACACTGGCTTATAAACACTGTGTCAGTCTTACCATTTAAATTATATCCAAACTGTAGAAATGCTTCTTTATTGTCGGCTACTCAGTGGAGTATAGATGAAGATCCCGTGGATTACATATGGTTAGGGGAGGTGGTCGGGATACCTATGGAATGCTCTCAAAGACCATAATCCTAAAACACATTTCAAGTCATAGAGTCTGTGAGATGTGGGATATTATTGGCTCGTCAAGACTTGTTCGTGGGTATAACTCTTATTAGAGGTTGACGTGTTCCATTGTCAATGACCGGCGAGTCAATACATACATGAAGATCCATGCTTTGGAGAAGTGTGGGATTGAATGGCCCCGCTAAGGATTTCTCATTGGTGCTGTCGTACTTGGAGTCCTTGGGCCTTGTAGTGTGAGATAATCCTTAGACCTGAGATGTCATTGGAAAGGGTACTACCCACTATACCTTGATATGCACGTGCACTCCAGGAGAGTCATACGGCGTGTATGTTCTGTATAGTCAGATAGTACAGCGGAACAAGTGGCAGTCATCAAAGGATCTATCCAGGGCTGTCTGCCTGGTATTTTCTATGCTGTTGAGTGAAACTGAATGATCGAAAAGTCTCTGGCTAGAGCATAGTCTTATAAGAGGGATTGGTGATCCCTGCTTAGAAGAACAGATCATTAGTGAAACCAACATAGTCATAGTTTCCGAGGCTACTAGGGTTTCGACCGTTGCTAAGCCTTAAGCCTTAGACGGGAAAAAGATGGAGGAATTCGACTCACACAAAGATCAAAATCTGGATAGGTTTGCTTTTCATCGTTAACATCTAGGAAGTCATGGCAACGTTGCTAGACATCGAACCATGACCGATAAGTGCCTTAGGTTAATTGGTGAAATTAATTCAAGACCTAGTTAATTATTATGAATAATTAATTTAGCCTATAGAAGGACTTATTGCTAGCTTGTTAATGAGCCTAAGGGGTCACACACTAACTTAGTGTAGTACCTATTGGCTAGTTAATTCTTTGTGAATTAATGGAGAGATTAATTAATTGAAATTAATTAATCGAGAAAAAGGAATAAATTATTAAGTGGTCTTAATTAAATAATAGTCTTATAATTTAATATTGAAAAAGACTAGTTAATTAATTAGTGGTCTAATTAATTAATGTGTCAAAGAAGGAAAAAAAATATATATAAATACACATGTATGAGCGTGTGTATGTGTTTGGATTTGCTGGATGATTTTATCTTGTTCACCAATTCTATATATATATATATATATATATATATATATATTCAATATATCTTATAATATATACCGTCATCCAATGGAACCACCGAAGGCGGAACAACCACCGCCAGCCCCTGCAACTACTCCGATTATCTCCTACGCAGAATCGTTAAAAGGGAATTCTAGGCCTCAAGAATTGGCGGATCGCGCTGCGCGAAAAGCTTTCGTTCCAGGCGTCGATTCTAAGGTAATTGGCTCAACAGCAACTATTAATGGCAGGAAAACTATTTTCCTTTCGAAAGAGGAGGACAATTTCATGGCGGCTCCCTTCCAATATTCCCTTGTTGGAAAATTCTCACACGGGTATCCAACCATGACGAGATTACGTGCGAAATTTGCAGCCCTTGGACTATTGAAGGATTTTAAAATCGGGGTGCTAGATAACAAACATGTTTGGATCAGATTGTTTGATTCGAATGATTACACAAGAATATGGCTTAAACAGACGTGGTATTTTGACGGATTCCCAATGCGTGTTTTGAAGTGGACGCCAGATTTTGATCCGAAGGAGGAATCCCCTATTATGCCGATTTGGGTGAAAATTTTAGGTTTGAAACCACACTGGTTTCACCGTCAATTCCTCTATCATGTGGCTAGCTTGATTGGAAAACCTCTGAAACTTGATGAATCAACAACCGTTATCGATAACCCAATAGTGGCACGTATTTGCATAGAGATTAACGTTCTTGACAGACTACAACAAGACATACCGGTACAAGTGGAAGGGAAGATGTGTTATCTAAAACTTCAATATGAAGGCATTCCACAATATTGCTCAAGATGTCGGCATAGAGGTCATACTATATCATCATGTTTGGCTAGCATGGAGAAGACAGTGTCAGCGGAGAACAGCGTGGGCCTTGAAGACTTGACCGCACCAATCTGGCGTGAAAAAAAGGAGACCTTCGTGGTAAAATTGACAAAATACGAGGAAAATCAACGATGGAGGCACCAATAAAAAGAATCTTACAAATATGGAAAAAAGGAGAAGGTTCGAATGTTAATGGTGAAAAAAATAATTTGGAAAAGAATCAAAATATGGTGGACGAAAACGAGAGCCAGGAGGATGAAGAGGAAATGAGAACCGAAAATTTGTCAGTAGAGAAGGAAAATAATACTCCATACAAAGATAATGTTGGGAACAAGGAGCAGGAGGATAAATCCCCGGATAAAGGAGGATTCAATACTGAGAATGGAGGGGAGAAAACTGGTGATCAACATGATAACAACATGGAGTTAGTATCCTTTCTTGAAGAAAATAGAAACCTCATGTATTTGGGAAACAATATTCAAGTTCCAGATCGTGAAGAGGATATAAACTATCAGGAGAATGAGGAAGAGCCACAGACGGAAGTATCACATAAAAAGCATAGGCGTGCAGTTTCGTTGGATCAAAACTCCTCAAGACAAACAGATTTGGTGGTTCACAAAATGGTTACTAGACGTTCGAAAGCTTCTCACTCTCAAAATCCCAATGATAGATACGCTAATATGGAATGTGAGAGGAATCGGGAACAAACAAAAGGTTGCTCGTGTTAAATTTCTTTTCGGAGGTATGTAGTTAAATTCCTTGTCATTATTGAACCTAAAATTGAGTTAGATTTGTTTAAAATGTCTCGTAAATTTGGCTTTCATAACGTCATTAGTAATAGAAATAACCATAGCTGGTTTTTCTTTGATGATGATTATAATATTGATATTGTAACTAATGATGATCAATTGTTACATGTACGTATTCAATCTGCTCTTCTTTGTCGGCCTATTTTTTGCACTTGGGTTCACGCCAAATGCACTCGAGAGGAGAGAAAGCTTCTTTGGGACAGCTTGCGCAACATTGCCCCGGGGAATGATCCTTGGCTCATTGAGGGAGACTTTAATACCATTCTGCATGATAATGAAAAAAAGGGAGGTGCCGTTCTAAAACGCAGATCCATGGAGGAATTTGGCGATATGATTTTAGATTGTGAATTAACTGATGCGGGGTTTGAGGGTTCGCCATATACTTGGTTCGTAAAACGGGGAATATTTAAACGCTTGGATCGTGTCCTCTATACGGGGGCCTGGCGAGATATGTTTCCAACTCAGGTGCGTCATTTATTACGTTCTACGCTTTCCGATCATTGTCCACTTCTTATTTCTATCAAGAAAACTCCTCAAACTTCCCCTTCATCTTTCCGGTTTTTGAATGCGTGGACCCGTCATGAGGATTTCTTGAAGGCGGTGGCTAAATCATGGGACGAGCCTATCTATGGCAATGGGCTGTTTAAATTCCACAGGAAACTAATGAGACTTAAAAGGGCGCTCAAAATTTGGAATAAGGAGGTGTTTGGTAACATATTCGAGTCAGTCCAAAAAGCAGAGGAGGAGGCTCGGATTTGTGAACAAAATTATGCAATAAACCCGACAGAGGGTAATTTATGTGAGATGAATAGGGTCGAGGCTGTTTTTCTTCAAAAACTAGCTTGTGAGGAGGATTTTTGGCGCCAAAAAGCAGCATGTAATTGGATAAAGGATGGTGAATGGAACACCAAATTTTATCATGATTGGGTAAAACGAAAACGTAGAAAAGGAAGAATTTTTTCCATTCGGGATGGGGATCGTGAGATTTCGGATCACAAGGAAATTATTGAGTCGGCGGGAAAATATTTTGAGAAGGTATTCACAGAGGAAACTGAAAAGTGTGAAGACCCAAATTTGGAGTGCATTCCCACAATTCTTAATGATGAAGATCGAACTAATCTTAGTAGAATCCCAACGATGGAGGAAGTAAAAAATGCGGTTTGGAGTATCGATGCATTTAGTGTTGCTGGACCAGACGGATTCTCTTCACTTTTTTATCAAAATTGTTGGGATATTGTCAAAGATGATTTGACAGAGGCGGTGTTGGATTTTTTCTCAGGGTCACCATTACCAAGGGGATATACGGCGACTACAATCTCTTTAATTCCAAAAGTCGAGGCCCCAAAAACGTGGAAGGATTTTTGGCCAATTAGCCTGTGCAATGTCAGTAATACAATTATAACAAAGATCATGGCGACTAGGCTATCTGAAGATATGAATAAAATCATTTCTCCTTTTCAAAGTGGTTTCATTAAAGGGAGAAACATTGCTGACAACATACTATTGGCTCAGGAACTTTGTCATGATATTGAGAAAAAAGATGGCGGATGTAATATTATGCTGAAGCTTGATATGGCTAAGGCATATGATAGAGTACAGTGGAACGTCCTTTACGATGGTTTGAGAAAATTAGGATTTCTGAACTCTTGGATCTCTTGGGTCAAATTTTCTGTTGAGAATTGTTGGTTCACGGTCCTTGTTAATGGAGAGGGTGTGGGATTTTTCAAGTCCAAGAGAGGACTTAGGCAAGGAGATTTTCTCTCGCCCGGCCTGTTCGTGATAACGGCTGAAATTTTGTCGAGGGGGCTTGACAAACTGTTTCAGGAAAACAAGAATATGCAATATGATAATAGGGGTCATGCCATGATTAGTCATCTTGCTTATGCAGATGAAATTATTATATTTTCTAAGGGTAACAAAAAGAGTTTGCAAATGATTATGGACTTTCTTTTCACATATGAGAAATCAACGGGCCAACTATTTAATAAAGACAAGTCCACCTTCATTGTGGGTAAGAAAACATCGTTGACTAGAATAAGGAAAATCAGGCAGGTGACAGGTTTCGCAAAAGAAGATCTTCCTTTCAAATATCTTGGGGCTCCTCTGCTCAAAGGACACAAACGGCGCTCGATTTTTGAAGATATAATTAGAAAGGTTATGTCTTGCATTGGAGGATGGGAAAAATCAGTTCTTAGTTTTGGGGGACGGTTGGCCTTGATTAGAAGTGTTTTGATGTCCATGCCTATTTATATTCTATAAATTTTAGAGCCACCTCTAAATGTGATTCAAAGATTGGAACGACTATTTAGCCGGTTTTTCTGGGGTTCAACTGAACAGAACCGTACTACTCATTGGGCAAAATGGGATCGAGTTTGTTACCCTTTTAACGAAGGAGGTCTTGCAGTGAGAAATTTACGTGATGTGGTGGAGGCGTTTGGGGTAAAGCTTTGGTGGAAATTCCGGGAAGGTAAATCAATATGGGCGTGATTCATGAAGGACAAATATTGAGGGCTAAATCATCCTTTGGTGGCTCGGGTTAAAACCACAGACTCTATGGTGTGGAAGAGACTCGGCCGAGCAAGAGATATAGTGGAGCAAAATATTGGGTGGACTTTAGGGGATGGTAAAGCATCATTTTGGTTCGATAATTGGTTGGGAGAGGGCTCGTTGCACAACATCACAAATGATCCTCACAACACTCTTGATAGGGTTTCAAATTTTTGGAGGGGAAGTGCATGGGATGTTAAAAAACTTAATGAGGTGATCCCCACGGATTTGGTAAATGAGATTTTGAAAGTTCCGATTAATATTGAAGAGAATGATAGAATCATATGGACGGCTTCTACATGTGGAATGTTCATGATGCAATCTGCATGGAACAATTGCCGAGAGAAGAAGGATGTAAACGATATTTTTAAGGATATCTGGGGAAAACATATACGGCCTTCTATGTCGATCCTTGGGTAGAGATTGCTTCATAATTGGATCCCAGTTGATGATAACATGCAAAAAAAAGGGTTGGTCAGCGTTTCGAAATGTGTTTGTTGTAAAAATGGAAATATTGAGTCGATGAAACACCTACTCATGCATAGCCTGGATGCTCACAAACTAGGTATGTACTTTGCACACCTTTGTAATTTTCAAATACCTACCACATCAAGCTTCGTTATATGGTGGCAATCGTGGCGTATTGGAGATAACTTGGTACGGAAAATTATCCCCGTTCTCCTAATATGGTTTATATAGTTTGAAAGAAATAAATCTAAGCATGAAGGTATCATTTTTAGTTCGATTCGTATTCGTCTTCGAATTGAAAATATTTACGCCTTCTTCATAGACACGAATTACTCTCTTCGTCACACTTTGCGGATTACCCGAAATTGGCTTCGAATCTTGGAATCACATGTGGACGAACTTGGATTCATGTTGTCACTAGGGTCCAATGGAAACCGCCTGATGTGGGCTGGGTCAAACTTAATACGGACGGAGCTTCTCGGGGTAATCCAGGACTGTCGGGAGCTGGGGGGATTCTTAGGGGACCAAATGGAGCTATTTTGTTGGCATTTATAGAGTTCATTGAAGTGTCAACAAACACATATGCAGAAATGATGGCAGTTTGCAAAGGCTTGGAGTTGTGTCATGATTATGGTTTCTATAAGATATGGGTGGAGTTGGATGCTAGAGTGGTGATTGATATTCTTTGTCAGAAAACCCTTGGTAGCTGGTCAATTCAACATATGATGCAGCGGATTAAAAATGTTAGATCAAAAATGGATGTGAGATTCACTCACATTTTTAGAGAAGGGTATGGGGCAGCGGATTGTCTTGCAAATATGGCTTGTGATCATAAGAGCTCAAGAGTTTTTGGGAGTAATGAGATGCCGACTGAAGTGAGGAGTATTGCTAAAATGGATAAGATACTTCCTAACTTTCGTTTTAAATGGAAGTAAGTTGGATTGGATCTTTTTGTTTTTGGTTAGTTCCGTTAGTTTGCTTCATAGATTGTAAAGGGAGTAAGTACTCCTTATTTAAGTTTTTTGTAGTTTTGCTAGGTTCTACTTTACATTGTAAAGGGAGTAAGTACTCCTTATTTACGAGCTTTTTAGATGATTGTGAGGGAGTTAGATCTCCTTGTTTATGAGTTTCTTTTTTTGGCTGATATAAAGAAGGGATGAGAGGTCCGAAAACACTCTCCCCCAATAGGGTGGTTTCTTAAAAAAAAAAAAACAAAACATATTAGGTAGTATCTATTCTTATTAATTGGATGACTAATTGGTATGGAAATATCTTATAAATATATTAGGATAGATATTGTGGATATGGTATGATCTATTTAATTGGTTGGTTCACTAATTATATGGAAAGATCTTATTTAGATAGATCTTATATCTTTGGAAAGGATCTCAAATATATGGAAATATCTTGTTTGTTAATTAGTGGATCTAATTAACTAAGAAAGAGAAATAAGATGGAAGGAAACAAAGTATAATATATATATATATATGTAATATATATACATGCGTATTATGGGTGTGTATATGTGTGTGTGTGAGTTTCCATTATTGTGGACTCTCACTCTATATATATGTGTATTGATATTTTATTTATAAGTTAATGCAATTCATTCTACACAATTTTGATTGTGAATTTTTTTCTCTCTCTATCTTTTCTCTTCCACCTCTTTCACATCTATTTCTTCCAACTCATGTGTTGAGTACGAAGAACACCAAAAATATTCCTACCCCTTTTCTCATAAGCCGAAATTCGATATTCTCTTAGCTAGCATTGGTGGAGATAATAGAGGGTACGAGTTCAGATGTGGATAAATTTAGAGGCGCAACACTTGGGGCGCAAGGGAAATCCATCCGGAGATGTGTAGCAGAGAGTAGCTTAAAAAGACGTTGCTGCTTTTTGTTCTTCAAGAGGCAAACACGAGAAAACTTATCTTTAGGATAGTTTTTTAATCCGATGGTACCATGTCTACCTAGCCCTAATATCGGGGGTGCCGCTTTAATTTTTAATATCCGCGTCTTCTGCTGTGCTAGGCGTCCCCGGGACTGTACCGATCCCAACAGTGGTATCAGAGCCAGGTTTTGACATGGCTCGGATTCTTAGTATGCGTTTATGTTTATATGCTTTATATTTGTTTTATCGCATGTAAAATGGATTGGATTTTTTGATTTTATTTTTGGACCGATTAAAATCGTTTAAATCTGAAAAATGATTTGGATTTGATAAATGAATTTTTGAAATTTGAAGAATTACATTTTTATAAAACTTGGATTGCTGCATTTTTTGATTCATAAAGGTTCATGCGTGTTTTGGTTCCATGGCAGAAAAGAATAATTGGACTCGTGATAACACTCGAGCGCAGTCACGGATCCGCCGGAATCGCTACCTTCTTAGGACGACGGCAACTCGCTTGACGGTGTGAACAACGACGTAGTTGTTTGCACTCCCATCACGGTAGCGCTATCGATTGTAGCGCCGCTCTCCGCGACGACATAAGAATCAAGGCAGCGGGCTGCTGCCTCGGCGAATCAAAGACGGGTCGTTGTGTCGACAGTGGCCCACTAGTGTAGGAACCCTAGGGTTTTTTCAATTTTTGATAAATTGCAATTTGGCCCTGTGGGGGCTATTTTGTGTTTAAAATGTAATTAAATATACTTTTGGGCTTGGGCTCAAAAATGGATTTTTTGAAAATATGGGTATTTATTTATATTTTAAAAGAACGAAATAAAATTGATATTTTTTTAACTTTTAAGGTTAAAATAAAACTGAGTTCTTGAAAATGGGCTTTTTCATGGATTTTAAAAAATATGGTTCTTTTATTTAAATTTTGAAAGGACGAAATAAAATTGGTATTTTATTGACTTTCGAAATTAGAATAAAATTGAATTTTTAAATTGGCCCTTTTGAAGAAATGGATTTCTTCATGGCTTTTCAGAATATGGGGTTTCATTTGAATTTTGAAATGACAAAATAAAATTGGCATTTTATTAACTTTCGATATTAAAATGAAATTGAGATTTTTGAATTTTGGGGCCTTTGTGATTAAATGAAGAAGTGGACTTCTTCATGGGCTTTCAAAGAATATGAGTTTTATTTGAATTCCAAGTATGAGATAAAATTGGTATTTTATGGACTTTGAAAATTGAATAAAATAAGTGATTTTCGAAATTGGGCCTTTTCGGATTAAATGGAAAAGTGGGCTTTTTCATTGTTTTTTCAAAACGTGTAATTATTATTTAGTTCTTGGAAGATTAATATGATATTAATTGATTCCTAAAATAGAATAATATTAGAGTCTTGGAAATTGAATTAATTTTTGGATTAATGAAAAATTGTGATTTTCCATGAGATTTTTTGAAATTTGTTTTTAGAAAATAATTAATTGGTCCACTGATTGAATTAGATTATCTTTAATTAAACTCGATAAATTTATGTTTATGAAAGCATGATGCGAGCATGTATTATGTTATTATGTGGTGTTCCGGGTCGAGCCAAAGACTAGTTGTTTTAATTTGAGGCCTGTGTACCATGTTTTCATTTTATGTACATGAGAGGCTGAGGTTTCCTTTTCTCTTGTATTGTTATAATTTGAAGATGGAGATGAAGACATCTTGAAGACGAAGTTGGAGACATTCAAGCTCGAGGAGCTGTGAAGACCTTAGTATAGAGTCCGGGTGTTTACACCATAAAATAATTTGGGTTTTCGAATTACAGAGCCCAAATAGCCCAAACTGTAGAAATTCGAAAAGAAGGAAATTGGGTCCACTGGTAGGTAAGATAAGGCCCAATAAACTCAGAAAATGGCACAAATCCAGGCTGGGTTGACAAAAACCCAATAACCGAATCTGAAGAAATACAAAGAGTCCGAAAGCCAATAACTTGCATTCAAAGAAGAGGCGCCAAGTTGAGGATTTTGAAAAAAACGGTTGGATGCAGTTGACGGCAGTTCCCGAAAAAGAAGAACGTGAGTTCTCTAAGTCCAAGATATATAGGTAGCCCAGACGAAGAAAGAAAAAAAAAAGAACTTCTACATTTTCGTTCTCTTAGAATTAGCTCTAGCCTTAGGAGTAGTTTCTAGCGTAATGTAGAAGTAGATCGTGGCGTAAATTAGGAGTAGCTGTAGTGTAATTTAGTATTAGACTCGATGGAATTTGCGTTCAAGGCTTGTATCGGCATTCGCCTGCTTGTAATTTTTCAGAATTGAAAACTTTCATGGAGATATAAATTATCTTTTATTCAGATTTAAGTATCGAATAGGTAATTTGTATCTTGACTTGAGTTTTTCATTCGTCATTCTCATATTCGAAATGAACAACTAAAACTTCAATTAATGCGACTCGAACGCAAGGGGTGAAAAATAATACATTCGGTCGAGAGATTCTCATGGAGGTATAAAATTATCTTTTATTCAGATTTAAGTATCGGATAGATAATTTTTATCTTGATTTGAATTTTTCCTTTATTATGTTATTATTCCATTCGAAGATGATAATTCGCATTGAATCCAACTATCGTATTCAAAAGAAAGATTCTCATGTAGGTATAAGATTATCTTTTGTCAGATTTAAGTATCTGAGAGATAATTTTTATCTGGACTTGAATCTTATCTTTCATCTTATTATTGCTTTCGAAGATAATAATCAACTTCTAATTTAAGACTTGAACCACCGAAATAGCGTGTCGAACGCAGGGGTTGAATATAATCTCAAAATATAGATTATCGCGGGGTTCGGAACGCGCAATTGGATCCACCCTAGTCTAGTTTATTTTTTAAACGAAACAAATTTTTGGCGACCATAGTGGGAGTCAGTCGAATTTGATTTCCGTAAAACCATTATAAGATGTCAGAAGATTCTTCTAGAGAAGAACACAATGACGATCTGGAAACACAACCTGTGTTGCGATACAGGATCAGGGCAGATAAAATGTATGAGCAATTTGTTAAAGTCATGAAGCATACTTTAATAGGTGCTCGAGATGATCAACGAAGGGAATTCAATGATTAGTATCGAGCACTGGCTCAAGAATTTGCCCGAATATTTACTGCAATAGTACAAGATATTGTTGTAAACACCCAAGAGGGTTTGGCTCGAGAGGTTACTCAAGTGGGAACTGAATTAGGAGAGATATTTAACCAAACCTGCGATGTCTTCTAGAGAATGGTGAGCACCCAAGCAGTTAATGCTTTGGAACCATTAATCGAAAAACACAAAATCCTATTAGAAAAAGTGTCACAATTGATAGTCGTAGAACCAACAGTTCGAACAAGACACGTGAACTTAGGAGAACCCCCACCTGGTTATCCTCGAGAAACCAGAAATAAGAGTAGTCATTTCGAAGTCGGTCAGACTTCGAACATCTCCCCTGTAAATAAACATAATTTTGTAAACCCATCTATGCCTGGGGGACAAGCAGGAATGGGACAACAAAATTTTGCTCAAAACATGCGTCCTGCTCTCAAAGTCTCTAAAGCTTGAGAAAGCACCTCGAGCAGTCGCAACTCTATAGGAAAAGAGAGACCACTCGAGCCGATGGGTTCGAGGGGCACACAGTCCCTCGAACAGGCTTCCCGAGTAGCTGCGCTCGAGAAGCTTCTACTTGAGAACGATTCCTCGAGCAGGAAATTGATCGAGGGGCAAAAGGGCCTGTTCGAACAATTGCGCTCGAGAGGCTTTTGCTCGAGCACAAATCCTCGATCTGGCTCAAGGACGGACATGAGGACCTGCCCTTGCAGTTTGTCCTTGAGTAGCTGTGCTCGAGAGGATTCTGCTCGAGCACAACGTCTTGAGCAAGAAGCTTCTCAAGGGGCACGAGGACTTGCTCGAGAGGCATAATCCGGGCAGCAAATTTCAACAGAGTGAGTTGCTCGAGCAACATGAATTATTATACCTCTTTTTTCTATATATTTTGTTAGTATAAATTGTTAATTATGGTTGATGTGAGTCGAAATAGGCTCTTGGGCCAAGCTGTCAGCCCAACACAATTAAGGGCCCAAGCCCAACAACGTAACAGGCTACAACTCCTTTAGAAGACATTATAGTCAGGTTCGACCTTCCGGAGGTTCGTCCTATACCAGGTGCAACATTCTATATAAGGCAGGCCTGGAGACAAGGAGCAGACAAGGATCAATTAGGGATGCACTTACCATATCCGGACCTGCGGAGATCACTCTAACCGACCTGCCAATTATACCATAAAGGAGATGGCTCAAGTTGGAAGGATTATGATTTGTTCTACTTTCCATTGTATATTTAGAATAGTTGACTTACCTTATTGGTCACCCCATCATAAAATTGTATATATATCAACTCCAAACACTAATAAAGGATCGACTCTTTTACCCCGTGGACGTAGGTCATAATATTGGCCGAACCACGTAAATATCTCGTGTTCTTTACTTACAATCCGTGCTTTATATCATATTTTCATATCATATATCGCATATTAATCATTGGTGTGCTTCCCATACACATCAATTGGCGCCGTCTGGGGAATTTCTGAGCAAAATAGGACGTGAGGTAAATCTATTTTTTGCAATTTTTTTTCCTTTAACGTTAACATCTTGCAATGGCAGCGGAAGATATGTTAATGATGGAGAATCAGATCGAAAATGGCGAAAATGGGAAGAAGACGATGTTTTCCCCATCTGGGGTTGAGCAGGCCACACCTGTAACTCCGGCCAACCTGGTGAGGCGATTGGATGATGACCTACAAAACTAAGTAGGAGACAACACTCCAGGAGAGCAAACAAGCGGGAAGGATGCCTCTCCTCAAAGTGTACTCGATCTGGAGCAATTCATGGGAAGAGTTGAAGGTGTCGTTGACAAAGTTGTCAATAAGGTAGTAAGTTCTAAACTTACAGGCATGCCAGATCTGATGCAGAAAGATGATGTGACTCCACTCCTCCCGAGGGGTACACCCAAGGTAGGAAACGCGGAGATGGGGGGTAATGGTAATGTTATCCCCGATAGCAATACAGGCAAGAGAGTAGAACGACCGGAAGACCTCAAACAAAGCGGCGGAAAGGATGCCGACGTGCCACCAAAAAAGTTCTTAGCACCAGAAGGGTGCTACATGCGTCGCCTAGACCTGGGAGGAGAAGATCTGGAAGGATGGGCACCCCAACCCAATTTGCACAAAAAACAGCCGTACGAGAACAAGTCACATGTCCAGGTGCATCGTTCACATAGCAACGCCCTGGAAAAGAAAGACCTGCACAAACAACAGGCATGGATCCGCACCAAACACGACAAAGAACTCGAGGATGATGCCAATAGTTTCGTATCTGCCCGATTTGGATGGGTAGGCCACGACGTGAAAGAAAAAACAAAGACCAAGTTGGAACAAATGGAAGAGATGGCAAGACGGATGGAGGACCTGGAGCGTAAAGCTATAGGAGGCTGGACCTCAGCAGAGAGGGGCATTCCATTCACAGATTTCATCGCAAATGAGGAACTACCAAGGGATTTCAGGGTCCAAACCATTGCGTTGTATGATGGAACGACGGATCCGGAGGACCACCTATATACCTTTTGTAATTATGCTTTGCTTCACAGGTACTCCGATGCCATCAAGTGCAGGGTGTTCTTGTGTACCCTGGCCAAAGCCGCCCAACAGTGGTTCAATCAACTCCCGGCTAGGTCCATTGGATCTTTCTCGGAGTTTACCTCGAAGTTTCTGCACCAATTCGCCAGCAGCAAGCGGCATGAGAAAACTCCTTTAAGCTTATTCAGCATCAAGCAAAGGGATGACGAAACCCTGCGTGCGTATGTCAAACGTTTCAACACAGCAGCACTTGAGATGCCAGCGGCAATATCAGACTTGAAGGCAAGTGCATTTACGACGGGCCTGAAGGAGGGCGATCTATTTAAATCATTGACCAAAAGGCCCACCCTGAGCTGTGATGAGTTGTTGACCCGAGCTAAAAAGTACATCAACGTGGAAGATGCCCACATGATGAGGAGAGCTGAGCAAAAGAAAGAAAATCAAGACGATGGCAAGAGAAACAGATCTCGAAAAGACGAAAGAAGTGGATGGATCCCCAACACAGCTCGAGTGTCACCACCTGCTCCAAATACGCCTAGATCTAGACGTATACCCATGAGGGGAAATTGGAGTGACCATTTGATGGCTGTGGAAGTCAAAAACCTGATCCAATGGCCCGAAGGTGCAGACCAGGAGCCTAAAAACCCTCCCAGTACACTTTTCTGCAGGTACCACCGCGATTACGGTCATGATACTAATGAATGTCCATAGCTGATTGATGAAATCCAGCGTCTAGCAAATATGGGCTACTTGGAGGAATATGTGATAGATAACCGCAACACAGGAAACGCGGCCCCAGCGCGAGGGGGTCACACCTGGAGAGGTCGAGGTAGAGGATGGCGAGGTGGAAGAGCCGGACCTGGAGGCAGAGGAAATTTTCCTCAGCAAATCAATAAGGCACCTACCCAAGAGATTGCACCCAGAGAGGTCGACAACCTCAACCGAGCAACTATTCATATTATATCGGAAGGCCTAGCAATAGGCGAATCAAAGCAGAATCTAAAACGCCAGACAAGAGCTATAGAAACCCAACCAACATTCTTTATGAATGTCAGCCGGTCCCAACCTAGGAAGGAAATACAGTTCGGACCTGAAGATGCCCAAGCCATACAGACACCCCACTGTGACGCATTGGTAATAACTGCTATCATAGCAAACTATGATGTACAAAGGATCTTTGTCGACACCGGAAGCTCAGTGGACATCCTTTTTTACCAAGCATTCGAGCAAATGGATCTGGGAATTGGCAAATTGGAAGCCGTGCGCACTGCATTATTTGGATTCTTAGGGGAAGGGGTGAAACCTATGGGTATTGTCTCGTTACCCCTCTCTTTAAGTGAAGGATCTAACAAAGTGACAAAACTGACCAAATTCTTGGTCATGGACACTCCCTCGGCCTACAATGTGATACTAGGAAGGCCGGCACTAGTTCTATTTGAGGTGGTAGTCTCAATACCGCATATGAAGATCAAATTCCCAGCACTCAATGGAGTGGGGGAAGTTTGTGGCAACCAGCATCAATCTAAGAAATGCTACTTGGCCTCCATCAAGCAGAGAGAGAAGCCCAATGAAGAAAAGAAGCGCAAGCCCAAACCTATGGAATTAGAAGATAATGAGAATGCCAAGAAAGTAGTATCACCACATGTGGAGCCGGTAGGCGAGCTTTTGAGCATAGAAGTCATACCTGGAGACAAAGAGAAGATAATCAAGATAGGTTCGCACTTGAGTCCCGACCTGAGAGAAGAGCTGGTAACCATGCTGAGGCAACACACGGATGTCTTCTCTTGGTCCGCTAATGACTTGTTGGGAATTGCTCCGACAGTCATACAACATCACCTAAACGTAGATCTAGGTGCAAGACCGATCGTTCAAAAGAAAAGACACTTCGGCCCAGAGAAAGACGCCATCATCAAAGCCGAAATCGATAAACTACTCAAAGCTAAGCACATTGCGGAAATACAGTTCCCGGAATGGATATCCAATGTAGTTTTAGTACCAAAAGCGGGGCAAAAGTGGAGAATGTGCATCAATTTTTGTGACCTGAACAATGCTTGCCCTAAGGATCACTATCCCCTACCTAGGATCGATCAATTGGTAGATGCTACAGCTGGGTAGGAATTACTAAGCACTATGGATGCGCAGAGTGGGTATCATCAAATACCCTTGGCTGAGGAAGACCAGAGGAAGGTCAGCTTCATCACCGCCTTCGGTACCTTCTGCTACGTAGTCATGCCCTTTGGCTTGAAGAATGCCAGGGCCACATACCAAAGGCTGGTAGACATAATGTTCCAAGAACAAAGGGGGAGAAATATTGAAGTATACGTAGACGATATGGTGGTCAAAAGTCGCATCGCTAGAACCCATGTGCAGGACTTGCGAGAGACATTTGAGACACTTCAAAGATACGGGATGAAGCTGAACCCGGCCAAATGTGCGTTTGGAATCAAAGGAGGAAAATTCCTAGGGTACATGGTGACAGAGAGAGGCATAGAGGCTAACCCCGCAAGGATCAAAGCTATTCAAGATATGGTAGCACCTAGCAATATGAACGAAGTACAAAGGCTGAACGGAAGAATAACAGCTTTAAGTCGCTTCATATCCAAGTCCGCGGAGAAAAGCTTACCATTTTTTAAGGTCCTACGGAAAGTTGATAACTTCAGCTGGACTATTGAATGCCAGCAAGCCTTCGAGGACCTCAAGACGTACCTGAGTAAGGTACCACTATTGACTAAACCTGTGCATGGTCAGCCCCTGGTAGTTTACACAGCTGTGGCTGATCGAGCTGTCAGCACAGTCCTAGTTCGAGAGGAGGATAAGACAGAGAAGCCTGTATATTATGTCAGCAAAGTCCTCATGGACGTTGAGTCACGATATCCGAATGTGGAGAAAATAGCATTGGCACTGGCCGTCACCACGAGGAGACTCAAACCTTACTTCTTAACTTACAAGATCATTGTAAAAACCAGCCAGCCACTTCAGACCGTGCTGGGAAAGGCTGGAGCATCAGGTTGACTCGTCAAATGGGCCGTGGAGCTTGGGGAATTTGAGATAGAATACACATCCTGAGCTACGATTAAGGCCAAGGTCTTGGCCGACTTTGTTACAGAAATGACCCGACCTGAGCAAGAGAAGGAAGAAGAAGAAAAAGTATAGCTCTTACACGTGGACGGATCATCTACGCAGAATGGGAGTGGGGCAGGCATAGTACTTACCACACCTGAGGGAGATCAGTTGGAATACGCCGTCAAATTTGAATTCAAAGCAAGCAACAATGAAGCCGAATACGAAGCATTCATCATGGGGCTGAAAATGGCAATCAAGGGAGGTGCCAAGAGCTTAATAGTGTACTCAGATTCGCAACTGGTTACCAAGCAAATCGAAGGAGCTTATGAAGCCAAGGAAGAGAGGATGGTCAAGTACCTGAAAACTATAGAGGCATTGCGAGGACACTTCCACAAGTTAGAAATTTATCAAATATTCCGAGCTGAAAATACCAAAGCTGACTACTTGTCCAAACTGGGCAGCTCAGTCGCTGACTGTCAAACCCAGAGTATTACCATCCAAGCTCTAACCAAACCTAGCACCGAGCAGGGAATCTTGCAGATAGAGGAAGGCAAAGATTGGAGAACAAGGATAATTCAGTATCTCACAAAGGGAACCCTACCTGAGGAAAGGAAGAAGCGACAACAGTTAGAGACTCGCGCTGCCAGGTTCATCATGATTGATGATATGCTATACAAGAAATCATTCGTACACCCCCACCTGAGGTGTAATTCGAAAGAAGAAGGAGATTATATATTAAGGGAAATACATGAAGGGGATTGCGGCAGCCATATAAGAGGAGCAGCCCTAGCTGGAAAAACAGTACGGGCCGGTTACTTTTGGCCAACCTTGAAGGAAGATGCAGCCAACTTGGTAAAAAAATGTGAGCAATGTCAGAAACATGCCGGTCTCATTCATCAGTCGGCGGAAGCAATGCGTTCCATGAGTGTTCCTTGTCCCTTCGCCAGGTGGGGGATGGATATTGTAGGCCCATTTTCCATGGCAAAAGGCCAAAAGAAATTCTTACTGGTACTAGTCAACTACTTCAGCAAATGGGTAGAAGCTGAAGCCTTAGCCTGGATCACCAGCAGAGGTCATCCGTTTCCTTTGGAAAAACATTATCTGCAGGTTCGGCATACCAAGGGAAATCGTGGCAGATAACGGAAGACAATTCAGCGGGACCAAGCTAAGGAGGTGGTGCGAAGAATTAGGAATCCAGAAGGGATTCAGTGCCGTTGCCCACCCTCAAACAAATGGCCAGGTCGAGGTAACCAATAGAATAATAGTCCAAGGTCTAAAGACCAGGTATGTCCACCAACCATCTTGAAAAGCCCTTACGTTTTCTTTCTTCACATTCTTGTCTTAGTCAATTTGTTTATTTCTACAACTCATTTTTCTAATAAGTTCGCGTATTACCCAAACCTCGGTCCCAAAGACTAGAGGGAGCGGGTGGGAATTGGGTAGAAGAATTATTACCAGTACTATGGTCATATCGTACTACCCCAAAGTCCACTACAGGGGAAAGCCCATTTCATTTAGTGTACGGAGCTGAAGCCGTCATACCCACGGAGATCAGAGTGCCGTCCCATCGGGTAAGATACTTTGAGCTGGAGCAAAACAAAGAGAGGCTAAGGGAGGAGCTGGAATTAATTGACGAAGTCAGAGACAAGGCATGCTTAAGGATCGAGCAATACAAGTAGCGTATCATGAAGGCTTAAGGAACAAAAGTGAAGGCCAGATCTGTCCAGGTGGGGGACCTGGTGCTGAAGAGGGTAGATGCGGTACGAACAGTGAAGAGATTGGACCCTAACTGGGAGGGCCCCTACAAGGTTACCAAGGCGTTAGCTGGAGGAGCTTACGAGTTGGAAGACTGGGAGGGTAGGCCACTCCCTCGCCCGTGGAATATGCAGAACCTAAAGAAGTTTTACGCGTAGCCGCGAGGGTTGCACTATTCCTTTTATTCCCATTTTTAACTTTTGAATTGTTTTTGTGTCGTAAGAAAAACTTAAGTTTTCCTAATAATCCTTTTTGGAAGTGGTGATCGTTGTGACTTTTAGGTATGAGAATTGTCAAGCCTTCTTTGCAGGGCCACATGCAAAGCTCCCAATGAAGTAAGATTTTATTTTCAAAAGTGCAAGACTGAATTGTACCTATATGTAAAGTATGTATGATAAATTGTGGAGTAAAGGGTTGCTGGTGTAATGGAGGTAGTCGGAGGTTAAGACTGTACCATCTGGGTGGGGACCCGGATTGTCTAGGCAGGGATAATTCGCCTACAGATCAGACGGTCTCCAGGCCAGGGAGAAATAAGGAGGGGTAGATCCTTGGGAACATTTACGGGGCTACCCTAAGGAAGACCGGGGTCTGGAGCGACAAGGAGAAAAGGGCAGTCATAAGGTTGGAGAAGGAATAAGGGGGAAAGAAACGGAGAATGTGGGACATAAGGAAGGATATCTTCGGTATGGGCTGGCCACCCTAGCCCGTTAAGGAATATTTTTGGACGGAGGGAGGAAAAAGGGGGATATAAGGCAGGAGGAAAATGCAAGTCCCCACGATTGCATAGTTGCGGTGCAAGTCCCCACGATTGTACGCGCCTAGTGACGTGTGTTCGATCCCGTGTGCAAGTCTCCACGATTGCACGGAGGTGGTACAAGTCCCCACGATTGTACGCACCTGGAAAAGGGTGTTTGATCCCGATGCAAGTCCCCACGATTGCATAAGAACAAGAGAAATGCAAGTCCCCATGATTGCATAGTGACAGTACAAGTCCCCACGATTGTACGTGTCAGGAAATTACTAAGAAGTTGACGGAAGTGATGTTGCAAGTCCCCACGATTGCAACAATTTGTGGACCACCTGACCCAGCTGGGGCTATAGCTCAGTGTAGGTCTGGTGGGTACCACCTGAGAACTAATGCATTTTTGTTTTTGTTTTTCTGTGAGGAATGGTAGATAAAAGGTCCTACCCAGATTCTCGGAGGACATGTTTGTGTTAACAAGAAGGAAGGTATGATTGTAATATTTTCATAAAGGTGCCCCTCAGTCGAGGTATGGTCGTGATAACTTAATTCGTTATTTATCCTAGTGATTATCTCGTGGTAATTCAATAGTAAGGTTAGATCATTCCTTGGTTGAATTTGTGCAAACAATTACTCTTAAGCTTTTCTTTTACAAGACATAGCAGGTACACCATATGCAAGATGGACATCACACATCCCAAAACAATGTAAGTAAACATGTTCGGCACATAAAGCAAAATAATGCGCACCAAAATGTCAAAATGCAGGTAACAAAGCAAGAAATACGAGTCTAACCTAACATGCATAATAAAAAGATGTCAACAGCCCAAACCTGGGCAGGGACAGCAAAACGAGCAAGAATTTGTCCAAAGGCAACACAGGCCCATCAAAACAGCAAAAACAAAAAGATGTTTTGAAATACTAGGGCTACATATGCCCGTCAGAAACCAAGTCTTAAAAAGGAAAGCATCAAATTTTTCAAGGCTTCATGGGGGGAGCAGCCTGGGCATCAACTCCTGCACCACCTGGAACATCGGCCTCAGCTGGAGCCTTGGCACCATCTTCCGACAGATCGGGCGACTCGACAACTGGTGGATCTACGGCTGGAGGAGGGGACGTAGATCAAGAAGAGCTGCGTCACAATCTAGGAAATCCGCGAAGACCCCTTCTGGAGGAAAGCCCTTCGCCTTGAATTGAGCAACACATCCTTCAAAACCTTTGACAAAGAACCCGAAGATTTTGTCGTCAGTGAGGCGCTCGAATTCTTTAGAAGCCAGAAAGTCAGCCTTAAACTTGGCAACCAAGGCTTGGCCCTCTTCAGATGAAGGCAACTCGGCGATCCAGGTCTCATGCGCCTTAAGTAGAGTGTCTTTCATGGCAGCGTCATGAGCAATCTCCATGTCTGAAAGGGTCGCCTCCAAATCCACCTTCTCGGCAAGAAGTTTGTTAAAGTCCTTTTGAAGAGCCTTCAGCTCCCTGTCCTTGCTGGAGCAATGATCCTGGACCTTTTTGAGTTGTTCCTGGACTCGGTTTAGCCTCTTCTACAGATCCTCCACCTCCGTGCCCTTGTAGGCATCCAACAAAACTTGACCCGCCAGCAGCATACATTACAACACATTTTTATACAACGAGTCACAACCAACAAACATGAAAACACATAATCAAGCCACGCACGAAAGGAATCGTATTACCTTAGGGAAAATCAGTGCCGCGGCTTCAGACCTCTTCCGGGGAGACATGTTCTCCAGGTAGTGGCGGTCTGTGGAATTGGGAAGCCTCTGCAAGAAGTCCACCATAATTGAAAGTTCGTTGCTGGATAGAGTAGAAGTAGGAGGATCGGAAGCCCTGGACCTGGTTCGAGAAGTCGGCAGATCTGAAGTCTTGAGGGACATGTCCGGTATCATCTCACGGATGGCTATACCCGAGCTGCCACATTTGGGAGGACGTGCACTGGAAGGAGTCTCGGCAGCCATGGGTCTTTTGCCAAGGAACTTCTCTTGGTTGGTGCGTGACCTAGAAGAACCACCCTCACCTGAAGGAGGAGAAGTCAAAGATGGATTATCTTGAGGCGTTGACGAGGGTGGAGGAGGTAGAGCTGGTTCTTTTGAAGGAAGGCGCTGCCTCCTGCGGCTTACAAACTCCCGGGCACGTGCAAGATCTATCAATTTTTCTGCAAATACGACCAAATAAAACAAGGGTCAGCATAAGATATGATGAAACGAAGCGAGTCAAGCAAGAAAGAACAAGCCGAAAGCACTACCTATGGTGGCACCTCTCAGGTCAGCTGATAAGTGCAATATTTATATATTTTATTACTTCTATCTTTAGCATTTTATTGTGATTATATGGCCATTGGAACTGATTTTATCTCATTTTGTGATTTGGGTAAGATTTGAAGTGCAAAATATCAATTTCAATCAAAATGACAGATTTGGCGATGTTTCGGAAATACTGATATATCTGAAGATGCAGACATTAGTTTCTATTGACTTTTATCTATTTGGAAATCTAAGACAAAGGCCTATATTTCTTATGAAGAAGTCCAGACCCAGTTCGGAAGTTAAAGGGCTCGAAAGTGTTGAAGAATTTACTGAAGATTTCTGTTCTGGATTGGACTGGAATGCGCAGATTTGGTGAAAAATTCATAACTAGAGTTATGTGTCTTGGATTCAGTCAAGGCCAGTTGGAAATGAAAGCTAACACATAAAGCTACAAATTTCTAGAAGGAGTCAAAGTCAGATTTGATGAAGTAGAGGCGACAAATCAGAGTGTAAAGGGAAGAATATATTCTCCATGCTTTGATGTTAAAGAGAAGAATATATTCTCCATGCTTTGATGTTAAAGGGAAGAATATATTTTCCATGTCTTGATAAAGGAAGAGAGAATATATTCTCTCTATGATTATGTTATCTTTTCATTGCCTATATATATGTCTTGCAAGAGTTGAAGAAAAAAACAAAAAAACAAGAAGAAAACAAAGAGAAGAGAGTTAGAAAAATAGTATTTTCAAGTTTTATGCTTACAATTATGAGTAGTTAAGTTTTTATTTCTATTCAAGAGATTCCAATTAATTCATACATTGTGAGACACGAAGCTTTTATTTTAATCTATTCACAGTTTGATTATCTTTTGTTTCTTGATTTCAATTCTTACAATTGTGTATATGATTATCTAAGATGCATATTAGTTGATTATATATGTCAATTGTTTGCTAACAAATCTTCATAATCCGTAATTGTTATGTTTGATTTGTGCATGTAGCAATTAGGTTTTCATGATTAGGTTCCCAATTTTTGTTGATAACCTAAGGGAAACATTGGAGTAAATTAAATAGTTGGCGCTTGCTTAAACTATTGTTTATCCTTAGTCGCTTCTAATTCGTTATGCTATTATTAATTTGATTAGCATTGCTTAATACCGAATCAGTTAATAATAAGAATTTAATCGGGTGATGGGCTTTGATTAATGATATAAGGAAGATAATAGGGATCTAGATAGCTGGTTATTTAGATTCTTGGCTAAGTAATCAATGAGTGAATAGTAATTTAGGTGTCTATGATCAATGTGTGAATTAAGGGTTGAATTTCTCTTGAATCGTATTTTCCATTAATTGAATTTTCAAACATTTATTTTCTACAATTTTAGTTAATTAAATCTTCAAAACCCCCTTTGTTATTTGATCAATCAGTCTCTAGGGTTCGACCTGGACTTACGAGTACTACAGATTCTTGTGAGAATAGTAATTATATTTTGGTGCATTCGACACGTACCATCAACCCCCACAGGGCTATAGCCAAAGTGGTGTAACAGGCGATTGTCAACAAGCTTATTCATAAGGCGGGGATAGAAATTCAAAAAATGCACCACCTAACGGTGGTATTCAGATAACTGACGAGGGGTAGGATGGTGTTCCTCTAACCTCTCCAAAAACGCTCGGCGAAAGCCCCATACCACACCTGGGGGCGGGGCAATGTAGAAAAAGTTATTCTTCCATTGCTTGTCCCCAGGGCGACCAGAAAGAAAAATAGCAGGACCTCGGGAGGTCAAGTAAAAAACCCCACTATCCGCAACACTAGAACGGGGATGGAAGAGAGTATAAAAGAACTCGGCTGTGGGCTCGATACCGTGATAACTAAGAAGAATGGCAAAACTAGCTATCGTCCGAATAGCGTTAGGTGCGAACTGATTCAGCGGAACGCCATACCTATTGGCTACGGAAACAAAGAATGGTGGAATGGGGAACCTAAGGCCTGCTCTCAGGAGGGCCACGTGAAAACAAGTGTGCTGTGGAGGAGGACGATGGGCTCTATCCTCGGGAGAGGGAACTATTATCGAGTAGTCATCAGGAATGCCGTATGTACGACGAAGGTTTCTCAATTTTTTCAGGTTGAAGGAAGAGGGAGTCTCGTCCCAATAATTAGGGTTCGGCTCTTCTCCCTCCCCTAATTCAAAATCAGAGGGGTGTGAACCATCACCCCTTGAAGAAGCCCCAGCCCCAACACTCGATAACGGAGGCACAGCAGCAGCATCCCGGCCGTCGGATTCGGTATCCAAAGAGGATAATTCTACAAAATCCCGACCACCCAAAGCAGGAGATTCATCATACAAATCTCGCACAAAAGAAGAGGTATCCCCCACCGAGTCATGCTCTAACAAACCCGGGGGATCCCTTCGGTTTTGAGAGTCTGAGCCCGAGTCGCTCGACATATATTTTTTTTTCTTTCGTAAAAAAGGGAAGGGGAACAGAGACAACAAACAGAAAAACAGCAGCAAGCACAGAAAACAACAAAGAACAACACAAGATAAACAAATAAGAGAGGAAAAGGGGAAAAAAGCAGTACCTAAAGAAGGGGCGGAGAGCGCGGGAGAAAACGGCTGAAACAATGGGGGAAGGATGGAAGAAAACTCTGAATTTAACAATTAACACACAGAGGACGGAAGGAAATGAAATCTCAAAGTTTTGGCAAGTTACCTTTTTGAATTTTAATTTTCGAAAATAAACCGAAAATAAATAAGGAAAGAGCGGGCTCTAACCTGGGCCATACACGTGTGCCAAGATCAACGATTGCCAGGATAGGAAGATGGCGGCCAAAACTGACAAAGGCAATGAGTGGCGCGATTTTCCAGGAGTTACCTTCATAACTGCAAGCATGGGAAAATGTAACTGTCGCGTCAGGAACAGGATGTCACCCGGAAACGCACCTGAAATAGGAACCGCACCTGAGAATAAAGTCCATATCTGAGAAGAATCCCCACGCAGCCTTTTCTTTCCAAGCAGTCCGAAAAATTCATGCAGCTCGGCCCAAAGAACTATCCTTTCTCAACTCACGCAGCTTGACTACGTCAAACTGCGGAGTTGGGGGGGACTATTGATGTGAGTCGAAATAGGCTCTTGGGCCAAGCTGTCAGCCCAACACAATTAAGGGCCCAAGACCAACAACGTAACAGGCTACAGCTCCTTTAGAAGACATTATAGTCAGGTCCGACCTTCCGAAGGTTCTTCCTATACCAGGTGCAACATTCTATATAAGGCAGGCCTAGAGACAAGAAGCAGACAATGATCAATTAGGGATGCACTTACCATATCCGGACCTGCGGAGATCACTCTAACCGACCTGCCAATTATACCATAAAGGAGATGGCTCAAGTTGGAAGGATTATGATTTGTTCTACTTTCCATTGTATATTTAGAATAGTTGACTTACCTTATTGGTCACCCCATCATAAAATTGTATATATATCAACTCCAAACACTAATAAAGGATCGACTCTTTTACCCCGTGGACGTAGGTCATAATATTGGCCGAACCACATAAATATCTCGTGTTCTTTACTTACAATCCATGCTTTATATCATATTTTCATATCATATATCGCATATTAATCATTGGTGTGCTTCCCACACACATCAATGGTCAAATTACATATGGTACAATTACCAATATGACCTTCTATATTGATAGCTGTCAGATGATAATCCAATGGGATTTTCCATGTCTTTCTTCAAGATGTATGACAAATTGTTAATTATGGTCAAATTACATATGGTACAATTATCAATATGGCCTTCTATATTGATAGCTATCAGATGATAATCAAATGGGATTTTCCATGTTTTTCTTCGAGATGTATGACAAATTGTTAATTATGGTCAAATTATATATGGTACAATTACCAATATGACCTTTTATATTGATAGCTGTCAGATGATAATCAAATGGGATTTTCCATGTTTTTTTCGAGATGTATGACAAGATAGCTCTTTTCTTCGAGAAAGTGAGGAGGAAGATGACTGTTCGAGAAAGTACAACAAGATGGGCTTTCTCTTCAGGAAAGCAAAGAACAAGGATCGAGAAATCAAAATAGGAAAGGGAGAGATTAAAGCAATACGAGTCGGCCAGAAGAGAAGCAATACAAGTCAACCGGAAGAGAAGCAATACGAGTCGGCCAGAAGAGACGATCAGATATTTATAGGGTTTAAGTGTCCGATCACGAAAGAGCACACCTATTACTTAGTAGAGAAGATGAAAAGCCTCATACGTTTTTTACCCTCCAAAATACGAAGAGTATCTTGTAAAGAGACATGTTTTTATTATGGGGTTTAAATGTCCAATCACGAAAAGGCGCACCTGCTACGGCGTAAAGAGAGATGAAAAGTCTCAGGCGAGTTTTAATGAAGGCACGTTCTTCCATACCCACCAAAATATGAGGAGTCTTTAACCAAAAGACGTGTCTTTTAATACACATAAACTCGAAACGTTCATGTGTATTAGGGGGGCATTTGTTTACACCCTAAAATAATTTGGGATTTCGAATTACAGAGCCCAAATAGCCCAAACTGTAGAAATTCGAAAAGAAGGAAATTGGGTCCACAGGTAGGTAAGATAAGGCCCAATAAACTCAGAAAATGGCAGAAATCCAGGCTGGGTTGACAAAAACCCAATAACCGAATCTGAAGAAATACAGAGAGTTCAAAAGGCAATAACCTGCTTTCAAAGAAGAGGCGCCAAGTTGAGGATTTTGAAAAAGATGGTTGGATGCAGTTGACGGCAGTTCCCGAAAAAGAAGAACGTGGGTTCTCCAAGGCCAAGATATATAGGCAGCCCAGATGAAGAAAGAAAAAAGAACTTCTACATTTACGTTCTCTTATAATTAGCTCTAGCCTTAGGAGTAATTTCTAGCGTAATGCAGGAGTAGATCATAGCGTAAATTAGGAGTAGCTGTAGCGTAATTTAGTATTAGACCCAATGGGATTTGCCTTCAATGCTTGTATCGGCATTCGCCTGCTTGTAATTTTTATAAATTATCTTTTATTCAGATTTAAGTATCGAATAGGTAATTTGTATCTTGACTTGAGTTTTTCATTCGTCATTCCCATATTCGAAATGAACAACTAAAACTTCAATTAATGCGACTCGAACGCAAGGGGTGAAAAATAATACATTCGATCAAGAGATTCTCATGGAGGTATAAAATTATCTTTTATTTAGATTTAAGAATCGGATAGGTAATTTTTATCTTGACTTGAATTTTTCCTTCATTATGTTATTATTCCATTCGAAGACGATAATTCGCATGGAATCCAACTATCATATTCAAAAGAAAGATTCTCACGTAGGTATAAGATTATCTTTTGTCAGATTTAAGTATCTGAGAGATAGTTTTTATCTGGACTTGAATCTTATCTTTCATCTTATTATTGCTTTTGAAGATAATAATCAACTTCTAATTTAAGACTTGAACCACCGAAATAGCGTGTCGAACGCAGGGGTTGAAATATAATCTCAAGATATAGATTATCGCGGGGCTCGAAACGCGCAATTGGATCCACCCTAGTCTAGTTTGTTTTTTAAACGAAACACTGGGTCCTTAGATTAGATTGGTCGACACCTTGATGGCTCGTGGTGTTTTAGGATTGGCTTGACTAGGATCGCATTTACCGCTTTATTTATATAAGCATGCTTATTGATATTTATCGTGAGTATCTTATATATGATATGTTGTGTTGCATGATCACCTAAGAAAGATAAATAATTAAAAATGGTGAGACCTTGTATGTGAAAACCCCATATTAAAATATTAAGTCCATAAATGGATAAATCGGGGGCCCGGAAGCTCCTTGATTAGGTCCAGTGCCTTTCATCACTAAATGTGAGAGGGAATAGTGCGAGCCTTGTCTTCATTGTCTCACGAGTCGTGGAATGGTGGCAAGATTAAGTGTACTAATCTCGCATTTAAGCATTCTGTATAACCTGAGAGTTATATTAGAAAAGCATACGGGTTTCAGTTTCGCTAAGGAGTTGTCCATGAGCCGTGGACCACCTGGCTACTATTATGCTGTGAGAATTTGGTGGGTCGGACTTAAACGCAGACTAGTGTACGCTTGCATCGTGCTCTCAGGACGTACATGAAACGTGAGGCAAACATCTCGAGAACCACCTAAATGTGGATGGGGCCGTCGCGCCTGATCAAATGATGCTTTTTTGCTTTGTCGTTTTTCTTCATTCGAGCATCAAAATGATCCATTCTTGCGAGGTTACAAAGTTCATAACTATAACTATTCAAATTTCATAAAACTTATACTTAAAGTGGATGCATGAAAAATGTGGCATAAATTTGTATCAATGGCTATAAAAATAAAAACATAAACATCTGTCGTACACCTACTATTCAATATATAAAAATATGAATAAACTGGCATAGGGCTATTCAATATTCAAGTGTGTTTGTTGTCCATTTTTCTTCCGTACGTCGGAGGCAAAATGGGATTTGGTGGGTGGTTTTTTGCTCTCCTGGTCAAGCTTTTTCGGGAAAATCTCAGTCCTCCTCTCTTTCAGGAATCGGGTTGAGTGTGTTTCCTACCTTTTTTTCCTTTTTCTTCTTTTGTTCGTGTGATGTACCCAAAGTTGAATTTAGTTTTGATAGGTGGTGTGCTAGATTAGATGTCTTGTATTTTCTGTTGTACTCTTCATTCGGCTTTGTATTTCATTTTTAATAGCTAATGAGTTTAACTATTAAAAAAAAAAGGTGGGTTAAAAAAGTGTTTTTGGAAGCTTGAAGTCTTCAATGGGAAATTGAATTTAGGCCATGACAAAAATGATAACTAGAAAATTAAGCAATAATATAAGAGATAAAGTCAATGAGACAACTGACTGTTAAAAATAATAATTAAACACAGTTTATTTTAGGATTGATTATTCAAAACATGTACGAGATCGATTATTTTAATATATCAAACTAAAGTAGAATATAATTTTCTATTTAATAATTTTTTAAATTCGACTCAATTAGTTAAAAAACTAATCGATTATATGTAAAAAGATTAAACTACTCAAGTTTAATAACTCACTTAAAGTTCGTTAGCGTCAATGAGATTAATGACCAAATCCAAGCCCAAAAAGAAATCTTTAAGCTAAGAAAAGGTCACTCATCGTTCACACCCCCTTGTGAAGCATAATTTTAAGTGAAAAGTTAAAAATCTAAAATTTATAAGTATCATGTACTGGTACCAACTATAAGAAAATTGTAAAAATGTGATATCTTAAAATGTAAAACACCAAAATGAATATCGATTTTGTTCACCCCACACCAAGAAATTGACAAGTGACTAATATTTGGTTGTTTAAATTAATATCCTCCTCTAGATCTTCCTCTCATTCTTGTACCAAATAAAGAAATCTTTCAACAAAACCAAAGTAAATAAGTGGAGTGAAGGAGCTATCGGGTCAGATACATAGTATAACCACTGAGCCGCCCTTGCATTACGATTTACGACCTTTCCAAGTTATGTCTATACTAACGGTTGGAAATTGGATATGGGTCATGGGTCGCCCATGAGGGCTTGACCCTACCCATATTACTTTGAAAGAAAGAAAAGGAGGGAGTAGTTTTTTGTAGGATAAAACTACCCCAACTCCCTCCTATATATATATCTTATGTTTGAAATAAGATAAATAACAATACATATACAAGAATAGAGAGAAAATTCGCAGCAAAAAATGAGGGGCTAAAAGTGAAGGCATAAAAGTGTCATTTTTGGTGTGATGTTGGCAAAGAAGATTCACCATTTGAAGTACTTGGATTGTGGATAGTCATCTCTCTCCCCGTGATTGAGAATGCAGACGTTTTAGAGCATCAAAACCGTGTGAAAGAAGTGTGAAACAACCAAGTTGAGATCCGCATTTGGTTAGTATTTAATTATGTTGAAATCGCATGTTTTATGTGATTAATTTCCGTCATTGGTATCAGAGCGAGTTTGGTTGTGTTCCAAACTTGCGTCCACACGAAAATATGATAATTATATGCTTTAAAATCATGTTTTACCATGCTTCCCGTTTTTACGTAAGATATGGGTTCATTCATGGTGATTTTATGATATGTTCATAATATGCTTTAATTTTCGAAATTTAGCATGCCTAGACCATGTATAAATATAGTATGAAGTTATATGTAAGCACGCTTGACATTTGATGAGAAATTGATGTTTTTAAGTGAATTTTTTCGTAACTTTAGAGGCAACTTCGAACCGTTTTTTGTTGTTATTATTATGCAATTGTTATATGGTTAGAATCCTTATGTCAAGAGCTTTCCAACCATATATCAAATGTTCAAAACGGATTATAAATGAGAGAGATATAGCCTCTCAAAGTTGTGGTCGCGAATTAAAAAAAAAATCTGAAAAATTCTGGGAAAATAAGGAAGACGATGAACAGTAACCGTGACCAATCCCACTCGCGCGTACGGAGAGTGAAATCCACTTCCTACCTTATACTACTCGGAAAACAAAACTGAGACCACTGTTGGATTCTTCATAGTTGAAAATGGGGGATTGCCAAAATTTCGAAGCCGAAAAACGACCGGAAGACGGAGCGTGTGGAACACGCGCCGCCACTGCCACACGCGCCCACGCGCCTGGGTGGCGCGTGGAGGCGCGTGCGGGCACCTCCAGGGGCCGTTTTCGGCCGGAAAATTTCAGATTTCTCAGAAATCTATTTTGGGAATTTTTGGATATTTAAAATATATTTTTTAGAGAGGAAAAATATTTTTCTTTGATTTTCGAAATTAAAAATGATGAAAAAAAAAATAAAAAATGAAAAATAGTTTTTGGGCAAGAAAAATTCGGAAATTTTTGATTGATTTTCTGAAATTATTTCTCATGCCTTGGCTACCTACCAAGATGAAGATTTTTTGAACACCTTCAATATTATGCTCATTTTTGTTAAACGCATTTGGAATTATTATTTTTCCTAAATTAAAATCGTTGGAGCATAATTGTTATTTTTTTTAAGTGTTAAAATCTTCATATAAGGTATAATGTATTATGATTGGCTTTGTGCCCAATCTAATACAAATTTTTATTTTCATAGATGGCGAGACCCCAATTTATTTTTAACATCCTCCGGAGAGGAGTTAGAGCGAGAAGAACTCGTGTGCATTTGGTAAAGTTAAAAATTGCTGAGGTGTTATAGAATGTGCCCCGAAAATTCATTGCGTGAGCATTTTAAGATAATGAAAATGAAGTACAAAGAGCTACTTCATTTGGGTCATTATTTTGGTGGTCCAGACCGAGAAAGAGAATTATGGAGAAATTCTCTAACTAAGTTTTGGAGATGTGAATTTGATAGGATTTACACTGAAAATAAAGACAAAGATCTACGTCTCTTGAAGTCTTTATTCATTAAAGTGTGGAAAGAGAGAGAGCTGGAATTCAAGACGAGGAAATTATTATCTTTGAGGATGAATAATGGTCCTCGACGTCTTTTGAATTTCGCTCCTAGAGATAGACTCCCAAATGGGATGGTTAATATGGTTTCTCGTATGTGTAGAGATACTTAGAGCTCGTTATATTACTAAATCGCATGAATATACGTTCTTTGCGTTGAAAAATTGTTGACATGTAGCTCATGCGCATTTTTTTTTGAAATGTATATGTTGTTTTCTTTATGATATTGAGCTTTAATGACTTACATGCATATGATAAGATGTGTTATGTTTTCTTATATATATTATGATATGCTTTGATCATGATATTAAGTGGGAGTTCTAAGGTTGGTTCAAGTTATACTTACCTAGAACTTTATGAGATTTTTTTTTTACTAGGAAATTAAATTTGTGATAATGAACATTTTGACATGGATGATGATTGGGCACTACGTGACCTTTCGAATCTGTACATTATGGTGAATTGTCATAAATGTTAATTTGCTTAGTACGAAATAAATGTTGTATAGATGGGCATGTATGATATCTCTAGTATGACCATGGCAACCAAAATCTCATATGAGTATTGAGATTTTAGAACAGTACTAGATGAGTACTAATTAGTAGAAATTGTGACACGTTGTGTCATAATATTTTGGAATATGTAGAATTGAATTAGATGCTCTAGAGGGCAATAACCAAGTCATGTAAGACTTATGGTGAGTCTTCCTACTCAATATAAAAGATCAATGAGTTTATCATAAGCGGAAAACAAGGTCCACTGCTTATGATGTCCTAGTTGATTGTATGATATATAATCTCATATGCGAATGAGAAATCATACTATTGATCTATAAGTGGACCAAATGAGTAATACACCCGTAAAATTGAACTGAATTGGGATTGTTGACTATAGTATTTGATGATTAGAAGTATACCCTAAATAAGAGAACAATGAGTCGCTCCTTTTTTAGGGTAAAGCCGAATACTATTAGAAATTAAAAGTCAACATACCTTGACTTCTCTTATGAGAAGTGATGAGTTCAAGTTTTTGTACAATCTCTTTCTAATAATGAAGAGATCTAAAGGTCAAGTCTTTTATTTGTTAAAAGACTTTCATAGTCAGCGTTAGCCATATTATGCTTTGTACATAAAAGGCTTATTGATACTATGATAATGACTTAGGACTTTGTGGTTGATCTGTTTTAAAGAGAATTTGAGATTCTTACAGTAAACGAGATTAGAACAAAGGAAAAGTCATGAAAGAGACATATGATGAATCTAGGGAGAGCAAACTTAACCACTAATGTGAATAGAAGTGGACTAAAGGTAAAAGTGCTATATTGATATATTATTGGTCAATTTTACTCGTGTATGCACTGAGTTGAAAACATAGCACTTGTAGACACTTAAATAGTGCATCTTACATATTAAGCACTGAGATACTAAATCTTGTCCTATGTGGATTTAGGTTTATGGTTATCAATTAAAAAACGTTTGAAATTCTAAAAAAGATCATTGGAAGTTGGTCTTCTGGATTGTTCTCCTGTGATTGTATTACTCTTGGATTTGAGTTTTTGACTTGGTTAGTATCTATAGAATAGATAGACAAAGTGGTGCTAGATTTGTTTCTTTTTGAATGGTTTAAGGGTGAATTGTGACCAAGGCACATTGATTATTCGATCATAATCAATATGTGTTCATTAAGTAAAGTGAACAACTATGTGTGTGCATTTTTTTTGTATACTTGGTTAAGTCAAAATGAATTAAGACACTAAGCTAGTAAGAGAAACTCTCTGAATAACTTTCGTAGTTACTTGTCAATATGTGGTAAATCATATGTGACCATTCAGAGGTTAATGGGTAGATCTTTCATTGCAGTTAATTTTGTTAGACTTCTGTGATTTAATTAATATGGGGGTTGGGAAATGAACCTCCTATTCCATTACTCCTTTACATACATTGATCCTGTCTGTTTTGATTTATCCTAATATGAAACGTTAGAATGTTTCTTTGAAAATTATGAGAGAATCAAATTGATGAATTTATCTTTGAGAGGTTAAATTCAAAGGGACAATGTATTTGTATCTCGGAGATACGCAAATGATCTAAGGTGTACGTGTTCTAAGTGAACATGATGAGGTGGAAAATTAGTAAATCACAGAATGTCCGGAGAATTTTTTATTTGGATGAAGAATCTTGAAATTGCTAAACCTCAAGTCAGGTTTAACGATTCGTATAGTGGCTTTGTGCCTTATAGATCACTTATGAGAATCGTGTTCCCGAGTTTGAGTGGGAGCAAAATTATCGTAGTGATCAAGTTAGTTGAATCCAAATTTTGTGCAAACACAAAATATTCTCTGGAAAATTAGATAAAGTCTAATATAGTAAGACTCCGTCATATTCTATCATCTGAGAAGATTGAATTAATGCAATGAAAGAGTATTTATAGAATTACTAAATCTATAAACATGTGTGGCACCAATAACTCGTGACAATTGCTGAGGAGGGAATAGTTGTCTGTGTGGCAGCAATTGCCCTCGTGGTAAGGTCATAGCCAAAATGTGGTATTTCGACTTTCACATGGTTTAAAGATTTGAGTTGCATAGTTTCTCTTAGTTATAGTGTTATAAGTATGTTGTAGTCACCCAATTGTATATAATCAAACCAAGTTTGGATTCTGGTTCAACATTAAACGTGAGGATATTGAGAACTTTACATGTTCTCGAAATCTACTAAGATGTTGATACTTAGATTTTGAGGTACAAAGCTCACCCAGTAGCAAATGGTATATATATACATGTGTGTATATATCTTGAGATAAACTTATTTGCTAGCGGTGATACTTTTTAGTTATTATGGACATATGAGATTAGAATTATGTATAAATGGACATTGGATTGCATTTCTTGAATGAGATGTAATTGAAAAGATATACATGGGAATGCCTTGAGGATTCCAGAGACAAAGGCCAGTAGGTAAAGTCTATGAACTTATAACCTTAGTTGGCAGAATTTGTCTTACAAATAATGGAGTATGAGATTTTATGAATACATGATCTTATACATGTGTTTTCATCTTCATAGATGTAGACCATTATTTTGTAGTCCGTAAGTCCATTGAGATGCTTGAAATTCTATCTCTTCATTAGTAATGTCTTGTTAGCCGAAATGAGAAGGAGTACATTAAGCCATTGACAATATTTTTCCTTTAGCTTATGAAGTAGAGGACATGATGAGCAAAGTGTTTGATTTTACGTAAAAATCTATGTAAATCGTTAAAAATGAATCTTGCTCAGTGTCGAGATCCATGTTAGGTTTTTTCAATAGCACGGTTTCATAATGGATACTTATGCTCATCAATACTCCAATAGTGTAGAGTTATAGCCTCGAAATGTGTCCGGAGAGTCCAAATAGAAATGTCTAGACCACCATATTCCAATAGTTGTTTGTTTTTTGGATCTTGAAGTACAATGTGACTTGTACTCGCTCCAATACTTGTTATGCCATTGGTCATAAGGTATTGCCCAATTCTAGTATGACGTATTGGACAATAGCTGGTAAACACTGCAAATGATTTCCTTAGTATGGAGAAAAGTTGTCAAAAGAATATACATATGTGGACTTGAGGAGGGGATTTGGATAAGTGTGAGTCTACCTCTGAATTTGCTTCTATTACAATGCTGACTCTAGAAGTAGCACGAAGCAACTTGTGTAACATTGTGTGCAATTAAATATTATTTGTGGCATGTATATTTGCAGTGTGGGATAAGTTTGGTTGAATTTGTTTTATAGCATGTGGGAGTTGTAAGCAGTTATGTGGGAGCTGTGATTATATATGTGAATATATATCGTGATAAACAGCCAGCTAATGCTTACATAGAAGTCTTATTATTGACCTATTGCTGTAAAATTGAACATCGACACAAAATATAATTTTATGAGATATCATTGTAAACCAATGAGTGGTGTTACAACTTGTGTATACGCATTTAGAAGTGGCTAAAGTTGCTACTTAGCCTTACACTAGAGATATATTTGTTAGTCAAGTTAGATCTCTAGAATTGCGTAGAATGCGATCTCTTTTGAACTAAAGGATGTTCATAGAGATTTATGCCCATAAATGTTTGACATTTGAGTGATGTGCTTTCTAAGCATGTATGTGATGATATGCACTCGATGTCTAAAGGTATGTCAGATAAGTTCGAGATTGACTCTCTCACACGAGCAATTGCCTCTGACATTGAGCAATGTGTAGAGATGAGACATTTTTGATTTTGTGGCACACTAAATCATACGTAGAGATGATGTCGCCTTGATTGATAATCAAGATGAGATTAATGTTATGAATTTATGTAATCGAAATGGATTCCCACCATCCATTGACTTATCTAGAAGCCAGATGTGAGTTTTCTTGAGGTTGTTATTGATAGAGGACGAACAAGAAGAAAACTCAGGTTAAGTGTTGAGATACACTTGAACTAAGATCTGTACAGTGTATTTGATTTGAATCATGACATACGCTTCCAAATAGGAAGAAAAACATTGTAGCACGCGTTTCATACCGCGTGTGCTATATGACCATTGGAGTAATGAGAAAAATCCTTGCTTTCTCATTGTGTGAGACTCAAAGGTTTATGTAACCAAAATTATACCCTTATGACTTTCTACTGTTTCTTAAAGCTTTATTTTAGTGTTGCTACTTTAGCATATTACCAATAGCCACGAATGATTCGGCAATGCGGTATATGTCTAGGAAAGCAGCTATAATATAGTTGAGAGATTCGAGTGGGAAAGGAAGACTATCTTTGTCTGACATGTATTTTGTATTCACAGGCCGGCCAATCATGTCAAACTTAGTGTTTTAAACATAATTGTGAATACATAGAATTGATTGGAAGTCAAGTATACTCTTGAATAATGTTTGAGGGACAAGAGATACGTTGACTTGTGTAGTAAAAAGATGTCTGGGGGTATAGCGAGAAGTTTTCCTCATATTATTCGATATTGAGTTGCTATACATCCTTAACCGGTGTATAGCTTGAAGCTCATCATATATGCTCGATGGTCACACGATCCATTTGCTTGTATGAAATTGTGAATATGTTGTTACGGTTACACCAGATGTATGTCTAGCCCTCATGTGCGAGTGGGAGATGTTGGAAATTGGATATGGGTCATGGGTCGCCCATGAGGGCTTGACCCTACCCATATTACTTTGAAAGAAAGAAAAGGAGGGAGTAGTTTTTTGTAGGATAAAACTACCCCAACTCCCTCCTTCTCTCCTATATATATCTTATGTTTGAATAAGATAAATAACAATACATATACAAGAATAGAGAGAAAATTCGCAGCAAAAAATGAGGGGCTAAAAGTGAAGGCATAAAAGTGTCATTTTTGGTGTGATGTTGGCAAAGAAGATTCACCATTTGAAGTACTTGGATTGTGGATAGTCATCTCTCTCCCCGTGATTGAGAATGCAGACGTTTTAGAGCATCAAAACCGTGTGGAAGAAGTGTGAAACAACCAAGTTGAGATCCGCATTTGGTTAGTATTTAATTATGTTGAAATCGCATGTTTTATGTGATTAATTTCCGTCACTAACTGAAAAAACACGTCTCATATACCATATAGTTGAGACAACTTTATTGAATAAAATGTAAACTATGAAAAAGATGTAACCTCATTAATAGAAGTTAATTTAAGTATTAAAAGTTCCACTCATTGTGACGCCCGAGAAAAGATTTGATAGATTTTACGAGTCTTAGTACCTTACCATTAATACTTATATTACTCCGAGTAATCGTATATGCTAATACCTTAGGTTGACCAAGTTCAAATAAGAAAATCATAGTGAAACGGAATAAGTAGGACAATTGTTGGCCGATAATAACTCGTGACCTTGGCCTATCCTCACCCTCACGTGAAATAGTTGCAGGGGAAAAAGGATAATTTTCATTGTTTTCTTTAAATGTCAAGAATTATTCTCAATAGAAAGATTGACTCATCTAAGAGCACCCTCATTGGGGGGGGGGGGGGGGGGGTGCTTGGAGGATGTTTGGGGAAGCATGCACCTCTCCTTCCAATGGGGGGTGGGATGCTTGGTGACATGGCAAAAATGAAGGAAGTTGGGGTTCCTCTACAAGAACTCCAAAGGAACCCATGACATGGCAATTATATAATTGATTATTAAAAAATAAGTATAAGTTGGGTATTTTCAGAGAGGTTCTTGGAAGGGGTTCTATGCTGATGTGGCAAGTGCAGAAAGTTGCTTTTGATAGGAAGAAGGGTGCTTGGAAGGGGAGGTTCTTGGAGTGCTGATGTGGCACTCCAAGAACCCCTTTTGGGATTCCACCATTGTGGATGCTCTAAGTTATCTATGTTACGTGGCAAGCAAAGAAACCTCTGAATAACACTCTTCACTTCCTAACAATTGCTGGTCATTTCTTTTCCTTAGGAGATTACACGTTTTGCCTCAGGAAGGGTTATCATCATTCTTTTCATTCTATAAATAGGCAATTCGGCTGATGAGTAAAGCACACCTTTGAAAAATATACACGCATATACATCACTATTCAACCTTTGTATCCTTGTTTTTTCTAAAATTCTTTTGAAAGAGGTAAAAATAGTATATTTAAATTATTACTTTTGAAAGGGGTAGCTCCCTGCAACCGAAGGATAAGGTAGTATATATTCAATAAAGATATAAGGAAGTGGTCATCTCTAAAATTCGGCATCTGCCGACTTGCATCATCATTATCTAAATAAATTCTCACAAATTTAATTCCGTATATTTGTTATATATTACCATAAGAATAATATTATGTTGTTAAGATTATTTGATCAAGCCTTACATCCTCACGAATTTAATTCTTTATATTTGTTACCGTCATGATAATGTTATTTTTGTCAAAATGGTTTTATCAAACCTTAGCTCTTTAAAACTTCTTATGCGCACACCTATTGACCTCACTAAGTTTTATTATGTTTTTAAACGTTTCTTTTCTCCAGATAAAAATTCTACAAATCATGAGGATGAGGATAGTTGTTTAGAAGGACAAGAATAGTTCGATTTCATAAAGGGAGACCGACTTATTTAAATAAATATTTAATCACGATGCGTAGCTAGAACATATCGTACGCATCGTGATATTTTGTATAACTCCTATTTTGGGACTCCCGTATTTGGTGAAATCTATAACATTTGGATATTATATTACAATTAATTTTGGGTTTGTCAAAGTAAGTCTTATGTTTCTTCAAGAGGAATAGTTTTTTTTTTCGTCGCACTTCGGATATGCGGTCGTGGATAATTTGTACATTTGGGGCGTGACACTCATTCTCCTCCAAAATGGGGATTTGTTATATTAATTATCAAATGAAATATTGTTAAGTTTTGGTTAAGTTAGCCTGCATATACAAACCCTACTTTTTTTTATTAAACAAAATTGTGAAGGAAAAAGTAGTTATGAATAGGCATCATATGCAGAGTTTTTTTTCTAAAATATTACTCCTAGTAAAAATAATTTCCAAACTAATACTATTTGAAAAAAAATTCTCAAACTATTACTTTTAGTGTCACATGTATTACCATGAGTATAAAACTAGTTTAGTTGAATTTTTTTATTTCCCCCCTATTTTAATAGTCCACATGGATTTACTAGACATAATATTTCTCACTCAATTTTTATCCTTATTTTTCTCCTAAAGCCACGAAAAAATTCAGTTTTATTTTCGTTTTTTGTTTGGAAAAATTCGATTTTCGGTTTGATTAACAGAAAATTAAATTATTTTTATATAGTGTAGTATAGATCAAAAACTATAAAAAGTGTGTTTTCTAGTGACAACTTATAAGAAAAGAAAGAAAATGTATTAAAATTAGCCCTAATTAAAGCTCCAATTATTTCCATCTAGTTTTCAATTGTTTCTGGAAGTTTAAGAAACTCGTTTGAATTGTATACGTCGATAACTGATTAATTGTCTCAGTCACCTCATAATTTAAATTAATATTTTTCGATCTAATACAAAAAAGGCGAGAGTCAAAATTCAAATTTGACTAGTTTTTTTTCATGAAAATCCGGTTTGATTGAAATCGAACAGAAATTTTCAGTACAATTTTATGTCCTAAAATTTCGGAAAAAGCTACCCTAAATTTCTAACTACTTATATTGACCCAAAAAAATAATCTAACTACTTATTATAATTAACATAAAATCATATGTTAATTTATGTTTGGATAATTTCAAACAACACATAGTAGTGAGAACTTTTCATATTACAAAATAATAAATGAATTAGTTATTCTAGTTTATAAATTTTAAAGAATTAAGCACACTCAACGAGTGTGGCAGTACGATTGTATGGTTGGCACCACTCCCAGAAAACTTATTTGGGTACGGCGGGACCACTCCTTGATCAGATTGGAAGAAACCCAGTGGTACATTTTCAGAGTAATAATTCGAGCACCAGAGACTGGGAACAACCATAATGTTGACAAATTGATAGCAAGAAAATGAATTGAGAAAATATTTTTTAGAATAAAATTAGATATCAAGTATAGAGAGAGATAAAGAAAAGCAGTGAGACTAAGAAGACAAAAATACTCCATTTCGACTCTAATTTTAATCAAATTAAGAAAATAAAAATATAAGATGCTCAAAAAAATAAAAAAATAATAGCATCAATGCAAACATTATACTTAAATTGCTGTTTTCTGTATAGCATTAGTATTAGTTTGTAAATCAATTATGAAAACTTATTTTTACAACTTTATACTAATTAAGAGTAGTGGCACAATGGATGAATGTGCTTAATTCTTTAGAATTGATAAATAATATAATATAATATAATTTATTTATTATTTTGTAATACAAAGATTTCTCAATACTACATGTGTTGTTTGAAATTATGCAAACCTAAATTTTACATATGATTTTATGTTAATTATTATAAGTAGTTAGAAATTAGTTCTATAGAAAAGAGAACAAGAAAAGATAGCAAAAAAAGAAAAAAAAATGGAGAGAGATAAAGACTAAAAATAGTGAGAAATATTATAACTAATAAATTCATACGGATCATTAAAGTAGAGGGGCAATAAAAAAGTCCAACTAGATTAATTTTGTACACATGACAATACATGTGGTAATAAGAGTAATTAATAGTTTGGAAAATATTTTTAAAATAGTACTAGTTTGGGAATTATTTTTCCTAAGAGTAATATTTTGGAAAAACACTCTCATACGCATTCATATAAGTAATTGATTTATCCTATGCTTGTGGCGTTTCCAAAATTTAATGTTTGTGATAAAGTGTTACTTTCCCCATTTCACAAACTTAAATGATGCATTAAACACCGTACTTAATTGCAGTTAAACGAAATGACTTACTTGACTACTAATTAACTAATTTAGATGGGAATTAAAAACTTTTAACGGATTTGAAGTGGAATATTCCTAATTTTTTTTAAGTATTCTGCATTCTAAAATAATCATAATTGTCTATGCAATAACCCAACATAAAAGTTCGGGTTTCAGAACAGTTACAATTATACATAGTTTTAGGACTATTTCGATATTTATTCATCAGAAGTAGTCTATAAATTTAATTTGCAAGTGTAGGAAAAATCAACCATTGACGGATTAGAGAGAAGACTATTAAAAGAAAAAAAGAAAATGGGTTTTTCCAAATTTGTCCCTCTTATTCTCCTAGCTTTTATCCCCTTTGTAGCAGCATCTTGGTGGAACCCCTTTGAAAGACCAGGTATGCATCAATTTTTCTCTATATTCTTTTTTTTTTGGGAAAATTACCAAAAGTATCGGAATACAACTTGTTACATCGCAACAAAATCACAAAACATTTTCAATCAAAATACCTATGGCACCTACTTTTCATTATGGTACACCCTACTGTCAACGGATTAATGATTTTGAGTCTAAATCACCCTCGCTCCTAGGGAATGAATTGATCAATTTTTCCTTTTTAGAAATATTTTATTTGGATTTCAATTTGATATACCAAACAGTACAACAATTTAGAGATTTTTTGTTAAAAATACCCACTCTGATTTTGCAGCAGTGGAATTTTATTTTATTTTCATATTGAGCAATTTTGTCTAATGACATTTTAATCTCATAATTCTTTTATAGCTGCGTAGATGACTAGAATTTTTTCTTTCAATCGGCAATGGTTTATATCACGGTTGTTTGAGTATTTTTGTCAGCCTTGCCCCTCTTTTTCAGTAATGCTCGAGTGGCAGCATCAAGATTCGAGCCAAAATGAGCAAAGGCCGCTACTTTGTTTTTGTTTTAATTAAAAAACATCGTAAAAGTATTTTTCAATACAAAAAATCCATTCCATCAAAAATTTTCATTTAAAACGACCCAACAGTTTATGGTTATTAGTATTTGGAGCAAATTAGCCTTATAATATGTAGCCTAAGGATTAATGAATTAATTTTCTTTTAGGAATCTTCTTCTTCTTCCAAACTTTATAAATTGATAACCTGTGTCATAAGAATTTTACTTTTTTTAATCTTTAGTATTAAAGCATTTTCTGTACCCTTTTTCTAGTTTAACATGTTCATTAGTTTAAACATATCTTAAATATTTTTTAGAAGATATAACTTTTTTTATAAAAGCTTAAAAATAAAACTTCAGCTAATGCAAGTTATCAATTTAGAAATTCTATATAGTTTTTTTATATAAATAAATAATTGGTTAATTCCTATCTCTAGAAAGTAAATGGCAACTGAGTAAGAAGCTCATTAAACTTTAATATTTGGATCTTTTTAACGAGAATTTCGGGGAGTGATTATTCTTGATGTTTATCAATTTTCTGGAAATTAAATTTTGTTTTAGGAGGGTTTTATTATTATTATTCCTGCAATTTATTCATCAAGAAATTCTAAACAAAAGTTATGTAATTAATTCTTAATCTAGTATGCAAGGGTAGTTTAGTTCAAAATTAGTTTATTAACCTTAAGCGTTAGGTTTTTTTTAATTGAAAATTTGGTAAAATTGGTATATCTTTACTTGAATTTTCGTATTTTTTATTTTTGTAAATATATATATATATATATATATATATATATATATACACATATCTATAATGAGTTTCGTATAGTGAGAAATTTTTAATCTATTTAACAGGAAGATTTATAATGGATGATAGCCCTGGAGAATGCGAGCCTCCTTCTAAGTTTATCTCAAGTGATGAGGAATGGTGCAAGGACATATGTGTGACTCTGTACGGCAAAGATGTAAAAGGCGTATGCGATTGGTCGGCTTTAAGTCTTTGGACGACGGGCACATGTGAGTGTTGGCAATTGTGAATCTTTGGTGTAAAATAATAATAATTAATAATTATAATAAAAAGGACATCGAGAACACGATTTACAAATTTTATTGAATATTAAATTTCTCTGGAAATTTTGATGTTCTCTCTCGGTTATGGAATTACTCAGAGTTTGTGTCTGTCAAAACATAAAAATAAAGAAGTTGTTCACTCTTTTTCGGCTAAATTTTATTGTGCAGATGGAATTGATATTCAAGCTCTATAAATTAAAATATGAGCTCCACTTTTAATTATCACTCTTAGCAAATGACAATAATATCCATTTGATAACAAAAGATCATGAATATGCCTTTATATAGGCAATTAAATATTTTATTTTTTCTTAATAAATTGCCTAATAATTAATTTATGAATGCATATATTAGACGATTCATATTTGTATGCGAGCAAAAAAAGTTGTCTATTCAAAATGTGAACGCGGTGGTGTGTAAAGAATTATTATTATTATTATTATTATTACTATTATTACTATTACTATTATTATTATTATTATTATCATTATTTGTGCATTTTATATTTCTCAAAATTGTCAATTATGTGTGAGTATATGTTGACGATACAATAAAATTGTCAATTAGTATTCTACTCAAAATGTAGTTTAACTCTTTGCATACAAATTGAGAAATTATTAGATACTTCTAATCATTTTTTTTTTCTATATTGTAGTAAACTGGCTACTATAACAAACTTTATAATATGGGAAAATCGTATCCACTTTCTTCATTTATATACATATGGCATCCACACTCCTTCATGTTTGGTTTCTTGACATGTACCTCCCCTTCTTATATTTTTTCATTAGGTTTACTAATAAAAGACTAAAAAACCATTCACATTTGGGCTATCTTTTTTTCTTTTTAAAATAATTGGATAGTTGGTTGGAGAATGAAATAAGTACCACCAAATGACATAGTAATTAAAAGATACATCTTAAATTGAAAATATATAGAAATATAATTCTAAAAAGCATAATTTGTAAATTAAGAGAAAAATCTTCCCCTAATCTAACATTGTATTCTTCTAGGATCCAAACAAATATTAATTAGCTACCTTAGTTTAGCTCTCTTTTGGTTCAACTAACACTTACTGTCATGAAAAAATATTATTAGTTCAATCATGTCAATTTCATTTAAAAATCTTAAATGGAAAACAAAGTATTTTTGGTTTGCTTTTATCCATATTTCATTTAGTACATTTGAATTTTTATTTTTTCTTTTTTTTAATTAAGATAAGAAGAGAAAGAAATGATATATTTATTATTTTAGCTTTGAATTTTTATTGACTTATAACTTTATTTTTTATTTTTGGTATAATTATGAATTATTTAATTTATTATTTTCATATATTACTAAATCCACTTAAAATAAAAGGTGGTGGCATATATAAGAGGTGTATATATATATTTTTTTTAATATTATTTTTCTCAATGCAATATACTAGTTAAAATTCTCACAAAAAAGTTGTTGGATTTTATTAAAATAACAATAATACTTTAACATATAGACTTTTGGATTATAAAAAGACTCATGAGGTTTTTACTTCGGTACTTGTATTGTTTTTTCAAAAAGAAAAATATACAAGAGTTTTTGGAAATTAGAATAAAAAAAGATATGTTATATTAAGATTAACATACGTCAAAAATAATTTCTTGAATTTTATTTTTGGTTAATATAATTTCCTTAACCACCAAAGATATTTATGATAAACCGAGAGTATATTTTTTCTAATTTTTTTTAGTTAATTTTAGATTTAATACTTATATTTCTAGATTCTTTTTTACTTTTGTGTTAGAAAATTTCTTGTTACATGTTTTGACGACTAATTAAGATTTATGTTAGAGCCTAAGTTATGTTAGTTAGTTTCAATAGAAATATGTATAGGTTTTGAAGTTAGATTTGTATAAGGCTTTTTCATTTACTTTAATTTGTTAAGCTAAGTGTCCGAACGCTTGAGCGTTGATCGAACTCTAGGTGAGTCTATCAAGTCAAGTCTGAAGATCAAGCGCCTGAAGTCTTTAGATGATGAAGATCTGCAAAGCATTGACTGAGCATCGTGGCAAAGTATAGAACTGAAGATGTTTCAAGGTTGAATGAGCGTCTATCTTGACAGAATTCACCTAAATTTATTCCTAACTCCACAAGGAGTTAAATGCAATTAATGTTAGAGCATTAATGTCCGACGGGCATCTAATTCAAATGCATTAAATATTGATAAGAACATTAAACGTAATACGAAATCCTGCATGCAACACCAACTTTTTGCACCAGAATTTTAGGGATAAAGGACAAAAAGTTGTTCATTCGCCGAAGTGTAAGGCATGCGTCTGCATTGTGTCAAACGACACTTTTCCCAAGATTTTCTATAAATAGGACTTCAGCAACAAGCCAAAGAGAGGACTCGCAAGTTTACAAGTCGAATCTCTGTTGCATTCAAGTCTTGTACCTTGAACTTTCAGAAAAGCTCGAATTCCATAACAAACATTCCTCAAGCTTTTCATCTATCCTTAAGACGATCAAAAGTATCTCAAACACCTTCCTTAAAAGAACCTACTCTATTATTGAGATATTTCAAAGTTTAATTTTATCAAACAAACCGTTGACAACCAAACATCCAACCTCGCAAATCTATGTGAAAGATGAAGTTGAAGATCTCCTTATTTATGGGTGAAAGAAGAGATAGTCGAAGGAGTTAAGGAGCTCAAATCTGCGTGATAAAGGAGCTTGTGGATACTACCTTTGTTCTTATTCATTGTATTGTAGAAGTTATCGTGTGAAACTTCAATGATCAATTAGTGAATTCCTTCAAGTAAAAACTGGAGAAGAATGACATATTTGAGATTATGTAAACCTAACGAACCTTACAAATTATCGTGTTATTTAATTCATTGTCTATTGTTTTTATCTTAATTCTTATCATACATTAAGGAATATTTATAATACTTTAACTTGCAATCCAAGCAGATCAACTACGTAAAATCTGAACCACTCACTCTTTAACTAAAACAAGACTAAAGTCATTTTCACTGTGCTAACCCTGATACAAGCACTAAAAGCTTTAACCCTACTTTAGTTAAGCGTTCAAACTTCGTGTGTAAGTTTACTTTATAGAATAGTTTTCAATATATACTCGTCAAGCGTCTAGCTTTTCTTAAGAGTTCAAAATTCTTTTTTTAAGTACAATTTTTTTTGAAGCTCCAGGAAACTTCAGGGTCTATTCAACTCCCCTTTTTATAGACCATTTTCATATGCCACTTGGGACCAACTTGATTTAAGATTTATTGCCCTAACAACAGAGTTAGAATCTTTAGGAAAGATTCTCAAGAATACGAAAATGGAAGTTAAGATCTTTAGAAACTTACCGAGCAAATATCTTGTTAAGACGACCGCATTAAGAGAATTCAAGCCCCAAGAGTACTTTACAGAGCTTAAGGCTTTTGAGTTCGAGTTAGGTGATATAAATTAAGTATATACTCAGGGGGAGCGATATTGGCCGCTATAATAAATAAATCAGCGTCCATGCAGCAAGTGCTAGAATTGTTTGAGGGTAAAGATATGGCGATGCTGGCCAAGGACTTTTAGAAGTTTATGAAATATAGAAGAATGGAAAACCATATTTTCCAAAGTCTAAAGGACAAACTTCCCAAGCTACTCCTCCGCCATATCAACAAAATCAACAAGCGCCTCATTATTCTGCATTGTAGCTCCAAGCGCTAATTCCATATCAAGCGTCCCCTTCTCAGAACTACTCAGCGCATGCAGTTTCAAGACCCTAGGTTAAAACAAAACTAACCTTTCAAACAAAGTTAAAAACTGACTTGTGTTATAACTGCAGTCATCCAGGGCACCAGCAGGTAAATTGCCTTTTTTCCTTTGCTGTTAAGCCTTCAAGGCAAGATAGAGTGGAAAGAATGCAATTCAGGAGTGACTTTCACCGACAAGGCTTGCTAGCTTAATCAGAATAAATTCTCATAGATGAAGATGATGAGGAATCATCAGAAGAAAGCCATTATGATCCATCAAGTGATTCAGTGCCCATTTGTCTCATGGCGAGAGATGATGAAGCGTCAGACTCATTATCAGAGATAAATAAAGATTCATATATTCCTCCTTCATATGAGGAGCTACTTGGAAAAATGTCCCAATATGGTGCTAGTCGTTAAGGGGCTGCCAAATTATATAAAAAACACTCTAATAAGATTTCAACACTCAAACATGAAATTGTAACGCTCAAAGTAGAGTTGCAATTTCAGCGACAATGCATTGTGAACAACAAATAATTAGATACTAAAAACTCTCGGCTGAAAGTTGATCTTGATATGATAGTCAAAAGAGAAGTTGAGATGATCGCCAAACTTGCCAAATCAGAAAAGCCCATCTCAACATTTTCGAAAGCATCATGAAAGCTTGATAACGTGACTGATGTAACTAGACTTTTCAATGCAAAGACCGGTGTAGGTTTCGATATTCACGATGACAAATCCAAAAAGTCTTATGTTACAACATCTAACAAAGGTAAAGGCTAAAGCCTGAAAGTGTAACCTTTGTTGAGAATAGTTCGAATATAAAGCCACTATACGTACACAAAGACCATGGTGAGAGGCCAAATAAGCAGTAAAAAGTCGACTTAAGTCAAAAGGGAAAAATGAAGGTAGATGATTCCTATGAAAAGAATTCTCCTATAGTTCAAAAGACTAAGAAATATATTTTATGCCAAGAAATCATATACCAAGCGTCAACCGCTCAAAGCGTACCCTGGACTAGCGCCGAGGAGTCACCAACGTCAAACCCAATATCAGTGTGGAACTAGGACATACTATCAATATTATGATAGATATGTCAGAGTTATACAAGGATATTATGATGTACCTCAAAAGCATACATGTCAAAGTGTGAAACCCAAACAGACTACTCTTTCTTCAATGAAGATTAGGCAAATATGGGTTTCTAAAGATTTAATTCAAACTAATGTTATGAATGAGAAAGGACCCAAGTTCTAATGGGTACCTAAAAAAATTAGAACTGCCCTTTAACACAGATACCTTAGGGAAATGCTGATACATTTATTTGGTACATTGATAGTAGTCTTCAAGGCACATGACAGGCTCCAAAGATCTGCTAACCAATTACCGAAATACCAATGGTCCTAACGTTATATTCAGTGATAACTCCATATGTAAAACCAAAGGTATGGGTACTATGCATAGAGAGAATATTATGATAAGTGATGTATATTATGTTGAGGGTCTTAAGCATAATTTATTGATCATAAGACACTTTTGTGATAAAGATTTTAAAGTTAAATTTTCAAAAGAATTGCTGTATCAAAGACGCCAAGACTTGATCTACTAAATTGAAAGACAAGAAAAAATAACATTTACTTAGTAGATTGTGGTTCATATTTAGATAACAATTCTACATGTTTAGTGGCTAAGAGTCAATCAGAAATAGATTGGTTATGACATTGAAAAAAGAACCTCCTAAACTTTAAGGAATCTCTCTTCTCGTAATGCTTAACTTAGTAGAGGGATTACCAAAAGGCTCGTTCCAAAAAGATCGCTTATGTGATGCATGCCAAATGGCAAAAAAGTTAAATCATCATTAAAAAAAGCACATCTATCTACCTTTAGGATTCTTGAACTACTACATATGAACATGTTTGGGCCAAATCAAGTAATGAGCTTTAGTGGTAAAAGATATACTTTGGTCATAGTTGATGATTTCTCTAGATATACATGGGTTGAATTCCTAGCAACAAAAAATGAAACTAGTGGCAGACTCACAACGGTTATCCATCAACACAAACATCTAAACAGTTGGGTATGTGCCCTCGATGCTAGTAATGAGTTAGATTACATAGGGCACTGACTTAAATTTTACAACCTTTTATCAGTTTATAGAAAAGAATTATGTATTTTGTTCATATGAATCTTTATGGCATTAATAAGTATTGAACAACTACTCAATGCGTATTAAGGCAAACCTTCCACTCCTTATGAGATAAGGAGACGTGCACTGGAAGATTTTGGTACTTGAACACTTAAATGGGTTTGCAAGTAAAAAAATATTAATTGGGCATTAAGGTTTGACTTGTATGACACATGCTCTAACAAGGAGTGTCAGTCGTACACTATGACATAGTGAGAGATTGTGTCATAGATATATTAATGGAATTAATATATTCGAACACAACTTGTAGTAATCAGATCACATGGGTATTTACAGTGACTGTCAATGATTGGATTACTGATCATAATAGCATACGCTAGCCTTAGACCAGAGGGGTCATGATCAATGTGCTTGTGACATTGGATCTGCTACTAGAGTTGTTAGGCCCAATTCACCCGTTGGTAGGGTCGACCTTGAAATCCCAATTATCAAGTAACAGTTGTGAGGTGACTACCAAGAAGGGATTCACCGTATCAACAGTAAATGAGAATGTATCATGTGCAATCATAGGTAAATGAAACTATGAGTTTTTGGACAAATCATATAAACTAACTCATGTGGAACACAGACCATAGTTTGATAATTTCATCTTACTGTGATTTACTGCATAGTATCAAGTTCTATAAATTTTACATATTCCATGACTCTCACTCGATCATGATACGTCAGTGAAGGGCTTATACTCATATAGTATTTATGATCTAGGGGTTCATAATGATACAATCATTTTGTTCTTAGTTGGATTATGATGTGGGTCCATGGGCTGGCTAGGTGACCCCCATATCCTTTGATATCCTCTTATTTGCTAATTGAGACGAACCTAGAGAGTTGCACTTTAAAAAAAATAAGCAAAAAAACTGTTTGTGTTGTTTAAGGGTTTTTTAGTAATTTATCATTTGATAGACAACTTAAAATGTGGGCAAAAGATTAATTTATTTAATTAATTGGATTAAATGAAATTATAAAGTAATTAATTAATGATCTAATATTTAATTAATTGGATTAGTTAATAATTTAGGATTAATCAAATATTTTAATTAGGTTTAATTATATGATATATTTAATTAAAGTGAAATAAGTTGACTAGACCAACTTAGTATTGGGATCGCCCCGGGGATGCCATCGCAGCGGAAACAAAAACAAAAACAATTTTAAATGCAAGCATTCTTTAAATAGGGTTAGGTAGACATGGTGCCATCCGATTCAAAAACTTTATAAGATGAGTTTTCTCGTGTTTACCTCTTGAAGATCTTTCAGCAAGATTCTTTTTAAGCTACTTCACAGCTTCAATTCTCCGGATGGATTTGCTCTAGCGCTCCAAGTGTTGCTCCTCTAAGATTATCCATACCTTAGTTCGTACCCTCGATTCCTTTTACTAGTGCTAACCAAAAAGAATACAACATTTTGGCTTATAGAGAAAAAGGGATGGAATATTACATTTAATTCTTTGTAGTCAACACATGAATTGGAAGAATGAAAGAGGTTGAGAGAGAAAAGAAGAGAAGATGAAATCACAAGACTCTAACTTGTGATGGAGAAATTAATTAATTCATCATAATATATATATATATATATATGTATGTATATATAGAGGTCACCAACTTTGGTCAACCTCCACACATACACGCCTCACACACAACATATATATGAATGCGTGTATTGTGTGTGTATATATATAACACTGATGCTATATACCACCTAATTTAGATTACCTAATTTTCACTTCCTATGTGGCTATCCTATTCATTGTCCAACTTAACATCCAATTATTCTTTTATTTATTTCTTTTTACATTTTTCTTGATTTTGTTCCTAAAATCTCTCATCTTCTATTTTCTTAATTAATCCAGCAAATTTTTTTTCTTCCTGAACTAAAATTCTGGAGGTTTTTTTCATCCAAACTCCATTCTTCTCTTTATGTTTCTAAATGAGACACTCTAATTCAATAATTTTTGTAATTTGTCGTTATCTGGAAATGAGAAAGAACATCCCTAAATTGTGATATAACCTTTTTTGGTGATTTTGAAATCATAAATTATTTCTCTTTCTCCCCATCTCTCTCTAAACCCTAGCTTTTTTTTTCTTCTATATTCCTCCGCCGGCGATGGCTTGGTGAAGCAGTCGTTTTCTTCACCACTGTTACCACCACAATCGTCGGCGGGTTGGGTTGGAGCACCCTTCTTCAACTTATACATCACATCTTCAAATTTGACGAGATGACTATGGATCTAATGAGACAGAGACAGATCTGACGAGATGAAGATGGGTGATGCATAAGTTTTTATATAGCGTTTTAGATTTTTTGCTAAGTATTTTACTTTCTCTCTCGTATGAGAGTTTGCTTTCTCTCTCGAATGAGAGTTTTATCACTCCTTGAATAGGAGTTGCACAAGAATCTTCTTGTGTTCGGTTGTGAGTTCTTAAGATTTGTTATCTTCAAGAACTTGATAGTTAGTGTTTCAGATGTTCTTACTACATCGTTTGAGTCGATATGAATTGTATTGTTCCAAGCGTTGTAAACTTTCGATTGAATGATATATAAGACAGATTTTTCTTCAAAAATAAATAAATTGTGATATAACCATTTAGGACGGTTTCAGAGAGTTCATTTGAGACAATTAGTCTTGAAATTAGATGAATTTGTTCAGCTCTTCGGCGTGAGAACATGAATTGATTTTTAAATTTAAATCCTTTTCACTTGGCTCTTATAAGAGATTAATTCTCCAGGCTTAACGAAAATATATACTCCTATTTTTCGAGAACAACTAACAAGAAAAAGACGTAGGTCAATAAGAAAAGAAATTTGCCGGATTTTGGACGTGAATTAAGGAAAGATAAGAAGAGAGATTTTAGAAACAAAATCAAGGATAATATACAGATAAATAAAACAATATTAATTAGATGTTGAGTTGGACAATTGATAGAATAGCCAAATAGGAAGCGAAAAAAGAGTGACCCAAAATTGAGTGCTATATAGCATTTTCCTATATATATATATATATATTATACTCCCTCCGTCCCAAAAAGGATGTCCACAATTCTTCTTTTATCTGTCCCAAAAGGATTGTCTCTTACTTTAAAAAGTAAGTATTTATTAGTTAAGTATTTATTATGACCTTGACTTTATATTTAATGTTTTATTATTAATTCTTTTTATATATACATTATATTTATTTTGGTAATAGAAATAGTCCTAAATTGCCATAACCAAAAAGGTAGTATGGAATTGGTAATATATAACCTCCCAATTTACACTAAATAGCCATGTATGTTGTGCTTTAATTTAGGAGTAGGTATGCAATGCCGTTTAGGAGAGCTTGATTGTAATATATAAACAATAAATATTTTATTAATTTGCATAGGGGATAATTGGGGATAGATGGCTAAATAATTGACTTTTATTAATTCCTACAAAACGTCAAAGGAGACATCCTTTTTGGGACGGAGGGAATAATATATTATATGAACTAATTTCTTTTTAATCCATCATCCTTAGTTAATTAGATCCACTGATAACTAACAAGATCTTTCCATATATTTGAGATCCTTTTATATATATATATTCAAAATCTATCCATATATATTTGAGATCTTTCTGAATATCTTACAGATCTTTATAAATATTACAATATATACATACATATATGTGTATGTGTGTATGTTGACTTAGTGAACGAAACACAATCTACGATGCATATATATACACCCCTACACATGTATTAATATATATATATATACATACTTTTCTTTTCTCTTGCATATTAATTAATTAGACCACTAATTAATTAATTAAGTTTTCTCCAAATTTAATGTTTCAATATTAAATCAAGACTATCATTGATTAAGACCACTTAATTAATTTTATTTATTTTTTTCCGATTAACTAATATATTTCAATTAATCAATATCTCCATTAATTCACTAAAAATTAATTTAGCCAATAGGTACTACACTAAGTTAGTGTGTGACCCCTTAGGCTCATGAACAAGCTAGCAATACGTCCTATCCCAATTGCTAAATTAATTATCTAAATAATTAATAAGGCCTTGAATTAATTTTACCAAATTAATTCAAGGCACCTATTGATCATGGTTCAATGTCTAGCAACGTCACCATGACTTCCTAGATGTTAATGATGAAAAGTAAGCCTATCTAAATTACATGTGAGTCGAATCCTTCCATCCTTTTCCCGTCTAAGGTCTAGGGTTTGGCGATGGTCGAAGCCCTAATAACTTCATAAACTATGACTGTGTTGGAACACTAATGATCCGGTCTTCTAAGCAGGAATTACCATTCCCTCTTTTAAGAATTCGCTCCAGCCGGAGGCTTTTATGTTATCATTTAGTCTTATACAACAACATAGAACTACCATGCTACAAGCCCTAGATGGATCCCCTATCTAATATCATCTGACCTATCATACTGCCAGACTATACAGAACATATTCCGCCGTATGAGTCTCTTGGAATGCACATGCTTATTAAAGTATAGTGGGTTGTACATATCCCAGCCATGACATTTCAGGTCACGTGACTAATCTTACACTACAAAATTGAAAGACTTTAAGTTCGATACAGAACTAATGAGATGCACTTGTTGGGTCATTCAATCTCATGCTCCCCTAAGCATGGATTTTTGGCATGCCCTGACCCAGCAAGTCAATGCCCATGGAACAAGGTACTCTCTTATGAGAATGTCACACACAAACAAGTCTTAGCCAGACCGTGATATCCCACATCTCAAAATCTCTATTACTTAGAACAGTGTTAATAATTACAGCGAGACCGTGATATCCTAAGCAAGTCAACGCCCATGGAACAAGGTACTCTCCCCTAGCTTTTGTGTAATTAAGGGGATCTTTATCTTTTAGATAAATAAGATGCCAAAAAGTTTGATATGATACAAAAGACAAGACTATCATAGTATTTATAATCTAGTGGAAAAGCCAACATATGGGAAAAATTGCAACATTCATACACTATGTTGGCGTATACATTTTTTTAGTACTTTAAGTTGGCCTATTGGCAATTTTGGTACATTAACTTGCAAAAATCGGCAATTTTTGTACAAATTGCACTGGAAATTTGAATTTGGCGAAAATTTTGGGGATGTTGACTGAAATTGGGGATTTTGACTAATTTGGAGTTATTTTTCTAATAAACACAATTTCTAAATAAATTACTTATTTAATATATTATTTTATAAATTAAATAAGAAAGAAAAGGAAAAAAAAAGTGATGGTGGGGAACAGTGTAACAGTGTCGTCTTCTCCACCCCACCCCACCCTCACACACACAGAGTTTACACACACACAAACACAGACAATCACACACACACACATATATATATAAGTATTTTTCTTTTAAGTTGGGGGTGGTGGTGGTGAGTGGCGAGGGTTGGGGGTGGTGGTGAGTGACACGCTAAAAGCTAACGTGCTATGATAGCAAGTGCACTAGACGTATGTAGTAATAAGTGGACAAAAAGTCCGGGTTGTCGAACCACGGAAACTTGAATTTTAGTTTATGATTAATGAAAATGGACAAAAGTAGATTGCAATAAAACGAGTAAGCAAGTGACGAACCAAAAAGAAACGAACTATAGATTAAATCTCACGTATAATAAAATGACTAAGGCACATGCTACAACCGAATCTACTCGTCAATATAGATGAGCTACTCTTCGAATTATTAGACTCCTATTGCTTTGGTGGAAATTCCTTAGATAATTATTACCCGATGTCTCGGCACATAATAATCCTATGATTAATTGATGGTTCTCTAAATATGTCTATCCGAGAATCTAATCAATAACCACGCATTAACGTTCTAGAGTTTCCCCGGATAAATCCGGCTAACCGCACCCGGAAATCTTTACCTATTTCTAGGAGCAATTTCACATTAGTTTCGGATGATGTGTTGATTCATTTGAACCCTAACCTATCTTCTCTCGAATGACTAGACTAGGCAAGATAGCAAGCATATGGTGATCAAGCACATGATTGTAATAAAAGCTCAAAATCAACACACAAAGCAATATGAGAATTAATACGAAAATTCACTTCACATATATTGATTCATAAATTGGCTTTCACATGGCCTTAGTTCTACAATATTAGCCTCTCATCACGGCCTTAAGAAAATCTAATACAAACATATACATACTCATGGAAATAAACATGTAAATGCAAATAATTAAAACTCCCCCAATTGATTGATGATGGATCCTTGCTTTTCAACTTCAATCCTTAACTCCTTTCTCTTTGTTCCCCTCCACAATTTATGAAGAATGGTGATGAATGATGATGAGTGAAAAGTGATGGCCAAAATGCCTCTCTCTCTCCCCTCCTCCAAGATGTCTTCGTTCAAGTGTGTAGAAAAATGCCTTAAGAAGACCCCAAAATCTGAGCTCCTAGTGTGTGTCTCCCCTAGTGTGTCCTCCACTACTCTTAAAGTGAGTAGTATAAAATTCCATAAAGTAGATCTACTAAGAAACATACTTATGACATCCCTCCCATACATGTGATGACCTCTTGGCTTTAAATGTTCCATTTCCCCATCAAATGATGATCTTTTGGCTGAAAAGAATCAAAATTCGGGTGTGGACACGCCTAGGCGTGGCATTACGGCGCTTGGGCGCCGTTATCAGAATGCTGAAATTAAATGCAATGTGTCCTGCGCAGCAATCGTATTTCATTCATAATTTTCTCCACGAAACTCCGATTTGGATGATTCAAGTCCTCATTTGAAGCTAACACATATTTCTACAACATTGTAGAAGGGAACTTCATCCAATTCGGCCTCTAAACATACGGAAATAACGCTCGAACGTGGAAAGTGGTGTAGATACGGCGCCCGGGCGTGGACAAGATGGCGCCTAGGCGTGGTAAGCAGAATGTTGACGTTATTTGCATCTTGTCCGGCGCCTGGGCATGGGTTTTTAGGCCCTTGGGCATAGGGGTGCGTAGCAATTTGGGCTAAACTTGTGTTATACGTCGTTTTTCATCCCGTTCTTTAATTGTATCCATTTAAGACCTGAAATCACTTAATGCACGAATTAAACGCACATGTGGCAAGAATCAAGCGATAAATGAACCTAAGAGATAAACGCAAAGGGGCTTAAAAACACGTAAAAATGCCTCTTATCAACACCCCCACACTTATCAATTGATCGTCCTCGAGCAATAAGAGTTTTAAGATAAGGAAACATCATCAATCAAAGAGAGAAACAAAAAGAAAACTACCTAACTCACTTTCGTGGAGTAAACGGTTGCATTTAGCGAATGCAACAAGCCTTTGAACCTTTGAGTTACCTCAAAGGACGAGTTATAGTCTCGTGAGGGTTTGCAGACGATATACCGACAAAATCGAAAGATTTTCAACCCCGATCACTCAACGTAAATTACAATGATTAATAGCACACAATGGTATGAATTCACCTGTTTAAGCTCAAGTTACATATATATACACGTCACCCACTTGCTCATGTTACGCTTTAACATCGAAAAGATCATCCTAAGGGTGTAGTGTAATAAATCTCAAATATTATAGTCGAGTGGCATTCTTACCACTTTTCAAGCATTAACCCCATATTTATCAACTTTTGATTATTCACATGGTACGAGAATTGAATACAACTTCATAGCCACTTAAAAATTCATCACTTCATTCCACTTTCGGCATTAATTTATGCACTTTCAACTCGAAACATTAGAGACTAGACCATGTGCAATGTTCGATCCTCTTAGGCTTTCTATGACACCCGTGTAACGAGCTTTAGGCCAATAACTCCTAAACCAGATGGCTTTAGGGTATCAAATGTGGAGACACTCCTAAGGGCTTAATTGCTCGAGTGTCAAAGGCCACAAAATCAAACTAGGTCCCTATTTACTCAACTCTTGTATTGGCTTGAGCTCTAGCTCAAATTAGCTTAATAGTACAGTATTCTAGGCATGGTGCTCTTCGCCCCCAGTATCTATTAAGCCTGACTTTGTCAGTCATACCAATGTTCAACCTCTTTTTATTTTTATTAAGCACACAAAGTTAACGTTCTCAACTCATAACACATGTGAAAATTCTAAGTTGATATTTTCGGGATCAAGCCTTTAAGTGTTTCAAAATGATTGCCCACTCAACTCCTCTACCTTCGATTTAGGTGCATATGTGAATCATCTTAAGATTAATCTAGTGTGGTTAGGGTTTCACAAACAAGGAATTGCGTGTATAGCCATTAAAAACCAAATTGATAGAGAATGCATACCATGTATTCACGTTAACCATGTGCTCAATTCATCAAGTGACGGGTTGAAATTCTATCAAAAAAAAATAAAAATTGCACACATTTCACATGTAGAGGTACAACACCCCCCCAAAACTTGGACCGAAATATGTAAAACATGAATAAACATGACTATAATGGATCTAGTGTACCCCCCCACACTTATCATGAACATTGTCCCCAATGCTTGAAAAAGAGAAGGGCAAAGTACACGTCACCATAGGGAAGCTGAAAAGCAAACCCGAGTCCACTTAAGGCAATCAAGTCCAAGGATGGCAATCACTGTGTCGATCACTACATAGGTAAACAAATGCTAGCCATACAAAGCATCAAACATTGGATAGAATAGAATAAAACAAAACGAGACAAACAAAAACGAGAAACATGCATGGAAAGAAAACATCAAGCATCCAAACATAAAACATAAAATATCCAACAACCCAACAAAAGATATCCAAAAACAAAACGAAACATGCATGGAAATAAAACAAGATAAGCCTAATCGGTGGTGCCAAAACGGTCAATGTAATCCTCATCCGTTCCGTCGAGATCATCCAAATCAATCAACGGGCTACCCTCATCATTATGAGCCTCATCATCACCTCCTACAGGAACGAGAGCACCTGACTCGTGCAAATCTGCGGGCTGCTGAGGCGGGGGGTGCGGGTAAGGTGGAGGAGTAGAATAATCAAACGCCCCCGACCGACAAACTCATTATGCTCTACAAGAAGCTGACGGAAATAAGCACAAGTGTCGGACATGACCACCCTCATCTCATCTCGCAACTCATCCCTCAATTCATCCTTTAATTGTCTAATGGCGGCGGCATCCATAGGTGGAAACTGTGGGGACCTAGTAGACCGGGATGAAGACGGGCGAGGCCTCTTGGAAGTAGCTGGTGGTGGAGGAGCCTGGGAGTCGTCATCTACCACGGTGAGAGAAGAACCAGGGAGCTCAGTACGCTCTATAGGAAATGTGGGAACCTTAGCTGCCTTGCATAAAGCTGTGATCAGTGACGGGAGAATGATGGGAATCTTCCGAGTGGGAACTTCGCCCTTTTGCTTAGCCAATTCTTTGTTAATCAACGGCCCTAACTCATTCTTCAACTTCCTAAAGTGGTCCGTCAAAGACTTGTGGATTACCCGGGCAAAGTCCACAGCTTTCTTGGACATAATAGCATAGATGAGGGTGGCCCGTTCCTTGTTTGCCTCTGACCGATTGGTACTCGGTATTAAATTGAATCGGATGAAGTCGAACCAGAAAGCAGCCTCGGGTAATAGAGCCCTACGGGGGACATGAGCTTCTCCGGGTACCCATTCCCACCCCTCTCGACCAATAACCCGCAAAATATCCGACAGGCTAACTCGGAGGCGCCCTGCATTGTAGAGAGTGGTGAACTCGCATGTCTGAGGGGTCGGGGTGCCTATGCTCTCCCTAATCTGTCTCAACTCATAATTGACATGTTTACCCCGTACCAAAAGGGTAGTCCCCAGCCATCCTCGTGTCTCAATCTCATCATAAACCCCGGAGCTGAAGAATTCCAGGACCCAAGGAAGACGAATGGCCTCGGGCTTTTGACAGAAAAACTGTAAGTGATGGAACTGTATCAATTCGTGCCCAGAGGGCTGTCCCCCGGGTGGTTAAATAGTGCTCCTTAATAAGAGTGCGGGGGGTGCTCAAACTCTGACACATAATTTGGACTTGGGAGTTTTCAAAACGGGTATTATCGAGAGTCTCGGGCTCATTAGAGGAACCCTCACCCACTTTTTTCTTACCCTTGGACGGTCTGTTGGTAGTTCTAGTCATTTGCAACAACAATGGTCAACTTCTCAACTACTCAAATCAACCCAAATGCAACCAACCCAACACAACAATCGTCAACGCCCAACAACACACCAAAATCAGAGAGCAACCCACAATCTAGCAACAATCCACGGATTTAACAGATTCCTCAATTTTTAAGCAATAATCCACAGATTTAATCAACAATATAGCATCCAATTTCAACAACAACAACCCACAAATTCAATTTCAACCCACAAATTGATAACAACCCACGGATTTAGCAACAATAGACCATCCAATTCAACAACAACAACCCCCAATTTTTGATTACAATCCACAAATCCAATAAAAGTCCTCAAATGCAATAACAAAAAAAAAAAAAATCAATCCACAATCGGACGAAGCCCCAAATAATCCTCAAAATATAATGTAAGGCACCTACTCGTCGGCTATAAATCGGAAATGGAAGAAGGGTAAAGCCAAAACTCACCTTTTTCCCCAAAATTTTCGCACCGAGTTGGATGTGAAAGAGGAGCCACTGTGCAGCGAGTTATGTTGATGGAAAGTGGCGGTGAAACACGGTGGAGATGGCCGGAAATGGTGAGAGTGTCGTCAGAAATCGCTTGGGAGAGGAGTTGTGAAGAGTTTGTGAAGAATTTTGACCGTTTGACCCACAAATATGTTTAAATCAGAAACGGGCGCCTAGGCGCGCGTGTTTGGGCTCCTAGGCGCGCGACACAGCGTACCTGGATTTTTGACTGGTAATGCCCGCGCCTAGGCGGACGTTGTTTCGGCGCTTGGGCGCCCCTTTTAGAACCGGGCGCCTAGGCGGGCGTTGTTTCGGCGCTTGGGCGCCCCTTTCAGAACCGGGCGCCTAGGCGCGCGTGTTTCGGCGCTTGGGCGCCCCTTTCAGAACCGGGCGCCTAGGCGGGCGTTGTTTCGGCGCTTGGGCGCCCCTTTCAGAAATATTATGTAAAGAATTTCATTTCCTGTTTCAAAAGGGGAGAGACAAAACACTTAAAACACAAACTAACAAAGATGTAAGACTTGAAAATAAAGCAACAAACGGGATAATAAGAGAAAAAGAAGAGGAAATGGAAAGAAAACATGGGTTGCCTCCCAAGAAGCGCTAGTTTAGAGTCATTAGCTCGACTGAAAGCGAAGAATCACGAAGGGTCCGCGAGGATGAAGGACTCTTTGTCTCTTGGTCCATCCATCCCTAAGTAAGGTTTTAGACGTTGAGCGTTGACCAAGAAAGTATGTCCTTTATCTGTTGTAAGCTCGACGGCGCCGGATGGATAGACATGGGAAATCAAAAATGGGCCCGACCATCGAGACTTAAGCTTCCCGGGGAAGAGTCGGAGTCGAGAGTTGTATAGCAACACCCGCTCTCCCTTGTGGAATTCCCGGGGGAGAATATGTTTGTCATGCCACATTTTGGTCCGCTCCTTATAGAGTTTCGCATTCTCATAGGCAAGATGACGCCATTCTTCGAGCTCGTTGAGTTGTAGTAGACGTTGTGTACCTACACTTTGAGAGTCAAAATTTAGAAACTTAATGGCCCAATAAGCACGATGCTCGAGTTCAACGGGCAAGTGACATGTTTTGCCAAAAACAAGACGATACGGGGACATGCCAATTGGGGTTTTATAGGCGGTCCGATAAGCCCAAAGAGCATCATCCAATTTAAGGGACCAATCCTTTCTTGATGCGTTGACAGTTTTTTCTAAAATACGCTTAATCTCCCTATTCGAGACCTCCACTTGGCCACTAGTTTGTGGGTGGTATGGGGTCGAAATTTTATGCTTCACCCCGTACTTGGTCAATAAAAGTTCAAATTGCTTGTTGCAGAAGTGGGTGCCCCCGTCACTAATGATGGCTCGGGGAGTTCCAAATCGAGTAAAAATATGCTTCTTCAGAAAACGAGTGACAACCCGAGCATCATTAGTAGGCAAGGCCACGGCTTCCACCCATTTGGAGACATAGTCTATCGCAACAAGGATATATTTATTTGAACAAGAACTGGGGAAAGGGCCCATGAAATCCACACCCCATACATCAAACAACTCACACTCTAACATGCTATTTAAGGGCGTTTCATGATGTTTAGAGATGTTCCCCATTGTTGACAACGATCACAAGATTTGACATAATGATGTGCATCTTTAACAAGAGTAGGCCAGAAGAAACCTGATTGGAGGATCTTAGCTACCGTTTTGGAAGGCCCAAAATGGCCACCTACCGCCATATCATGACAATGAGATAGGATAACATGCACGTCCGTTTCGGGTATGCAACGTCGAATTAAGCCATCTGCACAAACTTTGAATAAAAAGGGTTCGTCCCAAAGATATTGCTTTACATCAAATAGAAATTTCTTCTTTTGATGAAAAGTGATATCCGGGGGAAGACGGCCCGTAACAATGTAATTGGCAAAGTTAGCATACCAAGGTGAAATTTTGTCAGAAATAGCAAGGAGGTGTTCATCCGGGAATTCCTCACGAATTGGTATCTCATCTAACGGATCATTCACTAGCTCTAATCGTGAGAGGTGGTCGGCTACTACAATTTCGGTGCCTTTCTTGTCTTTTATCTCTAAATCAAATTCTTGGAGTAACAAAATCCACCTAAGAAGTCTTGGTTTAGCATCTTTCTTGGCAAGCAAATATTTTAAAGCCGAATGATCGGTGTAAACTATCACTTTGTTTAGCACGAGGTAAGAGTGGAATTTATCGAATGCAAAGACTATGCTAGTAATTCTTTTTCCGTGGTGGCATAATTCAATTGTGCATCATTAAGAGTTTTACTAGCATAGTAAATGGTTCGAAATACCTTCTCCCTCCTTTGGCCAAGGACCGCTCCAACCGCGGTGTCACTCGCATCACACATCAATTCGAATGGTAAGCTCCAATCAGGGGGTGACATGATAGGGGCGGAAACTAAGCGTTCCTTCAAATCAAGAAAGGCCTGCATACAAGAAGAATTGAAATCAAAAGGTGCATCTTTGACAAGCAAATTAGACAACGGTTTCGCAATTTTAGAGAAATTCAAGATGAATCGCCTATAGAAACCAGCATGCCCGAGAAAACTCCTAACAGCTTTTACCGAAGTGGGCGGGGGAAGTTTTTCAATGACCTCAATCTTGGCTTGGTCCACTTCGATCCCTTTTTGAGAGATCTTGTGGTCAAGCACAATCCCCTCCCGGACCATTAAATGGCATTTTTCCCAATTCAAAACAAGGTTGGTTTCTTCACAACGTTTAAGCACAACATTTAGATGAGCAAGACAAATATCAAAAGTTGTTCCGAAAACAGAAAAGTCATCCATAAAAATTTCAAGGAAATCTTCAACCATATCATGAAAAATAGCCATCATGCATCTTTGAAAAGTGGCCGGGGCATTACACAAGCCAAATGGCATCCTTCTATAAGCAAATGTGCCATAAGGACAAGTGAAAGTGGTTTTCTCTTGGTCCTCAGGATCTATGGCAATTTGATTATAGCCGGAGTAACCATCTAGAAAACAATAGAAATCATGCCCGGCTAATCGTTCAAGCATTTGGTCAATAAAGGGGAGGGGGAAATGATCCTTACGTGTGGCATCATTCAACTTACGGTAATCTATACATACACGCCACCCACTAATTATACGAGTTGGGATAAGCTCATTATTCGCATTCTCAATTACCGTTATCCCCCCTTTCTTAGGCACCACTTGGGTAGGGCTCACCCACGCACTATCAGAGATAGGATAGATTATACCTGAGTCGAGCAGTTTAATCACTTCCTTCTTTACTACCTCTTGGATTTGTGGGTTTGATCTCCTTTGGGGTTGGCGTGTAGGCTTGGTGGAGTCCTCCATAAGTATTTTGTGCATACATATCGCTGGACTAATGCCTTTGATGTCCGCAAGTTTCCACCCAAAAGCCCGTTTGTGAGATCTCAACACCGTCATTAATTGCTCTTCTTGTGATCCTGAAAGAGATGAGGAAATGATCAATGGGAGTGTTTCGTCGTCGTTCAAGTACACATATTTAAGGTGGGAGGGGAGGGGTTTGAGTTCGAGAGAGGGGGGTTCTTCAATAGATGGGCGAGGTGATCCTGACAATGATCTATCAACTTTGATGAATCCTCCCAAATGAGAGGAAGATTTGTACTTCAAGCTTAGAACCCTTTCCACTAGATCATCTTTCTCCGAGTCCACTTGCATGGATTTCATAAGATCTTGTTCGAGAGAATTTTCAATTGTATTGTCCTGTAAATACTCAACAATCAACTGGTCAAATGTATCAATTCGATAACACGAGTCATGATCAATAGGATGTTTAAGGACTTTGTAAACATCAAAGGTAACTTTGTCATCGCCCACATTCAAGGTAAGCTTACCATTAGCAATGTCAATTACCGCCTTACCCGTGGCTAGGAATGGTCTCCCTAGGATTAATGGTACCTCCACATCTTCTTCCATGTCGAGTACTACGAAATCAACGGGAAAATAAAACTTGTCGACTTGGACAATAACGTCTTCGATTATCCCCTTGGGCCTCTTGATCGATCGGTCGGCTAGTTGAAGGCTCATTGAGGTCGGCTTGGGATTTCCAAGGCCTAGCTTTTTAAATAGTGAGTATGGAAGAAGATTGATGCTGGCCCCCGAGTCACATAACACCTTCTTGAATGATAGGGATCCAATCATGCACGGGATTGTGAGGCTCCCGGGATCTTGGAGCTTAGTTGGCAATTTATTGAGTAATACGGCGGAGCATTCTTCCGTGAGGCACACCGTCTCATTCTCTTCCCACTTCTGCTTGTTGGAGAGTATGTCCTTGAAGAACTTCACATAATTCGGCATTTGGAGAATGGCGTCAATAAACGGAATATTAATTCTCACTTCCCGAAGGATTGCCAAAATTCGAAGAAAGCTCGGATCCATCTCTTTTTTCTTCTTTTTGTGAGCATTTGGGAAGGGGAGACGAACTTCGATAGGGGGAGAAGGCGTTGGATTGGACGGATTAAAACCCACTGAAACAGTAGGCTGCGCCAGGGCGCGTATATCGGCACCTAGGCGCGGATCAGTTGGTGCCTGGGCGTGCATTTCAGGGCGCTCGGGCGCGGGATTCAGAACATATGCATCTGGCAGGTTTGTGGGTGGCGCCTGGGCGCGTATATCGGCGCCTAGGCGCGGATCTGTAGGCGCCTGGGCGTGCAGGTCGGGGCGCTCGGGCGCGAGAAACAGAGAATTTTGTCCAGAACAGGGTAGATCAGGCGCCTGGGCGTGCATGTCAGGGCGCTCGGGCGCGGATGTACTGGCAGTGTCATTCTCCAATTGTTTGCCACTTCTCAAGGCTATGGCATTGCATTGGGCCTTCGGGTTCTTTTCCGTGTCGCTTGGGAGAGTCCCCGGGGCTCTACCGTTAACCGCATTAGAAAGTTGCCCCACTTGTGTTCGCAAATCCTTCATCTCCATACACATATCCTTTATCATACCCCGAAGTTCGTTGAAAGATGTATCGGACTTTTTCATGTGAGCATCTAGTTTCTCATCGATTGTGGGAGGTCGCATTTGCACTTGACCTTGACCTTGTCCATTGAAATTGCCTTGCCTCAGGGGTGGGTTACTGAAGGGTGGCCGTGGAGCTTGATAGATCCCCGGTTGATAGATCCCCGGTTGTGCGTTCTGTGCGGGGTTGGGCCTTTTTGGAAAATTCTCGGGTATATGAAAGTTCACCCGAGGTTGATTTTGATTCCCCACATAATTAACATTGCCAACCTCCGGTTCCAAGACTACTACTTCCTCTACTACTTCCTCAATACAAGCAACCTTTTTAGAGGATGAGGCCTCTTCATCGTCGGGGTAAAGCTCGTCTTCTCGGGCCAACTGTTCGACTTTGTCCCATACACTTTGACAGTCTAACCCAAGGAGATCTCCTCCCGCACCCGCGTTGAGTCTATGCCGAATACGTGACCTAACCCCATCATAGAAATGGAGTACTTGTTCATTCAACCCAAAATTATGATCGGGACATTTACGGAGCATGCCCTTATATCTAGCCCAAGCCTCGGCTAAAGATTCATTGCTCCTTTGCCTAAACCCTTTTATATTACTCCGTAGCTCATTGATTTTTGAGGGTGGAAAGAATTTATTTAAAAAGGCATCGACCAACTCACTCCATGTTGTAATAGATTGTGGAGGTAAGGATTTGTACCATGTTGTCGCCCTATCCTTCAATGAGAAATGGAAGACTCTTAGACGAATCGCATCAAGATCTCGTGGGTGATATTGAATGGTCACAAGAGCCTCATCTATGGTTTCCAAATGAGCGTGTGGTGATTCGTGCGGTTCTCCATAGAAAGGATCTCCTTGCACCATATTAAAAATGTGAGCCGGAATGTGGTAGTTTGGTGTGAAGAAATTAGGCACGACTACGGGCCCCGGAATGGTATGGACCCTAGGTGGTAAGCTACCCCGAACCGACGGGAGTTGTGGAGGAGGTACCGCTTGCATGGCTTGTAGAACACCTTGTAACCACTCCCTAGTTTCCGGTGAGTTCATGTCCAGGAAATTTCCATTCGGGTTTTGGTTGAGATTATTGGCCATTTCTCTTGCTCGCCTACTAGTCCGAAGAACTCGTTCAATTTCGGGCTCCAACTCGTATAGAGGCTTGTTTGAGGAGCGGGTCATGCAACTCAAGAACCTAACAATTAAATACAAGAACAAAATTAGACTAATCACGAAAATAAAAGAAAATCAAGAAATAAACGAAAACTAAGAATTATGAAAAATGTAAACGAAAATCAAAAACTAAAATAAACAAGTCCCCGGCAACGGCGCCAAAAACTTGACACGCTAAAAGCTAACGTGCTATGATAGCAAGTGCACTAGACGTATGTAGTAATAAGTGGACAAAAAGTCCGGGTTGTCGAACCACGGAAACTTGAATTTTAGTTTATGATTAATGAAAATGGACAAAAGTAGATTGCAATAAAACGAGTAAGCAAGTGACGAACCAAAAAGAAACGAACTATAGATTAAATCTCACGTATAATAAAATGACTAAGGCACATGCTACAACCGAATCTACTCGTCAATATAGATGAACTACTCTTCGAATTATTAGACTCCTATTGCTTTGGTGGAAATTCCTTAGATAATTATTACCCGATGTCTCGGCACATAATAATCCTATGATTAATTGATGGTTCTCTAAATATGTCTATCCGAGAATCTAATCAATAACCACGCATTAACGTTCTAGAGTTTCCCCGGATAAATCCGGCTAACCGCACCCGGAAATCTTTACCTATTTCTAGGAGCAATTTCACATTAGTTTCGGATGATGTGTTGATTCATTTGAACCCTAACCTATCTTCTCTCGAATGACTAGACTAGGCAAGATAGCAAGCATATGGTGATCAAGCACATGATTGTAATAAAAGCTCAAAATCAACACACAAAGCAATATGAGAATTAATACGAAAATTCACTTCACATATATTGATTCATAAATTGGCTTTCACATGTCAAAAACTTTCTCTCCAAGTCAAAAACTTTCTACCCCTCTCTCTCTCTAGCCGTCCTCCAAGGGAAGAAGAAGAAGGGATTTTTTCGCTTTTGACTCCGGTGTGGCAATTTGGAGACAGCCACAAATTTGCTATTCAAGAAAGGATTGCAAAAGCTGGTTCAGAATTCAACATACGCGAAGTAAGATAATTGAATTCGAAACACAATTTGAATATGTGAAATCGAGATGAGCCACATGGGAGATTTATCTTTTCTCTGCGTTTTTATGTTTTAAAATCCCAACAGTGGTTTCAGAGCCAATCTCAGATTTTCGTATTTAATTGATTATGTGATTTTCACGTTTTTGAAGCATGCTATTCGAATATGTTTTTGTGATATTAAAGCCAGGATTTTTCTGCGTTTAATTCATGTACGTTGTAGTATGATGACATGTGAATTGAAAAATCTGAATTTTGTGAGAATTGGATCAGAAAAGCCCCACGACGAGCGCGACACGCTCGGCATGTGGGGTGCAGCAGTGGGCCACCCGTTGTGCGCACAGTGTGGCCAGGCCACCCGTGCGCTGGCCACCCGCACGCAGCCAGGCTCCAGGGCACGACACGCACACGTCGTGCCGTGCGCCTAGCGCACGGAGGCCATTGTGGGCCCGGGTTGAAATTTCTCGAGTCCAATTTTTTAAATAAATAGGTTTTGGGCTATTTTAATTATCCGGGTGGGTCAAAAGAATGATGACCCAGATTTAATGAAATAAGCCCAAATTGTTTTGATTAAAATTATAAACTTTTCAACAAATTAATTTTGGGCATAATTAATTGAATTTAAATATGCCAAGGGTTGGTAATTTATATTTGATAAAATCGAGCCCAAATTATTTTTATTGAATATTATTTATTTAAGTAAAATAATTAATTAAAGATTCTTGGAGGATTTTTTAATAAGTTATTTATTTAAATAATAGATTCTCACTAGATGGTTTATTATCATAAATGCCAATAAAATTTAGAATTTTATTGAGAAAATTAATTAGTTGAACTAATTAATTATTACCTTAATCACCAACACAAATGTTTTAAATAACGCAAGCATGTATTATGTGATAGTGACATTTATTCATAGGCTTAGGTTGCTTTCTTTTGATGGGTTGTAAGGGACGGATTTGAGCCTGTTTATTTTATTTCTAGAATTATGTAAAGGTTGTTAATTTAATCTCATGTAATAGATAGAAAGAGAATAGGCCTTCAAGAAGAGATCAATCCAAAAGAAGAGGAGCATAGAGCCCAAGAAGATGAGCTAGGCTTTTGTTTTTTATTTTGTTATTATGGCCCATTGGCTTGTGCCCTCTAGATAAATCCCATGGATAAATGTTGTTAGGAAATTTCATGTTAGATGTTTTGATGATGAAAAGATAGGATTTTATGTTAGACCCCAAATACAATGTAAGTTTCTGTTTTGATAGATATTTATATAAGCGTTTGAAAGTATGTAATTTTTAGGCTTGTAATTTTTATCTTTATAGATTTTAGACTAAGTATTAGATACCGAATCGCTAATAGAATTCTAGGTGAGTCTATTAGAGAAGAAGTTGAAGATCAGCATCTGAAGTCAGCTGAAGATAAAGATTTGTTCTTAGCGCCCGTCAAACGCTAAAGGACTATTTCAGGATTTTTTGAATCAAGCGCACAAATCATTCTAGCGATCCGATGTCAGATTCACCTGAATTAAATCCTCAAGTCATGAAGGACTTAAATGCAATCATTCAACGGATATTTATTTCTAACGGGAAATAAATTCAAATGCATTAAATGCCTGATAAGAGCATTAAATGTGATAAGCCACTATGACTTGTGGACAAGCCACCTTTTTGCCTAGACTATCAGAACTTCAAAGTTTATAGCTGCTCCCATCTAATCGGTGCCAGCAGATTTTCAGGAATGTCAGGTTTTAGGTAAAATAATGCGCCGCGTGAAAGCCACGCTCTCACATGTGTCCAACGAACAGATCCCAAGAATTGCCTATAAATACCTTACCTTCAGCAAACCCTAAAAACATATGGTACATAATATTACAAGAGAAATTTACGTACCAACACAAGAGAAAGCTTAGAAACTCCACAGCTAAAAATCCTTCAAGCTTTTTAATCTACATTCCAGACAGTCAAAATATCTCAAACCTCTTCCAAAGAAGAAACCTAAATTCTTATTGAGATATCTCAAGTTGTTTGATCTTCCCAAAAACAAACCAAAACTTTGTGATAAACCTTCAACCTTTCATCTGAGTGAGAAAGAAGTTGAAAATCCCTTACAGGCAGTATTTCTGAGTGAGAGAAGCTTGTAGAAGACGATCTTGATTGGTGCTGAAATCTGTGTGATTCTTCGAAAATCATTCTAGTAAATTCCCCCAAGTGAAAAAGGAGAAGAAGGATGTAGCTGGGATTACATCACCCAGTGAACCTTACAATCTCTTGTGTTCTTTACTTTAATTATTGTCTTGATTTACATTATTTTATATTCTTTGAAAAATACAAGCTAATTGCAAAGCGATTAATTAACCAACTGAACGCTAAAAATTATTTCCGCTGTGCTAACCCTGATTAAGCGATCTAGGCATTACCCTACTTTGGTAAATTGCTAAAATCACTAAGTCTAAGTTATCTCTACTGAAGCGCCTGACCCAAGCGCTCAGCCTCTAAGCGTTCAAATCTTTAAAAGTGATACAAAATTTTTGAAGTAAAAAAAAAAGACTTCAGGGTCTATTCAACCCCCCCCCCCTTCTAGACCCTTTCGTATGCCACTTGGGACCACCAAGTGGTATCAGAGCGATTGAATTAGAAACCTAAGCGTTTCTGAGCGTAATTGCTTGTTCAGATCCATCCTTTTAAAAACTTAACCGCTTTAAAATTTCTCTTGAAAACATCTCATTATGTCTTTTAACAAAATGCCTAAGTTGGTAGAATCAAACTATGATTCTTAGAAACTCAGAGCATTCGCTTATTTATGCTCTTGCGATAATGAAATGTGTGAGGTGATCACAGATGGCCCCATTCAAATTATGAAAGTTGTAACTCGAGCCCCTGAAGCAACCGAGGCCACTCCAGATGGTTATGTTGAGAAACTTAAGTTAGAATGGACGCCTGATGATAGAAAAAGGGCAAATCTAGATAATGTTGGACGAAGTGCACTTTACTCAGCGTTAGGAGACAATGATGCATTGTTCAACAAGATCAAGCAATGTAAGACTTCCAAAGAAATATGAGATAAGTTGGCTATAGTGTGTGAAGGATCGGCACAAATGAGAATAAGCTCTCCATAGCCATGCAAAGATTCGAGCATTTCAAGATGCAGCCCAATGAGACGCTAGAACAATTAGATGCAAGATTTACTTTGCTCATTACAGAGTTAGCGTCACTAGATAAGGAATTGACCAACAAGGAAATGGTCAATAAGATTTTCAAAAGTCTTCCAAGTAAATACTTGATTAAGATAGTTGCTATGAGAGAATCACAGACCTTGGAGACTCTTACTCCAGAACATGTGTTTTTAGAGTTAAAGGCATTTGAATTCTAATCGGGTGAAGTCAGCGACACATCGACTTCAGCGACTGAATCAGGAGCTTTAATTGTTACTACCAAAAGTAAGGGTAAAAAGGTTAGCGAAGTGAAATCAACGGAATCAAATGAAGAAAAGGAAATGGCCTTATTGGTCAAGAAATTCAAGAAATTTCTAAGATATGAAAAGAGAAATCCTATTGGACAAACTTCATTTCAAACCCCTCCCCCTGCTCCGGCGCCTCAGTATCAAGCGCCAGTATACTCTGCACCTCAACCAGTAGCGCCAGTTCCTTACCAAACACCTACGACTCCTACTCTAAATCTCTCAGCGCCAGTCGGATCAAAGCGATTATCCACTGAACAGAAAATGAAAACTAATTTGTGTTATAATTGCAGGAAACCAGGGCACTACCAGGTAAATTGCCCTTATCCAAATGTGTCTAAGCCCACAAGGCAAGACTATGCGGATAGAAACCAATTCAGGAGCAACCTTCGTCAACAAGGTTTGCTAGCAGAATCTAAACCATTCCTCGCACCTGAAGAGGATTTGGAATCATCAGACGAAAGCAGTGATGATGAGCCTATAAGCGACTCAGCGTTGATCTGTCTCATGGCAAGAGAAGATGAAGCGTCTGACGAATCGCTACCAGAGGTAACCAATGAATTATCTCATCCTCTTTCTTATGATGAATTACTTGACAAAGTTAATGAATATTATAAAGATTGTCAAGAGGCCGCCAAAATATATGAAAACGATCTCGCCATTATCTCATCACTCACAAGAGATAAAGTAACACTCAAAGCAGAGTTGAAAGTTCAACAACAATGCATTGAGAAAAATCAATCACTTGAGAGTGAGATTATTCAATTAAAAAGTAATCTTGATATAATAGTCAAGAGAGAAGCTGATCTAATCGCTAGACTTGCCAAATCAGAGCAGCTCGTCTCATCATTATCAAAATCTTCTAGAAAGTTGGATAATGAGACTGAGGTAACTAGATTATTTGGTGAAAAGACCGGTTTAGGATGCAATAAATTCGGTAAACAACCTAATAAATCTAATGTTACGGCCAACAACAAAGGAAAGGGTGTTTTCTTTGTTGATAAAGGTTCACAAAGTCAAACGCTGAATGAACCAAGCAACAATGGTACGAGGCTAAATGAGAAAGCCAAAGCTGCCTCAGGCAAGGGTAAGGATAAAGCAAATGATTCACAAAGAAAGGTTCATCCAAACGCTCAAAAGGCTAAAGATAAACCTAACCACTGTGAATCAAGCGCTAAACGTGCAGCACCAAAAGTGCAACCTAAGCCAGCGCCAAGGAAATACCAGCGTCAATATCCAAGACAGTCAAGATCATATTATCTATACTATGATGATTATGATTATGACTATGATTATGACTACTATTATAATCGAGGATATTATTATACACCCAAAGAGCACACACAACACGATGTGAAACCCAAGAAGGCCAGTATTCCCACAATGAAGACTAGGCAAATATGGGTTCCTAAAGTTCTAGTTCAAACCAAAGTTACTAACAAAGAATGACCCAAGGCAACATGGGTACCTAAGAAGAATTAGAATTATCCTTTAAATGCAGGTACCTAGAGCCAACACCGATACTTCAGTTTGGTACATTGATAGTGGATCGTCAAGACACATGACGGGTTCCAAAGATCTTCTAGTCAACTATCAAGCTTCCAATGGTCCTCAAGTTATAATCGGTGATAACTCCAAAGGTAAAACCAAAGGTATAGGTATCATGCATAGGGGGAACATCATGATTAGTGATGTATATTATGTTGAGGGTCTTAAGCATAATCTGTTAAGCATTAGTCAATTTTGTGATAAAGGTTTTGAAGTAAAATTTTCAAGCGACTTCTGCTATGTTAACGACGCTAAGACTAAGTCTACTAAATTAAGAGGTAAAAGAACAAACAATGTATATTTAGTAGATTGGGATTCTACAATTGATAACAACCCCACATGCTTTGTTGCTAAAAGTCAAAATGAATTGGGTTGGTTATGGCATAGAAAAATGAATCACCTCAATTTTAAGGCAATCTCTCAATTAATATCGCTAAATCTAGTGGAGAGATTACCTAAGGGTTCCTTTCAGAAAAATCGCTTATGTGATGCATGTCAAATGGGTAAACAAGTTAAATCATCTTTTAAAAAGAAACCATGCCTATCTACTTCTAGAGTTCTTGAACTATTGCATCTAGATTTGTTTGGTCCCATTCAAATTATGAGTGTTAGTGGTAAAAAGTACTCACTAGAAATAGTTGATGATTTCTCTCGCTATACTTGGGTAGAATTCCTAGCGACCAAAGATGAAACTAGTGTCAAGCTCACATCGCTGATTCGTCAATTACAAACTTATAAAGATTTAAAGGTGACAAAAATTAGAAGCGATAGAGGAATTGAATTTACAAACCAATTTGTTGAGAAGTTTTGTATAGACTTTGGAATACTTCACGAGTATTCTGCTCCGAGAACACCTCAACAGAATGGAGTTGCCGAGTGACGGAACATAGCGCTTAAAGAAGCCGCTAGGACGATGTTAACAGAGTCCAAGCTGCCTCAAAGGTTTTGGGATGAAGCCATCAATACCGCTTGCTACACTCAGAATCGGTGTATGATCAACAAGCAACATGAGAAGACTCCATATGAGTTGTGGAAGGGACGTAAGCCTAATGTTTCATATTTTCATGTATTTGGTTCAAAATGTTTTATTCATAACAATGGATCCCACAACCTAAAGACTTTTGATCCTAAAGCGGATGAGGGAATCTTTCTAGGCTATGCCAAGAATGGAAAGAGTTTTCGCATCCTAAATAAGATTAAATCGAAGGTTGAAGAATCCATTCATGTTGTGTTTAATGATGCTAACCAAGAACCGAGTAAGGTTAATCCTGATGATGTAGGAATTGAAGATCTCACCCAACAAGCGTCCCAAATCAATCTTGGTGATGATAGTGATGACGAGGATGATGAGATTCGTGTACCTATTCCTAAGGATACTTGTGAGGTTAACAATGGTGATAATGTCAGAATCGCTGATGATCATGAAGAGAATGATCATCAAGAGCAGATTGAAACTGTGAATGATGCAGCGACTGCACAAGAGAGTCAAGCATTTGATAACCAAGAGTCTCTCAACCCGTTCCAACCAGACCGCAAATGGCTTAGAGACCATCCACCAGAACTAGTAATCAGAGATATGGAAGCACCTGTTAGAACTAGGTCAGCTACAATTAATGAAGCCATGTTCGCAAGTTTTCTATCTCAAATGGAACCAATGAAAGTGGATGAAGCGCTCAATGATTCAAGTTGGGTAGAAGCAATGCAAGAAGAGCTTAACCAATTTGAGAGAAGCAAGGTTTGGACGCTAGTACCAAGACCAACTCACCAAGGAGTTATTGAGACTAGATGGGTTTTTAGGAACAAAATGGACGAAGATAGCATTGTTACAAGAAACAATGCTAGATTAGTCGCTCAGGGTTATTGTCAAGAAGAGGGTATTGATTTTGATGAGACATATGCCCCAGTAGCCCGTCTTGAAGCGATGAGGATGCTCCTAGCGTTTGCCGCATTTAACAAGTTCACAGTATACTAAATGGACGTGAAGAGTGATTTCCTGAATGGTAAACTCCAAGAAGAAGTCTATGTGGAGCAACCTCCAGGATTCATCAACAACCATGGCAAAAGTATGGTCTACAAATTGGATAAGGCACTCTATGACCTTAAACAAGCACCAAGAGCATGGTATGACACTCACTCTATCTTTCTTATAGGTAAAGGCTTTTCAAAAGGCAACGTTGATACAACGTTATTTAAAATTACCCATAATGAAGATATTCTCTTAGTCCAAATTTATGTTGATGATATTATATTTGGCTATACTAATAAGCAATTGTGTGAGAAATTTTCGAAAATGATGCAAGAACAATTTAAAATGAGCATGATGGGAATTAACTTTCTTCTTAGGATTACAAGTTAAACAACTTCCTAACGGAATATTTATCAACCAAGCTAAGTATACACGAGATATGATTAATAAATTTGGTATGGAAAATGCATGATCTTCAAAAATTCCAATGAGCCAAACGTTTAAGTTAGATAAAGATGAAAGTGGGAAGAAAATTGATATCACTAACTATAGAAGTAACATTGGATCACTTCTTTATCTTACCGCTAGTAGACTTGATATTATGTTTTTGGTATGCATGTGTGCACGATTTCAATCTGATCCTAGAGAATCACACTTGAATGCTACGAAGAGAATCCTTAAATACCTAAAAGGCACACAAAATGTGGGCTTATGGTATCCAGGGGACTCTCCTTTTGAACTAATTGGTTATTCAGACGCAGATTTTGCCGTATGCAAAATAGATAGAAAAAGTACTAGTGGAACTTGTCAATTTCTAGGTGATCGACTAGTTTCGTGGCATAGTAAAAAACAACAATCCATAGCGATTTCTACCCCTGAGGCAGAATATGTAGCCGCTGGGAGCTGTTGTGCACAAATCCTTTGGATGAGACAACAACTTAGAGACTATGGAATAATCCTAGGTCCTACCCCAATCCATTGTGATAACCAAAGCGCTTTAGCTATGACTCAAAATCCTGTCCTTCACTCTAGAACCAAACACATTGACATTAGATACCATTTCTTGCGTGACCATGTTCAAAAGAAAGATATCTCCATGCACTTCATTGGAACTGACAAACAATTAGCAGATATCTTCACCAAAGCGCTCAACGAACAACGCTTTCTCACTTTGAGAAGTGAATTAGATATGATTGATTTAAACGCTTAAATCATAAGAGCATCATATCTTTATAGGCATAAAATTTAGGGGGAATCCACCTTATGTTTATGTCTGAAGCGTTTATCAAAATCTGAAACAAGTCATCAATTTTAGGGAAAACTTTAAAAATGTACTTGTCTCAATATATAAAGCGACTGTGACAAAAAATGACTTTCTAAAATTTAAGCATTGATCACTAGCGTTTATTTTTTATTGCATGACAAAGTCAATCTCTAATAAATAAAAATGTCCTTTATCAGTTCAAGCGATTGATTTTATTTTCAAACTTTGAAGAAATTAAATTTCTTTTCCTAAAAAATCTTCAGCGTTAAAAGGATCCCCACTTTAACGCTTAGTAAATTTCTCTAAAAATCATGCATAGTTTTCATCGTTGAAAGTAACGTGTGGATAAGCACAAAAGATTAGATTTGATAACTACCCACACGTGCCTATCAAATCAAACTGACGATTATGATTCCTATCTAAACCTAGGTGGTTTAGTAACTGCATAAGTCTGAGTACGTGTTAGTGTACTATCAGGCGCGTGTATTTCACGCTGAAAATTTCAAAAATTTTCAAACATCTTTCAATTAACTGAGTAGTTGCGGATCCCAAAAACTCTCTATTTTGTAACAGTTAACCTATTTTACCGCACCTTTTGACATCCGTACTTATGCATAATCGGCTCAGATTCACACTTTTCAATTTTTCAAAATTCAATGATGTCACACGTGGCAGTCATCTAAGCAACTGAGGAGTTATTTTTGCCTCTATATATATTCTTCAAGGTTTTTACAGTCAGATTTTATCACTTCCAAACTCTATCTCTGCTGTAAAATCTTCATCTTTCTCAAAGGCAAAAACTTCTCTCATTCCTTCAAAAGCTTCAGACTTTCCGCAATGGCACCCAAAGCTTCAAAATCTTCCAAATCATCCAAGTCTGCTACTGGAAAAACTTCCCGCACTGAATAACCAGTCACGGTCAACGCCGGATTTCTTGTTAACTGGGACTACCGTTTGATAACCAGAACTTCCCTCTACGAACGGTTCTTCCACTCGTTCAATAATCTGGTTTGAGAGATATGATTACTACTGTTTTTAACTACTTTGAAGAAGAATCTCTCTATTTCTTCAACAATGCTAAAATTTCTGACGACGGAAACTCCATTTCCTGCGTTTTCCCTTTTGCTCGTGAGACCTTTGTTCTCACTCCTTCGCTGATATCTTCCCTATTGACCTTACCCAATGATGTTGGTGAAGTATAACATGTTACTCTCGGTGATGCGACTAAAGTTTGGGAGTTGATCAAGAAAAAAGAAGTCGAAGTTGCTTATGAGCCAAATTTCAAGAAGAACGACATGAAGGGCGAATATGTCATTCTCGCGGATATTTGCACCAAGATGATCGAATGCAGAAAAGGAACATTCGATAAAGTTACAAATATTCAGTACAAGATGATGGTAGCCATTCTGACCAAATTAAAAATTAATTGGTCTCTCTATGTTTTTAATCGCTTCAAAGCAGCGATGGCCAAGTCAGTTAATCCCAAGCCTTATGTGATTGTGTTAAGTAGACTTCTAAGCGCTTGCGGTTTTACAAATTCCACTGGAAAGAAGATCCCAGCGCTCAAGTTCTATGGTAAGAAGATAATTAGCGAGCTGCTCAAACCAAAAAGGCATGGTGGTGCAGCGGTTCCCAAACAGTAGCGTGAGCGACTTCAAGCCGAAGGAGTTGTACACAACGATGATGAAGACCAAGCGTCTTCCTCTTCATCATCGTCCTCGTCTGCAGAAGCAGTGGTGGTTAAGCGACCAAAAAGAAAAATTGTACTCAAAGTCGCTGAACCAGCCAAGTCAGCAAAAAGGCAAAAGCCTGAGCCCACAAAGAAGAAGTAGAAGCCAGAGCCCCAGAAGAAACAAACTTCTCCTTCTCCTTCTCCTAAATCTCCATCTCTTCCTCCAGCATTTATCTTCTCAGTTCCTGAAGAAGAGGAAGCAGTAGTCGAAGAAGTACCGCTTGCCCGAAGGCGTATTCCTCTCTCCACTCCAGCTGCATCGACGAGCGCTCAACCAGAGTCGACGCTTGAAGAGCCAGCGAGTGTTCCTCCTCCTACTGACGCTGTTCCCGAAATTAGCTCAGATCCTAAAGCTTATGATCAATCTGAAAGGCTTTCTCGTGCTCAGGGTAAGTACTTGTGCTAAGAAACGTTATTTATCCTTTCCTGGTTAGCTTTCTTTCCCTAACGCTAGGATAAAATCTTCTTTCAGCCGAGAGTTAAGAAAATAGAGTGTGAAGAAAATATTCAGACTGTTCTTAACACTCTTGAGGATTTGCATATTCCCATTCGTGCTGATCCTATAACTTCTTTTCTCGATTTAGAATCAGAAGAAGAAGTCTCGGAGCCTGAGGAACCTGTCCTTAATATAGAAACAGATCAAGCGACTACGTCAGTCGATGATATTCCTCAGGGTAAGCGTTTCAGTCTTTTCTTTGTAATTTCTACTTAGTAGGAATTTTGCTTGTTTTCTCAAACACTTATATGTATCAGCTCAAGATGAACCTCGAGATGCACCTCAAAATGCACCAGACGCTGATGAACCTCCACCTTCAGAGGTTCCCATTGAAGTAGATGTTGATATGCCAACTATTGTGGATATCGCTAAGGAAGTGGCTCAAGATCTTCCTGACGCTGAAACTTCACAAGTCAGTGAAGCGACTGAGCATCCTGAGTGGTCGATAGAAGTGGCCCCCATCCCAACAGAAGCAATTGCTCTTGTTCCTAATCCAACAGGACCTCCTCCTGGTGTCATCGATTTCTTTCCTCGCGGATATACTCCTGATATTGAATTCTATTATGCCACTAGAGAACGAGACACCCAAACGCTTACAGAGCTCGAAATCATTTTTCAAAACACTCTCCATCGGCCTGATCTTTTCAACTCTCAAAAGTTTGATTTCTTTAAGCAGTTTTCCGATTTAGGACTATACAACCTGGAGTGACTTCAATCTCGCTTAGAATACATCTGAAGACCAGTGTTCAACAGAACAGAATTTGACGAAAAGCGATTTAACTTCATCAATCGCTCAGACGAGTATTTCTATCCTCTTCGAGCCAGCAAGATTGTCCTCAAGAATCCCCACATGGATGATTGGAACAAAAATCCTGATGAGGAAAATCTAAACAAAATAGGATATTCGGCTCTCCCCAAAGTCGTCAACTCTTCTCAGAATGCCCTCTCTCCTAATCCACTCAAACTTTGGAAAGGAAAAGGACCAGTAGTTGCTGAGCGTCCAAATCCTGTTAATTCGTGGATAGAAGATGAAGCCCAAGAATATCTTGCTAGATTATGGACTGAGGATTACGATGAAGAAACTACACGCTTCGAGAAGTACCTTGCCACTCGAGAAAAGAAACAAAGAAGCTGACAAGCTGGCAAAAGAGGGATGATGGATACAGCCAGATGGGATGAAGAGTTCGTTCTACATTTCTATACTCTTGAAGAACTCGTCAGATATCCATTCCTCTTTGAATTTGGAATTGAATACAGACGCCGAGGACTGCGACCTTTTTGCTTCAACAACATAGCATATTGCCAGAAATGTTAGCGCTCTATCGGGTTACAGGCAACCCATTGAGGGTGGGTGCATTACATTCGTCAAACCAGCTAGCCTATTCAGCTAGTTGGACGCTACATCTTGCATCCTCATCAAGCATTTGTTCAGCGCATCTTTCCCGATTTGAACGAAGAAGCCTCCTCCAGCAAACAGCCGCTTCTTTCCGGACAAAGTCAAATTTGTGTCGATATTTCAAATGAGCACGCTGAGTTTGCTGACCTCCACAGAGATCGAAGAGCAGTGATAGAAAATGCACAAGCGTTGGACATCACTTTCAATCACTATTCAGGGCTGAACGACTTCCGAGGATACAATCTTCACCCTGTGCTCTTTTGTCAATAGAATATTCAAGTGGCCAAGATAATATCGCTGATTAGGCCAGTGGACCAAGAAGCAGCTCAAGCGCTAATGCCCTTTCTTTTGGACTTTTTCCAATCTTATACTTCAGGAATTCATTTGCTGGAAGGCGTGCAGCTTGCTCTAAGCACTGAAGAGCGAGAAGAAGCTATCTTCTTTATTCCGCAAAGCAGCCTGATAAGTCCAAGGCATGTGATGGAAGCGCTCGGCCCACTCTGGGTCATTGCTATTGAAGAGTCTTCTCCTTCCATCCAAATAGTTGAAACAGTCGAATCTCCTACTGTGGATGATGCTCAAATTCCCGAAGTTTCTTTGCTAGACCCTTCTAGCGCCCCAGTAGTTGAGCTCCCGTCAGCACTTGCAGATCCTTCCATGGATCAAGCGATTGAAGAAGTGCATTATGAACTTGCTCAAAAGCCTGAAGAGCCCTTTATCAGAGATAAATCCAAAGGCAAGGCTACAGTTTCTAGCTCTTACAGACTCATTCTGTCTCCTGAGCGTCCTTCTTTCGATTCGGATTCTGAGAGTGATTCAGACGCTAGAGATTTCAGACAAGCAGTACGGAACTCGCTTTCAGACAAGCAGTACGGAACTCGCTCACCAACATTGAAGGTTCCTGTTCCAAGATGTTTGAGGCTGCTGATAGACAAATCCAAATAATGTTTGATACGCGAAGTCGTGATATTGAAAACGCTTCCAATAAAAGCACTATCACAATCATGAACAACTTATCACCACTTGTCGCTGAACTCACTCACAGAATTCAACCGTCACTTAGCTAGAGCGCTTCGCTGATGCTGAATACATACTTCTACCGATGGCCGCTGCTCAGGGCATCGCTCACCAAGTCGCTTCCGAGTTTGAAGACGTTTGACATTCGTTGCGACAGGTACAGGTCACTGAGTTAAACCTCTCTTGATGATGACCAAGAAATTGGAAAAGGAAATAAAGCATCACGCGGCCAAAGTTATCAAAGACAGATATAAACATTGGCGATCTATGTTTGAGAACTATTGAGCAAAAGAAGATTCTAACTAAAAGAAAAAGCCAAGATATTATCTAGGAAAGTACTTGCTTCACGGACTTTGGACTTCCGATTTCTTGGAAAGTTGGGATTTCAACCTTTTCTTTACCGCTTAGACGCCCAGTCAATTTGAAACTATCAAGTCCAAGAAACCGATATCTTTAGTTGATTTTTTATTTCCCCCTATTTTAATAGTCCACATGGATTTACTAGACATAATATTTCTCACTCAATTTTTATCCTTATTTTTCTCCTAAAGCCACGAAAAAATTCAGTTTTATTTTCGTTTTTTGTTTGGAAAAATTCGTTTTCGGTTTGATTAACAGAAAATTAAATTATTTTTATATAGTGTAGTATAGATCAAAAACTATAAAAAGTGTGTTTTCTAGTGACAACTTATAAGAAAAGAAAGAAAATGTATTAAAATTAGCCCTAATTAAAGCTCCAATTATTTCCATCTAGTTTTCAATTGTTTCTGGAAGTTTAAGAAACTCGTTTGAATTGTATACGTCGATAACTGATTAATTGTCTCAGTCACCTCATAATTTAAATTAATATTTTTCGATCTAATACAAAAAAGGCGAGAGTCAAAATTCAAATTTGACTAGTTTTTTTTCATGAAAATCCGGTTTGATTGAAATCGAACAGAAATTTTCAGTACAATTTTATGTCCTAAAATTTCGGAAAAAGCTACCCTAAATTTTTAACTACTTATATTGACCCAAAAAAATAATCTAACTACTTATTATAATTAACATAAAATCATATGTTAATTTATGTTTGGATAATTTCAAACAACACATAGTAGTGAGAACTTTTCATATTACAAAATAATAAATGAATTAGTTATTCTAGTTTATAAATTTAAAGAATTAAGCACACTCAACGAGTGTGGCAGTACGATTGTATGGTTGGCACCACTCCCAGAAAACTTATTTGGGTACGGCGGGACCACTCCTTGATCAGATTGGAAGAAACCCAGTGGTACATTTTCAGAGTAATAATTCGAGCACCAGAGACTGGGAACAACCATAATGTTGACAAATTGATAGCAAGAAAATGAATTGAGAAAATATTTTTTAGAATAAAATTAGATATCAAGTATAGAGAGAGATAAAGAAAAGCAGTGAGACTAAGAAGACAAAAATACTCCATTTCGACTCTAATTTTAATCAAATTAAGAAAATAAAAATATAAGATGCTCAAAAAAATAAAAAAATAATAGCATCAATGCAAACATTATACTTAAATTGCTGTTTTCTGTATAGCATTAGTATTAGTTTGTAAATCAATTATGAAAACTTATTTTTACAACTTTATACTAATTAAGAGTAGTGGCACAATGGATGAATGTGCTTAATTCTTTAGAATTGATAAATAATATAATATAATATATTTATTTATTATTTTGTAATACAAAGATTTCTCAATACTACATGTGTTGTTTGAAATTATGCAAACCTAAATTTTACATATGATTTTATGTTAATTATTATAAGTAGTTAGAAATTAGTTCTATAGAAAAGAGAACAAGAAAAGATAGCAAAAAAAGAAAAAAAAATGGAGAGAGATAAAGACTAAAAATAGTGAGAAATATTATAACTAATAAATTCATACGGATCATTAAAGTAGAGGGGCAATAAAAAAGTCCAACTAGATTAATTTTGTACACATGACAATACATGTGGTAATAAGAGTAATTAATAGTTTGGAAAATATTTTTAAAATAGTACTAGTTTGGGAATTATTTTCCTAAGAGTAATATTTTGGAAAACACTTCATACGCATTCATATAAGTAATTGATTTATCCTATGCTTGTGGCGTTTCCAAAATTTAATGTTTGTATAAAGTGTTATTTTCCCCATTTCACAAACTTAAATGATGCATTAAACACCGTACTTAATTGCAGTTAAACGAAATGACTTACTTGACTACTAATTAACTAATTTAGATGGGAATTAAAAACTTTTAACGGATTTGAAGTGGAATATTCCTAATTTTTTTTAAGTATTCTGCATTCTAAAATAATCATAATTGTCTATGCAATAACCCAACATAAAAGTTCGGGTTTAGAACAGTTACAATTATACATAGTTTTAGGACTATTTCGATATTTATTCATCAGAAGTAGTCTATAAATTTAATTTGCAAGTGTAGGAAAAATCAACCATTGACGGATTAGAGAGAAGACTATTAAAAGAAAAAAAGAAAATGGGTTTTTCCAAATTTGTCCCTCTTATTCTCCTAGCTTTTATCCCCTTGTGCAGCAGCATCTTGGTGGAACCCCTTTGAAAGACCAGGTATGCATCAATTTTTCTCTATATTCTTTTTTTTTTGGGAAAATTACCAAAAGTATCGGAATACAACTTGTTACATCGCAACAAAATCACAAAACATTTCAATCAAAATACCTATGCACCTACTTTTCATTATGGTACACCTACTGTCAACGGATTAATGATTTTGAGTCTAAATCACCCTCGCTCCTAGGGAATGAATTGATCAATTTTTCCTTTTTAGAAATATTTTATTTGGATTTCAATTTGATATACCAAACAGTACAACAATTTAGAGATTTTTTGTTAAAAATACCCACTCTGATTTTGCAGCAGTGGAATTTTATTTTATTTTCATATTGAGCAATTTTGTCTAATGACATTTTAATCTCATAATTCTTTTATAGCTGCGTAGATGACTAGAATTTTTTCTTTCAATCGGCAATGGTTTATATCACGGTTGTTTGAGTATTTTTGTCAGCCTTGCCCCTCTTTTTCAGTAATGCTCGAGTGGCAGCATCAAGATTCGAGCCAAAATGAGCAAAGGCCGCTACTTTGTTTTTGTTTTAATTAAAAAACATCGTAAAAGTATTTTTCAATACAAAAAATCCATTCCATCAAAAATTTTCATTTAAAACGACCCAACAGTTTATGGTTATTAGTATTTGGAGCAAATTAGCCTTATAATATGTAGCCTAAGGATTAATGAATTAATTTTCTTTTAGGAATCTTCTTCTTCTTCCAAACTTTATAAATTGATAACCTGTGTCATAAGAATTTTACTTTTTTTAATCTTTAGTATTAAAGCATTTTCTGTACCCTTTTTCTAGTTTAACATGTTCATTAGTTTAAACATATCTTAAATATTTTTTAGAAGATATAACTTTTTTTATAAAAGCTTAAAAATAAACTTCAGCTAATGCAAGTTATCAATTTAGAAATTCTATATAGTTTTTTTATATAAATAAATAATTGGTTAATTCCTATCTCTAGAAAGTAAATGGCAACTGAGTAAGAAGCTCATTAAACTTTAATATTTGGATCTTTTTAACGAGAATTTCGGGGAGTGATTATTCTTGATGTTTATCAATTTTCTGGAAATTAAATTTTGTTTTAGGAGGGTTTTATTATTATTATTCTGCAATTTATTCATCAAGAAATTCTAAACAAAAGTTATGTAATTAATTCTTAATCTAGTATGCAAGGGTAGTTTAGTTCAAAATTAGTTTATTAACCTTAAGCGTTAGGTTTTTTTAATTGAAAATTTGGTAAAATTGGTATATCTTTACTTGAATTTTCGTATTTTTTATTTTTGTAAATATATATATATATATATATATATATATATATATATATATATATACACACATATCTATAATGAGTTTCGTATAGTGAGAAATTTTTAATCTATTTAACAGGAAGATTTATAATGGATGATAGCCCTGGAGAATGCGAGCCTCCTTCTAAGTTTATCTCAAGTGATGAGGAATGGTGCAAGGACATATGTGTGACTCTGTACGGCAAAGATGTAAAAGGCGTATGCGATTGGTCGGCTTTAAGTCTTTGGACGACGGGCACATGTGAGTGTTGGCAATTGTGAATCTTTGGTGTAAAATAATAATAATTAATAATTATAATAAAAAGGACATCGAGAACACGATTTACAAATTTTATTGAATATTAAATTTCTCTGGAAATTTTGATGTTCTCTCTCGGTTATGGAATTACTCAGAGTTTGTGTCTGTCAAAACATAAAAATAAAGAAGTTGTCCACTCTTTTTCGGCTAAATTTTATTGTGCAGATGGAATTGATATTCAAGCTCTATAAATTAAAATATGAGCTCCACTTTTAATTATCACTCTTAGCAAATGACAATAATATCCATTTGATAACAAAAGATCATGAATATGCCTTTATATAGGCAATTAAATATTTTATTTTTTCTTAATAAATTGCCTAATAATTAATTTATGAATGCATATATTAGACGATTCATATTTGTATGCGAGCAAAAAAAGTTGTCTATTCAAAATGTGAACGCGGTGGTGTGTAAAGAATTATTATTATTATTATTATTATTACTATTATTACTATTACTATTATTATTATTATTATTATCATTATTTGTGCATTTTATATTTCTCAAAATTGTCAATTATGTGTGAGTATATGTTGATGATACAATAAAATTGTCAATTAGTATTCTACTCAAAATGTAGTTTAACTCTTTGCATACAAATTGAGAAATTATTAGATACTTCTAATCATTTTTTTTTCCATATTGTAGTAAACTGGCTACTATAACAAACTTTATAATATAGGAAAAACGTATCCACTTTCTTCATTTATATACATATGGCATCCACACTCCTTCATGTTTGGTTTCTTGACATGTACCTCCCCTTCTTATATTTTTTCATTAGGTTTACTAATAAAAGACTAAAAAACCATTCACATTTGGGCTATCTTTTTTTCTTTTTAAAATAATTGGATAGTTGGTTGGAGAATGAAATAAGTACCACCAAATGACATAGTAATTAAAAGATGCATCTTAAATTGAAAATATATAGAAATATAATTCTAAAAAGCATAATTTGTAAATTAAGAGAAAAATCTTCCCCTAATCTAACATTGTATTCTTCTAGGATCCAAACAAATATTAATTAGCTACCTTAGTTTAGCTCTCTTTTGGTTCAACTAACACTTACTGTCATGAAAAAATATTATTAGTTCAATCATGTCAATTTCATTTAAAAATCTTAAATGGAAAACAAAGTATTTTTGGTTTGCTTTTTCCATATTTCATTTAGTACATTTGAATTTTTATTTTTTATTTTTTTTAATTAAGATAAGAAGAGAAAGAAATGATATAGTTATTATTTTAGCTTTGAATTTTTATTGACTTATAACTTTATTTTTTATTTTTGGTATAATTATAAATTATTTAATTTATTATTTTCATATATTACTAAATCCACTCAAAATAAAAGGTGGTGGCATATATAAGAGGTGTATATATATATTTTTTAATATTATTTTTCTCAATGCAATATACTAGTTAAAATTCTCACAAAAAAGTTGTTGGATTTTATTAAAATAACAATAATACTTTAACATATAGACTTTTGGATTATAAAAAGACTCATGAGGTTTTTACTTCGGTACTTGTATTGTTTTTTCAAAAAGAAAAATATACAAGAGTTTTTGGAAATTAAAATAAAAAAAGATATGTTATATTAAGATTAACATACGTCAAAAATAATTTCTTGAATTTTATTTTTGGTTAATATAATTTCCTTAACCACCAAAGATATTTATGATAAACCGAGAGTATATTTTTTCTAATTTTTTTTAGTTAATTTTAGATTTAATACTTATATTTCTAGATTCTTTTTTACTTTTGTGTTAGAAAATTTCTTGTTACATGTTTTGACGACTAATTAAGATTTATGTTAGAGCCTAAGTTATGTTAGTTAGTTTCAATAGAAATATGTATAGGTTTTGAAGTTAAATTTGTATAAGGCTTTTTCATTTACTTTAATTTGTTAAGCTAAGTGTCCGAACGCTTGAGCGTTGATCGAACTCTAGGTGAGTCTATCAAGTCAAGTCTGAAGATCAAGCGCCTGAAGTCTTTAGATGATGAAGATCTGCAAAGCATTGACTGAGCATCGTGGCAAAGTATAGAACTGAAGATGTTTCAAGGTTGAATGAGCGTCTATCTTGACAAAATTCACCTAAATTTATTCCTAACTCCACAAGGATTTAAATGCAATTAATGTTAGAGCATTAATGTCCGACGGGCATCTAATTCAAATGCATTAAATGTTGATAAGAGCATTAAACGTAATACGAAATCCTGCATGCAACACCAACTTTTTGCATCAGAATTTTAGGGATAAAGGACAAAAAGTTGTTCATTCGCCGAAGTGTAAGGCATGCGTCTGCGTTGTGTCAAACGACACTTTTCCCAAGATTGTCTATAAATAGGACTTCAGCAACAAGCCAAAGAGAGGACTCGCAAGTTTACAAGTCGAATCTCTGTTGCATTCAAGTCTTGTACCTTGAACTTTCAGAAAAGCTCGAATTCCATAACAAACATTCCTCAAGCTTTTCATCTATCCTTAAGACGATCAAAAGTATCTCAAACACCTTCCTTAAAAGAACCTACTCTATTATTGAGATATTCCAAAGTTTAATTTTATCAAACAAACCGTTGACAACCAAACATCCAACCTCGCAAATCTATGTGAAAGATGAAGTTGAAGATCTCCTTATTTATGGGTGAAAGAAGAGATAGTCGAAGGAGTTAAGGAGCTCAAATCTACGTGATAAAGGAGCTTGTGGATACTACCTTTGTTCTTATTCATTGTATTGTAGAAATTATCGTGTGAAACTTCAATGATCAATTAGTGAATTCCTTCAAGTAAAAACCGGAGAAGAATGACATATTTGAGATTATGTAAACCTAACGAACCTTACAAATTATCGTGTTATTTAATTCATTGTCTATTGTTTTTATCTTAATTCTTATCATACATTAAGGAATATTTATAATACTTTAACTTGCAATCCAAGCAGATCAACTACATAAAATCTGAACCACTCACTCTTTAACTAAAACAAGACTAAAGTCATTTTCACTGTGCTAACCCTGATACAAGCACTAAAAGCTTTAACCCTACTTTAGTTAAGCGTTCAAACTTCGTGTGTAAGTTTACTTTATAAAATAGTTTTCAATATATACTCGTCAAGCGTCTAGCTTTTCTTAAGAGTTCAAAATTCTTTTTTTAAGTACAAATTTTTTTGAAGCTCCAGGAAACTTCAGGGTCTATTCAACTCCCCTTTTTATAGACCATTTTCATATGCCACTTGAGACCAACTTGATTTAAGATTTATTGCCCTAACAACAGAGTTAGAATCTTTAGGAAAGATTCTCAAGAATACGAAAATGGAAGTTAAGATCTTTAGAAACTTACCGAGCAAATATCTTGTTAAGACGACCGCATTAAGAGAATTCAAGCCCCAAGAGTACTTTTCAGAGCTTAAGGCTTTTGAGTTCGAGTTAGGTGATATAAATGAAGTATATACTCAGGGGGAGCGATATTGGCCGCTATAATAAATAAATCAGCGTCCATGCAGCAAGTGCTAGAATTGTTTGAGGGTAAAGATATGGCGATGCTGGCCAAGGACTTTTAGAAGTTTATGAAATATAGAAGAATGGAAAACCATATTTTCCAAAGTCTAAAGGACAAATTTCCCAAGCTACTCCTCCGCCATATCAACAAAATCAACAAGTGCCTCGTTATTCTGCATCGTAGCTCCAAGCGCTAATTCCATATCAAGCGTCCCCTTCTCAGAACTACTCAGCGCATGCAGTTTCAAGACCCTAGGTTAAAACAAAACTAACCTTTCAAACAAAGTTAAAAACTGACCTGTGTTATAACTGCAGTCATCCAGGGCACCAGTAGGTAAATTGCCTTTTTTCCTTTGCTGTTAAGCCTTCAAGGCAAGATAGAGTGGAAAGAATGCAATTCAGGAGTGACTTTCACCGACAAGGCTTGCTAGCTTAATCAGAATAAATTCTCATATATGAAGATGATGAGGAATCATCAGAAGAAAGCCATTATGATCCATCAAGTGATTCAGTGCCCATTTGTCTCATGGCGAGAGATAATGAAGCGTCAGACTCATTATCAGAGATAAATAAAGATTCATATATTCCTCCTTCATATGAGGAGCTACTTGGAAAAATGTCCCAATATGGTGATAGTCGTTAAGGGGCTGCCAAATTATATGAAAAACACTCTAATAAGATTTCAACACTCAAACATGAAATTGTAACGCTCAAAGTAGAGTTGCAATTTCAGCGACAATGCATTGTGAACAACAAATAATTAGATACTAAAAACTCTCGGCTGAAAGTTGATCTTGATATGATAGTCAAAAGAGAAGTTGAGATGATCGCCAAACTTGCCAAATCAGAAAAGCCCATCTCAACATTTTCGAAAGCATCATGAAAGCTTGATAACGTGACTGATGTAACTAGACTTTTCAATGAAAAGACCGGTGTAGGTTTCGATATTCACGATGACAAATCCAAAAAGTCTTATGTTACAACATCTAACAAAGGTAAAGGCTAAAGCCTGAAAGTGTAACCTTTGTTGAGAATAGTTCGAATATAAAACCACTATACGTACACAAAGACTATGGTGAGAGGCCAAATAAGCAGTAAAAAGTCGACTTAAGTCAAAAGGGAAAAATGAAGGTAGATGATTCCTATGAAAAGAATTCTCCTATAGTTCAAAAGACTAAGAAATATATTTTATCCCAAGAAATCATATACCAAGCGTCAACCGCTCAAAGCGTACCCTGGACTAGCGCCGAGGAGTCACCAACGTCAAACCCAATATAAGTGTGGAACTAGGACATACTATCAATATTATGATAGATATGTCAGAGTTATACAAGGATATTATGATGCACCTCAAAAGCATACATGTCAAAGTGTGAAACCCAAACAGACTACTCTTCCTTCAATGAAGATTAGGTAAATATGGGTTTCTAAAGATTTAATTCAAACTAATGTTATGAAAGAGAAAGGACCCAAGTTCTAATGGGTACCTAAAAAAATTAGAACTGCCCTTTAACACAGATACCTTAGGGAAATGCCGATACATTTATTTGATACATTGATAGTAGTCTTCAAGGCACATGACAGGCTCCAAAGATCTCCTAACCAATTACCGAAATACCAATGGTCCTAACGTTATATTCAGTGATAACTCCATATGTAAAACCAAAGGTATGGGTACTATGCATAGAGAGAATATTATGATAAGTGATGTATATTATGTTGAGGGTCTTAAGCATAATTTATTGATCATAAGACACTTTTGTGATAAAGATTTTAAAGTTAAATTTTCAAAAGAATTGCTGTATCAAAGACGCCAAGACTTGATCTACTAAATTGAAAGACAAGAAAAAATAACATTTACTTAGTAGATTGTGGTTCATATTTAGATAACAATTCTACATGTTTAGTGGCTAAGAGTCAATCAGAAATAGATTGGTTATGACATTGAAAAAAGAACCTCCTAAACTTTAAGGAATCTCTCTTCTCGTAATGCTTAACTTAGTAGAGGGATTACCAAAAGGCTCGTTCCAAAAAGATTGCTTATGTGATGCATGCCAAATGGCAAAAAAGTTAAATCATCATTAAAAAAAGCACATCTATCTACCTTTAGGATTCTTGAACTACTACATATGAACATGTTTGGGCCAAATCAAGTAATGAGCTTTAGTGGTAAAAGATATACTTTGGTCATAGTTGATGATTTCTCTAGATATACATGGGTTGAATTCCTAGCAACGAAAAATGAAACTAGTGGCAGACTCACAACGGTTATCCATCAACACAAACATCTAAACAGTTGGGTATGTGCCCTCGATGCTAGTAATGAGTTAGATTACATAGGGCACTGACTTAAATTTTACAACCTTTTATCAGTTTATAGAAAAGAATTATGTATTTTGTTCATATGAATCTTTATGGCATTAATAAGTATTGAACAACTACTCAATGCGTATTAAGGCAAACCTTCCACTCTTTATGAGATAAGGAGACGTGCACTGGAAGATTTTGGTACTTGAACACTTAAATGGGTTTGCAAGTAAAAAAATATTAATTGGGCATTAAGGTTTGACTTGTATGACACATGCTCTAACAAGGAGTGTCAGTCGTACACTATGAGATAGTGAGAGATTGTGTCATAGATATATTAATGGAATTAATATATTCGAACACAACTTGTAGTAATCAGATCACATGGGTATTTACAGTGACTGTCAATGATTGGATTACTGATCATAATAGCATACGCTAGCCTTAGACCAGAGGGGTCATGATCAATGTGCTTGTGACATTGGATCTGCTACTAGAGTTGTTAGGCCCAATTCACCTGTTGGTAGGGTCGACCTTGAAATCTCAATTATCAAGTAACAGTTGTGAGGTGACTACCAAGAAGGGATTCACCGTATCAACAGTAAATGAGAATGTATCATGTGCAATCATAGGTAAATGAAACTATGAGTTTTTGGACAAATCATATAAACTAACTCATGTGGAACACAGACCATAGTTTGATAATTTCATCTTACTGTGATTTACTGCATAGTATCAAGTTCTATAAATTTTACATATTCCATGACTCTCACTCGATCAGAATACGTCAGTGAAGGGCTTATACTCATATAGTATTTATGATCTAGGGGTTCATAATGATACAATCATCTTGTTCTTAGTTGGATTATGATGTGGGTCCATGGGCTGGCTAGGTGACCCCCATATCCTTTGATATCCTCTTATTTGCTAATTGAGACGAACCTAGAGAGTTGCACTTTAAAAAAAATAAGCAAAAAAACTGTTTGTGTTGTTTAAGGGTTTTTTTAGTAATTTATCATTTGATAGACAACTTAAAATGTGGGCAAAAGATTTATTTATTTAATTAATTGGATTAAATGAAATAATAATTTATAAAGTAATTAATTAATGATCTAATATTTAATTAATTGGATTAGTTAATAATTTAGGATTAATCATATATATTAATTAGGTTCAATTATATGATATATTTAATTAAAGTGAAATAAGTTGACTAGACCAACTTAGTATTGGGATCGCCCCGGGGATGCCATCGCAGCGGAAACAAAAACAAAAACAATTTTAAATGCAAGCATTCTTTAAATAGGGTTAGGTAGACATGGTGCCATCCGATTCAAAAACTTTATAAGATGAGTTTTCTCGTGTTTACCTCTTGAAGATCTTTTAGCAAGATTCTTTTTAAGCTACTTCACAACTTCAATTCTCCGGATGGATTTGCTCTAGCGCTCCAAGTGTTGCTCCTCTAAGATTATCCATACCTTAGTTCGTACCCTCGATTCCTTTTACTAGTGCTAACCAAAAAGAATTCAACGTTTTGGCTTATAGAGAAAAAGGGATGGAATATTACATTTAATTCTTTGTAGTCAACACATGAATTGGAAGAATGAAAGAGGTTGAGAGAGAAAAGAAGAGAAGATGAAATCACAAGACTCTAACTTGTGATGGAGAAATTAATTAATTCATCATAATATATATATATATATATATATATGTATATATAGAGGTCACCAACTTTGGTCAACCTCCACACATACACGCCTCACACACAACATATATATGAATGCGTGTATTGTGTGTGTATATATATAACACTGATGCTATATACCACCCAATTTAGATTACCTAATTTTCACTTCCTATGTGGCTATCCTATTCATTGTCCAACTTAACATCCAATTATTCTTTTATTTATTTCTTTTTACATTTTTCTTGATTTTGTTCCTAAAATCTCTCATCTTCTATTTTCTTAATTAATCCAGCAATTTTTTTTTCTTCCTGAACTAAAATTCTGGAGGTCTTTTTCATCCAAACTCCATTCTTCTCTTTATGTTTCTAAATGAGACACTCTAATTCAATAATTTTTGTAATTTGTCGTTTTCTGGAAATGAGAAAGAACATCCCTAAATTGTGATATAACCTTTTTTGGTGATTTTGAAATCATAAATTATTTCTCTTTCTCCACATCTCTCTCTAAACCCTAGCTTTTTTTTTCTTCTATATTCCTCCGCCGGCAATGGCTTGGTGAAGCAGTCGTTTTCTTCACCACTGTTACCACCACAATCGTCGGCGGGTTGGGTTGGAGCACCCTTCTTCAACTTATACATCACATCTTCAAATTTGACGAGATGACTATGGATCTAATGAGACAGAGACAGATCTGACGAGATGAAGATGGGTGATGCATAAGTTTTTATATAGCGTTTTAGATTTTTTGCTAAGTATTTTACTTTCTCTCTCTTATGAGAGTTTGCTTTCTCTCTCGAATGAGAGTTTTATCTCTCCTTGAATAGGAGTTGCACAAGAATCTTCTTGTGTTCGGTTGTGAGTTCTTAAGATTTATTATCTTCAAGAACTTGATAGTTAGTGTTTCAGATGTTCTTACTACATCGTTTGAGTCGATATGAATTGTATTGTTCCAAGCGTTGTAAACTTTCGATTGAATGATATATAAGACAGATGTTTCTTCAAAAATAAATAAATTGTGATATAACCATTTAGGACGGTTTCAGAGAGTTCATCTGAGACAATTAATCTTGAAATTAGATGAATTTGTTCAGCTCTTCGGCGTGAGAACAGGAATTGATTTTTAAATTTAAATCCTTTTCACTTGACTCTTATAAGAGATTAATTCTCCAGGCTTAACGAAAATATATACTCCTATTTTTCGAGAACAACTAACAAGAAAAAGACGTAGGTCAATAAGAAAAGAAATTTGCCGGATTTTGGACGTGAATTAAGGAAAGATAAGAAGAGAGATTTTAGAAACAAAATCAAGGATAATATACAGATAAATAAAACAATATTAATTAGATGTTGAGTTGGACAATGGATAGAATAGCCAAATAGGAAGCGAAAAAAGAGTGACCCAAAATTGAGTGCTATATAGCATTTTCCTATATATATATATATATATATATTATACTCCCTCCGTCTCAAAAAGGATGTCCACAATTCTTCTTTTATCTGTCCCAAAAGGATTGTCTCTTACTTTAAAAAGTAAGTATTTATTAGTTAAGTATCTATTATGACCTTGACTTTATATTTAATGTTTTAGTATTAATTCTTTTTATATATACATTATATTTATTTTCTAATAGAAATAGTCCTAAATTGCCATAACCAAAAAGGTAGGTATGGAATTGGTAATATATAACCTCCCAATTTACACTAAATAGCCATGTATGTTGTGCTTTAATTTAGGAGTAGGTATGCAATGCCGTTTAGGAGAGCCTGATTGTAATATATAAACAATAAATATTTTATTAATTTGCATAGGGGATAATTGGGGATAGATGGCTAAATAATTGACTTTTATTAATTCCTATAAAACGTCAAAGGAGACATCCTTTTTGGGACGGAGGGAGTAATATATTATATGAACTAATTTCTTTTTAATCCATCATCCTTAGTTAATTAGATCCACTGATAACTAACAAGATCTTTCCATATATTTGAGATCCTTTTATATATATATATATATATATATATATATATATATATATTCAAAATCTATCCATATATATTTGAGATCTTTCTGAATATCTTACAGATCTTTATAAATATTACAATATATACATACATATATGTGTATGTGTGTATGTTGACTTAGTGAACGAAACACAATCTACGATGCATATATATTCACCCCTACGCATGTATTAATATATATATATATATACATACTTTTCTTTTCTCTTGCATATTAATTAATTAGACCACTAATTAATTAATTAAGTTTTCTCCAAATTTAATGTTTCAATATTAAATCAAGACTATCATTGATTAAGACCACTTAATTAATTTTATTTATTTTTTTCCGATTAACTAATATATTTCAATTAATCAATATCTCCATTAATTCACTAAAAATTAATTTAGCCAATAGGTACTACACTAAGTTAGTGTGTGACCCCTTAGGCTCATGAACAAGCTAGCAATACGTCCTATCCCATTTGCTAAATTAATTATCTAAATAATTAATAAGGCCTTGAATTAATTTTACCAAATTAATTCAAGGCACCTATTGATCATGGTTCAATGTCTAGCAACGTCACCATGACTTCCTAGATGTTAATGATGAAAAGTAAGCCTATCTAAATTACATGTGAGTCGAATCCTTCCATCCTTTTCCCGTCTAAGGTCTAGGGTTTGGCGATGGTCGAAGCCCTAATAACTTCATAAACTATGACTGTGTTGGGACACTAATGATCCGGTCTTCTAAGCAGGAATCACCATTCCCTCTTTTAAGAATTCGCTCCAGCCGGAGGCTTTTATGTTATCATTTAGTCTTATACAACAACATAGAACTACCATGCTACAAGCCCTAGATGGATCCCCTATCTAATATCATCTGACCTATCATACTGCCAGACTATACAGAACATATTCCGCCGTATGAGTCTCTTGGAATGCACATGCTTATTAAAGTATAGTGGGTTGTACATATCCCAGCCATGACATTTCAGGTCACGTGACTAATCTTACACTACAAAATTGAAAGACTTTAAGTTCGATACAGAACTAATGAGATGCACTTGCTGGGTCATTCAATCTCATGCTCCCCTAAGCATGGATTTTTGGCATGCCCTGACCCAGCAGGTCAATGCCCATGGAACTAGGTACTCTCTTATGAGAATGTCACACACAAACAAGTCTTAGCCAGACCGTGATATCCCACATCTCAAAATCTCTATTACTTAGAACAGTGTTAATAATTACAGCGAGACCGTGATATCCTAAGCAGGTCAACGCCCATGGAACAAGGTACTCTCCCCTAGCTTTTGTGTAATCAAGGGGATCTTTATCTTTTAGATAAATAAGATGCCAAAAAGTTTGATATGATACAAAAGACAAGACTATCATAGTATTTATAATCTAGTGGAAAAGCCAACATATGGGAAAAATTGCAACATTCATACACTATGTTGGCGTATACATTTTTTTAGTACTTTAAGTTGGCCTATTGGCAATTTTGGTACATTAACTTGCAAAAATCGGCAATTTTTGTACAAATTGCACTGGAAATTTGAATTTGGCGAAAATTTTGGGGATGTTGACTGAAATTGGGGATTTTGACTAATTTGGAGTTATTTTTCTAATAAACACAATTTCTAAATAAATTACTTATTTAATATATTATTTTATAAATTAAATAAGAAAGAAAAGGAAAAAAAAGTGATGGTGGGGAACAGTGTAACAGTGTCGTCTTCTCCACCCCACCCCACCCTCACACACACAGAGTTTACACACACACAAACACAGACAGTCACACACACATAATTGCGCGCGCGCGCGCACACACACACACACACACACATATATATATATATAAGTATTTTTCTTTTAAGTTGGGGGTGGTGGTGGTGAGTGGCGAGGGTGGTGGTGAGTGGCGAGGGTTGGGGGTGGTGGTGAGTGGCGAGGGTTGGGGGTGGTGGTGGTGAGTGGTAAGGGTTGGGGGTGGTGGTGGTTGTGAGTGGTGATGCGGGGGGTTGGGTGGTGGTGGACTGGTGGTGACGCAGGAGGTGGGGTGTGTTTTTTTTTTTTTAATGAAATGATATTTTTTTTAGTTTATATTTAAAATAAAAAATTCCAATTTCAGTCAAAATTCTCAATTTCAGTCAAAATCCCCAAATTTTAGTCAAAATCCCCAATTTCAGTCAAAATTCCCAAAATTTTCAGCCAATTTGTATCAAAATTATCGATTTTTACAAGTTAATGTACAAAAATTACCAATAAGCCAACTTAAAGTACTAAAAAAATGTACACGCCAACTTAGAGTACCAATGTTACAATTTTTCCCCAACAGATGGCTCACCGGGCATACAATACTATCACTTAGCCCACCTAATGGAGCCCACAGCATGTATTTAGTGCATAAGGTTGAGGATTTTTTTATCTTAATCGCTAAACACTCTTTCATACTACTATTACCCTAAGAAACACAACACACGAGAAAAATCACTCCCCCTCATACACACATGCCACCGTCGACCTTCAAGAAAGACCATGGACAAGGAACTTTTTGTTAGCTCATTTCTAGCCTGAAATCTAGAGGCATGATCCCAGGGTTGCTTTTATAGACTGACGCTTCAAGAAAGGTAAAATTAGATTTAGCGTTTTGTTTTGTTTATAAAAAATTATTAAAGCCAAAAGTGATCCACCGTAGAAATTCGAACTGTTTTCTTACCACCGTGCATCTGTATATGGATTCATAACAGTGGTATCGAAGCAGGCGTTGGATGCGCCATTTTGAGCGGCGCTGAATGTACCACTGCATGACGCAAGGCGACCCTGGATGCGCTGCTTTGTGTCGCTCAAGGTTATGACGCTGGACTCCATAGATGCAGCCCCATGTGCCGCGATCTGCGCGTGAACCACTTTTGCTCTAGCAGGGCAAAAGTTTAGGAAGTGTTGGGTCGGGCCCAACACAAATTAAATATGTGTTTGGCTCAGCTCAACAAATATTTAATTTAATGTGTGTTGGGCTCTGATGCTATGTTGGGCTTGGCACAACACCATTGCTGAGTTAAGCCCAATAGATGCATACTCAAAGTCGCTGAACCAGCCAAGTCAGCAAAAAGGCAAAAACCTAAGCCCACAAAGAAGAAGTAGAAGCTAGAGCCCCAGAAGAAACAAACTTCTCCTTCTCCTTCTTCTAAATCTCCATCTCCTCCTCCAGCGTTTATCTTCTCAGTTCCTGAAGAAGAGGAAGCAGTAGTCGAAGAAGTACCGCTTGCCCGAAGGCGTATTCCTCTCTCCACTCCAGCTGCATCGACGAGCGCTCAACCAGAGTCGGCGCTTGAAGAGCCAGCGAGTGTTCCTCCTCCTACTGATGCTGTTCCCGAAATCAGCTCAGATCCTAAAGCCTATGATCAATATGAAAGGCTTTCTCGTGCTCAGGGTAAGTACTTGTGCTAAGAAACGTTATTTATCCTTTCCTCGTTAGCTTTCTTTCCCTAACGCTAGGATAAAATCTTATTTCAGCCGAGTGTGAAGAAAATATTCAGACTGTTCTTAACACTCTTGAGGATTTGCATATTCCCATTCGTGCTGATCCTATTACTTCTTTTCTCGATTTAGAATCAGAAGAAGAAGTCCCGGAGCCTGAGGAACCTGTCCTTAATATAGAAACAGATCAAGCGACTACGTCAGTCGATGATATTCCTCAGGGTAAGCGTTTCAGTCTTTTCTTTGTAATTTCTACTTAGTAGGAATTTTGCTTGTTTTCTCAAACACTTATATGTATCAGCTCAAGATGAACCTCGAGATGCACCTCAAAATGCACCAGACGCTGATGAACCTCCACCTTCAGAGGTTCCCATTGAAGTAGATGTTGATATGGCAACTATTGTGGATATCGCTAAGGAAGTGGCTCAAGATCTTCCTGACGCTGAAACTTCACAAGTCAGTGAAGCGACTGAGCATCCTGAGAGGTCGATAGAAGTGGCCCCCATCCCAACAAAAGCAATTGCTCTTGTTCCTAATCCAACAGGACCTCCTCCTGGTGTCATCGATTTCTTTCCTCGCGGATATACTCCTGATATTGAATTCTATTATGCCACTAGAGAACGAGACACCCAAACGCTTGCAGAGCTCGAAATCATTTTTCAAAACACTCTCCATCGGCCTGATCTTTTCAACTCTCAAAAGTTTGAATTCTTTAAGCAGTTTGCCGATTTAGGACTATACAACCTGGAGCGACTTCAATATCGCTTAGAATACATCTGAAGACCAGTGTTCAACAGAACAAAATTTGACGAAAAGCGATTTAACTTCATCAATCGCTCAGACGAGTATTTCTATCCTCTTCGAGCCAGCAAGATTGTCCTCAAGAATCCCCACATGGACGATTGGAACAAAAATCCTGATGAGGAAAATCTAAATAAAATAGGATATTCGGCTCTCCCCAAAGTCGTCAAATCTTCTCAGAATGCTCTCTCTCCTAATCCACTCAAACTATGGAAAGGAAAAGGATCAGTAGTTGCTGAGCGTCCAAATCCTGTTAATTCGTGGATAGAAGATGAAGCCCAAGAATATCTTGCTAGATTATGGGCTGAGGATTACGATGAAGAAACTACACGCTTCGAGAAGTACCTTGCCACTCGAAAAGAACAAAAGAAAGCTGACAAGCTTGGCAAAAGATGGATGATGGATACAGCCAGATTGGATGAAGAGTTCGTTCTACATTTCTATACTCTTGAAGAACTCGTCAGATATCCATTCCTCTTTGAATTTGGAATTGAATACAGACGCCGAGGACTTGCGACCTTTTTGCTTCAACAGCATTAGCATATTGCCAGAAATGTTAGCGCTCTACCGGGTTACAGGCAACCCATTGAGACATACATTCGTCAACAACTAGCCTTATTCAGCTAAGGTGGACGCTACATCTTGCATCCTCGTCAAGCATTTGTTCAGTGCATCTTTCCCGATTTGAACGAAGAAGCCTCCTCCAGCAAACAGCCGCTTCTTTCCGGACAAAGTCAAATTTGTGTCGATATTTCAAATGAGCACGCTGAGTTTGCTGACCTCCACAGAGATCGAAGAGCAGTGATAGAAAATGCACAAGCGTTGGACATCACTTTCAATCACTATTCAGGGCTGAACGACTTCCGAGGATACAATCTTTACCCTGTGCTCTTTTGTCAATAGAATATTCAAGTGGCCAAGATAATATCGCTGATCAGGCCAGTGGACCAAGAAGCAGCTCAAGCGCTAATGCCCTTTCTTTTGGACTTTTTCCAATCTTATACTTCAGGAATTCATTTGCCGGAAGGCGTGCAGCTTGCTCTAAGCACTGAAGAGCGAGAAGAAGCTATCTTCTTTATTCCACAAAGCAACCTGATAAGTCAAAGGCACGTGATGGAAGCGCTCGGCCCACTCTGGGTCATTGCTATTGAAGAGTCTTCTCCTTCTGTCCAAATAGTTGAAATAGTCGAATCTCCTACTATGGATGATGCTCAAATTCCCGAAGCTTCTTTGCTAGACCCTTCTAGCGCCCCAGTAGTTGAGCTCCCGTCAGCACTTGCAGATCCTTCCATGGATCAAGCGATTGAAGAAGTGCATGATGAACTTGCTCAAAAGCCTGAAGAGCCCTTTATCAGAGATAAATCCAAAGGCAAGGCTGCAGTTTCTAGCTTTTACGGACTCATTCCGTCTCCTGAGCGTCCTTTTTTTGATTCAGATTCTGAGAGTGATTCAGACGCTAGAGATTTCAGACAAGCAGTATGGAACTCGATTTCAGACAAGTAGTACGGAACTCGCTCACCAACATTGAAGGTTCCTGTTCCAAGATGTTTGAGGCTGCTGATAGACAAATCCAAATAATGTCTGATACGCGAAGTCGTGATATTGAAAACGCTTCCAATAAAAGCACTATCACAATCATGAACAGCTTATCACCACTTGTCGCTGAACTCTCATCAGAATTCAACCGTCACTTAGCTCATGGCGCTTCGACTGATGCTGAAAGACATACTTCGACCGATGCTGCTGCTCAAAGCATCGCTCACCAAGTCGCTCTCCTAGTTGAAGAAGTTCGACTCTTGCGAAGGGAAGTCACTGAGTTGAAAACCTCTCTTGATGATGCCAAGAAGGAGGGAAAGGAAAAATAAAAGCATCACGCGTCCAAAGCAGTATCAAAGACAGATAATAAACATTGGCGATCTATGTTTGACGAACTAGTGAGCATAAAGAAGATGCTAACTAAAAGGAAAAAGTCAAGATATTATCTAGGAAAGTACTTGCTTCCGGACTTGGACGTCGATTTCTTGGAAAGTATGGGATTTCAACCTTTTGCCGGACCGCTTAGACGACCAATCAATTGGAAACTATCAAAAGATCCAAGAAAAAATATCTATCACGATTTAATTTGTGAGCTTGGAATTTCGCCAAGAGAATGGACAGAAAGGTTGTTAGAACTTAATGAAAGCGCTAGACTTCATAGGCATGATTACGATGAAGTTCAACATACGACAATGATCGACATTGATCGTCTCCTGTTGGACTTAGCGCTAGAAGTTTCCAAGGTGAAGAAAGAGCAAAGCCACAGAAAAAGTGAATGAATTTTTTTTGTATATTTATATTTCTGTTGTCGCTTTCATTATAATACTTTCAGTATAAATTATGTATGATTATCATTCTATATAAATGAATGATTTATCCCTGAAACAACTTGTTGAGGTTAATCTAACATTAGCTAACTTTACTAACTTTTAAACGCTAACTTATATTTATTTGGGCTTTTCTTTTAAGTAACTCTTCAATTATAAAAGAGTTATAAGAGTTAAAAGTCTTGACATCATCAAAAAGGGGAAAATTGTTAGGAAATTTCATGTTAGATGGTTTGATGATGACAAGATAGGATTTTATGTTAGACCCCAAATACAATGTAAGTTTCTGTTTTGATAGATCTTTGTATAAGCGTTTGAAAGTATGTAATTTTTAGGCTTGTAATTTTTATCTTTATAGATTTTAGATTAAGTATTAGATACCGAATCACTAATAGAATTCTAGGTGAGTCTATTAGAAAAGAAGTTGAAGATCAGCGTCTGAAGTCAACTGAAGATAAAGATTTGTTCTTAGCGCCCGTCAAACGCTAAAGGACTATTTCAGGATTTTTTGAATCAAGCGCTCAAATCATTCTAGCGATCCGATGTCAGATTCACCTTAATTAAATCCTCAAGTCATGAAGGACTTAAATGCAATCATTCAATGGATATTTATTTCCAACGGAAAATAAATTCAAATGCATTAAATGCCTGATAAGAGCATTAAATGTGATAAGCCACTATGACTTGTGGACAAGCCACCTTTTTTACTAGACTGTCAGAACTTCAGAGTTTATAGCTGCTCCCATCCAATCGGTGCCAGCAGATTTTCAGGAATGTCAGGTTTTAGGTAAAATCACGCGCTGCGTGAAAGGCACGCTCTCACATGTGCCCAACGGACAGATCCCAAGAATTGCCTATAAATACCTTACCTTCAGGAAACCCTAAAAACATATGGTACATAATATTACAAGAAAAATTTACGTACCAACACAAGAGAAAGCTTAGAAACTCCACAGCTAAAAATCCTTCAAGCTTTTTAATCTACATTCCAGACAGTCAAAATATCTCAAACCTCTTCCAAAGAAGAAACCTAAATTCCTATTGAGATATTTCAAGTTGTTTGATCTTCCCAAAAACAAACAAAAACTTTGTGATAAACCTTCAACCTTTCATCTGAGTGAGAAAGAAGTTGAAAACCCCTTACAGGCAGTATTTCTGAGTGAGAGAAGCTTGTAGAAGACGATCTTCATTAGTGCTGAAATCTGTGTGATCAAGGAGCCCGAGATCTTTTTCATCCTTTACTATCTTGTAGAAGATTCTGTGTGATTCTTCGAAAATCATCCTAGTAAATTCCCCCAAGTGAAAAAGGAGAAGAAGGACGTAGCTGGGATTACGTCACCCAGTGAACCTTACAATCTCTTGTGTTCTTTACTTTAATTATTGTCTTGATTTACATTATTTTATATTCTTTGAAAAAGACAAGCTAATTGCAAAGCGATTAATTAACCAACTGAACGCTAAAAATCATTTTCGCTGTGCTAACCTGAGTAAGCGATCTAGGCATTACCCTACTTTGGTAAATTGCTAAAATCACTAAGTCTAAGTTATCTCTACTGAAGCGCCTGACCCAAGCGCTCAACCTCTAAGCGTTCAAATCTTTAAAAGTGATACGAAATTTTTGAAGTAAAAAAAAGGACTTCAGGGTCTATTCAACCCCCCTCCCCCTTCTAGACCCTTTCGTATGCCACTTGGGACCACCAAATGTGTTGGTTTATTGCTTTCGATGCATGTTCATTAGTTGTGTGAAGCATGTATGTCATCAATATGCGCTATATAAATATAATAATGTGCAAAGTGAGATTTAGATAAATGTTTAGAACATGAATTCTCCCAAATTAAAAATTATACTAAGTTAGTAAGGGGTGCTAGGCATCTTTTCCCTTCACTAAACTTAATAGAGTTTAGATTTAAACCTAGTATATCTCATCTTCCCAGTGAGTGGGGGTCGTATATCAAGATTTAATCGATACATATTTGACCCCAAGTATCGTTAAAGGGTTGCAAGGTGAAATTCAAATATTAGATTATGAGAAGTTAGTGGGAATAAACTTAGATAGTCCACAAAGCCTATAAATCGTTAAAGGATTGCGGTTTTGGTGGGTTATGGGAAAAAGAATATTAGACTGTCTATTGGATAAATTGATGTTGGACATCAGTTTAATTAAGTAATGGACCAAATATCGTTAAAGGGTTGTCATCCATTACATTAATTAAAGAACTCAATCCCCACTACAAAGCTATAAGAAACGATCACTTTCGTTTTTCACAGTGGGAGTGTGAATCTCAAAAAACGTAGTGGGAGCCAAGTTATAAGTCGAAGTCCTTGATTTTAAACTTGGTTTTAGTTTAGTTACATAAGTCTAATTAAGTCTGGTTTATTTTCTGCAGTTATTTGATTTATTTCTCTCAAAACAAAAATGACTGTCAACCCACTTTTCGTTTTACTCAAAAAGAACATCCTTAACGGACCGTACTACGTGGACTGGCTAAGGAACTTGAGAATAGTTCTCAACATGGAGTCATTGGGATATGTGTTGGATGTTGGCATCCCTGCTCCGCTTGTCAGAACACGTGCCAATGAGGAAGAAGTCCAAGCTCACGAAAAGTGGGTGAAGGACAACGTCCGAGTGCGTGGGTACATTCTTGGCTCAATGACAAACGAGTTTCAGAGGTCCCACAAGAAGATGACCACTGCGAGTGCTATCTTGGCACACTTGGTTGAGCTCTATGGTGAGAAAGGTGGAGATCATGTCCTCAACATGATCTCGAGGATCGAGAGATTGGAGGCTCTTGATTTTACTATGAACCTACATCTTCAAACCGATCTTATTTTGTAGTCTCTTCCTGATTCATTTTCCCAATTTGTCATGAACTTCAATTGCAATGAGATTGAATGCAACTTAGCTGGGCTAATGAACAAATTAAACACTGCACAATCTCAATTGAAGCCCAAGGGAAAATAAACTGCATTGGTAACCTCTTTTGGGCCCAAAAGGGCGAATAATAAGAAGAAGAAAGCCAAAAAGCAGGGTGGCAAGCTTGGAGCTTAGGGTGGTGTCAATAAAAGAAAAGGGAAAGCTCATGTGAATCACAAGCGTAAGGGGCCACAGAAAATGGATAGATGCCTACACTGCGGTGAGCTGGGCCACTGGAGAAGGAACTATCCAAATATGGGCCCGGGCGCACAAGGTATGGAACTTTATGTTCATGAAACTTATGGTTCTATGACCGTTTTCTCTACATCTTGTATTCTTGATTCTGGAGCTAGTGCTCACATTTGTTGTATGAATTAGGATCTGGTGCGAGGAAGGAAGCTGGACAGTGATGAGGTGAAGATCAGAGTAGGCAGCGGGCAAAGTGTCTCAGCTACTGGAATTGGATCTACCCCATTGCTTTTAAATTCTAGACATTTACTTTTTCTGGATAATGTTTTAGTTTTGCCCAATGGGCTCAAAAACATTGTTTCAATTCCCATTTTAGTTAAAATTGGTTATACTTTCCGTTTTATTGATGAATGTTGCAATATTTATTATGGTAATAAATTAGTAGGCTTTGCTTCTTTAGTAAATGGATTGTATTACCTTAATGTTCAGAATGAATGTTCTGTGAATACTATACAAAGGAAACGTAGTAGGCTTGGAATAAACCAAAGATTGATCTGGTATCTTAGACTAGGCCATGCCAACGAACATAAAATTCACTAAATGGAGAAAGATGGACTAATTGGTCCATTGGGATTGGATCTCTATCCTACTTGTGAATCTTGTCTTAATGGCAAGATGATTAGATCCCCCTTCACAGGAACTTTTGAAAGAGCCTCACAAATTTTAGGTTTAGTGCATACTGATGGTTGTGGACGATTTGGAGAAATGGCTCGAGGAGGTTTCCTTTACTTCATCACATTCACCGATGACCATTCAAGATATGGTCTAGTGTACCTGATGAGGCACAAGTTTGAATCTATTGAAAATTTCAAGGAATTCAAGGCTTTAGTGTAAAATCAAACTGGTCAACATATTAAAACTCTTCGATCGTCTCGAGGAGGAGAGTATATGAGCGACGAGTTTGATGTATACCTTAGAGAGAATGGTATAGTATTACAACTCACACCTCCAGCGACACCACAGTTAAATGGAGTAGCAGAGCAAAGGAATTGAACCCTGTTGGACATGGTTCACTCCATGCTCAGCTACACTGACTTACCCATTTCACTGTGGGGTCATGCGCTGCTTACATTTGTACATATTTGAAATAGATGTCCGTCCAAGTCCGTTCCTAAGACTCCATATGAGATATGGAGAAATAGGAAACCAAGTCTTAATCACAACAAGATTTGGGGATGTCCAGCTTATGTCAAAAAGACTAAAGTGGACAAGTTGGAGGCTAGATCCTTGAAAGGGCGTTACATTGGATATCCTGAGGATTCAATGGGATACCTCTTTTACCTGCACGATGATCAAAGGATCATTATAGCTTTACAAGCCCACTTTCTTGAAGATGAGTTCATTCAAGAAGGAGGAGCGGATAGAAAGATTGTTCTCGAAGAACAAAATGAAACTCCAGTGGATACATCTACAAAGGAAGTGAGAACCGAACCTTCTGTAACACAACCAAAACTGCGAAGATCAAGTAGAGTACCTCAACTGCCTGAGAGGTACGGATATCTAGTACAGAGGGAGTTGGATCTTCATTCTGTATTAGAAGAGGGTCATGGAGATGATCTCTCCACTTATGATCAAGCAATAGGCGAAGCACTCGTCCTTTTGTTCGTATCCAGGGTCCTTTAAGAGCCAGCAGCTCTTGCCGGCACTTGCGTTCTCATGCCCAAAACCCGTAGCGATTGATTGGGAGAAAGAGCGGATGTGGATGCTACTAGATGGTGTGAAGCTATGCAAACTAAGATCATTTCGATGGATGCAAACCAAGTCTGGAAACTTGTGGATCTTCCTGATGGGGTAAAACCAATTGGGTGCAAATGAATCTACAAGAGAAAGATTGGTGTTGATGGCAAGTTTGACACCTACAAAGCTAAGCTAGTGGCAAACGAGTATAGTAAAAAAGAAGGAATTGACTACCAAGAAACCTTTTTGCCAGTGGCTATGATCAAATCAATAAGGATTCTACTTGCAATAGCGGCACACCTAGACTATGAAATATGGCAAATGGATGTCAAAACTGCTTTCCTAAATAGATTTCTAGAAGAGGATATCTATATGGAACAGCCTAAAGGTTTTATCTCCGAGGACCATATTCATAAGGTGTGTAAGCTTGAGAGATCCATTTATAGACTCAAGCAAACATCTCGTAGCTGGAATCTGCGTTTTGACAAGGCTGTCAAAGGATTTGACTTCATAAAAAATGAAGACGAGCCATGTGTTTACAAGAAGTTTAGTGGGAGCAAGATAACATTCCTTGTGTTTTATGTGGATGACATATTACTCATAGGGAATGATATAAGAATGCTCACTACTGTTAAGAAGTGGCTTTCGAGTACTTTCTCCATGAAAGACTCGGGAGAGGCAACTTATATTCTAGGGATTCGAATCTATAGAGATCGAACAAATAGAATGATAGGGCTCTCTCAAGCCCTTTACTTAGATAAGGTCCTAAAGAGATATAGGATGGAGGATTCTAAGAAAAGGTTCCTGCCAATGAGGCATGGGATACATCTCTCTAAATCTACGTGTCCTCAAAGTGGGGAAGATAGAAAAGAGATGAGCATTGTACCCTATGCATCTGTTGTGGGTAGCCTGATGTACGCGATGCTGTGTACTAGACCTGACATAGCTTATGCAATAAGTGTTGTTAGTCGATTTCAAACAAACCCTGGCAAGGAACATTGGATAGCTGTGAAGAATATCCTAAAGTATCTGAAGAGAACGAAGAATATGATTCTCATCTATGGGAGTGGTGCCCTGAGAGTGGACGGATACACTGACTCGAATTTTCAATTAGATGTCGATGATTGATCGGAAATCCACCTCAGGATTCATATTCACCCTCAATGATGGGGCGGTGACTTGGAAAAGTTCCAAGCAAAGTGCAACCGCGGACTCCACAACTGAGGCTGAATACATAGCTGCCTCTGAGGCAACTAAAGAGGCTGTTTGGCTTAGGAAGTTCATAGAAGAACTTCAAGTGGTTCCTAGCATAAAGTTCCCATTGCCACATTACTGTGATAACACCGGAGCAATAGCGCATGCAAAGGAACCTAGGTCTTACAACAAGTCCAAACACATCGAGAGGAGATATCACATCATAAGAGAGATCGTTACACGAGGAGAAATATCTGTTCAGAAAATAGCCTCAGCTAACAATGTCGTTGATCCATTGACCAAGCCATTGGCACAGGCGGTGCTAGATAAACATCTCGAACGGATGGGTATTAACTATCATAGAAAATGGCATTGAGTGCAAGTGGGAGATTGTTAAAGTGTATGCCCTCAAATGCCATAAAGTGGTGTTAGGAAATTTCACGTTAGATGTTTTGATGATGACAAGATAGGATCTTATGTTAGCCCCCAAAAAGAATGTAAGTTTATATTTTCATAGAAGTTATGTATAAGCGTTTGAAAGTTTGTAATATTATTAAGGTTTGTAGTTTTTATCTTTGTAGATTTTAGACTAAGTATTAGATACCGAATTGCTAATAGAATTCTATGTGAGTCTATTAGAGATGAAGTTGAAGATCAGAGTCTGAAGTCAAATGAAGATGAAGATTTGTTCTTAGCGACTGTCAAACGCTAAAAGACTATTTTAGGATTTATGGATCAAATGCTCAAAGCACTCAAGCGATCAGTATCAGATTCACGTGAATTAAATTCTCAAGTCATGAAGAACTTAAATGCAATCATTCAACGGACATTTATTTCCAACGGGAAATAAATTTCAATTGCATTAAATGCCTGATAAGAGCATTAAATGTGATAAGCTATTATGACTTGTGGACAAGCCATCTTTTGACTAGACTATCAGGTTTTCAGAGTTTAAGTCTCCTCCCATCCAATCGGAACCAGCAGGATTTCAGGAATGTCAGAGAAAATGCTGATTCACGCGCCACGTGAGAGGCACGCTCCTACATGTGTCTAACTGACAAATCCCAAGAATTGCCTATAAATACCTTACTTCCAGCAAATCCTAAATATAGAGATACATATGCACATACACAAGATAGTCAAAATTTTGTTGAAATATTTTCTCAAGAAAAGATTAGAAACTCCGTAGCCAAAATCTTTCAATCTTTTTACATACATTCCAGACAGTCACAAATATCTCAAACATCTTCTAAAGAAGAAACCTAAACTCTTATTGAGATATTCCAAATTGTTTGATATTTCCAAAAACAAACAAAACCTGTGTGACAAAACCCTCAACCTTTCATCTGAGTGAGAAAGTTGTTGAAACCTCTTACAGGCAGTATTTCTGAGTGAGAGAAACTTGTAGAAGAAGATCTTCATTAGTGCTAAAATCTATGTGATCAAGGAGCCTGAGATCATTTTTCACCTCTTTACTATCTTGTAGAAGATTCTGTGTGATTCTTTGATAATCAACTTAGTAAATTCCCTCCAAGTGAAAAAGGAGAAGAAGGACGTAGCTGGGATTACATCACCCAGTGAACCTTACAATTTCTTGTGTTATTTACTATTATTGTCTTGCTTTATATTCTCTTATTTATTCTGAAAAAGACTTACCAAACTGCTAAGCGACTATTTAACCAAAACGAACGCTAAAGCTTTAAAATCATTTCCTCTGTGCTAACCCTGGTTAAGCGATCCTAGCATTACCCTACTTTGGTTAATTGTTAAAATCACTAAGTCTATGTTATCTTTACTGAAGCGCCTGACCCAAGCGCTCAACTTTCTAAGCGTTCTAATCTTTAAAAGTGATACGAAATTTTTGAAGTCGAAAAAAAACTTCACGGTCTATTCAACCTCCCACCCCCATTCTAGACCCTTTCGTATACCACTTGGGACCACCAAGAGGATAGATTTATAGTGCAGTGACTTGTAACTAAATAATATATTTTAGTAATATAAGGTATTATTTTGTTGTTTTCTTATAGGCATTTGCAAGGTTTTAATTAACAATGTAAAGTCCTTGATAATAAGGCGAACCTTCTACTTTCTTTGGGTTAGGAAGAGTGACACTAGAAGGGTTTGATCCTTATAATCTAAATAGGGTTCGCAAGTCTAAGAGAGTATTTAATGGACATCAATACCGGACAAAGACTTGTATGATGTAAGTTTTGACAGAGAAAGTGCCGGTGGAACACTATAGGAATGATAGTGGGAACTTATGTCATAGACATATCAGTTGGACTGATATGTTCAAACACAGCTCGCATTAGTTTCATCACATGTGTATTCACTCACTGACAGTCAATAATGAAACTGATAAGTTGTGATAGGTACGCGTGAACCTTAGACCTGAGGAATCAAGTTGAAAATGTACTTGTGACATCAAGTCTGTGATTAGAGTAGTTAGATCCAATTCACCCTTTGGTGGGATCGACCTTGAAGTGCGACTTGATGGGAAAGTAGCATTCTTAACTGATTAGCAAAATGGGATTTATTCTCTCATAAGTGAATGAGCTAAATATCCTATTAAAAAAATTTGGCCAAAACATAAAAAGATACTCATGTTAGACATGAAGGTATACTCATTGACCTCGATTCATTATGAGCTAAGCATATGGTTAAGTCATGTGAGTTTGATTAAAACCATGACTCTCACTTGACTGGATATAAGAATAAAAGGTTTATGCTCATACGGTATTCACAGCGTATAAGGTTTAGAATGATCCTATTCATTTGCTCTCAATTGGGATATGATGTGAGCCACATGACTGGCTAGGTGTTACTCACGTCCTTTTGGTTTCCTCCCAATTGCCTTTTGAGACAAACCTAAAGAGTCGCACTTAAAGGAAGTGCAAAAGGAAAAATCATGGAAAAGACTTGAGAGAATTTTTCGGTATTAGATATAGTGATTGATCACTTAATTAATCATTAGATGATTTTATTAATTAATTAATTCCTTAGAGAAAATTAATTATAGAATTAACATGAATTTAATTAATTACTTAAATTATTTATTTATTGGATAAATAACATTAATTATTTAAATTAATTAAATTGCATATAATGGACTAAAGCCTGAAGGCTTCCAAAGCCTTAAAGTGGGCGTCTATTTGGATGCCCATGAGGGTCTTAGTGGCCTAGATTATTGTTTTCTATTGTAATATAAATATATTGCTTAGGGAAAAAATAACAAGTGAATAAGTCATAACTTTTTCTCCAAGTCAAAAACTCTCCAACCCTCTCTCTCTAGCCGTTCTCCAAGGGAAGAAGAAAAAGGGATTTTTTTTTCGCTTTTGACTCCGGCGTGCGCGATTTAGAGACATCGACGAATTTGCTATTTAAGAAAGGATTGCGAAAGTTGGTTCAGAATTCAACATACGCGAAGTAAGGTAATTGAATTCAAAACACAATTTGAATATGTGGAATCGAGATGAGCCACATGGGAGATTTATCTTTCCACTATGTTTTAAAATCCCAACAAGTTCGCCCAATCTCATCCCTTCCCCCATACAGACAAGCGCTGAAATGTACCTCAGAGAGTCCATGCAGCAAATATCAACTCATCTTTTAGAGAAGCCGCTGATGGTTCTACCAGAAAATTAGAAGATCCCATTATTAGAGCTGGTGATCCATTATAAAACTGTGCGGAAACTTACACTAAGTTCCATTACGGTTTCCGAGCGCTCCTGGAAAATGTGCAGTCACTGGACTCCATCTTTGCTTCCCATTTTGCACTTAGCGAGTCCTATTGATACTCGGTCCTTCGATCCATCTATACTAAGCTTTGCATCCACCTGCTGCAAATGATCTCCTCTATTTCTCCAATTGATCAAGCGCTAGCTCAGTTAGTCATGCCGTCTCTTTTGGATTTTGCCAATTCATACATCTTCGTTGCTGAGTTTCCTGCAGACATGGACTTAGTGTTCAGTCAAAAAAAGCGCAAAGACGCTTTATTCCGCATCCCAAGAACACACCTTCTCAGTTTAAGGTATGTTCTAGAAGCAATTGTCCCACTCTAGGTCATCCATATTCAAAGATCGTTTGCTTCTATGATCATCACAGAAATGCACACTAATGATGTCCCTGCTAGCGCTGATCAAATAATGGTAGATCTTCCAAACATTCAGGAACATGAATCAATGACTGAAGAGCTTGCACCAATTGTTGCTGCGATTGAAAATATGGAAGCATCTATTCAAGAGGTCGCTCATGCTCTTGAAGACTCAGCGTTAGAACCTTTGGTTCGTCATCTCGCTAAGGGTAAAGGTTTTGCGCCAGAACCTTTTAATGCTGGCCCAATCCTTGACTCTTCTAGCCCTCCAAGTTCTTCCAATTCAGATGACAGCGATCCATAAGAAAAAGATTTCAAAGAAACGATGAAATGATCCCTAGTTGAGATTTAAGGATGTTGTTCTTGTTTTGAAAATCAAAGCACCGAAACTCTTAAAATGTTTTTCGACACTAGGTAAAGGGATATCAAGAATGTAGCACTCAAGTGCGCTGCCTCTGCCTTTGATTGAGTTGTTCCCATTTTGGAAAAATTGTCCTCAACGCTGCATCAGACTTTTGCTGAGAATGTTGCTGCCTACTTTGAGCGCCATCTCAGATTAGACACCGTCAATCAGTGTCTAGCCAACAAGGTCACTGTCTTGTAGAAGAATTCAAGGCTATGAATGAGCACATTGCCAACATTCAGGCATCTCTTACTGATGATATCAAGAAGGAAGGAAAAGGAGAAGTCCAAGAGCAAAAGCTCTGAGGACAAGCGCTTGGATGAAATTCATGAAACATTCGCTCTCATAAAGCAAGCAGTTCTAAAGAAACGCAAGCCACGTTTCTACGGAGGCCATCCCATTCCCAACGTCAGCACTAATTTGCTAGAAGTGCTAGGTCTCTCTCTTTACGAAAAATATGTTCTAGTCTTGCTTAACGACAGGATCCCAGCGACAAGAACTCATGTTATCTTTGATGAGCTTCTAAACATTCTAGGAATTGATCCATATGTCTAGAACAAGGGCGTATTGAGTTTTGCAGACATAGCCAAAAAGATGAACAACATAAAGTATGCCAACAAAATTCATCAACAAATGATGAAAGCTAAAAATACTCTATGGGAGTTTGTAGAAATGTTTGCTAAGCGAGAAGAAAAAGGCAGAAAAGAAGCAAACAAACCCCTACCTCCGCCAATGAAGAATCGCTGCACTGTTATTTTTCACGTTTCTTGTATGCTTTCATTATTTAACTCATCTTACTTTAAATGGATAATATATGAATGAAATGAGTTATTGCTGAAACATTGTGTTGAAGTTAATTGTACTAACTTTTAGCTAACAAATCCAACTATTTAAATGCTAATTTAATTTAATTTTTTTTATCTAATCTAGCTCTTAAACTATAAAAGAGTTAAGGTCTTGATATCATTAAAAAGAGGGAAATTATTAGGAAATTCCATATTAGAGATTTTGATAATGACAAGGTAGGCTTTATGTTAGACCTCAAAATTTTTATGTATGTTTGATTTTATTAGAACATGTATAAGCGTTTAAAAGTTATTGAGTTGTAATTTTATCTAAGGATGTTTATCTTTATAGTTTTTTAGACTAAGTATCTGAATGCTTGATCGTTGGTAGAATTCTAGGTGAGTCTATCAAGTTGAAGTTGAGGATCAGTGTCTGAAGACAATTGAAGATAGAGATCGTGTAAGTGATTGCTAATGCTAAGATATAGCGGTTGTCAAGCGCTTAAGATCATTCAGGATGACAAGCGTACAAAAGAGAAGTTTCACCTGAAATAAATACGAAGTCAAGAGGGACTTAAATGCAATTAATAACGGATATTTATTTCCAACCAAAAATTAGTTCAAACGCATTTAATGCCTAATAAGAGCATTAAATGTGATACGGATCATTGACGTCCAGACAAGCCTTTGTGATTAGACTGTCAGAGTTCAAAGTCTGCCGCATCTAATCCTTACAACAGAATTTCAGGAATTTTAGTATGGAAGTAGTTCACTCACCCTAGTGAAAGGCACACGCCTGCATATGTGTCCAACAGACACTTTTCCCAAGATTTGCCTATAAATAGGACTTCTCAGCAAAAACCTAATTTACACATGATACGTACATTCAAGCTTATTGAAAGATCTTCCTAATTTAATCCAAGTCCAAATACTTCTAAGAAAAGTTCTCAATCTCCATATCCAAAATCCTTAAAGTTTTTATTTAATCCCAAAGACAGTCACATTATCTCAAACATCTTCCTTCGAAGAAACTTGTCTTACAATTGAGATATTCCAAGTTGTATGAACTTCCAAAACAAACAAACCCTCGTGATAAAAACCCTCACACCCTTAATCTGTGTGAAGAAGAAGTTGAAAATCGAGCAGTATTTCTAGGTGAAAGAAGCTTGGTAGTGAAGATATCTTAGAGAGCTAAAGTCTGTGTGATCAAGGAGACTCAGATTATCATCTTGTTTTTCACCATTTGTAGAAGATGTCTATGTGAAGGCTTTGAGCATCATTTAGTGAATTCCTCCTATTGCAAAAGGAAAAAAAAGGCTGTGACTGGATTACGTCACCCAATGAACCTTACAATTCCTATATCATTTACTTTATTGTCTCATTGCTTGTATTCTTATCTCGTAACATTCATCAAAATCATATAAACAAGCTAAGCAACTAATTGGTCAAATTGAACGTTAAGTAGACCAAAATATTTTCTGTTGTTCTGACCCTGATATAAGAGACTCAAGTGTTGACCCTACATTAGTGATCACTAAATCTCTATATAGAAGTTATCTAAGTCTAAGCGCTTAACAAAGCGATAAGTATTTCAGTAAGTGTTTAAAATATTTTGTGCCGAGAAAGTTTTTTGAAGTTTAAAAGAACTTCAGGGTTTATTCAACCCTCCTCTTCTAGACCCTTTTTATAAGACACTTGGGACCAACATGATCTAATACATTGGGTAGGATATTCTGACCTTGGGTCAACCCACTTTTCTTTTCTTTTGTCCTTTTCCTTTTTTTCCTCTACCTTTCTTCCTCGTGTGCTTCCAAGTTCCACCCAACCCTAACCTTCCTTTCCATTGCCGACCACCCACCCAGTGCCCCACCGTTTCTGAGATAAAGAAAAATAAGAAAAAATTAATAAATATCAAAACCATCGCCGCCCCTCACCGCACTGCCGTCTCCAGTGCGATGCACACATCAAACTCTCCCATAAAGCCCATATATCATGTCCTTCTTTCTCTCCACCCATTTGAGCCTTGATAGAAGCGTCTTAAAATAAAAATAAAAATCAGTGAGTCTTTTCCACATTGTTTTCATAGAATATTAGACCCCCTTTTATATTCTATTTTATCTGATATATATTTATACACACACATATATATATAGTTATTGTTTCTTCACTTTTGTATATATATTCTAATACATATATATGCATACACACATACGATTTTTTCTAAATCATAATGGACTTTTCGGACACCGGTGGGTTTTGGAAGAAGTCGACCAATGACGGTGAGTTTTGGAAGAAGGTGACTGGTCACGATGGCTTTTGGAAAAAGACAAGGGTGTCTTGTTAGTTTGCATATTATACATATATCTTGTGTGATTTATTCGCTCTTTTATTGCGATTTGAGCTTAACTGCCAGATACTTAATGGTATTTTTATTTTGATAGATGACATTGGGTAAAAGAAGAAAAGAAGTTAAAAGATGGAGTTTTGGTACAAAAAGATGAAGCTTTGACAAACTTGGACAGATTGCTACTGGAATTTAGATGTGCCCACGCTTAAGCTGAAGTTTGCCGCTGGAATTTCCTATGAAAATTGGACCTGGAAAAAGTTTATTTTAGAAAATCTTTTCTATCTCCATATTATTATGGGATTTTATTATTAATATCCTTAGTTGGTTAAAATTTTATTTCCTTATCTTCCTAGAAGACTTTTGTTCTTCATAGGATTATAATAAAATCCTATTTTAGGTAAGAAGTTCTTTTGGTTAGATTTCTTCCTTTTTATTATTAGAGATAATTCTCTCCCTCCTCATATTCATTCTACACATTATTTTCTCTCTTGGAGAAGGAGATTTTTTGCGTTTTCCTCTATTTCAAGATCTATTGCTATTTTTAGCCAAGGATGATCGAATTATTCTACAAAAGTTGTGAGAACTAATTATGTTTATGCCATCTTTTTCTTGAGTATTTGCATATTTTCTGTGTTTGTTGAAATTCTTATTTTGATCAGTTGAATAATAGAGCTTGTTATTTGATTTAGAATCTCAAATCCGTAATTGTTTGGTAATTCTAATATTTGTGGCAGTTACCAACGTTGATTATGGACAAGTTTTGTATTCTTGTTATAGGAATATGTGATCTAATCTAAATGACCCAAGCTTGCGAGTTTGTTGATTAGTATTTGTGTTTCTCTAGTTTTTAATGCTATTGTTAAATTAAATCATAAGAAATTATATAGGGTTGTTTAATCAATGAGAGAAGTAATCAAAGAACCTGTTTTGGTTATCGATAAAATAAGGAGAAACTAGGTTGTTAGACCTTGTTAATAACTATACCAATTTATTCATGAACATTGAAGTATTTTTGCATCAAGGATCAATTCTTGAAATGAAAAGGGAGATAGAATCTCACCACCTATTGAATTTCCATACTTGTTTAATTTTACTTTTCTTGATTTGAATTTCCATACTTGTTTAATTTTACTTTTCTTGATTTTTACTGTTTTTTGTTATTTACAGTAATTTTTAGTTTAATCAATCATAAAAATTCCCCCTTTATTTTTGAGAATTAAATTGGAACCAATCCATGTGGATTCGATGCTACTCACTGTTATTTACAAGTTTAGAAATTATTTTTTGTGTGGATTCAAAGTCCATCACGTCTTTTGCTGTTTATTATCATTATCATTTTTCTTATTTTTTAAAAAAATTATTTTTGATTTTGTATTTAAAAAAAGAAGAAAATAACAGGCTAACACATGCCAGCGTGTTGTTGGATGTTGTACCCCTAAGGGCATGAAATGACCCGTGTATATACATGTGTATATGATATATATATATATATATATATATATATATGTATATAATATGCATTACAAAGGAAATGGTATATCATAAGAGAGGTTGAAAGGATATAACAGTCATGCCAACAAAAATTGACGTAGTACTTTTTAACGGCAAGAGAGCAATAGGGGAGAGTGTGCATAATTTAATACTAACACAGCGTTTTTATGCTATTTTTTTTTAACATAGAAGAGCTTCGTGCAAGTTTCTCATAATATAGGGGATTTTATGTAATCATCCATTTTTACATTGATATCTTTATTGGTTGTATATTTGTAATAATTATACATAGGCTCTTAGAGATGCTTGTAGGACCCGCTTGGAGCTTGGATCCCGGAGTTAGTTCCAGAGGTATAGATTTCTTTAGGCCCCTATCCTTTAATTGGCCCATTCGCTTGGGCCAATCTAAATTGTCCTTGGAATGCATATTGATAGAACTGCTAGGCGTTTTTTATGCTTTTATTGTTCTTATATTATGCGTGAAATAAATTAATTTGTAACGTGAGACCTTAATTAAACTATCAAAATTCTCCTAATCTTTAAATACTAAATTTTAAAGGAACTGGATATCCCACTCTTCTTCAAACTTAAGGAAATTGTAGTCATATTTAATGTATGGCATTGTCCTAGTTAGCAGGGGTGTACATAAATCCGCACAACCCGCCCTGTTGACCTTTTTGGTTCTCTCATCCTTCAGTTTTGATGATGACAAATGATTTGTTTGATTGTCACTAATTTCTCTCAATTCGATTTTGCAGGAACTATTCTAGAATTTCGCAGGAACCATTCTAGAACTACATTTGGAAAGTACATCTCATAAAGATCTCATCTTCCACAAGATTCAAGGGAAATATTTTTGTCTATCCTCCTTGCCTTTTATATAGATATTCTACACATGTTTATATGCTTCATATTCCTTGCCAAATCAGAATTAATTAATGATATCTACTTATAAGGAAAGTTAAAGATCCCATATTTCTGGAATTTCATTTAAGGGAATTATCCTAATTATTCTCCTTTCCTTTTATTTATGCCTCTGCATATCTATCATGGTTGACTTGATTTTATTTTCTTTCTTATGCTTTGGTAAGTATCCATTTTATAGAAGGAGTCGTTATCCCTTAGTCCCTTTCCTTTATAGTGCTTCACGATCTACCTACATATACATGCTTTATTCATTTTAGAAAACAACGAATTCGACAAGACTTTTACAGTATATTATTGATATCAATTTATTCTTTTTCATAGGTACCTTCTCCTCTAAGTTCCAGTGAGGAAGGAGCGGTACCAGTTAATGCTTGGAATTCGGAGTGACAAACGCGAGTGATCGAGAAGTGTTTTGAGTCTAGTCTCTCATAATTTCCAATTGGAGTCGTAATTGCGGATTAACCTTTTGGTTTCGCCCTTTTATTCCTAGGGTATAATAGAGCAAAGCTCATTTCTTCATAATCGAGTGTGTTATGTCTTGTTAGTATTTGTAGTGTCTGAAATCTTTTAGGACTTATCTTTTTCATTCTGTTTTATATTAAGTTTCCATTTGAGTCTTGTTCTGGAACTTCGAAATTCTAATCGTTATTTCAATTATAAGTGTTTTTTAGTTTTACCTTTTGGTACTTATCAATTCTTCTGTGCGTTTAAGCACAAGTTTCAATAACCTAATTCAGCCCCCTCTTAGGTATATCCTGAGTTACAATTGGCAACAGAGCTAAGTGGCTTATTTCTAAGGATTTAACCACCCAAGTTAAAAGATCTACATAGCCGCCTCCATTTTTGATATGTATGCAGAGGGGCAATCTCACTCTCGACCACCACTCTTTAACGGTTGAAGTTATGCCACCTGGGAGAACCGGGTTGAGGATTATTTTATTTCCATTGATTTCAAACTTTGGAAAATAGTCATGAAAGGACCTACAATTCCAATGGAGAAAGTTGATGGACAAAACATTCCAAAAGATTGGGATGACTTTAACAACAGTGATGAGAAGATTCTACAAATGAATACAAGTGAGTAAGCACTTGTATCTCAGCCAACAAATGTGGGATATACTACAAGTCACATATGAAGGTACCAGTCAAGTCAAACAAGAAAGGATCGCTCTTCTTGTGCACCAATATGAAATTTTCCAGATAAAACAAGATGAGACGATCAGTCAAATGTACACTCGATTCATGTAGATCATCAATCCCATGGTCGGTCTTGAAAAAATCATTCCAGAAGATGAACAAAATCGCAAAATTTTGAGATCTCTTCCAAGAGAATGGACACGTAAAGTGACTAGTATTCACGAATCCAAAGACATGAATGTCATGACAATGGGAGAACTCATCGGTTCTCTTGCCTCTCATGAAATGACTTTCATGTCTAAAGAAGGAAGTTCCAAAACAAAGATCCAGAAGTCACTTACCTTTTCTTCGAGTTCAATAGAAATTATTATTGATCTAGAAGAAATGAGTGATGAACAATTCAACGAAAAACTTGCTATGATCACTAGAAGAATGAAAAAATTTCAACAGACCTGGAAGTTCCAGCGAAATCCCAAATATAACTTCCAACAAAGAGATCCTTAAAAAAATGATAAGATAATATGTCATGAATGTTTTGAACCTGGTCACATCAGACTTGACTGCCCCTAGACTGAGGAAGTTTCAGTTCCGGACAACGAGCTCTATCCATACCTTGGATGAATCTGAATTAGATGTATGCAATGATGAAGACAATTGTCTTATGGTAAACAAACAGGATCTATTGAATCAAAATCTAATCTAAATTATTCTGATGTGATATCGTTGAAATTCTAACTTATGTGATATTCTTAAAAATTATGAGAATCAGATCGAAAACTTGATTTATAAGAATAAATTGTTTCAAAGTAAACTCAAAAAATTCTCTTTAGAAAAGGCTAAATTGGAACAAAAAATTGATGATATCATGAAAGATAAACTTTGCCTTGAGAAAGAAAATGAGTATCTATTTGAAGAAAACACTTATGTGTGAAAACAAGTTTCTGATTTGAAAAAGCAAGTCAGAGGAAAAGATGTCATGCACACACCATATATACATTATAATCATACTTGTCATGCATCTACTTCCAGAACATGTTCCAACACTAAATTTGTGAAAAGTACTCATGATCATGCTCATCGTACTGAAACCAAAAAGGACACCACTATTATCATGCTCATCGTGCTGAAACCAGAAAAAATAATGCCTCTAATAAAGTCTGTCATACATGCGGTAGATATGGTCATGTTGCATACAGGTGTTACTTAAAAAAATATATTGGTACCAAACTTATATGGGTACCAAAAGTCAACTACGCTAACTTTGCAGGACCTGCAGATAAATGGGTACCAAAACAAAAATAACAATTATTGCAGGAATTGCCTCAGAACCAAGACTGAAAGATCTAATGGTACTTAAATAGTGGATGTTCCAGGTATATGACCAGTGACATCTCAAAAATTCGTCACCCTCATCACTTTCACTGGTGGTAAAGTCTCATTTACAAACAATACAAAAGAAACCATTGTTGGTAAGGGATCCATTGATTGGAATATTAGATCCACTATTATCGATGAAGTTTTTTTAGTTGAGGGCTTGAAACATAACTTGCTTGGCATAAGTCAATCATGTAATAAGGGTTATCAAGTCCAATTCTTTCCTGCTCATTGCTCTTTTATGCAAAACAATGAATTAATGTTCAATGCCTCTCGAGATGGAAATGTTTACTGCATAAATCTTGATGAACTTACCAAACAAACGGTAAAGTGTCTGGTAGTTGCAGACAAAGGAAACAGGACTTGGCATCGAAGAGTTTGGCTTGCCAACATAGAACTTCTTCATATCGACCTTTTTGGTCCTAAGAAAACTGCTACTATGGCTGGTTACTCAAATCGGGGTAAATTTTATCGTATTTTTACCAAGTGTAAAAGCATTATTCAAAAACCTATAAATGTCACATTTGATGAATCCCACTCTCTTTTAGCCAAAGTTACTTGAGCTCAAAACCTGTAGATATTCCAGAATTATCAAGCAACATTGAAGCAGAACCTGAGCAAAAGAACCTGGATCTTCCAGATGAGAATCTTAATACCGATGGAAGTTCCAGTTCTCTTGAGGCAGAACCAGAACCTTCAAACCCAAATAGCTCTTCTACTCCTAAAGAGATAAAGTTTTAGTACGCGTCTAGTCATCCTACCAATTTTATTATGGGAAATCCAGTCGGTATCACCACTATATCCAGCTTAAAAAATGATGTTGACAGTTGTGCTTTCCTGTCCCCTACTGAGCATAGTAATGTTGAAAAAGGTCTTAATGATGAATCGTGGGTCAAATCCATGGAAGAGAAACTTGTCTAGTTTGACAAGAACCAAGTCTAGAACCTAGTTTAAAGACCGACAAATCATCCAATTATTGGCACCAAATAGATTTCAGGAACAAACTTGATGAAAATATTACGGTTTCTCGTAACAAAGTTCGACTGGTAGCTAAAGGCTACAGTCAAGAAGAAGGTGTTGATTATGACGAAACTTATCCATCTATTACTAGGTTTGAATCCATACGTGTGTTACTTCTCTTTGCTACTTTCAAAAAGTTTTCTTTATTTCATATGGACGTGAAAAGTGTGCTTTTAAACAGTTTTATAAATGTTGAGGTCTATGTGATTAACCTCCGGGATTTACTAATAACACTTTAGCAAAGCATGTTTTCAAACTTTTTAAAGCTCTTAGTAATGTTAGATTTTCGATTTTAAGCTCTAAACTTGGTATTATGGAACTTCCTAAGTTTGTGCATGCCTGAAATCTTTACATTTCTCTCACTCATTCTTTTTGATGATGAAGGGGGAGATAAACGGTACCTCATTATGGTCCTTCATACAATCCTTTATTATTATATGTGCTCTATGATCTATGATATTATGCTTCTTGGCAATTATTATTTAGACAGGGGGAGGAATCAACTACTCAGGGAGAGCTCCTAGTAAGATCATTCCAATCAATACTTTGTTGACCCAAGAGAGGTATCTCATTCCTTGTCAACATCAAAAAGGGGGGATTGTTTACCTTTTTTGTTCTCTCATCCTTCTGTTTTGACAATGACAGAGTACTTGTTTGATTGTCATAAATTTCTCTCAATTTTTCTTTTGCAGGGACTATTCTGGAATTTCGCAGGAACCATTCTAGAACTACATTTGGAAAGTACATCTCATAAAGATCTCATCTTCCACAAAATTTAAGGAAAATATTTTTGTCTATCCTCCTTGCCTTTTATGCAGATATTTTGCACATGTTTTATATGCCTTACCAAATTAGAATTAATTAATGATATCTACTTATAAGGAAAGTCTAAAATCCCATATTGCTGGAATTTCATTTAAGGGAAGTATCCTAATAATTCTCATTTCCTTTTATATATGCCTCTGCATTTCTATCATGGTTGTCTTGATTTTATTTCCTTTCTTATGCTTTGGTAAGTGTCCATTTTATGGAAGGAGCCGTTATCCTTTATTCCCTTTCCTTTATCGCGCTTCATGATCTACCTACATATACATGCTTTATTCATTTTAGAAAACAACATTTTACAGTATATTATTGATATCAATTTATTCTTGTTCATATGTACCTTTTCGGCCAAGTTCCAGTGAGGAAGGAGCGGTACCAGTTAATGCTTGGAATTCGGAGTGACAAACACGAGTGATTGAAAAGTGTTTTTGAGTCTAGTCTCTCATAACTTCCAGTTGGAATCGTAGTTGCAAATTAACCTTTTGGTTTCGTCCTTTTGTTCCTAGGGTATAGTAGAGCAAAGCTCACTTCTTCATAATCGAGTGTGTTGTGTCATGTCAGTATATGTAGTGTCTGAAATCTTTCAGCCCTTATCTTTTTCATTCTGTTTTGTATTAAGTTTCCACTTGAATTTTGTTCTAGAACTTCTAAGTTCCATTCGTTATTTTAATATAAGTATTTTTTCAATTTTATCTTTTGGTACTTATTGATTCTGTTGTGCGTTTAAGCACAAGTTTGTATAACCCAATTCAGCCCCCTTCTAGGTATATCTTGAGTTACACGCCCGACCTGCTCAAATCGACCCGATTCGCTCAAAAACCGTCGGTTTGAAATAATTAAATTATTGTGGCGAGTTAGAAATATTATAACCCGTCACTTTCCGGTTGGGTGGTAGGTTTAAGAATGGGAACCCGCCTAACCCGACTGCTTATTGTATATATTATAAGTATATGTATATACAGTTAAAATTAGCCCTAACCTTTTAAAACTATATATATGTATATATATATAAAATCTTTTTTGGTAAGTACATATACATATACTCTAATAAGAGTGATTTTATTCATATTTATATAATACATTTTATTTTTAATTTGAGCAAACAAATTAGTTCGTTTGAATATTTGTTTATACTTGATTTAAACGAAAGTTTTATATGTAGATGTATATTTTGATGATAAATTTATAAAAAAAATTAGTTTTGTTAATATTTTAGAGTTTACTATTCATGATAAATATGGTTTTTATTTAATAACATCACTTATTTTTGTATTTCTCACAAACTTAGTTAAATGTATGACAAGTATGTTAATTAGTTTCTTACTTACTAGTTTTAACTAAAAAGTAAGTTGTAAAAAGTATAATTATAATTCAATAACCCGCCAACCCGCCCACTAAACACATTAAATCCGACAGATCCGAACCGCTTGGCTTGAAGATAACTCTGTGGTTTCGGTTTGATATTTTGTCAACCTGCATACGTCAGGTCGGATTGAATTTTTTTCATAAAATTGCCTGAACCCGACCGTATACACCCCTACCAGTTAGTGGGGATTATACACCAAGATATGGTTTTAATTTTCCTAAGTGCATTAGAAGTCATTAGTCGAATCAAATTCCACCAAATATATCGTTAACGGGTTGCAAGGCGGAATTCAATCGTCAGATTGATAGAAGTTGATGGGCCGAGTTCAGATAGATCACAACCTATATATCATTAAAGGGTTCTGTTTTCGTGATCTAATGAGCCAAATAAGATTGAACCGCCTATTGGACGAGGCTCATGTGGAGCGCCACTTTAAAGAATCTAGTGAGGCATATATCGTTAAAGGGTTGAAATTCACCAGATTCATTAAAGAACTCAATCGCACACTATGAAATCTGTCAAACGAGATTTTTGATTATTGCAGTGGGAGTGCAATATTTCAAAAAATATAGTGGGAGCTAAGTGGAATAAAAATCCTAATTTCACTTGGGTACAATATTACTATCTAATTGAATCTTGGTTTATATTCTGTATTTTATTATCTCTCTCATTTATTAAACAACCCGTTTTGCTTATGATCAAGAAAATTGTCCTTGTTCGGCCAACTTTATCAAATGACTTAGAAACTTGAGGACATTCCTCAGATTAAGATCATTGAATTGTATTCTTGAGGTAAGCATTACTCGTGTCTTATCATTATTTTGTAGAGGGGCGCATTGGGTGTAGAACTTTGCATTTTAGAAACTCACATTCTATGACCTCATTTCCCACTACTTGAATTTTGAATTCCAGAGCTAGTGCTCATATTTAAAATAATGAATCAAGATCTAGAAAGAAGTAGAAAGTTGGGAGAACGAGAGGTGATCAATGTTGGAACCAAACATAGTGTCGTGGATATCCACATAAGATCTACCTATGTTATTTTAATTCTAGACATATTATTGCTCTGGATGGTTGTCTAATTTTACCAAATAACAGTAAGAATGATCCTGACTTGGTTAGGAAAGGGTACTTCTTTGTTGGTAATAATCCATATAAACATTTATTTTGGAAATAAGTATAGAGACGATGCATCCTTGCTGAATTGTTTACATAATTTGACTTTTCGAAGTTAGTGTACCGTGAACTCATATTTTAGAGAACGTATGTTAGAAGCAAACCAAAAAATTATTTGGCCTCTAAGATTAGGTCATACCTTAGCATAAAGATTCATAAGTTCGGAGGAACATGGGAGTACAAGCCCATTGGTATTAGATCTCTTTCCAAATGTAAGAATCTTATGTTATGATAAAGATGACTGAATCTTCCTTCACCGGGAAAATTCAAAAGGGCCTCTCAAGTTTTAAAGTTTGATGCATATTGACATACATGATAAGACATCATATAAAGACACTATGATCGGATCATGATGGCAAGTATATGATCACTAGTACGACCCATTCTTAGTAGAACATGGCATGACTTTACAACTGACACTTCCAACGACTCCACAGTTGAAAAAGGTAGTAGTATGCAAGAACAAAACACTGTTGGACATGACTCGTTCTATGCTCAACCGCATAGAATTACCCAATTCGACATGGGTCATGCGCTGCCTATAGATGCATCTTGAATAGATGTCCCTGCAAATTCATTCCTAAGACACCATATGAGATATGGCGTAAAAGGAAGCCTAATCTTGACACTTGAGGATATGAGGATGCTTAACCTACATTGCAAAGACAATGGTAGAGAAACTAGAGGCTAGGTCCTTAAAAGGACATCTTGTTGGTTATCCCTAAGATGTTGTCGGATACCTCTTTTTGCCTACATGATGATCAAAGAATCATTGTGGCCTTATAGCCTGCTTTGTCAGAGATAAGTTCATTCAAGAAGGTGTAATTGGTAGAAAGATTTTTCTAAAAGAACAAAACAAAACTCATTTGGAGACTATTATTCAAGAAATTCAAAACAAGCCCATTATGACACAACCACCAACGAATCAGTATGGTAGAGTCTCTCAATCGGCTTAAGGATATGGTTGTCTTCTACGAGGAAAAAATAATATGTATGATGTAGTATAGGGAAACCATAGATATGATCCCTCTACCCATGATCGAGAAATGATGAATATGGACTCTGCCAGATGGTGTAAGGCTGTGAAAGCGAAGATGGATTTGATATATTTGAACCGAATCTCTGGTAAATTGTCTTGAGGGTATTGTACCTAAGAGGCGAGTGAATATACAAGAGAAAGATTGATTCGATTGGCAATGCCAGGTTGGTGGCAAAAGGTATAGAAAAAAAGTATGGCATTAACTATGAGGAAACCCTTTTACCCTAATTGTAATCAAATTCATTAGAATCTTCTTTTTGATAATAACACTCATAGATTATGACATCCGGCATATAGATGTGAAGATCCGTTTATTGATCGATTCCCCGAGGAGGACATCTACATGGAACATGCCCAAGAGTTCATATCTGAGGCTAATTCTCATGAGGTCTGCAAACTGTATAAGGTCGTTATTTAAATGGACTTCTCATAGTTGGAAATTTCACTTTGATGATGTAGTTTGGAACTATGATTTCATGAAAACGAAGATGAACCATGTTTCTAAAATAAGACTAGTGGGAGCAGAATATTATTTCTAGTTCTATATATAGATGACATTCTACTTATAGGAAAGAATATAAGCCTATTGACTCATGACTCTCAAACACAAAAGACTTGGATGAAGCTACATGTATCCTTAGGATTCGCCTCTTTGGGATAGAGCGAGTATAACAATGGGGCCCTTCCAAGTAAGGCTTAGAGAAGATCCTAAATAGATTTAAGATTGAAGATCTGAGAAAGGGTTCTTGCCTATGAGGCATAGGGTTCATCTTTTCAAGTCAATAAGTCCTCATAGTGAAAAGGATCGAAAAGAGATGATTGTGATACCTTATGCCTTTTTAGTGGGTGAGCTTATATAGGCGAGTTTTGTACGTGAATGAATCTAAAGTGTATCCGCAAGTACTTAAAAATAACTAAGGATATACTTCTCGTATATGGCAATGAGGAACTAAAAGTGGACGATTGTAGACTTTTAGTCTGATATGAACAGCTGTAAGTCTACCTCTGGGTTTGTATTCACCCTCAATGGTGGAATAGTAACTTGGAAAAGTTCCAAACAGAGTACCACCACTGATTTCACCACTGATGGTCATTTTGTAGATGTCTTAGAGGTTGTTTGAATCTTAAAGTTTATGGTGGAATTTCAAGTGGTCCCCAACGTAGAGCTCATGTTGCCACTTGTGATAAAAAAGGAGCAATTGCATAGGCTAGGGATCCAAAGGTCTCACAATATGTCCAAACATATTGAAAGGAGTTATCACATCATTCGAATGATGTGGTAACTCCTTTCTATATGTTTAGACATGGCTAACCCACTCACCAAGCCTTTATCACAAGCGGTGCTAGAGCGACATCCTTAGAGGATGGATATTAGATACCATAGCAATTGACATTGATTGCAAGTGGGATATTGTTAGGTATGTGCCTTCAATGCCAATGGGAAGTTAGATTATGTAGGGCACTAATTTATACTGTACAACCTTTTATCTATTTATAGAAAGGCATTATGTATTTTGTTCATATTAGCATGCATGGGTCGGGTTTAGCCCACGACCCAGATTGCATCTATATTTAGTTAGGATTGAGAATCTTAAAGTGAAAGGAAGTAAATTTCATAAATATATTCTGGGATATTAATAAATAAGAGAGATCAAAATATCACGTATTCCAAATGAGCAGACTTTTCTGACGGAACTCTCTCTCTCCTCAAGAAAAAGTTTTCTCCTCTCTCCCTCTTAGAGAATCACCAAAAAGTTGCTCTAGGGTTTTAAGGTGTGCAATTGATTGGAAGCTCTAGTAGTAACCAATGATATCGGTGAGGAATCCATTCAATTGTTGGCTTGTAGACAGGCTCAAGAATGATTGTGATTCAAATCATTATTCTGCCACAAGATTCATACCTATGAAAGGTATGTTCACGGATCTCGATATATCTATGTGAAATATAATAGATGTCTTTATTTCCTACAGTGGTATCAAGCCATACGGGCTCGATCTCGCCGCTTATTGAATGTTATTTTCTTTTTCTTGATATATGAAGCATGAGGATGATATTTGTTTATTACAAATCTTCGTATTCGATGTTTAGACACTGTTGTTGATGTAATATATGTTAGAGGAATCAAATTGATTCCAAAACAATTGCATCCTTGGTTTATTTGGCGAAATCCGAATCTGAAATTTCAATTTTCAGTTCTGTCGTGGTGTTTTTTTTGTATATTTTTGTACTTATTTATTTTATTTTAAAACCTCGGCCAATGACAATTTGACACGTCATTTAGCGCGCTGCTACACCGTAAGTGTGGCGCACCTGATCCCAACTCCAACAGTGAGCTGTCAAGTCCAAGTCGAGTGACATGTGAGGCCGAGGAAGAACTACAGATGGTAACATACTCATGTTCTATGGCTCTTAGGCCGGCCGACAAAGTAAAAAAAAAAAAAAACGTTTGACATAATGATGAGCATAGATACATCATATATGGTTGAAAGAGTCAAGCATGCTCTATTTCATATAGAGGGGTCAGAGATGCTTGTTCTAGTGCGACTACATAGTTTGGGGTACACATCGATTTTTTGTGGAATTGTAGGGTCATGTTAGTATGGTGTTGGCTTAACATAACTTTCCTCACTTGCTCATTTTCGCTTAGTTGCATGCCTTATTCCCGTGTGAAAGAATAGATGCGAGATGAGAATTTTGAAGGATTCCATTCACAAATGGTGAGTCAAATATGTATGAGTGGGAGATATTGGAATGCATGGGTCGGGTTTAGCCCACGGTCCAAATTGCATCCATATTTAGGTAGGATTGAGACTCCTATTATGAATGGAAGTAAATCTCATAAATATCTTTTGGGATATAAATAAATAAGAGTGATCAGAATTTCACGTATTCCAACTGAGCAAACTATTCTGACGAAACTCTCTCTCTCTCTTCCCTCAAGAAAACGTTTTCTCCTCTCTCCCTATTAGAGAATCACCAAAAAGTTGCTTTAGGGATTTAAGGTGTGCAATTGATTGGAAGCTTTAGTAGCAACCAACGATACCGGCGAGGAGTTCATTCAATTGTTGACTTGTAGATGGGCTTGAGAGTAATTGGGATTCAAATCATTGTTCCATTGCAAGATTCATACCAGTGAAAGGTATGTTCACGAATCTCGATATATCTATGTGAAATATAATAAGTGTCTTTATTTTCTACAGTTCATATGAATTTTATGACATTAATAAGTACTAGCGGTAGCTGCACACTCAATGCGTGTGCAACCAAAAATTCATATAAATAATGCTGAAAGTATTAAAAATAGATTAGCTTGTTTATGATATATCATTTTCAAAGCCAAGAATATTGAAAGGAGGTGTGATTGAGACTACAGTTTCTCGAATTTCTAAAAATCCTTTATATCAATTTGGCAAATTCCATCGAATAATTCAATTTTAGCATAATCACATTTACAACATTGCACTGACAAAATCATCTCAATTTGAAACAAACCCATAATTTATAATTATGTCGTTAATGAGCACTTTTTGGCACACATTTTATTTGATGAGACTACAAAAAGATGAAAATTTTGCCCGAAAAATATTAAACCTAATTATTTTGATTTTGAAATGAAATCGAAGAGAATATATATTGAATCATAGTCAAATCTGACAATATAAAATTGATGAAAAAATGAATTAAAATTTCCATTTATCTACAAAGTTAATACGTCAAAATGTGCCTGGATAATTTTTTGTGATAGAATCCTATAAACTGAATTCTGCCATGCTGAGCTATAGGGTTGATCCGCCACATTAAATTACAAAGGCAAACTCAGGGGCCGTTGCAAAGAAATTTTCCATAATATACACAATTTCTCTGGAAATTAAATACCTGAATAATATCATCGCTGGAGTGGCAAAGAAAATTCAAAATGCCCAAAGAGTTCATCTGCAAAAAGTTCTTCTATGCAATTGGAAGAAGCAAATCAACCTCTATTGTATTTCGATGAATGAAACCACCCGGTAAGTATAAATGCATATAAATCTGTAAATTTAGGAAATAAACCAATAAAGAATTAACTCAATGTAGTCCATACTATTGAAATAGAAACCAAATAAAGAACACATGAGAACCCATCAATCATTTGAATGAATAAGATAAAAGGAAACTAAATTGAGGATAATTCTTACCTCAATGTTAAGGTATAGTCCCCTTGACTTTATTAATGATAATAGAAGAGTTTATATAAAATACAATGAAAGAAGGAAATAAACAACTAAGGAAATAAATAACTAAGAAAATAATAAAGACTCCTGTACTAATATTATTCTAACACTCCCCTGCAGTCGAAACGGTAGGAGACCTAATATTGAGATTGGAATGGAAATCATCAAAAAGAGCAGATGGAAGACCTTTTGTGAAGATGTCGGCAAACTGATGGGCAGATGGGACATGCAATACACGAACCTTACCTAAGTCAACCTTTTCACGCACAAAGTGCAAATCCAATTCAATATGTTTAGTGCGTTGATGTTGTACGAGGTTTGAAGAAAGATAGACATAGCTAATATTATCACAGTAAACTAAAGAAGCTCATTGAAGAGGACAATGAAGCTCAAGAAGAAGATTATTGAGCCAAGCCATTTCGGCAACAGCATTGGCGACACCACGATATTGGGCTTCTGCACTAGACAAAGAAACAACATGATGACGTTTGGAAGACCAAGAGATGAGATTGTCACCAAGAAAGACACAATAGCCTAGAGTAGACCGACGAGTAGTAGGACAGCCAGTCCAATCAGCATCGGAATAAGAGATAAGCTGAGAAGAGGATGAGGAAGAGAAAAGCGATAGACCGTAAGAGAAAATACCTTGAAGATAACGAAGAACACGTTTGATGGCATTAATGTGGTTTTCATGGGGATCGTGCATAAAGAGGCAAAGCTGCTGAACAGCATAGGAAAGATCAGGACGAGTGATAGTGAGATACTGAAGAGCACCAGTTAAACTGCGATAAAGAGTGGGATCAGAGAAGGGAGGACTAGAAGAAGCAGAGAGCTTCGACTGAGTGTCAGTGGGGGTGGGGGTGGGATTACAATTAGACATGTTGGTGGGCTTAAGAATCTCACGAGCAAACTTTTCTTAGGAAAGAAAAAGGCCGAACTAGGAGCGACAGACAGATATACCGAGAAAGTAATGAAGAGGACCAAGATCAGTCATAGAAAACTCAGAGGAGAGAAAAGACATGAGTTTAGAAAGAAGGGAAGAGGAGGAAGAGGTAAGAACGATGTCATCAACATATAATTAAAGATAGGCAGTGGAAGAGCCGTGATGGTAGATGAAGAGTGAGGTGTCAGCACGACTGCTGGTGAAACCAAGAGTAGAAAGATAGGAAGCAAAATGATGGTGTCATGCACGAGGGCCTTCTTAAGACCACAGAGAGCTTTCTTGAGATGACAGACATGGTAGGGAAAGTCGGGATGAGAGTAGCCAGGAGGTTGCTTCATATACACAGATTGAGAAAGATGACCATGAAGGAAAGCATTCTTGACATCAAGTTGATGAAGAGGCTAAGAACAAGAAATAGCTAGACTAAGAACTGTGTGAATAGCAGTGGGCTTAATGATGAGACTAAATGTATCTTCATAATCAATACCAGGTTTTTGAGTAAAACCCTGAGCAATGAGACGAGTTTTATATAACTTAAGAGAGTCGTCGGAGCAAAATTTGTGGCGAAAAATCCATTTGGAGCGAACAAGATTAATATTAGAGGGGCAAGGATCAAGATCCTAAGTGCTATTGGAACGAAGAGCGGAGAGCTCATCATCTATGAGCTTTCCAATTCAGATCACGAAGAACTTGAGAATGGAAAAGAGGAAGCGGCGAAAGAGGAGAAGAAATAGAGAGATTAAGGAGCTGGTGAGGCTAAAGGATGCCAAACTTGGAACGAGTGGTCATAGGATGAGTAGGGATGGGAGGTGGGATGTGGCGGTAGACGGCGGTAGGATAGGAAGGGATGCAGAGATAGAAGTTACATAAGTGGAAGAGGAAGGTAGAGAGAACCCCGAAGGTGGGCATGCGGATCGAGGTAGAGGCAAAAACGGGCAGCACACTCGCGAGACGGAGAAGAAAAGATGAGTCATCGTCAAAAGAAAGGAAGTCGCACGAAGAGGAGGTCGGACGAGAGGAAAAAAAAATTGATTCGTCAAAAGTGACGTGACGAGAGATTATAATTTTTTTTTAATAAAGTTTGTGACATCGGAAACCTTTATGGTTAGTGGGAAAACCTAAAAATAAACAAGCAGAAGAACGGGGAAAGAGTTTGTGGGAAGCAGTGTCAGAGAGATCAAGATAGCAGAGACATCCGGATATGCGGAGATGGTGATAAGTAGGAGAGATGTTATAAAGGATTTCAAAAGGAGTACGATAAGACAGAGTAGTGGTGGGAAGAATATTAAAAAGATGCACCACCATATTGGCGGTTTCGACCCAAAAAGCCGGAAGAGAGAGGCTTGGAAGAGAAGAGTGTGCACGATGTTATTCATAGTTCGGATGGTTCGTTCGTCTTTACCATTTTGTTGGGAAGTATGAGGCCAAGAAAAGCAAAAAACTAAACCATTTTGAGCAAAAAAACCATGAAACTTGTTATTATCAAACTCTCCACCGCGGTCACATTGAATGGTTTTGATTTTAAAATTAAATTGAACATTAACATACGAATAAAAATCAACAAAAATTTGAAAACATCAGACTTATTGCGTAAGGGAAAAATCCATCAAAAGTGCAAAAAATCATCCAACAAAATAATATAATAGCAAAAACCACCTAAACTCAAAATTGGAGAGGTCCAAAGGTCCGAATGAACTACATCAAATAAAACAGTACTAGACGAATTGGAGCTAGAAAACGGTAAGCGCTTGTGTTTACCAAGCTAACAATCATGACAAAGGTTTCTAGAAAAATCCTTATTACAATTGATAAAGTTCCTACCAGATAAAAACATTAAAAATTGAAACTCTAAGATAACCGAGATGACAATGCTATGTAGATGAAGATAGAGGAGTGGAAGAGTGGAGGGTGCTGAGAGCGGTAGAAGAATAGAAAACTGGTAGAGATCGCTGTCACTATCACGCCAAAGGATCAATACACCGGTCCTAAGGTCCTAATAGAAAAACCAAAAGGATCAAATTCAACAGATCAAGAGTTATCACGAGTGAATTGACGAACAAACACAAGATTTCTAACTAATGAGGGAGAGACAAGTATATTATTCAAAGAAAGAGAACAAGAAGGAGTAGGGATGGTGGATTGACCAGTGGAAATAACTGGGAGTACAGCACCAGTGCCCACAATTATTGAATTTGAATTATAACTTGGTGCGATATTAAATAACTTACCTTGGGTAGAGGACATGTGAGTGCTTACCCCAGTGCCCATATACCAATTTTCGTCTGGTTGATTGAGAGTCATGGTCTGGTATAGCGAGGAAAGATCGGTTGAATGGAAGGCAGATTGTGGCTGAGTTGCTGGAGGACCGATGGGAGTGGGCTGCATAGGAAAAAATTGTTATCAAGCTTTTTATCAAGCTCCTCAAGGTTTTCCCTGAGATGCCTGTATCTTGTGATGATGGAATTAGCTTCAGATACTTCCATCTCTTGTCAGGAACTCTACAAGAACATTCTCATGAGATTTCGCAATAATAATGTCAAAACAATAATATTGGCATTCAGCTTGCTATCTGAGAATACGTGCCTTTTCTATTTTTTATTCTAGTTTATTTTTCAAAAAGGCTTTGACATTCGTATTATCAACTTTTAATGTAAATTCTTTGGCTAGTAAAAATAATGGCCACTTTTTAAAGGCCTTCCAAACCGTAAAGAATTATTTCTCGTTTTTGTGCCAAAGACTGGCTTGTTGTTCAGTGAACAATCCTCCTGCGTATCTATAAGGTTCTTCCCCTGTAGTTGTTCTTTTCATGAGCACTGCTGCCCATCTACAATCATTGGCGTCTATATAAACTACCAAATCATCTTTGTCTTGTGGTATTGCGAGTTTAGGCAAATTATTGCAAACTTGTTTCAACTCACGAATTCTTTGAGTGTGAATTTCTTCCCACTTCCATTTCGAGCTTTTTGTTTCCTTTAAAAGAGGTCAGAAATCTTTCCTATATCTTGCCAAGTCTTTGATAAAGATACCTGCAAAGTTAACAACTCCCAAAAAGCTTTGAAACTGTTTTTTATCCTTTAAAACATCAGGAAAATTGTGTATTTTTTCCACAATATGGTCCTGGAGTTCAATACCTATTTCGTCAATAAGAATGCCAAGAAAATCAATCTTATTAACTCCAATTATTGCTTTCTTTTCTGAAAGCACTAATCCTTCGTTAAAGCATGCATTGGAAAATATTTCAAGATGTCTAATATGTTCTTTCATATTTCTAGATGCAATTAAGACGTCGTCAATATAGACAAACATAAACTTGAAATAATCTTTAAACACATTATCCATTTTTCTCTGATATATCTGGGGTGCATTAGCTAATCCCATTGGAAGAACTTTCCAGATATATTGACCTTGTGCAGTAGAAAATGCCGTGTATTTTCTAGACTCCTTTTCCATCTTGATCTGATAGAAACCAGATTTACAATCAAATTTTGAAAACACTTGGGCATCTTTAATGCACTCAATTAGGTGTTCTCTGCTTGGGATTTAGTAACCATCAAACTCCAGTATCTTATTGATACCTTGATAATTGATTACTAATCTTGCCTTCCCTCTTTTTACCTCACCATGGTTCTTACCAGAAAACCAGGGCTACTATAAGCAAAGACTCCAGGTTCTATGAGTTTAAGATCGATATGCTCTTTTATGATCGATTGCATATCCTTCTTATCCTCCATATTCATCTGGATTGGCTTGTATCGAACATACTCGTACTTGCATTGTTCTTTTACTTTCAGAGTAGCTTCGATCTTGTTCTTATCCCACCAAGCCAAAGGATTCTCGTTAAAGTTCCTTTGAATTGGTCGCTTAACATTTTCAAGAGAAAGTAAACTTTCTTCGTCAATGCTATCCATGGACCTGTTCTGTAATTCATTCTTAAGAAGTTGTATTTCTTCTTTTGAATTCTCATAGAAGTGTTCGTCCGCACTTTCAATTAGACCATGTAGTCTAAAAGACGAAAGAGCTTTTCCAAATTTCCGTTCATCCTGCATTTTAGGATGGGTTAATTTGGAGTCTGGGTTAAAATCACCACGCTTGCTGCGAAAATTAATAGGCATAAGCCGATTAAAAGCTTTTGCTCTTTGTAAAACTTGTATTTCACTACCACAGGTAGTAGTAAAGATCAATAATTTTTTTGTTATCTTGCACATATTTTGCGAAAGTCTGGATAAAATTGTTACCCAGCAAATATCTGCTCCAGTATCATGAAAGCATATTGGTGGCATTTTCACCTTAAACCATGGTGAACTAAATGCTCCTCACATCATGATATATGCTTCTCTTATTCCCTTATTGAGAATGAGGATTTTCTGAGAAAAATCTCTTCCTGCAATAATGGGTAAGGATTCTATAGCATTGCTAGGGAAAATACCGGATTTTGATGTACAAATCCCTGATCCAGAATCAATATAAGCTACAAAATATTCTAACTTATATTGTTCATATAACATACCAACAGATATGTATATAGAAAAAGGACTAGTCATTTATTCAACTTGAATTATATGTCCATCCAAGCTAAATTCCATACCTTTTCCTTTTCTTCCCCAAGGTTTATGTTCCTCAAGAAAACTTAATCCCAAGGTGACAATCCCCTGGTCTCGTCCTGCTACTCCTGTAACAAATACTTCATATCCTGCTAATTCTAGCATACATTCGTATTTGCCAGTAGTAGATTGTTGCAAGTGATATAAGTCATCACAAGGAAAGTAATTATCTTTCTTTGTAATATCAAATAAAACTTGCACTTCTTTCCATCCTTCAGGGCATCTAATTTTCACATTATCTACCCGAATTTCTTGAGGAGTTAAATATTCAATTAACTTTTTTCCTTTTAAACTCCTATCCTCTCTTCCAAAAAGGACATTCTATTAATAAAATCTGTTCTAGAACTCATTGATCCATCTAGAACTGGATGGTCACGAATTAAGATATCAACACCACCAATCCTTGGTATTTGAACGGGATCGGGTGTCATAACTTTAACAAATTCCTTGAAGATTCGCGGAATTTCAATGTACTCTTTCCGTATAAACAAATCAGAATGATGTGTATTGGAAAGTGCATAAGCAATTCTATATGTAATAGAATATGGTCTATTCCATTCTTTCATAAGATCATTTCTTTTGAAATCTTGATGAAGGATTAGGACTCGGCTGAAATCTTGGTCTGCTAGGTTATATGAAATTCTTGGATGAATATCAAACATAAGTTTGCCTGCATATAAGTTTCCTACCATTGTACCAAGACAACCATCTCTTAGGTTGTTAATTCTTTTATCCATTATGGACAAATGTAATGACGAATTAACACCTTCTTTGAAAGTAGCTTTAATTACTACTTCAACGGTTCCTATATGGATCCATTTCATCGTAAGAGCTTCTTCTTCTTTCAGCTTACTTAATTCTTCCAGAATTTTTTCTTACGGAATAAGTTGCATATCCATCACATTACCAGTTAATTCCATAGGGATTGCATATTCCCCAAAACTTACTTTGTATCTGATGTTATGCTACCTTTGATTTAATCCTATTTGATTTAGGATTCTGCTCATTCCGCTGACTCTAAAACCATCGTATTTACCAATGTTAGAGTCTTGCCTCATGATCTTTTCCATGGTTTTATCTGATATAGATGCCTTGGAAAAGAAACCAGCTAGGCTATCCGTTGTTTGCAGCCTATCTCCTTCGTTGGAGTATTCCATTAAAAAGGATTGTTTCTTTCTTGGAATATAGAACGATTATTTTTAGTCATACTCTCGATAAATCCTTCTAGAATATGAATATTGTCTGACAAGATTTAAATCTTGGTCTCATGCTCGATTATTTTTCTTAAGAGGAGTGGTGTTCCGCCTAATAATTGAATAGTAGATTCATAATGTTGGATTTTGGTTCTACTTCTTTCTATTTTTTCTCTGAAGTCAGAGACAACAGTTCTAAGTTGTGGAACTGTGTATATAGGAAATTCAGGCATATTTATTTTCCTGAAATTATTATTCCGATTCGGTTGATGTTTCATCGGAATCACTTTCTATTTCTTCCTCATAGACACTTTCGTCTGAAGGAATACTTTCGAATTGGTAAACTGGTACCAAATCTCCATAAAAAACTGCATCTAGTATGTCTGCAATGGCTTCAAATTGCTTTAATTCACCACTTTTTTGCGGACAATCTGGTGAAATATGGCCCCTAGCTCCACATGTTTAGCAGTTACAATCTTTGAAATTTTCATTTGTTCGGGTATGAGCCTTCTGAAAGTTCGTCTTATAGGTTTCTTTTCGTTTGAATTCTGAGATCCTTGGGAAGACACCCTGGTCGGTCCGGATCTCTGGCCAGACTTATAAGACCGGGCTTTTGATTTAGACCACCAAGACTTGCGTCTAAAAGAAGATCGTCTTTTGTTACTGATGTTATCAGAGCGAACAAAGTGCTTTCTCTTCTTTTTTTGCTCAATTGATTCTCCAATTATTGTTGGGAAATCATTATTATCACAACAAAGAGGGGCTTTCTTTATTTTTCCTCTTAGTTTTTTCATGTTCTTTTGAACAGTTGCTTGTTGACACCAGTCTTTTAGTTTATCTTTTAAGAAAGACATTCGTCTAGCGACCGTATCAACTTGCTCTTCCGGAACCTTGTAAGAATGTATTAACATTTCTCTCTAAGGTCTACAGATTTTTGCAAAGAACATGGGTGCAACAATCTCTGTACTAACATTCGCATGAAAGAAATATTTTTGAAACCAATAGATGTATTCATCAATGGCACAAATATTTCTTAATTCAAGACCATAGAATGCCTGTGTATACTCTCTGGTTCTTTCTACATTATTTTCCCCGAAATATCCATCTCCGATAAAATTTAATTTGGTTATCCTTTTAGATTCTCCGGCTAAAACCTCTTGCTTAGATTCTGTTGGGGTGCGTTCCCATCCCACCTTTACAGAGCCTTCTAAGCTTAACTCCATTAACCTAGTGAAGTTTTCTTTATCTAGTTCCAGTGTAGTAGCGGCTATTTTCATAGAGGCTACCCATTCATCGATTATTTTTTCGATGTTTCTGAAATATATTATATCCAAATTTAGGATAGTACCGTAGGGATTCAAGGATTGTGACATAGTCCTTGCCCATGGAGTATTTTCTGGTACCCTATTTGGATTTGCTCTAAACGTTACCCCTCTAAGTGCGGGTTCTGCGTTTGTATGCAAATCTCCACTTTCTCGCATCGGTTCATCCGGTGAAGGATTATTAGATGCTGAACTTTCTCCCGGCGCTGGAAATCCCAATGCTAATTCATTGGTTTTTATATTAGCTAGGTCCACAACATTTAATTGTGAAAATGACTCAGCTAATTCTTGAAGATCAGATGGATCTATTCTTGATATATCCATATCAGTTAATACTTCTAAGGATATCAATAAGTAGTTCATCATGTGTTTTAGGCTTTGGAATTTCCTTAGCCTTTTCCTTCTGATGTAGAAGAGGTACTCGTCCAAGTGCATCACCGATCCTATCCTTTCTTGGTTTGAACGTACCGGTTATACCTTGTCTGTTTTTCAGATCTGTGACTTTCGTCTTTAGATTCGCGATGGATCTTTGTAGATTTGGAATGATCTTGAGGGTTTGCTCAAGTTTGTGGTTCAAGTTTTCGATTTTCATAGGCAGATGTTCTAGCCTATGTCCGTAATTTTGAACTGTTTTTTGGATTTCTCTAAGATCTTTAGAAATCTTAGATGTATCCGGCTCAATTTCTTTCCAATTCATAATTATAAATGAATTAAAATGAAGTGTTACCTTTATTTGCTTTTTCTGGCCATTGGCCTTGGATTTCTGCTTGCTGTAAATCTCTCACAACATTGCCTTAAAAAAAATTATCCTTGGCCAAAGTCCTTTCATAGTACCGGATTGATGCCGGTAGTTCTTTTACAGGAGTTTTCCTTTGAACTCTTGTAATTACTTGTCTAATTTTATAAGAGAGTCTCTTATTCTTTTGGATTAATTTGTCAATCCTTTTTTCTCGTTGGTTTTCCAGAATCTGGAAATACTCCTTGTTTTTTTCATAGATCGAACTATCTTTCGGTTTCATTCTTGTTTAACTCTCCTCCTTAGGTGTAGAATAGCTTCTTATGTAACTAATTTAAATATTGCATCAATAAAACCTAGGCTCTCATAACATTTTGAAGAAGGATTTTGATATTGCTTAAATGGCTTTAAAGGACTAAAGTAAATTATTTTAAAAGCTAAGGACTGATTTGAGATTAAAGGTAAAGTTCAGGGACTTAAAACGAATTTGTCTCTTTAGGTTACTTTGAAGAATCTTTTTTCAAACAGGTTAGTTTGATAAATGGTTCAAATTTTTAAGTTATTTTATTAAAAAACCCTATATTGTTCCTATTATATGAGGTGAAGGTCAAAAGGTTTTAGTTGCAACTTACAACTCATGATTAATTTAATCACATAAATAGGTCGAGATGGTTGATATTGAAGATTGGAGACCCTGAATCTTAATACCAATTGCGATTAGTTCTATATGGTGGAATTTTCATAAATTCCCTCTCGTGAATAATTGTAATTGTGTTTATACTAAAAGTTTAACGGAGCTCATAAAAATGACCCGTAATTTTTCTAACGAGTTTATTGAAGAAATAAAATTATTCACGATGTTGGGTGCGGACAATAGATGAACAACCAAAATCTCTCGAGACTTGGTTCCTAAAATTATTTAGTAGCAGACGTGTTATGGTGTCATTGTTTGACAAATCAGAGACCATCTAATTAAGAGGGAAAGTGCCACACCTTTAGTGATAATTGTTGTTACCACTAATTATCAATTGTATATCTATGTGACAAAGCAAAAAATATGTCATATTATCTAGTGAAATTTTAAAAAAATTATTAATGACAAAATGACAAGTGACAATATTAAAATTATTATTAATTGTAAATTTTTATTGACAAGATTTTTTGTTTTGTCACTAGAATAGACTTTACATGTTTAATAGTGATAAGATTTGTATAGAAGTTGTCACTCTTGATACTTATTGACACACCTTTAGTGTATACGGCGTTAGTGAGAGAGAAAGAGAGAGGAGGGAGAGAGGAGGAGAGAGAGAGAGAGAGGAGTGAGAGATAAAGAGGAAATGAAGAAGATGAAATTTGAAATTTTAAATGAAGAAGAGAAAGAGGAGTGAGAGATATAAAGAGGATTTTTATTGTTGTTGAATAACGTAATATACATGTATCAAAGAACCGCTGTAATACTAATTATCAATTGACCTGACACCGCTGTAACAGGGAACCGGTTACACTTTAACAGCGGTTCTCTACCGAACCGCTTGTCCCGCCCAATTTTCGGATAAAACTTTTTTAGCGGTTTTAACTGTGACAAATTTGGGCGGGAAAATTTGGGAGGAATTTTTTTTAAATTTTTTTTTTTTTTGAAAAAATATACAGCGTCACTCTGTAATTCGGATATTAGCGGTTCTACCGCTGTAATGACACAGCGTTTCACATAACCGCAGGTTCCTCCGTTGTCTGTAATAGGTGCGCAGTTCTAATTTTATCATTAACATTACCTTTTGTTGCAATGTGATCAATAGTGAACTAAGAATACTACACACGATTCAATGTATAATAACACAAATTTTGAAACAATTTTGCTACTGAATATTAATTTGAATTGTAATTATGAAAAGAGAAAGTTAATTGCTTGAATAGTTTTATTTTTTTTAAGAAAATCGGTCTTATGTATCATTCAATCGAAAGTTTACAACGCTTTGAACAATACAATTCATATCGACTCAACCGATGTAGTAAGAACATCTGAAACACTAACTATCAAGTTTTTGAAGATAACAAATCTTAAAAACTCACAACCGAACACAAGAAAATTCTTGTGCAACTTCTATTCAAGGAGAGATAAAACTCTCATTTGAGAGAGAAAACAAACTCTCATATGAGAGAGAAAGTAAAATACTAAACAAAAATTCTAAAACGCTATATAAAAATTTATGCATCACCCGTCTTCATCTCGTCAGATCTATCTCTGTCTCGTTAGATCCATAACCGTCTCGTCAGATTTGAAGATGTAATGTACAAGTTGAAGAAGGGTGCTCCAACCCAACCGTCAACGATGGTGATAGTAACAGTGGTGAAGAAGATGACTGCTTCACCAAGTCATCATCGGCGGAGGAATATAGAAGAAAAAGAAAATTAGGGTTTAGAGAGATGGGGAAAGAGAGGAGTGAAAAATTAGCACACTGTCATATACTGTATTCCCAATGAGTTCGGGGATTTTAAATTCACTTGAATAGTTTTTGCTGTACCCTTTTTTGTTTGGTTTCAAAAGTTGGGGAACTCTCTCGGATCGAGTTGCGCAAAGAAGAAGCCCTCCTCAAGCTGATGTCTCCAATAGGATTTGAACTTTTGTCGCTTTTGGGATCACAAGCCGCTTACCACTTGGCCCAACCACCTTGATAATTTTAATTGCTACATAACACACAAGTTAAAGAAAATGTATAGTACTTGCCTAGTTAAAATAAGTAAAAGACAAAAATGATAGTGATTTATCACGAAAAAAAGTTAAAGTCAAAAGAAAAAACTTTTATAAGATCAACAAGAAAATTATAGAATCCTATTGCCCCATGCTCTCAAAGACCCCCCTTTTTTTTTTCCTGATGATGATGATGGAATGGTCCTACCCGCATTCCCACTATCCATGCATATTCTTTTGTTCCCAATCTTCCAAGCACAAAACTTCACTATACTCAGTAAAATTGGCTTCTAAATGTCCATTATGGTGGAAAATAGTATTCAATTTGCTGTTATAGAAAGTGTTTTCTGGACAATGATATCTTCACTTAGTAATTAATAAGATTGAAGCAGCATGATTTAAAGGTTATGGATTCGATTTTATCAAATGTATAAATTATTTCTCTACTTATATAGTAGTTCATTATTTTTAATTTGTAATAAATGATTGTCGGTTTAATTAGTTAAATACTCGATGTAATAATATTACTGTCTCATTTTTTTAAAAAAAAAATAAGAGTTTTCTTACAATTGTTAGACATTATAACTCAAAAGGATTATTTGATGCACTAACATAGGAATTGAATTTTTATTACATAGACATTTTTCAAAAGTTTGTCTTCAGATTCGGTTAAATTGAATTAACTAATTATCTCATAAGTATAGTTATACTTGTTTTATGTTCAGTCAATCCTCTTCGAATGTACATCAATGATGAATCACACATAACAAATATAATTCAAAAACCTTATGATTTGGATTTGCTGAATACATTTGGGCTATAATTTAGGGAAATTCTTTGTTTACAGTTTTGAGAATGACGCTTTTGGCAAGTTAAAAGACACTTTCATGTTTTCTTGTTCTACCAAGTATAGAATAAGGCAATAAATTAGTAGTTCAAGTGTGTTGTAAAGCAATGGTGAACGGTGTACATTCACTGTTACATTGTTATATATATATGGGTGATTAAGATGTAAAAGAGATTGTTCTTCACTTCTTAATTTTTTTCTGTCTATGTTCTATTTTTTTCCACTTCACATTGTAATTGTTCATGTATATCTTTGTAACCAATTCAAATCTTCCATTTAAAATGAATTTCATATTGTAATCCATTTAAAGAGAAAAAACATTTTTTGTAAATATAAAGTTGTCATGGATTATATTCACTTATTGTGCAATTGGGTGTTAAAATACAAGATCAAATATAATTTCAGCATAACATTTTTTAAATGCTTTGCTCAAAGTTTTTTTTTTTTTTGAAACAACACGGTAGTATTATTAATCAAACGAGGCGATGTCCGCAAACATCAAAGTGACAACACATTCAGGAATAACAACAAAACCAAACGGAAACAAAGAAACTAAACGAGCAAAGCTATGGGCTACCCTATTGCCCGACCTACGAACATGAGAAAATTGACAAGAAGAAAAACGAGGCACTAAAGAAAGAAAACTCAACGTATGTGTTAATGGGAATAAATACATATAAACCCTAGTGATTTCTCAAATTGGGCATTTACCCCCTTGTGAAAAAAATACAAAAAAAAAAAACTCGGGATAATTTAAATTATACACACAACCTCCCTCGACATTTTGACTTGCAAAATTTTTTGTAAAGACTAAGAGGGTGTTTGGCTAAGTTTATCCAAAACATCTTATAAGTTGTTTTTTGAAAAAAGTAACCGAACAAATTTATAGAGCTTATAAGCTCTAAAACATCTTATAAGATATTTAGAGGAGTTTATAAGTTTAGTCAAACGCTCGCTAAGATTTTCTTATTATTTTGGAATATTTTACATAATATTTATTCTATTTTATTTTGTTAATTATGTTTTAGTTTTAATTTGTTTATTTCCTTTTCGTTCATCATCTTCTTCCTCAGAACTAAAACTCAAACCCTAATTTTGATTAAAAAAAATCATAGAGGGCAAGTGCCAAATTCAAGAAATCACAGTATATGTATTTATCCCTTTGTTAATTTAACAGAAATTGTTACCTCATTGTGTAATCCACGACTTAAATTGACAAAATAGTACAAAAATATGTCATCCATGTCATAAGGTTTAATTTAGTTGATTTCTTTAAGTCAATATATACTTATGTATTTCTTTTCGAATTGTAAAAAAATGTGAATTATTTGCTTTTGAGTTACGTTAGACACTCATTAAAATTTTAAACCTTATAAGTTATATCTATCTCTTACAATGTCCGATGCTCGCAATTTCACTTATTCAAAAATAATTCTTTTTTTGTTAATATTATTAAGGATTATATTGTTAAAATAATTCAAAGAAAATCCACATAAGTTACTTTAAAAACCATTAAATTGAGAATAAAGAAAAGAATATCTATGAAGCTGATATTGCTGGACGTCACAACAAGTCCCATCTTTTTCAAACCTTTTACTTTTCTTTTTAATCATTAAGCCTTCTTTTATTCTTCATCCTATGCATGGAATGATGAATCACGACCTATTACCTCTTTTCTTTTTATGAACAAACTAATAATGAAGAGACAAAATAAAAGATGCTCAATCAAGTTCCCTACCAAGAAAGAATCCATAAAAAGATAACAAAATACTTTCTTTTGGTAAGATAACAAATACATACAAATATACATATTATATATATAGATATACATCTTATGATCATGCTAAAATGACTAAAAAACATCAGAGAAAAAAGAATATATCAAACACTCATAGGGTCTGCATGCTTTTTTATGGGTAGAGACCATAGATCATCGAAAATGGATCTTTAAAATTGTATAATCAACACGTGACTTGCTCGTATCATCAAAAGCAATAAACACTCACAATCGAAGGCCACAAATACGTACTATTCTTAACATTTCAATATTTCTTTTCTTCCGTCTTATTTTATTTTTGCTGAACTAATCATCCGAGGGTCGTTGTTGGGGTCGATTTCAGCGATCCTAACGAATGTGTTCTAACCTTTGGCTAGTTCCTCTATATACTAGAGATGAGGTATCGTAGAAGCATCAACCTCTTTATTGATCTCACCATTTTAAAAAATTGACCCGAATCAATAATAATAATATATAGAGATAATAGCAGACACCCCCAACTTATGGGGGTTGTGCACTTTACTCCCTGTCCTCAACACATGTGCAACCGACACTCTCATCTTGGGTTGGGTGTACGATCACCCACCCACCCACCTAATCATATGGTGCATTGAGCATTTTACCTTTGAGTGACGATTTTACTTGTAATGGAGGCATGTGCAAGGCACATGTGTCGAAAAAATGAGAAATATTTCAAAAGATTCTATAGAAAGGGGATAAATGCACCCAAAGACAAAAGTGAGAGTGTCGAATGCACATAATAGGGGCAAAGTGCAAAACTCCCTATAACTCAGGGGTGTATGCTATTATCACTAATAGATATTATATGTTCGGATGTTGTGTCTCTATACCATCCCCACGACCCACCACCTTAAATTCTCCCTACAATTTTTCTTCCTCCAGACCTGCAAAAATGCTCTGTTTTAGTCAAAAGTCCTCTGGGTCCCCTCCCTTTTTCTTTAATCCTCATCCCAAAAATTTCAACTCAACCCCATTAAATTAACTATAATCGATCAATAATTTCCACAAGTATAATACTACTAATTACATTATATCCCATATAGACTAACTAAGCAAGACATAATCTCATTTAATTAATTCTTTAAAATATATATAAATATAAATAAATACAAAGGGTAACCCAACCCCAAAGCATGCCCCTGGCCTCCACCACCAAACAAACAAAAATAACAATAAAAATAATACTAAATAAAATATATAGAAAAATAAAAACAAACAACATTTCACCACCTTTTTTCTCCACCATTTTCACACAAACCACAAGAAAAACAAAACACCCAACAACAAAAAAAAAAAGATGGCTTCAAGACAGCCATTCCCACAAAATCCAAGTCCCAAAACAAGCATAATTTTCATTGCAATCACAATATCTGCTTGTCTCATTATTCTCTCCGCCATTCTGTATTTCCTTTACTATCTTTGGTACTCTTTAGTTCACAGCAGGTCTCGCACCAGCCCATTTGACGCCGCTTCGCCATTGAACAAGCTTCAGAGATTCAGCTACAAAGAGCTTAAGTACGCCACACATAGTTTCAGCGCCTCGAATTCCATAGGCAAAGGTGGGTCTTGCTCTGTTTTCAGGGGCATTTTGAAGGATGGTAAATTGGTGGCTATTAAATTTCTAGACTCAAATTCATTTCAGTGTGAATTGGAGTTTCAAAATGAGTTGAAGATTCTTGGTGGGCTGAAATCATGCCCTTTTGTTGTTTCTTTATTGGGTTTTTGTGTGGAGAATGAGAAGAAGCTTGTGGTGTATGAGTACATGCCTAATAAGAGCTTGCAAGAATCTTTATTTTTTGAATCAAATAATAATAATAATGATAATAATAATAATGTGGGTTGTAATAATTTGAGGGTTTTGGATTGGGATAGGAGATTTTCTATAATTCTTGATGTTTCAAAAGCATTGGCTTTCTTGCATCTTGAATGTGATCCACCTGTGATTCATGGTGATGTTAAGCCAAGCAATGTGTTGCTTGATTCTGAGTTTAGAGCCAAAATTTCGGATTTCGGGTTGTCTAGGTTGAAGCTTGAGGGTGAACTTGGGATTGATTTGTTTAGTCAAGAGCTTTCGGGTAAGTCGAATGCCGGTGGAGGAGGCGGTGGTGCTGGAGAGATTGAGACTCCACCAATTGGTACTCCTATGGAGAGCCATGAAAATTATGAGGTAGATTTTGCTTTGGCTTTGCAAGCTTCTTCATCGTCGAAAAATAGTTGTAAAGTTTATCATAATGTGATGGGATTAGCTATCAACTCTTTGAATTTCAATGATGATGATAATAAGGTAAGCAATTTGAAGGGGAAGGAATTTTTGCCTTGTGATGATGAGTTAAGTGATATGGATCATAGTAAGGAGTTGAATTTGAATGGTGGTATGGGTAGTGATGATATGGGGGGTGCAAAACAATGGGGAAAAGATTGGTGGTGGAGGCAAGATGGGACTGGTGAATTGTGTAGTAAAGATTATGTGATGGAGTGGATTGGTAGTCAAATTTGCCCGTCGGGTGATCCCGATTGGGACGAAGAGAAGGGAGCAACCGAAGATAAACCCGAATTGGATAACTCCAAACACTTAGATAAATTTGAGGAAGTGAATGAGAATCGGGTGGAAGAAAATGGTTTTGTCCGGAAGGAAGAAGCAAAATGTAGTACGAAGCATAGGAAGATGCATGAATGGTGGAAAGAAGAGCATGTAGATGAACTTAGCAAGAAGAGCCGTAAGGCGAAAAGGGTTGAAGTATTTCGAAACGAACGGTTCAAAGTACCTCATTTCGGTTTAGGGAAATGCTTCGAGTTTAGGAAAAGGAGAAAGTTCGGTCACAAGAATCACAATGGGGATGATGATCAAGACAATATGGAGTTTAGTTTTAGAAAGGGTTGGAGGAAGAAGAAAAATTCTCATTCAATGGGGAGCGATATGTGGAGCGGAGATCTTTTTAGTCGAGAGTTGAGTAGCACGATGAGCATGAGAGGGACATTGTGTTATGTGGCACCCGAATACGGTGGTTGTGGTTACTTAATGGAGAAAGCCGATATTTATAGCTTTGGTGTTTTGATTCTTGTGATTGTCTCAGGTCGAAGGCCACTCCACGTGCTTTCTTCACCAATGAAGCTTGAGAAAGCTAACTTGATAAGTTGGTCTAGGAACTTAGCTCATGGTGGTAATATTCTAGAGCTTGTCGATGAACGATTGAGAGACGAGTATAACAAGGAGCAAGCGAGTTTGTGTATCAATTTGGCGCTTGCTTGTTTACAAAAGATGCCCGAGTTGAGACCAGATATTGGTGATGTTGTTAGGATATTGAAAGGTGAAATGGAACTCCCAATGCTTCCATTTGAGTTTTCGCCTTCTCCGCCTTCGAAGCTTTTTAGCCGATCAAGAAGAAAACAAAAGAATGGTGTAGATTAGGTATTGGAACGGGAGTCTTGATCGCGTGGTGGAGATAGTACGATCGGGTGAAGAGTTCGAGTTTGGTGTATATTATTGTATGTGTGTTGTTTGATTAGATAAGACTGGTTATTGGTTTAAATGTGTTCTAAATTGCCGGTTGAGGTAAATGCAATCAAATTCATGGCCGTTTTGCAACAATGTTGTCGGATCTTCTATTTCAGTTCGTTGTAATCTTGTATTTCTCATCACATATGTCCGCCACCTGTGTTTCATGTCAATTTTGACTGCAGAAAACAAACTTGGAATTGACTCAATGTAGATAGAAAAACATTAAAAGCTTCTTATGTAATTCAAGATTCAATTTTACCCAAATTTATGGCTTTATTGGGATGAACACTCTTAATATATGATCTACATGTTCAGATGGAAAACACTTCACTTAGTCACTGCAATTAATGTTCCAACACCAAATGACTATGATCATGCCACGCAAGCATGGTGTGGGTCCCATTAATGACATAGCACGATTCTCTCTCTTTTTTCAAAATATAAAAACACTTGATGTATATACGAATTTTCCGAGTCGGAACAAGTTGTTAGAAACATTTATTACAAAATGGACCAAACCCCACCCCCATTTAATCATACAAGCAATTTTGTTGTGGTTCACCTACATATTATTCCGTTACATTATAACTGTGCTTTATAGGTTTATTACAAATTAAAATTACAAAACAAAAGCATTAAAATTTAACATTATGAAGAAATTTTGTTTAATTTCTAGTCTCTAGATCTATATCGTGATCAATTACTATGGGTATGTTTGGTTATGTTTCCAAATCATGTTTGGTAACAATGTTTGGTTCACACAATATTTTATAAAAAAATATACTATTTTTTTGGTTCAAGAAAACATAATAATTATTTTCCATCTTACTACACCTATTTTATCCCTACACTCCTCCTGTATACTTTCTCTCTCTTCTCTCTCCTCTTTCTCTCTCTTTGTCCCCTCTCTGTCTCATTCTCTCTCCTCTCTTTTTTTATTTAAAAATTTTCTTTCTCCTCTCTTTGTCCACTATCTCTCTCTCATCTCTATCCCCCTTCCCTCTTTCTGGTCTCTTCGATAGTGCGCTAAAGAGGTGACATGTGTCACCTTTTTAGTTCTTTTTTTTTTTTTTGAGTTTTTGTTTTTTTCTCTTTTCTATTTTGTGTTTTTTCTTTCAATTTTATGTTTTAAAGATTTAAGAAATGGTGTCTTACTCATCTATATTTATAATAGTTGGTGTGTTTATGTGGTTGGATTCGGATAGTTTAATATTATAAATTCAATCGACCCGACATGTACAATTAGTAGTCTAAATTAATCCGACACCAAATAATTATATCTTCAAATCAAGCGGCTCGTGTAGGTCTAATTTGATTATGTTTTAATTAGAAGCGCTCACAACTCAAATTATTTGATTATTAAAATAAAATTAGGCAATGATAGCAAAATATTAAATAAATTAATATTATTCACTCACAACTCAATTTATTTGATATTGTGAATAGTATTAGGTAATTTTACACTTTAATATCAATATTTCTTTTTGGTTACAATATCAAATAATTTAAGTTGTTAACGAGTATAAATAAAATATAATTCATATCGATTTAATATCAAAATATTAAATGAAGAAGGCGAAAAAATTTCTTGAATTTTCAAACATAAAAAAGAAAAGAAAAAGACAAAAGAAATGAAAAAAAAAGTTAAAGAAAGATTTTAGAAAAAATTTAAAAAAAGAAGAAGAAATGTGCACTATCGAGGAAAACCCCTCTTTCTCTCTCTCTCTCCTCTCCACTTGGGTCTCTCTCGTCTCTCTCCTCACTTTCTCTCTTCTCTCTCCTATCTCTCTCCCCCTCTCTCCTCTCTTTCACCGTCTACCTTTTTTTTTCTTCCCAATTTAGTATTTTTTTATAAAATAAATTTTCTTTGATTTCATAGAGTATTTTACCATTAAAATTCAAAATAGAAAAATTTAGTTTTGTTTGTAATTCTATCATGAGAAATAGTACTGATAAAACATAGATTGAAATTTGTGGAGTTTTCTAAATTAAAGCTCTCAATTTTTTTTTTCAAATGAGTTATAGTGAAAGTGTTTGGATTTATATATATCTATATTTATATATATATGGTATTTGTACATATTATTTTAAAGTTTTATTCATTTTTTATGTTTGTGGCTGTGTATAATTTATCTCATGGCTAAATTTGTGATTTGATTGTGTGTGTGGATGGAGAAATACATGTGTGTTACCCATGTTTATATGTGTGTGTCATTGCTAATTTTTTAAAAGTTTTCTTAATGTATATTATTTGAAAAAAAAGGTCTTGGGACGGTCGAAGACAGTTTGACCACGGTCAACTCGGGTTTGACCGAGTCAACCGCGTGGTCAACACGGGTTTGACCGCGTGAATGGTGACTTGAAGCAAGGGATTCTTATTTCGTAAGTGGTTTTGGCTTGGATTTGGTAATTGAATTGTATTAGAAGTGTTTTCCTAATTACCTAAGAATAGGATTGTGTTTCTTATTTAGATTAGGTTTAGAGTTTGTTTTACTCATTTTTTATGTGTGTGGCTGTCTATAATTTATCTCATGGCTAAATTTTTTGTTTGATTTTTTTGTTTGATTGTGTGTGTGGATCGAGAAATGCATGTGTGTTAGCCATATTTATATGTGTGTGTTTTGTCATTGCTAATTTTTTAAAAGTTTTCTTAATGTATATTATTTGAAAAATAATTTGTCATTAAATTGAAAGTGATTGAGATTGTGCTAATGTGATGAGTGATTTTAATGGTAAATGCATTGATAGCTTTTAAAATAGGCACAAATATATATATATAGGGTCAAGATCTAATACATACCCTATCTAAGATAAGATATAAGACCCATTATATACTATTGGATCAATTAAATCCTACAGTCCAAAAATAATCCAGAAATATGCGGCAAAATGGGTTCTAATTCGCTCAAGGGGTATAATTGTCAAACACAGCATCATCCTCCCAAAAATAACGGCATAAAATCTTCCCTGAAATCTCTCCATTTGAAACTGTGAAAATCTCACCTACAATCTCTCGATTTGTTACGAAAATTGACTCAAAGAAGTTATAGAATCCTATTAAACCTATAATTCCATCGATTATCACCACAAAAAAATTCTGAAACTCTAAAAAATTTCTGGAAATCAAGATTGCATACCCTCTGAAAATAGTGATTTGAACACATTATACATCATATTATATTACATTATACACTATCATATAAGCCATTATACAGTGAATACAATAGCTAATTAATCAATTATATAATAGTTAATAATCAAATATACGGTAAATATAAATAAGGTAAAGTACGAAAATAATGGAAATAAATAAAAATCCGACTGAAAACGTAAAAACGCGAAAAAACCTATTAAAACGATGGAATTTGGGCCCGAGAGGGTGGTGCTCAGCATACTTATGATAAGTATACTGAGTTGTTTTTAAAACAACGTTTCCTACAAGATTGAAGTAGAGCTTGAGACCAAATTCCAAAAACAGTTTTTACAGTGTATAATGGTTTATGTTGTAGTGTATAATGGTTTATGTTGTAGTGTATAATGGTTTATGTTGTAGTGTATAATAATTAATCTAATCTATAATCTGTTATACCATTCTATATAGTTGTGTATAAAATTCACTGTGTATAATGGTTTATATTGTAGTGTATAATAATGAATCTAATCTATAATTTGTTATACTATTTTATAAAATAAGATTTATAAGTTGAATCCATAAAGAAGAAGATAACACTTGCTATAAGTTCCTGTGTTAATAATATGATTTTTGTGTAATGCATATACATCATATATATTGATGTGTATTTTGATAAGTTACATATATGCACGCTTGCATAATATGCCTACATTTTTTTCAAATTTAATAGAAATTGCTGTCTTATACCACCAATGAATGCCTGATAGTTGTTCACCCATCAAAACACGTCAAATAAATTCTATTAGTGAAGAAAAACAATGGTTTGTGGGAGACTTCCAATGGTTTGTATTGTAGTATATAATAATAAATCTAATCTATAATTTATTATACCATTTTATATAGTTGTGTATAAAATTCACAGTGTATAATGGTTTGTATTATAGTGTATAATAGTTTGTATTGTAGTGTATAATAATGAATCTAATCTACAATCTGTTATACCATTCTATATAGTTGTGTATAAAAATTCACAGTGTATAATGGTTTATATTGTAATGTATAATGGTTTGTATTGTAGTGTATAATGGTTTGTTATTGTAGTGTATAATGGTCCGCTACAGAGAAATAAAGAGAAACTCATTTGTTCAAATTCACTCTATCTATTACATTAGATCAGTTGTTTAATGATGATTTGCAGACTCATAATTGATAACAGAAGAAGAATTCAGAAAAAATTGAATTGAAAACAGAAGAAGATGATGAATAGGGATTCGATTTCTGCATATCCTTCGATCTTTATAGCCTCGATCTCGAATTTTACTGAAAAACAATCGATTTGATGATGAATTGAACGGGAAAAAAACAATATCTCGTATCAATTTTGTTGGAAAACAACCGATTTGATGATGAATTGAACGGGTAAAACGATATCTCGAATCAATTTTACTGAAAAACAATCGATTTAATGATGAATTGAATGGGTAAAAAAATATCTCTTATCAATTTTGCTGATATATGTGATTATGGAAAGAATATAATGAAATCGGTTATGGCTCGTGAAACTGGAGATTTGATTTGATACTGTGTATTAAATTGAATCTGTTAGTTATAATTTAATGACTAAAATGTCCTTTACATAATTAAAACAAATTATTAAATCAGTTAAATGTGTTAAATGTAGACCTTGGGATCAAATTGAATCAAAAGCCTAGATTGGGTCTTATATCTTACTTAATGGCAAGGGATGTATTTGATCCATATCCATATATATATATATATATATATATAAATAAATAATGTCCCCACAATCCTCCCATGTGTTTTAAAATAGGCACAAATATATATATATGTGTGTATAATTTGTTTACACGCATGCTCACACACACACATTCACACACAAGCAATTTCTAAGATAAAGAGACATACATATATGCATATAGATACATATATATATATATATATATATGAATATGTATAACCTTTTCTTTTAAGTATATATATCAACTACTATTATTTATATATATATATACACTACTATTACTTACATATATACATATATATTTATCTATTTAATAATTATTACAATCTCAATATTATATATATATATATGTATAATTTGTTTACACGCATGATCACACATACACATTCACACACAATCAATTTCTAAGATAAAGATACATACATATATGCATATAGATACATTTATATATATATATATATATATATATATATATATTACTTTCTAAATTTAAAGGGATCATTTCAGGTAAATTATCGAGAATGGCTTTGATACCATCTAGGATGGCACCGGAAGCAAGCACAACAATTTCAGAGTTGTAAAGATTTTCAAAATCAAAGTTTTCAAAATATCGTATTATATTAATAATATCATGAAAATTAATCAAATTAGTAGAATAAGAATTATCATAAATATGGATGATTAAACACGGAAGCATATTATTATCTAAATTATCAAAACAGAAGTAAAGATATCGGTTGTTAAACACCAGATTGCTTTCCAAAAGAATATCATCAAAATCTTAAAACAATAAAAGGAAAAGATATATCTAATAATATTATAGAAATCAATAAAGGAATAGAAAAACCAATTATCATACTAGGAACATATTTAATAAAATGTCCACCATTTTATTTTCATAATTCTATTTCAGTAGGCAGATTTTGCCAATATCTTAAAACACTATTAAGCAAACTTCTTTCAATAAAATGTCTTGTGGTAGGTATATTCATTTTGTTAATAGTGACTGATATTCTTAAAGCAGTTTCCCATTTAGAAATAAATTTAATATGATTAGTTTAGGAGAACATCCTATTAACGCAGATCGCGATATGCAAGAATTACAGAAAACTATAATCTTTTATGGAGATCAGATTATATTAGAACTAGAAAAAGCATCAACTTTAATAAGAACTTTAATTCAAGATAAATCTAAAGATAAAGAAAAAAGCACAGCAATTTCAGAGTTGTAAAGATTTTCAAAATCAAAGTTTTCAAAATATCGTATTATATTAATAATATCATGAAAATTAATCAAATTAGTAGAATAAAAATTATCATAAATATGGATGATTAAACACGGAAGCATATTATTATCTAAATTATCAAAACAGAAGTAAAGATATCGGTTGTTAGACAATATTATATAAAAGATCATATGAAGAAATTTCTTCTACCAAACATAACATAGAGAATTTATTATTCATCAAACATTTAAAACTTAGAGTTCCAACACGCTTCCTTACCTCAAAATGTCTTTGACCAATATGCTACCGGGTCACACCATGAGACTTTTACCATGCATTTCAGCCCCAACTTGCCTCTGTTAAAAACAGGTAACTTCCCTACGACTCCTTCAGCAGCACTCAGCACAGCCTACCTTCGTTTCCTACGTGTAGGCGTATCACTTTGAGAGAAAAGATTAATATTGGGCACTCTTTTATTTTAAATGAAGATAGAATAATAAAATACTCGTATATGATATCTGGGAGAAGAAGTAGTTTTTTATTCCAACATAATGTTACAAAGGAGTGTTTTTACAAAGATTGTTTGAAGGCTTGTGAAGAGAGTTTTAAGTGTCTAAAATCTGCCTTTAACCTTGCCTTCAACTCTTATTTATAGGCGTTTAAACCGCCTTACTAATTTAGATAAGTGCTGACTAAGCTATTTACAATAGTACATTCTTATCTTATCTAAAACAGTACATAGATACGTAACTTTTATCTCTAATATTACATTTTTATTTTATCTTTAACAGTATACTAAATGTGTCTAGCTACGTGTTCTTTCTCTAGTATGAGAGTCTTCCTTTTGTCGTATTATATGATTCACCTATCTTTTAGTCACTGTCAATGGTGACAAATACTCCTGACGTGTCTTCTTCTTGTCGATTCTTCATTGGTGAGCAAATTTGGCACGTCCCTTTAGTATGCTGTCTGAATTGACAAATCTTAGCTTGGGCTTGTGGACTTGATTCGATGATTCCAGAGTCTAGCCATTTTATCTTTGTCTGCAAATATCTGCTGGCAGCTTCGGGGGCCTTTTTTGCTGGGCTTATCATAACAGATGAATGCATCTTTTTTCCTCCATAAGTGCGGAATCCTTTTTTGAAACTATTCTCCATATTTTGAAGAACAATTCTTATTCCAATAGCTCGACGATAATCGATATCTTTTTCATCAAATTTAAAAAACTCTTTTCGATTATTAGTTTGAACTGTATAAGGAAATGCTTTCCCTATCTGAATAAAATGATAGGCGGGAAATCTTTTTTCTTGATATAAATCTGGACCTACTGAAAAGAATTTTATCATTAAAATATCTTTTGGAGATACAGTAGGATTATTAAGATAATAATCCTTTACTCCCTCATTTATCCAGTATGGTAATAGTTTTATCTCTGGGAAATCTAGACTGCTTAAATAAATCGTATTAATGGCACCAAAATCATACCATTTTCTTATCTCTTCAGGGGAGCTATCTTGTATAAAATTTACTCGGGGATAAATTCCCGAAAAATCAATATATTGATAATCATTGTTAGAGAGATTAAAAAGTTCTCTCATTATCTGATATTGATTTTCAACTCCTGGGTTTATTTCGGATAAAGCTTTTATTTTGAAAGCACTTTCTTGCCTAGAATTACCAATCTTCATGGGTCTTAGAGAAATATCTTCCATTGATTCGTCGGTAGATTTATCATCAGTTTTTGTAGATAACTGTTTTAATAAACTTTTTATCTTTTGCAAGTTTATATCAAAATTATTAATCCTATTATTAATACTTTTACATTCGGAGATTAATAAATCTGAGACTTGTGAAAGTAATCCAGGGGCATAAGCAATGTCTAGAATATCGGATGTATTTTCTTTAACATAATTTATCTGTTCTTCTAAGTCACTGATTTGTAGAAGTATCTAGGACTTGATTTCTTCCATTTCGGGTTAGGAAATCTGCTAAGACATTAGAGTCAGATTTAATAATTTCAATATCAAATTGATATTCAGATAGTATAGTTTGCCACCTAATTAATCTTTTATATTCTGGTCGGGGTGGTAAATTATTTTTAATAAAAGCTTTAACCTGTGTATTATCTGTTCTAAGAATAAACTTTTTTGGTAATAAGAAATAATAAAACTTTTGACAACTTTTTACTACTGCTAAGAATTCTTTTTTATTTATATGATATCGGCTTTGAGTATCTGTAAAGGTGTCAGAACAATATCTACAAAGTATTTCATTTTTCCCATCTTTTTTCTTTAATATTCCTCCCCAATATTTTTCTGAAGCATCTGTTTCTAAAATTAAATCATCCTTATCTGTAGTTAATTGTAATCTAGGTAGTTGAGCACACATTTGTTTTATTTTTCTTACCTGGTTTTCTAGTGTTATATCAAAAGAGAATATTTTTTCTTTCTTTAATACTTCCTGTAAAGGAGATCGTAATTCGGCAAGGTTTTTTATAAAATCAGAGGCATAATTAAGTAATCCCAAGAATTTTTGAACTTGTTTTTTGTCTTCTAATTTATCAGGAATTTTTTTTAATTTTTCTAAAATATGACTTTGTAATTCTATTCCAGAATTATCTATATTCATTCCTAAAAATTCTATTTTTTCTTGTATTAACTTAGATTTCTTTTGTGATAAAGCTAATCCATTCTTTAGGCATAGATTACAAAAAATATCTAAATGAACTAAATGTTCTTCTAGATTGTTTGAAGCAATAAGCATCAATATAGACAAATAAGAAATCATAATCTTTAAAAATATTATCCATTTTTCTTTGAAATATCTGAGGGGCATTCTTTACTCCAAAAGGCATTACTAACCATTCATAATGTCCTTGTGGAGTTGAGAACGCAATATATTGAATGCTATCAAGATGCATTTTAATCTGCCAAAATCCACTTTTGCAATCAAATTTGGAAAATATTTTCTTTTCTCTAGTTTGATTAATTAAACTCTCTTTGTGAGGTAGAAAATATCCGTCAAAAATAGTATTATCATTTAATTTTTTATAATTAATAACCATTCTCGCCTTTCCTCTTAGTAGCTCTGCATGGTTTCTAACCATAAATGCTGGTGAGCTATGAGGTGAATTACTTTCTCTTATTAATTCTAAATTTATCAATTCTTTTAATTGTATTTTAAATTCATTTTGATCTAATTCATTATATCTCATAGGTTTTATTCTAATAATTTTATCTTTATCTTTCATTTCTAATTTAGCTAAAATCTGATTTTTATTCCAAAATTGTAATGGATTTTCAGAATAGCATTTTTCTATCTTGGTTTTAATTTCTTCAATTTTAAGATTTAATGTTTTTAAGTGAATTTGGTATTCTAGTAAAGACGTTCCTTTTGGGAAAATTGGTTTAACTTTGTATCCTTCACCACGCTGGGCTGTGCGAGGTTTAAAAAATATAGGAAATGTTTTTGCATAAGCATTTTTTAATCTTTTTATAACTATTAAATGATGGCAAGGAGTTTTAAATAAAACTTGATAGGCTATAGTATCAAAGGTCACTTTGGGAAAGAGTTGCAGAAAGTTATTTCCTAATAAAATATCTGTTCCAGAATTATGAAAATAAAATGGTGGACATTTTATTAAATATGTTCCTAGTATGATAATTGGTTTTTCTATTCCTTTATTGATTTCTATAATATTATTAGATATATCTTTTCCTTTTATTGTTTTAAGATTTTGATGATATTCTTTTGGAAAGCAATCTGGTTTACATATGCATGATCCTGAACCATTATCTATATAAGTTGCAAAGTATTCCGCTTTATAATCTTTATATGTGATTGCTATAGGTATATATATACTGTAGGGACTAGTCATTTAGGTATATATATTAATTTATTATTATATGTTAATTTTATCCCATATTCAATTATTTGATATGGTTTGACATTATCTAGGAATGTTAATCCTAACATGATTTCTAAAGTATCATTCATTCCTTCATTTTCTATTAATAATCGAAGATTAATAGTTTCATTTCCAAATTTTAATATAGTATCTACTATTTCATTTATTTCATGTTTTCCCCATTAAAATTTATATATTGATGAGGGTTTTCTAAAGTATATCTTTGTAAACCTTTACATATGTTATGACTTATATAGTTTCCATTTGCTCCTGTATCTATAAGAATATTTACAGGTTCAAAAGTTATCCCATTATAATATTCTCCTTTTATTTTATAATTTCGGAGATTATCATTTTTTGCTATTAAAGGTAGATCAGAATGTTTTGCTGACATAGATCTTATAGGTTTGCTTATTACTTCTTTAGAAGTAAAAGTTAATTTTGGTGGTAAAGTATTAGAAGTTATTAATGGTTTATTATCTTGTAAATCTAATTCTAAAGGGGTATCTTCTATTTCCTGTATCTGTGGTAAAGTAGGTAATTGTATATAACTAATATTATTAAATAAATCAGGAAATTCTATAGTATCTTGTATGGCAAAATAATCAGAATGATGAGAATTAGATATAGCATAGGATATCATATATGTGATAGAATAAGGTCGATTATTTTGATGAAAGAAATCTTTCCTTTTAAAGTTTTGTATTAAACTTAATGTTTTATTAAAATCTTTATCATTAAGATGATAGGATATTTTGGGATAAATATTAAATTTTAATTTTTTATACTGTAAATTTCCTCGTAATATTCCTAAACAGGCTTCTTCTCTATTTTTTATTCTATTATCCATTATTGCTAGATCAATTGGTGTATCTAATCCTTCTCTAAATGTAGATTTTATTATAATCTGAATTGCTCCTATATGAATCCATCCTAATTTTTCTCTTATTTCGGGTTTTATTTTTATCATTTTTTCTTGTAAATCCTTTTTGTCAAGTAAAGGGATCATAACTTTATTTGAAGTTAAAGAGACTTCTAAAGCTTTTTCATTTATGCTTAATCCATAAAATAGATAATGTTTTCGAGGCTTAATTCCTAATCTCTCTAGGGTATTAACTCTGAATCCTGAATAATTTGATAAGGAAAAATTTTCATTTTGTATTTTTTGTAAATTTCTTTTATCAATTAATATTTCTTGTTTATATTCTCCAATTTGTTCTATAGTATTATCTATAGTAATATTTTCATCTTGTGCTAAAGAACTGGCTTCTATTTCATTCATTATCGGATGAGCTAGTATATTCGGTTTGTACTTAATTCTTCAAAATCATTAATTTTTTAAAATTCTTCATTATTTATTAAATCTTCCTCTACTTCAAATTTTTTCTTATTTTTATCTTGCCTTCTAGGGCATTTATCTGCATAATGTCCTAATTCTTTGCAATATTAACATTTGCATTCTTTAACACTTTTCTTTCTTCATTTGAAAAAAGGTTGTTTATGTTTTTTATATTTTTGTTTCTTATAAAATTGAGCTCTTCTTCTTTTAAAATATCTTCTTTTAAAATGTTTTTTTTTATATTTTCTTTTAATTTTTCCATAATAATAAGGACTATCACATCCAATTAATAAGGGCATTTTTGGTTTATCACAACATAAAGTAACTCGTTTTCTTATTCCCCGTGTTAATTTTGCTAATAGAGCATCTCCACACCATTCACTCATCTTATCACGTACATGATTTATTCATTTTCCTAAGGTATCTGTTACTCCAGGATTATAAGTATCAATTAATTTTTGTCCCCAAGGGTCAGGTATCTTGGTAAAGAATAAAGTTCAGAAGTGATTCATATTAGTAACTTGGTTATATATATGATAATAATAATCTTGAAATACACAAATATATTTATCAATTTCACAAATATCACATAATTGTAATCTCATAAGAGCTATCATATATTTTTCAACAGTTTGTGCATCTTTAAAGAAGTTACCTTCTCCACAAAATTCTAATTTAAGTGTTTCAACAACTTTTGTTATTATATTAGAAAGATTATCCTCTTCAAAAATAGTTGTAACTATTTCAGTAGGCAGATTTTGCCAATATCTTAAAGCACTATTAAGCAAACTTCTTTCAATAAAATGTCTTGTGGTAGGTATATCCATTTTGTTAATAGTGACTGATATTCTTAAAGCAGTTTCCCATTTATCTATAGCTTCTTCAGTATTATTTATACAGTCTAAGTCTAAATATATTCCAAAAGGATTAATCGGTTCACCTTTCATTTTATCAAAAGGAGTGTATCTATCTATTATTTGAGATGTAGTACTTAAACCTGCATATCCTCTTATGGGTTTACTAAAACTTTCAAGTTTAGGAGGATTTGCACTAGTACTAGGTATATCTGTTATATTAGGATTAAAATCAGTTGTCATTTCTACATTATCAGCTTTAAGATTTATAAAGTTTTAATTTATATCAGTTTCATTCATATCTAGATTTCCTATCTGAGTAATTAAATTATCAACATCAGAAAATTCTTCTTCTTCACTACTCATTATTACCTTTATATCCTTTAGGTATATTTAGGTTCTCTAAATGATATTTTAAATAACTCATAGGAGGCGTTGGTTTTGTAAAAAGCGATTTTTCTTTATAAGAACCAACTTCTTCAAGATTTATGATTTCTTTTTCTTTTTCTATTACTTTTTCTTTATCTTTAGATTTATCTTGAATTAAAGTTCTTATTAAAGTTGATACCTTTTCTAGTTCTAATATAATCTGATCTCCATAATAGATTATAGTTTTCTGTAATTCTTGCATATCGCGATCTGCATTAATAGGATGTTCTCCTAAACTAATCATATTAAATTTATTTCCTGACATTTTCTTAATCAGAATTATAAATCCAATCGTCATCATCAACTATATAATCAAGATAGTCAAAACTTTCATCACATTCTAAATTAATAATATCATCAGAGGGTAAAAAGATCTCATTACTTTCTAAATTTAAAGGGATCATTTCAGGTAAATTATCGAGAATGACTCTGATACCATCTGGGATGGCACCGAAAGCAAGCACAGCAATTTCCTAAATGACAGTCCCCACAGTATATATATACCTATAGCAATCACATATAAAGATTATAAAGCGGAATACTTTGCAGCTTATATAGATAATGGTTCAGGATCATGCAACTTTTCTTTCAAGTATATATATCAACTACTATTACTTATATATATTTATATATATATACACTACTATTACTTACATATATACACATATATTTATCTATATAATAATTATTACAATCTCAATATTATATATATATATGTACTACTATTACTTACATATATACATATATATTTGTACATATATACATATATATTTATCTATATAATAATTATTACAATCTCAATATTATATTATAACTTTTAATTATTGATAGACAAAAACTTACTTGATTTGACAGCTACAGTAATTTATGTTCGCTCTGAAAACAAAAACAAACATTATCTCACCAAAAAATCACTCAAAAACCAACTCTCAAAACATATCCAAATATAATCTCATCAAAATTGCATATGTCCCCATAAATTTCTCACCAATAATTCTCGCCAAAATACCATCCCAAAACATAACCAACATAGCCTATAATTTCTCAATCACATCTAATTTCCTGGCATAAAATTTTGTTTCTCATTTACACAGTGACAACTACATACGCGCAATAGCAATAAATGTTCATATGACTTCATATTAGGGGCAAAGAAATTGATGAGACCCACCCCATAAATATTATAGTATACACTTTCAACTTGCATATGTAAATGTAACATTACAGCCAGCTATTATTTATATTAATATATAACTGCATTAATGAATACATGTATTAAATTAGTCTTAACAAACAAATATTCTTGGTTTGACTTAGCCAAGAATTCATTAATTCCATATTATATTTATTTATTTAGCAAAGATATTTCTTATTAAGGATTTTATATGAAATTAAAATATGCTATCATGTTCCTATTTTCATACAATACAATCTCTATTGATACAACGGATAACAGTGAAATGCAATACAATTTCTAAGTCAAAATACACTTTATATTCCTAAAGGGACAATTCTTTTTTTTACCATACTATTTCGCCTTTTGCACTTATGGTACCATGATTTTCAAAAGATACAACTTTGATACCACAGTACCACTTTTTATTACAAAAGTGATACCGACATTGAAAAATAAATAAAAAAAGCCACGTGTTTTGCACGTGGCCATTAACTTACATTTTGGAGGGATAAGTTTGCACTTCATACCATAGTTTTCAAAAAATGCAAATTTGGTATCATAGTAACACTTTATATTGCAAAAGTAATACCGAAGTAATATAGACGAAAAAAGTTATGTGTGGTTAACTTTACGTCTAGGAGGGTAATTGTTCACGTGAAAAGCACGTGCTTTAGCAGTAGCCTAAAATATCCAAAACGGCCTTCACTTATCAATTTGTCAAACTCATAAAATATCGTTCCAAAAGCCTAACCCCCATAAGCAATTTATTCACCAAATCTTATTTGATTTACCCTCCAAATCAAATTTCACATCACTAATCGACATCAAGTATTTATGGGACAGGTGATTTTACCAAGAAAATGCTAAGACCTGCTCATTTAAACCATGTCATGCCAAATGTTCCGCCCCCTGTATATGGTATGACTTGCACAATTTTTTGGATAATGTGTTTTTTTATTGCTTAGAGTTCTTTATTCTTGCTTCTTTTTTTTTGTTCATTTTGTGTTAGTGTTTGTGGAGGAACTATGTAGGTTTTAAATGCACTTGTCTGACTTACTTTGATAGAGCTGTGATTACAAAGACTAGTTGTTTTGTGAACTCTTAAGAATCACGCCGATTTCGTCACTCTTAATCAGGTTAGGAATTGGTCAGTACTCATTTTAAACATACGGGTCAATTCCTAAATAGAGTAAGAACGATGAAAGAGGGTTAATAGTTAAAGAGTCTAGAGACAACAGCAAGTCAAACAAGTGCATTTAACATCTAAAAGAATTTCTCCACTAACACCAACACAAAATAAACAAAAATAAAACCAAGAATAAAGAACTCTAAACAAGAAAAAAAATATTATCCAAAAAAATGTACAAGTCATACCATATACAGGGGCTGAAACATGGTTTAAATGAGTAGTTCTTAGTATTTTCTTCGCAAACTCGCCCCTTTTGTAGTACTTGATCTCGATTATTTATGTGAATTCTGATTTAGAGGGTAAATCGAAGAAGATTTGGTGAAGAAATTATTTTTTGGGTGGGGGGGTTAAAGTTTTTGGAAGGGGATCTTCTGAGCTTGAGAATTTGCTAAATGAAGCCTGCTTATTTTTTTTTATTTTTTATTTTTGGATATTTTAGACTAATGGTAAAACACGTGCCTCTCAGATGAACAATTACCATCCTAAACGTAAGGTCGACCGCAAGTGGCTCTTTTCGTCTGTTTTATAACTTCGGTATACTTTTACAATGAAAAGTGTTACTATGGTATCAAATTTCTAATTTTTGAAAACTATGGTACCCAAAGTGCAAAATTATCCCTCCAAAACGTAAAGATAAATGTCACATGCGAAACACATGACTTTTTCCGTCTGTTTTTTTAATGGTATCACTTTTGTGATAAAAAGTGGTACTGTGGAATCAAATTTGCATTTTTTTAAAACAATGGTACCAAAAATACAAAAGGACAAATAGTATGGTACCAAAAAAGCAATTGTCCTTATCCTTAAACTATTCACTTTGTCGCATTATATCCATGAACAACCAAAAATAACAAACTGGTGTCCCAAATCAAGTCACGACAAGCCATAAAAAGTTAAGTCGAGGGACTATATTTCCAGCCGAGTGCTTTCAAATTTGAGCAATCATCCGTGTCGATGTAGTCTTTTCTTTTATAAATTAAGGAACTATATACTTATACACAGCCTCTCATAAATTATTTTTATAAAATATAATTAAACGACAAACATTGTATTTAAGCATAGATGAAGCTTAATTGGATGCCACTTAGGGTTAGAAAATCTTGAACTTCATTTTATTTCAGTTTGAGGTGTGCTTAATGCAAGATTCAAAGATTACTTAGGTTGAACAATACCAAGTTTCTATAATCATAATTTCCTAGTTGACATTAATACATAATTTAGAAACCAAAAATACTTATTTATTATTTTATTTTATTTAAGAAAAAGAGTACTTAGATTAAATGGTTGTTAAATCAACATCAACGAGATAACGGAAATAATCAAGATCAAAAGCAAACTTAACCAACCGATGAGTGACTGAATTAGTAGATTGTCTAATAAGACTCAATGAAACAGAAAAAGCAACCAAAAACATTTATAGAACAACTAATGTGAATCAAATATGTCTTTGTAATAAGTGGTTGAGAATTAAATTTCAAAATTCACTCAATGGGTTCACCTTCGAAATGAAAAGAACATAGAAAATAAGAAAAAAAACTAGAGTTTATCCATAAACTTACACACGTCACCTCAACAACCAAAACTACCACCACTAGATCCAAACCAAATACTCAAAAACACAACAAAAACAACACCCCACCCACCGCCACGCGCCGCCGCTGGCGCGAAAGAATCCTTAGACGAATGCTCGGCCGCCATGGCGGACCTCGGCGGCGAAGGGAGGGGGTGAACAAGAACAGAAACCTTCATCCCATTAAAGCATCCACCGGTACCACAAATGAAGTAATATCTCTTGGCTTTGTTCAGAGGGATGAAGTCTTTTCCGCTACTCCAATTCCCAGTCGCACCCTCTATCGTGCAGTTCACGTACCCCGTATTGTTCACTTCAAATACGTTGTACTGTGTTTTCTGGTACCTAAATGCTACATCATATCCCGAAATAAGATTTAAAGCAAAATATTATAATAAAACTCATTAAATAGAAGGACTAAATGTTACATTACAAGTATATTTGAATTCGACCCAATCGAATTTGAGTTAGAATACTTCCTTCAACTCCTCCAAAATTTCAATTTTTGCAATGGATCTCCCGAAACCCATAAACGAGGCCGTGCTTATCTAGACATACACTTTGTAACACGTTGCCGAGTATCTATTTTTCTTTACCAAAATATCAATGAAAACTTTGTCATGTGCCTGTCACATACTATTTTTAAGGACAGAACAAACAAAAAAATTAAACTACTTGAACTTGAGTCGTATTAGTTTTGATTAAAACTCAATTGGGTTCAATTTGATTAAACGATTAACTCAAACACAAGCACAAACTCAAATTCTCTTAAGCTTGATAGTAATTCCAACGAATTTGAACAGTCTTGATTCATTTACAAGATCCTATATGGAAATAGTGCAAAACCCAGATTGTGTAGGGGTTAAAGTGTTATTCGTTTTATATGTAAGAATAACAAGATATATGGGGGAGAAAGATTATTACATATGAAATCACCGACGTAGAAGGTATGGTTGTTGGCCCAGAGAGTGTAGTTGATGCCGGGGTTCCAGCCCTTGTTGGCGCCGACGATGTGGTCGGTGGCGGAGGCGGAGGAGAGGAGGAGGAAGAACACGGCGGTGGTGAGGTGGAGGATAAGGGCTGAGGTGGACATGTTTGGTTGGGGAGACAACCTTTTTTGTGGGGTTAAATAATTTGCAGAAGCTTTTTTGACTGAGTTTGGGTGTTGTGGCCAACGGGGAGCTTTGGGGTTTTAAACTTGTAAGAATTTGTGCTTTAAAGGTGACCGAACCGTTATGTAACGGATCCAAGCCCTTTTTAGAGTCACTTTAAAGTATCCAAAATTTGTGGCTTTTCCCCCCTTGTTGTGGGTAATAATATCTTTAATTGGTTTAGTAGACCAGATGACCAATTAAAAAAGAAACGTACTCGGGCCTATGGAGCTAGGACGTTAGACGTAGAGGTGTACATGCGATTTGAGGGATTTTTTCTATTTTTTCAGACCGACTCAATGTTTTGCGGTCTTGAAGTCTTTCACCCAAGTCCAAATCCTACAAACACTAAAATCGCACTTTGCGGTCCATTTGGGTTGGGGCGGTTTTTGTTGTTTGATACTCTTTTTGCTTTGTTACTTTAGTTGTTTATTAAGTATTAAATTTATGTGTATTAATTAAAACATCGTAGTACATTTATTATATTTTCATCTGTGATGTATTTTATAAAGTCCATATAGTAAACGTAATTGAAGTGCGTAAAATATGACTTGATAAGGTATTATTGATGTGTTGCATATATAATAAGGGTAATTATGTAATTTAACTCTTCTTTAATTATAATTTTGGCATGTAGAGAACGTCATAATATTAATATGACTATAGGCTAAATTGAGGAGTTGGGCTTGTTTATAAATTTCCCATCTTCACTTGTGAGCTAATAATAATAATAATAATAATAATAATAATAATAATACTCCTTGTTCTAGCGGCAACGAAAACTGGTTCAGAAGATGCTCCGGAGGTAGGATATCCCGCACCTTCATACCCTGAGATCGGCCGGGTTGCTTGGCTAACGGGCTAAGCTAAGTGCTAGGGGGCTCCCAACCAACCCTTCCCCGTGATCTCTAAAAAGCGTGAGCGGGAGGGCATGTCAGGAAGAACCCGAAGCACGTAGAGAGAGAAAGGAACAAGCGAGGGAAGGCAGGAGTCTTGCTAAAAGTTAAAAGATAGTTTAAAAAATAATGAAATGAATTTAGAATAATTATAATATCAATTTATTATAACGGGCTTGCTGAAAAGGCTCAGGCCCATGGCCCATTAGATGTACCATAAATACCCCCTTAAGCTTAGTTGGAAGGGATCCATCTCACTTTTACCCACAAAAATATTCTCTAATTTGCTGGGTATTTACCGTTTCCTCGACTTCATATATATAGTTGGCTCTATACGAACTCTATCAATATTGACACATACAACCTTTTAAAACTACAAATAAACTTGATCCTATTAAATTAGGTACACAGGAAACTTAATTCAATCAACCGCACTCTATAATCTAATCTTCACCCAATTCCTACAATCACGGCCCTAAAACACTCTCTTTGGATCCTAACTTCGCACGTTATGCGAAGCACTTTCTCAGAGGTTCTCAATTGCCATCTCAAAACTGTTTTGATCCCACATCAATTACTTATTAAAAAATATATATAACTCCAACATGTACAAGTTTTAAACGTCGTTAATGAAAAGACACCATTCACAATGTTTTGTATCAAAAGTTTATTATTCTCTGAAGTCACACAATGCTAAAGTATTAAAATAATTCACGACTATAAAATTATAAGTCTTTCAAGCAAAACGTACTTTATAATTGTAACTTTATAATTTTAAATTATTAGTTATACGACATTAAGCAAAATAATCTAACAACTTACATTTTAAGTCTTTATGTTATAAATTTAATTCTTTCATTTTCGGAAAAAATATTATATTCTTTTTTAAAGAACTAAAAGAAGTTAATATTTTTTTTATTGGCCAAAATATCACCAAACTTCACAAGAAAATAATTTATTTAAAGACGAATAAATTTCTTATTTTATTAACAACACGATCAATTTCATAATAAATACAATATTCATGAAAACTTTTGTTGACTAATTAAAAGGATAACATAAACTACAGAGTAAAATTTAATATATCCGTAGAGTTCAATTTTCATCTATTGGCTTCGAACAATTTCACAGAGCTATTTGTTCTTGCCAAGGTCCTTGAGATTGCCTATCAATTGGGCATATCTAAGATTTGGATTGAATTGGACTCTCAAGTTACTATTAACCGGTGCTTCAATAAAAGAAATGCAATTGGAAACTCTTCAATCATAGACAGAAAGTGAGGAGTATTCTAATGACTTTGGATTTTCGTTTGTCGCATATCTTTCGGGAAGGCAACGGGAGTTGCAGATCACTTTGCCAATGAAGATTGTTCGTCTCTCTAGTCTCGTCTCTTTCTGCTGATTAGGATTGATAAGCTTAATTTACCATATTTTAGATTTTATCCTTACATGTAAAGGGAGTAGTACTCCTAATTTCGTTTTGGGTTGGTAAATTAGCGGTCCTACTTTATCACACCCTTGTAAATATTTTTGGCTAACTGATATATATATATATGTGTGTGTGTGTGTGTGAGAGGGGACCCAAAAAAATCCCCCCACCGTGACATTGGTGATTTTTGATAAAAAATAAATAAAAATCTATTGGTTTCTATCCACTAATAAAATTTATTTTTATGTGCAATATCACTGTGTTTTATCAAAGATAATTTAGTTTCAATATTTAGATTGGTAATTCGTGACATATTGGGTAAATGCATACTTATTATAATATAATACAAATATATTGGAGCAAATAAGAAATCATATATCATTTTGAAATGAGGGTATTACCAAATGTCGATTAATAAATTAACACTATATGTACAAGTATATATGAAACACACACATATATATAGCGATTAGGCGCAATTTTGCAGTCCATAAAAATTTAAAACCAAACCTGATTGCAAAAATACGATTTTTTAAAACTTAACCCATGACCGACCCATCAAATTGCCAACCCGTCAGTTGCGGTGCAATTTGGGTTGGGGTTGTCAGTTTGGACGGTCTAGCAGTTTGTTTGAACACCGCTAGCTAGACGTTACTTGAATTAGACATACGATCTGAAACTCGAGCTTGTCAAACTAGATAGCTAGTATAATACTTTTCTCGTTGAAACCAAAAATAAAATAAAATTGTTAGATGTCGAAATGAACCTTTTACAACCATCATATATAACCAGTTTAGTTTTGTCTTTGAATGAATTATTTTTTTCAATTTAATACAATTAACAAACTTCAAGTATGTCACTCACATCAAATATTCTTTGAAGAGTGAAAAGTTTCAAATACCCACCTCATTTTGACTTTTCGTTAAGAAGTCCGTTCGATTATTGACGTGACAATGAAGTATAATTACGTTAATTATTGGAATTTAACGGATAAAAATACCCTTATCACTGTATTTGTAGGATTGTATAAATTCCCCTTTATCCCCTTTAGGATAATTCTCATTATACTTGAATATATATAGAGTTACAAAAGATAAGGAAAAAATTGTAACCTACACCATAAATACGGAAATACAATATATACTAAACTACTGAACTAGATACAAGAAAACTAAGAGAATCAATAAATATACTTCTAACACGCCATTGCAGTCGAAGTTGGAGGTTGTCGGATGCTAAGATTGGACCTAAAATCTTTAAACAGAGGCGAAGGAAGACCTTTCATAAAAACATCAGCAAACTGATAATGGGAAGGAACGTGCAGAACACGAAGCTCCCCTAAGGATACTTTTTCAAGTACAAAATGTAAATCCAATTCAACATGTTTAGTACGTTGGTACTGTACAGGATTAGAGGATAAATAAACAGAGCTAATATTCTCACAATATACAATAATAGCCTTTAGAAGAGGAGAGTGAAGTTCAAGAAGAAGGTTGCGAAGCCAACAAGTTTCAGCTACAGCATTAGCGACAACATGATACTTGGCTTCGACACTAGAGCGAGAGGCAGTGGGTTGGAGTTTGGAAGACCAAGAGATGAGATTGTTTCCTAAGAAAACATAGTAACCAGAAGTGGAATGATGAGTAACCCGCCCAATCAGCATCAGAGTAGGCAGTAAGACCATCGGTAGAAGAGGGATTGAGATGAAGACCATAAGAAATAATGCCTTTAATGTAACAAATAATGCGTTTTAAATAATGTAACAAATAATGCGTTTTAGAGCATCAAGATGATATTCGCGAGGATCGTGCATGAAAAGATAGACTTGTTGGACTACGTAGGAGATGTCAGGGCGAGTAAAGGTGAGATATTGAAGAGCACCCGCTAAACTACGATACATGAAAGGATCGAAAATATGAGGACTAGATGAGGCCGAGAGTTTGGCATTAGTGTCAACAGGAGTGAGACAGGGATTAAAGTTTTGCATGTTTGCACGATCAAGTATAGAATTAGCAAATTTTTCTTGAGACAGAAAGAGACTAGAAGAGGACTGCGAAATGGAAATGTCGAGGAAATAATGTAGGGAACCGAGGTCAGTCATTGCAAATTCTTTGGATAGAAGATTAGTAATGTAATCCAAGAGAAGAAGTGGAGACAGTGAGGAGGATGTCGTCTACGTGTAGAAGCAGGAAAGCAGTGTCATTACCATGATGATATATAAGGAGGGAAGTGTTGGCTTTGTTGGCATTAAATCTGATGGAGGAGATGAAGGAAGGAAAGCGATGATGCTAGGCTCAAGGAGCCTGCTTGAGGCCATATAGGGCTTTTTGGAGATGATAGACATGGTGGGGAAAAGAGGGATCAACAAAGCCTAGAGGTTGTTTTATATATACTATTTCGGATAGTTGACCATGAAGGAAAGCATTTTTGACATCAAGCTGATGTATAGGCCAAGAGAAGGAGATGGATAGGTTGATAATGGTTCGGATGGTTGCGGGTTTGACGACGGGGCTATAAGTGTCTTCAAAATCGAGACCAGCTGTTGTGTGTAACCCTGAGCTACAAGACGAGCTTTCTAACGTTTTAAGGAGCCATCAGCTCGAAATTTGTGATGGAATATCCATTTGGAACTGACTATGTTAGTGTTAGGAGGACAAGGGAAGAGGGTCTATGTGTGATTCTGTGAAAGAGCCGACAGTTCTGAGTCCATGTCTGTTTTCCAATTCGGATCAGTTAGAGCATTCGATATGTTACGAGAGAGAGGAGAAATAGATGGTGCAGAAACATTAAGGTTTGGGATCATTTTAGTTTTGGTGATGCCAAATTTATGACGATTAATCTTAGGATGAGAGGAAGTGGTTGGTTGAGAGGGCCGAGGAGATGGTGGAGTAAGAACAGGGGGAAGGCGAAAAGTTAGAGGTATGTCATTTAGCGGGGATAAAAATTGATAGGAGTCGGGGGATGGGGGTGGGTAAAAGGAGGTGTAGGGAAAAGTGTTTTCGTCAAAGACGATGTGGCGTGATATGATGATTAGATTAGAAGTGAGATTAAGACAACGGTATCCGCGATGATTTGGGGAAACCCCGAGAAAGAGACAGGCAAAAGAACGAAGGGCGAGTTTGTTAACAGTAGTGGAAGAAAGATTGGGATAGCATAAGCCTCTAAAAACTTTTAAATGATTATAATTTGGCGATGTGTGATATAGAAGTTCAAAAGGTCTTTTAAAAGAAAGAGATGTGGTGGGAAGAAGATTAAGAAGATCTACGGCCATGTGGAGAGATTTGACCCAAAAGGGAGGTGGTAGACTTGCTTGAAATCGTACAGTACGAAGAATATTATTTGTTCTTTGAATTATGCGCTCAGCTTTACCATTTTGTTGTGATGTCTGAGGACAAGAAAATCGAAAAATGATGCCGTGTTTGGCAAAAAAATTATGAACAGGGCTTGGTCGAATTCTCTACCATGGTCACATTGGAATTGCTGAATTTCACTTTTAAATTGATTTTGAATGTAAGCGCGAAAAATAAAATAAAAATTAAAAACATCCAATTTATTTCGAAAAGGAAAAACCCACAAAAAATAGAGAAATCATCTAAGAATAAAACATAATAACGATAACCACTAAGACTAGGAACGGGTGAGGTCCATAAATCCGAATGAATAATTTGAAGAGGAGAAAACGAACTAGAAGGAGATAAATTAAAAGGAAGCCGACGATTCTTGCCTAGTTGACAAGCATGACACAAATGTTCAGAAAAATCTTTATTACTAAAAATAAACTTTTAGAATTTAATAAAGAAAAAATAGAAGCTCCTGGATGACCTAAACGACGGTGCCAAGTGACAGTGTCGACAGTGGAGAAAGAGAGAGCCGAGGGACTTGAGACATGGACTGAGGATGGATCAAAAGGATAGAGGTCTCCAGAACTCGTACTGCAGAGCAGAATGGTTCCAGTCTTCATGTCTCTCACAGAAAAGCCAAGAGGGTCAAATTCAATTGTACAAGAATTTTGTTTGTAAACTGACAAATAGAAATTAATTTTTTGACAATATGGGGACTAACAAGAATATTATTAAGAACTAGGGGGGATTTTCAGATAAAAAGGAGGAACCAATAAATTGTACGGGGATACATGCACCATTGCCTACCATGGTAGATTTAGAATTGCATTTTGTAAATGAATTAAGTATACCTGTAGAAGACACCATGTGTGTGGTGGCCTCGATGTCCATGTACTAGTTCGATTCTGGATTCTGAAGGGTCATAGTCTGAAAACGTTGAGATAAGTCTGTGGCTTGAGATTCAGACTTGCTGGACGTGTCATAAGGTTGCTGGGGTGTATTGGACCAAGACATGGGAGAATGATGGTTGGCATTTGAATTAAAGGCGATCTGTTGCTGAAATGGGCTAGGAGATGCGGATCGGCCTTGTTACTGAAATGGACCAGTGTAGGCGAACAGGTCCTATTGCTGACGTGGGCCAGAGAAGGTCGACAAGCCCATGTGGGCATTTGGTCCAGCAGCAGGCGAGTGATTAGAAGGGTGTGGTTGGGCCGCTGTAAGGTAGGGCACTGATTGGGCCATTAAAGCCCTTGGACGGGCTGTGCGATTCCAATTGGGCTGACTTGCTGGATTATTTGTTTGAGTGTTGATCTGTTGGACTGGGAATACACCAAAGGGTGTTGAAATTTGGTAGACAACCTGTGGTGCAGCGCCAAGAATTCCTGTGGAATTGTTACCCGAATTATTTCCTATGTGATTAAAATCACGACCTCTACCTCAACCTCTACCATTACCATTTTAACCTTGGTTCGAATAATGAGGAGATGAATTTGGGAACTGAGTTGGGTAGAGTGTTGCATTGGACTCTAGAGGATGGGAAGGATTATTTTTGAGCTGTTGATTTTCCTCGAGTTGTAACATTGAACGAACCGTAGAAAATGAGGGAAAGGGTTGAGTATGGGTAATAATTGTTTCGATACTCTCAAAGGATTCGGGTAAACCAAAAATAGTTTGAAACACAAGAACTTTATCAGAAATTGGATTTTCAACTTCTCCAAGATTGTCAGCTAATTCTTTTAATTTTCGACAATATTCATGGATAGAGAGTGAGCCCTTTTTAAGAGTGCGAAATTGCTCTTCAAGTTGAATAGAGTGTGCAATTTTATTGTCTTGAAAAAAAAAATTCAATGTTAAGCCAAATATCACAGACTGTATTACCCTTTTTGACAACAGTAGACACAAGATTCGGGGCAAGGGTTGAGAAAAGCCAAGATCGTACTTTTGCATCCAAACAAATCCAAGTTGAATCTGTCTTCTTTTCAGTAGTGGGAGTATAAAGAACAAAACTTTCAACCATATGGCCAATGCATAAGGCAAGAAACATCTCTCGCCATTGATTGTAGCGAGATCCGGTTGGAATTAGTTGAAAAGGCATAAGATGAGAAACATTGCTAAGGGCATAAGCGGGGTGATGAACGGGAGTAGATGAAGATGAGGATGAAGACATATTGAAAATATATATATATATATATATATATATATATATATATATAAAGAATACAAACTGGAGAGAGAGAGAGAGAGATCGGATGGCAGCCGTAGAGGTAGAAGATAGTGAGAAATAAACACGAAGTCGATAATCACGTAACTTGTAGCCCGGAAGAAGAGAAGAAAGCAGCAATATTTTTCAATACAAGGAGGCTGTATACTGAAGGAGAGAGACGCCGAGGGGAACGGCTATGAGGAGAAATAAATCTGGGTGACTGATACCATGTAGGATTGTATAATTCCCCTTTAGGATAACTCTCATTATACTTGAATATATATAGAGTTACAAAAGATAAGGAAAAGATTGTAAGCTACACTATAAATACGGAAATACAATATATTTTAAACTACTAAACTAGATACAAGGAAACTAAGAGATAAAATAAAAATATTTCTAATAGTATTATATCGTTTGCATGAATTGAAATGTAGATAATTTTATTAAATTTTTCAATCTGAAAGTTTTTCTATATGCTAAATTAAATTAGATATAATATTTTTAATGACAAAACGTATGCTGCAAATTTTGAAGTTAGTTGAACATGAAATATTTAACTCAATGGTTGACAATTTATCAAGTTATTGTTGGATTTTGGAGTGAAGATGGGAATTTCAAAACTCTTAGAAATGAGTAGTGAATGGTTAAATGAAATTTGTTTAAATCTAACAACATTAAAGAATGAAATGACACAAAAGATTAAAAACATGTCATCACAAGTTAAACAAACACAACACCAATTGGATAAATACCGAAAAATCAAGCGCAACTAAGTGTGTTATTTGTACTTATCCTAATGTAATTTGCGATTAAGAAATAAAATTGTTATAGTTGATGTTTTCCTAAAGAAAATATTACTCTTCAGGAACATAATAAAATAACTATTTCACATAGTGAGGGTTGTGTTTTGCCTCATATTTAGGAAAATTTAATATTTCTATACAGCCACTAAAGTGATCTTTAAAAATTCGACTCCAAATTGTGGAATAACTATAATTATTTATGTGCATATTATCATAAATATTTTTAGTTATCCTTAGACTCAAAATTTGTGACCTTATGTGAGAGCAAAAAGACATAACAAATTAACCCACTATTGTGTGCGAAATATGGTCTCAAGACTTTCCCCATGATACATCAGCCACCTCCGAGTTTCAATCCCATTGTAACAAACTTGTGATGAAATCCCGACATTGGAAATCTAGGGTTTACGGCAATCTAGACCACCGTATCACCATTCTACAACACCAGCTTCGAAACTTACATCACATATTCCATCTGAGCAGTTAGAGATCTACTATCATCACGAAAACCTCATTCGTGATCATCTTTGTATGCTGCTAAAGGAATGGGTGCTCTACTAGAAGCAACGAGCTCATATCCAATGGTTGGAGCATGGAGATTCCAAAACGGCCTTTTACCACGCCTATGCTTGCAATCGATGTCGTACCAACCTTATTCATGGAATCCAGGATGTCAACAATAGATGGTGTACGGAGCCTACCGCCATGCAACAAGATTTTGTGAATTTTTTTTAATCTATACAAAAAGGCATGGTGAACCATGTGCTCTCTCCTTTCGACATACCCGTTCCTACCATACCGAACAGAGAACGACAACTTATGTTGCCCTATCACCCGAGACGAGATCTGGGCGGCGATTGCCCACATAGGAGACCTAAAAGCTCCAGGCCCAGACAGGCTCAATGCTCACTTTTATAAAAAATTATGGCTTGTAGTTCAAGAATCGGTCACTCATGTGGTTCAAGAATTCTTTGATTCTGGTTTTATGCCTCCTCTCCTAAACCATACCCGTATTATCCTTATACCTAAGATCCCGATCCTTTTAGTCCAGCACTTTTGTCCCATTATCCTGTGCAATATTATTTATTTTGTGGCCCACATCAGACCTCATTTGTCGAGTCTTTTTAGCCCTCTCCAGAATGCGTTTGTCCCCAAATGACAAATATCTGACAATATCATTTTAGCACATGAGCTTATACACTCTATGAAGAAAACACAAGGGTGCGCGCAATATATGACCCTCAAGCTCGGTCTTGAGAAAGCCTACGACAAGCTAGCATGGCCTTTCCTCCGCTTCGTGCTCCACAAATTTAACTTTCCACCATAGCTTGTTTCATGTATAATGTGATGTGTTACTACGGTGACATATTCATTGCATATTAAAGGACACATTTCCTCCTCTTGGATCCTAGCTGAGGGTATCCGCCAAGGAGACCCTCTGTCACCATACTTTTTCATCCTCTGCGTGGAACTCTTCATTCAATGACTAGTCCAGGATAGTGAGCAAGGAAGGATGCTTCACCCCATTTCATATCAACAAACACAACTTAGTGATCCCCATCCGTGGTTTTTCGAATGACTGGCTCCTCTTCTTAAACTCCAATAATGATAATCTCGGCTACACCCAACATCTCCTCCATAAGTTCGCCAAGGCAGTCGGACAAACAGTTAAGTAGTAGAAGACCACAGCTTTCTTTTCAAACAATACTCCACCGTATCGAAAAGTTGACATTGTCCATAGACTCCTGCTAGTAGTAAACCGCCCTAAAGATAAGTACCTGGGATTGCTTATCATCACCAGACAGGTGACTCATGCTACCTTCCTTGACATCATTGACAAAGCAACCAACCAGATCAATACTTGGTATAACAAGCTTCTATCCTATGCAGGACGTGTCGTGCTCCTCAAATCTGTCCTTAATGACTTGTCCGTGTATGCTATGATGACTTATCGTCTCCCGAATACCATCATAGATGATTTGAACAAAGTAAGTAATCGATCCTATGGAACGCCAACCAACGTAGTCGCAAGCTAGGCCTAGTCGACTAGAACACTGTCTGCCAGCCAAAGGTCAGAGGCAGTCTCGGGATTAGACACCTTCAAACTATGTATCATGTTTTTCTGCTATGCATTGCCTTGTGACTTTTCCAGGAAACGGACTATTTGCTTAGCCGAGTTCTCAAAGCTAAATACCACCGCACTAACCTTCACGCTGTCCCCAAGACCCACCATAGTTGGTTTTGGCGCAATATCACCCGAATGATCCCGTTTGTTAACAAGTCTATACGGTGGCACATAGGTCCATCCACTTATAGACTGATCAGTGGATAGACACCTTTTCCCTAGTAGATGTCTTAAACCCACCTCCAGAAAAGCTCCACCAGCTCGTGGCAGACTATATAGATCCGCTCACACACCATTGGGATAAACATCGCATTCTGATTATTGTGGGACCCTTCTACACCCAATGCATTCAAGGTATCCTTCTCCCTGATACCTCATGGCCTAACGTGCCTACCTAGGTCTGGATCCTACTGGAGTTTTTAGCACCAAATACGTTTACGAATGGGTTCGCTATAAATTTAATCCCCTTATCTCCTCGCTGTGGAAACTCAAGTTATCACTAAAAGCTCTTTACTTTCCATGTGTCTTAGCCCACGATAGCATCCCAACAGCACGCAACATTCATGCAAGGTGCTGAGTACCTTCACCCCGATGCAAGATATGTGGTGCACCAGGGGAAATGAAAACTCATCTCTAGCACGAATGCCCAGCCTTTACGCCTACCCACCACTAGATTCGAGAAATGAACACCATTATCAATAATTCAAACCTCCTTATCCAACTCCATGCACCCTCTGTCTCCACTGCCCAATGTCTCTTCAAACTATACGCCTACTGGTGCATCTGGCACGCTCGTAACAAGGCTATCTTTCAGAATGCCCCAATCAACAACTGGATCCTCCATCGTAAAATCCTTACTCAACTCTCACATCATAATCTTAGTCATCCTTCTCGACCTCCTCCACATATTTAACCACTTAAATGAATGCCAAGCCCCCCCTCCCCCAACTGGTATAAACTCAACATCGATGGTTCTTCCTTGAGCAACCCGGGACCGGCAGGTATAGGGGCCATCATAAGGTGATTATTGGGGTGTTTTTATAGCCACTTTTTCTATGCATATTGGGTACACCACTAATAATATTGCAGAAATTTGGGCAGCCAAAGTTGGCATCAACTTGCAATGAACCTACATTTGAAGAACTTGATTATTAATACTGATTCTATGTGTTTGTTTCACTGTTTGACTTCCAGGATGGCGTAGGAACCAGCTATGCAAACAAACTCCCCTCCAGAGCTGCCACGTACACTTTTGTTACCGTGATGTAAATATGATTGTTGACCCCTTGGCGAAGACTGGTGCCTCCCAGCTTGACCGAACAGTCTACTACTACACATGTCCAGATTTTTTGACTACGTTGTTGCGTAGGAACCTTGTAGATACTGTGTATAGGCTTGTGTCATGTGGCCACCCATGTATAAACACGTGTACTCTATTTTAATGTAATATAAATATGTGTTTCCTATTAAAAAATAAATAAATAAACCCACTATTACCCTCAGTGTATTGCACGAATTTTCTTAAATCTTTTTTTTATAATTGTAATGAAACACTCTCCAATCCTTCTACCCGTTGAAGCAAATGTTAAAATACAAAAACATGGCGTACAAGCAAATTCACGACAAAATGTCTACCTAAAAAAATGTGCTATTTTGCATCGGGTATTGGGCAAAACTTTGTAATGGGATTGGATTTTGCGTCTGATGTTAATATATTCAAATCACTCACTATATATCTTGTTGGGAATTCGTTGATGGGCTCGCCAAGGCAGCATGGATTGGATTTTATGTATACTTCTGAATATGTTCAAATTACTTTATATTTTGTAGGAATTGAATTGAAGTGCTCGTCCAACCTATAATGATTACGACTCAATTTAATGTCACCCATAAGCACCCCTCAATTTTTAATTTATTCAATTTGCACATCTAAAAAATTTTAAAAATTTGATTATCCCCCCTCAAAAATTGCAAACTTAATTTATATTCCTAATAAATTAAAAAATAACTCATAGATATGGTAATTTATAAGGTAGCTAGCCCACTTTTAAACTCAAATTGACTACAATTATATATTTCGGCTCATATATCCAAATATCAAGTTAAATTGTAGTTCAACTTTTGTATATATCCATCATTTAGAACAACCCAAATAAATTTGACTTATGAGTTATGATTTTAAATTTTTTCTTTCAACTTTTCCCTCCAAACATACTTTTTAAGCTTTTTATACTTTTTTTATTTAATATTAGGATCATTTTTTATTTTAGTTTTAAAACTATATTTTATTTAATTAGTTATGAAAAATGTATCAAATATTATTTCTATGTGGTTCGGCAATTGCCTACGTCCACGGAAGAGGATAAGAAAATTTCACTATTAACAAAAGAGGCATAGAATATAAAATATGTCAAAAGTATCCTTAGTTCTTACTAAACATAATTCTTAATTTTTTTGCATATATATAATGCCCCTATACAATCCTTTGCTACTAGATAAATGAAACTTACAAAAATTTTGCCCCCTCGATATAATTCTTAGCTCTGTCCGTGTCATTAGCACATAAAAACTCTCATAATCACGCAAGAAAAAAGGTATTATATTGACGCTCGACTATTTATTAATAAAATAAAGGAAAGAGACATGGATTGAATTGAAAATGCAAGTGGAGCCAAAAAATAAAGATATGGACATGAGAATGTAGCTTCCATGCGTATTAAAAGCCACGCCTCAAATCACGTGCGTGGGTCATCCTCAATCATCCGTTTGTTATATTTTATTTTTATTTTTGGGTAATAATCCAATTCAAATATTAGATTCTTATCAAACAAAAAAAAAAAAAATTCAAACATTAGATGACTTTAATTTTCTTGGATCCCGTTGATTACCTATTGTATTATCTAAGCAACCCTTGTATTTTTTTTCCTTTTGCTTGACAAATGCTAATTGCTTTTCTTTTCTAATAAGTTTTTTTTTAATAAAAAAGTCAACTTTTCTTGAATGAGTACAAAAAGACATTTTTCTTTTCTTTTTTATTATTCGTACATTGGAGCGAAATATTGAATCTTTGGAAAGTAAATCCGATATTTAGAATAAGTGAATCAATGGAACGGAACGAGAATTTACATTCCAAAGATCCTAAAACAATCTTGTTTGCATATTTCTTTGTTTAGAACAAATTATTAACATGCCTTCGTACTCCTTGCTCTAAATGAATTAGGAATATATTTTTTGTGGCTGTGAAAGATTAAATTAGTAGAGCAATTTAGAGAATATTATAGACGTACTTTATACCATTATTTTTAAAGTGTGTAAAACTCCTTATGAGAGAAGAAAGAATACATTTTAAGAAGAAACGACACATTTTAAGAAAGACGAAAGAGTTTAATATGTGAAAGATGTGATCATTTATATATGTACCACTATGATATTTTATCATCTTATTACTTCTTTTAAGTTTGGTTAGAAATAAATGTAATTAATGCAATTAATTGGATTTCTATAATTTATATTTACTATAACAAATTAATATCTTATTTTAAGATTCGATAATAAAATAGTAAAAAACTACCGATGATATACAACATTTTTCAATTTCTTAAACTCAGGTACCAATTTTAAAGCTGAAAGGGCCTTACACCAAATATGTATGCAATTTAGGTAATCGGCCAACTCATAAAACTCCAATATATAACATTCCTCCAAGCACAAGCACTTCAAATAATCATCAAATATCAAACTTTATACCAGGCATGGCTCAAAGTTTTTTAAAAGAAAAGAAAAATACTTGAATAAAGAAAATAAAACTAAAAAAAAAAACCTTGGTTTTGTTCAGTTGTGTAGGAAAAAATATTATCAAACAATGACGATGATAGAGCAGTATAGATAAGTATATAATCAAATACATTTTTACCAATTACATAATATTTCCGTCACATGATTCTTTACCTTTTTTACCAAAAATAAATTATCTCCAGTTACATAATATTTCCTCTTAGAGTCTTCCTGTTTTTTAAAAAATTATTTTCCTAACAATCAAATGCTAGAAATTATTTTTCCTAGTATTTCCTTAAGGATTCCATCTGTAAGGTTTCGGGCCACAGACTTGTTCTTGGACCCGTTTAGTCCAGTCTCCAGTTGGAATTACGGCCTTAACCTATACCAATTTAAAGCCCAAACTTGATTTGGTGAATCCCCTTTTAATTATTTTATTTTTATCCTGATCCAATTATATCATTATTAATGTCTGACGCTTGGCGAAGTCTCATTGGCCAACATTTATTTTTTAATTATTGCTCAATATATTAATATTCTGTTTATAAAAACAAATTCAAATTCATATTTTAAATTATAAAATGTATTACCTATAATGATATTTAGGGGAAAAAAATTCTAAACCATCCCTGAGGTAATTGATAGTTAATAACATCTCAGTTTATAATTTTGTTAAGTGCAAGTGTCACTAATAGTCTGTTTTACCATTGTACCACTATGATCCTTACAGTACCAAACGTTACGCTAATGTCTCTAACGTTCAATTTTTTGTTTCACTTTCGCCCTTTAAGACATTTTTTCTGTGGATTTGACCGGATGATGCAGCATTCGCACCTGTCATGTCCAACAACAACATGTGCACAATATATTTGCCCCTAAAAATTGACATGTGAGGTACACATGTTGCTCGATCAGGCCAGAATTCACCGAAAAATGGCTAGAAGGACAAATGTAAACACAAATTAAACGTCAGAGACAGTAACGTAATGTTTGGTAATTTAAGGACCAATTGATACAAAGGTGAAACTATATAGATTATTAGTGTCTTTTGCCTTTTTGTTAATGATGTAATTTTGGAAAAATGTCATTGAGAAATTTGGTAAATGAAAGGCAATTTAGTAATGTGCTCAAATAATTATCAAATAAAATAAAATAAACTTCGAGAAAATTCAAAAATGTCTGTGGATTTTCGTAGATTGTCAAAATCATCCCTAGAATTTCTAATTTTGTCATATTGTCGTTTAAAATTTGAGAAATAAAGAAAATTTTACATTAACTATACTTAAAATAATTTGTATTCTAATATGTATCTCTTAATCGTTAATACCTTTTTTTATGATTGAATACTTTATTTGAGAAATTGAGTAATCAAACATCATGTAATATTTTATTCGAGGTTGAAACTACCCAAATGCAAATCGCCCACTATCTACTCGACATTAATTCGATATTAATTAAGATGATAAAAATGAAATCCTAAATTGCGGAACGGATATGCTATTCCACAATAATGTCACATTATTGTAGGATTGAGAAGTATTTTTTTAATTTGAATTATTATTAGTAGTTTTTTTTTTAATTGGACACTTGTTAATCCCACAATGATGTGATACTATTATGGTACATTATTGTAGAATAGAAGATCTGTTCGGCTTAAATTGTATCTAATGTACAATTTATACGAAATAAGTTTCCTTGATTTGACAAGATTTAAAAAGTTGCCAAGTAGATTTTCATGATAATTAAAAACCTTCAATCAACACAAAATCTACTTAGAAATCATCTTTTTCACCCTGCGAAAGAAATGGATACATCTAAAAAGAATTTTGCATGATGTTGACAAATGATTAAAGAAAATTAATTACACTGATAGAAAATTTACAAATTAAAGTCCACAGTTAGTTAATCTACTTTTAAAAATATACACAGGTTGCGTTGTCACACTTTATCCGTGTGATTAAATTAGTAAAGTATAAAACTAAAAGTTCTTTTTTATGCTACTACAAATTTTTGATGAATCTAGTGTATTTATTGAGACAAGTGAAAGTAAAAAATTGAGATAAGATGATGTTGTTGGGTTGGGTAATCTCCGGGGTAGGTTAGCACAATGGGATATCAAAATTTAAATAGTCCTACTCGAAGCAGGATTATGGCGGGTTTAATCAAACTAATATTAAAACGAAGAAACAAACTATGCGAAATACCTTTTGCGCTATTTCTCTCGTACAAGATTCTGATCAAGCAACCCAAACAAAAATTCCGCAACCCAAACAAAAATTCCATTGCCTTAAATTTGTGTGAACCTGTCGCCCACCTTGGATTTCCTGAGCTTCGATTTTCATTCCTTTTGTATCTTCAAGCGATCCAATTGTCTCGCCTCTAAGATGTATCCACACCTCTGTATAGTTCACAATAATTATATATATGGTGCTTGTCTATATAAATATTCTAGATCCAATCTAGGGTTAATATATGAAGGTTGGAATATTATGTGAAAGATTAAGCTGAACACATGAGCAAAACCTTGTCTAAAACAAAGGGCTAGGGGACAGCTATTTTGGAGAAAAATGGAAGACAATTTTTTTCTGTCTTTTGCTTAGTGTAGGACGAAAAAGTCACCTAGAGAAAAATGTGTGTGTATTTTTCTTAACACACATATTTATAAAGAGATACCTAGTTCAATTTACTTGGAAGACAAGATAAAATCAAATCTCCAAGATTTGACTTTCATCTAATTCTAAGTAAATCCAATTAAGGAGTTTCCTTAGAACATGAAACTTAGTCAACAAGCTAACCAATTCCTTTTCTATCTCCTAAATATTGCCTTGATGCCTCCTTGATCAAGACTTGGAGAGGAATTAATCCTCTCCCCTTATTTTCATCCACTACACGCCCAAGTGTAGCCTTGGAGCTAAATTTTTTATCTTACTTGATTTAATTTTTTACTTCTATTTAATTAAATAGTCCAACCATTTAATTAAATATTACATAATAATTAAAATCAAACTTAATTATTATTAGCCCAATTATTTATTAATTTTATTTAATTTTCGGCCCAAGCCTACTAATTAAATAAAATCCTTGGACTCTACTAGGTCCATTAATTAATTAATCTACCTTGATTAATTAAAAATTCAATTAATTAATCTTCCATCAATTAATTAATATTCTCAATTAGGTAAGTACTAGACTTTCCCAATTTACCTCAACTTTCAAAGTTGATTAATTATATCTTATAAGCAGGAACCTTAGGAGTAAGTGTGTGACCCACTAGGCTCGTTCATGTGTTAGTAGTAAGTACACTTTTCAAAAGTGTCAGTGTACCTTCTTTATTTAGAAGGTACTAGATCAAATCTTTCTTGATTTAATCAGACCATGAGTTATTCACGATAATATCATGGCACCTACAAATCGAGGATATTGTCTAGCAATGGGCCCCGAAGACCTAGACACGAATAATGTTAAGATACTTAACCTATCATAACCATGATTGTAATGCCCAATCATGTCTCACGTAGCTAACAATAAGCATGTCATATAGTTAGCATTTATTATTGACTATAAATGGCATGATTGCACGAACATGATTACTTTCTAATTATATGATAACCGCATTTAAGGTACATTTTTGCTTACGTTTATCATGAGTTAAGCAGACACGACATCTAGCATTTATCGTTAGTTAAAAAAAATGATAATTGACGTGCTTCCTAGGTGGTCACCCATCTCAAATTTTTTTCGTCTGAGCACGCTTAATTTTAGAGTTTTGATTGAATTTGGTACACGAAAGCTTCCTACTAGTCACCGGGTCAATATATTTCATGCCCTGCGTGCTCTTACGTGTCATTTATATATCACGATGAATGTAAATATGTGACACATAGAAAATATAAGGCATAAACGTATAACATGTATTAAGCTAGCAGCTGCAAATAATTCATTGAATATAATAATATTAAACTTAACCAAACTTCACAATTAAGCTTGTGAACTGACTTAGAATGCTTACCAATCTTCAAAAGGCTTTCTGGAGACAAACATAGAACAAAAGAAAGAAACAAAGAAGAAAGAAAAAGAGAGAAAAGAGAGGAAATTTTTTAGGGAAAAATAGGAAATGAAGAGTAATAGGTAAAGGGAGCTAGGCATATCGACGTGGCCGTTACAAGTAAGTCTTTTACCGGTTGTTTCTTCAATTTAATCAGTGAATTTGGAATAATTATAGAGGATTGTATTTAGGTATGTTATATACCCTTTTTACAGATTATTGCACATCTAAAATTAGGAAGAAGTATCATTAGCTAGCTTCGGTAGCGTCACCTTTTCTAGTTCATTGCAAAGGACTTAAGGTAAGTTGAAGTTCGTATTCTGCTTCATAAGGACCATATTATGCATGTTTATGATGTTTTAAGATAACTGTTTAGAAATGAATGTTATTACTTGCCTATTGTGTGAAGTGTTGACGTATATATGTTTGTGATGTTTTAGATGATTACTTGGGAATGAATGTTATTTTTTGTTTATTGTGTATATATGATTATGATGCATGATGTTGATGCACACGTAAAGAAAATGATTTGAAAAAGGGAGGTATGTTATTCGATTGATGGTCGGGTAGGCATGGGACGCGGGTGGGACTGGCTGACCCAAAAGACTGGTGGTGAATACCTTGAGGTGTAAAAGCCAAGATAGATAAAGTCACGATGTACTGGTGGTGAATACCTTGAGGTAAAAGCCAAGATAGATAAAGCCACGATGTATGAGAGAGCCAGCGGTTAATATCATAGGGCAGAAAGGTCGCTTATGAGGACCCCATGATGCTTCTTCCATTGGCCAATTGTTATGAACAGGTTCCAAAAACGAACGCCTATCACTATCAATCGAATACCACACTTCGAGGATATCCAAAAGGAAAAAGAAATTTTTTAACTGAACCATGCATTATTGACTGTCGTATGTGATACGTGAAACATTGTTTTTAAAAATATGTGCTTCTTCTTACTGAGACATTAGCTCATTAGGTTCTTATGATGCAGGTGATGATCATGTTAATATGTGAAGGTTGCCCAAGTCTCCAGAGCGGTCAGACAGAGCTATGTTCATATGCCATGCTTCGAGCACTTTTGTACTCGGATGTTGATTTGTATAACCGCTCTGTTATGGTTTTGTAAACATAAGTATGTTAATACATGGATGAAGATACTGGGTTTTGATATATATATAAAAAAATGATTTGCTTTTATTTTAAAAGGGATATATATATATTTTTTTTTTTTGAAACCCATAACATTTCAAAGGAAGAAAATGGGTCATCGCCCCCTTGGCCTGACCGTGTGGCTTATCTGAGTTACATGTACGGGTCGGGTCTGGATGTGTGACAATGATCCTCGCGTAAGTAAGATCTCTCCATCAAATTTTTCGGATTTGTATCTCAAGTAATGGCTTAGTTCTCTAAGTTTCCTTCATTACATGATATCGATTCTCGTAATCCAAATGAGGAAATATCCACCTCTCTGGATTGCCATACTTTGGACAAAGTTTCCTTGAATTGATTCATTGAGTAAAACACAGAAAATATCTGATTAGCTAAATCAGTGATGGATCCCATCTTGGTCTCTCATGTACCTTGGCACATAATCATATTATACCCGGGATATCCTATATGACGAATTGCAAAGGAATCATGAGATAAGTCAAAGTATAATCGACCATAGCTAAGTAACTAATGGAACCTCAGGTCCATAAGGATTACTTTTATACCTACGTGATTATTGAAAATTCCACATTCGATCTGGAAAACCATTTTTAGGAATTTCTAGCGTGATTGTTTAGTTCACTCATTATCCAAATGAGAACACTCATACACATCTATGCCTCCGGAATGAGACACCTCCTCCAAGGACCTATATGTACAAGCAAGTCTTTCGGGTCTTTGTCAGTATCCCTCATCTTAACAGTCCATTTCACGACTTGAAACCTTTTAAAAATAACGACCTTGGAGACATATTCCATCATCATCATTCCTGATGTCCGATGATGTCACATAGTCATGTGTGATTCAAGGGACTTCCTTCTAAGCATATATAGACAATTAAAGAACAAAGAATGTCATAAAGAAAATTGTCTTTGTTTATTAGAAAAGATTGTCTTATAGAGTCTATTAAACAGAAATGACACCTAAATAATTGGCGCATCGGACATCTATTTTATCAATCTCCCACTTGCCCTAGAGCCAATTGCCCACGTATTTGAGGTCCATTCTTACTAGAAGCCATCAAACACTTTTTGACTAAGGGGCTTGGTGAGTGGGTCTGCTACATTATCTGTCGAGTCTACACACTCCACTCGAACGTCACCTCTCCCAATGATCTCCCTGATCAAATGGTGTCACCTTTGTATGTGCTTGGATTTCTGATGAGACCTTGGCTCTTTTGCTTGTGCAATAGCCCCATTATTATCACAGTACACCGGTACCGAGTTAACAATAGATGGAACTACACCCAACTCATGGATGAAATTCCTCACCCAAAAAACTTCTTTTGCCACCTCTGAGGTAGCAATGTATTCTGCTTCGGTGGTTGAATCAACAGTAGTCGGTTGCTTGGAAATATTCCAACTCACTGATCCACTATTAAGCAGAAAAATGAAACCAGAAATCGATTTTGAGTTGTCAGGATCAGTTTGAAAAATAGAGTCTGTGTAGCATTCTATTCTAATTCTCCTCTACCGTATACCAAAAATAAATCCTTAGTTCTCTTAAGAGACCAGTGCTCATCACCAGGATTTTGCTAATATCGACTGCACATGCTAGGTGCTACATCAGGCCTTGTACATATTATCGCATACATAACACTTCTAATGGCGGATGCATAAGGTATGTGAGACATCCACTCTCTGTCCTTCTCAGTCTTAGGTCACATAGACCTGGAAAGAGTGATTCCATGTCTCATAGGCAAGAATCCTCTCTTAGATTCTTCCATTCTAAATCTCTTTAACACTCGATCTATGTACAACGATTGGGAGAGTCCCAGCATCCTACTCGATCTATCTCGATATATCTTCATTTCGAGTACGTAGGAAGCTTCTCCCATATGCTTCATGGAGAATTAATTTGACAATCATACTTTTGTTGACTGTATCATCCCTATGTCGTTTCTAATCAATAGGATATCATCAACATAAAGTACTAGAAAGGTAACTACGCTCCCACTAGCTTTCTTATACACACACGCTTCATCAACATTTTAAATATATCCACACTATCGTATGACAGTATCATAAAAATTTCCAGCTTTGGGAAGCTTGTTTTAGTCCATATATGGACCTCGGGAGTTTACACATCTTGTGTTCACTCTCCTTGGATGTAAAACCCTATGGCTGCTGCATATAAATCTCCTCCTCAATTTTACCATTGAGGAATGCAGTTTTAACATTCATCTGCCAAATTTCGAAATCAAAATGTATAGATCTGGTTAGAAGTATCCTTATGGATCTCAGCATTGCCACTGGTGAGAAGGTTTCTTCATATTTAATACCTTACCTTTGAGTAAACCCTTTCACCACGAGGCACGCTTTATTGGTAGCCACCTCTCCATCAGCTCCAAACTTTCACTTGTAGACCCACTTGCAACCTATGGGCTTAAACCCATCTGGCGGGTCTACCAAAGTCCAAAACCTTGTTGGAGTGCATATCGGATTTCATAACTTCTAGCCATCTTCCCGAATTGATGTCCAACATCCCTTCTCTATAACTCTTTGGATCTAAGTCCAAAAGGGAATTCTTTAACTTGCTTTCTTGCAAATGGCCGACCCATCTCTCGAGTGCCCTTGGAATCCTTTCTGATTTCCTCATATGTTGTGTACTTTCGGCTTGTTCTTTATGAATTGATTCTCGTGTGTTATCAGGCAAGTTCGTTTGTGGTTCTTGAGGTATCTCAGTACTTTGAGTCTCCTCAAGTTCTACAATCTCGTTATTCTCATCCAATAGGAAGTCCTTCTCCAAGAAGGTCGCATTCCTTGAAATAATCACGGTTTGTTCCAAGGGATTGTAGAAGTAGCATCCAAAAAAATCTTTAGGATACCCCACAAATCTACACAAAATGGATCTCGGATCGAATTTGTCTCCCACTTGTTGCTTGACATAAGTAGCGCACCCCCACATCCCAAGGTGTTTATATGAATGTGGCTTACCATAACACACTTCATATGGAACCTTAGGCACACTCTTAGACGGCGGCCTATTCAACAGATAGGTTGCAGTCGTTAAAGCATAGCCCCACAATGAAGAAGGAAGTCCATTGCATCTCATCATGGATCGAACCATGTCCAACAAGGTTCAATTCCTTCGCTCTATTTCCCCATTTAATTGAGGCGTGCCAGGAGGAGTCCACTGTGAGAGAATCCCATTTTCTTTTAGATAATCCAAAAACTCATTGGATAAGTATTCACCTCCTCGATTCGATCGAAGAGTCTTGATACTTCTACCAGTTTGTTTCTCTACTTCATGTTTGAACTCCTTGAACTTTTCAAAGGATTCAGACTTGTACTTTATGAGGTACACATAACCATACTGCGAGAAATCATCGATAAATGTTTTGAAGTATCTAAAACCACCTCTAGCATTAATGCTAAGTGGCCTACATACATCAGTATGAACCAAGTCCAAAACTCCACTTCCACGAGCCATTAATGCATTTTGGTCATCTTTCCCTTAAGACATGATTCACAAGTTGGCACTTTATCTAGATCTCCAAGACCAAGTTCATTTGCCAATATGTGAATCCTTTCTTTTGAAATGTGACCTAGCCTAGCGTGTCAAGTTGATGTACTTATGGAATCATCTAACTTTTGTTTTTTACTTTGTTGAATATTGAGAGTAGGATAAGTAAGGAAAATTGTATAAAGACTATCTTGCAATTTTAACTCTATAATAAGATTAGATTTATAAAACAATGAAACTCAAGACGATATCCTTCTCCATCCAAAATAGGAATGGAAATGATATTTCTTATTATCTCGGGTACAAAATTAATATCCTACTCCCTAATGCTAAGTGGATGGTACCACGGCTTTGCGGTAACTATTGATCCATTTTCCATCCTTAGGGTGCGTTTTGCTTCTTACCATCCCCTGTATATCATTGCAAAGGTGAATACCGCAGTCAATGTCAAGTATACAAGAAGCATTGTTAACACTAATGTTAACTTCAACAAATAAAATACCTTCAGCCTTTCGTGGCTCCTTGAAGTCCTTTTTCCAATACCCAGGCTTCCCACAACTGAAGCAATAATCCGACTTGGCTTTCTTACCTTTCTTTGTCTTCTTCAAACCACCATTACCTTTAAGCTCTTTGGTCTTATTCTTCTTTTTCTTCTTCTTCTTTCCTTTCTTAGATTTAGATGAAGAACTCACAAGTAGCATAGACTTTTCTTTCTTGATGGTGCTCTCAGCAGTCATCAACATGTTCAATAACTCATTGAGTGAGGCATTCAAGTTGTTCATTTTGAAATTGATGACAAATTGGTCATAGGACCTAGGAAGAGATTGTAGTACTAGATTGACACATAGGTCCCCTCGAGTACCACGTCCAAGTCACTTAACTTATTGATTAGACGAAATATGTTGAGGATGTGATCCCTGACGAATGACCCCTCGGTCATCTTTGCTCCAAATAGCTCATTGGAGATAACATATCACTCATTATTTGTCCTAGTTCCGTACATCTCTTCTAGGTGAATAACAATATCCTTTGTGAGTGTCATCTTTTCATGTTGCTTTTGTAATTCGTTAGACATTGAAGTCATAATGAGACACCGCACTTGAATATTGTCATCAACCCATAGCTTAGCGTACTCCCTATCTTCATCATTGCTCTGGGGTGTTACTCCCGGCTTTTCAGCCGTCAGGATGTACTCCCTCTTATCAAATTGAAGAACAATTTTCAGGTTTCTGAGCCAGTCGGCATAATTAGGCCCGGTTAACTTCTTGGTTTCAAGAATAGCATTTAGTGTATTCTTAGCCATTTTTAATAATGATCTACAAAGGTTTCAGCGAGGCAGATATATTAGCATTCATTCTAAACAAAGTCCTTATACAATTTGGTCTTTAAATGTACAAGGCGCCCACTATTTTTCTAAATTTCCACCACCCTCTGGATAGAACTTGAGAAAAAATTAATTTTCCTTAGTGGGCTTGAGATCTATCTAAATTAATCAAGTCACCCCAATTATATGAGTGTGATTGATCCATTTAGTTAGTAGCCGCATCGAGCCTTCCACCTCGTTGGATGGTTCTCAAGATCGTTTTACCTCGTCTTTCACATATGGCCCAATTATATGGGTGTCCAATATGCTACCTCAATGTTAGGCTAATCCTATCAAATATTCCATGGTCAATCCTCTCAGTTCATCGCCCCAATTATATGAGTGCAAGATGAGTGATTAGATCCCACAGAGCATCTCTATGCTTAGTGACAATCACAACCTATCTCAACTAAGCTAATCCCCAATTACATGAGTGATTCACTTAGCCTCAACGGCGTATCACATGTTGTTACTTATGATGGAAGATATAGAATAGAAATCCAATTTCAATTCCATATGGGCCTAATATTTTCTCGGGAGGCATTACATAATATAGGTCTCACCAGATTATATTTATCTTGTTTAATTTTCTATCATATGCATGCATTCCAAACACATAATATATATAGATAGAAAAATAAACCATCCACAAAGAGATAAATTAGGATGAACTACCTCGAGCTCTAACCTAATCAACCCACTGAGCCAAAGCGGGCTGGACTTCTAGGAAATAAAAACAACCTAACTATTACAATGGATCGCCACTGCATACAAGTCTTCAATTTGGTCGTCGTCTTCTTTCTTCGTCTTCATGATTACAGAGACTATAACTAAATACAAACTACTAATGCAAAGACAAGAAAAATAAAAGTCAAACCAGCTATTTTTACAATCCATAGAAATTACATACATCGAAAATGAAAGACTAGATTAGGCTCATGGTTCATCCTATCACATACAATCATGCCAAGCCACATAATATCCGATATCCAAAATTTACCTACCTCTCGTTCAAAATAAATTGCAATTTATTTTGGATAATTTGGATATTTCTCAGAAAATTATTTTCCAAGGAAAAATAATAATTTTCAAAATTACAAATTTCCAAAAATCTAATTTTAGAAATAACTAAAATAAAATAATTTTAATTTTCGCAAAAAAATAGGTCGGGTTTGGCCGACCTGACCCGTGGGAATCATTCGACCCGGGTGATGCCCGGCACGCTCAGGTCCGATTCCGGTTCAATCAAACTAATAGTAAAACGAAGAAACAAACTACGTGAAATACCTTTCGCGCTATTTTCCTCGTACAAGTTTCTGATCAAGCAAACCAAACAAAAATCCGCGTGAACTCGTCGCCCACCTTGGATTTCCCGAGCTCCCATTTTCGTTCCTTTTGTATCTCCAAGCGATCCAATTGCCTCGCCTCTAAGATGTATCCACACCTCCGTATAGTTCCCAATAATTATATATATGGTGCTAGCCTATATAATTATTCTAGATCCAATCTAGAATTAATATATGAAGGTTGGAATATTATGTGAAAGATTAAACTCAACACATGAGCAAAACCTTGTCTAAAATAAAAGGCTAGGGGGCGGCTATTTTGGAGAAAAATAGAAGATAATTTTTTTCTCTCTCTTTTGCTTAGTGTAGGACGAAAATGTCACCTGGAGAAAAATGTGTGTGTATTTTTCTTAACACGCATATTTATAGAGAGATACCTAGGTTTAATTTACTTGGAAGACAAGATAAAATCAAATCTCCAAGATTTGACTTTCATCTAATTCTAAGTAAATCCAATTAAGGAGTTTCCTTAGAACATGAAACTTAGTCAACAAGCTAACTAATTCATGTTCTCTCTTCTAAATATTTCCTTGATACCTCCTTGATCAAGACTTGGAGAGGAATTAATCATTTCCCCTCATTTTCGTCCGCTATACGCCTAAGTATAGCCGTGGAGTCCAAAACTTTTATCTTACTTGATTTAATTTTGACTTCTATTTAATTAAATAGTCTAGCCATTTAATTAAACACTACATAATAATTAAATTCCAACCTTAAATATTATTAGCCCAATTATTAATTTTATTTAATTTTTGGCCCAAGCCTACTAATTAAATAAAATCCTTGGGCTCTACTAGGTCCATTAATTAATTAATCTAACTTGATTAATTAAAAGACCAATTAATTGATCTTCCATCAATTAATTAATATTCTCAATTTGGTAAGTATTAGACTTTCCTAATTTACCTCAACTTCCAAAGTTGATTAATCATACCTTATAAGCAGGAACCTTAGGAGTAAGTGTGTGACTCCTGAGGCTTGTTCATGTGCTAGTAGTAAGTACACTTTCCAAAAGTGTCAGTGTACCTTGTTTATTTAGAAAGCACTAGATTAAATCTTCCATAATTTAATCAGACCATGAACTATTCACCATAATATCATGGCACCTACAAATCAAAGTTACTATCTAGCAACGGGCCCCGAAAACCTAGACACGAATGATATTAAGATACTTAACCAGTCATAACCACAATCCTCAAATAAGTAAGATCCCTCCATCAAATTTTCCAATTTGGTATCTCGAGTAATAGCTTAGTCAAAACTTTTACGACTCAATCTCTATGCTTCCTTCCTTACATGATATCGATTCTCGCAATCCAAACGACGAAACACTTCACCTCTTTAAATTGCCAAACTTTGGCCAAAGTTTTCTTGAATCGATTCATTGAGTTAAATATAGAAAATGTCTGATTAGCTAAATCAGTTATCGATCCCATCTTGGTCTCTCATGTACCTTGACACATAATCATACGATACCCAAGATATCCCATATGACGACTAGCAAAAGAATCATAAGATAAATCAAAGTATAATCGACCATGCTCACAGTAACCAATGGAACCTCAGGTCTATAAGGATTACTCTTACGCCTACGTAATTATTGAAAATTCTACATTCGATCAGGAAAACCATTTTGGGAATTTCCCGCGGGGTTATTCAGCTCACTCATTATCCAAATGAGAAGCCTCATACACATTTATGCCTATGGAACGAGGCACATCCTCTAAGGACCCATGTGTACAAGTAAGTCTTTCAGGTCTTTGTTGTTAGAATTATGCCCTCAGATGCCATAGAGGATAGAATGTATAGAGCATTCCACTTGTCAATGACTTATTCTTATTTTATAATTGTTTTGTTTTCACATGAATCTTATTTGCATCTGTAAGTAGTGTAAAATGTTTGTCCATGTTTTCAATGCAATCTCTCTACTTCCTATGAGATATTGATGCTAATTACTTAATTAGTTTGCAAGTGATATGAAGTATTTAATGGACAATAAAGACTTGGAATACTTGTACAATCTGAGCTTTGACATGGGAGTGCCAGTCTAACATCATGTGATGGTGGGAGCTTAAGGTTGTAGGCACATCAGTGAACTGATATACTTGAACACGATTCACATTGGTTCTGTCACATGGGGTTTTTACTCTGTGACAGTCAATGCCAGAACTGATTATTCATAATAGGTATAAGTGAACCTATGACCTAAAGTATCAGGCTGAAGATGCACTTGTGACATCAAGTCTGTCACTAGAGTAGTTAGACCCAATTCACCCATTGGTGGGGTCGACCTCGAAATGCGGCTTGATGGACAAGTGGTAGTCTTAGCTGATAACTAATATATGATTTGTTCTCTCATAAGTGAATAAGAAAGTATCCTATGTGATTATAGATAATAGAGATTGATATATGCCAATTTTACACACGATTCGCCCCGTTTAGAAAATTGATTTTGATGGTTTCTTTGATAATTTGATCACATATGATGCTTTGACCTTTGTTTTCTCATATTTTATAGAATAACATAACATTTGGAGGAAAAGAACAAGGATTGAAGGTAAATCATGCATAAAGAGAAAAACTGTCTGCGCAGTTCTAGCGTTTATGGAATAGATTTCTCTACCCATGTCCCAATTACACACTTGGTACACCAATGGAAACATAAGTGGCAAAGGTACATTTCTTATGTTGAAGACAAAGATCAGATATGTACGAAAGGAGGTTAAAAAGCCATCGGAAGAGACGTCTTACGATGGATTTTTCTCATTCAGTGACTTGTGAGACAATTTTATCATCTTTAACGTTTGATTTTGGATTTGGTGTCTTCTTTAAAGTTGTATATATTTGTTTTAGGATTCTATAGCAACTTGAATCAGCTTATTCCGACATTGGTAGAGAAAGTTATATATATTTTACCAAAACTGGACGGAGCAGCAGGGGAACGCTGCGGCGTTCACCACTCAACGCCGCGGCGATGATAAGCAGAATGGAACGCCGCGGCGTTCAACACCCAACGCCGCGGCGTTCGAGGCCGCGGACTTGTCTATAAATAGACCATTCAGGTCATTTCTACAAAAATAGACATTTGAGAGCAGCCAAACACCAAAAGGGAGGAGAGAAACACTTTGGAAAGAAGATTGGAAGTCATAACGTCTCCTTGAAGCCCCGGATTCGCAAGACGATGGAGAATTCAACGAGGGATCAAAATCATCACGATTATTCGGGAGTTTTTACATCTTTATTTCTTAACTTTGTCCAACTCTCTAATATGACTTGTATGATTTAGATCCGTACTTATGACCTGAATATGAGCTAAACTTATTTGATTAAGGCCGTGGCTAGGCCGTTTATGTTATTTTGATTGTTCTTGCTTTGGTTTTTATTGGATTAATGTTGGTTTTAGTTATGTATTCAATAGTTGATCTCAATGCTTCACTTGTTTGATCACCAAGTGTTCGATAAAATGCCTAAGTTAAAGATCGAGAGATAATAACCTAGGGAAGATATAAACACTGAATACCCTATAGTTAAACTGACTAGAGATAGACTCAGTTTCTTTAGGTGGCTTTCCATTCACGTGGGGAATTCCTAGACCTTAAATGCATCTTTGTTAAGACGGGTTTTCATATAGAGATATATAGGAAATCGTTAACTAAGGTAGGGTTGCTATGCCAAGAGATTGGGTAGTACGTACGTTAGGGAATTTCGCCTTGGCTAAATCCATCTAATAATCCATTAGAACCTTAATCACAATCGAAATACATAAATGGTTGAACCATGTGCCTTAATCGCTTCTCTCCATTGCTTTCTCCCTTTGTTTGGTTTGAAGTTGCCTTAGTTTATTTTCTTGTTTTGATAATTAGTTAAATCAACCTCTTATCGACCAATCTAACTTAGAAAAGAATAATACAGTAGTCTCGGTACTTAGATAGTAGTTGTCCCTGTGGAGATGATTAACCCGGACTTAACGTCCACTTTATTACTACACACGACTAGTACACTTGCTGTGCATACACGTAAGATTCTGTCGTGTCAGAGATCAAAGGCTTTAGCCAAAGCAAACGAGTTGATTGTGCTAGGCACGAAAGTGAACACAATGATCTCGTGTTATTATAATTAATACATATGGTCAAGTTCAGTGAGTTTGACTTTACTGTGACTCTCACTTGGCTGAGATACGTGAACAAAAGGTTTATACGTATACAGTATTTACGATTGGAAGGTTGTAGAATAATCCATTCATTCCGTTTCGTTTGGGCTACAAAGTGGGCCACATGATTGGCTAAGTGTTGCCTACTTCTTTTGGATTCCTCTCATTGTCAAACGAAACGAACCTAATGATTCGTGCTAAATGATTGATAAAGAAAAATAAAAGAATTTTTCTATTCTTAACTAGAAGATTTAATTTATTGGACAAATTGAATATGAATAATTAGTTACTCATTAGATGAGATAATTAATTAAATGGATAAGAGTAATTATTAATTAATTTTTTGAGAAAATAAATTCATGAATTAATTTATCTAATTAATTTATTATTTAATTAATTTATTTATTGGATGTAATAAATAATCGATTAAATAATAGAAAATTAATTAAATCACGAGACGAGCCGGGCCGGGGAAAGGCGTCCATTTGGACACCTATACTAGGCGAGTTGGGCGTCCACTTGGATGCTCAACTAGGGCTCTAGAGTCTATTCTTGGTCAATAAGTTAAGTGATATATTAATATACACCACTTAAGAGTTTTGACCTAATAAGTTAATTACACAATTCATAACTCTCCTAGAAAGAAAAAGAAAAACTCCCCCCTCTCTCCATAAGCCTCTAGCCATTGGCCACCAAGAGAAAAAGAGGGCGTTTTTCTTCTTCAACCCGCTCGATAATTTAGAGATTGTGTAGTTTTGTTGTTCGGATCAGACTTCAAGAAATTTTCAGAGAATTCAAGAAGGCTGGATACTACGAGAATTGGAGATCTCAATTATGCAAGAAATTCATAATTTTTGGAAGAGCCGGATTCTCCAACCACTTCGCTTCAACATGTACGTTTTAGCGTATTAAGATTCATATATGTAAACCGAGATGAGAATTGTGGGATAAATTTTATTCCGCTGAGTATTGTTTGCAAAATCCAACATTTGTCAATATCCCTCATCTTAACAGACCCTTTAAGAATCACGACCTTGGAGACATATTCTATCATCATCATTCCCGATGTCCGATGATTGTCCATAGTCATGTGTTATTCAAGGGACTTCGTTCTAAGCATATAAAGACAATTAAAGAATAAAGAATGCTATAAATTAAATCGATTTTGTTTATTAGAAAAGATTGTCTCATAGAGTCTATTACACAGAAATGACAACCAAATAATTGACGTGCCGGGCATCTACTATATCAGATGTAACCCAAAAAAAAAAAAAAAGGAAAAGGAAGGGCGAGAAAGATGTTAAAAAGGGTAAAGACAATAGAAAAATCATTTCGTTGAAGGGTTAATTTTTTCAATTCATTAGAAAGAGGGAAAAAAGTAGTCGTGCTAAGTAATGTTATAAGAGTAATATTGTAATCTGAATTATCTTTGTTAGTTGGGATTTATCAATGGAATTTCATCAAAAGGACAATATTGAACAAATTAAAAACTTCATGGATGATTTTGACAATTCATTGAAATCTCAAGGTTGATTTTAGTTTTTTCACTGACATTAAGTCTTGGTGTCTTGCCATTTCTTTGATCAACATACACAATATAATGCTTGTCACTCGTGCTTTTCTACCCCAAAACATCCTAAAACGCCACTTATAGCTTTTGGGGTTTGAGAGATTTCTCAGAACCCGAACCCATGGTTCGCAGTCGCGGTCGCGGTGGCTATCGCGGAGGTCACCGTTCCAGTTCCATTGCACCGTCGCGGAACGGTCGCGGCCGTTCCGCAATTTTTTGGCTAAAATTACGTAAAAAAATTGAATTTTTTTTTACAACTATTATACTATTTAAATTAGTGAATATAATCATAAAATTCTATTATGCTAACATTTTTAAATTTTAATAGTATGTTATGTTACTTTTGAAACTTGAATTTAAGTATATATTAAAACAAGAAGTTAATAAAAGATTTTCACATATTATTATTATGGAAATCACAATTTAATAATATGCACAATTCTTGATTATAATCAATAATTGAGCTAGTTAGGGTGTAGGACCAATCCACCCAAAATCGTTGAATTAGGTGTAGAGTGGTACAAGATTTTGACCAGCCAATAATTGAAGTTTTGGTCTTTGCAATAATATATTTTTTGTTCCCTGCTTTATGCAACTCCCGTTCCAGCCGCCCGACCGAGATATAGGCGCGACCACCGCAATATCGGCACGACGGCCGCGATATCACCGATTCAACCGCGATATCGCCGCTCCCCATCCGCCCCACAACTATCCCCGCGTTAGCCTGGAACGATGGAACGGGGATGGCCGTTCCCGTTCCCGTTCTACATGACTTAGCTCAGGACTCATCTTTAAATAACCACGAAATATTTTTTTATTAAAAAAAAAAGAGAGAGAAAAAGAAAAAAGAAATAAAACAACCTAAGGTCCAAGGAGCAAGGAATTTTTTAATGTTTTTTGGAAGCAAGGAGGAAGGGGTTTAAGGTTGAGAAAGAAACAGAAAGGTTTAACCCAGGGGCAGCAGAGAAAATAGAAAGAAGAAATGAGCGGTGAAGATACGAAGAAAGGCAGTAATGGATGGGGCGGGGGATTTAGGGCAAAATTGGATCACTATCTTTACAGCGGCGAGAAGAAGCATGTCTTCGCTGGCATCGCCATCGTGGGCGTCCTCTTTGGCGTCCCCTGGTACCTCATGACTCGAGGTTCCTGTTCCTCCCTCTTTTTTCTGATATTCATTATTTTCACTCCTCCTCATATCTCATTATTCTTGGATTTTGACGGTAGTGGATTGGATAGTTTCCAAGTGAACGGACATTTCTGCCGATGGAATTCTCTGATTATTAGGTTTATTACTGGTAGCTGGTATAAGAAATGATGTTGCAAGTTTTGATTGTGGATGCTGTTGATTTTTTTTTTAATGATGGATGAGAGAATCTGCTCAGATAATTTGGTGTTTCTTTAGAAATTTGCTTTTTTATAAACCATGGATTTGAAATTAATTCCTTATTTTCAATTTCAAAACAAAACATTTCAATTTGAACATTCTGTTTTGAAAGTTTATCAGTTGATAATGACAAAGTTAATGCATTTAGTTCTGAAATAATCTTGTGGGAGGGTAAAAAATTCTGCATCTGGAACCTAGGGTGTCTGCTTGTTTTCTCTTGATGTATATGCATATATAACATCCAATGATTATATTTATTTTAAAAGTGGATCAAACTCTTTGGTTGTCGGCATCAAAGATGGTAAATCATTCTACGTTTTAACCCCTCAGAATAATGTATTGATATTGCAAAACGAACGAGTTACTTATCATTCATATAGTGCAATGATAATCCAGACACTGCATGTTTGAAAGATCTTTATGTGAGCAACCATCTTTTTGGGTAGTGAAATGATATCAGAATATGAAATTGTTAAAATTTATAGCATAGATGAATGTCACATGTGAATCCAACCCTTTCACTGACTCTGTTAATCTCTCTATAGAGTCCTCCGTGTATTCCCTTTATTGCCCTCTTTGCTAAGTAATCAATAGAGCTCGATTGACAGTAGATTGTGAAGAATGAAGATACTGGAAAGGCTATGTTTTCTGTTTCTTCTTATTAATGTTATTGGATTCTTTTCTTTGGACTGATAAATCATCTAACTTCTACTTGTGCTATTGAAAAATAAAATATGACCGTTTAATATTAATGGAAAAGTCCAAAGTTTATGACAATGAGCTAACATCAATTTTTTGGGTATTACCCCTCAGTTGTGTCATATGTCCTTGGAGAAAATGCTATGCATTGAATCTTGAATATATATTGCCTAAGTTTTAATTATTGAAAAGCCGGACATACTGAGTCTTCAAGTTTTGAAACCTATAAAACTGCTTGTATTTTACAGAAGAGTTTGAATTAGCTCCTCCAGATTGTATTTCTCCAGAACCAAATGCAGCTCAATTGGGTCATATTTTAATTCACTAAATATTGATGTGACATCCAGTTCGAAAAAGGGTAAAATGCAGACACTCCCAAGCCTATTACGGGTAGAGCACTTTGATCCATATGCTATAAAAATTCGCATCCAACCCTCGTAACCTTGAAATTTTAACAGAATACCTCATGATTCTGTTATCGAGAGGAATGTTCCCCTAATATCATACCATAGATTCTTAGGTACCTCGAGATGTGTGCACTTTGCTTCCTGATCTTAAGAAAATGTGCATTTTAACCATTGATCGTGCACTTCACATCAAACCTATATTTGAATGAATAAAGTGGAATGTTACACCAAATTTTTGACTTGTGCCATCCATTTCCTAACATATATAGACATTTCATTCCGTTTAAATAATTTTATAATTATGAACTTTGTGATTATCTTATGCTTATGTCGTTTAAGAAGAATAACTATGGAAATATTTTTCTAATCATAAAATAACTCGAATTTATTAAAATTTCGATATATACTGTAAGCTTGATTGTAATGTCAATATATATTGCAAGAAATTAGTACATGATGATATTTTGGTGAAATATTCAACTTTATTGAACTAAAATAAGGATTCAATGGTTAAAATACAAATTGTGAAGTAAGGGGACAAAGTCCACACATTTCAAAGTATTTAAGAATTTCCAGTGAAGTATTCACGGAACATTTCACCTATGACGGGATCAAGGATTATTCTATAAATTTTTTTTAAAAGATGTCGGGTGTGAACGTTTATAGCGAGGGGGGGGGGGGGGGGGCGGCGAAGTGCTCTATCCCCTATATAGGCTTGGAGGTGTATGCATTTAAACCTTTGGAAAAAGATGCCTAATGAATGAATCAAGTGGAATTCTTGATTTTGGTTTTGGTTGAGGATCTTCCTTGTCCTGTAATGTTGACACGTTGATTATTGCCCTTTTGCTTCTCGAACAATATGATGAGCCTGGTGATATATTTGCAAAGTGGTCCGTGTTATTGCTAAAGAACGATAAAAGAACTAATAAGTTTAGCGGAACTCCAATGCCTGGAGATTGGTAAAGGCTGACCAAGCCAATGATGCTTAGCTGGTATTCTTGCTTATGTTTGTCACATTGTACTTTTGCTTGTGTGCGTCTCCCCTTACATTTTTATTTGTTCAGGAAAGGTGGTGTAAGGTTTCATTGATAAACAAAATGAAAATTTTGGGAGACAGCTAAAATGAAAAGAATTCTGAATGTTCTTTTGCTAGGAAGTTCTTATTCGATGTTAGAAATTCCTTTCTCTAAGCATATTTATTTTCTTGATTTTGAAACAAATTCGTTTCTTGAAGGGTCGAAGCAACAATCTCATCAAGATTACATGGAAAAAGCTGATAAAGCTAGAAGCGAAAGACTTTCTGCTGGTTCATCCAAAGCTAGATGAAGACTCGTAGAATCTCTCTTCAACCGCTACCTCTTCTTGCAACCTCTTTTGGAAGCCAACGGCCTACGTTGAAGTTACTTTTCCTTCTGTTTATGACATAAAACCAGATGGGTGTAAGAGATCTGTTCTGAAAATGTTATTTTGCACCATCGGATGACACCTTTTTTAGAGAACTAGTTGATAATGGGAGATTGATTTCCAATTTTTCATACAATAATTTTTTCAAGGACTTGTCAATATGTTGTTAAACATATTGAATGCTTCTAATGAGATTTCAATGCACGGAAAATTATATTGGGAGTTCTAGGACTAGGGATGGCAATGGGGGTGTTTTCGGAATCGCGTTGCGGGATTATTAATCCAAGTTCATATTTTTTTTTTAATTTCATCTCCTGTTCAGTTAGTGTACTGAAACTCAAAATCCAATGATAGTACAAATCAACAATCGAACCAAGTAACGTCTTTCATTGGAGGAAAATACACAATAGTTTTTATTAATATAACATTAGTCACACTATATACAACCACCTGAGAACCATCTTCACAATCAATGAATATTAGTGATGTTGTGGGTTTCTCCAAATCATAACCATCATATGAACATAGTCATTCAGAGGTCAGATGTAAGGGTTGATGTGGGACGAATAATCGCGAATCCCAGCTCCTTCCCATCCCATCCATTCTTCCCACAGCTCCCAATCTTGATCGTTTATCCCCCTCATCGCTTCATCTTCATCGTACATCTCCATTTGTGGTGGTGTGCTCAGTTCCTCTCGCAAATTACTCATCACAATCTGCCACCATACCATCAAAAACACAAGTTCGTTGAGAAATTTCGAATAGAATGACTGGAATTAGGACGAAAAGAAATTTCAAGTTAGTTAAGCAACACTAGTTTGATTCAAAGAGAGTCTCAAAGAGAGTCTCGAGATTGCTTTCTATCTATTTTTCATTTTTTTTCTTGAGGAGATCCCTTATTTATGGAAAAAATTCACCAAATATTACGAACATCTTGTAAGATATCATACATCTCGTAAAATGAGAGCTTGCGAGGCCTACTGGAAGACTAATATTTATAATGTACATAATTTTTCACTCAAAAAAATGATAAATGAACACTATATGAGGGTAAGGAAAATTATACTCTGAACTCGGTTTGATCGAACTCAAATGTAATTCACAATACGAGTGAATTACATTTATAACATGATTGATCATTCACTTTGGAAATTAAACTTAGGCACGATAAAATAAGATTTAGACTAGAATTTTCGACAAAGGTACTTACATCGTATGCTTCATTAATTTGGTGGAATTGAATTTCACAATTGCTTCCTCTGCATACATCTGGATGGTACTGCAATTAAATGAGAAATAATAATAAAAAATCTAGTAAATAAATGTAATTTTTTCTTTTCGCTGTGCATGTAATTAATGGAAATAGCCACCCAAAATGCAAATTTGAAGTAGCAATAAATACACGTACCATACATATGTCAATGGAAATAATTAGAAAAGCAATATAAAATCTACTTCAGAATTATGTTTCATTTCTGTATCTTCATAACACATTCACACAACAAATATACATAGTCTTCGTCAAGGAGATATTCTCTCTATATATATATATATATAAAGCAAAATACGAAATAAAGTGTCATTTTACAGATCCGGACCTATATAGTTTAGGGAAAAGGGTGAAAGAAGCACTAATTAAAAACAATTAAAATGAGGAAAATCAACAATATCAACTTAAATGAATATTGCCAACAATATTGTACAAAAAAACCCATCAAAATAAATAAACGACACAAGGAAATAAATAAAAATCAGAGAAAAAAAATACCTGAAGAGCAAGCTGCCTAAATGCTTTCTTAACCTCAGCTTCAGAGGCACCAGGTTGAATCCTGAGTGTCTTATATGGATCACTTACAGCACCAAAAGACACACATGAAACCCTAAATCCCTTCTTCTTCTTCTTATTATTATTATTATAATAATTATTATTCCTAATATTTATTTGAGCCCAAGAACCAGATGCAGAACCACATCCCACAGCAGCAGCCATTATTCACAAAATGAAAATCTATATCTCAACCCAACAAAAAAAAGAAAATGCCAATATTCTGAAATCCCACAATGGGAAAATCACAGGGGTGATGATATATATTTATATATATGTACATATATTGAAGCCTATATGAAAATGTGATGGAAATTTCAGAAATATCAGAGCAGCTTTCAAAAGGGTCTGGCTGGAGAATTTTATTGATTATTATAAACAATATGAAATGAAAGAAGAATTTGTACGGCAAGAAATGTTGATGGGTAAATGCTCGTTTTAATAGAATTGAAATAACGCAGTAATAAAGTGAAATAGGAGTTGTTATGAGGTGACACTTTGGAATGCAATAATGAGATGGAAGGAAGAAGACGAAGAAATGTTCAAATTGAGGGGATGTAATAGAATTAAGTAGTTTTCACCGTTGAACCACGATAAATTGGGTGGTTTCATGATTTGGTCGTTAGGGTTATAAAACAAATCAAATTACTCCATTATAGACTCGAGAACGTTCGATAAAAGTATGTTTAAACTTGATCCATTTAACATTATAAACAAGCTTATTTATGTTCAATGAGATTCAAAGGTCGTTTCAAACTCAAATCATTTAGTTAAAAAATATAAGATAGGACGAAAATATTAAGCTACTCAAATTCGATTTGACTAAGCATTGTTCGAGTTCTTCAATTAGCACTTGAACTTAACTTAAATACAATTTTTGATGTTCGATATAATTTCAAACAACCTTAAATAATATATTTCTTGGCTCGTTTAAATTAGCTAACACCTTTGCATGCTATATTAGTCTTTATGATTTGACAAATTCCATTGAACTTTGTCCAACAAAATCATTTGGGATAAATGTCCTTAGTAAATGCAATCCCAAACCTAGTGTTTCATCTTTTATTTCATTTTTCAACATAGATGTATGTGTGTAGATCTTTTCCGTAAATATACGACGTGGATTACATACACATTTTATTTGTAAATTATGAAGGGCAAAATACCACTTATACCCTTGAATTATCCACTTTATACCATTTAGGTCCCTGAACTATTAAATGTGACCAAATGGTCTCTGAACTATTAAACGTGACAAAATAGTTCCCGAACTATCAAATATAACAAAATTATCCCCCGAGTTCATGGACGTTTGGTTGCAGTAACATGTTGCTGACGTCGCATTGGGTTTGACCATTGCAATGTGGTCATTGAAAACATTTGTCAATTTTGCCCCCACTTACTTTCAATAAAATAAGTCTTTTGTGCATGTATAATTTTGCTCGTTTTAGCCAATATTTGGCTACCATTTTATATTGACTTTTATGCGAAAAATAGTACACTGATTTCCTACTAATTTCTTAAGAAAAATTTACTAAAACTCCCTTAAAATAAACTTTATACCCAAAAAAATATTTATGACAATATTTTGTAATTCAAAAAACTCATTTCACCAACTTTTCTTTTCAAAAAATCCAATATTTAAGGTTAATAAATTTATGGATATACCTATCCTTAGCCTTATAGGGCAAAAATTAATCAATTGTTGTTCTCTTTAGAAATTTAATATCAAAAATTGATACTAATTATGATTTTAACCTTACATTCAAAACTTTTAATCTTCTTAAATTTTATAAAAAATGTATTTTAAATACTTATCATATTTACAATAAAAAAAATTATATAAAAATATTTGAAGTACTTAATATTCAAAAATAAAATTCGTATTATACTATTTATCAATTAATTTTATTTTTTAAAAAAATTTGATAAAAAATTGTTTGATCAGTTCTTAAATTAATAAATAAAGGATAATTTATAATTGATCAAATAATTTTTATTACCCTTTATTCATTTACTTAAGAATTGAACAAATAATTTTTTTCTAAAAAAAATTAGTAAAAAAATGGTGTATATTATTTTCAGCACAAAAATTAGTAGAAAATGGTGCCAAAATGGTTTAAAAGTAGCAAAATTATATGCACACAAAAGATCCATTTTATAGAAAGCAAATAAAGGCAAAATTGACAAATTTTCAATTTCCATATTGCAATGGTCAAACTCAGTGCCACGTCAACAACATATCACGACAAGTCAAACGTCCGTCAAGTAGAGAGACTATTTTGTTACTTTTAACAATTCATGGGCCCATTTTTATCATATTTAATAGTTCAGGAATCCAAATGATATGAAATGAATAGTTGGGGGTACATAATGTATTTTGTCCTATTATGGAATAGGACTAGGAGGTTTCACACATTCATTTTAGCATAAAAAAGTGTATCTAATGGGGCTGGGGAAAATTAAATTAATAATATATAAAAAAAAGAAAAATCAGAAAATATTGAAAAAAGGAAACCAATCAGATAATAGTACGTTACGACATAGGGTATGTCGTCTGAGCTAAGAGACGACATACCCTATGTCGTCTCTTGTAAATTTTTTTTTTTTTATGAAATCAAGAGACGACATAAGGATTGTCGTCTCTTGAATATTTTTTTTTATTTAAAGTGAGAGACGACAATCCTTATGTCGTCTCTCACTTTACTTGTTTTCAAAGGCTGCAAAACGCAGCAGCCTTTTGCATATGGTTCCGAAAATTGCTGCAATTTTTGCAGCAATTTTCGGAAATGGAGTTATTGCTTAGCAGAAAAGCCCCTAGCCCCTCTTTCTTTGAGCAGAAAAAATCGAATACATTCATCTTCAATTCTTCATCATCCCATTTCTTCACATCTCTTCAGCAGCAACATTTTTCTCTTTCACTTTCTCTTTCTCTTTCTCTTCTTTCACCAAGAAAGTATACGTTTCTCCATCATCAACTAAAAAATTAAGGTAATTTTTTTTCATTCATTCTACTTTTAAATTTATTATATATGTAGAGTTTGTATATTATCTTTTTTATTATAATGGTATTGTAATGTTTGGTTGAAAATTTGAATTTGTAGTGATAAATTGAATTTATTAGTTATACTTTTTAATTAATTGGTATAATTCTTGAATTTATTTGTATAATTTTTGAATTAATAGGTAATTTTTTTTATTTTTAGGTTTAATTTTGACTTTTAACCATAATGTCAAGTTTTTGTGTTATATTTTAATTATTTGGTATAATATTGGAATTGGTTGGTATAATTTTTGAATTAATAGATTGATTTTCTATTTTTAGGTTCAATTTTAACTTTTAGGTGTAATGGCAATTTTTAGTTTTATTTTTGAATTATTTGGTATAATATTGAAATTGGTTAGTATAATATTCTAAATGTTCGGTATAATTTGAATTTGTAGTGTTTAATTTTGAATTGTTAGGTTTGATTTGGAGTTGTTAGGTTTAATTTGAATTCTTTGGTTTATTTTGGAATTAATAGGCTTAATTTCGAGTAGTTAGATTTTTTTTTTAATAAGTTGGTATATTTGTCCATTTTTGTGGCATAATGTTGGAATAAGTTAGTATAATTTTTGAATTGTTCGGTATAACTTGAATTTCGAATTATTAGGTTTGATTTCTAGTTGTTAGGTTTAATTTTGAATTGTGCGGTATAAGTTAAAATTTATTGGGCTTAATTTAGAGTAGCTTTAATTTTGAATTGGTTGCTATATTTTTAGAAATGTTTGGTATAATGTTCGAATTAGTTGGTATAATGTGAATTTATAGGCTTGATTTCGAATTGTTAGGTTTGTTTTCAAGTTGTTAGGTTTAATTTCGAATTGGATGGAAGAGTTTCCGAGTTGTTAGGTATATTTTTCGAAATCTTAGGTATAATCTCTAAATTTTAATTTGTATGCATAATCTTTATTGATTAGTTATAATTTGTAATTAGTGGGTTTAATTTCGAATTAATAGATACAATTTAATGTACTAAATATTAAGTGTAATTTATATCGTAGAATGTAAATTAACATTGTTGTGGATATGTAAATGCAGGATGGCTGAGCGTAATGTATATGGTCCGGTTGATGGGAGCGTTCTGTATGATCAGGACAATCATGTATCTGAGGCAGTTGCTGATCATCCAGACTTCACTTATCGGGTTCGGCGAGCTGACTCTGCATATTTTCCAGCTGCCTATCAATCTGATTTGCATAACCGCGTCAAGGTAAAGCTTGATGAGATGGGGTTTTATAGAGTATACCTGTTACCTCAGTTTAAAAACGACCTGGGCCTTGTCAAGGCCCTAATTGAGAGATGGCGCCCAGAGACGAACTCATTTCATTTTAGGACCAGAGAGGCTACGATAACTCTCCAAGATATTGCTATTTTATATGGTCTACCAGTTGATGGTAGAGCTGTAGTTGCACATCGGCACTTCGAAACAGATGAAGAGTACAACTTCTATGTATTTGGACAATTAGGACTGTACTTATTGGCTACAGATTTCAGGCACGGTCATAGAATACCTGTTAAAAAACTTGTTACCCAAGTTCTGAGTCAGCCTCAACAAATAAATGATCAATCTGAAGAATTTGTAGTTGATCAGGTAGCCCGTTGTTGGGCCCTTTTGTTGTTGGGTAGTGTGATGTGCGCCGACACCACAGGAGATGTTATTCCTATAGTGTGGTTGAGTTTGTTTGAAGATATCAACTTAGCACGCATATACAGTTGGAGGAGTGCTGTATTGGCTCATATGTACCGTGAACTGGCGAATGCTTCTCGAGTAGAAAGAAACGACGTTGCAGGTTTCATGCCATTATTACAGGTGAGAAAAATTATTATTTAGATATTATTATTTCTGATAAAATAATTTATGATTATTCAATTAATATATTTCTCCTTTAACAGATATGGGCGTGGAGTAGAATTTTGATTGTAAGGCCTGATCGAGTACCTAGACTGATGGCGGGATTTGACGTGAATGGCATTGCCCGAAAACCCTATGCTTCACGGTAATTTACCATTTGAATATTATGTTTAATTAAGAAACGTTCAATTTTTTTTTAATTAAGAAACGTTCAATTTTTTTTAATTATTTTCAATGATTGTTGTTTGAAGGTGGTATCGGCCTACTACAAATACTGCTTCAGTCAGTCACAACGTCCGGGCAATTAGAGATGGTCTAGACCAGATGGCGGATGGACATGTGAGTCGGGATTTTTTTTTAAAAAATTATTATGAAGTTATATCTATCTCCTACTAATATATTGTTAATTAATATTTTTCGTATTTCAGTTTGTTTGGACACCGTACAATTTGGATGATGCAGACATTGCTGAGTTGCCACCTCAATGCTTGAATGATAACGTTTGGCGAGCATCAGTTCCAATGATATTCTTTACCATCGTAGAGTATCATCGTCTTGAGCGTGTTATTCGGCAGTTCGGAATACGCCAATTTATTCCTCGCACACCTGGACGTGTTCAGAGGGTCAGCCGAAAGGGCAGGTCCACCATTAATTGGGTAGCTAGACACGCTCGGGAAATTGCAATGTGGAATGATCGTCAATCGTATGTTGTGACTGGATACCATATTGAGGATGGGGGAGACCAGACGTACGAAGGATACGAAGAGTGGTATGACCGAATCACTCGTCGTTACATTTCACCACGATTGACTAGGAGTGGTGCGGGACACCAGGCTGGGTCAGCCCCTTTATTGCATGATGTGGTTAGTATTTGGTATTGTATTCCGTTAATTTTTAGGATAATTTTTTCGTTAATACTATTCCTTATTTTATCTTTTCAGTACCAACAAATTCAAGAGATGCAAACTGTAATGGAACAAATTGCCCAAACTAGTGATCCCACGACAATTAGGGAAATGCGATCTAGAATGAGGAACATTCGGGATATGGTCGCATGTAGTGGCAGTGTAGAGGAGGAACAGCCTGGTCCGAGCTCGGCTCAACCTCGTCCCAACCCTAGCGACGTTTACATTCCCACAGTTCCCCAACCACAACAGCATGATCAAGAACAAGGTCACAGTACGCCACTGTGGAATTTTTCTGATGTCGGCATAGAACAGTGGAGTGATGCACCGCAACATCATAGAATGCCACCTCGGCATCCTGTACAATTTAATGTATCACCGGTTCAATACAATGATGTTGAGGAAGAAGCAAATAGGAGAAGGTCTACGAGGATAAGGCGGTCCCCAGATTGTGGGACAAGGGGGCATCGTGGTTATCGGGCACGTAGATAGTTTTGTGTATTTATATTTTTTTGTGGTGTTAATAATATAATAGGATCGATGACATAAATGTTCTATTTGAGCCACATAGAATGCTCTATTTGTTTGTGGTGTTAATAATATAATAGGATTCGAAGTTTTTTGTTTAGCTTGGGCACATTCGCATGGCCATATTTCTTTGCTCGGGCATCGAAATGAGCCAAATATTATAGTTTCACAAAGTTCATAACATCACCTACAAGTTTTATGTTCAGCTCATAGCCAAAAAACGCACAGAAATAGGCCAAATACGAGCTAGAAAATGGAAAAAAAATTAATTTTTTGCACAAATCAGCAGCACAGGCGGGGCACATTCGCATGGCCATATTTCTGAACTCGGGCATCGAAACGAGCCAAATCTTATAGTTTCACAAAGTTCATAACATCACCTACAAGTTTTATGTTCAGCTCGTAGCCAAAAAACACACAGAAATAGGCCAAATACGAGCCAGAAAATGGAAAAAAAATTAATTTTTTGCACAAATCAGCAGCACAAGCGGGGCACATTTGCATGGCCATATTTCTTTGCTCGGGCATCGAAATGAGCCAAATCTTATAGTTTCACAAAGTTCATAACATCACCTATAAGTTTTATGTTCAGCTCGTAGCCAAAAAACACACAGAAATAGGCCAAATACGAGACAGAAAATGGAAAAAAAATTATTTTTTTGCACAAATCAGCAGCACAGGCGGGGACTTTTTTTTAACACAAATACTAGTCTGAGTCTAAGTCGCGCCAATCCATCTCGTTGGGAATCCGAGTGCTCCGTTGCCGACCCACAATAGGCGCCTTCTTCAGATTAGGGTCATGGACCAACTCAAAATTGGGAGTATCCCAATAATGTGATTCAAGCAATGGATAGAACCTCCCTTGATATGTTTTCAAATATTCGGAGCTCAGGTAATATTTTTCAACACACTCAGTCGGCCTAAGCCCTATTTCTGTACATAATTTCATTGCATGTGAGCACGGAATTCGATGAAGACTCTTTTTTCCACAAGAGCAATATTTAGCTTTGATGTCGACCGCGTAATGATGATTACCGGACCCTATCTGTCGGGGCGTTTTAACGGCACCTGTGTAATGCAACCAAAAATAAACTTCTGCCTTGTGATTTTGAGATTTTTTGGCCCACTCATTAAACATTTTAAGTGCATATGTCGTGAAAGGTTGTGCCCTCATTGCCAAAGCCATTCGCACTCGATCAGCAAAATATTCGACAATACGATGAAATGTGCACTCCACAATTGATCCAGGTGGAAGATGTCTCGTACCTTTCAACACATTGTTTAAGCTTTCTCCCATGTTCGTCGTCATAATGCCTTCGCGCATCCCTCCATCATATGCCAGTGTCCATTTTTCTTGTGGGATAACTTTCAAATAATTCAACGCAGCTGTATCCTTATTACCAATGAGTTCCATTGCTTGGTCAAACTTTCGGACGTTATGTGCCATTCCCGCCGCATAACAGAGTTCCTTCATAGCTTTACTTTTGAATTGAGCAGTGAAGTTTGAACTCACATGTCGCAGACAATATCTATGAGCTCCAAGGGGCAGGGAAAATGCGGGCATAAATCGAGTGGCATTTAATAAGCCCTTATGACGATCGGAAATAAGGCAAACACCTTCATCAGGCATCAAGAAATGTTTGCAGATCAATTGCAGAAACCATAACCAAGACTCGTTCGACTCATTATCAACGATAGCAAATGCTAGAGGCAAAATATTCTGATTTCCATCCAGAGTCGATGCGCATAACAACTTAGCCTTGTGCCGTGCGTACAAATGAGTCCCATCAACACATATGACTCTTCGACAATGTCGAAATCCATCTATACATGGCTTGAACGCCCAAAACATAAATTTCAGCATTTTTGGATTTTGATATGGTATTTTGTGCCTCCATTCAACAACCGTCCCTGGATTCCACTTCTGGATTGCTCCTAAAAATTTAGGCAACCTTGTAACAGAATCCTCCCACGTCCCATATATAATCTCATTTGCACGCTGCAAACTGTACCAAGCCTTCCCATATGAAATATCAAATTTCCATTTTTTCTGCACCGTTAGCTTAATTAGACCGACCTTATACGAAGGATCCTTCCTAACTTCTGGTAAAATTTCATTTGCGATCATGTTTATGTCCAAGTTAAAGTGATTCTTTGAACAATCTTCGAAGAAACATTCGTGTGGCTCTTCATACCTTGAATTTTTCCAAAAAGTAGTACTCTTCTTTAAACTTCCCCGCAGTTTAAAACGACATCCTTTTTTGCATTCTACAGCATACACTGTAGAATTACTAATTGTCACCTTAAACTCGCGCCGTGCATGTTGTACGTGGTTGTCTTTTACCGCTGCTTGCAAGCTGAGTTTGTTGTCAAAAACTTGGCCCAAACGAAGATTACCTTTTGCATGATCATAAATTATTCTCCGACTCAAACCTGAACTTTCTCGATGTAGTGAATCTCCTTCTACTTCTGGGTATGTGGTGGAATAGAATGGTATCACTTCATGAAGTCTTTCTTCGTGACTTGTGTGTGGGACATCTTCATTCATCGGTACATTAGTCTCAGCATCATCATCCTCATCCATCATTGCATTGTCTAAGTTTTCTTCCAACTCGCGGTCTGAAAGATGATGGAGCGAACAGTCAGTATCACTTTGACTGTCATTCCCAATATCATCATTCTGGACGTTTGCAAAATCATTACACCCAAAATTGGGATGCTCAAAGTCATGACAGCTTTGTCTAGACGAGCCTGCAAATAAAGATAACAAGTCATCAATCAAAGGAATACAACAATTATGAAATTTATTAGAAAATGCATAATTACCTGCTCCCAGAATTACAAAATTCCTCAAACGAGAATTTTCCAAAGGGGAATTTTGTGTGGACGGACCTACAATTAAAAATAAATATGATGATAGTATATAAAAACAAGAATAACAAGTAATTCGTAAAATGAATACAACAATTGAAGAAACTTATTAGAATATTCATAATACCTGCTTCCATGTCAGGAATAAAAGGGGAATTTTGTACATTTTGAAAATGCCCAAACAAATGACCCGTTGTAGAAGCACCTAAAAATGCAAATCACAAAAGGTTAACTTATTTTACAATTCCGCGAAGAAAAGAAAATTATCTACACATATATGAAATTTAAAAATAAACTTCACAATGTAAAAATAACAATAAACTACCTTGATGCACATTGTGAATTGTAGAACTCCCCAAACCACTTGGAAAAAAATCATGATACTCACGAGTTCCCAACACATTTGATTGCGTCTGCATATTTAAATCCGATACTGTGGGCTGAGTAAAATACGGCATCAATTGGGATTGTGACTGCGTATTCAAATCGGGAATTGTGGGCTGTGTGAAATACGACATGAATTGAGGTAGCGTTAACGACGTCACTTGGGTTAACAACGAGTTGTCTTCACCCTGATGTTGGATTGGTTCTTTCTCGATATAAAGCTCGATCGTGTCCTGAACAATGTTAGGATCCAAGAAAATCCCTAAAGTCTCATCATCTTTGATCTCCATTGTGCTCTCCCTCATCACATTTCTCTTTTCAAATTCAAACTTTATAATTACTTTTAATGAAAAATAATTCTGATCAGTCCTTGTTCTCGTATATAACTTATCCAACAATTTAGCGTATGTGATTGTACGACGTATCCTCATGTTAGTGCTTGGACGAGTGCTATATCTAACTGAATTTGAGTCTTCAATAATTTGACCATTCGTGTATATTAAAACATCAACTGTGTTCGCCCTTGACATTTTCTATATAATATCAAAATTTAAACCATAAATAAACACTAAATTTAAATTATAGTAAAAAAATAAAATTATACCTACAAATTATACATAAAATTTAAAATTATATACCTACAACATTAAAATTTATATATTCAAATTATATTTCCATCCAATTCGAACATTATACCAAACAATTGCAAAATATATCAATCTTCAAAAAAATAAATCTAACTACTAAAAATTAAGCCCATTAATTCCAACTTAAACCAAATAATTCAAAAATAACGCTAGAAATTGACATTACACCTAAAATTCAAAATTCAACCTATTAATTCAAAAATTATACCAACTAACTTAAAAATTATAGCTAATAAATAGAATTTATCACTATAAATTCAACTTTTCAACCCTAAATTACAATACTATTACAAAAAAAACATATATACAAACTCTACATATAACAAATTTAAAAGTATAAATGAATGAAAAAAAGAAATTACCTTAATTTTTTGGTTGATGATGGAGAATTTGCGTTTTGAGAATGAAGAAAAAACCTTTGTAAAATCTGATGGAAGAAGAGAAAGAGATAGACAGGGAAAAAATTCTGTGTAAATGGCTTCGTAAATGGGTGGAGGAAAAGGTAAAGTGATAACCAAAAAACAAAAAAAAATAAAAATAAATAATGTTGTTTAAGGCTGCAACTTTGCGGCCGACAAAGGTTGCAAAGTTGTAGCCTCAAATAAGTTTTGCAAAGTTGCAAAGGTACCAAAAAAAAAATATAATAAGTGAGAGACGACATAGTATATGTCGTCTCTCACTTAATTTTTTTTTAAAAAAATAATGTTAAGAGACGACATGGTGTATGTCGTCTCTTAAATGAGACGACATATCCCATGTCGTAATGTATTAGTATCTGATTGGGTCCATTTTTCCAATATTTTCTGATTTTTCTTTTTTTTTTATATTATTAATTTAATTTTCCCATCCTTTGTCCTTGAATTTTGGTCCTACTCAGATTAAAATAAGTGTGGCTTCACTATTGAGGAATCCTCCTTTTTCTCTGATCAAAAAAAAAAAAAAAAAGAAAAAAAAGAGGAATCTCCCTTTTTCTTTTGTCATTTTATTTTAAGTGTTTGATTTTATTTTGTTTGGCCCCTATATTATCCATATTTGCTTTTGAAGGGACAAACCTCAAACGTTAAGTCACATAGAGCGGGAGTGAGGATGGGAGCAAATATGAGAGCGAGAATGAGAGCGAGAGAGTGTCTTAGAATGTATATTAATAAAATAAAATAAAAATATCATTATTATAAATAGTTATCCTACAAGAAATTTTGCTTTCCGCAACACTAATTTTCCATGCGGAAAAGTGAAAATTTCATTTTCGTGGCGCTATCCACGTTGCTAAAAGTTCATGGCAACGAAAAATGAATTTTCGTTGCCTATATGTGTATTATAGACAACATGATTTGTTCGTTGCTGAAACATATACTATACGCAACAATATTAATCGTGCTAAAAAGTATATGCATTTTGTTGCGTAAAATGACATTTTGTTGCCCATAATCACCTATTCTATACAATGTTTATTATGATTAGCAATGAAAACTATTGTTGCCAAATTGTCAGATCTCGCAATAAAAACATTGTGTTGCTAGGTGCTTGATTTCCACAACAAAAATTTCGTTGCAAAATATCTGGTTTTTACAATGACATAATTCGTTGCATATTATGTAGCTTCAAGAACGAAATAGTTCATTGCAGAATCTCTGATTTTCGCCACAAAATATTTTGTCGCCAAGTGTATAATTTATCCAACAAACCATTTCGTGCCTAAAAATCGTCAAGCTTTACCAAAACTCAAGGTTTAGGCAACAAATTAATTGTGGCGTATTGTTTCTTTTATCTACAGATTATACCAGTATCCGCAACGATTGTTTAAATTGTAGGAAATATTTCGAATATTATTTTTATATTTGATATTTTTTTTTCATATATTTATTTAATAAATTGGAAATCTCCAAAAATATCCAAGAAATCTTTCAAATATTGACAAATCGTTCTTTAAAACAACACATCAAAAGCTAACATATGAGTACCATGTCTTAAGAACAAAATAAACAAGAATTCTAAATAATAATAAAAGAAATACATCACTTTATAACTACCATAGATTCACTTGAAGTATATTAGTACTAACAAAATAAACTACTAAAACGTAAACGAATATGTAGCATCATTGGTTCTTCTTTCACCGTTAGAGTCACCATCCTCGAATTTGCATAACGGTTGTAATATGATTTCAATAAGAGTCACTAAAACTTTAAAAACATCAAGACCAAATTAGATATTGGGTACTTTACCATGGACTACTTAGGTTTTGAGACTGGACCAACTTCTCATAAAGACGACTGTGTTCCGCTAGAGTTGATTTTATATCATTCATTTCTTCCATAAGTGTATCACGTTCTTCCCTAAGTGCAACACATTCCCTATCTTTTTCTTTTAAAGTTTCCTGGAGTATCCTTATACCAAAATTTGATTTGTTTGGTTTAGGGCCATAACCAAGTCCTACGATATGCGATGACCTTTTCCCAAGAACATTGTCAGCAATTTTATCAACATCCACTATCTCGCCTCTTGTTTCAGCATCAATCTTGCGGTTTTCCATTTCTACTTAATGTTGCAAGGAAAAATAAATATAAAAACACTATCTTATCTAACATCATACTTCAGAAATTTATAAAGTAAAAATTAAAAAACATATCAATTAAACTGCACTACAATAGGCGCCATAAAATGAAATTGCATAAATTTAGGTGTTGTTTCAGCACCATAATGGGTGTAGTTTCCACCCCTGTTCAAGTGTCTTTCAGCGCCTTAATGTGTGCAATTTCAGCACCTAAACAGGTGCAGTTTCAGCCCCTGTTCAGATGCTGAAATTGCACTTGTTCAGGTGTTGTTTCAGGCTTTCAGCGCCCTATTTTGCGCAATTTCAGCACCTGAACAGGTGCAATTTTAACACTTGTTCAGGTGCTGAAATTACACTAGAGGGTGTAGTTTCAGCACCATAACAAGTGCAACATGTCCTGAAATTGCATCTATTATGGTGCTGAAATTGCAACAGAACAGGTGTCAAATGACACATGTTTGGGGCAGAAATTTGCACATTTAAGTGTTGTTTTCAGCGCCTAAACGAGTGGTCTTTTGGCAAGTATGCACCTGAACAAACTTGCAACAAAAAACCAAAACAATCTTTTAAACATTACTTGAACTGTGGACAAGCTTAATAAAAACGAAACAAATGGATATTTTTGGCATGTAAAGAGTCAATTTCAGTTATAACTCAATCCTAGTTCCACACCAAATCAAGCATCATAACCATACCAAATTGTTTATCATTACAAGTAAAAATTCCAACATCTACCGTTGTGGAGAAAAAAAATGCAAATACAAATCAATCACCATATTAAACATACCAAATTTTTTATCATTACAAGTAAAAATTCCAACATCTACCATTATGGAGAAAAAAAATGCAAATACAAATCAATCACCATATTAAACATAATCGAATCTAAACATTGACACCCCATCTCATACAAAAAAACATAGATAGTTACATGATTGTTTTCTGATTGTGGAGTAATCCATCATTTTCCTTCTGCATAGAGAGTGTGCTTGTGAAAGGAAATTCTATCAACCTCATCGCCATCAAACTCTTGTTCTTGGCTCTGTGAAAATAGGATTTTAATTAGATAGGAGTCCTTCTCTACCGTAGATATACTATATTATCAAAAATCACTAAATTACTTATAAGCATACGACGAGCCACGACAAAGGATCTAGAGCCTTGGTTATGATTTGTCGTCATCTTCAAGAGATTCTGTTTGTTAATTTTGCATCTCTCCTAAAATTTTTTGTTTAATAATTATATTAAAACAAATACAAATACTCAAAGATCGGGTTTATCTAATAAAAATTGAACCTGATACTTGGGATCACTGAAAAGTGTTGTGCATAGCATTTCCCAATTTTCTTGAGTTAAGGCTCCATAAGAGGGCTTCTTTTGGATAGTTTCCTCCACTGATGAAATTTTTTGAAAATATTTGTTCTGTCTATGGCGTCGAGCTCTGGATCGATTCTTTAAAATGTCCTCCACATTTTTCGTATTCTCATCAATTGGATTATCAATTGTCAAATTCATCTACACAAACAAAAAACCCAAAATGATATTAGAAAGAAATTAAATAAAACATTAAGTTGATAAAAATAAACAAGTAATGATATGGAAAAAGTATATACCAACATCTAATTAGTCAAAAGCCCCCATCAACTCAGTCTTCTTCATATTCTTCCACTTAATAGAAACTGGCAATGATTCTCGAGATAATTGTCCAAGCTCACTGGACAATTTAGCTAAATCCACGCTATCCGTTGGCCTCCTTTGTACAGGATCAATGTGGATAGTCAACTTATTATTGTTCTTCTTGTTTAGCTTCTGCAGAGCTATTCAACGAGTCGATCCTCTTTTATGGGTGTTAGAATCTGTATTGACAAAGACTCAAAAAACATACAAACAAGTTATATAAAGTATACAAAGGATTATGCTAAATGTAAGAGTAGTTATAATACATGTTGGTCCCAAGTGGTATACGAAAGGGTCTAGAAGGAGGAGGGGGTTGAATAGACCCTGAAGTCTTTTTCGACTTCTAAAAATTCGTATCACTTTGAAGTATTTGAACGCTCGGAAAGCTTTGAGCGCTGGGTGCGGCGCTTGAGAGATAATGACTTAAGCGCTAGTTTCAGGCGCTTAGGAAAAGTTAACTTAGACTTGGTGATTTCAACGCTTACCAAAGTAGGGTAGAGTTTAGTCACTAAATCAGGGTTAGCACAACGGAAGTATTTTATAGCTTAGCGTTCGGTTTGTTAATCGAAAGTAGTCGCTTAGTTGTTTTAAAACTTTATCAGAATGTATGCAATATGAATAGTAAAGCAGTAAAACAATGAATGCTTAAAGAGGTAAATGACACAAGATATTTGTAAGGTTCACTGGGTGATGTAATCCCAGCTACGTCCTTCTTCTCCTTTTACCAGGGAGGTTTTCCACTATGATGATTATCGAAGAGTCACACAGAGACTTCTACAAGATAGAGGGAGATTGGATATGATCTCGGAACTCCTTGGTCACACAGATTTCAGCTCCACTAAAGACCTTCTATCCCCTTGCTTCTTTCACTCAGAAATGGTGCAAGTTACCCTTGATCTCGGAACTCCTTGGTCACAAAGATTTCAGCTCCAATAGAGATCAACTTCAACAAGCTTCTTTTACACAAAAATATTGCTTGTAAGTCAACCAGTTTTCTCACTCAGATGAAAGGTGTTGATGGTTTTGGTCACGGGTTTGTTTGTTTTTGGAAAGTTCAAACAACTTGGAGATATCTCAATGGTAGTGTAGGTTCTTCTTAAAAAGAGATTTGAGATATGGGTGACTGTCTAGGAATGTATTTGAGAAAGCTTAAAAGGATTTCGGCTCTGGAGTGTATAAGCTCTTTTTAAAAACAATTCAGCAACGTTTTGGACCCTCTTTTTTATTTTTATGTCCAGATGTTTTTCTATATCTATTCATTGTTGTCCCTTTTGTTGAAAAGGTTATTTATAGATTGTTATGAGATTTTGTCCGTTGGACACGGTTGGAGTCTCGTTTCCCTAAACATTCCATGAATTCTGACAATCCTAACTTTGGGTATATTTAATTGGTTAGGCATGGTCTTGGTTTCATAAATCTGACAGTCTAGGTCAAAGATATGGTTTGCCCATAAGTTGTTGTGCTTATATTTTAATAGCACTTATCCGACTTTTGATGCATCTTGTTTTATTTCCGTTTGGGAATAATTTCCGTTGTTTCATGCATCTTTGATAACTTGGGTTTGAATCTTCAGGTTACGCTTAGAGAACTAGGCGTTTGAGCCTTTGGAGTTTTAGGCTTCTTGGAAGTAGTCTTCTTTGTTAATCAGACGCTTGAAGAGGTCACAATCTTTGCCCGATCTTTTAGACGCTTGTCCTTTCATTTTATCTTTGATAGACTCACTCAGAATTCTATCATTGACTTAGTGTTAAGTACTTGGTCTAAGGTCCATAACAAATCTTGAGCGCTGAGTTCGTAACCCGGGATAGTCGTTTAGTGTTTGATGGACGCTTGAGACTATTCTTTATCTTTACTGTTTCTTCAGACGCTTGATCTTCAACTTCATCACTTGGTAGACTCACGCAGAATTCTTCTAGTGATTTAGTATCACATTCTTAGTCTAAACTCTATAAAAATACAAGTCTAGTAAAAAAAACACGAGCTTTCAGGCGCTTACATATTTGTTCTATGAAAGCTTTACATTTCTTGGGGTCTAACATGAAGTCCTATTTGTCATCATCAAAACATCTAACATGAAATTCCTAACAATACATTCACTCGTACCACTGCTAGGAGTTTGTGGAGTGGTGACATTAGGCTGAGACGGAGACAATGATCCTTGTGGAATTGATGCTCCACCCTGTGAAAGACATGGAAGTGGAGCCCTGCTCGATGATGAATTAGACCGACTACGAATCGTATTAACCATTTTTCCAATCAGTGGAACCAAAGAAAATATATAACAAGAAATACACATGTCAATTGAAAATAGTAAATCAAGAAATTTATATAAATGTCAAGAAAACTAATAATGAATACTTACGCTTTGTTTGGTTCAAGAATTTTGCTGAAGAAAAGAAAAGGAAAGGAAAAGGAAAATATTTTTGTTTTCCACCATTTTCCTCACCGAGTGGTGAGGAAAAGGAATTGGCACAAATTAACATTAAGTTTTCTCTCCCATTTTCTTTTCCTTTTCTTTTTCTCTAGTAACCAAACAAAGAAAATTGGTTTTCCTTCCATTTCCTTTTCCTTTCCTTGTTAAATTCCTTGAACCAAACAAGCTGTTAAGAATAATGTGCAAGAATTCAATAATTTTAACCGACAGCAACCAAGCTCAACAAAAGTACAAATAACCAATGAACACATATTAATATACAAAGCGGATTAATATTAATGCGAAAGAAGTATAAAAACGTGTAATCTATGCACCCAAACCGAGATCAAAAAGGCATATTCTGTCAATAACAAGCTAGAATTCGAATAAGCATCTTTTTCACCAACAAATAAAAAAACAGAGTCACAAAGTATATGGGTTTGTGGTGGAAGATTCTGGAAACAATAATGTTATATTGGAATAGGAACGAAATATACATGAATATTTCAAGTTTGCTTCCTATTAGCATATCAAGCATTATATCAATATCAAAGTGCAAGATTAATTAATCAAAACAGATTCAACCTCCATCTGATATTGTGCATGTCGCCTATTACTAATCAAGAACTAATTTCTGAATTTATACATAATATATCAAGCTTGAAATAGACAATACTAGTATTTATACAAAGCTCAAAGCTAGATATTCAAGTATTCAGCTTCCTTGAGATTGTCTAGAAGTAAGTGGTTATCTTGTAACATTCATATCATTAACATAAATCAGATCAAACAGAGAATAAGCAAGCTAAAAGAGACAGATCCATAAGTTAAGTGATTCCATTACTTTGCGATCATCTATTCGGTTAAGTTGAAAACAGTTACTCAGAAAATAGTACATACATTAAAATTACCAGAGGAACTATCCAGAGCCAGAAGCTCCAACAACCTCCCTTTTCTAAATTACATAAAGGAGAGGGTCCAAATTGAGTGGAAAAGATGCAGTTAGACATCTGACAATTAGCTACAGCAGAAGGAAATCTCAACTCTAAATCTCAGGCTTTGTTTGGATCGATGGATTTGGATTTGGCAAGGGATTTGAAATGAATGAATTTCAAACCCCTTGGATTTGAAATCCACACCAATTGAAATTCCTTGTTTGGCTATATATGAATTTATAAAAGGATTTCCAAATCTATGGACTTCAATTTCATTGTTTGGTTATAAATCCTAGAGCATTTGAAATCCTTCAATATTTTATTGATTTTTTCATTACACTACACACATTTACACATATTTTACACACACAACACACTTTTACACACACTGCACACATTTTACACATATTTACACACGCACTGCACACATTTTACACATATTTGCACACACATTGCACATTTCTTACACGCACAACACACTTTTTACACACACTGCACACTTTTTACACATATTTTACACACACTACACACTTCTTATATGCACAGCACACTTTTTACACACACTGCATATTTTTTATATATATTTTACACACACTACACACATTTACACATACTGCACACTTCTTACACGCACAACACACTTTTTACACACTACACAATTTTTATACACACTGCACACTTTTTGCATATATTTTACATATACTATACACATTTACACACACTGCACACTTTTTATACGCACAACATAATTTTTACACTCACTGCATATTTTTTACATATATTTTACACACATTTATACACAATGCATGCTTCTTAGACGCACAACATACTTTTTATACACAAACTACACATTTTTTACACACACTGTACACTTTTAACACATATTTTACACACACTATACACATTTACACACACTGCACACTTCTTATACGCACAACACACTTTTTGCACACACTGCATATTTTTTACATACATCATACACACACCACACATTTACACACATTGCACGCTTTTACACACACAACACACTTTTTACACACACACTACATATTTTTTACACACACTGCACACTTCTTATACGCACAACACACTTTTTACACACACTGCATATATTTTACATACACTACACACATTTACACACACTGGACACTTCTTACACGCACAACATACTTTTTACAGACACACATTTCTTTTTACACATATTTTATACACACTACATACATTAACACACACTGCACACTTCTTTTACGCACAACATAATTTTTACACACACTGCATATTTTTTACATACATTTTACACATACTACACACTTCTTACACGCACAACACACTTTTTACACACACACTACACATTATTTATGCACAATGCACACTTTTCACACATATTTCACACATACAACACACATTTACAGAAATTGCACACTTCTTATACACACAACACACTTTTTACACACACTGCATATTTTTTACATACATTTTACACACACTGCCCACTTTCTATACGCACAACATACTTTTTATACACACAATATACATATTTTACACACACTGCACACTTCTTACATGTACAACACATTATTTTACACACATTGCACACTTTTTATGCACACAACATACTTTTTACAAGCATTACATACTTTTTACACACACTAAAAATATTAACACACACGCTACATATTTTTTACACACACTACACGTATTTACACATATTACATATATTTTACACACATTGCACACTATTTACACAGATTGCACACTTCTTCCACGCAAAACACACTTTTTACACATATTTTACACAAACTGCACACTTTTTACATACATTTTATCCACACTACACACTGCATACATGCACAACACACATTTACACGCAATGCACACTTTTTACGTACACAACACACATTTACACGCATTAAACACTTTTTACATAGATTACACACTTTTTACACACATGCTACATATTTTTTTCACACACACTGCACACTGCACACTTCTTCCACGCACAACACACTTTTTACACATATTGCATATATTTTTCACAAACTACGCACATTTATACACGTACACTGAACACTTTTTACGCACACAACACTTTTTTTACACACATTACACACTTTTACATACACTAAAAATATTAACACACACAATACATATTTTTTACACATACTACACACATTTACAAACACTACATATATTTTGCACACTATTTACACAGGCTGCACACTTTTTACACACATAACACATATTTAAACACAATGCACACTTTTTACGCACACATGTTTACACAAAATGCACACTTTTTACACACACTACATATATTTTACACACACTACACACATTTACACATACAATGTATTCAGTATTTATAAAAAGTGTGTAATATATGCAAAAAGGATGTAGTGTATATAAAATATGTGCTCTATAGGTGTGAATGTGAGCAGTGTGTATAAAAAGTGTGTAATAAGTGTAAAAAGTATGTATCGTGTGTGAAAATATGTGTAGTATGTTTAAAACATGTGCTCTATATGTGTCAATATGTGCAGTGTGTATAAAGTATGTTCTGAATGTGTAAATGTGTGCAGTGTGTGCAAATTAGGCGCTCTATATGTGTAAAAAGTGTGCATTGTGTGTGTAAAAAGTGTGCATTATGTGTAAAAAGTGTGTAATGTGTGTAAAAAATATGTTGTATGTGTAAAAGTGTGTTGTGTGTGTGAAAATGTGTGCAATGCTTGTAAAAAGTGTGCATTGTGTGTAAAAAGTAAGTTGTGTGTGCAAAAAGTGTGTTGTGTATGTAAAAAGTTTGCAGTGTGTGTAAAAAGTGTGCAATGTGTGTAAAAAGTTTGCAGTGTGTGTAAAAAAGTGTGCAGTGTGTGTAAAAAAGTTTGCAGTGTGTGTAAAAAAGTGTGTAGTGTGTGTTAAAAGTGTGTTGTGTGTGTAAAAAATATGTTGTGTGTATAAAAAGTATGGAGTGTGTGAAAATATGTGCAGTGTGTGTAAAAAGTGTGCCTTATGTGTAAAAAATATGTAGTGTGTGTAAAAAATTTGCAGTGTGTGTAAAAAGTGTGGAGTGTGTGTAAAAAGTGTGTATTGTGTGTAAAAAGTGTGCATTGTATGTAAAATGTGTGTGGTGTGTGTGAAAAGTGTAGTGTGTGTGAAAAATGTGCAGTGTGTGTAAAAAGTGTGTAGTGTGTGTGAAAATGTATGCAGTGTATGTAAAAAATGTGCATTGTGTATGAAATGTGTGCAATGTGTGTAAAAAGTGTGTAGTGTATTTAAAAAATGTGCAGTGTGTGTAAAAAATATTTAGTGTGTGAAAATGTGTGCAGTGAGTGTAAAAAGTGTGTAATGTGTGTGAATATATGTGCAATGTGTGTAGTGTGTGAATATGTGTGTAAAAAGTGTGTAGTGTGTGAATATATATGCAGTGTGTGTAAAAAATATGGAGTGTGTGTGAAAATATGTGCAGTATGTGTAAAAAGTATGCATTGTGTGTGAAAATATATGCATTAAATTTTAAGAAATGTGTTGTGTGTGTAAAAAGTGTGCAGTATGTGTAAAAAGTGTGTAGTGTGTGTAAAAAGTGTGTTGTGTGTGTAAAAAGTGTGTTATGTGTGTAAAAAGTGTGTAGTGTATGTAAAAAGTGTGTTGTGTGTGTAAAAGTGTGTTGTATGTGTGAAAAGTGTGTTGTACGTGCAAAAAGTTTGATGTGTGTGTGTAAATATATGTAAAAAGTGAGTTGATTTTAGTTGGAGTGGATTTCAAGTGACAGGGTGTGGGAGTGTATTTGTAATCCATTAGAAAATGGGCTTCAAATCCACTCAGTTAGGCCGGCCTGGCATTGGTTGGGTCTGACCCAAACCCAGACCCAATAAATTTTTTAATTGGGTCTGGGGCTGGGTCTGGACCCAACTTAGACCCATAGACCTAATACTCTAAACTTAATATATATATATCCTATTTGTTTTCTCAAATAATCATCATTTCTTCTTTGCTAATTTATATATATATATACATATGTATTACACACATCTCCTAATTCCTATCTCTCTTTCTCGTCTCTCTCTCTCTATCTCTCTCCCTCTCTAAACTTGGATCTCTCTCTCTCGTCTCTCTCATCTCTCTCCCTCTCTCCTCCGCCGCCCCTCTCTCTCCGTAGCCGTCGCAACCTCCGTCCCCTCTCTCAGTCTCTCATCTCTCTCTCTCTTATCTCGTAATTTTTTTTGTTATTAAGGTATTTTACATTTCTATATATGTTATATATATTGTACTATATGTGATGACTGATTCGAAGAATCTGATGAAGAGCCTCAATTTTCTGGGTCCAATTCTTCTTGTAAGGCATTTTTATATATATATATATATATATTTGAAGAAATTAAATTTATGACCTTTTTCCTTTCTGGGGTTTTCAGAAAATAAAATTAGCCATGGATGTTAATGGAAACAAAGGGTTTCAATTTTTCTATTTTTATGTGAATAATTATAAGATAATTGTTTTGATAATTTTAGTTTGATACTCTGTTTTCCTTTCTGCCAAAGCAGAGGAATTCTATTTGAGGATTAATTTATATGATCAGCTAAATTAATTGTTGGGATTTTATCATGTGATGAATTTTTTTAGGGTGGAATGAAGATGAAGAATTTTCATTTGATATGCTTGAAGCAAAATTCAGGAGAAATCACTGACATTTTATCTATATATAAAAACATTTTGTAAGCCCAATAGCTTTATTAATATATCACAAGAATGTAGAATTAGGTCCAAATTTAAAATAAAAAGGAGCCCAATTGGGTCCAAAGAAAGACACAAAAAAGTCCAAAAGAAAAAAAAGAATCGGGTCCAGACCCAGACCCAAACTCTTGGGCCTGTGAAGTAGACCCACTCGCCAGACCCATTGGGTCTGGGTCTGGATATAGACCCAAAACATTGGGTCTGGGTCTAGCCAAAACCCAAAGTTTTGGGCCAGACCCAACCAATGCCAGGCCTACACTCAGTCCTACAATGGATTTGAAATTCATTCATTTAGAATTGGGGCCAAACAGCAAAGAATGGATTTAAACAGGGAATTTAAAATCCCCAGTCCAAATCCATCAATCCAAACACAGCCTCAAAGAATTTGGACTGAGTCATTGAGGTGAACAAACAAATAAAAAAGTCAATAATTTATTAAGTATTGTTTCCTGAAAATAAATACAAATAATGCACCACAAGACAATTAGAATAAGTAATAAACAGTCATACTTGTAGGTTGCTATAGATCAGTTTAGTTCTCCAAAATACAAAATCTTGTACTCTCAACCCTGAAATTTTAAGAAAACAAACCTTTTTAATACTAGAATCAGGGAGATAAAATATAAAAAAGAAAAGAGAAATTACCGCTTTTTTAACAAGAATCAGCAAAAGTGAAATTTCATGGAAGATTTGTGGGAGGTTGAGATGTAATAGGTTTTGGATTTGGAGGAGACGTGAATTTAGGGAAGATTTGGGGGAGACGATTGAGAACAAAACGATTGAGGGTCCCTGAAAATTTCATGGAAGATTTGGGGGAGACGTGAGTTTGGGGAAGTTTTCTGATAGAGAGAGGAGGTATCGTGCGGGATTGACGATTCTCTTGGCACCCAAAATCATATTAATTTTTGGATAACACTATTGTAGATTGAAATTATTACTCCCCTGTGTCATATCCTTTCACATAGGTCTGGCATTGGGTAGGCATTACCCAGGCCCAGGCTGTCACGCCCCAATTTTTAGCCCTGAAAGGGGCCTAAACTAAAAGCGTGAACCTTCCAATTAAGTAGTACAATCCAAAATTGACACACTTCGACAACTAATCTAGTAGGGTCACGGCCCTAACGTCAACAAAACATTTTAAGTAACTTACTATTCATGGCTCAATTTGCAAAACTCTCCTCTAGGATTGTCCATGTCTACGCTCAGATCATCCAAGCCAATCTCATTGCCCAACTCACTCTAACTGGAAGGAGAAAAAAAAAGTGAAATACGTAAGCAAACGCTTAGTGAGTGCCAGTGCGTGTGTGTAAGTTGCTTTAAAATAGTTTTTATTGATTTTCAAAGGATCATTGAAATCCTAAATAAGAAAAGCAATTTATGATCAAGGTAACAAGTAAGCAATAGTTAGTATGAGACAAAGGTCTTAGTGTATGCACGATGAGATTTTCTCAAATATCATGGAAAGCATGCTTAAAACAATTTCGTTCATGATAAAACTGGAACGATTGGTGGCATGATATTTGAGTTTTAAAACATGCATTTTAAAAGTGTGCAGTCAATGTAAAAGTAACACGTACAAGACTCAATGCAAGTATCATGTACAAGACTCCATGCAAGTATCATGTACAAGACATGTTTAAGTAACACGTACATGTCATGCTTAAGCAGTAGGGGGCCATGTTAGCAATACTATCGCGTCCGATGATTTACCCATAGCACTTTGGGTCCCTCTGCTTCTTCCTTATCACCCCTGAACACGCGGCTTAAAAGCCATCACCTTATACCTCCCCACGCAGGTTCGCGATGCCCGATTTGGTCATATCCGGAATATGCCACACGATAAATGACCCATGCACCCTCAGAGCACTCCGTCCTAGGTGCATGGATCTGGACGTGGATAGCGGGAACTGTTTAAGACCGCAAGCCCATGCTTGACCGGCCGAACCCTGCCCTATCCATCGCCCGACCTTGGGCCCAACACAACCACGCAAGATGAAACATGTCACGAGAACACCATCATGGGAAATGATCGCAATACAAGAACCAAATGATGGAGTATTTTCACGAAATCCATAAAAACCGATGTTTATTTTGAAATCATGCTTGCAAAATATGCATTTGAAACAAGTATGCAATCATGTATGTGACGAATGATTAAATGAAGCGTTTTGGCCCACGAAGGAATATTGAATCGAGCAAATATTTTTTTTTTTAGAATTTCATTAAAAGAATGTTTTCTTGAAATCATTTTCACAAAACCTGCCTAGAAAATTATTCTCGCAAGATATGTCTTTGAAACGTGCCAAGAAATGGTTAGTGCAAAATGAGTCCATGATTTGATTTGAAAGGGTTGAAACTCATTTTCATGTCAAGCATTCAAGTATGATGAAAGTACATAGATATATATACGACGTGCTCCTTCCAGTTTTGAAAGACATATAACTATAATTTTGAGAGGCAACTCACACTAACTTCCCAGTTATTCAGCGTCGTCCTTGAGCGATTTACCAACACCACCTGCTATTTCGAGGATTATATTAGAAATCCAATTCTCTAACTCTCGTCTTAATAATCTACCCGAGAAAGCCTATGCGGTCCTATGAACTACATGATCATGCACAAAATATTATTCTCCCAAACTATGCTTAACTTCATTACATTCAAAGATTCACAAAACACTAAGAAAATAAATCTGCGCGGGTTTGGTTTAAAATTTATTAAAATTCATAGAACATAATTTTACTTTTGAAATTTTTCAGAAACACCCAAGACTTACTGAAAAAGTTCAGGTAAAAGTTTCAAAGGTAAACTAGATTTGTAAGTAGGTGTTTCATCCACCAAAACCCAACCAAACAGAAGCTGTTTTTACACAGGCGGTATATACTTCAAAAATTTGTATAAACTCTGCTGTTCATCAGAAAGCTCCAACATTTATAGGACATTCTCACAAGACACTCCAAATGGATCAGAAAATGTTTGGAAGCCAAATAAAATCTGTAGATACAAAAATTTCAGCTTATAACAAAGCATATCTGTAAATAATTAATTCCCTGGCAGCAGTGGTTTGCCAATTTTTATAAAATTCACCAAAACTTCAAATATTTCCAAACTCCACGATTTTTCTATAAACACAACAAAGTTTATTGAAAAATATTTTGGCTTCAAAATTTCATTCAATTGGATCTTCAAATACATTGTAGAACACACATGCAAAAACTGAAATTGAGCTCATTTTATTTTCATGACAAAACCATCATGCATGTCTTAAATGATTCTTAAAAACAAGTTAAAACTCACATGCAATCACTTATCCATGTATAAGCTACATATATGGTCATGGATCTACAACAATTTATCCAAATCCTTCACTCATTCACACAAGCAATAAAAGTTTCTAGAAACTAAAATAGCAGACTGCGTAGGTCTATTGGTGGTCATTTTTAGACAATTTCCGCATCCATTTTCTGCAAACTTTATCATAAAACATATCTATATTCAATAAGGATTCTAATGGAGGTCTTGCATGTACAATTAGAGCACGGAAAAAGGGGTTTTTTTGGGCAATTGAATGTGAAACACAGATTCTGGAATTGCAAAGAGCTTACTGGCAGTGATACTTTAAATACAAATTATGTAATGATTCCTCAATGATTTCTAAAGAACTTTACATGTAAAGATATCTACACTCATAGAGGTTTCTATATATGGTCTTGCATGTATGATCAAACCAACGCAAGAGTTGTTTCTTGCCCAAACAAAATAGAACACAGTTCTGAAAATTGAAAATACGGACAGCTTACCGCACGGTTTGAAGCGATTTTAAAACTTTTGGTAGCCAATTCGATAAATCCAATTCCATAGTATTATTCCTTATCCTCTTGTGAAGATTTTGAGATAAGGAACTCCCAATTTGGACATCATTTCGTCTTTAAAAACGTGAGAATACCAGCACTGCCAGTGCTGGAAATTTCTGTGCGGAAATTGCTTTGGGGAAATGGTTTCTATGTTGTGGGTTAAGCTTTCTCTTTCCATGGCTCTCTTAAACGGTTTTGTAGCTGAAAAGAGATGAAAATGGGAATGAACTCTGATTTTAGAGCAAGAAATTCATGAGTGGATGAGAGGAGAAAAGAAGAGCAAGATAGGTGTGCATATATATAGGGGTGATGAGGACTTTATTGCAAATTTTCTATTTATCTCCTAGTCCTACCATTATTGTATCTTATTCCAAGGTTTATACATGAATATGAATTGATAAAAAATCCCCCAATTAGTAATACTAATACATGTTAATCAAGTAATGTTCGTGGTGTCACTACTAGTCATCGAATTAGTAAGTATACTAATACTAAGAAAATTCGGCTGTCACACAGGCCCATTCACAACCTCTTAGACCCAGCCCAAGACCGGTCATTCGGGTATGAGACCCGGACCCGACCCGGACCTAATCAACTTAAATCTATCGGGTCCGGGTTGGGTCCGTACCCGATATCTACCCGTGGGTCTAAGACCCGGAGAAGACCCGAAAAATACCTTATACCTGTAAAAATCCATACAGATCAGTTTCAGAAGCAGATTTCAAAAAACCCACTCCTCAGACTCAGAGCTCGCACCTAGCCACCCTCCACCGCCGGCGTCCGTCACTTCCTCCGCCGCCGGCCTCTGCCGCTTCCTTCATCGCCGCTATCATCTCTTCTTTATTCCAATAAAATAATGCAATAAATAAGGAGGTCTACCTCCCTCACAGACAACTCTGGGAAAGCGTTTAAACGAGGAGTACTTACTCCCTTACAAAACCAAAAAGCAATGAAAAAATAAATAAGGAGTACTACTCCCTTACAAGCCAAACCAATCACTTCCATCTAAATCTAAAATTCAGGAGATCTCTGTCCATTTTTGCAAGAACTCAGAGTGTCCTAGGAGCATCACAGCCGAACATCACCATAGATCTTTGATCATCACAGGCTTTATTAGCAAGAAAATCAGCCGGACCATTACCTTTTCGATATATATGGGAAAATAGTATATCCATATTATTTTTCATGATCCTTATACGTTGTATCATTGTGTGTAAATCCCAACTTCCAGGGGCCATCCTCTCAATCATAGAAATAATTACTTTGGCATCTAATTCCACCCAAATCCTTCTAAACCCATGTGCATAGCATATATCTAATCCATTGCACACCCCCAGTAATTCAGCAAATGTGTTTGTGGCTGTTTCCGTCTCAATATATTGAGTGAAAGCCAACAAAATCTCAACTTTGTGATCTCGTATAATACCACCAGCACCTGCAATTCCCGGATTTCCTCGAGATGCACCATCAGTGTTCTTTTAACCCATTCACGTTCAGGTGGTAACCATTGCACTCGATTTACAATGAGATTATAATGTGGCACTTTTTTAACTCCAACAAACTCTGCCAATTTCTGTATATCCCTAAAAAAATTTGATGTGAGAACCCCATGTCGATATAAAAGGGAAATGTATTGTTTAACTCTCAATTGGATCCGAGTTGTTTTAAAAGCAATTCCCTCATGTTTTGCCTTGTTTCGATCTACCCATGTAAACTATGTAACTAAAATTGGAATCAATTTCCTAACACTATCCGAATGTCCTCCAATTCGCCAAGATTGCCACCAAATGATCATGTTATGAGTATCAGGGAGATCAAAATCACAACTATTCGTAAAGCGCATAGACATATTTTTAAAACTTGGACTAGCCAAGAAAAGATGTTTCGTCGATTCAATGTCACTATTAGGGCAGCATAAACATTTCGAAGCCGAGACAAGACCCTTTTTTTTGCATATTAGCGTCCACCGGTAACCAATTATGGAGAAGGCGCCGTGCAAATATTGACATTGACGGTCTAATTGCATTATTCCAAATATCTCTATACATCCCATTAACCTCTTGTATCTCTCTTACCATGTTCCAAGCCGATTTCATAGTGAACATGCCACTGGAAGTCAACCTCCAAATTGGAGCATCTCTTGAGTTAGTATCCACGGGAATTAGAGCCACCTTATTCGCCAAATTTTTTGGAAGTACCCTATAAAGCTTCTCCAAATCCCAGCCCAAAGTATTCCAAAAATCTGCTACCTTATCCATTGTGTTGTGAGTGTCTGTGGCTATATGGTGCAATGACGCATCACCTAGCCAGTTGTTGAACCAAAAAGATAAACTTCCATCTCCAAGATTCCAGCCTATGTGAAGATCCGCTTTCTCTCTAATCCGGCCCAAACGCTTCCAAAACATTGAGTCTGAGCCCCTCACCCGCGCCATCATTGGATGAACATTATTGCAATACTTCTCATGCATAAACTTCGCCCATATAGACTTTCTTTCCCTAGATTTCCACCACAGTTTTGTGCTAAACGCTTCCACAACAACTCTAAAATTTCTCACCCCAAGACCTCCATCCGTGATAGGGTAACAAACCCGTTCCCATTTAGCCTAATGAGTTACATTTTTCCTTTCAGATGCGCCAAAAAAAAAACCTATTTAAAAGTCGTTCAATTTGTTATATGGCATTGGGGGGGGGGGGGTTTCAACAATCTGTAATATATACAAAGGCATCGACATGAGAACGCTTTTAACCAGAGTTAGCCGACCCCCGTATGTAAGCACCGACTTTTCCCATCCTCCAATTTTGGCGATAATTTTGCTTATGATATTCTCAAAAATGGATCTTCGTCTGTGACCCTTAAAAAAAGGCACTCCAAGATAAATAAACGGCTATTCTTCTTGTGCAAACCCCGTAACTTGTTTGACATTTCTACTGCGAGTTCTCGAAACTATTTTACCAATTATAAAAGTAGATTTTTCTCTATTAATCAGCTGACCCGACGTACTCTCGTACCCTTTAAGGAACTCCATAAGATGTGAAAGACTTAGTTTAGTTCCTTTAGTTAATATAATTATGTCATCTGCATAAGCTAGATGACTAATCAAAATTCCCCCTTCATTATCGTACTACATATGAGTGTTTTCCCAGAACAATTTCTCTGAGCCCCGAGATAAAAATTCAGCAGCTAAAACAAACAAATTTGGAGACAGTGAGTCCCCCTTGTGTCAATCCTCTCGCCGAGTTAAAGAATCCGACTCTTTCACCATTTATCAACACTATGAACCAACAGTTTTGAATAGTGTTTTTTACCCATAGAATCCATTTCTGTGGGAAGCCATGCTTTTCCAAGATTGCATAAAGGAATTTCCATTGTACTCAGTCATACGCTTTAGCCATATCTAATTTTAACATAATATTTCCTCCTCCTCTCTTCCATTCCATCTCATGGCATAACTCTTGAGCTAAGAGAATGTTATCTGAGATGTTCTGCCCTTGAATCCTGTTTGGTACGGAGAAAGAATCTTATCAAGAATATCTGACAAGTGATTTGCCATGATCTTTGTCATCACCTTATTACTGACATTACACAAACTTATCGGTCGAAAATCCTTCCAAGTCTTTGGAGCTTCTATTTTAGGGATTAACGAAATAGTTGTCGCCGTGTATCCCCTAGAAAGCGTAGTTCTCGAGAAAAAAATCCTTAACTACCTTGAATAGGTCCTTCTTTATGATGTCCCAACATTTATGATAAAACATTGAAGTAAATCCATCAGGCTATCTTAACCTCCTCCATTGTAGGCGCACGAAAAAGCTCCCCACGGTCGGACTCTGAAAGGACTGTTGGAATACAACTAAGATTTGGCTCCTCTATTGGCAAAACTGTCCCCGTGAACACCTGTTCAAAATATTACCATCGGAGTCCTGTATATCCTTATCATCAGTCAGTTTATTCCCATTATCTATGATTTTATGTATTCTTCCTTTACTTCTTTTCCTCTTCACCCATGTATGGTAGAATTTAGAATTACGTTCCACATCTTTAACCAATTGCAAGCTGCCTTTTGTTTCCAGAAATCCTCTTCCCGTGCAAGTTTTTGAGTAAAAATTGCACCAGCCCTATTCATTGCACAAAGGCGGTCATTTGTGGGGTTTTCTGCATATTGTTGCTCACAAACCCGAGCATCCTCCTCCGCTATTTGTACTGCCTCGAACACGTTTCCAAACACTTCCTTGTTCCAAGTTTTAAGAGCACTTTTAACACGAATAAGCTTATAGTGAAATTTCTCTAGGCCCTTGCTGAAGATTGGTTCTAGCCATGATTTCTCCACCACCTCCAAAAATGTGTTGTGACGCACCCATACTAACGAAGAAAGACGAGTTTGAGAATTGTCTTTAAGTGAAATAAGAAGAGGACAATGGTCTGAAAAATGAGAACGTAATAAATGACGCACCGGAGTAGTTGGAAACATCTCTTGCCAGGATCTCATATAGAGAGCATGATCCAAGCGTTCAAATATTCCACGTTTCACCGACCAAGTAAACGGGGTTCCATTGTATCCCGCATCCATAAGCTCACAATCAAGAATCATATTGCTAAAATCCTCCATCGATCGCCGTTTAGGCGGAGCTTCCTCTTTCTTTTCACTCACATGCAGGATGATATTAAAATCACCCCCGATTAACCATGGTTCTCCCGCCGGATTAATTAGTTGTAATCCTTCCCATAACAGTTTTCTCTCATCCCTAGTACATTTGGCATGGACCCAGGTGCAATAAATAGGGCACCGGAGAAGCAACGAGCGTATACGAACATGTAAAAATTGCTTATGGCCAACAAAAATATCCACCTCAAAAGCATCGTCATAAAAAAGCCATATATGATTATTACAGTTAGCTATAATATTATGAGAACTGTTGGTCCCAAGTGGCATACGAAAGGGTCTAGAAGGGGGGGTTGAATAGACCCTTTAAGTCTTTTTCGACTTAAAATTGATTTCGTATTAAACGTATTTGGACGCTTGAAATGATAGGCGCTTGAAGAGTGTGACGCTTCACCTTAGCGTTCACACAAGATATTTGAGACTTTGTGAAGCGTCTAATGAAGACTGTTTTATAAAGTTAACTTAGACTTCAGGAATTGAATACTTTGACCTTGTAGGTTAAGCGTTCAGTTCTTTTAATCAGGGTTAGCACAGCGGAATGATTTTGGAGTCTTCTCTTTGAAAGTTTTAGCGTCACAAGATGTTTCTTAGGTGCTTAGCTTTTGATTGTGTTTTACTTATGCAGTGATATGATAGATGAATGAAATGACTGAAAAGTAAATAACACAATATTTGTAAGGTTCGTTGGGTGGTGTAATCCCAACTACGTCCTTCTTCTCCTTTGCACTTGGAGGCAATCCACTAAGATGATTCTCAAAGAATCACACAGAATCTTCTACAAATTAGGGAGAGATGGATGTCGATGACTTGAGCTCCTTGATCACACAGATTTCTGCTTCAAATCACTTCAACCCTCTTGCTTCTTTCACCCAGAAATGATGCAAGTATCCAACTTCGACTTCACACAGATCGCGAGGCTTGGATGGGATTTTCTAAAAGGTTTGTTTGATTTTGATGAAGTTCAAACAACTTGGTAATATCTCAGTAGGAATCTGGTTTCTGCAAAAAGAATGTTTGAGATATTTGTTGACTGTCTCAGGAATATAAGAAAAGCAATTTGGATGTTTCTTGAAGTTTCGGGCTTTTCTGAGAATTTAAGGAATGAGATTTTAATGCAACAGCAATTTGGCTTTGATAAAATTGTTGCGTCTTGTTTTGTTTGTTGTTGAAGTCCTATTTATATGTATTCTTGGAGAAAGTGTCCGTTTGACACATGCACTGGCGCGTGTCTCTCACTTTCGCGAGTGAACAGCTTTTGTCCTTTTTCCTGAAAATCTGCTGCACGAAAGTTGGTGCTGCAGTCTGAGATAGTTGACAGTCCAATAGGGTGGCTTCTCCGTACTTCTGACATTGCTTATCATATTAAATGCTCTTATCAACATTTAATGCATTTGAAATTAATACCCGTTGGTATTTAATGCTTTGAGAATATTTGCATTAAACTCCTTCTGGACTTAGAAGTAAATTCAGGTGAGATCACTTCTGTCCCATAAGGTAACGCTTGATATAGCTGGCCAAAGTGGACGCTTGGAGACTGTATCTATCTTCTGAGATCAGGCGCTTGAGTCTTCGAACTTTACCACTGATAAACTCACTCAGAAATCATCAGACGCTCAGCCTAAGACTATTTTGCCTAACACTCTAAAGTAAGATAACAAAGCCTAATAAATCTATTATAAGTCTAACGCTTCAAAGCCTATACAAGTTTTCTACAAAAAATAAACTTACAACTTTTTGGGGTCTAACAAAAACTTAATTGTCATCATCAAAACTTCTAACATGAGATTATAATATTATGAGAACCGAACTCATTGGACATCTTAAATGATCTAGCTTTATTTTTGGCTCTAGAATGACAAGAAATTTTAACGAGTACCTGCGACATAATTTCCGAACCCGAGCAACAAATTTCTTATTACCAATTCCCCTCACATTCCATACCAGAGCATTCATCATTTTTTGAAATTAGAAGCTTTAGAACGTCTTGTCTCCATGTTGTGGACTACCAAAGCCTTCGTTTGTGGTTTTTGTTTGTCTCCGTCTAGATCGGCAGCTCGCCTATGCTTTTTTTAAGAAACTTCATGCCAAATATCATCCCTTGATTCATTGTTTTCAGACTCCAAATATTCATCATCAGCGTTTGTGTTAGGAAATTTCATGTTAGATGTTTTGATGATGACAAGATAGGACTTTGTGTTAGACCCTAAAAATAAAGTAAGTTTATGTTTTCATAGAACAATTGTATATGCGTTTGAAAGTTTGTAATTTTGTTAGGCTTGTAATTTTTATTTTTGTAGATTTTAGACTAAGTATTGGATACCGAGTCGCTAGTAGAATTCTAGGTGAGTCTATTAGAGATGAAGTTGAAGATCAGCGTCTGAAGTCAAGTGAAGATGAAGATTTGTTGTTAGCGTCTGTCAAACGCTAAAGGACAGTTTCAGGATTTATGAATCAAGCGCTCAAATGACTCAAGCGATCAAGGATTAGATTCACCTGAAATAAACTCTCAAGTCATGAAGGACTTAAATGCAATCATCAACGGATATTTATTTCCAATGGAAAATAAATTCAAATGCATTAAATGTCTGATAAGTGCATTAAATGTGATAAGCTATTATAACTTGTGGACAAGCCACTTTTTGACTAGACTGTCAGATTTCAGAGTTCAAAACCTGCTCATATCCAATCGGAACCAGTAGAATTTCAGGAATGTCTGAAAGGGACTGTTTAAGGCACTGCGTAAGGTACACGCGCTCACATGCGTCCAACAGAAAAATCCCAAGAAACCCTATAAATAGTACCCTTCTGAAAACTCTAATTACACATGTACATACACAAGAAAAGGGTCAAAACTTTGCTGAAATTGCTTGAGAGAAAAAGCTTACAAACTCCATAGCCAAAATCCTTCAAGCTTTTTCATATAGATTCCAAAGACAGTCATAGATATCTCAAACCTCTTCATAGAAGAACCTTATATTCCTATTGAGTTATCCCAAGTTGTTTGAACTTTCTAACATCAAACAAACCCATGACTAAACCTCAATATCTTTTATCTGAGTGAGAAAGTTTGTTGATTTTACAAGCAAAATTTCTGTGTGAGAGAAGCTTGTTGAAAAAGGTCTTTATCGGAGCTGAAGTCTGTGTGATCAAGGAGCTCAAGATCGTCTTCCCTTTCATCTGTTTTGTAGAAGTCTCTGTGTGACTCTTCGATAATCAATCTAATGAATTCCTTCAAGTGCTTAGGAGAAAAAGGACGTAGCTGGGATTACATCACCCAGTGAACCTTATAATATCTTGTGTTATTTAATTATTTTATTGCTTTACTTTACATTCGCATATTATATCTTGAAAAAACATTTAAAACAGTTATGCGACTAACTCAAGTTCAAGAGAGAACGCTAAGCAATAAAATCATTTCCACTATGCTAACCCTGATTAAGCGATTGAAACATTACCCTACTTTGGTAATTGTTGAAATCACTACGTCTAAGTTATCCATTCTTAAGCTCCTGACCTAGCACTAAGTTTCCAAGCGTTCAAATTCTTCAAAGTAATACGAAAGTTTTTGAAGTCGAAAAAGACTTCAGGGTCTATTAAACCCCCTCTCCCTTCTAGACCCTTTCGTATGCCTCTTGGGACCATCAGTTTGGCACCTGTACTTCATAACCAAGTTGTAGCATTTGTCTGCTTTTTTCCAGGAAAGAGGTTAATTTATTCTGATCATCTTCACTCGCATCTAGCCCATTATTTTCACTATTTATCGCACAACTATCTGCTGTTTTTTCTAACCTTTCGATCGAATTTTGATCCAAATTATCTTTCCATAAATCCTCTTTACCCGATTCATGATAATTGTTAATTTCTTGTTCATCTTCATCACTTCCCTGCATTATTGTATCATCTTGAGCTTCATTATTACCTCTCTTCTCCCTATTTTCCTTGATGAACACCCCCAGATCAGCTCCTCTTGGTAAGATTAGTGTTGGAGTTCCCATTGATCTTTTTCCACGCATTTTGTCCAATCGTGCCCATAAGTTTCCTTTTTCTCTCCAAACTTGTTCTACATTAATATCTTGGTTCCATGTTGTATCTTCATTTTCTTTGTTTTTTTTTTTTGCACCCAACATGCTACCATGGTATGTCCTCTGTGTCAACATATTCGACAATATTCCGGGATTCCTTCATATTGGATTTTTTGAAAAGATGTATTTCCTTCTACCTGTACTGGAATCTCTTTCTGCAACTTTTCAATTACATTGATTTCCACACAAATTCTCGCCACTGCGTGGTTCTCAATCTCAGTAGTCGCTTCGTCCGGTTTGAATGGTTTACCAATTATACTTGAGACATGAAATAAAAATTGTTTGTGGAACCAATGTGGTTTTAAACCAAGAACCTTAATCCATATTGGCATTATAGGAGATTCCTCATTCGGATCAAAATCTAGTGTCCACTTTAAGACTCTCATCGCGAAACCATCAAAGTACCATGTTGTTTTAACCAAATCCTAGCATAATCATTGGGATCAAATAATCGGATCCACATATGTTTGTTACCAAGAACACCAATCTTGAATCCCTTAAGAAGTCCTAGAGCCGCAAATTTTGCCCGTAATCTTGTCATGGTAGAATAGCCATGTGAAAATTTTCCAATGAGCGAGTATTGATATGGGGCTGCCATATAGTTATCTTCTTCCTTTGTGATATACTGAAAAAAGGGCCCACCTAGAGGGCCCACCTCTTTATCGCTACCTCGTTACCTCATTACATCGTTAGTGTTTGATATCGCAATACTGACCGACCACTAAACAAACAGATGCCTATCTATATCAATTCGTTAGCTTGTTAATGTTTGAGGTACAAGGCCGTGTACGACATAGATGAACGATTTATGGGGATCTAAGACCATATTTATGCTGTAGGTCCCTATCGAACCTCAAAATTGTAAAACACTACAAGATCCGCGTGTTCTTTCTATTCAGGTCAGGTTGACCTGTGACCCGACCCTAAAAGGTACGATCCTGGCCGTTCACTAATAACACGTGGCTTCATTTGAGTAGATCATACAGCTGGCGGAATAGTATTCGTACAGCATGTATGAACACTATAAATACCCGCATTTATGAAAGAGAAAAAGGGAGAGATGACATTTAATACATTCGTTAACTTGCTCGTATTTTCGTATTCAAACTAAGATTTGACAGTACAATCCCTTATATAAATTTGGATAGCTCGTGTTACGAATCATCTTTACGATAGGAAATTCATACATAAATCTGGAACTACGTTAGACTTGATCCCTAAGTGGTACGTAGGCAGCCCGATTCCTCGGGTGCAGTCTATAATCTTCATTTTGTTACATATTGGTTTGTTTTACGAGGTGATTCGGACTGAGAGGGTAGGGTTAATTTCTGACCCAGATCAGTTAGGTGATCTGGACTGAGAGGGTAGGGTTAATTTCCAACCCAGATCAGTTGGCGCCGTCTGTGGGAAACTGCTGGAAAATTGCTGAGTCTGAATTCTGAAGAATGTCTAATGAAAGGGAAAAGCATGTTCGCACCGAAGGTTCGTCATCGAGTGAGCGGATGGAGTCTCCGAGAGGAGGATTGGAAGAAATAAGTGAAGGAAGAGTGACGATGACGAAGAAGGATCTCGATAAGCTGGTGCAGGAGCGGATTGATGAGGCATTACAAAGGTTTATGGAGGCAACGCCTAACACTCCTAATGTGCAACAGGGGTGTCATGTTCCACTGGCACCAAGGGGTTTGTTTCGTGATACCGAGGGGATCACACCTGGTAAAGAGAAGAGGGTGGAGCCAGTGCTGGGAGATCATTCGGAGGAGGAGAGTGATAGTCGGGTTGTTGGTCATTCGGAGATTCGGAGAGCTAAACAACCAATACAAGATCACAAAGAAAGGCCCATTCTGTCTAGGGCGGAGATAGAAAAAATGCACCAGAGATTGGATAAAGCGAATCAAAGAGTGGAGCGCCCGATGGGGAATGTGATACCTACCTCGACGTTGATGGCGAAGCATACGCCTTTTTCCGAATAGATATTGAGAGAGGCTCCACCAAAATCGTTCAAAATGCCTAATTTGCCGACATTCGACGGAATAGGTGATCCTAAACCTCATTTGACCTCGTTTGAAATGTTTATGACGTTGTATCATCAGACCGATGCAGTGAATGCGAAGATGTTTGTTACAACGCTGGTAGGGCGGGCACAAGATTGGTTCACGAGTCAGAGGCCGGGGACCATTGTGTCGTACACACAGTTGGTTAAGAAGTTTGAAAGTCACTTTGCCAGTAATAAAAAGGCCAAGAAATCTGTCTCAGCAATGTTGCATTTCAAACAGGGCTCGTCAGAAAGCTTACGTGATTTCGTATACCGATTCGACCAAGAGGTTCTTGAGATTCCAGAGTTAACCCATGAGCTTACTGTTACCTTTTTGTTGCTTGCGTTGAAGAAGGGACCTTTAGCGACGGCATTAGCCCGTCGCACTCCACGAGATCAGGAGGAACTAATGCAGATCCAAGAGCAAAGCATCAATGAAGAGGAGATGAATTTGTCAAAAGACGAGAGCTTCACCCTGAACTATCGAAAAGATCGAAAGAATCGTAACAGTGATCGGACTGAGGGATCGAGGTTAGAAAAAACCATGAACGACCCTGCCGATATACTAAATACGACCAATATACGCCTCTAAACGCTCCCCGTACCAGGGCATTACTGTGTGTTCAAATGCATAATGTCAATGCAATTCAATGGCCAAAACCATTACACGCGGGCACGAAGAAAAATCCCAATAAATATTGTGAATTTCACAAAGATAAGGGGCACGATACGGAGGATTTCTATCAGCTAAAGGATGAAATTGAGCTTTTGATAAAGTTGGGCTGTTTAAATGACTTTATTGATCGTGCTCTAGCGAATGTAAGAGCCCCCAGAGCCGACCGCAAAATAGAGGTAAGACGATCTCGAAGTCGATCTTGGGAAAGAGATCAACGAAGCTGTCGAGGCGATAGGATGAATGAAGGGTCCCGTGAAAATGAGCATCGGAGAGGTGAGGATGATCGGTGTTATGATGATTACCGATATAGTAGTCATAATCGTTATTACAATCATCGTCGCAATGACGATCATCAGAGGAATGATCCGAGGAATGAGAATATTCGTGGAAAAGAACCGAGAGAGCATCGGGAGCAAAACCTAGCAAATCGAGGTGAAATACATGTGATTGTGGGTAGTCCTGTAGATGGAGATTCGTCTAATTCGAGGAAAAGGCTTGCCAGACAAATGAGTTCGAAATATTATCATTCCGAACCACTGAAAGTCTTATCGGTGGGTTACGAAGATTCACCAATCACCTTTGATGATCGAGATTACGAGGGGATGGTTATACCACATAACGATCCCATGGTCATTACTATGGATGTGGCAAATTATGCTGTACATAAGGTTCTGGTGGATACGAGTAGTTTGGCTGATATTATTTTTTGAGATGTTCTACAAAAAATGGAATTGGGAAATATAGCTTTAAAAATGGTGAATACTCCGTTGATGGGGTTTACGGGGTCTCAGATTATGCCGAAAGGGTCTGTGGAGCTCGATGTATCCCTGGGTTCGGCACCGAAGCGGAAGACGATGAGAGTAACATTTTTGGTGGTAGACACTCCGTTTGCCTATAATATGATTGTGGGCAAGCCGATGTTGAATAAATTTGGTGCAATTGTGTCAACACCTCACCTTAAGATGAAGTTCAAAACTAGAGACAGAATCGGAGAGGTTCGTGGAAATCAGCTCGAAGCACATCAATGTTATACTACTTCTTTGAGGCCGGAGTCTGGGAAGAAGCGTAAGAGAGAAGTAACGAGGGTGCATTTATTTGATCATGATACAAAGATTCTGATGAAGCAGCTGGATAAGAAGCAGAAGAGGGAAGATACGCGAGTGCAGCCTGTAGAACATAAAACGATTCAACTTTTTGAGGGTGATCCGGAGAAGACAACGCGGATTGGAGGACAGTTGGATCGGGAGTTGGAGGTGAGATTGGTGAAGTTTTTGAGGAAGAACTCGAATGTATTTGCATGGAAGGCAGCTGATTTTCAAGGAATTGATCCTTCGGTTATTGAACATCGTTTGAACATTGACCCCGATGCCAAACCAGTTCGACAGAAGCGGAGGAATTTCAGGCCTGATAGGGATGCTATCATAGAAGAAGAAGTAAAGAAACTCCTAGATGTAGGCTATATCAATGAAATTCAATTAACTGATTGGCTATCTAATGTAGCTCTTGTACCGAAAGCCGGAAACAAGTGGCGTATGTGTACTAATTTTACCGATCTTAATAAAGTTTGCCCTCTGGACCCCTACCCTTTGCCTCGTATAGATCTGTTAGTTGATTCTACTGTAGGTTGTGCTTTATTAAGTATGATGGATGCTTACCGAGGATTTATTCAAATAATGATGGCCAAAGAAGATCGTGATAAAACTTCTTTCGTTATAGCACGAGGTGTTTATTGTTATAATGTCATACCTTTTGGGTTGAGAAACTCTGGAGCGACATACCAACGACTCGTGAATATGATGTTCGCTGAGGAGATAGGTAAAACAATGGAAGTATATGTTGATGATATGCTGGTGAAAAGTGTAAAAGAGGCAGATCACTTGGATCATCTGAAGAAGTCGTTTGAGATCATGAAACGATACGGGATGAAGTTGAACCCTCACAAATGTACTTTTGGGGTACGAGGAGGTAAATTCTTAGGGTACATGGTGACCGAACGAGGAATCGAGACAAATCCTGAAAAGATCGAGGCTATACTCAACATGGTGTCGCCAAAAGATTTGAAAGATGTTCAGAAACTGACAGGTCGTATGGCAAGTTTAAATAGATTCATCTCAAGGTCAGCCGACAAGGGATTGCATTTCTTCAAAGTTTTGAGGGAAGGTAAAAAATTTTGTATGGAATGAAGAGTGCGAAAAGGCATTTCAAGAATTAAAAGCGTATCTAACTTCACCTCCGTTGCTAACGAAGCCAGTGTATGGGGAACCACTTTATCTATACTTAGCAGTGTCATTGGTAGCAATAAGTACTGTGTTGGTACGAGACATTGAGGGTGATCATCGTCCGGTACATTATGTGAGTGAAATGATGCAGGGAGCAGAGTTGAATTACATGCATATTGAAAAATGGGCATTGGCCCTCGTGACCTCAGCACGAAAATTACGACCCTATTTCCAGTCTCATCAAATTGTGGTCTTAACGGATCAACCTCTGAGGCAAATCTTGGCCAAACCTGATGTGTCGGGTAGACTCGTCAAGTGGGCCATAGAGTTGGGCGAATTCAGTATTGAATACCGAAGTCGAACAGCGGTCAAGGCCCAAGTAATAGCTGACTTCTTAGTGGAAATGGCAGAGACGGGAGCAGAAGTTGTTTCAATAGTAGAGCCGGTGGGAACTTGGAATTTGCATGTGGATGGTTCGTCCATGACAAGACGCGGCGGAGCGGGGGTGTGGCTTCGTTCACCCGATGGAGCGGATATGGAGTTTGCAATAAAGCTGAATTTTGATGTAACGAATAATGAATCGGAGTATGAAGCTTTCATTGCAGGGTTAAAAATGGCAAAGGAGCTGGACATAAAGATTATTAAGGTGTATACAGATTCGCAGTTAGTGGCAAGACAGGTGGCAGGAACATACGAAGCACGAGAAAAGACAATGGTAAAATACTTGGCTAAGGTAAAAGAGTTGATGCAGAAGTTTGAACAAGTTGAATTATGTTAGATACCAAGGGAAGAATACGATCGTGCAGATGCGTTGTCAAAATTTGCGAATCAAATAAAAGGATCTAAGTGTCGTAAAGTTATGCTCTTAATAACGGATCATTCTAAGATCGAACCCCCGATGATGGCTATTCCGATAGATGAAGAACCGAGTTGGATGGATGCGATAATTGACTATCTCTCCCGAGGTAAATTACCTGAGGACAGAATGGAAGCACGGAGAGTAAAAAATAGAGCAGTGAGGTTCACGATTCTTAATAATATGCTTTACAAATGATCTGTCGGTGGACCATTACTTCGTTGCTTGAAAGATGCGGAGGCGCTGTATGTGTTGCAAGAAATACACGAGGGAAGTTGTGGTAATCACTCGGCAGGAAGATCGTTAGCTCAAAAGATAACGAGACAAGGATATTTTTGGCCCACGCTAGGGAGAGACGACATTTAATACATTCGTTAACTTGCTCGTATCTTCGTATTCAGACTAAGATTTGACAGTACGATCCCTTATATAAATTTGGATAGCTCGTGTTACGAATCAGCTTTACGATAGGGAATTCATACATAAATCTGGAACTACGTTAGACTTGATCCCTAAGTGGTACGTAGGCAGCCTGATTCCTCGGGTGCAGTCTATAATCTTCGTTTTGTTACATATTGGTTTGTTTTGCGAGGTGATCCGGACTGAGAGGGTAGGGTTAATTTCCGACCCAGATCACTTTGAAAGAAATATCATTTTCTTTCCATTGATTGTGGCAGACGTCCCGATTACGTTGAAATTAACTCCATGGACAAAGGATTTCCTTGCTGCACTGGCCGCTAATTCTTGAGGATGGCTATTGCTTTGAAGAGTTTGCGCATATGACAAGGGTGGTGCTGTGTTTCCTGAATTTCGGCAGCTGTTCCATGAAAGTCCGATCGTTTCTGTAGAATGGAGAAATTTGAAAGAATATCAAAATAATAAGTTAGAGAATGGAAAAGTAGTAATTAATGACATAGTAATAAAGAATAAATAATAAGGGATCCAAACCTAAAAAGTTTCTAAAGATATAGCTCTAAAATTCCTAAACTTAAATTACTTAAAAACCCAATTTAATCGTGAATCCTTTTATGATCCCCAAAAATATAAGTTAAAAGTATTAATTTTAAACTCTCTTCAAATTCAACAGATGCCGAATTTCATGAAAAAATATGTTATTATTTTTATTATGTTAATTTAATTTGTTACACCATGTTTTTTTTTAGCAAACTTTAATAGAAAGAAAATTAGTACTTCTTTTTGTTTTTGTTTTTGTTTCTGTATTTAGTATGACAATATGAGTTTTCTTTATTTTTTCAATTAAGACTAGCTTCAATAAAGAAAGAAATAACATTATGTTGTGCTAATTTTTTAGCTTTGAACTTTTATTACATTATACCATTGTTTATATGAAATACTAATAAAATACTGTTTTTTACAAATATTACTGTATCTATTTAAGAATAACAACATGGTGGTATATATAATAGGTGCATTTACTTTTTTTTTTGTAATATTATTTATTAAAATAGAATATATCACATCTAAATTAGCACCTTGTTGGATTATATAATGAAGAAACATATTTGAATAAATAGAACTGTAGGTATATATGTTATGTTTTATGCCCTCTATGCCACTGAGGAATTAGATTTAAGAGGGCATTTTATTCATATTTTATGAACGTTATTAATCATTAATAAAAGTGAGTTTGTTCTTATATATCTAATTATCGCATTGAATGTATGGAACAAATAGGTCCTTAAGATCAAGGTGTACTCACCACTACTTATTTGATGAGTAGGAGCACTGGTGGAGTTAGGTGCTTGATCTTATAAACATGGTTCGCGAGTTAAAGAATCTAAATTGGGCGTTTAGGTTCAATTCGTATGACACTTGATTTGACAAGAAAAGTGCTAGTTCTTACACTAATTGGATCATGAGAGCTGATGTCATGGATATGATTAACGGAGTTGACATATTCGAACTCGACTCATTGTAGTCCTATTACATGGGTTTTTACTCGGTGACAGTCAATGATGAGGATTACCGGTTATGATAGTATGAGTGAATTTTAGACTTGAGGAGTCCTTTACATTGTGCTCGTACCATTGAATAAGTTATTAGAGTAGTTAGGCCCAATCACTCGTTGGTGGGGTCGACCTCGAAGTATGATTCAATTGGTGCTTTCGACAATGGGAAGTGGACTACCAATAAGGAATTCATTGTCTCGAAAGCAAACGAGAAGTGACCTGTACGTCATAGGTGTTGTGAAATTAAAGTCTTTGGCCAAAGCATTGATGTTCCATGACTCTTACTTGATCGGATTGCGGCAGTTAAGAATTTATACTCATATGGTAATTATAACATAAAAGTTTGTAATGAAATATTCATCTCATACTTCATTGGGTTTCGGTATAGCTTCTCAGGAATGGCTTGGTGATAACTATATCCTTGGAATCCTCCCAATGCCGATCAAGACGAGCCTGGAGAGTCGCGCTATGTAATGGTGATAAAATAAATGAGTTTTACTTTATGAAGGGTATTTTTGTAATTTCACTTAGAGTGGAAACTATCAAAGGGATGTGTATTGATTATGATAAATATATTTAATTATTGCAATTAAATAATTTTATTCAATCAATATTAATAGTATTATTAATTTAGAATTAATAAAGTACTATTAATAAAATGAGCCTAGTATTTAATTAATTACCAATTGGATTGGACTGAGAATATTATTTAAATACTTAACACTAGACTTGGAATTGGACGAACCCCATAAACCCATCACCCTAGGTCAGTTCGGCCACCCCCTCCTTAAGTCAAAGGGATAGTTTTTTTTTTAATTTTAAACACTAGGTGTTTAACTAAAAACATAACTTTTATGTGATTTTTCATCTTAGAGAGTGAAAAAGAGTAAAACAATAAAGTCTTTTCTCCCTCCACATAAACCCTAATTCGTCCAACCCTATCTGAGGTAGAGGAGGTCGAGTTTCAAGAATTTTAGATCATCTTTCGCTTGATAATGTAGAAGAAGGAATGATCTGTTGCTTCTCAAAAGCTTGGCTTTAGAAATTCATCGAAAAGGTAATTGAATTACATCTTATTCTTGTTTTTGATTTTATGTGAATATAAAATTATCAAAACATGAATTGAATTTGAGCTTTTTGAATCGGAGAAAACAAATTTGTCCGCTGGTTCGATTCACAACTATGTAAGGATTTGTTAGGTTCTTACTTCTGTACTTATATACTTTTTTTAAGAAAAATATGAAAAATAGAATTGTTCAGGTTTATGGAAAATATTTTAATTATATTAATATACTTAATAATAAGATTTTTACATCACAAAGGGAATTAACAGTTTATCAAGGCGATATTTTTTAGGAGTTTAGAGTTATATTTCTAGAATTTTTAATTGTGGATTTTTTTAATTTAATATTATATCATTTGATGATATTTTAATAATTTTTCGTTATCCAATATATTATAAGTGAAATTAACTTTTTTAGTCTTTTGATTATATTTTGATAATTTTAGTCTTTAACTGGTAGATATAATGAAAAAAATGAAGGAAAGGAGGTTCATGTCAATATTTCAAAGATGAGGGGCGGGGATGCCAAATGCCCATAGTTCAGGGGAGGTCGATGCAATTATCACATTTTTTAGGATGAAATCATCCAATCAATGGCACTTGTACACAAATTCTATTCAATATCACGGAGTCACTATTCACTAAATCTACATAAATTAACTCCATTTTATTTTGATTAATTTATAAAACTATGTTAATAATGTATATCATGATTATAAATGTAATTACATAAGTAAAATAATAATTATTTTAAAGATACATTTCAAAATAAAATAAATAATATTTTATGTATATTTTATTCTAAAATATCTACAAAATATAATGTAATTAGAAAAATGCGTTTATTATATGTTGTAGAAACAAATATCATGTATCAATGAATTATAAATAAATTAATATTATCGTTATGGTGAATTCTGAGCCTACTTTGATTTTTTTGATCCGATCTGCAAACCCGTTACTGCCTCTAAATCACCATGCCAGAAAGCAATCAAAAAACTTCACTTCTTCTTCTTTTTCTTCTTCTAATATTACAGTCAAGTGAGAGTCATGATTTTGTCAAACTCAAAGGACTTGATGATATGCTTTAGCCATAATGAGTCGAGGTCACTGAGCTTACTCTCGTGTCTAACACAAGCAACTCCACTACTTTGGCCAAAGACTTTTGACCTCACTCATTCATGATGACATAGGATATATACTCATTCACTAATGAGAGAATAAATTCAATATTGATAATCAGTTAAGACTGCCACTTGTCTATCAAGTTGTACTTCGAGGTAGACCCCACCTACAGGTAAATAGGGTCTAACTACTCTAATGATGAACTTGATAACATAAGTGCATCTTCAACGTGATCCTTTAGGTCTTAGCTTCACGCGCACCTATCACAACAAATCAGTTCTGTCATTGACTGTCATACACTGAAACCCATGTGACAGAATCTATGCGAGTCGTGTTCGATCAGTCCCACTAATGTGACTATGGCACAAGCTCCATTAACCTATAGTGTTGGAATCGCACTCCTATATCAAAGCTTATATCATACAAGTCTTATCCAGTTTCAACACCCAATCGAAACTCTCTTTGACTTGGGAACGAGTTTAGAGATCAAGTACCAAACACTTTTGTGCCCATCTTCCTCACCCATAGGGAGTAGAAGTTTTGCCTGATCTCTCGGACTTAATGTTGTTTCAACTTACAAATGCCAATAAGATTTAAGTTAAACAATGGAAATACCTTTTATTAATTAAATAAAGATTCAATTACAAATAATATGCCATCTACATTCTATCTTCTATGGCATCTGAGGGCATAACACTAACAATTCGTGAGTTGGATGTAGTTTCCTCCATTGCAAATCCAATATGTATATACTTTGATAACAATAGAGCCATAGCGCAAGCTAAGGAGCTAAGGTCTCACCAACGGTCCAAGCATATTTTGAGGCGATATCACCTTATTAGAGAGATCACTGATAGAGGTGACATTCGAGTGGAATGAGTTAAACAGCGGACAACGTAGAAGACTCAATTACAATTGACCGAGTTTCTCTCTTATCATTAAATTCTCTCATTTAATCGCTTATCTTACTTTCGCTTATGTTTAGTTATCGTATAATTGCAACCGAATTCCCATTTTTTATTTCATTATCACAAGTAGTTAACATTTACAATTGATCTTCACTCCTTTGGGTTTGAACTTTGCTTATCACTATCACTAGTAGGTATCAAGTAAAGTAAATAGTATTTTTGGTGTATTATGACACGCAATAAGATTTTTTTCTCTCCGTAGCGTCGGCGAGATGCCTTCACATGCTATGCTACTTTCTCTGGACTTATGATGCCTTGTTGGTTGTTCTTGAATTTTTCGAATTTATTTGGGGCTCTCAATCTCGTCCAATGTTTGCATCTTTTCTCGCCAAAAGTTCCAAATATCCTACACGACAAAATTGATACTTTAGGCGAGAATTAGATGAGATTGTTAGGCAAATAAAACACTTATATCTCAAAAATTGGGTGGTGCTAAGTCTTGCACATGATGTGCTAAATTCTTAAATGCTCAATCATATACACTTTCTTAATGATACATTTCCATATTAAGACAGATTAGTTTCCACATATTCTTTCATGAGTAGCTTTTGAAAGAGAAACAAAAATCAGTAATTTTATTCACGCTCTGGGAAGAAGAATTATGGGAGCCAATGAATGAGTCTTCTTCTCGTCTCACTTCATTTTGAAAGAATTTATAAATTCATTAAAAAATATATAAGAAGATAAGCTCTATATGCTAGTGTTAGGTGCCCGGGTCATTAGTGGTGCTGTCAAACCTGTAAACACTTAAGACACAGTCTTGTTTTATATATCAATTCCTTTATCTGACATTTATCTTTATCTATAAATCTACGCTGTAGTTGATAGAGTCTCGAGGATCATTGCATGGCTATGGTAATGGTCGTGGACAGAGGTGGAGATTGTGGAGCGTTCTCAAGGCTGTGATCATAAACTAGTTCCAAGACATAAAAACATGAGGAAAAGAAAAATCATAGTCTCGTTAAGGCTTGCTCGTGCAGACATTCTCGTACAGAGAGTACCTTATTCCATGGGCATTGGTCGGGGATCAGTGAATGCGCAGAGGGTCTGTACTTGGAGGTACACGATTGAACACCTCGCAGGATTCCATGTTGGTTCCATGTCAAACTTGGAATCCTAAGGGTTGCATAGTGTGAGATAATCCTTATGACATGAGATGTCATGGTTGCAACATGTGTAGCCCACTATACTTGACTTATTCTAAATTCCAGGAGAATCACCAGATGGGATAACATTGGGTATATTCGGGCTATACTATAAACAAGATGACATCAACAAGGGATCTATCCATGGCAGGATATCAGGATATTTCCTATGGTAAGACATAGATGACAAGTGAAAAATTTCTGGTCATAGTATCAAAGTCATTAAGAAGGATTGATGATCCTTGTTAGTGTTAGGTGTCCAGCTAGCCATTAATGGCACTGCCAAACCTGTAAACACTTGAGACACAGTCTTATTTTATATATTAAACTTTTATTTGTAGCATTCTGCCTTTATCTATAAATCTATGCCGTAGTTGATAGAGGTCCGAGGATCATTGCATGCCTAAGGGAACGGTCACGCACAGAGTGGCGATTGTGGAACGTTCTCCAAGGCTGTGATTCTAAACAAGTTCCAAGCCATAGAGACAGGAGAAAAAAGGAAATCATAGTCTTGTCAAGGCTTGCTCGTGCATACACCTGGTAAAGAGTGTGCCTTGTTCCGTAGGCATTGATCGAGGATCAGTGTATGTACATGGGGTCTACACTTGAAGGTGTGAGACTGAACACCCCACAAGATTCCATGTTGGTTTCATGTTGGACTTGGAATCCTAACGGTTACGTATTAGAGATAATCCATAAGACCTGAGATGTCATGGCTGATGTTTGCAGCCCACTGTACTTTGACTTAGTCTAAGATTTCATGAGAATCGCGAGACGGGATAATGTTGGTCTGGTTGTGTGACTAAATAGATGACATCAAAAGGGGATCCATCCATGGTAGGATACCGGAATATTTCCTATGCTATTGTAAGCCATAGATGACCACTGAAAAATCTCTGGCCAGAGTATCGAAGTCATTAAGAAAGATTGGGGATCCTGGATTAGATGGTAAAGGTCACTATGGTCATAGCACATTCATAATTATCTTAGTTACTGGAGTATCGACTGTACCCAAACTCTAGACTTGGATCAAGATGATGATGGAAAGAGCATGGTCATACTAAGATCATAACCTAGATATCTATTTCTCACAATCACTAATATCTAGGTCTTCATGACGACGTTGCTAGACGTCGAATCATGATCGATGAGAGTCTTGAGCTGAAATTGGTGGTAGACTCAAAGCCTTAATTAATTGTTTTAGTGATAATTATTTAAGCCTAAGAGAAAGATCTCATTAACCTAAGGGGTGACACACTAACTTGGTTAATGATTCCTACTTGTGAAGATAATAATCCTAAGTGGATTATATTAATTCTTTAATAGAATTAATAATATTAATTAATGATTTTAATTTGTAAGAAATAAATATTGAGCTTAGTTTAAATAATTATCTTGTGTAAGTTAATTAACTAAATAAATAAAGCAATGGGTTAATTATCTTTTGTAGATTAATTGATAATTAGTTAAAGTTCTACTTATTTAATTAATTCCTTAGTGAAATAATTAAATAAGTTAATTTAATTATTACTTGTGTTGTTAGTAATTAAATAAGGATAAGGAAAGAGAGAGAAATTTATTAGGGTTGGACTGATGAGTACAACCCTAGCAGCAACTGATAGAGTAGATGCCCGGTGCGGCAATTTATTTGGGTGCCATCATTGTAATAATTAGTCTCGATGTTCAATCTTTTTCTGGTAAAAAAAGTCAATTCTTTCTAGAAATCTTTATTCTTGTATTTGTAAATTAAACATGCTAAAATAAAGTCCCTTAGGATCGCACATAGCTATGGGACGTTATTGTGCATCTAGTATGGCAACGATGGAATATGTCTCCAGGGCTGTGATCTTTTAAATATGTTCCAAGTCGTGAAAGGGCTCATCAAGATCCAACCAAAACTAAAAATTCGATATTGGTAATTTTTTGTTTCGTGTTTTAAATAATAAACGAATTAATTGAGCAGACTATAATCTGTGCCGAGATGATTTATGTTTTTTCTTATATTTGTGAATTGCACTATGTTACCCAACAGTGGTATCAGAGCCAGGTTAGCTCGATTAATTTATTTTTATGAGATTTACATATTGCATCTTTTATTTTTTCTGTTGAGGAAATTGAAAAGCATGCTAAATCGATATATCCGTTGTTAATTAAATTGTATTATTTGGGATTGAATTTGTTTTAATTATAATCTTATTGAATTGTTTATTAAAATGAAGTTTAGTATCAAGAATTAACGAAAATGGGAAATTATACGTTGCACTAAATTCTTGATGATACGATCTTGACAACCGAAGGTAACAGAAAGTGATCGTTGGGAGAGGTCGAAGGCCACCGACGTGAGCACTGTCTGTCGCCGTGATAAGCTTGAGTTTTACGTATTTTAGGGCCCGATAATTGGTTGGTTTAGAGCCGATTATGAGTGATTTTACCACTTGTGGCTTTCATTTGTGTGTTAAATGAGTACAAGGGTAAAATCATGACAATCGAGCGAAAGGGGCGGAAAAACATTATTTTGGGGAGAATCTGCACTCAACGTTCATACGTGGATAACTCAACGTTCGGGCGTGGCCACGTCATCAACGTTCGAACGTGAAGGGGGTAACGTACGTACGTTGGAGTCGGCTGGACGAATTTTGGCAAGTTTTGATACCTAAGTCAACTAGGAGACTTGGGGATCCTCTTCTATAAATACCTCCTCTTATAACAGCAATAGGGTTGGAAATTTTCAGCTTTGGGAAGAGATTTTTGAGCGAGGAGACGAGCAAGACGAAGAGAACGACAATTCTGCATAAATTCATCAATTCATAATAGGGAGATTTTTATTTCTAGAATATTTGTCTATGAATAATTCTATGTTTTTGATGTGTTTTCCAATTCCAATGATGAACTAATTTTCCTTTAACTAGGGCCATGTGAATGCCAATTTTATGAGTTTGTATATATGAAGTAATCTTTCGTATTAATTCTAGTATTGCTTTGTGTGTTAATTTTGTGCTTTTATTCCAAACGTATGCTTGATCACCATATGCTAGCTAATTAGCCTAGTTTATTCATTCGGGAGAATATGGATTAGGGTTCAACAAAAATTTACACATCATCTGAAAAACATGAAGAATTGCTCCTAAGGATAGGTATAGATTCCCGAGTGCTGTTAGCCGGATTTATCCGGGGAAATTCTAAAACGTGAATGCATGGCTAATGATTTGAGTCTCGGATAGAAATATTTAGAGAACTGTCACGTAGTCATAGGATTATTACAGCCGAGACATCGGGTAGTAATTATTTAAGGTTTTTTCCACCAAAACAATATTACTCTAATAATTCGAAGAACAATTCATATATATTAACAAGTAAATACGGTTGATGCATGTGCCTTAGTTATTTTATCTTATAAGAATCTCAATCTCATTTTTTAACCTTGTTTCCTAATTTTATTTACTTTTAATACAATCGTAGTTATTTAATTTAACTTCAATTGCTTTAAATTTTGTCAATCTAAAATACGAGTCTCTGTGGGTTCGACATCCCCGACTTAAAATCCATTTTATTACTGCACACGATCAGTTCACTTGCTGTTTAAAACACGTAAGAATTTTTCGTGTCAAGTTTTTGGCGCCGTTGCCGGGGACTTGTTTTATTTTAGTTTATAAGTTTATTGCAATTTGTAGTTTACCTATTTTTTGTTCTTTTTATTTTTTTTATTTGTATTTCCTAGCTTTAAATTTCTGTGGTTTGCTTCTTTGCTTCGAGCAGGTTGATCTTTTGGTGAATGACCCGAGCCTCAAGAGAGGCTTTAGAGGAATTTGATCCCGAGATCGAGCGAACATTTTACGCAAACCTAAGAATGCGAGCTATGGCTGGAAATCTCCCCGTCATCAATCTCCCAGAGAACAGGGAATGGGTTCAAAATCTGTTACAAGCTATGCAAGTGGCACCTCCAGCACCACCCCCCTCAGTTCGTGGCAATCAGCCGCCCCGTGTGCATACTACACCAGGACCAGTTATTTTCCCGAATTTTGCCACACTGAACTTCCACATTCCACCTCACATGTTCACCATGGTTCAGGCTGAACCGTTCTATGGCGACCCCAGCGACTCGCCTCATGACCATTTGGAGCACTTCGAGAATGTGCTACTCACCATGCAATTTCATCCACGAGATTTGGATGCAATCCGACTCAGATTATTCCATTTTTCTCTCAAGGATAAGGGGACCCTCTGGTATAAGTCATTACCCCCACAGTCAATTGAAACGTGGGGCGAGCTAGTCGAGGAATTTCTCAAGAAGTTTTTTCCTCCATCAAGGATTAATGAGCTCAGAAGTGAGATTAAAGGGTTTAAGCAAAAAAGGGATGAGTCATTGGCTTCTGCATGGGCAAGATACAAGGGTCTACTTCGGAAATGCCCGGATCACAACTACACACGGGATGAGAGAGTGCTACACTTCTATCTCAAATTCGATCACCGCCTCAATGCGGGAGCCGATGGTGATCTTTTTGGTCTTGATAGCACAACAGTGTGGGGAAAGCTCGAACAGATGGTACAAGAAGATGAACTGTACCCTAAGGATAAAGATGAGATCCCTCTCCAGATTCGACGGGTTGCCAATGTTATAGAGGTAGAAGTAGAAGTCGAGGAAGAGCCCATTATTGGTGATGTGAACTATGTCGGAAATTCAAATAGACCTCAACTCAACTTCCACATACCCGAGAACTTTTCGAAAAGGCAAAATCTGGCATAGAATGCACAAACGGACGTCTACCAAGCACAAAGGCCTCCATTTAACAATACTCAACCTCAAAGGCCTGGAAATTTTAGACCACAAGGTTCTTCTCATCCTAGGAAGACCTTTCCTAGCCACAGGTAAAGCTATGATCGACGTAGCAAATGGCAAGTTAACTTTGAATATGAGAGAGGAGAGAGTTACTTTTGACGTATACAAGGTTTTAAAGCATGCTGGTGATGATGAGTCATGTTTACGAATAAATGCTTGTGATCCTTTGGTTTTTGAGCATATTTTCAGGAAACCATCTCTGACGATCCACTTGAGATATGCATAATGAACTCCAAGGATGCTGAATCAGCCAATGTTAGACAACTAGTAGCTGTTCACAGTCTGGAGCGGTGTACACAATGCGCCCTCGTGAGGAAATTTGAGAAGTTGGATAGGCCACCGTCAAGCCAATCCGTACCATCCATCGAAGAGCCACCAACCCTTGATCTAAAAGCCTTACCTTCGCATCTTAAATATGTCTATTTAATGATAATGAAACCTTGCCACTTATCATCTCTTCTTCTCTCACAGAGCAACAAGAAGCAAGGTTACTGACGGTATTGAAGGATCACAAAAAGGCATTTGGATGGAAGATTACTGACATCAAGGGGATTAGCCCAACCATTTGCATGCACAAGATTTTGATGGAAGAGAACTCAAAGCCCACCATACAACCACAGAGGAGGTCTAATCCTCAAATTCAAGAAGTGGTGAAAAAAGAGGTAATCAAATTACTCGATGCTGGCATCATCTTTCCTATCTCCGATAGCCCGTGGGTAAGTCCAACTCAGGTAGTGCCAAAGAAGGGAGGTACGACAGTCGTTCTTAATGATAATAACGAGTTAATTCCATCTAGAATTGTCACTGGTTTTAGGGTTTGCATCGATTATCGTAAATTGAATGAATATAACCGTAAAAACCACTTCCCACTTCCCTTTGTAGATCAAATGTGAGAGAGATTAGCCGAGCATGAGTATTATTGTTTTTTGGATGGGTACTCCGGCTATTACCAAATTGCCATTGCACTCGAGGATCAAGAAAAAATCACTTTCACTTGTCCTTATGGCACTTTTGCTTATAGGTGGATGCCCTTTGGTTTATGCAATGCACCAACTACTTTTCAAAGATGCATGATGGCTATATTTCATGACATGATTGAACAATTTATTGAAATCTTCATGGATGACTGACACGAAAAATCCTTACGTGTATTAAACAGCAAGTGGACCCTTTGTAGATCAAGATTATTTAAAGCTAAATGTTAGAGAGATTAGCTTAGCGATTATGAGATAAAACAACTAAGGCACATGCGTTAATATAAATATGAGTATTAGACTTATTGTTTTGATGTCTTGGATTGGGTACTCCGGAATTTCCCCTCCGGCTTACCATCTCTACCTATCTCTGCAATTCCCCATTTCTTTGAACCCTAACTTATATTCTTTCAAACTATTAAGTTAGGCAATATGACAAACATGATCAAAAATATGCAAGTAATTACACACAAAATCAAACACCCGAATAATATCATATATATATACTCATAACTTTGGCCTTCACATGGCCCTAGTTAAGGGAAAATTAGTTCATAATTGAAATTGGGATCATAGATAAAGAGAAAACCATCGATTCTTGATTCGAAGCACTTGTCCTTATGGCTTTTGTCCTCACACTCTCAAAGGATATATGTTTCAAGTGAGCTTATAGAATTTCTACCTACCAAGAATTTGCCCTCTTGTTTTCCACCTAACAAGAATTTCCACCTACCAAGAATTTCCACCTACCATTCTCTTGTTTTCCATGCATGAGCTGCCACTTTCTCCAGCGCAGGGATAGTGTTTTATTCATTCTCCACAGATCTCCGCATTGGATGATGCATAAGACATAGATGCACTGATGGCGTTCCAACATGGAGGTTGTTTCTGATATGATGGACATGATTTCTAACTGCTTACGTGGAGGTGTAAAACATCTTTACTTGGTATCCACTTAAGGCCTGAAATCACTTAATGCACGAATTAAACGCACAAGTGACAAAATCAAGTGATAAATGAACCTAAAACATAAACGCAAAGGGGCTTAAAAACACGTAAAAATGACTCCTATCAATGACTTTTCTGTTTTTGGCTCTAGCTATGATAGATGTTTGCAAAATCTAACCCTCATTTTGCAGCGGTGTGAGGAGATTGATCTAGTCTTAAATTGGGAAAAGTGTCATTTCATGGTACAAGAAGGAATCATTCTGGGTCATAAGGTATCCAAAAAGGGGATCGAGGTGGATAAAGCGAAAATTGAAGTAATAGCCAATCTTCCACCACCCACCACGGTCAAGGCCATGCGGAGTTTTCTGGGGCATGCCGGGTTTTACAGGCGTTTTATTTCTAATTTTTCGAAGATTGCTAAACCTCTGTCTAACTTGACCATGAAAGACGCAGTATTTGACTTTAATGATGCATGTATGCAGGCCTTCCTCATTCTGAAGGAAAAGTTGATCTCAGCACCTGTGATGGCCGCTCCCGATTGGAGTTTGCCATTTGAGTTGATGTGCGATATAAGCGACACTGTCGTAGGAGCTGTACTTGGTCAAAGGAAGGGTAAAATCTTTCATACTATTTACTATGCTAGTCGTACCTTAAATGAAGCACAACTCAATTGTGCTACGACTGAAAAAGAGCTTTTGGCTGTGATCTTTGCCTTTGACAAATTTCACTCATATCTTGTGCTTAACAAAGTAATAGTATACCCTGATCACTCGGCGTTGAAATACTTGCTTGCTAAAAAAGATACAAAACCTAGACTACTTAGGTGGATCTTACTACTACAAGAGTTTAACTTAGAAATAAAAGGTAAAAAAGGATCTGAAAATGTAGTAGCTGACCATCTCTCTAGGTTAGAGTTAGTGGATAAGAAAGTGGATGAAACCCCCATAAGAGATGAATTCCCTGATGAGCAACTTTTTGCTCTTTCTTCTATTTCAATCCCTTGGTATGCAGATTATGCTAACTATATAGTTGCTGGAATTTTATTCCCTGATTTAACATACCACCAGAGAAAAAAGTTTTTACACGATGTTAAGCAATATCTGTGGGAAGAGCCATACTTATTTAAAATTGGTGTAGAAGGAATTATCAGGCGCTGTGTACCCGAGAAGGAAATGGCATTGATCTTGGCTCATTGCCATGACATGTTGATATGAGGCCACCATGGCCCTTCTAAAACTGCTGCCAAGGTTCTGCAATCAGGTTTTTTCTGGCCTACTTTATTTAGAGATGCAAATGCTTATGTTAAATCCTATGATCGATGTCAAAGGATAGGTAATATTTCTAGACGACATGAAATGCCTATGAATAATGTGCTTGAATGTGAACTTTTTGATGTGTGGGGTATAGATTTTATGGGACCATTTCCCAATTCCTGTTCCAATAAGTACATTCTAGTTTCTATTGATTATGTGTCCAAGTGGGTAGAAGCTGAGGCGTTGCAAACTAATGATGCTAGGGTTGTTCTTAGATTTCTTAAAAAATGGATTTTTACACGGTTTGGAACACCTAGAGCAATTATAAGTGATGGAGGCACACATTTTCGTAACAAGCAATTTGAAAGTTTGTTGAGCGAATCTTGTGTTAAACATAAAATCTCCACCCCTTATCACCCTCAAACTAGTGGGCAAGTCGAAGTGTCTAATAGGGAAATAAAAAGGATTTTAGAAAAAATGGTAAATAGCCATCGAACTGATTGGTCTCTGAAGTTAGATGATGCATTGTGGGCCTACCGTACCACTTTTAAAACCCCTATTGGCATGTCCCTATATCGTCTGTGTTTGGAAAGGCTTGTCACTAACCTGTCGAACTTGAACATCGTGCCTATTGGGCTATCAAATTTCTAAATTTTGATACAAGTGTTGTAGGTAATAAGAGGCTACTTCAACTGAATGAGCTCGAGGAGTGGAGACATGAGGCATACGAGAATGCAAAACTGTACAAGGAACAGACTCAGAAGTGGCATGACAAGCATATTTTGCCATGGGAATTTGAGGAAGGAGAAGTGGTTCTGATGTACAACCCAAGACTCAAACTTTTCCCAGGAAAACTCAAATCTCGATGGTCAGGGCTTTTTCGAGTCACACGAGTGTATTCTTCGGGGCTGTGGAGCTCATTATTGATGATGGACGACTGTTCTTGATCAATGGACACCGGCTGAAACATTACTCGGGGACCGACTGGAATGCAGACAAATCGTCTGTCAAGTTCTAAGAGCCATCGACTTAAGTCGATTCTGAACAGTCGAGCTATTGACTATAAACAAGCGCTTCGTTGGAGGCAACCCATGTTTTTTGCTTTTCTTGTTTTTGTTTAGCTTTTAGTTTGCTTTTGTTTTCATGTTTTAACACTTTCGTATTTGTCGTTGCTTTGTTACAGGAAAATGGTCCAAGTGAGGTAAATTTTTCGGCTACTACATGCAACGTCCGTACGTTGAAGTTTTTAAAAAAATTTCAGCTACTGAATCCAATGTTCGAACATTGGCTATGTAACGTTCGAACGTTCAATTGAAAAAAAAAATTGGCTCCTGCATCCAACGTTCGAACGTTGGGATTTAAAAAAAGATTTTTTTTTTAAAAATCAGTCTGGGCAAAACAAAAGACGAGTAGTGTCGTCTTCTTCTCCAGAAACACACAAAGAACCCCAAATTGTTTTAAAACAACAAGCCCTAATTTTCTACTCCTTGATTTCACCACCACAACGCCACCCCAAATCGCCACCATCGTCGCGTATCCGCCACCATCCATCGGATTTTGAGACCCACCAACTTTAATCCCCCACACTCGGCCCAAAAACCACCACACCACCGTCGTGCCGTCTCACTTCCACCGGAGACCGCCGCCGCTCACACTCCACCACCACTTCGCCGATTGATCCCAGATTGAGCCCACGTTTGAACGTGGGCCAAGTGATGTTCGAACGTCCAGATCAGTCACAGTAGCATTTCAGATTTGGACTCTCGAATCGGTAAGTGATTGGCTTGACTCCTCTTCGTCAATTCGTTGATTTTGAAGCCGTGTGGGGCTTGTGATATTTTCTATTTCGATGATTGATTGTTTGTGAGAATTGAACTTGTGAATAAGTTTGGGGGTCCGAATTTATTGTTGAAGTTTGAAGGGCTGTTCTGCGTACTTCGTGTTGTTGGGGTTTGTTTGTTGAGGGCTGTTGTTGTGACTGCTGACTTCTAGTTGTGAGTGTAATGTGTGCGGGTAGTGCTGTTGATTGTCAGTTGTGATTAGTGTGGCAGTTGAAATGGCTAGAACAAAAGTTAACAAGGCAGGCGAGGGGTCGTCGAAAGGGAAAGAGCCAGTGGTTGAACCTGAAGTATCTGATAGTGAGGAGGAAGAAAATGTCGCCCTTGATCCTCGATTTGATGACTTGGAGGTTCAAGCCATTTTTACGAGGTTCGGTGTATGGGCGATACACAAGGAAAGGCCCATATTGATTCGGATGCCTTCGGGAAAGGCCCTGCTTCGATTCCACAAGTGGCAACCATTCCTCGAGGAGCCCCACAAGATAAACCCGTTCTGGGTACAGGAATTCTATGCTTCAGCAGTAGTCCGTCAGAGAATTAAGCAACGCACGGGCGGCTATGGGGTTCCCTCTGCCACAACTGTACGGGGGCTAACTGTTAAATATGATGAGCATGCCATCCGAAAGTGCCTTGGTCTCGCACCTAGGCCACCTGTTTGTGCTTATAATGAGTTGGTACGGAACCACTACCCGGCTGTAGATTTGGCGGTTGTTCTTCAGGAATTGGCAGAGGAGGGCACCGTGTGGGTGAACAATAAAATGTTTAAGGCCTCTGAACTGAAGAATGAAGCTACATTTTGGTACGAATTTGTCCGCCACTGTATCATGCCGAGCATGAATAAGTCTGAGGTGTGCAAAGATCGCGCTGTCCTTGTCTATGCCATATTACAGCGGATGGAGATTGGCATTGTCCAGCTTATCTCTTCCGCTTTACAGACTCAGATTAAGCGCTTATGTGCAGAGTTATCCGGAGATAACTCCACTGCTCCGTCCAAGAAGAAGACACCATTTATTTTCCCATCACTTTTCAGCAGTCTGTGTGAGAGCGCTTCAGTGGAACAAAACCAGGGTAAAGAGTTGGATGCCCCGGGGATTCTTTTGGAGTTCACCGGGATGGTTCACAAGGCTCAGGGAAACAAGCGACCTCTCCCTCCCCCGACTCGTGGTGAGGGATCGGGTAGGCAGCCCCAGGCGCGGGTTCCCCCACAGTTAGCTTCAGAGGCCGCCCTAGCACACGAGATGTCTCAGATTCGGATAAGCCAGTCAGTTATGATGGCTAACTTGCAGATGCTAGCTCAGTACCAGAGGCAGTTGATGATTGCATCTGATATTTCAGCCTGGAGACCAGCTTTTGACTACCCTATCGTTCCTGATTTTATTCCTCTCCCGACCGCGCCTGTTGACGAGCCGAGGTTTGACCTGGCTGCTCTTGATGAGGGTGATGAGGATGGCGATACTGATGATGATGATGTAGTTGCTGCTGCTGCAGGGGATGATGTGGATATGCAGTGATGAGCTTCACCGTTTTGGGATCCTTTTAGCTATTTTCCTGTTTTTCTTTTGTTTTCGTTTCTAGTGTTTTATTTCAGATTTTGTTTTGGTTTATTTTCTGCTTTCTGTTATTTGGGCATGTACTAATTCGACTAATCCCTATATCTATTTGTACTGCCTTTCTTATGTTTTCTGTCTTAGCCTGTGCCTATATGAAATTTGTCTACTTAGCTGAGCAAACGGAAAGCGTGAGTAGGAGAGTTCTAATGAGTATTGAGCATTTTGATAGGATCGCCTCGATTTTAGGCTCAACCGACTACTCCTAGGTTTGCTTTTTAAGCTTTCCGGTTCTGTAAGTGATTCTTTTACCCCTTTTCATGGTTTGAGTTTCGATGTAACATTGAGACAATGTTAGGTTTAAGTTTGGGGGTGTTAGGTAGTGCTTAGTATGTTCATGTTTTGTGCTTATAATGAGAAATTCAAGAAAAATCAGGCATGAATTTTTTATTTTTTTTTAGTCCCCAATTGTTGCAATGAAATTGATTAACTTGAATTTGATGGCATAATTTCTTGACTTATATTTGAAATTTAATGCAATACACATATCTTTACTTTGCTCGTGGGACTCTAGATTAGAGTAGATTTTCCTTAGATGAATCACAAATGCACAATAAGTCGAGGGTAGAGGAGTTAAGTGGATAATCATTCTGAAACACTTAAGGAATTTCTCCCTGAAATATTGACTTAGATTCTTCTTAAGGTAATGAGTTGAGTAGTTGCCTCATATGCCTAATAATTAATGAATAAGGTTGATGATTGGTATGACTATAAAGTCAGGCTAATATGTACTGTAGGTGAAAAGTTACACACCTATAAACTATACTATTATGCTAATTTGGGTTTTGCTCAAGCCAATTAGAGTTAAGTGAATGAAAGGTCTAGTTTTATTTTGTGGCCTTTGACACTCGAGTGATTAAATCCGTAAGGAGTGTTTGGACACTTAATGCCCTAAAACTATCTAGTTTGGGAGTCATTGATCTAAAACTCGATACATAGGTGTCATAGAAAGCCTAAGGGAATAGAACATTGCACACGACCTAGCCTTAAAGAATTGAAATGGAAGTCTCATGTGAAGTTTAAAGTTTAAATGGTTTAAGTGATGAAATGTAAATGGTTATGAAGTTTTCTATGAAGCTTGTACTTTAGGATTGATCGAAGGTTAATAGATAGGGGAGAAAATCTGAAATTTGGTAAGGGTGCCACTTGACTATAATGTCGTAGACTTACAATCACTACACCCTTAGGAGGTTTATTCAAGTCAAGGTGTAACATGAGCAAGTCATTGATATGTGTATACTATTTTTGAGCTTTAAAGGTCGATTTTATGCCATTGTTTTCTTGTTGATTAAGTTTATTTGTGTTGGTTGGGTGGGACTGAAATTTTGTTGGATTTTGTGAGTATATCTTCTGCAAACCCTCACGAGACGAAACTCGTCCTCTCTGGTTTAACGGCTTGTTGCATACGCTAAATACAATCGTGTTCTCTACGAAAGTGAGCTATCTTTTGTTTTGTTTTATCCCTTATCTTGCTGTGTTTGAGTCATAGTTTTCTTTTATTTACATGCTCGGGGACGATCAATGTTAAGTTTGGGGGTGTTGATAACCTTGAGTTTAATGTGTTTTAGGGCCCGATAATTGGTTGGTTTAGAGCCGATTATGAGTGATGTTTACCACTTGTGGCTTTGATTTGTGTGTTAAATGAGTACAGGGGTAAAATCATGGCAATCGAGCGAAAGGGGTGGAAAAACATTATTTTGGGGGAGATTCTGCACTCAATGTTCGTACGTGGATAGCTCAACGTTCGGGCGTGGCCACGTCATCAACGTTAGAACGTGAAGGGGGTAACGTACGAACGTTGGAGTCGGCTGGACGAATTTTGGCAAGTTTTGATGCCTAAGTCAACTAGGAGACTTGGGGGATCCTCTTCTATAAATACCTCCTCTTATAACAGCAATAGGGTTGGAAATTTTCAGCTTTGGGAAGAGATTTTTGAGCGAGGAGACGAGCAAGACGAAGAGAACGACGATTCTGCATAAATTCATCATTCGTAATAGGGAGATTTTTATTTCTAGAATATTTGTCTATGAATAATTCTATGTTTTTGATGTGTTTTCCAATTACAATGATGAACTAATTTTCCTTTAACTAGGGCCATGCGAATGCCAATTTTATGAGTTTGTATATATGAAGTAATCTTTCGTATTAATTCTAGTATTGCTTTTTGTGTTCATTTTGTGCTTTTATTCCAAACGTATGCTTGATCACCATATGCTTGCTAATTAGCCCAGTTTATTCATTCGGGAGAATATAGATTAGGGTTCAATAGAAATTTACACATCATCCGAAAAACATGAGGAATTGCTCGTAGAGAGAGTACCTTATTCCATGGGCATTGGTCGGGGATTAGTGAATGCGCAGAGGGTCTGTACTTGGAGGTACATGATTGAACACCTCGCAGGATTCCATGTTGGTTCCATGTCGAACTTGGAATCCTAAGGGTTTCATAGTGTGAGATAATCCTTATGACATGAGATGTCATGGTTGCAACATGTGTAGCCCACTATACTTGACTTATTCTAAATTCCAGGAGAATCACCAGATGGGATAGCATTGGGTATAGTCGAGCTATACGATAAACAAGATGACATCAACAGGGGATCTATCCATGGTAGGATATCAGGATATTTCCTATGGTAAGACATAGATGAAAAGTGAAAAATTTCTGGTCATAGTATCAAAGTCATTAAGAAGGATTGATGATCCTTGTTAATGTTAGGTGTCCAGCTAGCCATTAATGGCACTGCCAAACCTATAAACACTTGAGACACAGTCTTATTTTATATATTAAACTTTTATTTATAGCATTTTGCCTTTATCTATAAATCTATGCTGTAGTTGATAGAGGTCCGAGGATCATTGCATGCCTAAGGGAAAGGTCACCCACAGAGTGGCGATTGTGGAACGTTCTCTAAGGCTGTGATTCTAAACAAGTTCCAAGCCATAGAGACAGGAGAAAAAGGGAAATCATAGTTTTGTCAAAGCTTGCTCGTGCATACACCTAGTAAAAAGTGTGCCTTGTTCCGTAGGCATTGATCGGGGATCAGTGTATGTACATGGGGTCTACACTTGAAGATGTGAGACTGAACACCCCACAAGATTCCATGTTGGTTTCATGTCGGACTTGGAATCCTAAGGGTTACGTAGTTGAGATAATCCATAAGACCTGAGACGTCATGGCTGTGATGTTTGCAGCCCACTGTACTTTGAATTAGTCTAAGATTTCATGAGAATCACGAAATGGGATAATGTTGGTCTGGTTGTGTGACTAAATAGATGACATCAAAAGGGGATCCATCCACGGTAGGATACCGGGATATTTCCTATGCTATTGTAAGCCATAGATGACCACTGAAAAATCTCTAGCCAGAGTATCGAAGTCATTAAGAAAAATTGGGGATCCTGGCTTAGATGGTAAAGGTCACTATGGTCATAGCACATTCTTAATTATCTTAGTTACTGGAGTATCGAATGTACCCAAACTCTAGACTTTGATCAAGAAGATGATGGAAAGATCATGGTCATACTAAGATCGTAACCTAGATATCTATTTCTCACAATCACTAATATCTAGGTCTTCATGATGACGTTGCTAGACGTCGAATCATGATCGATGAGAGTCTTGAGGTGAAATTGGTGGTAGACTGAAGGCCTTAATTAATTGTTTTAGTGATAATTATTTAAGCCTAAGAGAAAGATCTCATTAACCTAAGGGGTCACACACTAACTTGGTTAATGATTCCTACTTGTGAAGATAATAATCCTAAGTGGATTATATTAATTCTTTAATAAAATTAATAATATTAATTAATGAGTTTAATTTATAAAAAATAAATATTGAGCTTAGTTTAAATAATTATCTTGTGTAAATTAATTAATTAAATAAATAAAGCAATGGGTTAATTATCTTTTGTAGATAAATTGATAATTACTTAAAGTTCTAGTTATTTAATTAATTCCTTAGTGAAATAATTAAATAAGTTAATTTAATTATTACTTGTGTAGTAAGTAATTAAATAAGGATAAGGAAAGAGAGAGAGATTTATTAGGGTTGGACTGAGGAGTATAACCCTAGCAGCAACTGATAGAGTAGATGCCCGGTGCAGCAATTTATTTGGGCGCCATCATTGTAATAATTAGTCTCGATGTTCAATCTTTTTCTGATAAAAAAAGCCAATTCTTTCTAGAAATCTTTATTCTTGTATTTGTAAATTAAACATGCTAAAATAAAGTCCCTTAGGATCGCACATAGCTATGGGACGTTATTGTGCATCTAGTATGGCAATGATGGACGTTATTAAAATGAAGTTTGGTATCAAGAATTAACGAAAACGGGAAATTATATGTTGCACTAAATTCTTGATGATACGATGCTGACAACCGAAGGTGACTGAAAGTGATCGTGGGGAGAGGTTGAAGGCCACCGACATGAACACCATCTGTCGTCGTGATAAGCTTGAGTTTTACGTGTTTTAGGGCCCGATAATTGGTTGGTTTAGAGCCAATTATGAGTGATTTTTACTACTTGTGGCTTTGATTTGTGTGTTAAATGAGTACAGGGGTAAAATCATGACAATCAAGCGAAAGGGGCGGAAAAACATTATTTTGGGGAGAATCTGCACTCATCGTTCGTACGTGGATAGCTCAACGTTCGGGCGTGAACACGTCATCAACTTTTGAACGTGAAGGGGGTAACGTACGTACGTTGGAGTCGGCTGGACGAATTTTGGCAAGTTTTGATACCTAAGTCAACTAGGAGACTTGGGGGATCCTCTTCTATAAATACCTCCTCTTATAACAGCAATAGGATTGGAAATTTTCAGCTTTGGGAAGAGATTTTTGAGCGAGGAGACGAGCAAGACTAAGAGAACGATGATTCTGCATAAATTCATCAATTCGTAATAGGGAGATTTTTATTTCTAGAATATTTGTCTATGAATAATTCTATGTTTTTGATGTGTTTTCCAATTCCAATGATGAACTAATTTTCCTTTAACTAGGGCCATGTGAATGCCAATTTTATGAGTTTGTATATATGAAGTAATCTTTCGTATTAATTCTAGTATTGCTTTGTGTGTTAATTTTGTGCTTTTATTCCAAACGTATGCTTGATCACCATATGCTTGCTAATTGGCCTAGTTTATTCATTCGGGAGAATATAGATTAGGGTTCAACAGAAATTTACACATCATCCCAAAAACATGAAGAATTTCTCCTAGGGATAGGTATAGATTCCCGGGTCCTGTTAGCCGGATTTATCCGAGGAAATTCTAAAACGTAAATGCATGGCTAATGATTTGAGTCTCGGATAGAAATATTTAGAGAACTGTCACGTAGTCATAGGATTATTGCAGCCGAGACATCGGGTAGTAATTATTTAAGATTTTTTCCACCAAAGCAATATTAGTGTAATAATTCGAAGAATAATTCATATATATTAACAAGTAAATACGGTTAAAGCATGTGCCTTAGTTATTTTATCTTATAAGAATCTCAATCTCATTTTCTAACCTTGTTTCCGAATTTTATTTACTTTTAATACAATCGTAGTTATTTAATTTAATTTCAATTGCTTTAAATTTTGTCAATCTAAAATACGAGTCTCTGTGGGTTCGACATCCCGGACTTAAAATCCATTTTATTACTGCACACGACCAGTTCACTTGCTGTTTAAAACACGTAAGAATTTTTCGTGTCACGCCGCCTGTTTGCCGTTGGTATGGCCTCGATGGTGGTGACGATAGGCCAAAATATCGAAGTTGTTTTAGCACTATTTTGGGCGATGCGGACAGTGTTGGACACTGTCGAGCATAACTGTTGACAGCGTCAGACACTATCTCAGCAATGGCCAAGTTTCGAGCATCGCCATAATCCGCAACTTTTCGGCTTTATGTAATTCATAAATCAAAATCACTTCCTCTATCCAAGAATTATATTTTTATTTTCTTTTTCAAAGACGCACGAACAATCTCTAATTTTATTCCGAAAAGCATTATCTTACCAAGCGTCAAGTACTATTTTTCATAGAAAAAGAATAGAACTGTTTAATCATCATTTGAAACTTTAGTACTTGTTAGATAATATAATATTTTTTTATATATTTCTAGTATTTATATTAGTTTAGGTTTCGTTATGTTTCCTTTTATTTATCTTTTCCTTATTTATAGTTAGGCTAATTTGTTTATCAAGTACATGTATCTCTATAAATATGTTACTCAGTATACAAGTTCCCTACAGGGGTTTCTCTAATGTAACATGGTATCAGAGCCATGGCTTCGAGCTATGGTATCTCGATCTCTCACTTTCGCCATCCTCAAGTCACCGTCCCAGTCCGGCGCCCCTTATCTAGTTTAGTTTCCCTTTATCTAGATTTTTTTCTCCTTTGGCCGCCGCCGCCAGTTTCTTCTTGCTTCTCTGTTTTCTTCTCTTCTTATCTATATGGCCATCTCCGCCGCCTCCAGCTTCTTCTCCCTTATCTCGTTTCTATTCTTCTTGTCATCTTATGCCGTCGCTGCCGCCGCCGCCTTCTCTCTTTGGCCACCAGTCGCAGCCGCAGCCCTCTGTGCAGTTGCCGCTACTCGACCGCGCTTCTTGCGTCGTCCTCTTCTCGCTCTTGGATGCTCGAACGTCTCGAAAGTCCATGCCCAACCCGTTCGAGCATGTCTCTTTATCGCTTTCTTCTTGATTTTTTAGTCCAGTCTCAACGTTCAAGACCCTTAAGTTTCGACTGCGGGGGAGTGTTAGATAATATAATATATTTTCATATCTTTCTAGTATTTATGTTAGCTTAGGTTGCTTTATGTTTCCTTATATTTTTCTTTTTCTTATTTATAGTTAGGATTTCTTGTTTATCAAGTACATGTATCTCTATAAATATGTTACTCAGTATACAAGTTCCCTACGGGGTTAGAAGGTTTCCTCTAATCTAACAGTACAGTTCAAAATGAAATTTTCACATTGAGAACATTGAAGTTATAACTTATAGGATATTTTGAAATTTGAATTTCATGTAGTCCTATAAAATGAAATTGAGGACTATAATTTAGAAGTTATAACTAGTCGGTAAGGTGTATGCAAAAAAAATAAGATTGAGGAATACATGTTTAATTCAAAATTAATTAGTTCAAAAAAAAAAAGGGGAAAAGAAGGAAAAATGTATAGAAAAAAAAGAAATGAGAGATACAGTTAAATTTGAATAAAAATAATGATGGATTATACTTTTTGCATGTAGTTTTGAGGACCACGTAGTTGTTATTATGTCAGCTCATTGAAACATATGAGTCAACACTCTAATTAATATATGGCGAGTAAACACCCAATTCATATAATAGTGCTTCGTATGTCACACTAAAATGATTTTATCTGGTCAACATGCAGTTCTCCAAATCTGCCTTCAATCTATCACTATTACAAAAATACACTATTACGGCGCACCTATTACAGCGACTTTGGTAAAACCGCTGAACGGAGCTACCTACTATAGCGGTTCATGGGGAACCGCTCTAATAGAATACCTATTACAGCGGTTCAAAAATGAACCGCCGTAATAGGTAAGGCCTATTACAGCGGTTCATCTTTGAACCGCTGTAATAGGCGATTTAGTAACCTATTACAGTGGTTTCAAAGTGAACCGCAGTAATAGGAAGCGGTTCATAATTAGAGCTCGGTTGCCTCCCCCCTCTCCCATTTCATCTCTCTCTCTCTCTCTACTCTAGGTCTCTCTCTCTCTATATACACAAACCACCACTCGGCACCACCACCACCATCGCCGCCACCCCCATTTCATCTCTCTCTCTCTCTCTACTCTCGGTCTCTCTCTCTCTATATATACACAAACCACCACTCGGCACCACCACCACCATCGCCGCCACCCCCCATTTCATCTCTCTCTCTCTTTCTACTCACTCTCTCTCTATACACAAACAAAGAGAAGTCGGCCTCAACCACAACGACCGCCGCTGCCGCCGCCATCACCACAACCGTACACCGGCACCGCCTCTACCACCACCACCACCACCGTAAGCTTCTTCTCTCTCTCTCTCTCTCTCTCTCTATATATATATATATATATGTATATGTTCTCTATCTCTCTGTATATATATATATATAACTCTCTCTCTCTCTCTATAGCACCGCCGCCACCATTTTAGTTTGTGCAAATTTGGTGTAAGTTTTTATATATATATATGGAGTTTGTGCTATGTGTCTCGGGTTTGTGCTATAAATTGGAAGTTTCTCCTAAAATGTAACGGGTTTGTGCTATGTATCTGTATTTGAACGAATTTGGGGTAACTTTTTTAGATAAATATGAGGAAAATTTTGTGGTATAAGTAATTCTTGAGAATTGCCTATTTTTGTGGAAAATTTAAGGAAAATAGGGACTTGACTGAATTTAGGGTTGATGATGGTATAAATCATCAGACAGTGGATGTCACGTGATAGACCACATGGAGTAATGAAATTGATCCAACACATGACAAACTAGGTTAAGGGATGGTTAAGTTATAGACTACACTCGGTTGTGTCGAGCTGCCTAATACCCAAGGTATATGAGATCAAGTCAATTCGTAGTTCTTTTGTGGGGTTACTCTCAATAGCTAGTGAGTTTTTACTAGGGGGAGTGGATAATGAGCCATTCCCATGTCCTCTAAAGTATTTATATGGAGCTGGCAGTGGGCTATGGGTCATAGGCTTAGCTTTGTCAGTAGTCCATCAGGCTTAATAATATAACCCGTAGACTAATAAAATAGCTCAGGTATTCTTAACGGGTCGTCAGCCCCTTTTGGGCTTGACTAGTATGTTACCCGCATATTTATACCCACGGGTGGCGCCCCGACCCAAGCCGGGTGATGATTAATTACCATAGTAACCCTAGACATTTTTGAAACACATCATAATGCCTCCCACTCCCTGGTATACCTTATAGGATACCCGGGAGTAGGAATATATATGGCAAACATGGTTGCCTTGGAGGGTCTAACGAGTCACCCTTTGAAAGGGGATATTTTAAGTGTTACCTCGAGGCAATGTAGGTGTTGACTTAGCAATACTCGTAGCTACCTTAGGGTCGCGCGCCGTGAGTTCGGACGCCTAGGGGCCGGATACCTTACAATGCCAGAGTGTGCGAGGTACCTCGATTTGAGTATGCATTTCATATCTTAGGGGGGATCTTGCGCTTCACCCATAAGAAGCTTGTCATCTTTAAGGACACTTAGAATTCTGAGGCCTCTATCTGGGGTTTCAGCACCCCGACAGGGGCCTATAATTTTTTAGACCTCAATTCGGGTATATATACTCTGGAGGGGACTTAGAATTTATCTGATTCACCTTTTCCCCGAGGTGGAGGGGCAAGGGTCGTTGGCTAGTTGCGAGGGGGTGAGAGCTTTTGCTACTAGGTGAGAGTGTAAAGTCCTTTACCTCACGAGGGGTAAAATTTTTGGCTCTGTGGCGAGTGAGCAAGGTCCTTTGTCTCAAGGTGAGGGGACAAAGCCTTTAGCCTCTATGGTGAGTGAGCAAGGTCCTTTGTCTCGAGGTAGAGGTCATTTTTTTTCTAGCGAACACGTAATTGATTCACTTCATGACCTCTCTGCCCTCACAGAGCATTTTTACAGGGGGACGTCGAGCCTCGTTCGTGGAGCCCGGGGTGCGTCGAGTGGGGGCGAAGAGGTTGACCTCACGGTCTATCGCGGGGCATGTTGCCTCGTGGCTTGGCCTTGAGGCGTAGGTCCTCACGACCTTGCTTCAAAGCGTCTTTTTTTCTCCTGGGGGCCTGGCATACCCTGGGGTTTTGTTTCGGGGCGTGACGTCAAATTCATCTTGGCCTCATTGATTTTTGTTGGTCCTTTTTGATTTGTGAAAATTTTTGCTTGTGCTATCGTTTCCGATAGCATCTCTGAAAGGCCTGTTTTTTACTTTAGCATGTTTTTTTGCCACTCATTACCCCTTCGTAGGCTTTGAGTAAGTCATTTATTTTTCTAACCCTATTGCCTCATGAGCTTTGCCTTGGTGCCAATTGTCAAGAAGATATTAACCATAGTTAATTAGTTAGTCAAAGTCTTAGTGAGTTAAAGTCTTGGTTAGCAAGATAGTAGAATTAGCCGGCAAAACCATTGTTTAAATAGTGGCTAATTTCTGTTTTTCTTTTTAAGCTTTATAATTACTCTTTGTTGTAACTCTCTCTCAGAAGATCAATAACACAGAAAATACGATTTCTTCAATCTTCTAACATGGCACCAGAGCCATCTTCATAATTCCTGGGGATTTCTTCTTCATCTTCAAGTTCCTAATCAAATCGATAATCAAATCGATTCTTATCTTCAATCCACACGATCAATTTTTGATTTGTTCTTTCGATCGATTGTGGTTTTCACTTTGATAATTAGTTGATATTCATCCCGTCGTGTTAGGGTTTGATTGTTCCAAATCCTTTATAATCTTCAATCAATTGAGAATCAATTAATTCTGGATAAGGCTTTTCCATCTTTCGCGCAACTTGATACTTCTTGATCGGTCAATTGTCAAGAATTGGGGTTTTTTTCATATCTTGAAATTTATGGACAAAAATAATGTCTACCTCTCAAAAAACTGATGGAGAATTGATTAATAATCCACAAAGTCCATTATATTTGCATGCTTCTGATTCTCCTCATATCTCCTTGGTCTATGAAGTCTTGAAAGGAACAGAGAACTATAAGGTGTGGAGTAGGCAAATTATAATTGCACTGGAAGCCAAGAACAAACTTGTCTTCATAGATGGTACGTATCCCCAATCTGATTCTAAAGATCCTCTCTGTTCTCAATGGAAAAGATGCAATGCTCTTGTGCTATCATGGTTTCATAATGTGATCAGTAGTGAGTTGTTGAGTGGAGTTGTGTATTGTGATTTAGCCTCTTCTGTTTGGAAAGATCTTAAAGAAAGATTTGATGAAACTAGTGGAGTAGAATTATTTGGTCTTTTAAGACAAATTAGCACTATTTCACAAGGTATAAATTCTTTGAATAGTTACTACACTAGACTGAAAAAGTTGTGGGATGAATATGAGTCTTTTATCCCATACACTACTACTGTTTTCTCAAAAAAATACACTGAGTATACTCAACAATTGAAAATGATGCAGTTTTTAATGTGCTTGAATGAATCTTATAGTGCTTTGAGATCTCAAATTCTTATGATGGTGCCTCTTCCTACACACACACAAGCTTATTCTATGATTTAGAATGAAGAAAAACAAAGAGGGGTTCAGGTCACTATTTCCAGTAATGAACCCTCTGTAGCTTTTTACACTTAAGGCCAAATGTCAAGAAATTAAAATAATAGTGTTAGAGGTGGTTTTACTCCTCAATCTGCAAGGAAAAATCCTAATATGAAGTGTGATCATTATCACTTAACAAATCACACTATAGACTAGTGTTATAAATTGATAGGATTTCCTCCTAACAATAATTCAAAAGGTGCTTCTAGAGGAAGAAAAACTAGTAACAGAGGGGGTTTCAATAGTAACAGAGGTGGAACTAGTGCTTACAATGTATCTTATGATCAAACCAAGGAGTTTCACAACCTACAGGATAATACAGATAGTTAACTCAATCTGTTACAGCTTATCAGAATGTTTCAGCATCTCCAATATTCACTCAGGCTCAATATCAACAAATACTGCATCTTATAAGTAGTGGAAACAATCACACTATAGCTAATCATTCTACTGCCATAACAGGTAACTCAGGTAATATCATGAATCATTTCTCATTTCTTGCTTCTACTACATCTAATACTTAGATTATTGATAGTGGAGTTAATGAGCATATGACCTGTAATTCAAGTCTTTTTTGTTCTTATACATCATTGAATGATTCTGTTAGACTTCCAAATGGGAATATTACTTCTGTTACTGAAATAGGGAATATAAACTTGAACTCTGATTTCACTTTAAAACAGGTGCTTTATATTCCTGAATTCAATTTCAATCTCCTGTCCATTTCCAAATTTACCTTAGATAACAATTGATGTGCCAGTTTCTATCCTAAATTCTGTGTTTTTCAGGATCTTGTGACTGGCAATATAAAGGGGACTGGTAGAGAAGAAAATGGTCTATACTATCTTATTTCCAGCCCAAGTTTAGATAAGCATGATTTTTATAATAGTTCAAAGTTTTCTTCTTACACTGCTGTTGTAAACAAAGATACATTTGAGAGAAATAAAATTGTGACAACTTCTCATCTTTGGCATTTAAGGTTGGGGCATTTATATTTTTTAATAAGCTCACCTTGCTTCCTCATGTTGGTAAATCTCTTAATAATAAACTGATTCATTGTTCTGTGTGCCCTATGGCCAAGCATGCTAGATCATCTTTCCCTTCTGTTAGAAGTTATCCTTCTTCACATGTGTTTGATCTAGTTCATGCAGATATTTGGGGACCTTATAAATCTCCAACTTACAAAAATGAGAGATATTTTCTAACTTTAGTAGATGACTTTTCTAGAGGAACCTGGACTTTCTTGTTACAACTAAAATCTGAAATGTTGTCTAATTTGAAATCCTTTCTTCAATATGTTACTACTCAGTTTAATACATATGTTAAGACTTTGAGATCTGACAGAGGTAAGGAGTTTTTAAGCAATGAAGCATGTAATTTGTTTAAAGATCTTGGTATAAGTCATCAAACCTCTATAGCATATTCACCACAGCAAAATGGCACTGTGGAAAGAAAACATAGGCACTTGCTAAATGTAGCCAGGGCTATTATGTTTCAGTCTAATGTTCCAATTAAATTTTGGGGTGAGTGTATTCTCACTGCCACTTATCTCATCAATAGGACTCCATCCTCTGTTATAGACGGTAAAACTCCATTCTCTGTGCTTTTCAAAAGAGATCCCTCTTTAATGCATTTAAAAGTATTTGGATGCCTTGCTTATGCAAAAATTATTCCTCAAAATGATAAATTTATGCCCAGATCCAAAAGCTATGTGTTCATGGGGTATTCTAGCTCTCAAAAGGCTTACAAATTTTTAGATTTGGATACTAGTGAGTTCTTTTTTTCTAGGGATGTTGTGTTTCATGAAGATATATTTCCCTTTTTCTGTGACATATCCTAAATCTCATTACTTTAGTAATGACATAACACCAGAAGTGAATTCAGATGCAAGTGATAATTCAAAATATTATCTGCTTTACATGAATTTTATGAGTTTGATGAGTCAGCAAATACAAAAAAAGTTTCTGAATCTATTATGGAAGAATCTTCCCATGAATCAGCTGGTTTAAGAAGATCCACCAGAGAATCACACCCTCCTCAGTGGGTAAAGGATAATCATTGTCCATCCATAACAGGTTCTCATTTTTCCACTGCTCATCCTATTACAAATTATGTCAATTATTGAAGTGTTTCTCAAGATTACAGAAGTTATCTATCTGCTATTTCATATGAATCTGAACCTCAAACTTTTGAATAAGCCATCATTCATGATAAATGGAAATCAGCCATGGGACAAGAGATGCAAGCTTTGTATCTAACAAAACTTGGATCATGGTTGATTTACCTCCAGGTAAAAATCCCATAGGATGTAAATGGGTGTACAGGATTAAGTATAATCCTGATGGTACTGTTAACAAATACAAGGCTAGATTAGTCGCCAAAGGCTACACTCAAAAAGAAGGGTTAGACTATTCTGAGACCTTCTCTCCTATTGCCAAGATGGTTACAGTGAGATCTGTTATTACACTTGCTGCTATTAAAAATTAGCAAATTGGTCAACTTGATGTAACCAATGCCTTTCTTCAAGGAGACCTAAATGAGGAAGTTTATATGTATCTTTCTCCTGGATTTTGCAATCAGGGGGAGAATAGAGTATGTAGATTGCAAAAGAGTCTATATGGACTCAAACAGGCACCAAGACAATGGAACTTTAAGTTCACTAAAGCCATCAAACAAGCAGGTTACATTAAATTCTTAAATGATTACTCACTGTTTACAAAGAAATCTGGAAGTGAAATTGTTATTCTTCTAGTTTATGTTGATGATATTCTCATCACAGGGAATAATATTCAAATTATTACTGAATTGAAAGGTTTTCTTCAAAAGCAGTTTTTTATTAAAGATCTAGGCAAATTGAGATATTTTCTAGGTATTAAAGTTGCTAGATCTTCACAAGGTATTGTTTTGAATTAAAGAAAATATGCTTTGGATATGTTGAAAGAATTAGGAATAACTGGATGTAAGCCTACTAGTATTCCTATTGAGCCTAACACCAAGTTAACTAGTGTTGAATTTGATAAATCAAATAAGGATAATTCAAATGATCCTGTTCTTGAAGATATATCTCTCGATCAAAGGTTAGTGGGAAAGCAAATATATTTAAGCTCTACTAGGCCTGATTTATGTTATGTTGTTCAAAATCTTAGTCAATTCATGCATTGCCCTAAAGTATCTCATCTTGAAGCTGTTAAGAAGGTTTTTAGGTATATTAAAGGCACTACAGGATATGGCATTTTTCTGTCATTTAAAAGCAAGTTAAAGCTTGCAGCATGGAGTGATTCTGATTGGTCCAGCTGTCCAATGAGCAGGAAGTCACTCACTAGATTTGGAATCAAGCTAGCAGATTCTTTGCTCTCCTGGAAAACAAAAAAACAAAGCACAGTTTCAAGGAGTAGTGCAGAGGCCGAATATAGAGCAATGGCATCTACAACATGTGAAATTGTTTGGATTTAGAGGTTGTTTGAGGATCTCAGAATAACGTGTCTGAAACCAGCTATTCTGAATTTTGACAACAAAACAGCTCTCTACATCTCCTCAAATCCTGTATTTCATGAAAGGACCAAACATATAGACATTGATTGCCACTTCATCAGAGGCAAAATACAGGATGGTAGCATTGTTACAGGGTTTTTGTCTTCTGATCAGCAACTTGCTGATGTGCTTACAAAGGCTCTTTGGAAATCTCAGTTTGAAAGTCTGATTGGCAAGCTAGGTGTTTTTAATCTTTTTTCTCACACTAAGCTTGAGGGGGAGTGTCAAGAAGATATTAACCATAGTTAATTAGTTAGTCAAAGTCTTAGTGAGTCAAAGTCTTGGTTAGCAAGATAGTAGAATTAGCCGTCAGAACCATTGTTTAAATAGTGGCTAATTTCTGGTTTTTTTTTTAAGCTTTATAATTACTCTTTGTTGTAACTCTCTCTCAGAAGATCAATAACACAGACAATACGATTTCTTCAATCTTCTACACCAATGGTGGCATTACTATTCTCATGACACATTTTACTGTTCCTACCCCCATGATTTGATTTGGTGGGTGGACGGATGATTTTGGTAGGTGGACACTTAGCGCCTTATGCCAATGGTTGCTTGCCCCCCACTCCTTAGCATTTTTCATTGAGAAATACTTGGAGTAGTGAGATATCTTTTTTGCTAATGAAGAACTAACTTTGAGCCTGATTACGCCCTATACTTATGACTTTTGAGCAAGTGGCGTGGTTTGTGACACTAGTGGCCACTTTTTATGTGGAGGCTTGGGTTGCCTCTATATTTTTATTCTTAGTGTGGCATTGGTCATCACTCATTTTTAAATGTACAATCTCCGTCCAAACCCTTAGCGGGAGGGGGGATCCTTTGTGGAGCCTCGACCTCTCTTGGTATTGTTGTACGGACTATCAAGGGGACTATCCTCTTTTGAGTCTTTGGTGGCTCGGGGGATTTTTGTCGTTCCACCCATATTGACCTCTATCGGGGTCAAGGATAATTTGTTAATGCCTCTATTGGAGGGGTTTCTGGCTCCAAGCCATAAGTTTTATCTTTGGTACTTGCTATTACAACGCACTATTGGTGGTTTTCTCAACACTGGTGATTTTCTCACCACTTGTGTTTTTTTCACTAGCTAGTCGTTTACTGCTATTGGATAGCTATTCGTTGCTAGCAATATTTGGTGGATAATTTTGGCAGGTGGACTTAGCACCTCGTAATGTTTCCTGCCTCTACTCCTTAGTGTATTTGCATGGTTAACATCTTAGGGAGTAAGGATTGTACGTGGTAGATGTTATCTTTCGCTAGCGAAGGGTTAACTTAGAGCTTGGTCTCACCCTTTATTTATGCCTTTTGATTAAGTGGCGTCTGATTGTGCCTAGCAAAACTATCTTTTGTCTGCTCATTTTGCCATAGTACCTTGTGCTTCATGAGCACTAGTTTAGGTACTTAGCCATTTTAACACGTTGTTGGCAGCATTCAATGTATGGTGGGGGCAATGCCTCTTGGGCATTTTTGCTGTATTCAAATTCACTTGTTGGCGATTCGCCCTTCAAATGTTGAAAATTACTTGGCCTTGAAATATCAAATTTCCATGGCTTTTGTGTATTAGCTAGCTAGTCTTTGCATATTAACTAGTTACTAGCTAGCTATTTGTTGACTAGCTAGCTGTTTGTTTATCCTACTTCCCCACTACTTGCCCCCTACTTCTTAGTATGTGAATCATATGCAGAAGTAAGTTACCAATTGGTGTTTCTTTGACACTAGGGGTTTAAGGATGGTTCCTTGATGATGATGAGAGCTCGAGACTCTGTCCGTTGAATGCCGACCCCTGTGATTTTGTAGACGGATGTCCTGAGGCTTTTAGCCTCACAACTTTTCGCTAGGGTGAATCCTGTCTTAATTTTAGGAGGCTTGGATAGCCACTAGTGTTCATTATTTGGAGCATGAAGCGAAATATCGCCCTAGTCACACTGCTAAGAAGTGGGTTATTGCCCTTATTTATATGTGGTGAGTTTTCACCTTTGTTTGTATGAGGTGAGTTCTCACCTTAGATTGTATGAGGTGAGTTCTCACCTTATATTGCATGAGGTGAGTTTTCACCTTTGATTGTATGAGGTGAGGTGAGTTCTCACCTTATATTGCATGACGTGAATTTTCACCTTTGATTATATTGGTGTGGGGGGGGGGGGTTGTTTTTAGAACCTCATACCCTCTCGGTAATGCTGGAGGGATCACAAAGTGGGCTATCACCCTTGTTATGTCTGTTTAAATGAGTGACGTGGTTTTTAGTACTCGAAGCAACTTATTAGTGGAGGCTTGGTTGCCTCTTATTTATTTATTTTTGCATACTCTAATGGTTAGCTACTTAGCTATATTTTGTTCCCTTATGCCCCATATTCCTTAATTGTGCTGGTCAAATTTAGGAGTAAGTGACCATATAGCGTTTATTTGACGCAAGGGAGTTAAAAAGTTCTTTTTTTCTTTTTTGACATGTAGTCATTGTCTACCCCCATGCTTAGGATGGTGGGGTTGAATAATATTTCCTATGGTTACTTAGTAACCGGCGCCATAGCTAGCTCTTTAGTAGGTGGCTACTAGCCTATAGCTGGTATTTTTCTTACTACTACTCACTTCCGATACTCCTCATTGAGGAGTCGATGCGCAAGTAGTATTTAAATAATTGGCATGTGGTGCCTTGACTATTTCGTATTGAAATTCATCTTAGGGGGCTTAGATAGCTATTAACTTCACGTCTTGGGATCATGAAGTGAAGTTGCATCTTTGGCTAGCCACGTCTTTCTTGCCATTTCCTTGGTGTTTGGTTATATCAACACTTGGAGCAGTGAGGTCTATTTGCATTATATTTATTTAGTTGAATGAGTGACACAGTTTGTGATACCAGTGGTCACTCATTATTGGGGGCCTCAAAGCTTTTTATTTGTACACAATCTCAATCCATAACCTTCATGGGAGCGAGGAGACCTTCTGTAGGTCCTCAACCTCTCTCGGTATTATTGGAGGGATTATGGGGGCACAGTTGCCTGTTGTTTGTTCACAATCTCAATCCATAACCTTAATGGGAGTGGGGAGACATTTTGTAGGTCCTCAACCTCTCTTTATATTATTAGATGGATTATTGGGTGCCCATCCTCAATCGAGTCTTTAATAGCTCGGGGAATTTTCGCGGTGCCACCCATGTTGACCTCGAGTGGGGTCGCGGATAATTTTTATAACGTCTCCAGTGGAAAATTAGTGAGCTTCCAGGGATCGTATTTGTATTTTTGTTTCACCCTTATATGAGTGAAATGTTTAATCAACAATTACTGACAACAGCTGTCATGGCAACTCATAGAATAGCAAAAATAAACTAAGTAATAGAATTTTGTAATAGCCTCAAATGGATGCAGTGATTCTGAGGGGCTTTGGTTCTAGGTGTTGTTAATGTTGTGGAAAAATCACCAAACGTAGCGAAAAACGGAATTTAAATTTTTTATGATTTTTCCCATAACCGGATCAATCCTGGGGTTAATTCAGACGTATGTATGATAGGGTAAAACTAACATTACCCGTTGAAGCGAAGTGGCTGAAAATTCCTACGATCTTGAATTCTTCAATTCTTCGCATAATTACTCCGGCTGAAACTATGTTGATCTAAGCAACCCAATTGTTCTGCCTCTAAATTGTCTCGCCTGAAAAACTTGATGGAAAAAATCTCCTCCTCCTTGTGTGTGAGACCGACGTCTAGATGTGGAGAGAGGGAGAGGAATTTTTCTTGTGGCTTAAGTCAAAGCGAACTCTTAACCTAGGTCTTAACTAAAGTGATATATTTATATCACTTAAGTTAATAATTTGGGTTCAATTTAGCCCATAATGGGTGCCTCTTGGCCTCCCCTTATAGGCCTTGGTGCATCAATTGGTGCTCCAATTTGAGCTAGGTCCAATGCACTATTTAATTAATTAATTCAGTCCAATTAATTAATCTAATTAAATAATACATGGGTTCAATTAATTTTTTATTTCTTCTTCAAGAAATAATATATTAATTAAACCATATATGAATTAACTTATTTCTTCAAATAATTAATTTCATTTCATTAATTTTAAGTATCCAATACTTAAAATATTACCACATGAAATATTCCTATTTTCCAATTGATTTTTCCTTTTTAAGCATGACTCTTTAGGTTCATCTATATTTGGCAATGAGAGGGTTCCATTGAATATGGGTCTCACCTAGCCAGTCAAGTGGTCCATATTTTAACCCAAATATGATGAAATTATTAGATCATTATTAACCTTTCATTTGTAGATACCATGTGAATATAAACTCTTCGTTTCTTTATCCCGATCAAGTGAGAGTTATGATTTTTAGTCAAACTCACTTACTTGATTCTATGCTATATTTATAACAAGCTCAGATCATTTAATGTTTTAGCCAAAGACTTTAGGACCTAGTTTACTTATAAATGCATAGGATAATTCATCGTTCACTTACGAGGGAACGAATTTCATCTAGGATATCAGTTAAGACTACTACTTGCCCATTAGGTTGCAGTTCAAGGTTGACCCCACCAAAGGGTGAATTAGGCCTAACTACTCTAATGACGAACCTATTGTCACAAGCATACCTTCAACTCGATTCCTAAAGTCTAAAGTTCAGACACACCTATTACAATTAATCAATTCTGTCATTGACTGTCAAAGAGTGAAAACCCATGTGACAGAATCGATGTGAGTCATGTCTAAGTGCCACTATCTCCATCAATGCACCTATGATATGAATCTTTCTCTACTTCCTAGTGATTGACGAACACCTTTCTCGTCAAAGATTCATATCATACAAGTCTTCATGATTTTCAATGCTCAATTGGAAATCATTGACTTGCAGACTATTTTAGTACACAAGTACCAAACCCTTCTAGTGCCTTAGAGAGTTTACTCTTGTGTACATGGACTTATAGTTGATTTACAATAAATAAATGCCAATTCGAAAGTAAACAACTAATTGCCTTTTTATTGGTAGAAAGATAAACAATTACAAATTAATAATGTCCTTACTTCTACTAATCCTCTAGTGGCATTTGAGGACATTAACCCCAACAGTTAAATCACCCATCGTTAATGTCATACTCTTTTGTCTGACGCGAAATGCCTATTATTTAAACAAGTCTATCATATCTAGCTGCATAAAAGTTGGTGTGCCTGAAAGCACTTAGCAATCATATGACGAAAACTTAAAACACCCAACACTTAAAAAAAAGGTGCAGGGGCACACTTAAGCACCTCAGAACGTAAGTAATGGTAGTCGGCGCTGGTGGGCGTCCCCACTCAACGCTTGACTTGTTCAATAGTAATGTAGGAAAAAAAAGGATAGTTTTAGTTACTTGTTACCTAATAAGGCCTGATAAGGCTTGACATCTTGTCAAGCTTGGGGGATGTTTCCCATGGGGGTCACCTTGCTAGGGGTATCCACTGCTGGCACGCCCGTCACTTTGGAGTCTTATCCTTCAGCGGTGGTTGCTGTATCTTTGAAATAGGCATTGTCTTCTTGGGGTGGCATGTGGTGGTATGTGTCTTTTTCATCGACACTTGACTGCTGGGATTTTGACCAAGTATGGACTGAGTTAATCTTCCCCCCAAGCAAGTTTTCCTCTAACGAGACTAAGTTTATCACTACTTGTTCCCCCTTGTTGTTGCGATCCATGTCACGTTTCCTTTTAGGCTTCTTCAATGTGTTAGCACTCTCTTGCTATCTTCACATCACCAACAACTTCCTCCGTTCGTACTGGGGTTGTAAATATCGTCGTCAGGTGATAGGTAGATACACTAGCTTGGACTAAGATTAAGCTCAACCTCTCAAAAATTACATGATATGTTGAGGGGGCTTTGACCACCAAGGATTCCAGCATCTTCATGGAGCGGGCTGCAAATGCACCTAGAGATATGGGTAGAGACACCTCTCCTAATGCTTCCACTATATCTCCTGTGAATCCAGTGAGGGGGGTGCTTGCCTCTTAAAGCTGTGTATTGTCCACCCCTAGTTGCGTGAAGGCACTGTAGAGGATGGTGACTGTTGAGCTCCCGCAATTAACCAGAACCTTCTTCACCCAAAAGTTGGGGATGGTCCCCGAGATCACTAAGGCATCATTCACCAATGGGATGTTGTTTTCTAGGTCTTGTAGTCCAAACTCTATAGTTTGTGTCTTTAGCTCCACTTGATTCACTTACCCTCCCCGCGGGGAGCTGATGGCATGTTGTCCGGTAGCAGCCCTCAGTGAAGCTTTCCTTGAGTTTGTGGAGTCACCCCCTGCTGGGCATCCCAAGATCACCCTTACTATTCTATTCACTAGGGGGTTATCCATCTCTGAGTCCGCCCTTGGGGGGTTGCCTTTAATTCCATCTCTACCCCTCTGTCTCTTCGATTTTTTTATATTCTTCAGCTTTGGCCAACAACTCCTCCTTGGTTGATGGGGGCTTCCCAATTATAGATTTCTTAAACCTACTATTGCGTAAGTCCCTCTACATATTCCTGATAGCAACTCACGGTTGACGTGCGGCACTTCAGACACTGCATTGGAGAAACGCTTGGTCGACTACTCGAGGCCGGTGATGGTACCGACGGGTAGTCAGTTGAATCAGCTAAGTGCCCTTCCAGAAAGGGCGGTACTTTACACTTGATTCACTCAGGAAGCATCACTGATGTCGTACATGTCAGCCTTGGCGTTGAACTTGTCAACATGCTCTTGAGGGTCTCCAGCTCCCTCATACTCACTCAGACGAGGTAACTTAAGCCCCTGAGATAACGACTCTACCAAAATTTCCTGGTAGAAAGAACTTCTCTTAGGAGGTGCTACAACTAATGGCACCAGCTGCATTTCCTCCTATCTCCCATGGTCATCTAAACTCTCATCACATCGGGGTAGGTGCTTACATCGGTCTTCGCACGTCGGCAAGGTCTCTTTGGGGGTTGAGGTTGTTTGACCTCTACGTAGTGACCTTGGGGGTGTTGGCCTTCGGTCTCTTTCCCTTGGTGGCCTCTGAGGGAGTGTGACCACACTATTCTCTTCTCTTTCGTGTGATGGCCCATTCACCGGTGACTTGGATCTCCTTGATCCAATCCCGTCGGGGGTCAAGGACTTTTGACATCAGCGGGGGGACTAGCTTGGCGCCACTCAGTGAGGGCGACTTTTCTCCAGAGGCTTCTGACCCCTGTGTGCAGATGGAGGGGAAGGATCTTGTGGCCCCTTCTCTTGAGGTTGGGGTGCCTCCTGATGGCCCATCTCTTGGGGGACCTGTTCCCAGTTAGTCGATGGAACAGGTGTTGCTCGCGACGGGTGTGCAAGGGCATATTGATGGACTGCATGAGCGGCTGCCCTCACTGATGCATCCTCAGCAAGAGCAAGTAGTGCCTCTTAAGTGATCTCGAACACCCTAGTGGCAGGGGATAGAATCACCGATGGCGTCACAGGAGGTGTGTTCCGCTCGTTCATCATGGCTGGTATGTCTAGAGCCCCCGTCTTCAGCTTGTCGGGTCGGGGGGTCTTGAGCACCACTTTACCCTTGGGCTGATCTTCAGGCGTTGGGTTAGGAAGTTCATCGACAGCTGCTGCCTAATAGTGGCTACTCATCCTATCACCGATAGTACGTGCTTGAGACCTAGTTTCATACTCAGTGGCTGGAGCGCTGTTCCCACAGACGGCGCCAATCTGATGATGGTAAAAATTATCAGACAGTGGATGTCACATGATTGACCACGTGGAGTAATGGAACCGATCCAACGCATGACAAACTAGATTAAAGGTTGGTTAAGTTATAGAGTGCACTCGATTGTGTCGAGCGGCCTACGTACCCAAGGTATATGGGATCAAGTCAGTTTCTAGTTCTTTTGTGGGGTTACTCTCAATAGCTAGTGAGTTTTTACTGGGGGGAATAGATAATAAGCCATTCCCAGTTCTTCTAAGATACTTATATGGAGCTAACAGTGGGCTATGGGCCATGGGCTTAGCTTTGTTAGTAGCCCATCAGACTTAATAATATAACCCTTAGACAAAAAAAATAGCCCAAGTACTCTTAACTGGTCGTCAGCCTTTTTTGCGCTTAACTAGTATGTTACCCGCGAATTTATACCCACGGATGGTGCCCCGACCCGAGCGGGATGATGATTAATTACCATAGTGCCCCTAGACATTTTGGCGCACAACAAAGGTTAATTTGGGTTAGTTGGGGGTTAATTACATTTAATTTGGGATTAAATTGTTGTTATTTTGTGGTTTAGGGTACATTGATCCAACTGGCGATCAATATTTATACTTAGTTGCTGAGAATATGATGCTTTATTTGTAGTTTTATGTGATTTATGTGATCCAACTGGTGATCAATATTTGTAGTTGCTGAAAATATGATGCTTTATGTGATCTAACTGGTGATCAATATTTGCAGTTGCTGAAAATATGATGCTTTATTTGTAGTTTTATGTGATTTATGTGATCCAACTGGTGATCAATATTTGTAGTTGCTGGAAATATGATGTTTTATGTGATCCAACTGGTGATCAATATTTTCGTATAGTGAGATCGAAATTTTGGGTTTGTTGTGGGTGAAAGATCAGAAATTCGGTTTGTTGTGGTTGAAAGATCCGAATTTTGTTGGTTGCAAGCTTGGGGGAAGGATTGGTCGAGAACTCGGTAGAATTTTTTGCGCCATTACTCTGTCAAATTTTTTCTAAAATAATGGGAAAAAAATTTAAATTTAAATTATTTAATTAATTCAACCCAACTGATGTTAATGAAATTATTTAAGTAATTATTTAAGAAAGGATAATATATTAATTTATCTAAGTAAGGATAGTAATTAATGTTAGTTTAATTTTCAAATAATTTAGAAACTTTATAATGTTTTGACAAGAGTTGTCTCACATGAGAAATTTGAATTAGGAAAAAAGGAATATAAATCAGAATCAAAATGGATCGAAGTTGGATTTTAGCGGATCGTATGTCAAAACAATATGAGAAAGGGATGAAAGAGTTCATCAAGTTTGTGGTTGAGCATACACCAGATCCGACTAGGATCACTTGCCCATGTTTACGTTGTTGTTTTGGAAAGAGAAGTAGTCCACGTGACTTGGAAGATCATTTGTTGTGTAATGGAATTGATAAAAGCTACACACGTTGGACAAGACATGGTGAAAGCAGTGACACATCAGATGATTTGAGTGGTACATCATATCCATGATAGGTGTGAGATTTACGTGTTTTAAAGCCTCATATTTATGTTATTTACATTGGTTTATGCATAATTTATGCCACATATGTGTTTAATTTGTGTGCTTATTGAGTAAAGGTAGAATTTCGGAGTATTTAGAGATGGAATTTGACAAATGTTTCTTATAAAACGTTGTAGAGATCTGTCTTATCTTCACGTGGCAACTTGAATCACCAAAATTGGAGGTGTGTAGAGAGCGTTATGAAGGAAACAAGATTGCTGCGCAGAAGAAAAATGTTACTGTTCCTAACATTCGAATGTGAGCTTTTGGACGTTCGAACGTTGCGTCTGACGGGAAAAATAGCAGATTTTTGGAAATTTCCAAATGAAATTCAAGTTGGAGTCTTCCCCTTCCACCCTTATATATATTAGATCAGTTCTCTAGGGTTAAAAATATGAAATACACATAGAATAGAGCCCTAATGGGGTTTAGACATAGTTTTTACATATTCATGAAGATTTTCAAGAACCCTTGAAGGTGAAGAAATCAAGAAGTATGGAAGAGATGAAGATCGAAGTTCAACCATCAAAAATACGCGGGAGTTTTTTAGATTTAGATTTGTTTTTGTCTATGAATATGAATCTTAATTTAAGATCGAAATTCAACCATCAAAAATACGAGGGAGTTTCTTAGATTTAGATTTGTTTTTGTTTATGAATACGAATCTTAATTTAAGTTTCTATCTTTTATCTTTTACGAAGAATTAGATTCTTCGAACTAAGGCCATGTTGAGGCTAAATTATGATATTTGAGTTATAAATTGTGTTTTTCATATTAATTCTATTATTGCTTTGTGTATTGATTTTGTGCTTTAATTCCAATCATAAGCTTGATCACCATATGCTCGCTAATTAGCCTAGTTTATTCATTAGGGAGAATATAGATTAGGTTCAAAGAAATCATCACATCATCCGAAAAATATGAGAAATTGCTCCTAGGGATAGGTATAGATTCCCGGGTGCTGTTAGCCGGATTCATCCGGGGAAATTCTAAAACGTGAATGCATGGTTAATGATTTGATTCTCGGATAGACGTATTTAGAGAACCGTCACCTAGTCATAGGATTATCACAGCCGAGACATCGGGTAGTAATTAATTAAGAAATTTTCACCGAAGTAATAGTAGTCTAATAATATGAAAACGTGATTTTAACAAGAATTAATTAATTTTTGCCAACACATGTGTCATAGTTGCTCTCTTCCATAGCTATCTTGATTTCGATATCTTGTTTCTTGTATCTTGCTTCTATAATATTTGAGTTAATTCTTGTTTTAGTTTATTTTATTGCTTTAAAATCTTTAAATCTTTAGTTTTAGTTTAATTATTGCTTGCTTTAAATTCAAGAAGTCTAAAATACAAGTCTCTGTGGGATCGACAATTCGGACTTAAAAATCCACTTTATTACTACACACGACCAGTCTACTTGCTGTGCAAACACGTAAGGATTTTTCGTGTCAATCCATCATAGGATTTGGACATGGATGATTATGAGCATGATCGTTTGGAGGAGATGACAAATGTGATTGAGGAGGATTTCCAAAATTGTCCTAAAATGTTTGACAATTTGATAAGTGATTCAAAGACACCACTGTATAGTGGGTAAATTCACAAGATTGAAAGCAGTCCTAAACCTCTACAAGTTAAAAGCCAACAATGGATGGAGTGATAAGAGTTTCACATACTTACTTGGTCTATTAGAAAGCATGCTACCCCAGGATAATGTGTTACCTAATCGTACTTATGAGGCTAAACGGATGTTAACCTCAATTGGCATGGGATATGAGAGGATACATGCTTGTCTCAATGATTGGATATTGTTTAGAAATGACTATGCATCATTGAAGGAGTGTCCGAAATGTGGCACCTCACGGTACAAGAAAAATGGATTTGCTCCTGTCAAAATAATATGGTATTTGCCCATAATACCTAGATTTAGGCGCATGTACAGTAGTCAAGAGTTTGTCAAGGACTTGACATGGCATGCTGATAGAAGGCTTGAAGAAGGGATTGAAGATGACAAGATTCGACACCCCTCACATTCTCCTCAATGGAAAAAGATTGATGATGATTTCCCTGAATTTGGTGAAGAATCAAGAAACCTGCGCCTTGTATTGGCTACAGATGGCATGAACCCACATGACTTGCAAAGTAGCTCACATAGTACATGCCGGTGATTTTGATGATCTACAACCTACCCCCATCGCGATGCCTGAAGTGAGAGCATATAATGATGCCTATACTCATTTTTGGGCCAAAACAACCTGGAAATGATATAGATGTCTACTTGGCTCCTTTAATTGAGAATTTGAAGGTGTTGTGGGAGACCGGTATTGAAGTATATGATGGGTTCAGAAAAGAAAGTTTCAATCTCAGAGCGATGTTATTTGGAACAATCAATGATTTTTCGGTAAGAACTAATCTCGAGAGATATGGTATACATGGCCAATGTGGATGCCCCTATATGTGTCAAGAGTACAGATCAATATCGATTGCCACACTCTCAGAAATATACATTGCAAGGGCATTGGAGATGGATGAAGCGGAAACATCGTTAACGTCGGTGGAAGAAATCTTTCAATGATAGTAGAAGGTCGACCTCCTAAGTACTTCATGGAGAAGACGTGTTTGAGAATGTAAAAGACTTGGATATCAAATTTGGAAAGAATTTTGTAGGTGGCCTTGCAAAAACTGGGTGGAAAAAAAGGTCAATTTTCTTTGAGTTTCCGTATTGGAAGTCCTTACATGTTAGACATTTTCTTGATATTATGCATATTGAGAAAAATGTATTTGATAGTGTCATTGGTACACTTCTAAATGTGCTCGGAAAGACAAAAGTTGGCGTAAAGGCAAGGTTAGACTTGGTTGAGATGAAGATAAGAGGTAGAATGGCACCAACAAAGAAGAGAAAACGTACTTATTTGCCTCCAGCAGCTCACACTCTATCTAGGAAAGAAAAAATTGCATTATGTGAGTTTTCTAATGGAGTGAAAGTTCCAGAAGGGTATTCTTCAAACATTAGCAGTCTTGTATCAATGAAGAACTTGAAGCTAAAGCATAAGAAGACTCATGATTGTCATGTAATCATGGATCATTTGCTATACGGGCCATTTTGCCAAAAAAAGGTGAGATAAACTATAACTAGATTGTGTTTCTTCTTCAAAGCAATGTGGAGCAAGGTGTTTGATCCTGAAAAATTGCCTGCACTTCAAAAACAAATTGTTATCACTTTGTGTGAGCTTGAGATGTATTTTCCACCTGCATTTTTTGATATAATGACTCACCTACCTATTCACTTGGTTAGAGAGACTCAACCGGCTTTTATTATATCTATGTATCCGGCTGAGCGTTATATGAAGGTATTGAAAGGCTACATGAAAAATTGTAGTCGACCGGAAAGTTGCATTATTGCACGGTACATAGTTGATGAAGCCATTACATTTTGCACAGAATATATGGCAGATTCTAACGTTGCAGAGTTTCCAAAGTCTCATGTTGTGTGAGGGAGAACAGAAGGATAAAGCATAATTGGAAAGCAATTAGTTAGTGGTCCTTGCACACAAAGGGAGCAAGCACACCTACATGTGCTCCACAACACCGATGAGGTTGACCCATATGTTGAAGAGCATAAGGACCAACTTAGGGGATTAAATCGGAAAAAAAATGAGAGCTGGATTTCAAGAGAGCATAACAAGAGTTTCATCAATTGGTTCCGAAAGCATATTGAAGAGAAACAGAAAGAGAATCCACTTTCAGTTTCAGATAAATTGACATGGCTGTCGATGGGTCCGGGCAGACTAGTATTTTGTTATTCAAGTTATCGTATAAATGGTCGCTCATTCTATACAAAAGACCAAGATAAACGAAGTACACTGCAGAATAGTGGGGTGAGTCTTGTAGCTCAAGCAATGTATATCTCAAGTGCGAAAGATAATAACCTTATCTATGCCGATTTATCATATTATGGGGTGATTGAACGTATATGGGAGTTGGATTATAGTTGGTTTCGGGTGCCTGTATGTGGGTGTAGGTGGGTTGACAATAAAAATGGTGTCCAAAATAATGAAATAGGCTTCACTCGAGTACACCTTGAAAGGGTGGCATACAAAGATGAACCTTTCATTTTGGCATCACAGGCTAAGCAAGTGTTTTTTGTCACTGATCCTATTGATAAGAGGTGGCCCATTGTTTTATCGGCAAATAAAAATACTTGTATTGAGGATGATTATGAAGAAAGTGAAGATGATGGAAGAAATCCTATTTTAGGTGATTCTCAATCAATTGATAGTGATGATGACTTGGATATAAAGGATGATGAATTGTATATGCGACAAGATCACCAAGAGGGGATATGGATTAATCCATCAGTTCGTCGGCGTACTAAAAAAAATGGTCATACCGATGGGAAGCAAAAGACTACTACACCAACAATAAAAGGTATTTGAACTTATTTGATAATTATATGATAGACTTACTTTTTAATCTTAAAATTCTGGAATAAAGTAAAATATTCATGCCATCTTCATATTTCATAAGTGAATTTACTTTTACAAGAAATAATCTAAGTATTTTTTTGTAGTTTTATGAGATTTATGTGATCCAACTGGTGATCAATATTTATACTTAGTTGCTGGAAATATGATATTTTATTTGTAGATTTATGTGATCCAACTGGTGATCAATATTTATACTTAGTTGCTGGAAATATGATGTTTTATTTGTAGTTTTATGTGATCCAACTGGTGATCAATATTTGTAGTTGATGGAAATATAATGTTTTATGTGATCCAACTAGTGATCAATATTTATACTTAGTTATTGAAAATATGATGCTTTATTTGTAGTTTTATGTGATTTATGTGATCTAACTGGTGATCAATATTTGTAGTTGCTGGAAATATGATGCTTTATGTGATCCAACTGGTGATCAATATTTATACTTAGTTGCTGGAAATATGATGCTTTATTTGTAGTTTTATGTGATTTATGTGATCCAACTGGTGATCAATATTTGTAGTTGCTGGAAATATGATTCTTTATGTTGGTTGCAAGTTCGGGGTAAGGATTGGTCGAGAACTTGGTACAAATTTTTGCGCCGTTACTCTACCAAATTTTTTCTAGAATAATGGGAATGAATCTAACTTGTAATTTATAACTTCTATTTTAAAACTATTACTGCCAAATGAATCTGCCAAATTTATTACTTCTAATTTAAAATTACGTTGTTGGTATATGAATCTAACTTCTGTATTTTTGGCTTTTGTAGGTCGATGGCTTCAGATCCTGTTAGCAGTTTTCCCGAGGAAGATGGACGTGGAGTAGACAGACGTGCTGAAAAGGAGATACGGAGAGGTGTCACGGCTATGAGAAAGTTATCAATGGCAGAAGTAAAGGCATAAGGCTACTTGTCGGCTGAAATGACAAAGGCCATGCAGTTGACCTAAACAAATCAACACTTGTTGGTTATATAGAAGTCTTGGCTCGGCAGAAGGTGCCGATTAGCATCAATGATTGGCGACAAGTCCTGGCACCAACAAAAAGAGTAATTTAGGATGAAATAGCGGTGATTTGGATATTATCATATTTCTAATTGTTAATATATTTTTTGTTGATTTAATTTTTTCTAAATTATAATTTCATATATACTTTGTTGTTTGTTTTTAATAGTTGTCATTTGATATTGAAGAAAGTAGAAAAAAGTACGTACTAGCAGAAACTGGGAAGCTAGCATGTAACTTCATGAGCTACTTGAGTAGAGTGTGGGTACGGGATGATGATGGGAACATTAATTACAATCCATCCTCACAATATGAGATACCTCAAGTTGATTGGACGACATTTTTAGATGTTCGCCTAAGTAAAGAGTTCCAGGTAGTCATTTTAATTTACGGTTTCTTTTGTTGGTAATTGCGTTTATATAACTAATACTTTATTTATGTAATAAACAATAACTAAGTAGGGAAAATCAGGAAAGAGCAAAGGAACCTGAATATCCTTGCAAGAAATCACGTCTTGGACATGCTCTTGTGGAGCAAATTGAGGTACGTAGTTCATTTAATAGTGAATCCTTACAATTTTTTTAATAAATGTTTTTTGTTAATAAATATATAATTTTTAATCAAAATATAGATGAAGAAAAGAAAGGTTGCGGGGTCCGATTGCACAGAGGTGACACGAGCACTCATGTGGAGGATATCGCATTCCGATAAAAAGAATGAAATTGATAACATCAATGCTAGAAGAGCAGTGAATGAAATGATGAGTTATTTGCAATTTTAGCTCTATAATGTGTTGTATGTTTGTTTTGAAACACTTTTGAAAGAACAAAGTTCACTAATTTTTTTTATTTTTTAAATGTATTATTACAGGAGAGCATTTCACAAGAGAGTACTGGCCACAGTAGAAACGAGAGGAGTCGGGATGATCTATTGGCTAAAGCTCTTAAAAAGAAGGAGCATCCAGGTCGCGTTAGGGTTGTTGGCTTTGGGGTGTCTCAAAGAGAGTACTTTACGGATCCAAAGCCTTCTAAAGATATGGAGATGAAAAGCTTGAGAAGCATGGTGAAGGGCCTCTCCGAATCACTATCCTCCTTGCAACACGAGTTTGACGAGATCCGAGCATCTAATGATAGTGTTAGGTGCTCGGTAAGCCAATTGTTTTGGGCTCAGCCATATTAAATGTAAACACTACGACAATCTTATTTAAATATATTGAATCTTTCATTTATGGTATGCTTCTTTATTGTTATAACTATTCATAGTATAGATAAAGATCACATGGATTACATATGGTTAGGGGAAGCGGTCAGGGAAAATATATGGAATGCTCTCAAAGACCATAATCCTAAATATTGTTCCAAGTCATAGAGGCTGTGAGATGTGAGATAGCACTGGCCTTGTCAAGACTTGTTCATACATGTAACTCTTTCGAGAGGTCGATGTGTTCCATTGTCGATGCCTTGTATGGCAATACATCTATGAAGATTCATACTGGATTATGGAATTGAACGGCCCCACTTAAGGACTCCTAGTTGGTGCTATCGAACATGGAGTCCTTAGGTTTTGTAGTGTGAGATTAATCCTTAGACCTAAGATGTCATTTGGAAAGGGCACTACCATCTCTGCTTTGATACGCACGTGCACTCCAGGAGAGTCATACGACGTGTATGTTGGGTATAGTCTGGTAGTGCAGTGGAACAAATGGCAGTCGGACAGGGATTCATCCAGGGTCACGAGTACCCGGTATTTCCTATGTTGTTGCGAAAATCTAAATAATCGTGAAAACCTTGGATCAAAGCGATAGTTTTCTGAGAGGGAATGGTGATCCCAGATTGGAAGACTAGATCATTAGATGTCACAATATTGCCATAGTTTCCAAGGTTATTAGGGTTCGACCGTCGCCATACCCTAGACCATGGACGGGAAATTGATGAAGGATTCTACTCACATGACAATCGCAACTCGGATAGGTTTTTTGCTTTTCATCATTGACATCTAGGTAGTCATGGCAACGTTGCTAGACATCGAGCCATGACCAATAGGTGTCTTGGATTAATTTGGTGAAATTAATTCAAATACTAGTTAATTATTTAGAATAATTAATCTAGTCTGCGGGGACTTATTGTTAGCTTGACAACGAGCCTGAGAGGTCACATACATAACTTAGTGCAGTACCTATTGGCTAATTAATTCTTTGTGAATTAATGGTGGGATTAATTAATTGGATATAATTAATCAAGGAAAAGAAATTAATTTAACTAGTTAATTAAAGGTCCTATAATTTAATATTAGAATATTAAATTGGGAAGGACTAATTAATTAATTAGGGGAAAGAAAATAAAATTATATATATATGTATATATATAGTGCATGTGTGAGGCGTGTGTATTATGTATGTAGATTTGGTGGAAAGATTTATCTTGCTCACCAAGTTTGTTAAATATATATTAATTAATATCCTATAAATATATTTGGTAGAATCCTAAATTAATTAAAATAGTTAACTAATGGATATGGAAAGGATTCTATTTGATATATGTTAGGATATTATTAGATATAGTAATATATAGTTAGTTGGAAAGAGTCCAACTAAACAAGGAAGAGAATAAAAGAAAAAGGAAATACTTGCACATATATACATATGTACAAGCCTACTCCCTAATTTTTAGGGGAGCAGTAGGCGCGTACCCACCTAGGTTTTAACCCTTGGTGGACTCTATAAATACATGTATATTTCACCTCTCTTAAATCTAAAGGAGAAAGGGACTTTGAATTAGGTTTGGTCTTGAAAAGCAAAATAAGTTTTTTGAGAAAAATACTTTTTCTATTATTCTCTCCCAATTTTCTTTCATACTATTTCTTCAAACTCATGTGTTGAGTGCGAAGAACACTTAAATAATTCAAAGCCCATCTTCCTAAAAAGTCAAGATTCGATATTCTCCTTACTCGCACTAGTGGAGATAATTGAGGGTACAAGTTAGGGTGTGGATACATCTCAGAAGCGCAACACTTGGGGCGGTAGGGCAAATCAATTCGAAGACTGTAGCATGGAGTAGCTTAAAAAGACGTTGTTGCTTTAAGGTCTACAAGGGGTAAACACGAGTAAACTTTCTCCTAGGATAGTTTTGAATCTGATGGTACCATGTCGACCTAGCCCTAATTTCCGGGATTCTGCTTTAATTTTTGAAATTATATGTATTCCGCTGTGCCGGTATCCCCGGGGGTTGTACCGATCCCAACATCTAAGTCACGTCAGCCACATAAAGATGAGGTGATTTCTTTGAAAGATAGCTACCCAAAACCAGTTAAGATGTTTCCTGAGGTAATGATCTGAATTTGTTTGGTGATCATGTAACTTGCAACTCTCTATTTCTGTAAAACACACAAAACTTTCTAATATAATGGGGTGTATATATATATATGTAGGTTAAGGCGCCGTGTCAATTAGAACTTTCATTACCGTCATATCGTGTGGTGGCTAAAGGACATATGTTCAATCGACAATATGAAAGAACACTTCACAACCGTCCATTGTCCACCAACCTTGTGAAAGTGCAAATTGACACTGCAGTTGAGGAGGATACACCCCTACCCGTTCCTCTCTATGATGAAGTACTCACCATTTCTTATGCTTTGGGTATCTATGTTGCTTGGCCTATGAGTATTGTCATTGTCACTGATGCATCGGTATGTAATTAATAGCTAGCCACTAATAAATTATAACAATTGTTTAAGGTTACTAAATATACTTTGGTGTGTAACATTCACGTTTTGTTTTCTTTGCTTAAATAGTCTCTTGGACCATCCAAATCATTTAGAAACCAAAAATCAGGGACGTCCGAGCACTCAGCTGTTAAAGCAAGACCTCCAATGGCCAAGCCTGCACATGAAGGTGACAGATGTGAAGACCTTGTACTAGTTGGACTCCCTAAGGACCTTTTAATTCTTGGAAAGTACATGAAGAGGATGTCTATTGATAACCAGATCACTATAGACTTCGAGGAAAGAATTATGAATCTTGAAATCCAAGAGTGTATTGGGAGGGAGGGGATCTGTCACCTTTTGCGTCAAGAAGAGATAGAAATCTCTCTCATTTCAGTGTACATAAAGTAAGTTTTTTAATTATTCTATTGCATCTGAACTATGATTATTTTCGTTACTCAAAATTTATTTTATACTCAATTTAGGTTTTTGTGGGTTAATTACGTGGTCCCCGAAGGGAAAGAAGGTCTTTTCGGGTTCCTTAGCCCACATGCTATATTTGTGGGATCAAGTACTCAGCGTATTGAACAAGTGCAGTTCATAACAAATGCTATGACAGAGAGTGCACAAATGAATAAGTTATTTCTTTCAACATCGGGTGAGCTACTAAAGACCCAACTTTAATTTTTAAAACTTGTTACGCAAAACAAATTTGAACTTATCTTTTGAATGCTTTTTAGGGGACATTGGTTGTTACTTGTGATTGATCCATTTCAAGAGATCGTTTACTATCTAGATTCTTTGCATGCTGATCCGGATAACTTTGACATGAAAGAAAAAATCAATCAGTAAGTTTTTCATTCAATCAATGTATCCATTATATTTAATATTATTTTTAAAGTGTATATATGTTCCCAGATTTCACATATTTGCTTGTTTTTGACATATTTCCTTGTTTTTTGTATTTTTTTTACAGGGCTGTGCTCATATTTCGTGCAAATCACAACAACCAATTCAAGAAATCCAAAAACAAGGCCGGTAAATGGATTAAAATAAAGGTTAGTGTTTTCTAGTTTCAAGAGATTATTCGTATAAAATTTAGTGTTCTAGTACAGCTTTTGATTACTTTTGTAGTGCCCTTGGCAGACAAATGACGTAGATTGTGGCTACTTTTTTATGAGATTCATGAAGGAGATTATTAGCCACAGAGAATTTACAATCCCAACAACGATATGCATAATCCTAATACTCAATTTCTTTCCCTTTTGAAGTTATTAAACCTTTGGTAGGTAACTGAAATGTCATTTAGGTTTGCAATCTCTATATATATCTTGTAGTACTTTTATGATTGTCGATGCTCCTTCTACACTCAAGCGCAAATTGATGAAGTACGCTGAGAAGTGGCACAATACATTTTCAAATGCGATTCAAAATTGGGTAATGTATTTTTTGTAAATTGTGACTTGTTGTAAATTATGATTTGATTTGTTGTATTTAAATTGTGATTAATTTAATTAGTTGATTGTAAACACGTGATCATTTGTTGGAGATAATAAAAAAAAATTGTTGGAGGAAAGAATTGGTTATATTGAAGTTTTGGGTTTTTTGTTGTTTCTGTTGAATTTGTTGTACTGTGCAGCTGGTTTGTTGTGTTGGTTTATTGAATCTGTTGTACAGAAAAGTTGCAAACTAGTAGGGGAAGGGGGGGAAAAACCCTATTACAGTGGTGCCTATTACAAAGGTTAAAACCGCTGTAATAGGTAAAAAAACAAAAACGTTGTAATAGGCATTTATTGTAGTAGTGTATACTATATATAGAGGGAGAGGGAGATGGGGTTAGAGTAAGAGGTTGTTTGGCTAAGCTTATTTTAAAGAGCTTGTAAGCTTTTTAGTGCTTATAAGATCTATTTGGAGCTTATAAGCTCTCCAACTTATAAGATCTTAAAAAATAAGTTGGGGTCCCCTTACTTTTTAAGAGCTTGGAAGCTCCTAACATCTTATTTTAAGAGCTTAAAACAAGTTTCATAAAAAAAGAATTGTCAAACACTTTGTAAGAGCTTATAAGCTCTGAAACATCTTATAAGATGTTTTTAAGAGCTTATAAGCTTAGCCAAACACTCTCTAACTACCTTGGTCTGTCGATAGTTTTGGCATTACATTTAGAGAAATATTATGTAAATTAGGTGTTCATACACCATATAGCAGTTATAGTGGTTGTTAGTGTTATGCTCTCAAATGCCATAGAGGATATAATTACATGGCATTGAATTGTAAATAAACATTCTTATATTAATAAAAGGCTTTTCATGTTGTTTCTTATAGACCTTTGTAAGGTTTCATAAACAACGTATAGTCCTTGATAATAAGGCGAACCTTCACTCCCTATGGGTTAGGGAGAATGGCACTAGAAGTGTTTGATCTTTAGTATCTAAATTGGTTCGCAAGTCGAAGAGAGTATTAACTGCACATCATTAGTGGATAGAGACTTGTAAGATATAAGTTTTGATAGGGAAGTGCCAGTCGAACACTACGAGTATGTTAGTGGGAACTTATGTCATAGACACATCAGTTAGACTGATAATTTCGAACATGGCTCGCATCAGTTATGTCACATGGGTTTTCACTCAATGACCATCAATGACAAACCTGATAAGTTGTGATAGGTATATGTGAACCTTAGACCTGAGTAATCACATTGAGTATGTGCTTGTGACATCAAGTCTGTCATTAGAGAAGTTAGATCCGATTCATCCATTGGTGGGGTCGACCTCGAAGTGCGGCTTGATGGGCAAGTAGCAATCTTAACTGATTAGCAAAATGGAATTTATTCTCTCATAAGTGAATGAGTTAAATATCCTATGCCGTCATGAATGGGTGAGATCAAAGACTTTGGACAAAGCATTAGAGATACTCATGTTGACATAAGAGTATACTCAGTGACCTCGATTCATTATGAGCTAAGCATATGGCAAGTGCTATGAGTTTGACTAAAACATGACTCTCACTTGACTGGGATATAAGAATAAAGGGTTATACTCGTACGGTATTCACAGCGTGAAAGGTTTCTAATGATTCTACTCATTCGTTCTCAATTGGGATACGATGTGGGCCACGAGACTGGCTAGGTGTTATCCACATCCTTTTGGCTTCCTTCCAATTGCCTTTTGAAATAAATCTAAAGAGTCGAGCTTAAAGGAATTGTAACGGAAAGAATATGGAATAAGACTTGAGAGATTTTTCGGTATTTGATATCGCAATTAATTATTTAATTAAATCATTAGATGGTCTTATTAATTAATTAAGTTAATGTGTTAATTAATTTCTTTATGAAATTAATTATAGAATTAACTTAGATTAATTAGTTATTTATTAATTTATTTGTTGGATAATAATATTAATTAAATAAATAATTAAATTACAACCATATACATGGACTAAGCCCGAGGGCTTAAAAACGCCCAAGTGAGCGTCCATTATGGAGGCCTAGGCCTTAGTAATTTGGCTTAATTATTTTCTTGTACAGTATAAATACTATTTACTGTTAACCCTAGTCTCATTATTGCCTTTCTCTCCAAGTCATAGAATTCCACTTCTCTCTCTCTCTCTCTGGTCGTCCATAGGGGAAGGAAAAGAAGAATTTTTTGCTCTCAATTCCGGCATGGTGACTTAGAGCCAGTGGCTGTTTCACTGCTTGGAAAAGGGATCAAAAGCTGGTTCAGAATTTTCAATAACACGAAGAAAGGTACATTTTCTTTAACATGACTTGAATACATGAAATCGGAGATGAACCACAGTGGGATTTATTTTTTGTGCTACGTTTTATATGTCAAAAACCAACAGTGGTATCAGAGTCAATCTCTGGCTTCCGTATTAAGTCAAATACGTGATTTTATGTGTTTTTCATGTTTTTGAAGCATGATGAATATGATGTTGTATTTATGATTTAGAGCCACGATTTTTCTGCTTTTTTTGGATATTATTGCATGATAATATGGTGAATCCAGAAGAGTTGAAAAGGGTGAGATATGTGTGCCGCAGCACACGCACAGCAGGTCAGCCATCGCACGCACATTGTGCCATTGGGTGACCAGCATGTCACCCTAGCGCACCGCCTGGCCCATGGGGTCCTGGGTTTCTACCAGGGTCGGGTGGGTCGGGTTGTGTGTAAAACGGGTCTAATTTTTTGATAAACGGGTTTTGGGCTATTTTAATTATCTGGGTGGGTCAAAAGGATGATGACCCGGGTTTTAATTAAATAAGCCCAAATTGGTTTAATTAAAAGATTAGATATTCAATAAATTAGTTTTGGGCCACAATCATTAAATTTAAATGAGCCAATGGGTTGGTGATTTAAGTTTGATGAAATCGAGCCCAATTATTTTGAATCAATATTAATTATTTGAATAAAAGATTAATTAACTATTCTTGGAGGATTTTAATTTATTTATTTTATTTAAATAATAAATTCTCACTAGAAGGCTTTTTATTATAAATATGGATGAATTTTGGAATTTTACGAGAGAATTAATTAGTTGGACTAATTAATTATTATCTTAATCACCAACATAATTTCTTTATTTATCGCGAGCATGTATTATATGTTGGTGACATTATTCATGGGCTTAGATTTCCTTTTTTTTTGGTTTGAGCCCATTATTTTATTCTTAGAATTATGTATAAGGTGTTATAATTCTTATGTAATAGATAGAATTAGAATAGGCCTTGAAGAAGGAGTCGATCCAAAAGGGATAGGAGCTTGGAGTCCAAGGAAAATAGTTTAGTTTTTTCTTTTCTTTTTGATGGCCCATTGGCTTGGGCCCTCTAGAAAAAGCCCCTGAATATATGTGATGTTTTAATAGCTTTTCATTTGATGTATGTTGCATGTATTATCCTATCATTCGCTGTAAAATTTGATAATGTGCAAAGTGAGACATAAATAAATGTTTAGAACATAAATTCTCCCAAATCAAAAACAATACTAAGTTAGAAAGGGGCGCTAGGCATTCTGTCCTTCTACTAAGCTTAATGAGATTAAGAATTGAATCTAATATATGACATCTTCCCAGTAAGTGAAGGTCATGTATTAAGACTCAATTTTGAGATTTCATAAAGTGCATTAGATGCCTGAATCGAGACATATTTCACCCCAAATATCGTTAAAGGGTTGGAAGGTGAAATTCAAATATTAGATTAAAAGGTGTTAGTGGGAATGAACTTAGATAGTCCACAAACCTATATATCATTAAAGGGTTGCAGTTTTGATGGATTATGGGAAAAGAAGATTGGACCGTCTATTGGATAGATTGATGTTAGACATCACTTTAATTAAATAGTGGACCAAATATCGTTAAAAGGTTTCCATCCACTATATTGATTAAAGAAATCAATCTCCACTACGAAATAATGAACAACGATCACTTTCGATTTTCACAGTGGGAGTGTAAATCTCGAAAAATGTATTGGGGGCCAAGTCATAAATCAAAGTCCTTGATTTTACTTGGTTATAGTTTAAGTTACAATCATCTAATCAAGTCTGGTTTATTTTCTGCAGTTTTTATTGTTTTATCTCTCTCAATTATAAATGTCTCCCAAACCACTATCAAAATTGATGGAGAATACCATTCTTACTGGACCAAATTACATAGAATGGCTCACAAAATTAAGGATGGTCCTTAGTAGTGAATCCATAGATTATGTATTGGAAATTGGTCGTCCTCCCATTCCTGGAAGAGATGAAGGTGATGAAGTTCACTTAGCTAGTGGGGATTGGTGATGTGACAACCATAGAGCAAGAGTGTACATCTTAAGCTCCATGTGCATTGAGTTGCAAAGATCCCATCACTTGGATGAGTTGTTTGGAGAACACGGTAAGACCGCCAAATATTTTATATCAAGAGATCTCTTCCGAACTAACATGGCTGAAGGTCAGGATGTAGGAGAACATGTTTTCAAAATGATGACAATGATAGAGAAACTTAAATCTTTGAATTTCTATATGGATCTACATCTCCAAGTTGACCTCATCTTAAAGTGTTAGTAATTTCATGTTAGATGTTTTGATGATGACAAGATAGGATTTTATGTTAGACCCCAAATATAATGTAAGTTTCTGTTTTCATAGATCTATGTATAAGCGTTCGAAAGTTTGTAATTTTATTTAGGCTTGAAATTTTTATCTTTATAGATTTTAGACTAAGTATTAGATGCCGAATCGCTAATAGAATTCTAGGTGAGTCTATTAGAGAAGAAGTTGAAGATCAGCGTCTGAAGTCAAATGAAGATGAAGATTTGTTCTTAGCGACTGTCAAACGCTAAAGGACTATTTCAGGATTTACGGATCAAGCGCTCAAAGCACTTCAACGATCAGCATCAGATTCACCTGAAATAAATCCTCAAGTCATGAAGGACTTAAATGCAATCATTCAACGGACATTTATTTCCAACGGGAAATAAATTCAAATGCATTAAATGTGATAAGTTATTATGACTTGTAGACAAGCCACCTTTTGACTAGACTGTCAGAATTTCAGAGTTCAAAGTTGCTCCCGTCCAATCGGAACCAGCAGGATTTTAGGAATGTCAGAGAAAAGGTAGAATCACGCGCCGCGTGAAAGGCACGCTCCTACATATGTCCAACGGACATAATTCCAAGAAATTGCCTATAAATACCTCACTCCATCAAACCCTAAAAATAGAGAGACATACGTACATGCACAAGAAAATTTTGCTGAAATTCTCCGTCAAAGAAAAAGCTTAGAAACTCCATAGCCAAAATTCTTCAAGCTTTTTACATACATTCCACACAGTCACAAATATCCCAAACACCATCCAAAGAAGAAACCTAAACTCTTACTGAGATATTCCAAGTTGTTTGATCTTTCCAAAAACAAACAAACCCTTGTGATAAAACCCTTAACCTTTCATCTGAGTGAGAAAGTTGTTGAAACCTCTTACAGGCAATATTTCTGAGCGAGAGAAGCATGTAGAAGAAGATCCTCATTGGTGCTGAAATTTGTGTGATCAAGGAGCCGGAGATCATTTTCACCTATTTACTACCTTGTAGAAGATTCTGTGTGATTCTTTGATAATCAACTTAGTAAATTCCTCCAAGTGAAAAAGGAGAAGAAGGACGTAGCTGGGATTACATCACCCAGTGAACCTTACAATTTCTTGTGTCATTTACCTTCATGATTGTCTTGTTTTATATTATCTTATTTATTCAGAAAAAGACAAGCTAATCTGCTAAGCGACTATTTAACCAAAACGAATGCTAAAGCTTTAAAATCATTTTCGTTGTGCTAACCCTGATTAAGCGAATCAAGCTTTATCCTACTTTGGTAAATTGCTAAAATCACTAAGTCGAAGTTATCTTTACTGAAGCGCCTGACCCAAGCGCTCAGCCTCCTAAGCGTTCTAATCTTTAAAAGTGATACAAAATTTTTGAAGTTGAAAAAGACTCCAGGGTCTATTCAACCCCCCCCCCCCCCCCTTCTAGACCCTTTCATATGCCACTTGGGACCATCATATAATCACTCCCTGATTCATTCTACTATTCCGTCATAAACTTTGACATGAATGACATTGAGGGTTCATTAGCTGGGCTACTGGATAAACTCAATGTTGCTCAGAATCAAATAAGGGCGGATAAGTGGAAAATCCAATTGCTGTCACTATTCCTAATTCATTAGATGAACGAAGGAATAATAACAGCAATCAGCGAGTGGTAGCATCCAAGGGAACTCACAACAAGGTGCAGCGAAGGAGGAATAAGAGGGCAAGATATGAGGATAGGTGCTTATGTTATGGTGAGCTAGGCCACTGGAGAAGAGACTATCCAAATATGAACAAAGGAGCGAAAGGTAAGGAACTTTACGTTTTAGAAACTAATTGTTCTATTACCATATATGCCATTTCTTGGATTCTTGATTCAGGAGCCAATACTAATATATGTTGTGTGAATCAGAATTTGGAATGAAGTAAGAAGCTAAGCCCTGATGAGGTGAAGATAAGAGTAGGCAGTGGGCAAAGCGTCGCGGCTATTAGAATTGGATCTACCTCATTGCTTTTAAATTCTGGACATTTACTATTTCTAGATAATGTTTTGGTTTTGCCCAATGGGTTTAAAAACATTGTTTCAATTCCTGTTTTAGTTAAGCATGGTTATACTTTCCATTTTATTAACGAACATTGCAACATTTATTATGGTAATACATTAGTAGGCTTTGCTTCTTTAGTGAGTGGTTTGTACTACCTTAATGTTCAGAATGAGTGTGTTGTAAATACTATATAAAGGAAACGTGGTAGGCAATGAATTAACCTAAGATTAATCTGGCATCTTAGACTAGGTCATGCCGGCAAGCACAATATTCACAAAATGGAGAAAGATGGACTAATAGGTCCATTGGGATTAGATCTCTATCCTACTTGTGAATCTTGTCTCAAAGGAAAAATGGCTAGATCCTCCTTCACAAGGACTTTTGAAAGAGCCTCATAAATCTTAGGTTTAATGCATACTGATGTTTGTGGATCATTTGGAGAAATGGCTCGCGGAGGTTTTCTTTATTTCATCACATTCACAGATGACCATTTAAGATATGGTCTAGTGTACTTGATGAAGCATAAGTCTAAATCCATTGAAAGATTCAAAGAATTCAAGGCTTTAGTAGAAAATCAAACTGGGTAACATATAAAGGCTTTTCGATCTGAGCGAGGAGGAGAATATATGAGTGCGGAGTTTGATGAATACCTTAGAGAGAATGGTATAATATTATAACTCACACCTCCAATGACACCACAGTTGAATTGAGTAGCCGAGCGAAGGAATCGAACTTTGTTGGACATGGTTCGCTCCATGCTCAGCTACATTGACTTACCCATTTCACTGTGGGGTCATGCACTCCTTACAGCTATACATATCTTAAATAGATGTCCGTCAAAGTCTGTTCCTAAGACCTCTTATGAAGTATGGAGAAATAGGAAACCAAGTCTTAATCACATCAAGATTTGGTGATGTCCTGTTTATGTCAAAAAGACTAAAATAGAGAAGTTGGAGGCTAGATCCTTAAAAGGGCATTTCATTGGTTATCCTGAGGATTCCATGGGATACGTCTTTTACCTGCATGATGATCAAAGGATCAATGTAGCTTTTCAAGGCCACTTTCTTGAAGATGAGTTCATTCAACAAGGTGGAATGGGTAGAAAGATTGTTTTTGAAGAACAAAATGAAACTCAATTGGATATCTCTACACAGGAAGTAAGAACCGAACCTTCTATAGCACAACCACAAACGCGAAGATCAAATAGGATACCTCAATCGCCTGAGAGGTATGGATATCTACTGCAGAGGGAGCTGAGCCTCCATTCTGTATTAGAAGAGGGTCATGAAGATGATCCTTCCACATATGATCAAGCGATGGTGGATGTGGATGTTGCAAGATAGCATGAAGCTATGCAAACAAAATAGACTCGTTACATTCAAACCAAGTTTGGACACTTGTAGATCGGCCTGATGGTATTGTACCATTTGGGTGTAAATGAATTTACAAGAGAAAGATTGGTGTTGATGGCAAGGTTGATACCTATAAAATCAGGCTAGTGGCAAAAGGATATAGTCAAAAGAAAGGAATTGACTACCAATAAACCTTTTCTCCAGTAGCTATGATCAAGTCTATAAGAATTCTACTTGCAATAACAGCTCACCTTGACTATGAGATATGGAAAATGGATGTCAAAACTGCTTTTCTGAATGGATTCCTAGAAGAAGATATCTATATAAAACAGCCTAAGGGTTTTGTATCCGAGGATGGTATCCATAAGGTGTGCAAGCTTGAAAGATCCATTTATGGACTCAAGCAAGCATCTTGTAGCTAGAATCTACGATTTGATGAGGAAGTCAAAGGATTTTACTTCATCAAAAATGAAGACGAGCCATGTGTTTATAAGAAGATTAGTGGGAGCAAGATATCATTCCTTGTGCTATATATAGATGACATATTGCTTATAGGAAATGATATAGGAATGCTCACCACTGTTAAGAAGTGGATTCCGAGTACTTTCTCCATGAAAGATTTGGGAGAAGCTACTTACATTCTAGGGATTCGAATCTATAGAGATCGAACAAATAGAATGATAGGGGCCTCTCAAGCCCTTTACTTAGAAAAAGTCCTGAAGAGATTTAGGATGGAGGATTCTAAGAAAGGGTTCCTGCCAATGAAGCACAGGGTGCATTTCTCAAAAACTATGTGTCCTCAAAGTGAGGAAGATAGAAAGGAGATGAGAACTGTACCCTATGCATCTCCAGTGGGTAGCCTGATGTACGCGATGTTATGTATTAGACTTGACATTGCTTATGCAGTAAGTGTTGTTAGTCGATTTCAAGCAAACCCAGGCAAGGAACATTGGATAGTTGTGAAAAATATCCTAAAGTATCTGAAGAGAACTAAGGATATGATTCTCATCTATGGGAGTGGTGACCTAAAAGTGGACGGTTACACCGACTCAGATTTCCTGTCAGATGCTGATGACCGAAAATTCACCTCGGGGTTCATATTCACCCTCAACGGTGGGCCGGTGACTTGGAAAAGTTCCAAGCAAACCACAACCGCGGATTCGATCACAGAGGCTGAATACATAGTTGCCTCTGAGGCAAATAAAGAAGTTGTTTGGCTAAGGAAGTTTCTTTGGAGAACTTCAAGTGGTTCCAAGCGTGGAGCTCTCATTGCCACTTTATTATGACAACAGTGGAGCAATTGCACAGGCAAAGGAACCAAGGTCTCACAGCAAATTCAAACACATAGAGATAAGATATCACATCATAAGAGAGATCGTTGCCAGAGGGAAAATGTCTGTTCAGAAAATAACCTCAACAGATAATGTCGCTGGCCCATTAACCAAGCCATTGGCATAGGCGGTACTAGAAAGACATCTTGCGAAGATGGGTATAAAATACCATAGAAAATGGCATTGAGTGCAAGTGGGTTATTGTTAGTCTTATGCCCTCAAACGCCATAGAGGATAGAATTATAGGGCATTGAATTGTAACTAAACATTCTTATATTAATAAAAGGCTTTTCATGTTGTTTCTTATAGGCATTTGTAAGGTTTCATAAACAACGTACAGTCCTTGATAATAAGGTGAACCTTCTACTCCCTATGGGTTAGGAAGAATGACACTAGAAGTGTTTGATCCTTAGTATCTAAATTGGTTCGCAAGTTGAAGAAAGTATTGACTTGATATCATTACTGGATAGAGACTTGTATGTGTTAGGAGGTTTCATGTTAGATGTTTTGATGATGACAAGAATAGGATTTTATGTTAGACCCCAAAAGATTGTAAGTTTATGCTTTCATAGAACATTTGTATAAGCGTTTGAAAGTTTATTATTCTGTTTAGACTTGTAATTTTTATCTTTGTAGATTTTAGACTAAGTATCGGATACGGAGTCGCTGATAGAATTCTAGGTGAGTCCATCAGAGATGAAGCTGAAGATCAACGTCTGAAGTCAAGTGAAGTTGAAGATTTGTCTTAAGCATCTGTCAAACGCTAAAGGACCGTTTCAGGATTATTGAATCAAGCGCTCAAATTACTCAAGTGATCAATTTATCAGATTCACCTTAAATAAATTCTCAAGTCATGGAGGACTTAAATGCAATCATCAACGGACATTTGTTTCCAACGAAAAATAAATTCAAAACGCATTAATGCCTGATAAGTGCATTAAATGTGATAAGCTATTATGCCTTATGGACAAGCCACCTTTTGACTAGACTGTCAGGATTCAAAGTTTAAAGTCTGCTCTTGTCCAATCGGTAACAGCAAAATTTCAGGAATGTCAGAAAAGGTTTATTTAACTCACTGCGTGAGAGACACGCATTTGCCTGTGTCCAACGGACAGATCCCAAAAAATATCTATAAATAGTACCCTCCAGCAAACCCTAAAAACACTCATTCATGCACAAGAAAAGGTCAAAACTTTGCTGAAAATATTTGAGAGAAAAACTTATAAACTCCATAGCCAAAAATCCTTCAAGCTTTCCATACACAAAGACAGTCAAAGATTTCTCAAACATCTTCATAGAAGAACCCTACATTCTTATTGAGATATCCCAAGTTGTTTGAACTTTCTAAAAAAAAAAACATGAAGAAACCATCAATCTCTTTTATCTGTGTGAGAAAGTTGATGATTTACAAGCAGCATTTTTGAGTGAGAGAAGCTTGTTGAAGAAGATGTTCATTGGAGCTGAAGTCTGTGTGATCAAGGAGCTCAAGATCATCTTCCTTTCCTCTATTTTGTAGAAGCCTCTGTGTGATCCTTCGATAATCAACCTAGTGGAATTCCTCCGAGTGTAAAGGAGAAGAAGGACGTGGCTGGGATTACATCACCCAGTGAACCTTGCATATCTTGTGTCATTTACTGCTTTAGTGCTTTACTTTACATTTTCATATTATATCTTTAAAAGGCATTAAAACGGTTAAGCGACTATGTGGTTAAAGAGAATGCTAAGCTTTGAAACCATTTCTGCTGTGCTAACCCTGATTAAGCGATTGAAGCAGTACCTTACTTTGGTAATTGTTGAAATCACTAAGTCTAAGTTATCTTATCTTAAACGCTGAGCTTACCAAGCGTTCCAATTCTTCAAAAGTGATACAATTTTGTAAAAGTCGAAAAAGACTTTAGGGTCTATTCAACCCTTCCCCCCCCCTTTCTAGACCCTTTCGTATGCCACTTAGGACCATCAGTATGATATAAGTTTTGACAAGGAAGTTCCAGTCGAACACTATGATTTTGTTAGTGGGAATTTATGTCATAGACACATCAGTTAGATTAATGAGTTCGAATACGGTTCACATCGTTATATCACATGGATTTTTACTTAATGACAGTCAATGACAAAACTGATAAGTTGTGATAGGTACGCTTGAACCTTAAACCTGAGTAATCACGTTGAAGATGAGCTTGTGACATCAAGTCTGTCATTAGAGTAGTTAGATCCAATTCACCCATTGGTGGGGTTGACCTCGAAGTGCGTCTTGATGAGCAAGTAGCAATCTTAATTGATTAGCAAAATGGAATTTATTCTCTCATAAGTGAATCCTATGCCGTCATGAATGGATGAGGTCAAAGACTTTGGCCAAAGCATTAGAGATACTCCTATTGGACATAAGAGTATACTCAGTGACCTCGATTCATTATGAGCTAAGCATATGGTCAAGTCCTATGAGTTTGACTAAACCATGACTCTCACTTGACTGGGATATAAGAATAAAAGGTTTATACTCGTACGGTATTCACAGCGTGAAAGGTTTGTAATGATTTTATTCATTCGTTCTCAATTGGGATACGATGTGGGCCACGAGACTGGCTAGGTGTTACCCACATCCTTTTGGCTTCCTCCCAATTGCCTTTTGAGATGAATCTAAAGAGTCGCGCTTAAAGGAATTGCAAAGGAAAAATTATGGAATAAGACTTGAGAGATTTTTGGGTATTTGATATCGCAATTAATTAATTAATTAAATCATTAGATGATCTTATTAATTAATTAAGTTAATGTGTTAATTAATTTCTTTATGAAATTTATTATAGAATTACATTGGATTAATTAGTTATTTAATAATTTATTTTTTGGATAAATAATATTAATTAAATAATTAATTAAATTAAAACCATATACATGGACTACGCCCGAGGGCTTTAAAACGCCCAAGTGGGCATCCATTATGGACGCCTAGGCCTTAGTAATTTAGGCTTAATTATTTTCTTGTGTAGTATAAATACTATTTAGTGGAAATAATTAACCCTAGTCTCATAATTGTCTTTCTCTCCAAGTCATAGAATTTCACTTCTCTCTCTCTTTCTAGCCGTCCATAGGAGAAGAAAAAGAAGGATTTTTCGCTCTCAATTTTGACGTGGTGATTTAGAGGCAGTGGCTATTTCACTGCTTGAAAAAGGGATCAAAGCTGATTCGGAATTTTCAATAACACGAAGAATGGTGCACTTTCTTTAACATGACTTGAATACATGAAATCGGAGATGAACCACCGTGGGGTTTATTTTTTTCGCTGCGTTTTATATGTAAGAAACCAACCGTGGCAACTCATGTGTTTTGACAGAGTGGCATAATGATAACTACATGTTCCATGAAACCAAATGTAGTGAATTGTAATTTAAGATTTCTCAGCAATACCCTTTAGTCTCTTATATTTTTCTCTCTCTATTTTAATTTAAATTTTTTTCCAATTTTTCTTTTTATCCTCTCACCTTTTACTTAATTTAACTCAAAAGGCATCATATTATTTTTCATTTTTTCACACGCGGATGGAGTGTCCTTGCTGACTAATTGTAATAAAGTATAGATTCAACTTATAAACAAACCTCAAATGCGAAAGTGCCCTAGAAATTTGGTGGGCTCGCTTGGATTGGCTCACGCCCATTTGAGGTGTAAATTAGTTATCCTGAAACCGGGCCAACCCCGAGCCACGGGCCACCCCTCCAAAGATAGTAAGCAAGTATTGGGCCTTATAAAATACTGAGTCTAATCTAATAATCCAAGGATACTGGACCTAAAATTAGGCCGCTGATTTCATTTTTAGAATATTATATTCCTTTTCCACTAAAGTGGACGGATGGCTTTTCGTCTCGTTTTTCAGAGATGCGAAAAAGGTGAATTTCAAAATATAGGAAGAATTACCCAATACCTGTTGGTCTAATGGTATTTATTTCTCATTTTATGTGAGAGATCTTGGGTTCGAATCCAGGTTGCCACAAGTTGTGGCTCTCCCCTCCTTTATGGAGCTAGATAGAGTCTTTATGGCTCAGAATTATAACTATCAACCCGGGTTTGTCGAGCTAGATATGTAGGGTATCCCCCTCCCTCTTGAATTAAAAAAAAAAATATATAGGAAGAATTTCTTATCAAAAGAAAAAATATAGGAAGAATTGATTAATATTGTATGTGAAATTTTTAGACTAATATGATTACAGCTGCTAAGATATATTTTTCCTTGGTAAAAATGTTTGATTGAGAGTTATTGAGTAAGAAATCCAACTTTCCAAGTCTCAATTTAAATTTTTGTCGAGGCCATAATCATAGGGACTAAAAATAATGTCAAAATTAATTTTATTTTGTGACTTCTTAGTTCAGAATAAAAGACGTGACTGATCAATACCAGAACTTGTACACTCTATTTGATTCAAGCAAATGAGTAGCGAAAGGAAAAAAAAATACAAGTAAACTATTTCCTTTCCCCACCATTTTAATCACCAAATGGTGAGAATAGGATAATGGCTCAAATTAGTATTAGATTTTCTCTTCTATTTCCTTTTTATTTTCATTTACTCTAGTAAGCAAATGCAGAAAAATTATTTTCCTTATATTTATTTTCCAACCAATTTTCTTGAACCAAACAGAATGGTTGAGTGCCGTGTAGAGGTGTGAACGAGCCGAGCTCGAGCCGAGCCTAGCGATTTTGCCAGGCTCGAGCTCGAATTGGCTTTTGATATTTTATTAAATTATTAACATAATTATTATTATAAAAAAATATATAATAAATAACTTGTGATGGCTGATGGGTCAACCGTCAATACCCACTTATTGACTATTGACATTAAAAAGAAATTATTAATATATATAATTAATATTTATAATATAAAAATAAATATATATAATAAATCGAAGCTCCCGAGCTTTTCTCAGAGGAATATAGGCTCGAGCTTGTGAAGCTCAGTACGAGCTCGTGAAGCTCGAGCTCATTCGAGCCAAGTCGGCTCGGCTCAAGTTACACCCCTAGGTTCCGTGAAAAGCTATAAGAAGAGTCGAAGATGTCTTGTCATTTGCTATGGATGAATAAGTTATTTCAATTTTTCTTGGATTTTTCGGACAACGAATAAAATTTGGTATTCTGTGTGGGGAAAAGTTCAAAATTGCACAACCAAACAAGCTTTGACTATCTAGCCCGATACTCACAAATATCCCTTTACAATTCCATGCTACAACACCCAATCGAAAACCTAGTCAGACGGCAAATCGCAGGGCAAGGGACGCGGAAGGGGTATACTTTCACCCCTTGCTCTCAACTCTCAAGCACAAATTTTTGGAAATGAGTGAGATACCAGTGGAACATTCTGATAGTCCGAAGCAAAAGAAATTGAGTTTGATGCCAATAGAATCTGAAAATCAGGCGGAGGCTATGGAACAGCGCCCCCCCCCCCCCCCCCCCAGAATTATTAATCTCTTAGTTTGGAACTGCCAAGGTTTAAGGAGAGTCGGGGCAGTTCTTTAGGGAGAGTCGGGGCAGTTCAGCAGTTGGTGGAGTTTGTCCGCCTTTATAATCCCTCTTTGGTTTTCATCTCGTAAACCAAGTGTAAGGGTAGTAAGTTTGATAGCCTAAAAGCTCGGCTTAATATGTTTGGCTGCAATGTGGACTCGATCGATATTGGTGGTGGATTGGGCCTCCTTTGGGATAAGAATCTAGATGTGGTACTGCAATCTTATTCTAAAAACCACATTGATGTGAGAGTGTATCCACCAAATGGAAGAGATCATTGGAGATTTACAGGTTTTTACGGGGAACCGAAAACATCGAAACGAAAGGAATCTTGGAAATTGCTTGAGTCGTCAATGGCACTCCCCGTGGCTCGTGGCCGGAGACTTTAACAAAATTTTGAATCAAGAAGAGAAGGAGGGGATTAATTTCCAAGCAAATTGGCAAATGAGAGATTTTCAAAAGACTCTCGTAGAAGCGGAATTACATGACCTGGGTTATATAGGGGGCGAATTTACATGGTCCAATCGGAATGAGGTTCCCCACACGGTCAGAATGCATTTAGATAGGGCAGTTCGAAACGCAAAATGGGATAAAAAAATTCCTAGTACTCAGGTCCTACATCTCGAAACGGCGGCTTCGGATCATCATCCTCTCCTTATTCAAACTGAATCAAAAGTCCAGCCAGAAATTCAGAAAAAGAAGTGGCTATTCCGATTTAAATCCCTTTGGCTTAGGTCATCAGATTGTGAAAATGTGATTCGGGATGCTTGGGACCCTTGTGGAAACGACGAGCCGAATTTGCATGCATGGAAAAATATACAGAAGTGCAGAGTGGGTTTACTTAATTGGAGTAAGAGAAGCTTTGGCTCCATGCAGCGACGTATTAAAGAGTTGGAGGAGAAATTGGTTCTTTTGTATAAGGGGCCGATTACTAGTGAGGTGAAACAGGAGATCAATAACACAAAAACGAAATTAGACGAGATGCGGGCTCAAGAGGAAACAGGGTTACAACAACGCAGCAAGACTCACTTGTTGTGCGACGGAGACCGAAACTCAAAATTTTTCCATGCATGTGTTGCGCGAAGAAGGAGATGGAATACGGTCACTCGACTAAGGAATGAATCGGGTGTAGTGTGTGAAGAGGAGAGGGACATCCATGGCATTGTTCAGAGCTATTTTCATCAAATTTTCTCATCGATTCAGCCTGATATGGAGCTTCTAGAGGAGGTGATTAGCGTATTGCAGCCCCGAGTTACACCTGAGATAAACCAACTAATACGCGCAACATACACGGCTGAAGATGTGGCCAAATCCTTATCACAAATGCATCCCTTGAAATCTCCAGGACCCGATGGTATGTCACCTGTCTTTTTCCAACGATTCTGGCATATTATAGGTTCCGATATTACTCGTTGTGTCCTTAATTTCCTTAAGCATAAACGTTTCATGATGAAGATGAATTTTACACATATTGTACTAATTCCTAAAGTCGATAAGCCCAAGATCATAACGCAATTTCGTCCTATCAGTCTGTGCAATGTCATATACAAACTCGTTTCTAAAACCATTGCCAACAGACTGAAACCTCAACTTCCCCATATTATTTCAGAGTCTCAATCAGCTTTTGTCCCTGGTAGACTTATATCTGACAATATCCTAGTTGCTTTTGAGATTAACCATTTTTTGAAGCACAAATCGTGAGGTCAAGAGGGAAGTTTCACGCTCAAACTGGACATGAGTAAAGCCTATGACAGTGTCGAATGGACCTTTCTGGAAAAGGTGTTGGTAAGGTTAGGTTTCGATAGGGATTGTGTGGATTTAGTTATGATGTGTGTGAATTCAGTCTCTTATTCATTTTTACTGAATGGTGCTCAGTTTGGTCATATTATCCCAGAGAAAGGACTCCGATAAGGGGACCCTCTCTCGCCTTACCTTTTTCTCTTCGTGGCAGAGGTTTTTAGTAATTTGATTCAGCAGGCGGAGGTGGAGCAAGAAAAGCAAATACATGATGTCACTATTGCACGACAGACTCCGAGGGTTTCACATTTATTGTTCGCAGATGATACAGTTATCTACGGGAGAGCGGTGGAGGAGGAATTAGTGTGTATTAGAGAGATTCTTAGGAGGTATGAGTTGACATCAGGTCAGGTTATCAATTTAGAAAAGTCGTCAATCGTCTTTAGTGAAAATACACCGATGGACGATCGGGAGGAGTTAGCGTCGATACTAGGGGTCCCAGTGGTGGAGAAGTTTGATAAATATTTGGGACTCCTAACGGTGGTGGGGCAGTAGAAGAAAGTTGTATTCAACTCGATACGTGATAAGGTGAGTCAACGAATTCAGGGATGGAATGAGAGATTCTTGTCACAGGCAGGGAAAGAGGTGTTGTTGAAGGCGGTAATTCAGGCTATCCCTACTTACGCAATGAGCATTTTTAAAATTCCTGATGGCCTATTACATGAGATAGAGTCTTCTATGGCAAATTTCTGGTGGGATAACAAGGATTCTAAAAAGATACATTGGCTTGCATGGAACAAATTATGCAAGAGTAAGGATGAAGGGGGATTGGGTTTTCACGAATTGAAAGCGTTCAATTTGGCAATGCTAGCAAAACAAGGATGGAGCATCTTTCAGAACCCACATAGTCTTATTAGTCGTCTCTATCAAACGAGATACTACCATGATTTGTCCTTTTTCGAGGTGGAGTCGACAACTGGAGCCTATGGCGCATAGGTTCAGGAGAGAGGGTTCGAATTTGGTCTTCACAATGGTTACCTAGCAAATATGATCTTCGTGTTATTACTCCTCCTAATACGTTACCTCTCAATGCATGAGTTAGTGAGCTTATAGACCCACTTACCCAATGATGGAATGTGAATTTAATTAACGAGGTATTCTGGCCGGAAGATGCCTCACCTATTCTATCTATTCCATTGGGCAACATTAATGCTCCAGACCGTATGGTTTGGAATGGGATGAAGACCGGTCGCTTTGCTGTAAATAGCGCATATCACTTGGCTCGACACATGAAGGACTCACAATTATCTTCGACATCCGAGGATACGCGAGTTAATGGGCATCCGTGGAATTTCTTATGGCAAGCTCGTGTACCACCGAAAGTAAGGTTGTTTGGCTGGAAATTGTGTCAGAATGCATTGCCGACAGTCCAGAATTTGCGAGGTCAAAGAGTGCAGTTGGACGATGTGTGTGTACTGTGCGGGATGGAAGGGGAGACATCAAACATATCATGATTCGGTGCCATGTTGCGAGACAAACTTGGGCGATGTCGGGCCTTCATTGGCAGGTGATTTCAACGTGGAATGAGACGGGGAAGGAGTGGTTAAGGGGTCTTCATGCGAATCTGTCCAAGGAGGAGTTCTGCTTGGCACTTATGATAGTATGGTACTTATGGTATAATAGAAATAAGAGCTCAATGGAGAATTGCTTCCTGCAACAGAGGGGAATTCTGTCAGTGGTGTGTACCTTCTTTCACCAGTTTCAACTTTCAATTTCTTCGAAGCCTCCTCGGGAACCCATTTCAAAAATAGTCAAATGGATGGCTCCACCACCGAGTCAGATGAAGGTAAACTTTGATGGTGCCACTTTCCTTAGCATGTCGGAGATGGGGACGGGAGTAGTAGGGAGGGATTCGAATGGGGCTTCTTGTGCATGGAGCCGTCGACGATTTCCATTCTGTGGAGGGGCTGAACATGCCGATCTTATGGCGGCTAGAGAAGAAGTGGAGCTTGATATTCGGGAAGGATGGACAGACGTGGTTTCTGAAGGAGACAATTCTTCAGCTATCTCTCGTTTTCAATCGTTAGAGGAGGATCTATCGGCTTTGGGATCGCTCACTCAATACATAATTTCATTGTTTTCGCATTTTTTGTTTATTTCCTTTGTGTTAGTACCTCGTTCTTGCAATTCAGTTTCTCATTTTTTGGCTTAATCAGCGGAGGAGGGGCAGGTGCATGTTCCTATATTTCCCCCCATGCTGAGGAAGCCCTCTTGTCGGACATTGCATCACTGATTTCTTAATTTAGTTATCGTTTCTTGCAACAAAAAAAAAACAAGCTTTGACTAAAAAAAAAACGTTTTTGAGGTAAATTTTTTGAGAATAAATTCTTGACATCCACCTGTAGCTTGTAATGTTTGGTTGCTCATTTCCAGTAAAACTGCCCCAAAGTTAACCCATTTATATCCCCACAAAGGTCAGCCAATACAATAAATAAAATATAGGAAAAATTACTCAAGACCCCCTAAAATAAATTTTTATATCCAAAAAATTTATGATAATATTTATAAATCCAAAAAACCTATTTCACCAATTTTTCATTCCAAGAAGCCCAAGATTTGGGTTTAATAAATTTATGGATTTAATTGCCCTTAGCCTTCTAAATTGAAAATTTAATCAATTGTAGTTTTATATAAAAATTTATTAATTTAGAAATTTTATATTGATAATTGACAAAATAAAATTTTAATTAAAAAATCACATTTTTATTCTTCCTAAATAATTTTAAAAATATATTTTTAGATAATTGCCATAGTAAAATAAAATAAATTATATAAAAATATTTAAAAATTTAATACTAAAAATAAAAATCTGTATTATTCACTTTATCAATTTGAAAATAAAAAAAAATTAATTGATCAATTTTTAATTTAATAAATGAAGGGTAGTTTAGTCCAAAAGTTCTTAATCTTAATTTTTGGGCTTTTTAAAATGAAAAGTTTGTAGAGTGGATTCTTGAGATTGAAAAATATTGTTACGAGTTTTTTTTGATATAAAAATTTATTTTTTGAGGGTTTTAATAATTTTTCCTAAAATATATACTCATATCTTTCTATTACTATCTTAAATGTTTTCCTAATTTCATTTTCATTCTACCCATACATTGGTTGATTGAACCATCCTACCTCAAAGCAAAGAACTCCTAGTGAGAGGAAGATAGGAATTATTTATACTAGGTTCAACCCCCAGGCCAGGCCCTAGGCTTAAAACATTATGTAAAAAGTACTTTCCCCCAAACTGTTTTGCACGGAGCACTAATCCCTTAATTTTCAAATTTTCGCAATTTATCTGTCAATCTCTAATTTTTTGTAAAACACCCCATCCGACGGAATATTCTTCGAATATTTGTGGAATATTCATTGAATATTAAGTTGAAAGGGTGTTCTACAACAAAAATAAAAAAAATTGGTAGGACAAAGTGCAAAGATTTTTAGAATAGAGGTCAAATGCAAAATGTGTAACAAGCTGGGATAATCTGCATTTTATATATATATATATATATATAGGGATAATTACATTGAGGGTCCTGAGGTAAAGCCTAATTACAAAAAATATCCCCTAGTTCCATAAATTACAAGTAACATCCCAGATTTTCATGTATTGATGTAAAAATAGTTGGAAAGTGTCAAAAGACTAAAATGCCCTTACAAAATATTGCTTAAAAAAAAGATAAAACATTAAAAAAAATGAAAAAAGCTTAATTATTATATTGCCCCTTTACATCTCTAAATTTAGTTCTAATACCAATTTTAAAATAAAAAATTAAACTTAAAAGAAAAATACTTTTATATATATGTGTGTGTGTGTGTGTGTATGTGTATATTTTATCTTATAAATTTGCTTGTGTGTGAATGTGCGTGTGTGCGTGACTCTGTGTGTGTGTGTGTGTGATTGTGTGTGTATGCGTGTGTAATTGTGTGTGCATGTGTAATTGTGTGTGTGTGTGTGTGTGACTGTGTGCGTGCGTGTGTGATTTAACCCAAATCCGGGGACCCATGTTTCTCAGTCTGGAATGACACGACTCACTCCACGAGTATGATGATGAAGAATTATGGTTGCACTCAATGATAATTAAGCTACCTACGTACCTAATTAGGATCAATCCAACATAGTTCTATATCGATTATTGTGTACAGGGTCGTACTCGGTGAACGAATCTAGTCTCCAAATTTGTAAGTATAAAGGAACGTACTTCTCAGTCTATAGACTCGTTATTAATGAACATACGAGGCTAATTCTTGAGAGAATATTCTAGAGATTCCAACCCCCAATAAATGTTATAAGGGGGTATTTATAGTGCACACTCTGTACCAATGGTTGTTGGGCATTCATAGGATGCTAACAAGTGGCACAAATAGATGGTGGATGACTCGTATTTGTGGGGTCGGGTCAAGGAACGACCCAACCCGGTACTGTTACTTAGCGCGGACCTAGTCTAGCAATTCGGTTTCTGGGCCTCTGTTGGGCCTGGGTTCCTTATTCAGCTCCTATTGGGCTTTATCTCCTATTTTATTATATCATTAAGTCCCCCACTTCATCAGTTTGAAGAGTTAGTCGTATTACGACTTGAATTCATGCTGAAGAAGTAGATTATCAATTCTATTTCAAAGATATGTACTCGTATTCGAATACGAGTATACAGATGAGCATTTGTATGATTTAGTTATTTTTATCCATTGATAAATCACGTCTCTTGATAATAAATACTCACGTCTTCCTCCTTCCATTAATGAATAATCACGTTTCTTCAATCATTACTGTTTAGCTCCATTTCTGTGTAAACGGCGGCGTGCTACTTATCATAAATATGCATACCTTTTCATGGCACGACTTCTCGTAATTGACACGTCTGTCAGTGTAACAGGTGCTTATAGCGGTTACTTTTGGAATGCCAGGGGTTGTGTCATCTCGTCCATCGGTCATGTTTTTACAAACTGATCCCAATCGTTGCATCTATCATCACTTTTTCCTATAAATAGGACCTCTGTTAAAACACTTTACTTTCACTTTTACATTTTAAAGAGAGAGTTTTTGAGAGTTTCTGTTGTTTATAAAGAGAGAATTTTTCTTTTCATTGAAGAAGGGTCGTTAGTGTTCGAAGTTCATCCCCAGATCTCGTGTTCTCTCATCTCGTACGAGTATATTCCATAGGTATTTCTAGTTTTCATTTTCTTGTCCTTATATCTTTTTATATTATGGCCCGTTTAAGGTCTCAGTCGTCGGTAAGTAACAACGAGGTCGAAGACTCGTCCGCCTCTACGAGTAATAAACCCGTTGGGGCAGATGGGTTGGATCGTTTAGTTGAAGAGATTAGTATCCGTAACGAACCAGTAGGCCCGCCTGTAACTTACGAGGGTACTGTAGATTTAGAGGGTTAAGTTAACGTTAACCCTAATATCACTTGGTTAGAAGATATCTCTATAGTAAAGTCGTCTAGGGAAAACGAGTTGAGAGTAAAATATTTTATTCCTCAAGATTATGAAATCCGATTCCCTACTTCGTCAAATCGTATGTATAGTCCCCCTGTAGGATTTCGTACTTTTCACATTGCACACTTAATCTCAGGGGTTAGGTTTCCCTTGCATAAGTTTATTAATAATCTGCTTCTTTCCTATGGTCTGTGTCCGACCCAATTGCTACCCAACTTGTACAGGCACATAGTTCTTTTTATCATTTTGATGACTATTTTTGGTAAGGATGTCAGTTTAGATAATTTTCATAGTATGTTTTATCTCAATAGACGCCGAGTGGCCAATTCTAGGGGTTTTTTCTTCTTTACCCCCAAACAAGACGCGAAGTTTCAAGAAGAAACTCGCGACTCGTTCGGGGTTTGGAAAGATAAATACATTTTCATTTCTCCCCCGAAAGGTAAGAGTTGGCTAGTACCTAGGCCATGGCGCATGAAACCTCTTGAGGCAGAGATAGGAAATCCCAATTGGGGACAGGGGTTTTTAGCGAAGCTAGTTGAATATCCCTATCGAGTCTCCAAACTTATGGACGAGTCTATACTCGTATCCTGTGGGATAAGTTCTGCTCCGATCTCAAGTGTTCCAGATTTGGGTAAGCTTATTACCTCTATATTGTTAACTCGTTTATTACTTTCTGAATGTGAAATTTTATTTTCTTCTTTTTTGTAGAAATGGCCACCCGTCGTGCTCGTCTCGATGCTCTTAGGGCAGAAGAAGAAAATGGGTCCCCCACTCCTACATCATCACGAGGCAAACAACCCATGGACGAACTGTCTCTTCCACCATCCAGGGAAATGATCGAGGGGTCAGCCTTCGGTTCTCGTGGCGTTAACCTCACTACTCCCGTCACTCGGCCACTTGAACTTCCTACTCCTCGTTCAACAGGAACGACTCTGGCTATCAATGAACCAATACTTGTGGATGATCGCATAGGTGAGAAGGAGCCCGAAATGGATCCCTCCGTGGTCCCCGGTTCACAACGACCACCCCGATCAGACCTAACCCGTCAGAAACATCGAAGAGAGTCGTCTTCGGAAGAGGAACGAGTCCTACCTGGAACTCGTCCAGAATTGGTAGCTATAGTGGATAAACTGGAGTCCCTTGCTTTGAAGGACTACTGAACCTACCGCGTAGCAAGTCATTGCGAAGAGAAGCTGAATGCAGAGCCTATTGTCCCCAATTGGAGAATCTATCCAGATAGATCCGTTCTGTCTGGGCCCCAGGGAATGAGTGTTGCTCATGAGATGTATAAGAACATGTTATTACCGCGGGACAAGGCTATTTTAATCGAACAGTCGTATGCTACTGTAGAGAAGATGTTGGTTGGGCATTTAATGAAGGTATGACTCATACATACTCAACTCGTTCGTCAGATAATTTCAGATAATTTATTTGTTTTTATATATATAACATGTTTCAATTCGTATATATGCAGCAGTGTGTGCACACGACCTTGCCCTATGCTGCGCAGGTTTTAAGGAAGAAAAGGCGGTTGCCGTTGCTCAATCAGCCGAAATGGTTGCCAGTCACATTGCTGAAAAAAGGCCTTTGAGGCCATGAAAAAGGAACTGCTAGAAACGAGCAGGCAGATGATGGCTGATAGAGAGAATTATCAACGGTCTTTAGCATCTCTTCATGAGGCAAACGACCGACTGAAGGTAGATTGCAACGAGTTCTCAACTCGTGTTGAAAGACTGGAAAAAGAGAGGAACGAGGCATACAAGATGGGAAAAGCAGATGGAAGGAACGAGTTCACTGCTTCTCAGCAGTATGCTAACTCTTTAGCTGAGAGTCGCCTCGGGGGGGCGCGCGATTTCATGAACTCGACCATCTTCGATCGCCTTCTGCTCTCCAAGGCCCTAAAGGACGAGAAGGATGGATTCTACAAATGCATTGAATATGGCACCCGTCTGGCATCTTTCAGGGAAGATTTTGATATAAGCTGCCTAGAAGAGTGTGACAATCGCAAGCTGCTTCGTGATTCGTTCTCAGCTGATGACCCAAACATCGAACCTAACGAATTTCCAGAATTTTCCCCTTTGGCCCCGTGGTATGTTCCTCCTACAAACCCAGCTCGATCATCAAACCAAGGAGCCGAGGACGATGCTGCTGTTGACCCTTGATTTGTTCTTAACTTTATGTTATCTTTTGAGCCGTGTGTGGCTTTTTAGACAATTAAATCTTTTTAATGCAATGTTCATTTTGATTTTGTCATCATTGAATTCACATGTTTTAAGTATGTTTCACTTGTTTTTAGAAGTCTGAGCCCGTTTGTTTGATTCTATCTTCTCGTTATATATTTTCTTAGGAATCACATGTTTATACCTCGTGTATTTTTAACATTGCCCTCGTTTCTCTGTTTTTTTTTTGTCCAAACTTTCCATCTGAGTCTTCACCACTTCGTTTAACACCTCGACTCTATTAGCTTCATACTTCCTCTTCTTCGATCGTTATTACGAGGGCCATCATTACGCCGATAATTTTTGTCTCACTCGTTATTACAAGGGTCGTCATTACTGCGTTCATAGTCCCAACGATAATTATCGTTTCTGTGATACTCATTGATAAGCTGCTCGTAATTACGAGTCTGAATCATCTATCTTGGGTCGTTCACGACGTACGACCCCAGAGTTGGGTCTAATTAGACTAAAAAGTTAAAAATGTGATCTTCTATCTTGGGTCGTTCACGACGTACGCCCCCAGAGCTTATTTGATTCTATCTTCTATATGAATTTTACGGCAATTGCCATCTTTGGGTGCTTTTGCTGGGCTGCTCGTAATTACGAGTCTGACGCTTTTGCTGGGCTGCTCGTACGAGTCTGACGAGTCTGTCTGCGATCTTTGCTCGTAATTACGAGTCTGACGATCACTTTCTTTTGCTGGGCTGCTCGTAATTACGAGTCTGACGATCCCTTTCTTTTGCTGGGCTGCTCGTAATTACGAGTCTGACGATCCCTTTCTTTTGCTGGGCTGCTCGTAATTACGAGTCTGACGATCCCTTTCTTTTGCTGGGCTGCTCGTAATTACGAGTCTAACGATCACTTTCTTTTGCTGGGCTGCTCGTAATTACGAGTCTGACGATCACTTTCTTTTGCTGGGCTGCTCGTAATTATGAGTCTGACGATCCCTTTCTTTTGTTGGGCTGCTCGTAATTACAAGTCTGACGATCCCTTTCTTTTGCTGGGCTGCTCGTAATTACGAATCTGACGATCCCTTTCTTTTGTTGGGCTGAACGAGTCTTAGTAACGAGTCTTCATATTGCTAGCCTCCATTTCTAATAACAAGTCTCAGCAACTTCAAAGTAGTTTCCCACAGACGGCGCCAACTGATTTAACCCAAATCCGGGGACCCAATCTGGAATGACACGACTCACTCCACGAGTATGATGATAAAGAATTATGGTTGCACTCAATAATAATTAAGCTACCTACATACCTAATTAGGTTCAAGCCAACGTAGTTCTATATCGGTTATTATGTACAGGGTCGTACTCGGTGAACGAATCTAGTCTCCTAATTTGTAAGTATAAAGGAACGTACTTCTCAGTCTATAGACTCGTTATTATTGAACATACGAGGCTAATTCTTGAGAGAATATTCTAGAGATTCCAACCCCCAATAAATGTTATGAGGGGGTATTTATAGTGCACACTCTGTACCAATGGTGGTTGGGCATTCCTAGGATGCTAACAAGTGGCACTAATAGACGGTGGATGACTCGTATTTGTGGGGTCGGGTCAAGGAACGACCCGATTCGGTACTGTTACTTAGCGCGGACCTAGTCTAGCAATTCGGTTTCTGGGCCTCTGTTGGGCCTGGGTTCCTTATTCAGCTCCTATTGGGTTTTATCTCCTATTTTATTATATCAGTGTGTATAATTGTGTGTGTGTGTGTGTGTATCTGCGTGGAGGTGGGTGGGGGAGGGGTGGCGATGGGGGGGTGGGGTGGAGAAGATGACACCCCCCCCCCCTTTCTTTTTCTTTACTTTTTTATTTATTTATAAAGTAATTTATTTTAGAAATTTAGTTAATTAAAATATAATTTTTAAATTTCGTAAATTAATTTAAAATATAAAATTTTATATTATATAAACTCTTATATAACCTAAACTATTATGTATTAATTTAATTAAAAGAATAAAATGACATTTTACACATAATTTTTTATTTTATAATTTTAATAATTTATAGTTTTTTTATTTTGTTGATAATAATTTTTAATTATAAATAATTATTTATATACTTTACATACATAACATTACATATAACACCTATACTTTTACAAAACATTACAAATAATACCAAAAGGGTATAATTGTCCTAGAAAAGTTGGGTCTCCAGGTCCAGAAAAAGTCAAGGGCATTTTCGGAAGTTCACCAAAAAATTAAACGGCACCGTACTGAAACTCTAACGGATGTTGCTCAATATTAGACGGAGTAAACGGAATAAATGTTAGATGTAATTTATTGAATTAGGAAATATTTTTTGTAATTTAGCAATACCTCCATGTACCCACTGTAATTATCCCTATATATATAATATAATTACAAAATAATTTGATGCGAGTGTCACAACAATTACAAGATAAAATCTTACACATCTATATGGATGGTAGAGAAAATCTTGCATGGACATGAAAACAAACGTACCTTTGTCTCGACACAACAGATCCCGCTGCATTTCCTCAAAATACATTTTATCGAAAAACTTGCAAATAATTCCAAACAAAGCTTTGTTTGGCTTGGTGAAAAGCACTTGGCTTACAGCCGGGACAAGATTAAACACGACAGAATAGTCAAGATTGATGACTCAATGTATGGTCGCTGCCAAACGTACATAACCTCACAAGTCACACCCCTACTCACACGTATCACCTCATATTCGTAGTATTAGGAAGTTGGCATAAGCATTACCTCAAATTCTCAATTCTTATCTCCAAAGGTGGGACCCTGCAAAACAAGCCGAGAAATTCTAGTCCGCTCCCGGCTAGACCAAATTCATGCGTCTTTTTTAAAATAACTTACTAATTATATGGCAAATGTAATACATTTGGGTGCGGCCAAATCGGGTCTGGCTAGAATTTTCCAAACAAGTGTTGGCTATCATCAAATTTGCATATGCATTATTGATGCACGGACTAATTAGTCATAATATTGAGGGAAAAGTATACCAATACGCACTACTATAGTAGTTATTTACACAAATTTATCCTCTTATAATTGAAATTACAAATACCTAACTCATTATAATTGAAAATTATACTTACCCCTTGAGATTAGTTTTTGATGACGTCATCATGTGAACTTCCAAAAATACTCCTGTCCAAATGTCATTTAGGAAAAATTACACCAACGTCCCCTCTTATTTTTGAAATTACACATACCTCCCCTGTTATAATGCAATTCTTACAATCATCCCCCTACGTATTAAAAACTTCTTACAATTTAACCCCCTAAAACCTTACAATTAGCCCCCTGTAGGGGAGTTGGTAATTTCAAAAACAAGAGGGATTTTTTGGTAATTACACATTATAAGATGGGGTACATCCTTAAGAAAAATATTATTCCAGCTTTTTTATTTTTTTTGATAATTTAAATGACGGGCAAAAATGTAATTTAGTATTGTTTGACCATTGACCGAGGGTTTTCAGGGGGGTAAATGTAATTTTCACTTATAGTCGGTTTGGTATTTATAATTTCAATTATAAGAGGGTGAGTTTGTGTAATTACCTATTATAATAGTGGGTGTTGGTGTAATTTCTCCTAATATCTATATCATTATGTAACTTGTTTATTTATATTTTTCAAAATTAAAAAGTTTTATTCATTTTTGGTGATTATCGTAGAGAAATCTTTATATAAATATTAAATCAGAGTAATTTAATTTTGAAAATATAGCATGATTCATGAACTGATAAAACAAAAAATAAATAATTGATAGCGATCATTTTTAAGCTAAGAGAAATAAATAGAAAAAATTTAAATTTTATTTGAATTCTAATTATGCTGTTAACTGTCTTATCTTTAATTTTCACTAAGTTGGTTGAGCATTTATTTATTTTCTATTCATGCTCATATTAAAAAGTTCAAATCCAAAGAATTTGTAATTTGACATGGAATTCAATTTTTAAACTTGATTTTCATGGAATCTAGACCGAGCTACGTTCGACTGCGATTGAGCCTATTCAAATTTACGAGACTGGACACTATAGGAAACACATAATCAATGATATATGAATTAGTTAGAACCATGTTATTCCAGTTATAATTACCAAGACATGATGTGATCATTGCATAAAAATTAAAGGATAATTTTGTAATTAACATGTTTATCATAATATATGAGTATTATATGGCAATATAAGCTTGTACTTAACTGTTATAGGTGTTATTAAGAAGAATAACATACCTATTATTATTTTCAAACAAAAACCTATCATACTTGTATGCTGTTATATTTCATATAAATCATTGGTTTTATGTTAAAGATTTTAATAAACTTATTATTTTATTAGTAGCATACTTATCATATAAGTCGGACGTGCTAATAAAAATACACACGGGTATTCTAGTTTTTAAAGAAAAATGTAGTGGAGAAATGGACGAAAATTAGAATTATATAAACATCATATAAAAATTTAATGATGTTTCAAAGTTTGAGTTTCACATTGAAAAAGATTACTATTCTTGACAGAAAACGATTAGAACTATATAAACATCATTTAAAACTTAATTCTGTTTCAAAGTTAGAGTTTCACATTGAAAACCATGAAGTTATAGGATATTTTGAATTGAATGCAATCCTGTAAAAAGAAGGACAAAATACATTTTGTACACCTAATTAAATTATTAACTTTAATGTATTTGAGTCTTTGAACTATCAAACGAAACAAAATAGTTCCTTGATTTGATTGATATTTGGTTTGTCATGACATATTGCTGATATGCCACTGGGTTTGACAATTGCAATGTAGTCATTGAAAAAGTTTGTCAATTTTGCTTCCACTTGCTTTCTATAAAATTGGTCTTTTGTGTACCACTACAAGAAAATAGGGTATTAGAGGCCGAAAAATCAGCCTCTAAAAGTCAAATTCCGATCTCTAAAAGTAATTAGCGACGGAAATTTGGTCGCTAAAATCCGACACTAAACTGCTAGACGCTAATTAGAGACGGCAAAAACTCCGTCGCTAAATTTAGGGACCGAAAATTTTCGGTCGCTAAATCAGTCTCTATTTGCACGACTTGTCCAAATACAATCGGTCTCTAAATTTTTATAAATTCCGTATCTAATTCCATCGCAATTTCCGTATCTATATATCGTCGTTAACCCGTCTCTAAATCGATCTCTAAATATTTATCTTTGATTCCGTCTCTAAATCGGTGTTTAAATATTTATTTATGAATCCGTCTCTAAATCGGTCTTTAAATATTTATCTATTATTCCGTCTTTAAAACGGTCTCTAAATATATATCTATACTTCCGTCTCTAAATCGGTCTCTAATTCCGTCTCGAATTCCATTTATAAAATAATCAATTTTCCCCAAAATTCGAATCGAATTATATTGATTCCAAACAATTTAATAGAATCAAATAACCATCAAATTTTAAACCAATTTAACATTCACCAAAACAATATTATAAACACCATTCAATACAATATTGTACACAATTCTCAACACAATTAACCTAACGCAATATCATTCTACAAATTAAGTAAATCATAATAGTACATCAAATTCTATTTTCATCATCACAGTATTTCCCCTCTCTGAACTAACCATTCCCGTGAGATCCTTCCGGCTGATGCCTATCCTATGAAAATTGCATGAAAATTGAGTGCAAATGTTAGAATCCAATAGCAAAAATCGGCAAACATAACATGTGATCATATCCCATTATATAAATTCAAAAGTAATAGCAATCCATCTTACCGGAATAGTAATGCACATAACTCCCCCCTTAACGGTTAATGCTAAAATTACGTTCCTCCTCGATGAAGGATCAAGAGGTCCAAGTGATCGAAGAGGAAACGGACCCTTCTGCTTAAATTGGAGCTGCACCCAAAAATATCAATCAACGTATTAGATGCACATCTATCAAACAAATGGATTCATCTCACATTTGCAATACCTTTCAACATGTGACCATAAGAACGCCATTTTGTATCTCCTGAACACGCAGAATCCCACCCTACACTATTATTGAAAGAAATCATGCAAGAAAAATAATCAATGCAGCACTCACACTGCCACACGATCAAGCAGGAAAGCTTCAGAGGCAGGTTTTTATTCAAAACGACAATAGTAATCATTGGGGCCAACATGCTCTAGCTTAGTATAATTCTTGAAAGTGTGAACAGTACATATTCCCTCAATGGTGTGAGCACTTTGAAAGTCATAGTGATCTGACAAGAATAACTCCTTAGCACCATGGAACTGACTTCGCCCTCCAACAGATTCCTCTGCCATGTAATACCACCTTACCCGAACTTTCACATTGTTACGGTTATCAGCCTCAATCTTCTCCACACTTGCCAAATAAGGGGCTGAATTATTTTTTGATGCTCGCATCAAAACGCAGTCCCCAGCTTCAAATCCACACAAACACAATAAATAACAAAATTCAATCATTCATGCCCAGACATATGGTATTAAACACTCGCTAAGTTGAAAAGTAAGAAAACACGAAGCATGATAAGTAGAGATAATTTTATGAATCAATACCAAATGTCTTTCTTTAAAAAAATAATAAATAATAAAACTTATACAAGGTCAAAATAAAAGGAAATAAAAAACCAAAATATATCATTTCATGCAACCAAATATACTACCAACTTTTATGCATGTAAGTTCTCAATTATGAATATTCATGCCAAAATTTATCAGTCTTCCATAGATTTATAACCAAACACAAAATTTCTCCAAAACTTTCTCTATTTTATTCTATCAATAAAGCTACGTCTTTATATATATTCTAGAATCAGACACACTCGTTAAGGTACGTCTTTCGTATAGAGTATGCTACCAGAGGAAACCTCCAGAGTATTCTAGAATCAGACACACTACTTAAGGCATGTCTTTCGTATAGAGTATGCTACCAGAGGACACCTCATAGAGAAAATGAACCTGGTAACATATAAACAAATCTCAACTAATGTTTAGCATCAGAAATCAAAACTTGGCTAGAGGCTGATTAAGGTTTATCACATCTTAACATTAGTCGAGGAGGAGGAGACGAAGAAGACAAAGACGAATGATGTAACTAAGCCGACCTTAAATAAAAAAAAAATCCCAACGATTCCTACTTGGAGCAAAAACACTAGCAGAAAGAGAAATAGGATGCCAGGCTAAGAAAAGCTAACCTGAGCAAGTGCATACAGCATCCTGGAGGAAACAGCAGTAGTGTGTGCCCTCAAAAGATTTTTGTTTGCTTCCTCTCTCTTCCATTCATACCCATACCTAGCAAAAACAGAAAATTCATTACTTGCCTTAAAAATTGCACTAATTAAATGTATATAATATGCATTGCCTACCCCCATGGACCCATAACCTCCAGATTCATGAACTCTTTTCACTCGCTCAACATAATCTTCAGGCAGCGTTCTTGTGGTTGAAGGCTCTATCAAACATCAACCACCATAAGAAAATTTTATAACATCAACACCTAGAATGCAGATCCAAGATGAAACTTCAAACTCACCTTCAAAAAGAAAGTATCATGTGAATCACGAGCTGGGTGTTGCTGTGGCTGGAAAAGTGCATCAAAATTCCAGAAGCTGCAAAGTCAAGCAAAAAATGTCATAAGTTGACACCAGCTGGTGAAGAAGATAAAATTCAAGCAAAGACAAAAAAAAAAAAAAAAAGAAAGAGCGAACGGAGAATAATAGAGAAAGAAAATGCTTATATTTTCCATTGTCGACTGTTAACTTCAAATCTCAGATTCATTATTCTTACAAACAAGGTAATCATTTTCTGGTTCTCCAATTAATTCAAAGCCACAATATTGTTCTCTTTCATTTGATGTCAATATGTCATAATATTCTTTCTTACATAGTTCGACGGTTAAATAGTAAGATAAGCTAAAGTAACATTGTGAGACCATTCAAACTATCACTATGTCAGTCGAAGTTGTATCTAATACCATTATCATTTACAACAGCTGATAGACCTCTCCAACTTCTTAATTAGAATCTCCAAAAAACAGATAAGCTAGGTAGATATGTACATCTCACTAAAATTTTGAATACAAAGTGAGTTGCAAAACTTGAATCATGAAAGGAGTATGTATTTGAAAATACTTTTAAGTAAACTCATCCAATTTGCCCCGAAACGGCTTTGTTATGCTGAAAAATGAAATCACAACGTCAAAGTATAGTATAAAACCCATAGCATACTTACATATAACATGCTAGCTTTCCGCCCTAACTTTTCACCGATTTGCAGATGTGCAACATCTGCAAATCCAATAAATACTTAATAACTCAAATTGATGTTGATGCACAACTGCCTCTCAAAAATTATCAGCAATGGAGAATGGAAGCTGGAGGCGCCTGTTTTATATATATATAGATATATTAGCATTACACTGAATTTAGAAAGATAAGCATAGCTTTAGAAAAGTAGACAAATAGAGTGAATTTTAGAGGGTTAAAAGAGTGAAAAATGTACCCCAAATTGAGATGGGCTTTCAAATTATAGCAGCGGGAAGTAGTGAGATGAACGCCGGCGAAGGGACGACGGAGGGGTAGAATTGAGTGCGACGTGGGTGCAGCTGGAGTGAAACCCGAATCGACGAACAAGGGATGAAACCCGAACCGACGAACAAGGGATGAAACCCGAACCGAGGTGGGTGCAGCTGGAGGCGCCGGTGTTAATAGGTGTCTTGTGCTGCCGCCGCCGCCGACGTGGGATGAACACCGCCGTTGATGGAGGCTTGCCCGCTCGTTTTGTGGTAGAGGGTTTGAGGAAGACAGAGATTTGGCGGGGTTAGGCTGAAATTTGAGAAATTTGGAAAAGGGAAGACTTGGAGATTTTTTCCAGTCTTTTCCTCGTATAAAAGATGAAAGTTTGTGTTCAGTTTTTTCTTTTTTTCCCAATATAATATAAAACTTATGTTTTAGCATAAAAGTCAATAAAATTGACTTAGTGCAATGATAGGTGGCTTACGTGTGTTGTGGTGACGTCTAGAGTTTAATTTTTGGTGAGCACTTTATTTTTTTTATTTTATTTTTATTTTTAATTTAATATTTATTTTCATTTCAAATTTGCATGAAAAATACAAACGAATATATATAATATAAATAATGCTTCAACACATTTGACAACAAAATTAACTTGGTGTAATGGTAGGCACCTTCTGTTAATTTTAGAGAGGTTTAGAGTTCAATTTTTGTTAAGCACATTATTCTTTTTACTTTATTCTTTTTTAATTTAATATTTATTTTCATCTCAAATATACATGAAAAATATAAAGTAACTTTTTGACAAATTAAAATTTTTAATTATTCATCTCATGAAAATATTAAAAATTTAGACAATATCTTTAACTCCATTGACAACTATTGTTTAAACATTGCTTATTGTGCAGTGGTAGCATCTTAAGTTTGCATTTAAGAGGTCTTGAGCTCGAGTCAAGAAGCTTACATTTTTTATTTTGTTTTGTTTTTATTATGTAATTTTATTCTCATCTTTAATATCATTTTATTTCCGTCTCAAATATAAGATGAAAGTATAATTTAATTTCCGGATAAGATTAAAAAATTTAGCTTCTTCTCGGATATATTAACAAATTAAATTAGACAACCCCTTAAAAATATACATACACACACACACACACACACACACACACACACACACACACACATATATATAAGTAAATCTAACTCCTCTCTATGGGTTTCAGGGTTTAGGGTAAGTTTAGGTTTTTGGGCTATTTATTTACAAAGCACAAAATTACTTAACGAACCTAACTCGAGCCGAAAAAATTTGTTCGTAGGCTAGCAAGGCTCAATATACATAATAATTTAATATTATTATTTTTAATATATACTATATATACACTATATTATAAGTTATAATATATATTAGATATATTATAATTATGTCTTAATGGGCCAATTAGAAAAGCTAATTATGTCTTAATGGGCCACTTAGAAAAGCTTTGGCCCATAATATTATTAGTGTTGTACAGTATTATTATTATTGATAGTATATATATATATATAAATAATATTACTGTACTATATATATACTATATTATAGTTTACATCAAAGAGAATAAAGTTTGCTGAATTTTTTAATTACAATGACAAGAGATTGGGTTTGAGGATAAATAGTTCACTATCACAGAGATTAAATGGGTTATTTGGGTCTAAAATGCCCAATTAATTAAGGCACTTTAGCATATACATAAGCTAATTTAATAAAGTTATAATATATATTAGATATATTATAATTATGTCTTAATGGCCAATTAGAAAAGCTAATTATGCCTTAATGGGCCACTTAAGAAAAGTTTTGGCCCATAATATTATTATTATTAGTGTTGTACAATATTATTATTAGTTATAGTATATATATATATATATATATATATATCTTTATATAGATAGATATAAATAATATGACTATACTATATATATACTATATTATAAGTTTACACCAAAGAGAATAAAGTTTGCTGCATTTTTTTATTACAACGACAAGAGATTGGGTTTGAGGATAAATAGTCCACTATCACAGAGATCCAACAGGTTATTTGGGTCTAAAATGCCTAATTAATTAAGGCATTTTAGCATATACATAAGCCTAATTAATTATGGCATTTTAGCATATACATAAGCTAATTTAATAATGGAATTGTTATTAGAATGGGCTATTTGGAATTGTTATTAGATATAACAGCAAGTTTTCCGAAAGCGAACTGAATGGAATTGTTATTAGAAAAGTTTTGGCCTATGGCCTCATTAGTGTTGTACATTAATATTGTCTATTTAGTTATAATACATATATATATATTATATTTATTAATTTTATATATATATATATAATACAACATTGTAACATTTATTACTCGAGAAATACCGTGGTGGCATAATTGTCCATTTAGAAGTGGGAGGTCATAAGTTCGAGTCTTAAAAATGCAAAAATTATTTTTAGTAAAAAATAATAATAAATATATAGCACATATATAATTGCACCAATAAGTGTAGTTGTAGCCCTTGTGATGTAGTGACATTCGCTATCAAAACCTTAGAAGTGATCCGAGATTCGAATTCCGTTGACAATTTTTTTTTAATTCTAATTTATAAAAATAGAGACGGATATTTTCAAATTAGTGACCGAATTATTCGGTCGCTAAATGAGAGACCGAATTATTCGGTCTCTGAATCGCTCTTTAAAATATAATTTCATATTCCGTCGCGGAATCAGTCGCTAAATAATAATGAAAAATTGATGCCCATCTCGGTCGCTAAATCCCGTCCCTAATTTGAAAATTAGAGACCAAAAATATCTGTCTCTAACTTAGGTAAGTAAATCAACAATTTAGCTACCGATTTAGAGACGGAAATCACTCCGTCTCTGATTTCCGTCTCTGAATCGGTCTCTAATTCCGTAGTTGTTTTTTACACTAAATTTCTCCATTGGATATTTTTTTTAAGAAAAAGAGACGGATCCGCTAATCGGTCGCTAATTAGCGACAAAACCCAATTCGGTCTCAATTTTGGTCTCTATTTAGAGGCCGAATTCCGCCGGTCTTTAAAATTTCGTCTCTAATACCCTGTTTCCTTGTAGTGCACTTATAATTTTGCTACTTTTTACCCATTTTGTTACCATTTTCTACTAACTTCTGTGCCCGATTTTTTTTAGTAATTTTTTAATCTTAACTTTTGGGTTTTTTGAATTAAAAAAGTTTGTAGAGTAATTTTTGAGATTAAAAAATATTTTCATGAATTTTCTAGGATATACAAATTTAGTTTAGGGGGATTTTCGTATTTTTCTCTACTTCACATCAAATTTAGTCAATTTAAAATGAAGAGCATCATCTACGCAACACAATATATAGTATGTTAAATTTAAAATAGAATATTAAATTACAAACCAACAAAAAATTGAATTCAACTTAAATTATCTTGACTTTGTGTGCATATTAACATTGAATAATCAACTCAAATCCTTGTTCCTTCAATAAAATACATTAATAACAATTACGCATAACAAAAATGCTTAAGTTATCATTGTCTCCACTCCCATAAATAAAAAAATAACACTAGGAGAACTAGTTAATACTTTATAACATGCATATAAATAAAGAAGTACATGAGTATTTCATATTTGAAACACAAAAAGTTAAAAAATATTTTTCTTTAAGGTGTTTTAATGTTCAAGTTGTATAATTTTATTTATGAATAGAAACATATATTTTACACTAGTATGAAATTCATAAACATATTCTATAGAGAGAAGTGCAATATTATTCCAATGTTAATAAAAAGTTCATGGTGGAAAATGAAAATTTATGAGGTAAAAAGTTCATGGTTTGAAATTAAAATATATGAGGTACAAAGATTTAATTAATTGTTGAAATTTATATTTGTTTTATAAAATTCTAGGCTTTTATTTGTAATGGGTATTGTTGTCACTTTCTTAGAGAGAGAAATAAAAGTGGAGCTCCTATAGTAATTTGTGAAGCTCCAATATCAACTCCCACTTTAAAATCATGGATATGCTTGTCATATTTAAGTGCAGAAATTAATGTTGGAGCTCCAATAACAATTTTAGGAGTGCTAATATCATTGCCCTTATAATATAGGATTCCCATTGAACTTATGGTGCATTTGGTCCGGCGGTTGAAAAGCTAAAATCTGTGTTTGGAGGCCAAACGCTATTTTGGTGACTGTTTAGCCCCCTTTCCTGTAATCTATTTTGGACATTTTGGTATTACAAAACCACATTTTGAAAAAGTTGAAATTCTAAGCTATGTCTGGATACGTTTTGGGGGCGTTTTGGTCCGACTATTTGGCAAAATCTTGTTTGGCTTGATGTTTTTTTTTTGTCACAAAAAAGTTATAATTACTGGCTAAAAAATGGTTCTTGACCAAATGCATCTTTTACAATCTCTCTCCATTGTCATGCCTGTTGCTTGTCTAATCTCAGACTCTCTCGTCATTGAACTTTCTACAACTTTCTTCAAGATGAAAATGGATCCCCTTCCTCCATCTCTCTTTCTTCTTCCTTTCTTTTTCTCTTTTTCTGGTGTCATCTATGTATCCTTTGAAACACACAATATCAGTTTTTCTTCATCTTTGGTGTTGTAGTTACTTTCTATCTCAAATGTATTGCAAGTATTTATTTTAATAATTAGTAAAAAAATGTGGGTCATCTATTTGGCTCTTTGTATGGCATTCCATTCCATGGGGCTCAAAACGCCCCACCCACCTTTGTTCAAGAATATGTGAAATCTCATTTAATTTGGTGGTGATTGTGTCTGATTCACACCAATGAGATTTATATTAATATTAGGGATAATTTGACTAATATAGTGAGATATGACAATAAATAAAAGTACAATCATGTAAATAACAAGAGATTTAATGTGGTTTGGTCCAAAGATTAGACCTATGTCCACGGGGATTCAAAAGTGTCCTTTACTATGCTTTAGGTTGGGTATTTATACAAGTTTTGATGGGGTAGGATAAGCTATGGTAAGTCAACTATGCTAATTATACATATAGTAAAGAAAATAAATAGCATCCTTCTATTTTCGGGCACATCTAATCAAGGATCAATCGTAATTAATGCTGATATATGGCTTGATTCCGCCAAATCTTCATTAAGGAAAGTTTGGACTTAATTGATTCTTGTCTCCAGTCTTGCCTTATATAAATATATTCTCTCTCGCAGGTCCAGTTTGGCAAGTCTTCCAGGTCTTCCAGCTCGGGGAGAATATCTTCTAGAATGGATTCGAGTCCATCGTTCTAATGGGCTTTAGCCCATTAAGTCTTGGAATTTTCAGCTTGGCCCAAGATCCAAATTCCACCTACATCAATAGTCCCCCCCACTCTGCAGTTTGACTTGTCAAACTGTGAGAGTTGAGAAGAAAAAATACTGGACAAGCTGATGGAGCTGCAAAGCTATATGAGAATGCCAAGCGGCTCTAGCTAAAAAGCTGGAACGACCTCTGTAGGAGGGTTAGGAAACCCTAATGTTGATTTGACAGACGGGGCCTTGACGTTTGTGCTTCACCATGCTCCGCAAGCTATTGATGGCTCCTGGGAGCTCGTGCCTCATCATTACACACTGCTCCTCTCTCGAGACGTGCAGATCTGGGGCCACGTGTAGGGTTAATAACTCAACCCGCCATTTTCCAAAGATACCCTTTATTTTCAGATAGATAATTTCAAAAGATATTCAGTTACCAAAAGCTGAATTTCTTCCTTTCATGTCTTTTCGTTTATATTTTTAAGAGTCTACCCCACTTCTCGCATTTTCTTCTCTTCAAGTTGGCAGTTGCTCCACGTTCACGACCCATCTCTAGGTATTTATCTCCCTTTATATTCTTATTTTTTGTTGCTCTGGTTATAGTAAAACCCTATGATGTGTTAGTTTTTTACTTTTTCTTTGCGTCATTATGTCGAATAGTTTAGGTTCGGATTCCCAAAACTATACCGACCCTGTGAATTTGCTAGAACCCGATGCCATGGCAATGGCGGAGAGTTCTTCGTCTCTTCCTTCAGTGGAGGCCTCGTTTAGTGCTACTCCCAGATCTTCGATCTTTCTTCCTCTGAAACTCTCTCAGAGGGTCGCCATGGGGATAAACCCCCTTTTCGCACTCCCAGCATTAACTCTGGGCTGGACAGGTTGGTTCTGCCTCAAATAATGAGGATTTGAGCCTTCCTGATCCGGATGTTCTAGGGGAGGTAGACTTGGCCATTCTAAATAATCGGGAAAAGCCTTTGATAGCCCAAAATAACTCTTTCTGGGAAGTTTTTACATCTAGGTTTACCCCCAAACAGGGGCAGAACATACGCCAGAATTATGATATTTTTGATGCTTATAAGATTGTGGTTCCTTCTGCAAAAGATAGGCCTCATTGCCCATCTCTAAGTTTTATTTGTTTCTATGTAGCCCAGCTTCGTACAGGCTTGCGCTTTCCCATACCTCCCATGTTCATCTCCATAGCTAACAAGTTTAGGCTTTCTTTGAACCAACTTGCTCCAAATGCCATTCGCATAATGGCAAGTTTTTCAGTACTTCTCTAGAGTTTGGGTCACACACCCACCTCTGATTTCTTCTATGCTTTATTCCTTCCTCGCGCTTCTTTCACCGAGGGAGGGTTTTTTTTACTTTACTTCTCGCAAAGAGACAACCTTAATAGGTTCCTATCCCACTACTGAGAAGGAGTGGAAGAAAAATTACTTTTTCATATCCCCTCCCAAGGATAAGGAGTGGGATTTTCGACGTTACTTTTTAGAACGTATTGAGGGTTATAATGCTTATCGTGTTCGTGCTATGCCTGTCATATATAAGAGTCGGCTGGCCTACATGAACTGATAACCTAGGGATTTGGAGAAACTGACTGATCCTCGTCTCTTGTATCTTTTTAGATTAAGCCCTGTGCATGTTGATATACATGGCGAGACTTTCGATAGTCTAGCTTTACATTTGCTTATTTCTTTTGCTATATTTGTTCCTTGTGTATTGATATTGATTTTTTGTTTATTCTGGACATAACAACTAATGGATGCCACCAGAGCTGTCGAGGCTTTGAAATGCAGGCCCACCTCCAGTTCTGACTCACCCTCCTCCAGGTGATCCGCCCCTAGGTGCGGTTCAGGTAGCTGCTCCTTCTCCCCTACCTCTGGCCCAAGCTGCACATGACCATTTAGGTCGGGATCCTGCCCTGGCTAAAGAGATAGCGGTGGAAAAAAGGCCAGCCGATCTGGATGCTACCTCCGATGCTCCCCCTGCCAAACATCGCAGTTCAGAAGAGCATCTTAGGGACTTTCTCCCTCAATTCTCCTTTGCTACTCCCGATCCGCCAACTCTGTGGACTTGCTCCAGGGCTCAGGACATGCCACCTCAATCTCTTCTAAAGACCAGGGATCGGGCAACCCTGTGGGAATACTTTAAGAGCTTGATCAACCCTCTGGACCGTCACCATCTGGCCTCTCTACCTCACCAGGAAGTCATGGATATGACTTTGGAGGTTGCTTCGAAGGTACACTTTGCTTTATTCATTTTTTTTAACCTTGCTTTCTTTTATGACTTTGAGCTTTTAACCTGTTCTCCATATCTACAGTTTTTCTAGCTGTTTGTCCAGACTTTCCTAGACCTGGATCGGTCAGATGAGGTCAAAGACCTGGACAAAAAGCTAAACATGCTCAAGCAAGCCTAACAGGTTTCCCAACAGGTTTGGGAGGAGAAAGAGCAGAAGATGCTCCGGGATCGGCGAGCTCAGGAATCTCGATACAACAAAGCTGCAGCCAAGGCTAATGAGCTGGCTAAGGAAAAGAAAGCTATCTTGGATTGCCAAGTTGCACAGCTGTAGCAAAAGAACGCCAGACTTGAATGGATGCCTTCCCTGAATCGGCGGAGGATAATGCTTTGCTTTCTGGACAGAAGGCAGCCCTCCTAGCCTCTGATGAGTTTGTTGCTAAGGTGGATGACCAATCCCTGGAGTTTTTCTTCAAGGGTTTGGATTGGTGGACCTCTCAGTTCTGGGCTCAAAATTACCCTCCTGCTGGCAGTTCTACCTCCTTCCTAAGTTCCGCAGCAGCTTTCATGGCTCATTCCAATGGTGAACATCCCCCTGCTCCTCCAAAGGATCCTCTTCCGGCTTTTTCTTTAACTCCTCTCACAGCTGGTCAACCTGATGAGACTATGGTTGATCAGCCTTTAGCAGCAGATGTGACTTCTTTCGGCCAGGTCGATGATACTCCTGCGGTGGTTGAAACTGACCCCGCAACATAACTTTTTTTTCAGAGTATTTGTGATAGTGTTTTTTAGGCATATGTAGCCCTTCGTACAATCTTAACTTTTTCCTGTTTTTGTTTGAGGCATATGTAGTCCCTTGAACGATTTAATTTCTATTTTTGTGTTTTGCCTGCCTAGCTTTAGGCCGAGACTTGCGATGGTTTTTCCCCTTAAGGGAATATTAGGAATATGCTTGAGTATATCTTCTCCTTGTTCCTTCATTTTACATAGTTTGCATCATAATATTTTGATATGGAATGATCATACTTGTTTGCCTACTGTCTTTGTACAACATTTTTGAGGATGTTTGGTGTTTCTCCTGAAAATTTTAAACACACCAAACTTGTTTTTCTCCCCCGAAGGAGACAAGTTAGCCAGTCTGCTGGTTGGATTATCATAATTTTCATGTTTGATCATTTTACTAATAAATACAGTACATGGTGTTATATACATAAAATATTCAATATTATGGAAAATACTTACATCATTTCTCACGCAGTCATGGAGATCTGTCAATCTCATGCAGTAGTGAAGACCTGCCAATCTCATATAGTCGTGAAGACCTGCCATTCTCATGCATTCGTGAAGACCTGCCAATCTCATGTAGTCGTGAAGACCTGCCATTCTCATGCAGTCGTGAAGACCTGCCATTCTAATGCAGTCGTGAAGACCTGCTAATCTCATTTTTCACCTTCTTTGTTTCCCTTTTTCTCCTCTCCATTCTCATTTTTCACCTTCTTTGTTTCCCTTTTTCTCCTCTCCATTTCCACATATTTCATCAACGGGCTCACAGCTGGCCAGCCTGCTACTGTTGGCATCCTTCCTCATTCCCTCTTTTCCCGATTTTTCCACCTTATTTCAACCAGGAGTGAGAGAATTAGTCCCCTCCTCCAACGTTATATCTCCAAATAACCTTATAGCTCCCTTAACCCCAGTTTTCCAATGCGAGTTGGTCCCCGAATTATTCTACCCCAACTCACCCTTATATCATCTTAGCATGGGGCCATAGGATTCGAAAATGCAGGCTGCCTTGCTGTATGAATCCTGACTACCCATCCAGGTGTTACAACCTAGCTCTGGCTACCTCCTTCCACCGACTCCCCCTTACTCCTTTTTTCAATTCCACAAGGATATAATCATATATTCACATAATAGTACATATGTATATTTCTCGCAATTTTCATAATAAAAACGAAACAAACTCTTATAAAAACTTTGATGGAGCTCTGCATCCAATCCTGCAGGAAGGGTGTTACATTCCTCCAGGTATTCCTGTAAGGACAAATCATTCAACTTATACCAGTAAGAGCATGAATTAAAATAAAGAACAATTATGCATAAAACTTTTTCAAATTTTGAATATTCCAAGGGCGAGGAAGCTGTTTTCCCTTGCCATCCACCAACTCATAAGATCCTCTTGCTAATGCTTTGACCACTTTGTATGGTCCTTCCCAAGTGGGATCTAGCTTCTTCACTGTGCGGACTGCATCCACCCTCTTCAGCACTAGGTCTCCCACCTGGAGAGCTCTAGTCGTCACCTTTACTCCTTGGGCTCTTTGGATTCTTTGTTTATACTTTTCTATCCTCATGTACTCCTTTGCCCTGTTCTCCTTGACCAGATTCAGGTCTTCTCTCAGCCTTTCCTTGTTTTGCTTTAGATCAAAATACCTAACCCTGTGGGTTTATACCCTAATCTCCGCAAGTATGACAACTTTAGCTCCATACACCAGATTGAAAGGACTCTCTCCTGTAGTAGATTTGGGAGTGGTTCGATAGGACCACAATACAGATTGTAGCTCATCCCCCCCAATTTTCACCCGCCCCTAGTCTATTAGACCGAGGGTTCAGTTTATTTCATAGATATGTTAGCAACACATTTGTAGGGAGGGTATATAGAACTGGATAATGAAATTATAAAAAGGAAATAGATACAAAAGAGAAGTATCAGGTGTACGTACCTGGTTTTTAAACCTTGCACTATAATTCTATTGGTAACCTCTACTTGACCATTAGTCTGAGGATGAGCTACCAAGCTAAAACGTTGTTGGATTCCCATCTCCTTGCACCAATTCCTCAATGTTGCTCTACTGAACTATCTTCCATTGTCAGCTACAATCTCTCTAGGTATGCAAATCGGTATATTATGTTCTTCCACAGGAACCGAATGACTTCCGCCTCCGTAATTCGGGCTAGAGCTTCAGCTTCTACCCACTTGCTGAAATAATCCACTAGCACTAGTAAAAACTTCTTTTGGGCCTTTGTTATAGGAAAGGGCCCTACAATGTCCATCCCCCACCTGGCAAATGGGCATGGGACACTCAAGGATCGTATCATCTCCGCAGGTTGGTGAATAAGGCTGGCGTACACTTGGCATTGTTCGCACTTTTTCACCAGCTCTGCTGTATCTTCCTTTAAGGTTGTCCATAAGTAACTAGCCCTGAGGGCTTTCCCAGCTAGGGTAGCTCCACCAATGTGGACAACATCTTTCGTGAATTTCTCTGAGCACGTAATCTCCATCTTCTTTGGATACATACCTTAGGTGTGGCTGCACAAACGCCTTCTTATATAAGACATCATCAATCATGGTGAATCTGGTTGCTCATCTATTTGGCATTCCGCTCTTCGGGTAATACTCCATTTTTGAGATATTGGATTATCTCACTCCTCCAATCGTCTTCTTCCTACACATGCATGACCTCCTCGTCATTGCTAGATCCAGCTACAGATTGAAAAGTGATTTGCCGGGTCTTACAATCGGTGACAGAGCTTCCTAGCTTTGATAGGTAATCTGCATTGGCATTTTCAGCTCTGGGTATTTGATGTACCTCTAGCTTATCAAAGTTTTTGCGTAATGTATCTATGGTTTTTTGATACCTTACCATTCTCTCTTCTTTGGCTTCATATTCCCCCTCTACTTGCTTTATCACGAGCTGCGAATCTGAATATACTATCAGATTCTTAGCTTCTACTTTGAGTGCCATTTTGAGGCCTATGATGAAAGCCTCGTACTCCGCTTCATTATTGCTTGCCTTGAACTCGGACTTGATAGCATACTCTAGTTGATTGCCTTCAGGTGTGGTGATTACCACACTTGCACCACTTCCATTCTGCGTAGCTGAGCCATCTACATGTAATAACCATACCTTATCTTCTTTCTCTTCTACCACGTTAGGTTTGGTCATCTCTGTGACAAAGTCTGCCAGAATTTGTGATTGTATCGCCGTTCGCACCGCATACTCTATCTCGAATTCTCCCAGCTCTACCACCAACTTGACTAATCTCACGGATGCTCCAGTTTTTTTGAATACAACATTGAGTGGCTGATTGGTCTTGACGATAATTTTATATGTTAGGAAATATGGTTTTAACCTTCTTGACGTTATGACCAAGGCAAGTGCTATCTTCTCAATTTCTCAATATCTTGACTCTGCATCGCTAAGGACTTTGCTAATGTAATGTACCAGTTTGTTAGCTTTTTCTTCTTCTCAAAAGTGCTGATAGCTTTGTCAGCTACCGCTATATATAAGATTAAAGGTTCACCAAGCACAAGCTTGGTTAACAAGGGAATTTGGTTTAGATACTCTTTCAGGTCAGCAAAGGCTTGCTGGCACTCCTTTGTCCAAGTGAACCCTTCAACTTTTCGTAGTATCTTAAAGAATGGTAGACTTCTTTCTGCAGATTTGGAAATAAAATGACTCAGGGCTATGATCTGCCCCGTCAGACTTTGCACCTCGTTAACATCTCGAGGTTCCGCCATGTTTTGGATTGCTTTGATCTTCTCAGGGTTAACCTCTATCCCCTTTTTCGTGACCATATATCCGAGGAATTTTCCTCCTTTGATCCCTGAAGCGCACTTCACCGGATTCAGCTTCATTTGGTACTTTCTCAATGTCTCAAAGGTTTGTTGTAAATCCTGCACATGTGTGTTGGTAGCTTGGCTTTTCACCACCATATCATCAACATAAACCTCGATATTCTTCCTGATCCGGTCACGGAACATCATGTCTACGAACCGTTGGTAGGTTGCTCCAGCATTTTTAGTCCAAAAGGCATGACCACGTAACAATATGTTCCAAACGTAGTTATGAAACTAACTTTCCTTTGGTCCTCCTCATCTAAAGGTATCTGGTGATACCCACTTTGCGCATCCATGGTGCTTAGCAATTCAAATCCAGTTGTGGAGTCCACCAGCTAGTCTATCCGTAGTAATGGATAATGGTCTTTAGGACAGGCGTTATTTAGGTCACGGAAGTCAATGCACATCCTTCACTGTGGTCCTCCTTTGGGCACCAAGACTATATTGGATACCCACTCCGAAAATTAGATTTCCGCAATATGCCCGGCTTTGAGGAGCTTATCCAGCTCGACTCGGACTATGACATCCTTCTCGGGTCCGAAATGTTTCTTCTTTTGTATAATCGGCTTTGCATCTGTGTATACATTTAAATGATGTTGTATAACTGCAGGGTTAATCCTTACCAGGACATTAGCTGACCAAGAAAACACATCTGCATAGCTACGCAATGTAGCTATCAATTCTTCCTTCACCTCTGGATTTAGGTGTGATCCAATCTTGATAGTTTTATCTACATCTCTTGGTATGAGTTCTATACTCATGAGTTCTCACACAGGTTTGACATGGGTTGAAACCATCCTCTTTTCAGCTTTGCCATCTTCTAAACCAGCTTTGTTAGATTTGCGCTTCTTATCTTTTATATGTTTATCTATCTGCTTGAGTGAGGCCACATAACACTTCTTGGATTGGTATTGATCTCCTGACACCTCTCTTACACCCTCAGGTGTGAGAAACTTAATTTTTATATGCGGTATGGAAATTACAGCTTCGAATAAGACCAATGTCGGTCTTCCAAGTATTACATTATATGCAGACGGCGTGTCTACGACTAAACATTTAGTCAATTTTGTCTTTTTCCTTGGTCCTGCCCCTAAGGATAAGAGTAGCGTCATTTGTCCCACAGGCTGTACTATTTCTCCCGCAAAACCAAATGGTGAGGTTTTCGCCTCCTTCAGCTTGGCATTTCCCAAGCTCATCTATTGGTATGCTTGGTAGAATAGGGTATCCATCGAACTTCCACTGTCGATGAAAATTCGTTGCACATCGTAGTTAGCTATAGTTGTTGTGATGACTACAGCATCATTGTGCGGAGTCTGGATTGTCTTAGCATCTTCTGGTCCACAACAAATCTCTTGCCCAGGTTTGGCTTAGCTGACCTTCGTGAAGAAGACAGGTGTATTTTCCACCTTCCTCACTTGTTTCTTCAGGGATCGCTTGTTTCTTCTCCTATTAAACCACCTGAAATCATATGTATGGTAGCTCGATCCACATTGTTAACCTCTTTTTGCCCTTGATTTTCCCACTCTTCAAATTATTTGTTGATCTGCTGAGGAAAGTTTCCCCTTCCTGAAGGCCTCGCTCTTCCAGCTCCTCTTCCTCGTCCCTAGGCTCCTCATCCCGGAGATGAGTTTGATCCGCCTCTGCTGTATTGATTGTTTTTTTGAATTACAAATTCTTTCATATATCCCAGTCTAGCTAGTCGTTGGATTTCTTCTTCCAGCTCGGGACAGGCATCTGTGTGATGCCCATACTCTCTATGGTACCAGCAATAAATTCAACAAGCTAGATTTTGTGGTCCCTTGTCAGCTCATTCCTGCCATTGTACGATGTTTTTTTCTTCTATAACCATCAATTGTTCGTTTCTGGAACCTCTTAATGGTATATATGCGGTTCTAGCTCTTATACTTGATCTAGGAACAGGTCCTTGAACCCAGATTCCTTTTCCATTCTTGTAGACCTTGTTCTGTCCTTCATCTCCCAACTTATCCTTCTTATGGTGGCCTTGCTCAGCTCGTCTTATCAGCTGTGCCTCCTCCATATTGATGTATTTTTCAAGTCTACTAAATAGTTCATCAAAATCCATTGCTGGCTTCTTGGTCAGAGACTTAAATAAGTCTCCCTCTCGCAGTCCTTGTGTGAAAGCACTAGCTTTCAGGTTTGCTGTAGCATAAGGTACTTCTAGGGTGGCTGTGCTAAAACACCTTACATATGCCCTTAAGGTTTCATCTCCTCTCTAGTTAATGTTGAACAAACTTAGCGGGGTCTTTCCATGCTTTTTGCTACTAGAAAACTGATGAATAAACTTTGAGCAAAACTTTGAGAAGGATCCAATGACTTCTCCTGGCAGCTGGTTGAACCATTGTTGTGCAGACCTGGCCAGCGTGGTTAAGAACACTCTACACTTGATTGCGTCGGAATATCTATGCAGTAAGGCTTAGTTCTGAAAGGTGTACAGGTGTTCCTCTAGATCGGTTGTACCATCATAGGAAGTGATGAAATGGCTCTTAAAATATCAGGGTAGCTCTTCCTTCATGATGGATTCCGTGAACGGAATCCCTCGATCTAGCTGGATTTTTTCACCCTTCACCTTTTTCTCTATTTCCTCCATTCTTTTAGCCATGAGTTCAAGCTGATTCATCTTGCTCTTAGATTTTTGCTTCACCTCATGATCTCCCCAAAGAGATTGGGTGGATTTATAGTGGCTGGCTTCATCCTCCAGGTCTCCAGCTTTTCCTGCCCAGCCTTGCGGTCGGCTCTCTCATAGATTGTCTTTTCCCATTACATCAAGGCGCTACTGCAGCACCTGATGTGGTACGCTCGGAACCTTAGGCGAGGGTACCCAAACTTCCTTCTCCTCGACTTCTCCCAGGTTCATCCAAAGTATCTAATTTCCCAAGGGAGCTTGGTATTTCTTCTGGGCCCCATTCTCTTCCTTGTCTCTCTTTTGCTCCAGAAATCCTTGTCTTCCAGCTCTTTTTCCAGAACTTCCTTCAGGGGTAAAGTCATTATTACACCCAATCTTCTCGTCTCCCACCTTAGGTGTCCCTTTTGGTAGCGGGGACACCAAGTTGTCGCTTTTCTGCAAATCCTGCATACCTGCAAGTTTGGATTGGAACGCAGCTGTGACAGCTTCGTCCACAATTCCCTTCAGCTTACTCACAATCAGATCTACCAATACCACCTCGAAGGGTGACCCTTCTTTCTCCCCACCTTGCATTTCTGGTGAGTTTTTGATAGTGTTAGATGCCCGCAAGCCAATTGTTTTGGGCTCAACCATATTAAATGTAAAGACTATAACAGTCTTGTTTTAAATATATTGAATCTTTTATTTATGGTATGCTTCTTTATTGTTATAAGTATTGATAGTATAGATAAAGATATCATGGATTACATATGGTTAGGGGAGGCGGTCAGAGAAAACGTATGGAGTGCTCTCAAAGATCGTAATCCTAAATATTGTTCCAAGTCATAGAGGCTGTGAGATGTGGGATATCACTGGCTTGGTCAAGACTTATTCATACATGTAACTCTTTCGACAGGTCGATGCGTTCCATTGTCGATGCCTTGTATGGTAATACATGTAGGAAGATTCTGTTGGGTTTCACAAAAAATAACATAAACGCAGCGGAAGGATTTTAAAAAATTTTATTCTAAAAACCCAAAGTTGAATTCAATAATCGCATATTCAAATTGCATTATAAACTTAACGAATAAAACTTACTCGTTAGAACGAAGTCGTTGGATAATCTTTCTTCTTCCTCCAATTCAAAACCTTGAAGCTTCCAAATCTCCAATCCTTTGATTTGATCTTTAAAACTTGAACTTGATCCGAACAACGAAAATATGTCGTCTCTAAATTGCCAAGCACGGATCAACAATCGAATAATTCCCATTTCTTCGCTAAAGGGGGCGACGGCTAGGGTTATTAGAGAGGGGAGGATTCTTTTCTTCTTTCTTTCTAGGAGAGTTATGAGAGTTGTGTGTTCTTGTTCAAAGTCAAAGAGTCCTTATATATCTCATGACTTATTGAACAAGTCAAAACAAAAGAGCCCTAAATTAGGGCATCACTTGGACGCCACTTTGAGGCCTAATTTGCGTCCACTTGGACCCTTATTTAACCCCCGGGATTTGCTTTGTTTTTAATTAATTATTTATTTAATTAATAATTTATTATATCCAATAAATAAATTAATAAATTAAATAATCTAATTAATTAGATAAATTAATTCATTAATATATTTCCCTAGGAAATTAATTAATAATTAATCTTATCCTTATTATTAATTATTTTATTTAATGAATAATTAATTATTTAATTTATCTAATAAATTAAAACTCCTAGAAGAAAAATAGAAATTCTTTTTTCATTTTTCTTTATCAATCCTTTAGCACGACTCTTTAGATTCGTTTCGTTTGGCAATGAGAGAAAACCAAAGAAAATGGGTAACACCTAGCCAGTCACGTGGCCCACTTTGTAGCCCAAACAAAAAAGAATGAATAGGATCATTCCGCAACGTTTCAATCGTAAATACTGTATAAGTATAAACCCTATGTTCGTGTACCCCAGTCAAGTGAGTGTCATAGCTATGTCAAACTCATTGGATTTGACCATATGTTTTAATTATAATAACACGAGATCATTGAGATCAATTTAGTGCATAGCACAATCGTTTCTTTTTCCTTTAGCCAAAGACTTTGATCTCTATTTATCTATAATCACATAGGGTACTTTCTCACTGACTTATGAGAGAACAAATCCCATTTAGATATCAACTAAGACTACCATTTGCCCATCAAGCCGCATTTCGAGGTCGACCCTACCAACGGGTGAATTGGGTCTAACTACTCTAATGAAATACTTGATGTCACAAATGCATCTTCAGCATGATGTTTCAGGTCAAAGGTTTACTTATACCTATTACGCATAATCAGTTTTGTCATTGACAGTCACAGAGTGAAAACCCATGTGACATAACCGATGCGAGTCGTGTTTGAGCATATCAGTTCCATTAATGTGCCTACAATCTTAATCTCCTACCATCCCATGATACTAGACAGGCACTCCCATGTCTGAGATAAGATTTGTACAAGTGTTCTAAGTCTTTATTTGTCCATGAAAGACTTCACTTTACTTGCAAACTTATTTTAGTAATCAAGATCGATCTCTCTAGTGTCACTCTTCCTATCCTATATGAAGTAGAGGTATCGCACTGAAAACATGGACAAAATGTTTTACACTACTTATAGATGTAGATAAGATTTAAGTGGAAACTAAATAATGCCTTTATAATAATATCCAAATAAGTTAATTACAAGATAGATCCCCTATCATTATATCCTCTATGGCATCTGAGGGCATAATCCTAACAGATTCATACTGGATTATGGAATTAAACCGGCCCCGCTCAAGTACTCTATTTGGTGCTGTCGAACATGGAGTCCTTGGGTTTCGTAGTGTGAGATTAGTCCTTAGACCTAAGATGTCATTTGGAAAGGGCACTACCCACTCTGCTTTGATATGCACGTGCACTTCACGAGAGTCATACGACGTGTATGTTGGGTTCAGTCTGGTAGTGCAGTAGAACAGATGGCAGTCGGAGAGGGATTCATCTAGGGTCACGAGTACCCGGTATTTTCTATGCTGTTGCGAGAATCTAAATGATCATGAAAAGCCTTTGATCAAAGCGATTGTTTTCTGAGAGGGAATGGAATCACGGATTGGAAGACTGGATCATTAGATGTCACAACATAGTCATAGTTTCCAACGTTATTAGGGTTCGACTGTCGCCATACCCTAGACCATAGACGAGAAATTGATGAAGGATTCTACTCACATGACGATTGCAACTCGGATAGGTTTTTTGCTTTTCATCATTGATATCTAGGTAGTTGTGGCGACGTTGCTAGACATCGAACCATGACCAATAAGTGCCTTGGATTAATTTGGTGAAATTAATTCAATGACTAGTTAATTATTTAGAATAATTAATCTAGACTGCGGGGACTTATTGCTAGCTTGACAACGAGCCTGAGGGGTCACACACATAACTTAGTGTAGTGCCTATTGACTAATTAATTCTTTGTGAATTAATGGTGGGATTAATTGATTGGATTTAATTAATCAAGAAAAAGGAATTAATTTAACTAGTTAATTAACGGTCCTATAATTTAATATTAGAATATTAAATTGGGAAGGACTAATTATATAATTAGGGGAAAGAAAATAAAATAATATATATACACACACATAGTGCACATGTGTATTATGTATGTAAATTTGGTGGAAAGATTTATCTTGCCCACCAAGTTTGTTAAATATATATATTAATTAATATCCTATAAATACATTTGGTAGAATCTTAAATTAATTAAAGTAGTTAATTAATGGATATGGAAAGGATTCTATTTGATATATGTTAGGATATTATTAGATATAGTAATATCTAGTTAATTGGAAAGAGTCCAACTAAACAAGGAAGAGAATAAAAGAAAAAGGAAATACATGTACATATACACATATGTATAGGCCTACTCCCTAATTTTTAGGGGAGAAGTAGGCGTGTCCCTAGGTGGACTCTATAAATACATGTATATTTCACCTCTTTTAAAACCTAATGGAAAAAGTGACTTTGAATTAGTTTTCGTTTTGAAAAGAAAAATAAGTTTTTTGAGAAAAACACTTTTTCTATTATTCTTTCCCAATTTTCTTTCATACTATTTCTTCAAACTCATGTGTTGAATGCGAAGAACACTTAAATAATTCCAAACCTTTTTTCCTGAAAAGCCAAGATTCGATATTCTCCTTGCTAGCACTGGTGGAGATAATTGAGGGTACAAGCTAGGGTGTGGATACATCTGAGAGGCGCAACGCTTGGGGCGTTAGGGCAAATCAATTCGAAGACTGTAGCAGGGAGTGGTTTAAAAAGACGTTGCTGCTTTAAGGTCTACAAGAGGTAAATACGAGTAAACTTTCTGCTAAGATAGTTTTGAATCCGATGGTACCATGTTGACCTAGCCCTAATTTCGGGGATTCTGCTTTAATTTTTGAAATTATATGTATTCCGCTGCGCCGGTATCCTCGGGGGTTGTACCAATCCCAACAGTTTTCACCCACAAGGTCATGCATTTCATCTGCTAAACGCCTAGCTAGCAGGGCTAGCGTCTCTAGGGCTGTCCAATCTACATTTCCTGGAGATAACAACGCCTTCTTTCCAGCATTTCCTTCAACGTTCATCATTTCCACCATACCTTGATCTGCCATCATAACGAAAAAAAATACGTAAAAAATACTAAGATTACCTCACGTCTTCGACTCAAATTTTTCACAGACGATGCTAATTGATGTGTGTCCGATTCACACCAATGAGATTTATATTAATATTAGGGATAATTTGAGTAATATAGTGAGATATGACGATAATATAAGTGCAATATATAAATAACAAGAGATTTAACGTGGTTCGGTCCAAAAATTAGACCTACGTCCACGGAGATTCAAAAGTGTCCTTCACTATTCTTGCGGTTGGGTATTTATACAAGTTTTGATGGGGTAGGATAAGTTATGGTAAGTCAACTATGCTAATTATACATATAGTAATGAAAATAAATCAGGATCCTTCTATTTTCGGGTACATCTAATCAAGGATCAATCATAATTAATGCTGATATATGGCTTGATTCCGCCAAGTCTTCATTAAAGAAAGTATGGACTTGATTAATTCTTATCTCCATCCTTGCCTTATATAAATATATTCTCTCTCGCAGGTCCAGGTTGTCAAGTCTTTCAGGTCTTCTAGCTCGGGTTGGATATTTTCGAGAAGGGATCCGAGTCCATCATCCTGATGGGCTTGGCTTTAGCCCATTAAATCTTAAACTTTATCAACTTGCCCCAATATCCAAATTCCACCTACATCAGGTGGGTTAAGGATGAAAACCCCTTCTTGTATATCAATTCTAGTCTAGCCTGCCTTATTTAGTAGCTCTATTTTCCTTCCTCAAGCCTTTTTAGACTTGAGTTTGAGAGCTGTTTGAAAATTTGCAGATTGTTGATTTAATTTGCTCTCTTCACTGACGCCTCTTGTCTTTTTGAGTTGCAACCGCGGTGACAAAAGTGGAGTCCACAGTCCGCTATTTAAACATATTGTTTTTATTTCATCTCTATTATTCAAGTGATTAACATCTAACAAGATGTGTTTAACTTCATTTTTTGGTGGGAGCCAGATTTGCCTTTTTTGGCTTTTTCTGTGTTTTTTTTTTTTGCTTAAATAATAATACTACTTAATTAAGTAAAAAGTACATGTTAAATTGTTAAAATGTCAACTATGTAAATATCAGTACTAATTATAACGTTATTTTCAAGCTGCTAATGTGGTTCAAATTTTCCTTATTTTCACGCTGCTAATGTGATCCAAATTTTCCTAATTCATCTCGTTTGCAAGGACATGTGTCGACAAATATCTTTTTAGTGTAAATAAAACAATTAATTAATTAATGTCTTTCATGATATGATATATATACATATGTGACACGTATGTATATATATATATATATATATATATCATTCAACTTTGTGTATACATAACCCAATATATATACATATATTTTTTCTACACAACTATTATTACGATCTTAATATTATATTATAATTTTCAATCATTAACTAATTATTAATAGACAAAAGCTTACATGTTATAGAAATTTTTGTTCCTTCTAGAAACAAAATCAAACACTATCTTACTAAAAAAAAAGGGAGTTGATATTGGCACTCCAAAAATTACTATTGGAGCTCCACTTTTCAGTATTTTTAGAAAGAAATTTGTATTGAATAGTGGAGTGCCAATAACACTTTTGGAGTGCCAATATTATTTACCAAAAAAAATCACTCAAATAAAATTAAACATAATCTCATCAAATACGCATATTTTCCAAAAAAATTCTTGAGAATAATTCTCACCAAAACACAATCCTAAAACATAGACCTAACTCCCGTAATAATCAATGGTGCAAAATTTGGTTCAATCTCCCCCTCAGCTAGGACAAAGTTAAAGACGAGGAACGGTCAAGATTAATGACTTTAATGTACGATTGCTGCCGAAACAAGCATTACACTCGCACCAGTTATCACTTCAAACGCGTACGGGAAAGTTGGCATATGTCAATTCTTATCTCGGGGGGGTCCTCCCACTCCATCAACACAAACAAGTTTTGGATAGGTCCAAATGCTTATGCATTATTTATGTGTATATATATATTGTTTAGGTAAATATTATTTGTATATATATTCCATTGCAATTTGGTTGAGCATTTACTCTTTTTTTTTTTTTTTTGCTCAAGCTCAAGCTCATGTTGCAAAGCTTGAATTCAAAGATTTTTGATAATTTATAGATTTAGGTTTAGGCTAGAGCTTGGGCAAGATTTTTCAGTTTGATTTTAAAAAACCTAGATCGAGTTATGTTCATATGCAATTACACATATTCGAAGTAGAGAGAGACAATGATTATTTTTGACTATATATATATATGTATTATTCTAATTATAATGATAAATGCTAGTTGTTATTATTAATGTAAACTATAGAAGTTAAAATAAAATACAATTATTGTAATTGTTATATTAAGTATGGATATTGATAATATAAACATGTATTATCATTATTGAAGGTGTTATCAGAAGAATAACATACATTTTATCATAACAACTATTAATAATATAATTATAATACAATTCAATTAGAAGATTATTGTAACAAAAAGCACGAACCAACTAATAAGCTTTCATAATACCTATATTTGGACTCAAGCTAGTATAAAAAAAAAAAACTCAACTCAAGTCGAGCCGACCACTCCACCTAGTCTACCACCTAGACTCATCACTCATCATCAACCTTTACATTTTCCTCAATCAAAATACTCCTAAGTTATTATAGATTGCGTCGGTTGCAAGCAAACTTATACAATTAATCACAAGAAAACACCAAAATTTTTATGTTATGATTGAAATTGGCAATTATGATTTGATTATAAACAACCTTAGTAAGTGTTATATATTTGGTCAACATAATATATGTTTTTTAACGCACTACCACTTGTTAGTTTCTTGCTAAGGATAAAGAAGTTTGCAATAAGTGTCAGTCCCATGATACCATATCCTCCACCCAAAGAACAGAGATATACCCACTTAGAAAACTCTACAAAGAGTTGGTGAGAAATATGTCTTTTCAGTCCAAACCATAATATTGGTCACCATCTCACCAACTCCCTCAACTAAGTCAATTCTTCCCTTCTTTTCCAATTTCTATTTTTTTTTCATTTTAATTGTTTTTTAATGCTAAACGTTTGCCCATTTTACTTTAATTTGCTAGTGTATACTTTTTCCTCTTTTATTATAGAGTAAATTACATAAACTCCCCATCACTTTAGTGTAAATTACCGAAAATCCAGTCGAGTTTCGAAATTACACAAACTCCCCCTGTGTCACGGGCCGACTCTTTTGAGTCTCGCAGCGGAATTCTTTTTCGCCCGTGCGGCGTCGAGGATTCCCCAAACCCTCGACCAGCCTACTTCCATCCCGAGTCTTGATGATGACCCGTCGCGCATTTTTCCGACAAGCTTCTTAGCATAAACATTCGAACGCCTCACAGTGCTGCACTTGGTGCCAAGACACTCGCCTATTCACAATGCCCACTTTCATCGAAGGCATCCGTCTCGCACGCCGCAGCGTGTTTCCGCAACGGTCCCCGACTAGCTAACCCGCTCGCCACACGTCGCCCGACAACCTGGGACCTGTGGGAACTCATCTCGGATGGCGGGAGCTTTCGCGCTCCGCTCGGCATTGAGGGTCGCTTACACGCCCACAACGCAATCTCTCGTGCTCGTCACTTTCTCGGGATGCCCAGATTGCCGTGACTTCCTTTGATCGTGCCTCGCCCGAGTAGGGCCACACGTTAGTCCAAGGCTTGCCCACAATTTAGCTTCACTCGCCCACTACACGGCGTCGCCCAACGACCGCATATCTTAGCCTATGGACCCTCGTAGCTTCGGCTTGAACCCTTAGCCGGGACCTACGAGTTAGCTAACAAGACGGGTGGAGGCTTGTCTTGATAGCTCAATCGACCTAGAGGTGTTGTCCCAAATTTCCGACAGTCCGCGGGGCAATGCACAAGCTCATGCCTAACCTCTTGGCCACAATGGGCGCCCAACGTGGGACCCTCCTGGTCCACGCCGCCCGCTCGTCTACTCACCCGAGACGGGGACTCTAAACACTCCAATGATGTGCCTAGAGCCGGCCCTTGGGGTCCCCTTCACCCCAAGGTAGTGCTCGCTTAGTGCCATCGTGGCACGAGGGAGGCTGGCCGATGCTCACCATGCATGCCCCCCCTATAATAGGCTTAAAAACATTTTCCCTTGTGCCACCACTAGACATTGGAATTTCGAGGAACGCGCTATTTTTCCATATCTTCCTCATCCGACGTCCAAACCACAATCCGCTTGAACCGAATCGAAGCTATCGACCTCCACATCAACATACTCGACTTTCAGCCCCAACCGATATCGCATCGTTGAGATATTGCCCTTGCAATCCGCTGAAATCACAACAATGCCACTGCACTGCCACTCCTCAAACATCCGGGTCTTTGCCTATCGAAACGGAACCGTCTAGTAATGAAACTTGGTGGAGACACTCACAACACATATGGGAACATCCCATAATAACAGTTTTCACAATCTCCAAGTTTTCGGCCCTCTGCTCGCCTCCCGATTCTCTTCCTGGCGCACGGATGACAGCCCACTGTCCATCCTTGATCTCGATACCCAAACGGACTCCAAATATTCTCAAACTTGGTGGAAAGCATCTTTACATCATGGGGAACATCCCATATGAACAGTTTTGCAATCCGACTTAAGTAAGATCCTCTGCTCGCGACCCGTTTGGTGCCAGGGAGTGTTTATGTAATAAACACCACCTATATTGAAATTGTTTTATATTTTAAATTTTTCTTTACTTATTCTTTATAATAACTCTAATTAGCTATTATTGTTCTAATTAAAAGAAAATTAATCAAACAAGTAAAAAGATTTAATTTTAATTACCTTAAACATTTAAATAATTAATTAACTATGAGATAATAATTAAAAGAAAACTAATGAAATATGTAAATATTCAATTTTACATATTCAGTAAGGTATCTTTTTTATATGGTGCTAATTAAATTATTTAACTATAACCAAAGAACTATTTATTAACAATAGATTATATTAAAAAATTCATTCATTGACTAAAATTGAGAGATGAATTTTTTTATCTATATTTTATAATGAATTAAGGCAAAAAAACAATCGGATGATGGTCAAATTGTTAAGCATTTTTATATACTATATTTAATTATTAATCAAATTTATTATCTTTTTCTCTTTTCTTTTCTTTTTCTTTTTCCTTTTCTTTTTCTCCACTCGTCTTCTTTTTCCTCATCAAAACCCCAGCCAGCACCATAGCACCACCTCCACCACCATACCATCACCTCCATCTCCAGATTTCCTATACCCAACTCCGTCAAAACCTCAACCCTTCAAATTGCAGCCAACCCTTCTCCATCGAAACCATAGCCACCATTACACCCACCACCATATCCCCTGCAAATCCTCTACCCAAATAGCACCACCACCACACGCTGACATCTCCACCCCCAGTCGTCCAGATACCCCCCGCCCAAAACACTTCCCAACCCAGCCACAATACCCACCATCGGCACCTGCTGCTGCTTCCGTCATCTCCACAACAAAGTGCCAAGCCAGACCTGTCGAGTCGAACCAAACTTGCTGTTTCCTCCGTTGGAACACCCCGACAAGCTCCCCCATTCGAAGACCCCCGCCCGCCGCCTATAACACTAACCGTCACTCCATTACCGCCGCCGTTGACACCTACCATTGTACCAGATCCCCCGCCTACCACCACCCTTCACCAAAAACGCTGCTTGCCACCACCATTTTACTCAGATCCGCCGCCTGCCACCACTCTTCACAAAAGTCAGGGCCACCAACACTCTCTTTCACCCCAAAGCTGCCGCCGTCTTCCCGTCTCCTTGCCGAAATGTTAGTTGTGGCTTGGGTGTAGTTTATGTGTGTTTACAGATATATATTTATATATATATATATATTTGCGTTTATGTGTGTGTATATATATATATATACATACTAAAGGGTATTTTAGTCCATTGCAAGATTACAATTTTGGATTATTTTTTTCTTTTTCTTTATGCCTTTTCCAGAAGGGTAAAATAAACTTTCAACATATTCCGATGATGTCAAACGCTGACAGGGAGTGTCCTTGTAATTTTCCAAAAATGAGGGGGTGTTCTTGTAATTATGATAAAAGTGAGGGGGTGGGCATGTAACTGTCCCTTTATTATATCTATATACTTTAAAGTTGGTGGAGCAATGTTTGGAATTTTTTTTATTTATATGGGTTCAACCACACTCAATTTTGCTTATCTTGAACTCTAATTACACGTAATCAAATTAAACTTCAACCAAAACCAAATTTGGATCAAACTGAGTATAAGTGAATCTAATTAATTAAAGCCAGGCTTGTTTGGATTTTTCGAAATTCAAGAATTAATTTGAATTTGTCGAGTCGAGCTCGAACGAGTTTGAATTGAGTTGAATAATGGTAAAGGCAAGTAACTTCATATTTTTACATATGTTTTATTATATAATAACTAATCAAGTCCAACTCGAACCGAAAACTTTATCGAACATAGAAATTATTTAAACCTGTTGGTTTTGCTAACAAATGGAGTTTGAACAAATTTATAACAATCAATTTTAAATTGAGTGTCAAAATAATTTAAAATTTTGGGGAAAAATCGCCAACTAATCTTTCAATTTTCTCTACACTCCCCACCCCTATTCTAAACTCTACACTCCCCATTTTACATAATTTATTTCTCCTAACTCCCTAATGCATGCAAAATAACAACAATACCTTAACTAACATATATAATTACATAATGTCATTTCTTTTACTTTTTTTTTCCATTTCCTTCCATCCCCAACCACCCCCAACTATCGCCACCTATGGCAGTGGCACGATTCGGTGACATAGCCGGCGACCACCTCAAGTGATTGGCGACCACCAGTGACACCTCCACTGACCACCGGTGCGCCACCACCTTCCATCCTCAACATGAAGTATGACTAAAGCAAACAAGAAGCATCGTTACATCTATGATTAAATATTTTTAAAGTACAATGACATATGTATAAAGTAAAGAGGAAGTGTAGATAAAGAGAACAGAAGTATGATTGTAGAAAACTATTTACAAATTATATCTTATGTTTGAAGCCAAATCTATTTCATACTAGATATTTTTTGATAATTTGTCAAACATTCCTAGAAATCCCTATGTGTCTAATATGAAAGAAAATAAATGGTTTATGATTCTGAGCATCATACAGTGCATTATGTACTTTCTCGTGAAGTCGCGCAAAACTGTCTGTAAATTTTAGCTTATGTTTGAAGACAAATCTGTTTCATACTACAATTTTATTGATAATGTGTCATGCATTTAAAGAAAGCCATATCTGTCTAATTCGAACGACAAAAAATGATTTATGATTTTGAGCATTGTACAGTGCGTTATGGACATTCTCATGAAGTCGCGCAAAATGGTCAGTAAAGTTTAGTTTATGTTTGAAGACAAAATTGCTTCATCCTAAACTTTTCTTGATAATGTATCATACATTTTTAGAAATTTATGTGTCTATGTTCAAAGAAAAAAAATAATTTATGATTCTGAGCATTGTACAGTGTGTTATGAGTTTTCTCGTGAAGTTGCACAAAACTGTTGACAAATTTTAGCTTACATTTAAATAAGAGACTGTTTCATACTCGATGGTTCTTGATAATGTGTTATACAGTTTACGAAATCCATGTGTGTACTTTTAATGGAAAAATATGGTTTATAATTCCGAGTATCCTACAATGTGTTATGAACATTCTCGTGAAGTCTCGCAAAATTATCGACAAATTTTAGCTTACGTTTGAAGAAAATTCTAGACAATTTTTTGATAGTGTGTCATATATTTTTGGAAAGTGCTATGTGTCTACTTTGAAAAAAAAAATAGTGTATGATTCCAAGCTTTGTACAATCCGTTACTAACTTTCTCGTGAAGTCGTGCAAAACTGTCGGTTATATTTACATTACATTTGAAGAAAAACTTGTTTCATACTAGAAGTTTCGCAATAATGTGTCATATAATTTTAAAAATTCCTACGTGTCTACTTTGAAAATAAAAATACGGTATATGATTCCAAGCATCATATAATGCATTATGAACTTTCTCGTGAAGTCGCGCAAAACTGTCTACAAATTTTAGCTCACGTTTTGATAAAAACTGTTTCATACTTAGTGGTTCTTGATAATGTGTTATATATTTTTTGAAACCTTAAAAAAAAAAACTTTGAAAGTAAAAAATCTGTTTATGATTTCGAATATCCTACAGTGCGTTATGGACTGACACGCGAAATCCTAGCAAGTATACTAGGTCGTGCAATGTAATAAAGTGGACTATTTAGCCAGGGGTATATCGTCTCCACAGGGACAATTGGATTCAATGCTCGTAATTGCTATGTTATCTAATTCTAAGCTAAATCAATTTATAAGATGATAGGTGTTTATACTATGAAAAAAATCAAAGATAAATAAAATGATTATCAAGGTAATAAATCAAATGGGAAGAGGTGATTGGGTTATGATCCTACTATGTTCTATTCTATGTTCATGAACTCTCAATTATCCGGATTTTTAGAACGCTCTTGTTATGGCGAAACCCCCTAATGTATTTATTATTCAATCTCTTGAAATAACAAGCCTATACTAGTTAACAACTTCCTATATCTCTATAGTGAAGATTGAATTAACTAACATGCATTTAGGTTCAAAGGAATTCCTTGCTTACGAAGATCCTACATTCAATCGGGTCATCTTATCACAAAAAGCCACACAACGCAATCGATTCTATCTCTAGTCAATTGTTACGTTATGATGTTTGATTTTTCGATCTCCCTTTATTTATCTCCTCTCGGTCTCAAGACAAAGCATTATATCAAACACATGGTGATCATTCATGTGAAAGCATTAAGCATAAAATCAAACATGTAACAAGAATGTAATAAATCCGAAAATTAATCATTCATTAAACACAAAACATCACAAAGTATTTACATAACCCAACCACAAAGATGCTTAGCTCATACTTATAATAACAAATGATTCAACAATTCTATAAGACATAGTTGATAAACTAATCAAAGAGAAAGAGTTGAATTACTCCCTATTACAAGGTGTGAATCCAAGCTTTTGATGATGAAAATGGCTCCTCAAGCTTCCTTGGGTCTTCCTATGGCTTCCCTATGTGTTTTTAGAACAAGTGTAAGTGTTTTCCAAGAGAAAAGTGTGTTATAAAGGAGGAAAATGGTGGACTTAAAATTAGGGCATCGGGGAAATCGGACCGCGGCACACATTCTAAACCGACCGCGGCTCGGATGGCAAGCAGTGCCGCGGTCTAAAAAGCAAGTCATGCTGCGGTTTGCCGAGGCCTAACAGGGTGCCGAAGGGTCATAACAGGGCCGCGGTGTTCTGGGTGCCGAAGGCCGCGGTCCTATCCGGGTTTCTCATTTGGCATTGTACCGCGACCGCGGTCTTGCGCCGGGTTCTGTGCCGCGGTCCAGAATGGCAGATTCATATTTTTCTTCGCTTTTCCTTCTCTTGTTCTGTCTTCTTACTCAATAATTGATCTATTTGACTTACATCCTTACACACATGAAATTGAAACAAATCAAAGCACTATGCAGGATATTCATTACTAAATTATGACGAAAATACCTAAATCAAAGGGGTAAAAACTTGTAAAATGTGAACTTATCAACTACCCCCCAACTAGGCTTTGATCGTCTCGATCAATAGATGGTGAACAAATACTCATAAGTTCAGATTGTTTGTTGTGATTCGGGATCTTTTAAAGGCTGAATGTTTCGGAACCAAGTATGCACATGAGGCTCAATCTTTGCACTTCCCACAAAAGAGGTGATTATTACTCCCTCGAAAATAGTCATGATAAGTTACACGTTGCCTAGAACATTCAACAATTTGAAAACCTCTAAAACATCTCGAAATCCATCTCTTAATCATGAACTCCATATCTATTATTTTTATGTCAAAAGCACATTTTTAAAAACATGATTATGCAAACTCATTAGATAATAAAAACATTGAAACAATCCAAATCTTTGTTAACTTTTCGGTGTGTATGAAGTGTGAAAGTCACGATCAAAAGGTCTTTTCGGCTTGTAACGTAAGGCTAGGTAATGGCTTGGACGGGAATATATGGATAAAGTGACTAAATTCAGGAGAGCATACAACGCAATATCATCGAGCTAAACACTCACTTATCAACCGAACAATTCTGTACCTCTTGTCACTTATCACTTATCACTTTGAAGTCTAGTTCATAGCCTTGTCGAGAGCACAAATATATATATTTTTTTCTTTTTTTTTATTTTTTTTTAGATATATAAATCTCGACTATTTAACCAACTTTCAGTTCTTCATTTCATCCCCTCTTTTCACATAAAATCCAAACCTCCAATATTTTATCATAAGCAAGAACGACACCACCTTCTAAACCACTAATCAATGAGCTTCGATACCCAAAACAAAGTGTATACCCAAATAAATATCAAATGATATGAAGTTCTATGCTCTCTCAATTAGGAAATAGACTTTGTTTTACTTTTAGGCTAAAGGGTGGTTGGTGTGGCTTACGAAAGAAAGACGAATGGTGGTTTTTAGTGTGCTTAGCACACTCCATTCTTATCAATATGGCTCAAAACAAGGTCTAGAGATTATGCAATATAGTGAAGACTAAATGTAAGGCTAGAGACAATGACAGATGTCCTAAATCATTTCATGACTTTGCACAATCAATACACACTTCAAAATCGACAAAAGTGAAAGTTCAATGCTTTAAATCCTCAACAATTCACATAAGCATGGCTAAAAAGGCATTCACATGTAAAATACGACAATTGATTTCATCTTAGATGAAGTAGAGACACTCAAACGAATCATGCTCCAAGCAAAAGTATGACAAATCATGAAATCATTGATTATCACAGTTTTCTAATCCCAAATCAAGCATGAATCTTAACAAATGAGCACAAATTACACCAATTCGCCTCATCACAATAAAATATGGGACGTCTAAACCCACCCCCCAACTAATCAAGTACATTGCCCCCAATGAACGGACATATAGATGCAAAGAAGAAGAAAGAAAGACGTCCCTGAGTGTGGAAGGTAAGTGATGTCCAAAAAACGAAAGAGCAACAAGGCGTAGAGTCTGAAACTAAAGGCGAGCCATCTGTTGAGTTAGAAAAAATAAGAAAGAGCATCATAACACTAAGGTCACACATAATGAGAAAAGCATAAACACCACAACCAGAAAACGACAATAAACGGGAAAAGCCAACAATACAACCGTTCAAAAGGAAGAAAAGAAACACAATAAAATGTCTAAGGGGATGTGGGCATAGCGTCATCAGGAGCTTCGGAAGTGTCGGGTTGTGGATGGGGTGGGGATTCCCAGGCAGGGGTTGAAAGTGGGGTACTGGAGCCGGAGTGGAGGTTCTCGAAACTGCGTATCTAATAATCCCATAGGCGCTTTTGGCGCCTCTCAGTTCGGTCCAACTGTGTAGTGATCCCGTGAAATGCTGTCATCATCGTATCAAAACCCTGATGCATATCCATCCGTAAAGAATGTATCTGAGCATCGAGGTGTTCATACCTCGCAGTCTGAGAACGTGGGGCTGGGGGAGGGACAGCGGGAGCCTGCATATGAGGAGGTACATCAGCAGCACCGGCATCCGCATAAAGTGGTGGAAGCGGTGCAGCAATGCTGGCATCATCAAGATCCCCCAAAGGTCGTGTCGTGGCCTCAGAAGAGTGAATAGAGACACCCGCGCGTATAGCTAAGGCAGTGATCAAATGAGGGTGCGCCAGATTCTGTGTAGTGCTCTTCTGAATCGATTCCAACAGGGATTTGTTTAATATGCGGCCTACCTCAATGCTGCGGCCACTCATAATGGCATAAAGAAGAGTTGCTCGGCTCTTTAGCACCATACTGACCGATGTGGTGGGAAGAAAGCGGGCTGTAATGAATAGATACCATAGCTTGGCCTGGGGCAGAAGGCACGTGCGGGAAAACTTGACCGGAATGCCCCGAGTCGTTATCCAAGTGGACCCGGGGTGGCAAACGTTGTTCATCAACTCCATAGGGCCGGGCTCAAAGTGCAAAAATTCCTCATTGCCAACGTATGGAAGCTCAAAGAGTCGGTGGATGGTTTTCTTATCAAATTTAACCGACACACCCCGCACTTTAACCCTATTCTTCCGTTTGACTCGATCAAAGTCGTGAGCATTGGCATAAAACTCACGAACCACCGAGAGGACAGCAGGCTGAGGGGTTTTCACAAAGTTAGTCCACCCACGGTTTTGGATTTGAAAGAGAATTTCCTGATTCCGATCAGTAACATTTATTCCACGCTCGGGAACACAATTCTTAGACAGGAAAATCTCAGAGTAGCGTGTAGATGCTTCTAAACTCACAAATTTGGATCTATCATAAAGTGGAACCTCAGACTCTTCGGGCTCGGGTGATGGGGGAGCCTGAGAAGAGGAGGGTTCATTAGCCCGACGTGTGCTAGAACGCATTGCACTCAATCCCAAAGCAAAAACCGACAATGACCCACAATGCAACACCACCACAAACCAATTTTCTCACCAATCAACACCACAATATTGTCGTCAACAACAAAAACCGAATGCAGATATCCCAACAACCAAACCAAGGATACACAAAATAAGCCGGCAAGGCGCACGAATAAACGAAAGATACAAGAGGGAGCGAAAAGCCTTACCCACCGAAAACAATCCCGGAGTTGGCCAAAAGTGCCAAAGCAATTCGCACAAGCATAAACAGCCCCTGTAAATCTGGAAATTGCAAAAAGAGACCCCCGAATTTGTTGAAATTTGGCAAAATAACCACTGAATTTAGTTAAATTGTTAGAATAGGCCCTGAAATTCAAAATGTGAGCAGCAATCGACCCTGAAACTCTGAAAATCAAACAAATCGGCCCTTATCCGATGGGAATGGTATAAAAATCGGACCCCAATGTGAAATTTTGAAAAAAAATTCGCCCTATGCATGAACCCTAGGAGAAATCACCCAAAATTGACTTAAAATCCGAAAATAATCGGTGGGATAGAGAGGAAAGATCGAAAATAGGATGGGTAATGGTGATTTTTATGTTTGGAAGCGAAAGAAGGTCGGATTTTGGGGCGGGGAGGTTAACAATGCCGCGGTCGAGTGGGTGGAAGAGAGGAATAGTGGTGAAAATGCAGCAGAATTCAGCCCTTAAAGTGCTGAGTATCCGCGACGTGCCGCGGCACAAACAAAACCGCGGTCCAGGGACGCGGAATGGTGCACTTGGCAAAGAAGTGAGGGGGAACCGCGGTATGGTTTTAGAAAATCACATTGACGCCGCGGTTTCGAGCCGCGGCGCCGAAAATGCGTAACGTTTGCCCGTATTTTTTCAAAGACGGCCGCGGTCCTGTGCCGCGGCGCAGAAAGTGTGTAACGTTTGCCCGTATTTTTTCAAAGACGGCCGCGGTCCTGTGCCGCGGCGCAGAAAGTGCGTAACGTTTGCCCGTATTTTTTTCAAAGACGACCGCGGTCCTGTGCCGCGGCGCAGAAAGTGCATAACGTTTGCCCGTAGTTTTTTTTTTTAAAGACGACCGCGGTCCTGTTCCTAATTTTTTTTTTTTTAACATGTAACAAGAATGTAATAAATCCGGAAATTAATCATTCATTAAACACAAAACATCACAAAGTATTTACATAACCCAACCACAAAGATGCTTAGCTCATACTTATAATAACAAATGATTCAACAATTCTATAAGACATAGTTGATAAACTAATCAAAGAGAAAGAGTTGAATTACTCCCTATTACAAGGTGTGAATCCAAGCTTTTGATGATGAAAATGGCTCCTCAAGCTTCCTTGGGTCTTCCTATGGCTTCCCTATGTGTTTTTAGAACAAGTGTAAGTGTTTTCCAAGAGAAAAGTGTGTTATAAAGGAGGTAAACGGCGGACTTAAAATTAGGGCATCGGGGAAATCGGACCGCGGCACACATTCTAAACCGACCGCGGCTCGGATGGCAAGCAGTGTCGCGGCACGGTGCCGCGGTCTAAAAAGCAAGTCATGCCGCGGTTTGCCGAGGCCTAACAGGGTGCCGAAGGGTCATAACAGGGCCGCGGTGTTCTGGGCGCCGAAGGCCGCGGTCCTATCCGGGTTTCTCATTTGGCATTGTACCGCGACCGCGGTCTTGCGCCGGGTTTAGTGCCGCGGTTCTGTGCCGCGGTCCAGAATGGCAGATTCATATTTTTCTACGCTTTTCCTTCTCTTGTTCTGCCTTCTTACTCAATAATTGATCTATTTGACTTACATCCCTACACACATGAAATTGAAACAAATCAAAGCACTATGCAGGATATTCATTACTAAATTATGACGAAAATACCTAAATCAAAGGGGTAAAAACTTGTAAAATGTGAACTTATCATGGACATTCTGGTGAAGGCGCGCAAAACTGCCGACAACTTTTAGCTTACATTTGAAGAAAAAACTATTTTATACTAGACGTTTTTTGATAACGTGTTATGCATTTCTGGAAATCTATATGTATCTACTTTGAAAGAAAATAAATGGTTTAGGATTCCAAACATTGTACAATGTGTCATGAACTTTTTCGTGAAGTCGCACAAAACTGTCGACAAATTTTAATTTATGTTTGAAGCAAAAACTGTTTTATACCAAAAGTTTCTTGATAATGTGTTAAACATTTTGGGAAATCCCTGTGTTTACTTTGAAAGTAAAAAAAACAGTTTATGATTCCAAGAGTTTTACAATGCTTTATGTATTTTCTCGTGAAGTTGCGCAAAACTGTTGAGATATTTTAGCTTACGTTTGAAGACAAACATGTTTCATACTAGAAATGTCTCGATAATATGTCTTACATTTTTGGAATGCTCTATGTGTCTACTTTGAAAAGACAAAATGGTTTACAATCCCGAGCATCCTACAGTGGGTTATGGACTTCATGTTCAAATTACCCATGTTTCGTTTTAATGTAGCCATACTTCCTTGTCTATGTAAGCATACATCTGTTAGATAATATAATATCTTTCAATATCTTTCTAGTATTTATGTTAATTTAGGTTTCCTTATGTTTCCTTGTATTATCTTTTTCTTGTTTATAGTTAGGGTTTCTTGTTTACCAAGTACATGTATCTCTATAAATATGTTACTCAGTAATACAAGTTTTCTACGGAGTTTTCTCTAATCTAACATGGTATCGAGCTAAAGGGTTTCTTCTCTCAACCTCATGATCTCTTGCTTCCGCTAGCCTCTACCATCACCGTCCCCGTCCGGCTCCCTAATTTTTTTCTCTCATTCTCACACACAACAATGACAGCCCACCACTCTTCGTGTAGTGCAGCTTCTGCCAACAAATCTTTCTTTCTTCTTTCTTTCTCCCTCTCTTTCTCTCTTTTTCATTATTTCTACATCTCTAATTCTTACCCACTTTCATGGAATTGAATTGCGATTTGTTCAATTCCTATTTTTTTTTTCTGAATCTTAAAAATTCTTTTTCCACACGTATAAGTATATATGGTGTTCTTTTGATTGTTGTTAACATAAAAGAATAGCCATCTTTTTCCTTCAAATTTCGTGTGCAAGGTATATTTTTCGGTTGCGCCTAGCCCTATAGTCTGGTTTTGTATCTATAGGTTTCCTCTTCTTTTTTTCTTCGCCGTTGTTTGCTAGGCCCCCATACTTTTTTTCCTATTTCTCTCTCTCTCTCTCTCTCTCTCACTATATATCTTAACTCTATTTCCAGCCACTATTCTTATTTTTTTCCGTTTTTACATTCTCTTTTCTTTCTCAATTCTTTACATAAGATTACATGATATGGGTGTGTAGGGATTCGTTGAAGGAAGAATTGCTTCTATCGTAGCCCATTGTAGTACCCACCCTTTTGATTTAATCAAGAGCCATTGAAAATTATATCTATCAATCAAGAAGCAAAGAAAATAAAAGATGCTGCTAAAAAGCATTCTCTAAAGGAGTACCATCTCGGCTCCTCTCGGATTTTCACTTTTGTCTCAGAGTTCGAGAAACTCCCGTTTCAACTGAGGGGGAGTGTTAGAATATATCTTCTAGATTAGCATAAGTTCTTTTCTTATCTTATATTTCCTTGTATTTATTTTTATAGTTTAGGATATCTTTCCTTGTATTTATCTTTCCTTGTTAGCTTAGTAATATGCAATTTTATAACTATGTTACTCAGTAATATAAGTTCCCTACGTAGACTTTCTCTAATCTAATATGGTATCAGAGCCATGGCTTCAAGCCATGGTCTCTCGATCTCTCGCTTCCACCGCCATCCACAAGTCGCCGTCCCCGTCCGACCCCTTTTCTAGTTTAGTTTTCCTTTATCTAATTTTTTTCTTTCTTTCTCCTATTGGCCGCCGCCGCCGCCAGCTTCTTCTCCCTTATATCATTTTCTCTTCTTTTTTATTTTCCTATGGCCGCCGTCGCCTTTAGTTTTGTTAGTTGTCGCTGCTCACCCTTGAAAAGCGAGGACTTGGAGCCGGCGCCTTTTCTCTTTGGCCCCGGGCCGCCGAGCTTAGCTGCCGCAACTCACCTTTGGAAAATGAGGACTTGGAGGTGCCGCCGCCGCCACTTTTTATCTTTGTCGCTGTCTTCTTCTCGAATTCTCTATGACAGGATTTCTTTGGTTCAGTCTCAACGTTCAAGATTCTCACGTTTCGACTGCAGGGGAGTGTTATATAATATATATCTTTCTAGTATTTATATTAATTTAGGTTTTCTTATGTTTCCTTGTATTATCTTTTCCTTGTTTATAGTTAGGGTTTCTTGTTTACCAAGTATATGTATCTCTATAAATATGTTACTCAGCAATACAAGTTTCTTACGGGGTTTTCTCTAATCTAACAACATCAATGTTCATCATAACCATTCTCCTTGTTCGCTTCTCCACTTCACTATATCCATACTGCCTATCACAGTACTCATACTTCCATTTCACTGTATTCATACTACCTATTCATAGTACTCGTACTTCCATTTTATTGTATCCATACTACCTATTCACAGTACTAATACGTCCAATCCACTATACACATACATCCTATTTATAGTACACATACTTCCTCACTTGTATGACAATACTTCCTATTCAATATTGTAACCTTTAATTGAAAGTATTGGTATAATACGAAGGAAGTAGTGTGACAATTAAATGGAAGTATTCGTACAATACAACTGAAAGTATTGGTATAATACAAAGGAAGTAGTTTGACAATTAAATGGAAGTATTCGTACAATACATAGGAAGTATTGTGATAGTTAAATAGAAGTATTGGTACAATACAGAGGAAGTAGTGTGATAGTCAAATGGAAGTATAGGTACAATATAATGGAAGTATTGTGACAGTTAAATGGAAGTATTAGTACAATACTGAGGAAGTAGTGTAACAGTTAAATGAAAATATTCGTATAATACGTAAGAAGTATTGTGATAGTTAAATAGAAGTATTGCTACAATATAGAGGAAGGAGTGTAACGATTAAATGAAAGTATAGGTACAATACAAAGGAAGTATTGTGACAGTTAACTGAAAGTATTGGTACAATACAGAGGAAGTACTGTGACAGTTAAATGGAAGTAATCATACAATACATAGGAGGTATTGTGACAGTTAAATGGAAGTATTGGTACAATACTGAGGAAGTAGTGTGGCAGGTAAATGAAAGTATTCGTATAATACGTAGGAAGTATTGTGACATATATTTCGTAGTATTAGTACATAGTATGTGTACATATATTTGGTAGTATTAGTACACGTTAGACCAAGTATTGTTAAAACTTAAATATGTTAAAATATGGGTACATATTACCGAAAATATGAGTTAATAGAATACATAGTATATGTATCTATAACCAACAAAGTATTGTTAAAACTTAAATATGTTGAAGTATAGATAAATTGTATGGAAAGTATGGGTAAATAGAATACGTAATATTTATACATATAATCCGTAGTATTACTTCAACTAAGACTAAGTATTGTTAAAAATTAAATATGTTGAAGTATGTATACATTGTACAAGAAGGATGTGTTAATAGAATACGTAGTATTTGTACATGTAATCGTAAGACGAAGTATTGTTAAAACGTTAAGTCACGTAAAACTGTTAATATATCATAGCTGATGTTTGAATAATAAAATATTTTATACTATATGTTTATTTATAATATTTTGTACATTTTTAGAAAGCTCTATATGTCTACTTTCAAAAGAAAAAATAGTTTATAATTCCGAGCATCCTACAATGCGTTATAGACTTTCGTGTGAAGTCGCATAAAATTGTCAATATATATTAGCTTAACTTTGAAGAAAAAATTGTTTCATAGTATATGTTTCTTGATAATATGTCATATATTTTTGAAAATTCCTATGTGTCAACTTTACAAGAAAAAAATCGGTTTATGATTTCGAGCATCCTACAATGCGTTATGGACATTCTCGTGAAGTCGCGCAAAATTGTCAATAAATTTTAGTTTACGTTTGAAGAAACAAACTGTTTTACACTAGATGTTTTTTGATAATGTGTTATATATTTTCGGAAATTCCTATATGTATAGTTTGAACCAAAAAAAAAAAAATTTATTATTCCGAGTATCGTACAGTGCGTTGTGAATTTTCTCGTGAAGTCGCGCAAAATTGTCCACAAATTTAGCTCACATTTGAAGGAAAAATTGTTTCATACTAGACATCTCTTGATAATGTGTCACACATTTTCGGAAACCCTCTTTGTTTACTTTGAATAAAAAAAAGGGTTTATGATTTCGAGCATCGTACAGTGCGTTATGCACTCTCTCATGAAATCGCGCAAAATTGTCTACAAATTTTAGCTTACATTTGAAGGATAAAGTATTTCACATGAGATATTTATCGATAATGTCTCGTACAATTTTCAAAAGCTTTATGTGCCTATTTTCAGACTAAAAAAGCGATTTATGATTCTGAGCATCCTACAGTGCGTTATGAACATTTTTGTGAAATCGCGCAAAACTATCATATTTCAATTGGAAATACTTTAGCTATGCACTAAACATACTACACACGACTTATTCATACTTCAATTGTTGTGCATATATCTTTTTTAAAAAATATATATTTTTTACTCAAAATATAGGCAGGATGGATCTCGATTTGTTCCTTTCATCGTGGAGAACCAGACGGTGTCACCTTTTGAACATATTCAATCACCGAACATGCCTATGTAATCGAATTTGTATTGAAGGAGAAAATATGAAAAAGAGAAGAGAGATGTGAGGAAAAAACGAATTTAAAATGAATAAAGGGGGGTATTTTCGTCTTTTAAGTGGGTCAAGAGTGAATCAAAGTCATAATTTGATTGGGGAGTAAATCATTCATTTTTATGGCTAGGGACTACACACAAAGTTGGATTAAGAATTGGGGATTTCTTTCTAACTTTCCCAAAATCATTTAATTAATTAATTTTATTTTCTAAAGAAGAAATGCAATTTGGTTACTAGTCTTCATCATAATTAGGCGTGGTAGGTAAGCGTTACAATGTTATATAATAAACCCCCAAGTCATTTCTTTTTAAACAAACCCCACCTTTTACCCACTCACAAATTCTCCTCCCACCATTCTCCGCCACCTCTGCCGCCCAGCTTCCTCCGCCGACAAATCTGTGAATACTCTTACATGTTAATAAAATTTCATCAAATTTGAATCTTGTGAGAAGATAAGAACCCTTATTTCTCATAGGTCAGTGAAAGGATAATTACTTGTTTTTTTTTTTGAATAAAAAGGAATTACTTGTTAATAACCATTTATTTCTCGTATCCAAACATATATATATATATATATATATATATATATATATTCATTTTTTAAAATCTTAATTATATTTTTCAGAACCATGAAAATCGAGGTGAAGAACTCGACGTTGGTGAGGCCGGAGGCGGCGACGCCGAACGTCAGCCTTTGGAACTCCAACGTGGACTTGGTGGTACCCAACTTCCACACACCAAGCGTCTACTTCTACCGCCCCACCGGCGCGGCGGACTTCTTTGACGCGGCGGCGCTCAAGGAGGCTCTCGGCCGCGCACTGGTGCCGTTTTACCCCATGGCGGGGAGGTTGAAAAGGGACGAAGATGGACGGATTGAGATCGACTGCAACGCCGAGGGAGTGCTGTTTGTGGAGGCGGAATCTGACGGCTTTGTGGATGATTACGGCGATTTTGCGCCGACGTTGGAACTCCGCCGCCTCATTCCGGCGGTGGATTATTCTCAGGGAATTTCGACGTACGCGCTTTTGGTGTTGCAGGTGTGTTCTTGGTTCTATATTATGCCTCATGAAAAGATGTTTGCTAGTAGTATTTTATAATGTGAAAAATCAATCATCAAAATGGAATATGAATATTTGAAAATAAATTTTTTTAAATCTCCATTTTAATTTTTCTTTTTTGGTGAAAAAAGTCTCCATCGTATGATCGTGCTTTTAGAACAATTTGTTTTTCCTGTGTGAATATTATGATATGCTAAATTAATTTGATGTTTAAATTGATTTAGGCTAACGTTTCTATCTCTGGTTAATTTGAATTTAACAGATTATAAGATATATGCTAAAATTTATTTCGAACTCAAGTGTAATTGTTAAAACAGTGAATTACTTTCGTCACGTCATTGGATACAAGACAAATTAGTTATACTTAAATTCAACCAAATTAGTTTTTATCGAATAAAGTATATACTTCTGACTTTCTTGTGTTAGAACTTTGGCTAAGAAACACATAAGTATTGTACGTGCTCTTTGAAAAGATTATGCTCAGAATTATTGGAAGAATTACTTATGTCGGAAGAAGAAACTTTTCCAAAAGCGTCTTCTACTTTGCGGGAAGTATACAGAAATAGAATTTGGTATTTGGATATTATGCGTATCAATGAGCTTGCCAATCACAGATGAAAATTATGAGATCTTGGAATAAAACTCTTTCTTAAATAAAATAGATGAATTTCTGTTTAAGGCAAAAACTCATATCATACGGGAGTGATGTCTAAAATTTCGGTATCGATAAAGATATTGGGGGTACTAAATTTACGAAAATATTTCGTTTCGGGACCTCCAGAAATCCGAAATTTCGGTATTGAGCGATATTTATGACCATATATAGGATTAATAATTTTGTCTAAAATTAAAAAGGAAGTGAATTGGACCCCATTAGATGGCCATTCGGTTCCCATCTTTCGATTTTTCAAAGATTTTTTTTCAAAATTATATTTGTTTGGCATATCCTAAAAATATCTCAAAGAAATGTTACAATCAATATTCCTAAAAAAAATCTCAAATTTCCTTGAAAGTGGATTTAATGGGCATTTCTCTTGTATTTTTCTCAAGGAAATTAATTTTTTTACCATTCATGATTAGACAATTCACTCGATAATTAAAAAATATTTATCCGCTAATATCTTAACATTTGTATCAAAATAATTACATTTCTTTGATTAGTAATGACACAAGGAGTGAAATGAGATCAACTTTGCATATTTTTTAATTACTTAATTGATAAATTTAATTTAGATATGTCTTAATTTTTTTGGAAAATAAAAACTCATTATACTTATATCTCACAAAAAATAACTTTTCTTAAAAATATCTATATCTATATCTATATATATATATATTAAATCGCTCCTATTCATTTACCTTTTTTCTATGAAAAAAAAATATATTTTCAAACAAATTTTCACTATCATATCTCTATCCTTTAAATTTAAAATATCTTAATTCTAAGAAAAACAGGAATTGAGAACTAGCATTTATCTAATCGAGCCCTTATCGTATGCTTTTCTCTATTTGGCTCTAAAATCTAGCCATTTTATTGGTATATATAATCTACTTACATTTCCAGTGGAACGATGATGGATCCACGAATCCTATGAATAAGATTTTTTCTTGTGATGAATGATATATCCTCGTAATTAATGAAAAGGTCAATGGCCTAAATGGTCACCGTAGATTGATTATTATCTCAAAGTCGGTGCCAGTGAAAATTAGGTCAATACTTTAACTAAAAAATCTATGCTACACCTGCTATGTTGGTCCTAGTGCCTTCATCACCACATATTTGTATTGGGATAAGTAATTTTTATCACCCACCATCTATGTTAAAACCATCCACCCAAACACAAATGTGTGGTGATGAGGACACCAGTTCTAATAAATCGAGTGTAACATTAACGCTTTATGTACGATTTCTATTGCACTGTGTTACAAGGTGGGGCAAAAATATAGTGATATATATACACATCCCGTTCTATTAGAACACGGAAATCAATAATTATTCCTGTCAATAGGGCCTTATGTCGAGTTTAGTGTGGTACAAGTTCAAAATTATTGGGGCTTAATATGCTTGGCTCAAATTTAGTTTATAATTTTATTTTATTTTTGGCTCGGCTCAAAACTAAAGCAGCTAAAAGGATCGATTTTGGGCTCACATTATTTACGAGTTTCGAGCTTATTTTGGGCCGGCTTATCAATGTTTCTCAAATAAAAGAGGTACACAATAGAATCATACTAAGACATTAATCTCAAATAGTAGATCAAACAAAAATTTACGCTAATGAGGATGTGCAATTCCAAAGTTCTCTACAACAACAATTATCAAAAATTTAATATCTTTCTTAATATGCATGAAGTAACTAAAATAAAAAGGAAGTTTTTTCAAAGTTTCTTTAGACAAATTTCCCCCACTAATATATGCATTTTATGCACATAGTAGCTCCAAGCTTAAAAATTTACTAGTCTTATATAAGCTAGCTTAAAAATAACTTAACTATATGAAACAATGCTTTAAATTAGAGGTTAATTATGAGTTCGGACTATTCGGGCTGAGCCTAATAAAGCTCAAGCTCGCCTCACAAATTAATCGGGTTTAGTATGTAAGCTCAAGCTCGACCCGACTCATATTCAATTAGGCTCGACTCAAATATAAGCGGGCTGAATAATCGGCCTCCGGTTAGATCCGGCTCAATTGACAGTCCTAGAAATCATTTATATAACGATTTCAATGTGGCTTATTGTTAGCATACATTTCTATTATTAATATATACACCAAAGTCCACTATGTACATGCAGTTGAACTCCATGTTTATAATAGAAGATAAAACCACGAATCTCTAATAATAGAATGAAAAAATAAAAGGAGTGGCAGTCAAAATTATAATTTTGATATTCCTTGGTAATCTAGACTTAAATAATAATTTATAGATTTTCCTACGTCTTTATTCATTACATAAGCAAATATCCACGTGCGTATATTTATTAATTTGATTGGATTTATAATAGGTGAAAATATTTATTATATATATGTTGAGAATAAATATATGAGCAATATTGATAAGAAAACATAAGTAAAATGATTCCATAAGAAGAATAACCATATGATCAATTTTATTAGATTTATTTATAAGAATTTGTGCCGAAAAGTTGTATATAGTATGAAAAATTTACAAAAAAAAAAATAGTGTAAATAATTGAGAAAAGATATATTATCAAAGACCATAAAAACAACAAAGAAAGCAAGAAATATGATTGGAAATTTGGAAACTAAGGTCTCATTGGTTTCACGAATACGGAGGAGACCTTATTAAAACTTAAGTTTCATTGATTAGTTTATATAAATAAATAAAAATAATTCTTTACACGTTATATGTATGTTGAAGTAAGTATTTACCGCGTTAATGAAGATTAATTAGTTATTGATATGATTAAGTTTATTATTGACTTATCTTTTAAGAATAAAATATAGTAGATTAGATGAATGGGTTATATAAGTTGGTAAATATAAAAAAAGAAAAGAATAAAAATAATGAAAGATGATAAGTTAAAAATAATTAGCCAAAGTTTCTAATTGAATTAAAACACAACTTTTAACTCTAGAAAACGTAAATATAATTCATGAAGAATTCTAAAGAAAAAATTAAAATAAAATTTTTAGTTATAAATAATCAATTGTGGCCACTATTGCGCAATGAAATAAAAAAGAAAAATGAAGTGGAAATTGTAAATAGAATAAGAAAATTCTAAACGTGAAATTATCTTACAATCAAAATCAGAATTAAATTAACAGATACCTACAAGTAAAATGAGAAAAAAAAAAGGCAACTCTGAAAATATCGAATATTTGTACTTCAACAACACAAAATCAAAAACAGTAAAATCTCAAATAAAATAATGGGTATAGACCCAGAAAAATAGGAGCCTCGAAGATGAGCTATAATTTAGAATTTTCAAATGAAAAACCCATTTTCCTATTTTATATCCACATGTCAAAATAAATTATTTCAAGAGAGGATACATTAGTAGAGCGACTATATTGAAAGAATCACACTAAACAATTGTAGTGTTTCCCAACTTGATAATTGCATTAATCAACAATGCCAACATCAATTCATGCACGCATAAATCAAAAATATTTTATATTATAAAGTGTTTTTGGAATTGTTTGAGTTTATATTACTAATGGAAAGATCTATGTTACGCCAAATTCAATAATTTTAATGTCATATCTCTCGCACACAGTAAAGTAAATTGTATGTAATTTTAACACACACTTTTGTGCAAAAGATAGATACAAACTACACTCTTAAACTATTGGACTTATCTAACATTGAATTATTCATTACCAACTTTATAGATGGCCTTAATTAAACCTCAAATCATCACCAGGAAGGTAGGCCTCGATCAAATTTACGGTCTTAATTATAGATGGGCATATAGAAATTGATATCCTTGTTACTTATTAGGCCGAACTTCTTGGTGAAAAACCAAATTGTCCGGCCGGTGGTATAATTGAGGTTCACGAAAAATGATATATATCCACATGACAAATGTCCCCACATGTTTTTATTATAGCTTGGATTAGTTGAACTTGGGCGAGTGAAAGTGTTCAAAACTCCTTCAATTGAGAAGACCTTTTTTCGCCTACATTTCATCAAGATCTAACGGATAGGGTCAATAAATTTGGGGTAAAAACAATAATCCACCCGAATTTTACGTGTTTTATACTTTATTATCTAAACTATTTTTCATTACCCTTTTTTATCTCAACTCCAAGGGTTTTACACTTTCTTATCTATTAGCATATTCCGGCCGAATATTCCGCCGGAATGGAGTTTAAACAAACTTTTTTTTACACTTTTTTATCCAAACTGTTTTTTGTTTACACTTTTTTATCCAAACTTCATGTTTTATTATACTTTTTTATCTAACTCCGCCGTATGTGTTGAAACTCCGATGGAATATTCTGCCAGAATATGCTAATAGATAGGAAAGTGTAAAACTGGTGGAGTTGGGATAAAAAATTGTAACGAAAAATAATTTAGATAAAAAAGTGTAAAATACACAAAGTTTGGGTGGTAATGGTTTTTACCCCATAAATTTTTGCACTCAACCATCCTCCATTTTTTAAATTAAGAATTAACCAATTGTACCTTTTTTTTATATATTTAAATATTCAAATTGTACTTGTATCAGATTCGAGTTTATTTTAACTTTTTTATTTTATTTTGAGGGGATCTTTTACAATATAAAAATTTCTTTATCAAATAATTGACAAATCAAACTTGAAATAAATTATAAAAATATTGAACTATTTTATAATATTAAATTTGTATTATATTATACAAGATATCAATTTAATAAATATAAATTGAAGAGATTTCTATAAAAAAGATAAATTGATTAATTATTCCAAATATTGTAAATCGTATTCGTTTGATGTATTTTGGAACAAAGACTGAGAAATATCTGTGTGGATTTCTCGGGCCTAAAATTATATTTTAGGTGGTTTCTTTTGAGCGTATTTGACAAACCTGGAGATTTTCGTTTGTTCTGAAAATTTTACTATACATATATATGTGTGTTAGGAAGGTTGTATCAAAATTTGTGAATTTTTGAATTAATGGGGAATTTTATAAAAATCTCTGAAACTAGATTGTCTGTCCTGGAAATTCTGTCGGGGCAGCTCTGTTTGGTTGATTGAATCCCCACTAGACGATGTTGATTAAATTTGAAATTTTCATGTCATATTCTGCATTGTGATGTTTGGTATCTTGCAAAATTTGCAGAAACCATGTTGTAGTTACACTGCGCAAGTTAAACTGATTGAGGTTTGTTTGAACTAGATTGCATATATGTCTACATACGACTATATATATGAAGTGACTTGTTGTATTTGGTGCGTTATAAAGTTTTATAGTTTGAGAATATGACAGGTATGTTTGGACCATATGATACTTTTGTTCTCCCTTTATTCTATGGCATATTATGTTGTTTGTTCATGCGTATTCTTGATGTCTTTCCTGCTCAAAGCACATGTAATTCTTTGACAACCAAAGTTCAAACTATGCTATGCAGGTCACACATTTCAAGTGTGGTGGAGTTTCACTAGGTGTTGGAATGCAACATCATGTAGCAGATGGATTCTCTGGCCTCCATTTCATCAACACATGGTCCGATATGGCTCGGGGCCTCGACATCACCATCCCACCATTCATCGATCGAACCCTCCTCCGTGCACGCGACCCGCCCCAACCTCAATTCAAGCACATCGAGTACCAACCAGCTCCACCCATGAAAAACCCTCAACAAACCGATGCAGCCGCCCCCGAGACAGCTGTTTCCATATTCAAGCTAACTCGTGATCAGCTCAATGCCTTGAAGGCCAAGTCAAAGGAAAATGGTAATACAATCACTTACAGTTCGTACGAGATGCTGGCGGGCCATGTATGGCGCTCCGTTTGCATGGCCCGTGGGCTGCCCGAAGATCAGGAGACCAAGCTCTACATAGCAACTGATGGTCGGGCCAGGCTACAGCCCAAGCTCCCACCGGGCTATTTTGGCAACGTGATCTTCACGACCACACCTACTGCTGTGTCTGGTGACCTAGAATCGAAGCCCGTGTGGTACGCTGCTAGTAAAATTCACGATGCGTTGGGCCGGATGGACAACGACTACTTGAGGTCAGCTCTTGATTACTTGGAGCTGCAGCCCGATCTTAAGGCCCTTGTTCGTGGGGCCCACACATTTAGGTGCCCGAATCTTGGGATAACCAGTTGGGTTAGGCTGCCTATCCATGATGCGGATTTTGGTTGGGGGAGGCCAATCTTTATGGGACCTGGCGGGATTGCGTATGAAGGTCTAAGTTTCGCGTTGCCTAGCTCGACAAACGACGGGAGTTTATCGGTCGCGATCTCACTCCAAACAGAGCATATGAAAGTTTTTGAGAAGCTGCTTTATGACATTTGAAGTATGTCTGTTGATATATGTGGCCTTCTGTGCCAAAGGCAGGCTAATCTTTATATATATGTAAGGAATCTGATTGATTTTGCATTGCCCCTCTATTTGAATGTTATTAAGTACTAGTATGTAGTATATAATTAGGATTGCCAACTTTTTCCTCCTCTCAAGCTGACGAAACAAATAGAAAAGAAAGAAAAATAAGTAATAAAAAGATACAAATTGCCAACTATTTCCTCAGTTTGGACCTTAAAGACTGACCGAAAGGAAAATGCAACATATAGTTTAAAATTAAAGCATATAAATAGTAAATACAAGACAATCAATTTAGATAATAAATATATTGGAGACTAAAATCCAAGAACCTATTTAACGCAAGGGAAAAGCAAAAAGCAGAGAGAAGCAAAAAACGGTGAAGAAATGTGCAGGCCTATAAAGCAGTAATGGAGCAGCATTCCTTTTTTGGGCGGGCCGCCGGTGAACTATGTTTGAGCCTCCGTAGGCTCCATTTCCTCTCTGTCCCTTTTCCGACCAGGTAAAGGTAATCTTCTTCTCCGTTGCCAAGAATTTCACTCTGCCTGCACACCACAATTAAATATTAACATCAAAAATTGGCTATTATTTAAATAAAATAAATACTTTCAAATGAGAAAGATAATTAATGTCACCATCACCAGGGCTTTCTACATCTGACGGTGAGGATTCATTTGATGAGGAAATCAAGAAATCTCTGCTCTTGAGGATACGAGGGTTTTCAAGAGCAAAACTTGAGAGCAGAAAAGTAGCATAGAAAAATGCCAAAACCCATGCAAGAAAATTCATTTTTCATTTATTTATTAAAGTGGGCAGGAGGAGATAGAATGAATGAATGATTGTAAACGAGGTTTACAATATATATATATATATATATAGGGAAGGTTAGGTCTCTTGTCATGTCAGGGCAATTCTATGATACACCCGGTCCGTTGGAGTCGGTGCCTTCATTACCACACATTTGTGTTGGGGTGGGCGGTTTTTATCACCCATCACCTATATAAAAACCACCCACCCCCACACAAATGTGTGATAATGAAGGCACCGGCTCCAACAGACCAGGTGTAGCATAGTCTCACTCTGTCATGTCCAATAAAACAGTGTCAGAAAAGATGGTTCAAGTGGCTTAACTTTGTTTGTTTGTTTGTTATACACACACACACACACACATATATATATATATATATATATATTGTGAAAATAGCCACACACCAAGTTGAGCTTTAGAAAGAATTTAACATGGAAGATTATTAAAGAGGAAAGAATAACTTTTTTAAAAATTGCATGAATGTGTGTTTCTTCAGAGAATTTTAAATAAATAATACAAAATTAAATCAAAATTAAGAAAATAATACGACAACAAATAGATATCAGAAAATAGCACATTCCGCGCTGCCCGAGCGCAGAATGTAATTTATTTATATTAAATATATCTGCCCATTCCCCGCTGCCAGAGCGCGGAATGGGCATTTTTTTTTTTTAAGTTTTGCTCATTCCGCACAGTCCAAGCGCGGAATGGCAGTATAGTCTAGGGGTGTAAATGAGCCGAGCTCGAGCCGAGACTGGCGATTTTGCCAGACTCGAGCTTGAGCTCGTCGAGCCGCATTTTGAGAGCTCAAGCTCGAGCTCGTTAGTTCATATAACAACTCAACTCGAGCTCGCGAGCTCGAGTCGAGCCCAGGCTCGCAAGCCTGAGCTCAAATTTGATTTTTTGCAGCAAGCTTCCTGCATCATTCATGGAGTAACCAACTCCATTAAACCCCAAAACATATGGGCGTGGTGATTACCAGTAAGAAGTTGGCGGATCCAGTGGTAGTTTCGGGGTAGCTTCGCACGGCAGTGGCTAGGGCTGTGTAGTTAGCGGCTGCGCAGAAAGCATGGATCTGGGCGACGAAGATGGGCGTGGCAAGGGGTTGAGGCTGGAGGTGGGATATAGTGATTTTTCGGCGGCATCAATGGGCAATTTAGAGTTTAATCTAATTTTTCATCTAATTTTTCATGTTTGGGGGCTTTGGGCTGTTGGTTCTGCAGAGAAGGGTGAGATTTGAGAGATGAATTAAGAGTTGTTAAGTTATTTTTGTTAATTTTATTAAATATTAATATAGTTAAAATATTACTTTTATAATATAAAATATATAGTTATGTTTATTATTCCATAATATAAAATAATTATATAAAAAATTAGAGAGGCTAACTATAGATAGACACGATTTTTTGGTGGTTTTCATTTTCAGTTTTAATCAATTATATTATTATTTTAATATATAAATATTATAATATATATATACATATATATATATATAATAAACATATTAAGGCTGTGGTTGTTGTGTACAGCTATGTACAGCTGTGTACCACACCACGGCTTATATGAATAAACCAATAATATATATATAAAAAATAATTAAAAATTGAAGAAGCTCGCGAGCTTTTGGAAGAGAAAATTTGGCTCGAGCTCGAGTTGGGCTCGAGTCGAGCCGACTCGGCTCAACTTACACCCCTAGTAAAGTCTGCACATGGCAGACGTCTGTGTTCTCTTTCTTTCTTTCTTTCTCTCTCTCGGTTTTTCCTCCTTCCTCTCACTTCTCTTCATCTTCTTCTCATTTCTTCTTCATATTCTTCATGTTCTTCATCTTATTTTTCATCTTTTTCATCATCCTCAACAATACAAAGTAAATTTTATATATTATTGCTTTATAAAATGTGTAGAAGCCATTATATTTTCGAATTTTTGTGTAATTGATGAATATAGGGTTAAAAAAATCGAATTTTTGAATTTTTTTGTAATTTTTGAATTTGTTGTGTAATTTTCGAATTTGGGCTTTAGGTATAATTTCGAATTTGTTGTTGAACTTTATCAATTTAATGTTTTAATTTGTGGAATTTTGTAGTGTAATTTCGGATTTGGGCTTTAGGTGTAATTTCGAATTTTTGTTGAATTTTATCAATTTAGTGTTTTAATTTGTGGAATTTTGTTGTGCAATTTCGAATTTTTGTGTAATTTGGAATTTGGGTTTTAGGTGTAATTTCGATTTTTTGTTGAATTTTATCAATTTAGTGTTTTAATTTGTGGAATTTTATTTTGTAATTTTGAATTTTTGTGAAATTGATCAATTTAGGAATTAAATTTGTGAAATTTTGTAATGTAATTTTGGATTTATGGTTTAGGTGTAATTTTGAATTTTTGTGAAATTTATCAATTTAGGTTTAAATTTGTGGAGTTTTGTAGTGTAATTTCGAATTTAGGGTATAGGTGTAATTTTGAATTGTTGTGGAATTTATCAATTTAGGTTAAAATTTGTGGAATTTTGTAGTTTAATTTTGAGTTGTTGGTATAATTTTGATATTTTAGCTCTAATTTTGAATTGTTGGTATAATTTTGATATAATTTGTTTATTTTTAATTTTTTAGCTCTAATTTTGAATTATCATGTTATTCTTGAATTGGTAGCTATAATCTTGAAATAGAAGGTTTAATTTTGAATTTTAAAATATAATGTCGAGTTATTAGTTATAATATTAAATTTTTTATGTATACTTTAGGGTTTAGGAGGTATAATATCAATTTTAAGTATAATTTTTAATTAGTATGTTGAATATCAATTTTTTTTTATCTATAATCTTTAATTTTTAGGTATAAACTCCGATTTTTATGTATAATTTTCATATTATAGGTATAATTTTAAATTGATGTTTTAATTTCCAATTAGTAGGTATAATCTTGATTTTTTAGGTATAATCTTGAATTTTTAGGTATAATTTCAAATTATATATGTATAATCTTGATGTGTATAATTTCAAATTATAGATGTGTGGATTAATTTTGTCACATAAGTTTATTTCTTTGTGATGTATGTGTTTGAATTTATGAAATATTAATTTGTATTATTCTAATTAGCTCAAGTATCGTTTTAATTGAAAATAACCTTTTATTTTATTTTAATGTAGGATGGCGGAGGAGTTTGTTGATCATATATATGGCCCGATAGACGGTACGGTGTTGGCCGGGCAAGCAAATCATATGTCCGAGCAGGTTGGTGAGTCCCCCGATTTCGTGTTTCGTGCTAGACGGGCGGACAGTGCGTATTTTAAAAGTGCTTATGGAAGGACCCCACATAACCGAGTCTTGTTAAAACTACAACACACGTGGTTATATCGGGTATATAAATTAGGGTCATGGACAAATGATATGGGTCTTGTAACGACGCTAGTCGAGAGATGGAGACCGGAGACCAATATATTTCATTTCAGAACTGGAGAGGCTACGATTACTCTTTAGGATATTGCTATGATATTTGGTCTTCCAGTCGATGGTCGACCTCTAATAACTAATCGTGTGTTACAAAGTTATGATGAGTGTGCAGCCTATATTTTGGAACACTTAGGGTTTCCAATGACTAGGCAAGATTTTGAAAAAAAGGGTTTTCAACTAAAAATCGCGATGATTGTAAACCATGTGAAATCGACTGCTGCCCAAATCACCCTTGAATCTGACGAAATGCAGGTAGATCAGATAGTCCGTTGTTGGGCATTTTTGTTGCTTGGCGTGTTGTGTCCTAACAACACTGGACATGTTGTTCCGGTACTATGGCTGTCGTTATTTGAAGATGTTAACGTAACAAACACCTATAGCTGGGGGAATGGTGTGTTGGCGTGGTTATACCGAGGGCTAAGCAAAGCATGCAGTATAGGTCAGAAAAATATAGATGCTTGTGTGCCATTGTTACAGGTGGGGAGGATAATTATTTAAATATTGTTATGTTATTTTTTATGATAATTCGTGATTTTTAATTATGTGTATATATTCATTAACAGATATGGGCGTGGTCTAGAATTTTGGTTGTCAGACCCAGTAACGTTCCTGAGGCAGTAGCGGGAAATGATGAGCATGGTATTGCCCGAGCTCCTTATGGTGCACGGTAATTTACTGATATTTTAATGAATTTTAATTAATTAACAAAAATTAACTAGGAAAAACCTTATTTTGTACCTAATTGCGTGATTGATGTTTAAAGGTGGTATCGCCCTGTTACAAATGACATTGTTGTAGCTCACAGTGTCCGAACAATTAGAGATGGACTTGATTAGATGGCCGAAGGACATGTGAGTAAAAAATTATCATAACGTTTTTATATTATGATATTATATCTCTATTATATCCTTCTGTATTAAAATTTTTTTAATACCTTTTTCATATTTCAGTTTATCTGGACTCCATACAATTTCAATGATGAAGACATCGGCGAGTTGTCACCTGAATGCTTGGACATTGTTGTGTGGAAAGCATCAGTTCCGGTGATATTCTTCGAAGTCGTGGAGCATCATCGTCCTGAGCGTGTTTTGTGGCAGTTTGGACTCTGAAAAAATATTCCACGTCATATTGCACCTGAGCGAAGAAGGGATCGTAGGGGGAGGAATATAAATTGGGCAAACGAAAATGATACCTATATTGCAATGTGGAATGATCGGGGCAATAGAACTGTGACTGGACAACCTATTCAGGGTAGAAACGACACAGAGCCGGGATACAACTAGTGGTATGATAGAATCACTCGGCATTATATTTCACCCACCTTGACTAGGAGAACAGTGGGACATCAAATAAGGTCGGCCCCTCTATTGCAGAATGTGGTTAGTAAATATACTTATTGTTCTAATATAGTTGTTTTTTCTATGATTTTTTGCTTAACTCTTTTGTTTTATCTTTTCAGTATAATCGCATTCAAGGCCTGCAAAATACTATTGAAAAAGCCCCTCAAATTAGCCATGGAGTTAGGAGGGTACTTGGACAGGTGCGATCGGGTCTCACCGGCCTCGCAAATCTGGTCACATGTGGACATCATGGCGATGTAGCATCTAGTTCTCACAGTCATAGACGTGGAGGAGAAACCATGCTTCCACAGAGGAGAAGTCGGAGTGCATTGGAAGACTCTGAAGGTATAGAAGAAGATGATGATGATGATGAAGACGTGGAGGAGAAACCATAACCAAGACTCGTTGGACTCATTATGAACGATGGCGAATGCTAGTGGTAAAATATTCTGATTTCCATCCAAAGTTGATGCGGCCAACAACTTAGCCTTGTGTCGTGCGTACAAATGAGTCCCGTCAACACATATGACTCTTCGACAATATTGGAATCCATCTATACATGTCTTGAACGCCCAAAACAAATATTTCAGCATTTTTGGGTTTTGATCCTCGTATTTGTGCCGCCATTCAACAACCGTACCCAAATTCCACTTCTGGATAGCTCCCAAAAGTTTAGGCAACCATGTAACTGAATCCTCCCACATGCCGTATACAATCTCATTTGCATGTCGCAAACTATACCAAGCCTTCCCATACGAAATATCGAATTGCTATTTTTTTGACTCCATTAGTCTAATTAGACTGACCTTATATGATGGATCCTTCCTCACTTCTGGTAGAAGTTCATTTGCGATCATGTTTATGTCTAAGTTAAAGTGGTTATTGGAACAATTTTCAGCAAAACATGTGTGTGACCCTTCATACCTTGTAATTTTCCAGAAATTAGTATTCTTCAACAAACTTCCACGCAGTCTAAAAGGGCATCCATGTTTGCATTTTATGGCATACACTGTCGGATTACTAATTGTCACCTTAAACTCGCGTCGTGCATGCCGCATGTGGTAGTTTTTCACCGCTGCTTGCAATCTGAGTTTGTTGTTAAAAACTTGGCCCTTGCGAAGATTACCTTTCGCATGATCATAAATTATTCTCCGGGTCAAACCTGCACTTTGTCGATGTAGTGAATCACTTTCTACTTCTGGGTATGTGGCGGAGTAGAATGGGAGCACTTCATGAGGTCTTTCTTCAGCTCTTGCGGGAGGGACATCTTCATTTATTGGTACATTACTCTCATCATCTTCATCCTCATCCCTCATTGCATTGTTGACGTGTTCTTCCATCTCATCGTCTGTATGAATATGGATCGAACAGTCAAAATCATCACTGTCATCGTCATTCCCAATATCATCATTCTCAATGTTTGCAAAATCACTAGAGCCAAAATTGGGATGCTCAAATTCATGACGACTTTGTGTAGACAGACTTGCAAATAAGGATAAATATGATGACAACATGTAAAAATAAGAATAACAAGTTACGAATCAAAGGAATACAACCATTATAAAACTTATTAGAAGATTCATAATTACCTGCTTGCATATCAAAATTCCTCAATGGGGATTTACCAAAGGAGAATTTTGTGTAGACGTTCCTGCAATTAAATATAAATATGATCACAATATGTAAAGATAAGAACAACAAGTCATGAATCAAAGGAATACAACCATTATGAAACTTATTAGAAGATTCATAATTACCTGCTTGTATGTCAAAATTCCTCAAATGAGGATTTACCAAAGGGGAATTTTGTACAGTTTCAAAACGCCCAAACAAATGACCCGTTGTAGAAGCACCTAAAAATGCAAATCACAAAAAGTGAAATTGTTTTACATTCTGCAAAGAAAAGAAAAATAATCTATACAAACATGAAATTTGGTAGTAAATATGATGACACAATGTAAATATAAGAATAAACTACCTTGATGCAAATCGTGAATTGTAGAACTCCTCACACCACTTGAAAAAAAATCCTGAAACTCACATTTTTTCCACACCTGATTGTGACTGCGTATTTAAATCTGGAACTGTGGGCTGTGTAGAATACGACATTAATTCAGGTGGCTGTAATGACGTCACTTAGGTTAACGACGATCTGTATTAACCTTGATGTTGAATTGGTTCTTTCTCAATATAAAGCTCGACGAATTCATCAACAATATTACAATCTAAGAAAAACGCTAAAGTATGATCGTCTTTGATCTCCATTGTCCTCTCCCTCATCACATTTCTCTTTTCAAATTCAAATTTTAAAATTACTTTTAATGAAAAATGATTCGGATCAGTTCTTGTTCTCGCATATAACTTCTCCAGCAATTCAGCATATGTGATCGTACGACATGTTAGTACTTGGACGAGTGCTATATCTCACTGAATTTGAGTCTTCAATAATTTGACCATTCGTGTATATTAAAACATTAACTGTGTTCGGCTTCGGTATTTTCTATATAATATCAAAATTCAAATCATAAATTAACACTAAATTCAAAATTATACGTACAAACTATAGTTCAAAAAATGAAATTATACTTTTATATTACTAATTAAACCTAAAAGTTATAACTACTCATTCGAAATTATACATTCTATGTAAACCTAAAACATTTGAAATTATACTTCAAACTTATATGGAAACATAAATTGTATTCAACATGATATAAAAAACTAACAATTATATCAAACTTCAAACCATAAATGCTAAATTCAATATTATACATACAAATTATCACTAAAAATTCAAAATTATACATACAAATTATACCTAAATATCCGAAATTACATACATACAAATTATACTTATCCGAAATTATACCTAAAATTTATGTCAAAGCTCAAACCAAAACATACCTAAACACTAAATTCAATATCATACATACAAGATATAACTAAAAATTCAAATTAGATGTACAAATTATACCTAACATCCAAAATTATACCTAAAAATTAAATTAAATTCAAAATTATAATACAAATTACACCTAAATATTTGAAATTATACATATAAATTCGAAATTATAACCTAAAAATCGAATTAATTTAAACTCAAATTTGATTCGAATTAACATAAATTCTACAATATAACTTATAAACGAATTTAGCTAAATAAAAAGTATATAAAAGTAAAAGATTACCTTAAATTCTTAAATTTGGAGAGGATTTTTGGAGGAAAGATTTGTTTGGAAAGTAGGAAGAAACGTGCAGAGAAATTGTAGGAAGAAAGAATTCGAAAGAAGTGAAGATAGAAGAAAGAAGAAGGAAGAAAGAAGAAGGAAGAAGGAAGAAAGAAACTGGATAGAATAAGTTGTGCCCATTCCGCGCTGCCCGAGCGCGGAATGGGCAAAATATTAAAAAAAATAAAAAATGGCCCATTCCGCGCTGCTCGAGCGCGGAATGAGCGAAATAAAAAAAAATTAAATATTAAATTCCACACTCGGGCAGCGCGGAATCTGCCCGTTCAGCGCTGCCCGAGCGCGGAATGTGCTATTTTCTGATGCCTATTTTTTGTTGTATTATTTTCTTAATTTTGATTTAATTTTGTATTATTTATTTAAAATTATCATTCTTCAACAAGATATCTAAGTTATTACAAAAGAGTTGCTATTTCTTTTACAGGATTGAGGTTCGTTAATTCCCAGGTCAAGAGTCTTGACAATGTGAAGAATGATTTTGACATCACAAATGGCTTCAGTCCTTTTTTTTTTTTTTGAAAAAAATCGGTCTTATATATCATTCAATCAAAGTTTACAACGCTTGGAACAATATAATTCATATCGGCTCAAACGATGTAGTAAGAACATCTGAAACACCAACTATCAAGTTTCTTGAAGATAACAAATCTTAAGAACTCACAAACGAACACAAAAAAATTCTTGTGCAACTCCTGTTCAAGGAGAGATGAAACTCCCATTCGAGAAAGAAAGCAAACTTTCATACGAGAGGGAAATTAAATACTAAACAAAAAATCTAAAACGATATATAAAAACTTATGCGTCACCCATCTTCATCTCGTCAGATCCGTTTCTATCTCGTTAGATCCATATCCATCTCGTCAGATTTGAAGATATGATATACAACTTGAAGAAGGGTGCGTGCTCCAACCCAACCCGCTGACGATGGTGATGGTAACAGTGGTGAAGTGGATTACTGCTTCACCAAGCCATCATCGACGGAGGAAAATAGAAAAAAAAGGAAGATTAGGATTTAAAGGGAGATGGGGGGGGGGAAGGGGAGAGAGAGAGAGACCAAATGGCTTCAATCCTTATATGTTACAATCTTATTTTTTTAAAAAAAGGAAAATTAAAGTCTTATAGATTACAAGTCTATATCCCTTCCAAACACGTACATAGATATCATGTGTAGTCATTTTATGATGGAATTGGTCCATCATGCACAATTAGATTTACATTTGTATAGTATTTGCTAACACATCTATCTACCATTTATGTTGTTGTATGAACTGGTTCAAATATTAGACTCAGACCCACCGAAAAATAACATTGGATACTATCACATGTGTGATTGAGATTGGTTTCTTAGAATGACTAGCCATAATATATATCTAATGTGATACTAAATATGATTAAACACCATTAATTAAGGATAAGCTAGTAATTTCACATTTGCACGAGATAGGGAAATTGTCGCATCAAAATCATCTATGAAACAAAATTAGATAGAATAATTTCAATTCAACAAATAGTTAAAGAACGAAATTAGATTACATATCAATACCTTAAGTACAAGTTAAAAAATAGCATTCGCATAAAAATTTACCAAACATATGTGAAGTGAACGTAATAATATATTATGTTTTGTTCGGTCATTCCCATTAAAATTTACATAAATGCAATTATATTGATTGATTTCGTGAAATCGGTTTTAGCAAGATTTTTTTCCCACATTTATATTAATCATAAAATTTGTGTTAATGTAGTGAAGCATAACCATATCTTTAAGAAAAGAACGAAATTGATGCGATAATCTATGACTAAATCATCCCATTTAATTGTGCTTTAGAGAGTGGCTTGAGAATATTCAAATCCAGCTGGATTAAGTTCCAGGAACACCCTTTTTGTGTTGGTAGGACGTTTCTGCAAGATATGATTGACACGTATGGAACTCTCTCTATGATCCGCCTCAAGATATGGACTTATTCTGATTCTTGAATTTGCTTCTTGAAGCAATCTTTATTGTTTCCTATAAGAGAAAATAGCAGATACCCCCAAAATATAAGGTAATGTGCGTTTTGTCCTCTAAATTATTAAAAGTTGTACTCAACACCCTAAACTATTATATATGTGCACTTTGCTCCCTCGGTCAGCTTCGGGCAGCACACAAGGGGCAAAGTGCTACAAATCGCATAGGTGAGGGGGCAAAGCGCACATCACCTCATAGGTTGGGGGGGGGTATCTGCTATTTTCTTTTTCTTTTTAAATTCAAATGTTCTTAATATTAACTTAACCCCCTTCGGTCAGCTTTGGAAATTTGTTTACCCATTCATCATTCAATTTAAATCATGCATATTGAGATTTATTTGGATTTTTCTTGAAATATTATTTTTAGGTTTGAAATAAATAATTATCAAATATGAAAATAAGAAAAATAAAAATAAAACGTGAAAATAAACAAGAAAACAATGAAGAAGTATAAATTCAAATATTCATAATTTTCTAAAAACAAAAAAGACAATTCAAAAATCCGGAAACATGAAAATAAAAAAAAATGAAAAAAAGTAAAAAAATAAAAAATCTAAAAAATAAAAAAATTAATAAAAATTTTTAAAAATAAAAAAATCTGGTGACGTGCGCTTTGTCCCCTCACCTATGAGGTGATGTGTGTTTTGCCCTCTCACCTATGCGATTTGTAGCACTTTGCCCCCTGTGTGCTGCTCGAAGCTGACCGAGGGGGCAAAGTGCACATCACCTAATAGTTTGGGAGGGGGGTATCTCCTATTTTCTCTTCCGATAATTACATCCACAACTCTTATGTGCTGGGCAATTACCATGAGATTTTGCAAGTTAAGACTTTCCTTGCCAGATCCTAACAGCTCCAAAAATGAGGAACGAAATTGTAATATATCTTTTACTAACAGTGGGTGAAATTGTAATATATTTCTTCTAACGTGGGGATATTATAATTTTTTCCCCATCCAAAATGTTTTTAATTCGTGATTAGGGTACACACTTGTAGGGATATTCATGTAATTTACACTTATTCTTTTGGCACTCCAGAAGCTGGAAGAACATGGCCTATATATTTGATTTTATTTTAGCACATATAATATTAGGAGAATTGAAATTGGAGCTTCAAATAGACTGATTGAGCTACACTTTGATCCAAATTTCTTTACCATACGAGTAAATAATGGAACTTCATTAGTAATTTAGAAGTTGCGATTCAAACATTATTGCCTCTTTGCCATTGATCGTTTTGCAGAGTGGATAGTCCCTCTTCAAGACTAAGGTTTGGACCCAATTAATTATGCTGTGAATTTTTCAAAAGATAATAAGAAAGCACAATTAATTATACTATCCTCATCTCCAGGGACGGAGGGGGGGGGGGGAGGCGCCACCGCCCGCCCTCAATTTTTTTTTTTTATATTACTACTTATAAAATTTTTAAAATTTCTATTTTCGCCCCCCATCAATTTTGTTTTTATTACTATTACCCATAAAATTTTCAAAATATCTATTTTCGCCCCCCTCAAGTCACACGGTTCTACACTTCCATTCAAGATAGAAATTAAAATTTAGGGCTTTTTTCCTTCAATTGCATTCTTAAGAATCAAGATTTTGGGTGATGAAAATCTATAGATTTCTCATTTCAAAGACTAAGAAAGGTATTGTGTTATTTGAATACAAATCCTTAAAATTTAATTTTAATACTTTACTACATATTTCATCGGTTACTCTAATTTAGTTTAAGAATATTTTTGGTTTAATAATTCTAACAAATAGATTATGGACATCTATAAAACAATTGAAATGGTTTAAAGAAGAGAGAAATTGATGATATAGTATAGATCAAAGATAGATATTTCATACTTGAACCTAATTTCTTATTAAATTTTCCCCCATAAATATAGCGTATCGTACCGCGGGGGGCAAACCCCCCGCACCCTCCTTGAATCCTTCATTTATATGCAAAAAAAATAATGTATAACTATATCACAAAAATTCGCCCCCCCTGGTTGAAAATCCTGGCTCCGTCCTTGCTCATCTCTAATTACAATAAATTATATACTACAATAGAAAATAATATTAATAACAAAAGTGAAACGACAATAAAAATTATTACTAAATATATATAATGAGTGATAATAATTTTTTTATTATGTGACAATAATGATTTTTAGTTAGAAGTTATCATTATTAATAATTAGTGCTCCATCTTAGTACAACTATATTTGTTGTCACTAAATATATCATTAATTGTCAACTGTGACAACCATTATTTTTATCATTAATCGTTGGAGTGACATCTTATGTACTATTATTGCCATTATTATACTATATAATAATGACAATAATAGTGATAAAAGAATTGGTGTCACTCAATAGATATATAATTAGCTAGTGATAACTTTGGTATTGTAGATTGATATCTGTTCAATAGATTGTGATGCTTAACCCCTATCGCTAACGAAGTTTGGTCAAATTTGACGAAATTTGACGGTTACTGAACGTTAGGATGATCTCATGAAATTGTTTTTAAAAAGTTGGTGACAAAACAAGTAAACTTCGTTGGGTTGACCAACGATATGGAGCGATAGTTTAACGAAGAATTTCAAGGATGGTCTGTGTAACTAGTAAAAATAGAGAAAGATTACGCAATATAATAATTATAATAATAATAATACATATTTGGTGGTGATTGATTCATGAGTGTGTTTCGTGTTTTTAAACAAACTAGATTAGGGAAGAATTTCGAGTGGTCGATTCAAGCTCCGTGATAATTCGCAACTTAGAAGTATCTAATAACCCCTGCCAATATGTGCTAATGGTGATTTAAGTCTTGCAAATATCTTCGTGATGCAATGGTCACAATAAATTAAGAAATATACTAAAACTCGAATAATTAATCAACACTTTAAGACTCAAGTAAAATATACCTCCATAAATTCTCGAATGAATTCTTCTGGATACAGGAATAGAGTGCTTGATTACAACTTTGCTAACGAACTACTTTATGCTACTGACTAGTTACTCTAGAATCAAACTAAGCCTAATTACGTCTACGATTACTACAAACTACTGAAAGAAAGAAATAAATTTTGAAGAATTTGTCTGATTGTCTGATTCCTGATTGTCTCTTTTGCTGGCTGCCTATATCCTGGCCGTGGGAACCCACGTTCTTCTTTTTTGGGAACTGCTTTAAACCGTTTCTTTCAAAATCCTTAACTTGGCGCGTCTTCAATGCAGCTTATTGGCTTTTGGGCTCCGTTCACTATTCAAATTAGACTGTTGGGCCTTTTCGGCCCATGTCTTGTTGTCTTTTGACTTTAAAGGACCTTGCCCCATTTATTTGTGGACCCACTTTTTCCTTTGCTGATCTCCTAGTATTTGGGCCTTTTGAGTTTTATAATTCAAAGACCCATATTATTTTGTAGTGTGAACAAAGTGAAAACATAGAAGTGGTTATGAGGAGCGGAAGCAGCAAATAGTTGTGAAAGATTGAAGATCACGCTCTCAAAACTCCAGGATAATTCGAGAAACTCAAAAAGAAAATATTAACCCAAGTAAAATCAAAGTTAGGTAATGAAAGTACAAAAACATGCGAATATTCAAATAACTAAGGCTACGTTTGTTTGTGTTTTTTTAACCATATTTTCATTCTCATTTGAAAATAAAAATACACAGTTTATATCATTTTCAATTGAAAATACACCTATTTTTATTTCCGCTTTCACATTCTTCAATAACTACTTTTCACTTTATCAATTCACACTCACATTTTTCTTTCCCTCACATCTCTTTCTAAAAATTCATTTTTTCGACAATTGTAGTGTTATAATGGAATCAAATACATAGTATTAATCTTCACATGTTTGTGCACATTTTAAAATCCATTTTGAGTATTTTTAATGCTTTTTTTGGACCAATTTTTATTATTTTTACTTACAAATATATTTAATCAAAATAGTAGTATCAATTATTTTATCTTATACTATATACGTAATCATTACTTTTAATTAACACAATCATTTCACACACCGTCAAGTCATCAATTTCATTCATTTTCGGAAATACAACTAAACATGCCGTCATTTTTATTCAAAAATAAAAAAACTCATTTTCTTATACGTTTTAGAAAATTACGATTGAAAATGAAACGAAAACATTTCCAATAAAGCCTAAGACTCTATTCTAAACTAGGGATCCGTTTTCTTAGCCAACAAAGATTCAAGGTAAGTTTAAAGTTGGATTAGCTCAAAAATTACGAAACATTGTCCAAGAATACTTCGTCACACGAGACAACACGCGGTAAAATATCAAGTCCACATGACAACTATAGAAAATATTAAAAATAAGGAAAACTTACTAAAATCCCCCAAGATAAATTTTTATACCCAAAAAATTCAAAAAAAAATATTTTTCAATCTCAAAATCCACTCTACAAACTTTTCATTCAAAAAAACCCAAAAGTTAAGATTAAGAACTCTTTTGACTAAACTACCCTTCATTTATTAAGTTGAGAATTGATCAGTTGATCTTTTTTAACAAATTTTTTTTGTCTTAGAATTTTCAAATTGAATAATACAAGTTTTTTATTTTTAGTATTAAATATTTAAAAAATTTATATAATTTATTTTTGTTTTACTATGATAATTATTTAAAAATATATTTTAAATTTTTGTTAAGAAGATTAAAAATCTGAAAATTTTAAAAATAAATTTATATTTAGTCACTTATCAATATAAAATTTCTAAATAAATAAATCTCTATACAAAACTGCAATCGATTAAATTTTTAGTCTAGAAGGCTAAGGGCAATTAAGTCCATAAAGTTGTAATTGTTAACCCTAAATCTTGGGGGTTTTGGAATAAAAAGTTGGTAGGACGGGTTTTTTGGATTGGAAAATTTTATCAAGGGTTTTCTAAATATAAAAATTTATTTTAGGGGATTTTTAGTAATTTTTCCTAAAAATAAAGAATGAACACTAAAAAGTGGAGAGCAAAAAATTCTACAGACAAAAGTCGAAGCAAAGAAATTTTGCGACAAGAATGGCCCCATTTAACAATGGGTGATCAGCTCTGGATTCTTCTTGAAAAATATGAACGCATGCATAGGTCGCATGTCTTGGATTAATCTCATATTAAAAGTTAAAATCATTTAAAATTTTATTGTCAAATCATCAGTGCAAATTTCATTTTTATTTCAAATTGCATCCTTGTCCAATTATTCCAAACATACAATCGTCTATTGTAAGTTTTATCGTCAAATGATCAGTGCAAATTTCATTTTTATTTCAAATTGCATCCTCGTCCAATTATTCCAAACATACAACCGTCTGTTGTTCTATATATGAGCTTACTTCTAGTTAAATATTTTATTGTGTTACTAGTCATTTAAAGATTATGATGCTTCAACCTTTACTCAAAAGCTGGATTTAGATACTCCACTTTGAAACACAAAAAATTCTTTGTCAAATGAATATTATCCTCTTAAATTTCGATTGAAATATCAAAGTTTTTATCAAATTTTCGGATTTCTCTATGTTCCAAAGTGAAAACCCATTTTTAGTCCGATATTATAAAGCATATACAAAAATTTTGTTAGAAACTCAAAATTTCCAAATATAAAATAATTTTAAACTATTTTATATTTGATTTAAATTTTTTTTTGTTTAATAATAATAATTTCGAAAAGTTAATTTTAAATATTGTTGTATTTTTTTGGGGACCACCTATCAACTATGAATGTGAAAATAAGAGAATAGTAATAGCAATTTTAATCCTTACAGAAATTTCATGTGATTTTAAATGATAAATTTGTATCAAAATCGTATGTGCTTTATATTAGTTTACTAATGATTCATTATTTTCATTACCAAATTCTACTTATTCAATTTATATTTCTTGCAACAATGTTAATCATACTATTCAATGAAGCTTACTACATATACATTATATATCCAATATTATTAATGTAAAAGTTGCATAGTGTTAATTAATTAAAGATATTTCAAGTTTCATTTAAAATATTTGATTAGTTTTTATAAAATTTTAAATCTTTCAAAAATTAAAATCGAGATTTAAGCTAAAATATTATATTGTAAATTTATTGCTCAAAAATTTGCATCGTTACCAATGCTTGTATCTTAGTATATTAGCATTCATCCTATCTCCAATGGGTTTGACAAAGCCCAAGGGGAGACGAACAAAAGAAATGATTGTAAATGGGTTGAGCATTAAAACCTCTAAACCTAAGATTCTACAACTCGAATGTCCACTAATTAAATTGATTCAGCTAGCAACCACCTAAAACAGTACCTCTTACGGTATAACCTTTAGGGAAAATTACACTCAAATCCCAAACACACACACACACACACACACACACACCCCCTCCAATAATGGGGTAATTACACAAACCTTCCCCCACTAATTGATAATTATAAATACACTCCTTCATGTTAAAAATTTCTTACAATTGCACTACCTGTGAGTGTAACTATTCTTACAATTGCATCCCCTGTAAATGTTTGTAATTGATAACTACAATGTAAAAACACTGTTCTAAAAGGTAGATTTTCGCCCCTTAGAGTCAATGACTCGGTGCAAAAGGCCACTGATGGTCTACTCTCAAGATTCAGCAGTCTTATCAATTAGTTGATGAGATTTTAATAGAACAACTCTCATTTTGTTCTCTCCGAAAGGTACGTACTGTTAGAGAGGAAATTTGATATAAAATGAACTAATAACCGAAACGGATCTTCTATCTCACAATGGTGTCACATCATTGTGAGATTGACAAGTGTTCATTTAATTTGAATTATTTTAAATGAACACTTTTCAATCTCACAATGATGTGACACCATTGTGGCACACTATTGTGGAAAAGATCTGCTTCAGCTAATAAGGATTTAAGGCTTGCTTCACGGAGGTGGCGGCGGCCAAAGGTGACGACAATGACGAAAGGATAAATTTTTGTTTTAAAAAATTAGATAAAGGAAAACTAAACTAGATAAGGTGCGCCGGACGGGGACGACGACTTGAGGATGGCGGTGGAAGAGAGAGATCGAGAGACTATGGCTTGAAGCCATGACTCTGATACTATGTTAGATTAGAAAAAACCTTGTAGGAAACTTGTATTATTGAGTAACATATTTATAGAGATACATGTATTTGGTAAATAAGAAACTCTAACTATAAACAAGAAAAAGATAAATAAAAGAAAATTAAATTAACATAAATACTAGAAAAATATAAAAAAATATTATATTATCTAATAGGATGACTCGCAGCGTTGTTTTGGATAAACCATAGAATTTTGTGAAAAGTTGGAGCAGAATTTTCATGCTGCAAAATCCAATTCTTGATCCAGTTCCGGTCTTTATTTGATATCTTGAGAAACAGACCTACAATTAATGAAGGTCGAGCTCATCGTAAAGTCCAGGTCCTTATCTACAATTTGAAAGAGGGCATGATGTGAAATTATTAAGGTCAAGTCACAGAAATTGTCGTGGACTAGAATGGGATAAGTCGATCTTTATTTTCAATAGATTTTCATAGAAAAGTTTTTTATTTTTTGTCCATAATTTATAAATGCATAATTAGGTATATCACAGGTATTATGTAATTCTCCTAAAAAACAAAAATACTTAGGAAAAATTAGTGTTTAGAGAATAGAAAGTTTTCAAATTAATAAAAACATAATAAGTTTGAGTTATTAATAAGAAGGGACTCTTAAGATTTAAATTTTATTAAAAGGGTAATTTTACTAAGAGCACATCTAAATCTTTTATTAATACATATACAATAATAAAAACCACACACTACGTAAAGGTGAAAAAATTCTACATACTAAAATACATAAGATGTGCGTCAACATGGTTGGATGCTGATTATATACACCATTATGCAAATTAATCCAGTTGCTTCAAAGTTTTAACTACTATTTTTCATGTATCATATTCTCCATATATGACATGACTCAACCTCCTATCCACACTATTCCAAGTGCATACTTTCACAATATTTATATTATCAATGTAAGTGGACATTGATATTTGTGCATAACCTAGAACAATAAATATTTGCAGAAAGTATACACGTGCAATCAAACTTATAAGACAAAAAGAGAATGTATCTACCAATTTCAAATTTAAGTTCCAAGAATTCAATAATAAAATGCAATGTTGCAACGCAAATATAATGACTTAATTTCGGAAATTGATATCAACATTTTTACAAAGTATTTAAGGATAAATGCATCAAATGGGTTCCTTGCAAGTTGACTTATTGTGCCCGATTTGATTGCAACGAGAACATCGCAAAGCTCGTACACTCATAAATTGGGACTCAATTCTTCTTTTATGCGGCCTTCCAGGAGCTCGCTTTGTTTTTGGGGGATGCAATCCAATCATTCCTTGAGAGCTAGAGCTAGAGCTAGAATATATGTCAGTAGCTTCACTAAAGACATCATTTGCAGTTGGCATATCACTTGTTGGAATACCTGACATGAGTTTCAAGTATATTTTTTCTTGTGTCTCTCTTTTATAACAATTGGCGACACAATCATAAACATTTAAATTTTCTAATGTAATGGCACGACATGCATGTGGGTATGGAATACCACTCATTTGCCACTCTTGACATGTGCAAGTCTCATTCTTAAAGTTAACCACAACATTTCCATTTCGCCTTTCACTTACTTCAACTTCATAAGGAGGTCTAGGTGATGCAAGCAATCCTTGTCCAAAGCCTTGATTCTCAATGATTTTTTTTCTCAATCCTATTCCCTATGGGAATTTTCCAATTACACAAGTCATCCACTTTATTCAGCAAAAGTCTAGCATAATTCTTACAATGCGCTTGCTTCATTTTCCAATTGGTAGAAACCTATCTTCTCCCATCCATGCATTGAATGACTCAGCTGGATTTGTATTCGTACGATCCCAACGAGGCTTGAGAAACAATGCATTAGACCAATGCTCTGGACCATTAGAAACTACCCAATCATACAAGTAAGGCTGAAAGTTTTTCATTCTCACTAAAGCATTGGTATATTTCTCTAGGGTTCTCGCATATGCAATATCATCCAGATTCTTGAGGGCTCTAGCTTTTGCAGCACTTTGCAATTTAAAATGGGGATTTTTATTGACATAAGCACTTAAATTTTCTTTGACATGTCGGTAGCAATACGCATGATTCTCCGAACCAAATAGTTCATTTACAACTGAAATTATTGCTGGATTTCGATCAGAGATAATAACGACCTCAGAGTCAGATACTACATCCTTCAAGTGTTTTAAAAGCCAAAACCAATCTTCTTCATTTTCTCCCGTCACAACACCATAAGCAATCGAGCACAAGCCATTATTGGCATCTAATGCGGATGCAGCCAATAATGTACCGCGATATAGACCACTTAAGTGATACCCATCGATAAAAATTATTGGTCTACATCCAATAGTAAAACCATGAATAGAGCATGCATAAGCCACAAAAAGCTGTTTAAATGTACCATCGTCATAGCATGACCATTCAGCAATAGTACCGGGCATAACCTCCTTCAGTCTATTGCAAAACCAAGGTATTACTTTGTAAGAGTCTTCTACATTTCCATCTAGCATTTGTTTCGCTCTCTCCTTTGTTGCCCATGCTTGATGATATGTCATCTGAAGATGATGATCACCCCATACATCATGACAAATTTGTGTTGGAAGATAACTATAATTACTCGATATCTTGTCAGAAACAATGTCTCCCATTAACTTTGAACTGAATCTTGGTTTGAAATTTATTAAATATGCAGCTGAATGTGAATGAAAACTATTGAATTTCTTTACTGAGACACTCTCTGATTCACCATCGGGTCCGACAGATATTTCCCATGGGCAATCCTCAATGACACATCGGATGCTCATGTATCTTGCTTTGTTATGATTAAATTTGTATGAGAATCTGTGAGCAATTGAGTATTTGTATATTGCCAAACGAAATGCTTCTGCATTCTCAAAAGTTTGTCCTTCTCCGACAATTATATCATCCCAAACAGAACTAGCACGAGGTATCAGTCTATCTCCATATGACACCATATCAATTGACAAGGCTCCATTAGATTCAGTTTCAGTAGGTTGCGTTCCTTGAATGGTTTTCGGGAAACACCTATTAGCAAGAATTTTCTATTAATATTGGATAAAAAGAGAAATATAAAGAGATATTATTGCTCTTTTTAGAAAGAAAAAAATACCTATTTTTTTGTCCATTAGTTGAAGTGTCAACTTGAATATCGCTAGCGCTTGATACATAAATATGTGCGAATTTATCATTGAGTTACATTAGTGTATCGAGTCCAGCTTGATCCTTCAATAATTTTAGTTTCTTAGGAGAATATTTAACTGAAAAGTGCAGTACTTTTTCATCCGGTGCAATTCCTAGCCATCTAAATACCCCTGTTTTAAATTCTGCATAACACACACTTGTATGCACGTGAATGTGATCTGTCACACCACCCTTATATATCAAGGAACCATCGGCACTCGTTTCATTTCTTCCACCCCAGTGACAGAAACAAAAAAGTTGATTCCCCATTGCTTCCATGTTTCCTACATGTAAATCAGTCAAAAACTAAGAAAATAAGATATATATATATATATATACACACACACACACACACACACACACAAGACTAGAAAACATGTCAGTAGAAAATAAGATATACACACAAGGACTACAAAATAAGTCCTATCTGGAAAATATGTTAGTTCCATTATTATGAAGACAAGATGCAGCATCTTCTTCATGCATAACTATGATAATATACTATATACTACTTAGATAAAACATATAATTCTATATATATATATATATATATACATTTCCTTACCTCACAATCCAACTTTTACCACTTCACGTACACCCCTCTCTCTAAAGTTTATTAATCACTTGTCAATTGATAATTTACATAGTTATATATATGTCTATTTCTATTGATTCTTTATAAAGCGGACTTAGCGATCAGTGAGTTTTGACAAAGAAATTTTCTCTAATCAGTATGTGTTACAAAAATTAGTTATGCAAGTTAAACCATAGCATTCTATATTCACTAATAAAAAATCAATGGCGACAGACTTCAATTATTAAATATAATGATATTTAACAGTTAACAAATCAACTTGTTCATTAATATCTCATATTTTCGAAATACAAAATCATACAAAATAAGTTTTCTCCACGTAAATCAACCAAAAAAAAAAAGAATTTCATTTCATAATAAATCATTAGACACACAAACATAAAACATTCAATATTTAGACAAGAAAATAAGATATTTAGATTATTACACTTTATTTCATATCAAAGAAACGTATTTGAAGGTAGACTTACAGATTTTGTGTTGACAAGAAAGAAGAAGATTGTCGAGTCGTTCTTGTATGTGTTGATTGTAGTTGTAGTTTTACCAGTGATTTTTTTTTTTTTGTTCTTTTCTGTTCTTTTCTATGAAAGACGTAGGGTAGTAGGGTAGGGATTCTCTAGAGAAAAAGACGTGAAGAAGTGTGTTCTTGGTAAAATTATCTTCTTAATAAAATCAAAATTTTAGGAGTCCCTTATCATTAAATATCCCAAAATTGTTGTGTCTTTATTAATTTGGGAACTTCCTATTCCCTAGACACTAATTTTCCCAAATACTTATGATTTGGGTCTAAAATGAACTCGACCCTCTTCAGTGAAGCTCGGCTCGAACATGAACACGAAGCTCCTAAACTAGAACTACCTGAAATCAAAGGACCCTTGTTAAGGTCGACCTGGGGTTGACCCCAGCGTAGACCCTCCGACGATCAAGTTAGTATAGACTAATGGATCGACGTCGCTATAGTAAATGTGGAGTAATGAAAGACTTACTTTCAAAGTGATAAATGGAGTGAGGTATTTATAGGAGAGACCACCCTGTACGGATAGGGATAAGACACGCTTCATGCTCTCTAAGATCCACGTCTTACCAATCTGCGGCTGAGGTTCTGGGTCTGTCGGGTCATACCGAAACCAAACTAAAACGCGGGGATCTTGGCCTGTTTGGGGAATAAAGCTAACTTTGGGGGGTAATTCTGTCAAAGTGGGTTTTTACCCATATCATTAATCCCCCACTTCATTAGTTAATGTGAAGCACAATCACGAGGTGCAATTATGGCTGATGAAGTAGAAAGAAAAGTCTTTTGATCGAAGTCGTTCCTTTGTGTTTTCTAGAAAGCATCTTGGCCGTTAATTATAGACAATTGAATCCTTGCACGGTTGCCGAGCCAATCCAAGCTGATGAAGAAAAAGGGAATGTAGGGATGCCGGTGAAGATGGCGAGGCTTGATTGCGTATTTGAAGGTCGACAATAGTGATCATAGATATTTGTAATCTATTCTTGCTTGTTGTCCTTTTGAAATTACTCTAACGAGTTTAGGATCGACGTTGTTCATCGTCCTTTTGGTTGATTTCAGATATAGGATCGACTTTGTGTGTCGTCCTTTTAGTTTACATATCTTTTTCAAGTATATGATCGACTTCGCATGTCGTCCTTGTAGCTGACTTTACCATCTTTTTCAGATTTAGGACCGACTTCTCGTGTAGTCCTTTTGAAATTACTCCTACAGGTTTAGGATCGACGTTGTTCGTCGTCCTTTTGGTTGATTTCAGATATAGGATCAACTTTGTGTGTCGTCCTTTTAGTTTATATATCTTTTTCAAGTATAAGATCGACTTCGCATGTCATCCTTGTAGCTGACTTTACCATCTTTTTCAGATTTAGGATCGACTTCTCGTGTCGTCCTTTTTAAATTTGGATAATTATACCATCTTTTTCAGAGGTAAGGTCGGGTTCATTGTGAACCTTCCGACTCACTGATTTTTTCCCTCTTTGTCAGAAGTAAGGTCGACTTTGTAAGTCTTCCTTTTAAATTTGGATAATTATACCATTCTTTTCAGAGGTAGAGTCGAGTTCATTGTGAACCTTCCGACTCATTGATTTTTTCCCTCTTTTTTAGAGGTAAGGTCGACTTCGTATGTCTTCCTTTTAAATTTGGATAATTATACCATCTTTTTCAGAGGTAGGGTCAAGTTTGTTGTGAACCTTCCAACTCATTAATTTTTTCCATCTTTTTCAGAGGTAAGGTCGAGTTCATAATGAACCTTCTAACTTAATATTTTTTTTCAATCTTTTTCAGAGATAAGGTCGACTTCGTATGTCAACCTTTTAAATTTGGATAATTTGACCATCTTTTTCAGAGGTAGGGTCGGGTTCATTGTGAACCGTAGGGTCGAGTTCTTTGTGAACCGTCCGCCATAAATTTTTTTCCATCTTTTTCAGAGGTAAGGTCGACATCATGTGTCCACCTTTTAAATTTGGACAATTTGACCATCTTTTTCAAAGGTAGGGTCGAGTTCGTAATGAACCTTCTGTTGATTTTTGTATCTTTTTCAGATTTTGGTTCTTGGATCTTGGTCTTCCTTACTTCTTTTTTAGAAATATTTAATTTCTAACCATTTTTCAGAATTTAGTTCATGGTTCATTGTCCATGAGAAACCATTTTTGTTTCTTTATTAAGAAAAATGTTTGCCAAGTTCTTTTTTAGAATTTGGGTCATGGTTCATGGTCCATGAACAACCATTTCGATTTTTTTTTTTAAAGTGTAAACAACAATTATATTGATAGTTATGGAGACAAAAAATGTACCTTGTCATAAACATGTAGCTCAAGTATCCTTTGCTATTGATTAACTTCGGATTCGTAAGTGCTGATCTTGAGTTGAATCCTTATCTCGTAGGGTCTCGTTTTTGCTTCATGGATCGAGATTTTAGTTGGAGTTCTTCATCAAAATTTTGTTGCCTCTCTGTTAGAAGCGGATTTATTTGCTTCTAGGTCGAACTTAGAGGGTGAAGCTCATTATCAACCTCATGGGTCGAGCTCTCTCTCTCTGTTTTTTTTTTTTTTTTGAAAAAGGTTTTGCAGGTAAATGACCTTGATCATTTCCACAAGTGTTGTCGGTTGATGGGTTAGGTTCATTTGTACCTTTTATAGAGTTCGCTCTCCATAATGGTGAAGAGTTGTTTGATGTATGATCCTTTTTGCTGTGACAATCCTCGGGTAGAGTTCCATCCAAATGTTTCTTTAAATCATCCATCCAGCTTGGTTCAACCTCTATTATTACCACTTCAGGTTGATCCTTTTCAGATCCAATTTCTGAGTGTTTAGAGACCACCAATATAACTTGCTTGCTTTCATTACCTATGAATTTAACGAATGTTTTGCTTCTTCCAATTGAGAAATGAGATGTTTTACCTTGTTCAGGTATATCGTCATGCTTCTCTCCTTCAGTTCACAAAAACCATCAACCTAGTTTGCAATGAGCTGAGGGTCGGTATATATGTGGACACTCTTTCCACTTAGTTGCAAACGTCATCGTGAGTCATGTAATTAGTGCTTCATATTTTTCCTCATTATTGGTGATTCCAAACTTGAGTTTGATTGCATACTTCAAAAATGACCTTTATACATCCTAGAGCCAAATTTTTATCCCTTCTCTTTGGGTCGTTGATGAACCATTTACATGAACCATCCATGCTTTTGTCATTTTTTGCTCTTGTTGGATCGATATGACCTTGATCACAAAGTTAGTAATGACGTGATTTTGATGAGCCACAACTGTGATATTCATCAAACTCTCATAGCTCGACTACTCACTTTACCAATTTATCCAAAACTCATGGCTTGGCTAGAACCTGATGTAGTGGTTGCATTACGAGCATTATGATTCGGCATGATTGGAAGTAAGGTCAGAGTTCTCATACAACTGTAACCATAGCTAACGCCCATTTGGCCATAGGCCGACCTATCTCGTCTTTCAACTATGTACCTTCTTTGGTATCATGATCCTTGTCCTTGCTAAAATTGCAGTACTAGTTGGTTGGCATTACTCTCATTTTTCTAGGCCATTGGAGCATATCTCGATGCTCAATAGTAAAATTTAAAGTGGTATACTTCTCGTACCTTTGGAGCCTTTGATGGGTCGTTCATGATCTTTTTCAGATCTCGATCATTGTTCTCGATCATGGTGATCCTTTTCTTCTGATTTCCAACTCTTCCTCTTGGTTGTATCGCTCTACCATTATCATCAATTTGGATAACTAATGCTGATGCCAATGGCCCCTTTTTTAGGCCATGTAGAAGTAACTGGATCAACATATCCATCGAGGTGTCTGGCATCTCTAGAGCTTCGTTGTTGAACATTCGATTAAGACCAAATACTCTCTAGGATCGCCATCCCCGTCTGGTAACCTAAGATTTATGCCCACCGCCTCTGTTAAGGTCTCCTCACAGAAAAGAGAGAACCTTCCTCATGACTTATATAGGCGGGCTCTTCTTCAATGCATACTCAATCTTCAGATTCGATCTTTGAAGGAGCTTGACTTTGCACTTCATCAAAATCACATATTTGCACCCAACACTTATCTGGGGTCTCACAGATCTCGACCCTCTTTGCAATTCTTCCCAAAAATAAGCTATGCTGGGTAGGAGGTTGAGGGTGAACTGAAACTTTCGGTGTAGTCGGCGCTCTCTGAATGTGATCCTTCAATAGTATTGCCTCCCCACTCTTGCATTCTCCGATTGAACTCCATTTCCACCATACACTATTGGCTCAATAGTTGGAGCTTCAGGCATTACTGGAGGCTCAGTTGCAGGTGGCGAGGATCGAGATGTTGAACCTTCAAAATCGGCTCTATTATCCTTCTTGGTTGCACCCTCCACCGATCCTTGAGATTTCCTTGATCTCTGGTAATGTTCCCACAGACGGCGCCAATTGATTTGGGTCTAAAATGAACTCGAACCTCTTCAGTGAAGCTCGGCTTGAACACGATCGCGAAGCTCCTAAATTGGAACTACCTGAAATCAAAAGACCCTCGTTAAGATCAAGCTGGGGTTGACCCCAGCGTAGACCCTCCGACGATCAAGTCAATATAGACTAAAGGATCAAGGTCGCTATAGTAAATGCGGAGTAATGAAAGACTTACTTTCAAAGTGATAAATGTTGTGGGGTATTTATAGGAGAGACCACCCTGTACGGATAGGGATAAGACACGTGTCATGATCTCTAAGATCCACGTCTTACCAATCTGCGGCTGAGGTTCCGGGTCTGTCGGATTAGACGGGTCGTGTCATACCGAACCCGAACTAAAACGCGCATATTTTGGCCTGTTTGGGGAATAAAGCTAACTTTGGGGGGTAATTTTGTCAAAGTGGATTTTTACCCATATCAACTTGATTCTAATTTTAAGTTTTCAACCATGGGTGACTAGTATTTTTCTTTCGATCGAGGTAATTGAATTCAACTGGTTCTTATTTGTGAGAAATGATTTTTAATTTTAAATTATTCTCAAATAAATTATCTATTGCTTCTCTTTGGGCTTGTTTGGTTGGGTGGTTTAGGGGTTGGCATATATAAACACATGCAATTTGTTGTTTGGTTATTTGTAGGGACGGAGCCAGAATTTGGGTTTCGGGGGGCAAATACAAAAGAAAGGGGTCAAAAATAGATATTTTTGGATTTCGGGGTGGAGGGGGGGGGGGGGGAAGGATTTCAAATTTCAAAAATCTGTATGGGCAAAAAATTTATTTTCTCAAAGTTTATGGGGGGCTGGTGCCCCTACCAGCCCCCCCCCCTGTGGCTCCGCCTCTGGTTGTTTGGACGGACAACACCAAATCCATGGCCCCGTCCTTTGGGTTTTAATGTTGTTTGAATCCGTTAAAACTCCGAATAAATACGAGAATGTTTAAAATAAAGACATAAAAAAGAATGTAGAAGAGAGGATTTTTATTGATACTTCTTGAGAGAATTAAAAAAGTATATGCTTATTGTAAGTGATGTGAATATAAACCTTTACAAGTGTGAATTCTATGCTATTTTAGGCCTCTTTGGCCGTCTTCTCTCCTCTTGCCAAACATGGAGGCGTTTCTTGTGTAGTGGATGGGAAATGGTCATCATTTTCCTTATTTTATGGGATAATGATGTTGGACTAACCCAACGTTCTAGCACTTGTTTTCGTTCTCGCACAGCGGAAGCAAATTACATAAATTTTATTATCAACTCACAAGACGGGTTCTTTTACATATCAAGACCAAATTACAATAAATCACATACAAAGAGGGGTTGTATAGCCATTTTACCTTTTTCGAGTTGTGTCGTTAACTAACTCATAAGTTCTCAGCCCTTTGTATTTTCTTCACCTTCAAGATTTTCCTTGTCTCTCCGAATAAATCCCTCAAGCACTCCAATTGTCGTGCCTCTAAGTTTATCCACACCCCAAGTATTTCTTGAAACTCTTAAAATATTTTAGTGCTACTAAAATTATATCAATTTAGCTTATGGAGAATTAGGGAGAAATAAGTGTATAGGTTTTTTAGAGAGAAGAAAATTTTCTATACAAGAAAAATTCCAAGAGTGCACAAGTGTGTGTTGGAATTGTTTCCATGTATCCTTCTTCCTAGTATATCTAGGATATCTTTTTACACAAGAAAGATATATTTATTACCATATATATATTATATAAATTCTCCATCTCTTTCCACATAGGAAAGATACACATAATATATATAATTTCATACACATATATTAATATAATATATATATCTTCTATATTTTTCTACATAAGAAAAATACATATATATATATATTATATAACTAATTTATTCCACCAAGAAATAAATATTACTTGGATACATTTATTTAATCTACCTACACAAGGTAATTAAATACTAGCCTCTATTATTAATCCACATAGGATAATTAATCCACACCTAATATTAATTAAACTAATTAATTAATTCTACTAAAGAATTAATTTAATTCACATAGGATTAATTTCTCATTTAATTAATTCCACATAGGAATTAATCTAATCCACATAATAATTCCTCAAAGTTAATTCTTCATAAAAACTAAAAATTTTCATAAGGAGGTTCATATTTGAGTTAAATGTGTGACCCCTTAGGTTCATTTACATGCTAGAAATGAGTCATTTCTCATAGGCTTAAGTAATTGTCACAAAGACAACTGATTAAGGTCTCGAGTCTTATTACCAAACTCGACTCGAGGCTCTCACCGATCATGATTCGATGTCTAGCAACGTTGTCATGAAAATCTAGATATAAATGATTATCATGAAGGATCTTTCTAGGTTACGATCTTCTTATGAGCCATTCCTTCCATCATTTTTTCGCTCCGAGTCTAGAGTTAGGGTACATTCGAAACTCCAGTAATTCAGATAACTATGTTTGTGTTGACATTCATCATCTAAGAAGAATCACCACTTCTTCTTAATGACTTTGATATTCTGGTCAGAGATTTTCCACTGGTCATCTGTGTCAAGCAACAACACAGGAAATCTCCCAGTATCTGTACCGTGGGTGGATCCCTCTTTCGATGTCATTTATTCCGCCGTTCGACTAGACTACACCCGACCTTATCCACTCTTGTGATTCTCTTGGAATCCGGAATAAGATCAAAGTGTAGTGGGCCGAATCCATTGTAGCCATGACATCTCAGGTCTTAAGGATTATCTCAACTATGTAACCCTTAGGATTCCAATTTTACACAGAACCAACATGGAATCCTGCGGAGTTGTTTAGTCTCAACACTACACAAGTGTAGACCTTTTGTACTTACAATGATCCTTGATCAATTCCCATAGAACAAGGCACACCCATTACAGGATGCAGTACGAGCAAGCCTTTGCAAGAATATGATTTCCCTTTTCCTCATTACTCTATGGCGTGAAACTCCTCGGGACTCTATCAACAAGCATAGATTTATAGATATAGACAAATGCCATATAATGAAAGGTTTGATATATAAAACAAGACTGTACTCAAGTGTTATTACACGTTTGACAAAGCCTTAAATGTTTAGTTGGGCACCTAACACTGAAAAATGGGTGGTTATTGACTTGGTCCACTTTATCTCTTCGCCAGCTAGGCTCGTGAGCTTTGTATCCAGCAATCTGTTATTTTACTCGTCAACTATTTTACTAGGTAAAACAGGAGGTCACCCATATGCTCGATTGTCGGACTTACTTCTTGCTCTCGCTATGAGCACCCTTGTGAGCTATCATCTTGATCTTTATTTTTATCATTTTAGCCCAATCCATCATATGTAAATGCAGCCCATTTCTTATAAGCCCAAAGGGCGAAGTGGAATTTTATAGACGTACCATAAGTCCTCCTACTCGTAAGAGCTCAAAAGAATTTTGAGGTCTTGAGAGTATATTCACTACGTAAATCAACAACTAATTTGATAAGCTGGCCCGCCAGCTAACTCACGAACCGACTCGTGAACCAAGAGCATGCCCATTCGGACATCTCGCTTCGCATAGGTGACTTTTTGCCTTCCTTAATTTTGAATATTGCCCTCTTGATATTTTTCTAGATTTATGGGATTTACTTGTATCCTTTGAGATTCTCCACATTCCTTTTCCAATGCAATTTCATCATCTCTCTTAGAATTTAGAAAAACTAGGAAACTTTATAAATTTCCCAAGATTTATTTGTGATTGTCATAATTCTTTGCTTTTTCTAGAATCAGCTTTAGAAACATCTCTTTTTCTTCTCATATAAAGTTCCTTTTCTTCTTGTTTGCTTCTTATATGCTTCTCTTGTGCTAGTACATACTTCAATTTCTTGCATACAAGAATTTCCTTTTATTCATCATGATAATTCCCTTCCTCGTGATAAGCAAAAGAAAGTGATATCGACCTCTTCTTCCCATGACGCAGCTAATCGTCCACGTTTTACGAGCAGTCCGTGGAGTCAAAATCCCTTGAGGTAGTTGGTGCATTTTTTGAGGCAGCTTCGTGGCATCTTGGGTATGGCACCAACTCTTTGTTGATGACATACTATTATTTTGATTCCACATGTTGTCCGTGCGCTCCCGTTAGCTGAAAATATATTCTTATTGCTATTATTTTTCTTTACCTTGCGAATATATTTGCCTCCTTATAATTCTTCTGATCTTTGCTTTGCAGATTCGAATATGCTTAGGGCGGTCCTCAACTTCCTACACATCTGCGGGCTTCTTGGGTAAAGTAATTCTATCGGTTGGCCATTGATAATTGTTCTCGCCCATTAGCTCAATTAGTGTCCAAGCATCCTTGGGTGATTTGTTCATGATAGTACCCCCGCGGTGACGTCAAGATTTGTACAAAGGTTCGGTCCTAATCTCAAGTAGAATATTTGCACTTGTGTCGGTATGGAAAGTCCATTATGTGGACACTGTTGGGAAACATACATATAGTCCGACTAAGCACAACGGAAAATTAAGATTTTAGTTTCCAGAATTTAAACATATGAGTTTATTAATCCTACGAGTTTATCACGTATCATATGATTGCGCATCTCTACAGTAGTTATTTAAAACTTGAATAAAGAAGATCTTACCTTATTCATTTTTTCGTAAAAATCGAAAGACTTCTTCTTCCTAAATGTAAGTTGCCTAGCTTGTTCTTCGTTCCTTGAATCAACCGCCTCGTTCTTTTCCTTTGATTAAGATTTTGAACTTCTCCACAAAAAAATACCTTCGACCAGATTCTTGATTCACTTCAGAGACCCAGGTGTTTCTTCTCTAAAGTTGATCCACACCCCAGATACCCACTCGTTTATAATCTTTAGCTAGGTTGATTTATCAACGTTTATTCTAACTCTAAGGAATAGTGTATGGATTGGGTGAAAGCAAAAATTACTTCTCTAAGTATTTCAGAAGAATTCTTGAATTCAAGATCTTGATGAATAATTAAGAACTCAAGAACACTATATGAGAGAGAGAGAAAGATAGAAAGAGAGAGGAACGATTTTTCTATGCAGGAGGAACGAGAATTTTGGCTTCAAAAGTCATGTGATTTTTGATCCTTACTCGTCACGGCGTTGATCAAATTTCTCTAAGCACGTTTGATGTAAGAAATTATACAGAGGTAAAAATATTTTCAGTACTGTTTGTGTGATTTATTCTGTCTGTTTGCATGTGTTTGAGTTATCCTTGATCCCAGTATGTACGATACACGTAATTAAATTTTGTTTTTTCACTGCGCTTTCGTGTACCATGGAATGTCGATTCCGATGGCCCCATTGTCATCTCGTGTAAAATATAAAAGAATTTCATTTTGTTGTCGAATGAATAGGAATATCTCAAGAGTGTAACATAATTCGATTCACTTATTGAGTATTAATTTAACAAATCGAAGAATCCGAATCAAATTCCGATTCTATTTTTCAAATGATATTTGAACTGTTATTTTATTTGTCATATGCATGCGATGTCACATGTATAACTTTTTTAGTTATATATATGACATGAATTTTATATCCATAGTGTTGATTTATAAAAGGGCAAAATTCATTTTGTCCCCCTCTACTATAGACACCCCATTAAATACCCCCCTCTATCCCTAAAACATTCAAATTCCCCCCTTTCTATATTAAAATGCACCAAACACTCCTGGACACATATTGATAGACAAAAATACCCTTGATTTAATATGATAGAATCATTAAGAGCCCATCTAGTACAATCTATCTTGTACTTTGCCCCCTCTATGATTAAAACTTAATAGTTTGATCCCAAATATTATTTAAGGATAATTTTCTTAAATACACCATCTTTGAATTAATTATAAATTAAATAAATAAAAATATTTTCTTTAATATAGAAAAAATAAGGAATAAGTTTTAAATTATTTCATGTAAATTTATATAACTAATTTACTATATGTTTTTCCTTTAGAAAGAATGTAATAAATTTTTATTTTTCTTACTTTTGATAACTTAGTTGCATTAATAGATATTAGAAAACATTCTTGTTATTTTGTACTCTCTAATTTTAGTTGTATTTTCATAAAAGTAAATAACTAAATGTTGTAATATTTTATTTAATATATCTTGAACTATATGTTGTGAAATTTTTCAAGATTTGCATGCAATAACATAAATATAAATTCTTTAGATTATCATGTGAAACAATTTGCATAAAATAATATAATTTAAAACATATAAAAGTAAGAACGGCTGGCCTGTAGGAGTCACGCCACTTGACGCTGTCCTAAGATCGTGATGGCCTCCCCTCGTGCAGGTACTGTCGGCCTACCACCACCCCAAGATAAAACCCAAAAAGGCCACGCTGGTGTTTTCTTTGTGAGCACGTTCACAAGAAAACTTTGTGAACAAGACCTTATCCTAGTTGCCCAAAATATAGAGAAAATATAGAATTGTATGAATGTTGTATGCTTGTGTTGTTGTGTCTTCTAACTAAGACCCCTAGGACCTATTTATAGTGTTAGGATGCATGTTGAAACCTAAAAATTAAAGCACAAATCAATACAATGTGGGAGGTTATGGTCAATATTGTTAATGCAAATAATGAAAATATTAAATTTGATTTTTGAAGTTTTGAAACTTCCAATTTCCAACAATCCCCCACAAGGTTTAAAACTTCAAATGATATATAAAATATATATAAAAGGGCAACTAAATACTATGCAATGGGTGCAGGAGCCTTCCGGGCTTGAACCTACACTTAGTGTTGATGATTTCCATTTGAGGGAGCCATAATGGACTACGCCTGGAATTAGGTCCCTTGGCCAAACTTCAATACATCACACACACAGTATCGACATCGGTCTCAGTTCGCGGGTTAGCGCATTAAAGGCCCTGCACTCTAATCTTGATTCTCGTGAGGTCTCTAGGGTTAGCCCAACCCATAGCCACGGCCTATGTATGGCAACTCTCACTTAGGTGAAACCTACAAGGGTACGTGTGAACTCTACCCCGCAGATTATTTCCTGCCTTGGTCTCATTAAGGATCAAAGTCAACCTTAACATCACACTACAAAAGCACTATCACCATAGGGACGGGAAGGAGACACTCTCCTCATACATTAGTGCTAAACGAGTCATGCATTACAGGTTGTTTCTACCCATTGAACCTTCTTCATGGGGTCTCCAATCACAAAGGTTGGGTTACTCCCGGAGGTGACTCCCTTGTGGGCTTATGCCCATCCCCCTCGATGATTCATAAACACCCTTATTGGGTAGACCTTTAGTCAAATTATCAGCCAAGTTTCTCTCAGACTTGACCAAATTAAGTGATACCACATTTCTCTTTATTAAGGATTTTACACTTTTATACCTTGCTTGTAAATGTCTACTCATTTTCTTATTAGAATGGGTTTGCTTCACAAGATCTATCACAGCCTTAGAATCACAATGTATAGATATGGCTGGTAAAGGTTTCTTTACTAATGGAATATCGAGTAAAAGGTCTCTTAGCCATTCAACAGTTGTACAAGTTAAATCTAATGCTATTAACTCAGCTTCCATTGTACTTCTAGAAATAACAGTTTGTTTCTTAGATCCCCAAGTTATCGCTGCTCCCCCCAACATAAATACAAAACCACTAGTAGATTTTATTTCGGAGCTATCGGTAATCCAATTAGCATCACTATACCCTTCAAGTACATTTGGAAAACCTTTATAGTACAAAGAAAAGTTTAGGGTTCCTCTAAGATACTTAAGAATTTTTTCTAACGCATTCCAATGATCTTTACTAGGATTATGAGTGTATCTACTAAGTCTCCCAACCGTATAACATATATCAGGTCTAGTTCTATTAGAAAAATACAATAATGACCCTATAATTTGAGAATATTTCAATTGTGATACGGGTTCTCCCAAATTTTTATTTAGATGTACGTTAGGATCATAAGGAGTAGACACTATCTTACAATCGTAATAATTAAATTTTTTCAAGAATTTTTCAATCGCAATCGATTGATCTAGTGAGATGCCTTCTTTAGTTCTACTAACTTTCATGCCCAAAATAATATGAGCTTCACCCAAATCTTTCATTTCAAAGTTGTTAGACAAATATTCTTTCACAATTTTAATAAAATCCAAATTGGACCCAAAAATTAATATATCATCCACATATAAACATAGTATCACATATTCACCATTTTCTTCCTTAGCATAAACACATTTGTCATATTCGTTTGATGTAAATCCATTAGCAAGTATAACCTCATTAAACTTTTCATGCCATTGTTTAGGAGCTTGTTTTAAACCATACAACAATTTTACTAATTTACATACTTTATGTTCTTGTCCTTTAACTTTAAAGCCTTCAGGTTGTTGCATGTAAATTTCTTCATCTAAATCTCCATTTAAAAACGCCGTTTTTACATCCATTTGATGAATTATTAATTTATGTATAGATGCTAACGCCAGTAAAGTTCTAATAGTTGAAATTCTAGCGACAGACGAGTAAGTATCAAAATAGTCAATTCCTTCTTGTTGTGTAAACCCTTTTGCTACTAACCTTGCTTTATATTTATCTATAGACCCATCAACTTTTAATTTCTTTTTAAAGATCCATTTACATCCTATCGGCTTACTACCAGATGGTAAGTTAGATAATACCCAAGTATTATTTTGAATAATAGAATTATATTCGTCATTTATGGCTTCTTTCCAAAAAGGTGCGTCTATAGAAGATATAGCTTCTTCATAGGTTTGGGGATCTCTTTCAACTAAAAAGGTAATAAAGTCATCTCCGAAATTTTTTTCTACTCTAAGCCTCTTATTTCTTCTTAATTCTATAGATTCTTCTTCCTTGTTTTCTAAAATTGAACTGTTAGATGATTTACCTATATAAGATTCTATTCTTGGTGTTTCTAATTCACTTGTAATTTTAGTTTTAAAAGGGAAAACATCTTCAAAGAAAGTTGCATCTCTAGCCTCAATAATTGTGTTATTAGAAATACCACCAACATCAGAATTAACCACTAAAAATCTATTTGCACTACTATTTTGAGCATATCCGATAAATATAGCATCTATTGTTTTAGGACCTATTTTCTTCCTTTTAATATCAGGTATAGCTACTTTTGCTAAACACCCCCACACCTTAAGAAAATTTAGGTTAGGGGCTCTCTTTTTCCACAATTCATAAGGAGTTTTATCATTATCTTTAACAATCACACGATTAAGTATAAAACACGAAGATAAAATAGCTTCCCCCCATAAGTTTTCAGGTGCTCCAGAATTTAATAACATAGAGTTAACCATATCCATTAACGTCCTATTTTTTCTTTCAGCTACTCCATTTGATTGAGGTGAATAGGGAGGTGTGAATTCATGTATAATACCATTTTCTTCACAAAATTTTTCTAACTCACCCGAAGAATATTCTCCTCCTCTATCTGACCTTAATATTTTAACTTTTTTCTCTATTTGGTTCTCAACTTCAGTTTTATAAATCTTAAATTTTCCAAAAACTTCATCTTTAGACTTAATAAGATAAATATAACAATATTTAGAAAAGTCATCTATAAATGTTACGAAATATTTATTTCCACCTCTAGTTGGGGTTCTATTTGAATCACACACATCACTATGGATAAGTTCTAAGATAATTGAATCTCTGTGAACCGATTTATAAGCTCTTTTTGTTTGTTTAGCTTGTACACATATTTCACACTTATGATCAATATTTACCTGAGATTTTGGAATTAATCCTAAATCCATAAGTCTCTTAACTTTTATATTACTAACATGCCCTAATCTTTTATGCCATAAAATATTAGATTCAATATTAAAAATAAAGGAGGAATTTTCTTCATCATTCAAAATATTTAATTTAAACAAACCATCACTTACAAAGCCTTTTCCAATAAAATCATTCTTTCTAGTTATTACAACTTTATTAGACTCCATAACTAGTTTATAACCATTTTCAACTAGACAAGACCCACTAACTAAATTTCGTCTAACTTCAGGTACATGTCACACTCCATCTAGGGTTAATATCTTTCTGGACGTCATCTTTAACTCAACGCTCCCGATCCCATGTATTTGTGCGACAGTGTTGTTTCCTAGTGTCACGCTTCCTCCACTTGAGTTCTGATATGTTTTAAACATTGATTTTTCAAAACAAACATGAATATTAGCTCCTGAATCTAACCACTATTCATTATTTTTATATGTAAAGTTTATTAAGGGAGTTATAGATTCTAACCTGATAGATGGTTCTCCATTGACCAACATGTTTACTTCTTGATTATTAGGCTTAAGGTTGAACCTAGGGTTGAACTTCTCGGTCTTCTTGTAGTAACAGTCTTTAGCCATATGATTAGTTCTTCCACACACGAAGCAGGGTTTTTCTATCTTTTCTTTGCCTTTATTGTCCTTATAGTTTTGTGTCTTAAATCGATTATTATTATTATTATTATTATTATTATTATTGTGATGGTAGTCTTTCTTCCAATTCTTGTTGTTAATTTTAAACCTATTCCCCTTAGGCTTGAACCTATTTCGGTTATAGTTTCTTTTATCTTCCACTAAGTTAGCCTTAGCTTTCAACCCTTCTTGTTTAACATTAATCCTATGTTGTTCTTCTACCCTCAAGAATTTAAAGACTTGACTTAAAGTTAAAGACCCTTGTTGATGTCTAAGACTTCTAGCAAAATTAGACCATGAAGGTGGGAGTTTATCAATTAGACATGAAACTTTATAATCTTCACTAAATTTTGACCCTCCTTCTTCTAAAGGTTTTAGTAAGTCTTGAAATTCATGAATTTGTTCATTAATAGACTTTTCATCAACCATTATATATCTTGTAAAAGTAGAGGCATTAAATCTAACAATTCCCGCATCATCAATTCCATAATCGGCTTCTAAGGCATCCCAAAGTTCCTTAGCACTCGTAAAAGTATGGTAAACATCGTAAAGTCTTTCAGACAAGGCACTAAGAATACGATTACGACAATGATAATCTACATTTTCAGGTGTTTGCCAAGAGCTTGATTAAATATTTCCATCTATGGCAGACATAAACCCAAGAACGGTCAACCAATATTTCATTTGGTTTTGCCATCTTTTAAAATTTAATCCGTTAAATTTTCCGGGTTTAACACTACTAGCGTCTTCACGAGATGCCATTTTAATTTAATTTAATTTAATTAGTAACAATCGGAAGTAATACGGGCAAAGAAACGATATAACTTTTAATCACTTAACTGTAGGAGTAAATAAAATAATGTCAATACTTAATAACAATAGGATTAGCTTTCTAGTAAAAAATGTTTCACAGCAGCAAATAAAAAGAATAACAGATAAAGTAATATCAGATTTAGTCATTAAATAACATATGATATTATTCTTGAAATAATTGTAAATATTAAATGAGTCACTCCCACTATTTTCAAATCGATAACGGTTTCAAAGACTAATATTGACACAAGAATAAAAATCAATTGTACCGTTCAGATTCAGATTGCTTCGGAAATAAAAATATAAAATTTAACACACAACGGTTTTCAGCTATAATTATTTAGTCTACTATTACGTGGCAATAGTTGATGGACTTGGTTTATAACTTATTACTCACCAATTAGACACATGTACACAAATTCTTCTGACATTAGCCAGTTGTGGGAGTTAAAAGCAAAGAGTATATTTCTGTTAATTTTATATAAAATAATTAAAAATTGAGTACTTATTAATTGTGATACTAACACATCAGCGAACAAAATTTGCAGAAACCATATAGATATTAGACAATTGCAAAGCCTTAGCTTATTTTGTTCTTAGTAACACAAGAGCAGATTCAAATCTTCCAATTTAAAACTTAGCAATATATAGCTCTTCTAGTATAAGTTTTCCAGAATTAATTTTCTGCACTTTAGTGAAAATGATGTTTCAGATTTGCAGAATGTATACACTTATTTTAAGGTTATCACGGAACCGTACAGAAAATAACTAGTGGTTTTAAAGTAATGAAAACATGCAAATTAAGCAAAATCAGAATTAACATAAAGCAAATCAGATCACGATCTTAGATTATTGTGAAATTTTTCAAGATTTGCATGCAATAACATAAATATAAATTCTTTAGATTATCATGTGAAACAATTTGCATAAAATAATATAATTTAAATCATATAAAAGTAAGAACGGCTGGCCTGTAGGAGTCACGCCACTTGACGCTGTCCTAAGATCGTGATGGCCTCCCCTCGTGCAGGTACTGTCGGCCCACCACCACACCAAGATAAAACCCAAGAAGGCCACGCTGGTGTTTTCTTTGTGAGCACGTTCACAAGAAAACTTTGTAAACAAGACCTTATCCTAGTTGCCCAAAATATAGAGAAAATATAGAATTGTATGAATGTTGTATGCTTGTGTTGTTGTGTCTTCTAACTAAGACCCCTAGGACCTATTTATAGTGTTAGGATGCATGTTGAAACCTAAAAATTAAAGCACAAATCAATACAATGTGGGAGGTTATGGTCAATATTGTTAATGCAAATAATGAAAATATTAAATTTGATTTTTTAAGTTTTGAAACTTCCAATTTCCAACACTATATGCATGTCTTATTCACATAGTAGTATTAATTATACTAATTAAAGAAAGAGTAAAAAAGAAGCATTTATAACTAATTAACGTAAAAAAAAAGTTATACACATAAATTAGCGTGGACATGTTATATAATTAAAAGACGATTTTTAATAATTATAGAGATAACTAGTCTTTTTCGTAAGGGCAACCCAAAGTAATAATAACCTTTACGGAAGCATGGACTCAAGGATATCGTGATGTTACTTTGGAATCCGACTACTGGGAGGCACTGAAGGAAGTGGAGGAAGTTTCTCGTAGTCACAGATTCTTTGAGCTAATCCAGAATATCAAAGATATGCTTGGTGGATCTTGGCAAATTAATGTTCAACATGTGTTTAGAGAGGCACACTGCACGGCCAACTATTTGGTCAAATTGGGTCTACAACGAGAGCTTGGAGTTATACTTAACCCAAATGAAGAAACCAAAGTATTACTTGAATTAGACAGAATGGGCACTACATAGCCCCGTACCATGACTATCATCTCGGATCTGTCGGGCTAGTCTCCTTCACCCCACCAGAATTAAAAAAAATATAATACTCCATTCGTCCCAAAAAGATTGTCCACTTTGACTTTTTGTAAAAATTAAGAAAAGTCAATTATTTTACCATCTATCCCCAAATTACCCCCTATGCAAATAAATAAAATATTTATTGTTTATATATTATAATCAATCTTTCCTAAATGGCATTTGGTACCTACATATTACTTCTAAATTAAAGCACAACATATATAGAAATAAAATCTAAATTCCACATATGAATAAACATAAATTGGAATGTGGAGGACAATTCCAATTTCTCTCGAGTGTGATCCAAGCATTGTGAACGAGGCAAAGACCTATCTCGAAGGGTGAATTATTTTCAAATAACTGGAGTACTAATTGCTTGATTTTTGAACTTTTTTGTTTTTCTTTTCTTTTTCTTTTCTTTTGATTTTTGTCATCTACCTGGAAGAATAAGTATGGAAATGAAGGATTTTTGAATTGCATGAGTTTTCTATTTTTTTTCTTATCTCTGCTGGTTGCACGATTTTTCTCTTTCTGTATGACTTTGTGAGCTAGTGCAATTTAGTGAGTAAATGGGCACTACTAAATTTTAGTTATATTCCATTTATGATTGAAAATGATGTTAAGAAACTAAAACACTTGCCACAATCGGATATGGCAATTTAGGATTTTTTGGTTCTATTACCAAAATAAAATTAATGAGTTTATATATAACAAAGGAATTAAGACTCAAACATTAAATATAAAGTCAATGGCATAATAGGCACTTAACTAATAAATTCTTACTTTTTAAAAGACAATCTTTTTAGAACAGACAAAAGTGGAATAATGGACATTTTTTTTGGAACGAAGGGAGTAATAACCTTTACGAATTGTGGTTGTTGACTTGTTAGGAAGCATGCTTCACATGGCATCGGTGCCATTTGTCCCTCTTTTGGTTGGCTGGATAGGATTGTGGATTATACTTGGTCACACATGATTAAACATGAAACTCCAATCACTTGTCCCATGTTTGGTTGCTTAGAATGGGCCAATAATTAAACGTGTATATTGTGGGTTGACTTGTTTGGCTCATTTGATTAGCCAGCCCATTATGTGTAAGTTTACCCAAGTGTCCTCACCTCTAAACTGGATTTCCAATTATGCCCTCGTAAACTTCATTCCTCTTTAATCGACTGTGGTCCCTCCAGATCTTTCCAAACACGGCGAATATGATAGCAGTGGTTTCCTTGAAACCCTTCGATGGGTCTATACACAAAAACGACATCTATGTTTGGCTTTACCTACAAAATAAAATTCAAAAAAGAATTACAAAAACACCATAAATCAAAACCAATAGATAGAAATTGATACTAAATTGAGCATAAATGTAGCATATACCCACAAATCCACCACAAAAACAAGCATATATATGTATAAATTGAACACGCATATGGTAAAAAAAAAAAAATTTATACCCACAAAACTTATATACATATATACATTTCACCTCTAAATCGTAAAAGACCATATATAAACCGTAGTACCATGATTTAAACCAAGTATTCGAAGCATATTTAATCTATTTTATTTGTGCTCATTACCTTTTTTTCAAGCTCAAGCAAATCGCAAATGGGGGAATCCTTGCAAGAACCCAGCTGCAAATGAGGCGGAATGGAGGCAGATGAGAAAGTAGGGTTTCTAATTGGGTATATATACCAGGGGGCAAAACGATAATTGCACGGTTTAGTTGGAGGTGAGATTTCCGTGTGGATTCCCAATTCCGCCTCCAGAGGTGGAATTGCTAATATGAAAGAGAGGTATTAGGTACACGGGCTTTCTACTAATAAAGGGTCTTGCATACTTGAACCAAACATGGGAATATGTGTTATTAGTACTGTGATAATCCATAATACAGGCAACCAAAAGAGGCCCTAGTGATTTCTTTTTCTAGGTCTTTTCTATCGCAAGCACAGATAGAAGAAGAAATGGAGAGGAAATTATGTCATTCGATTGGCTTTTTGATAGGAGTCATTTTTACGTGTTATTAAGCCCCTTTGCGTTTATGTTTTAGGTTCATTTATCGCTTGATTTTGTCACTTGTGTGTTTAATTCGTGCATTAAGTGATTTCAGGCCTTAAATGGATACAATCGAAGAACGGGCTGAAAAAAGATGTATAAAACAAGTTTAGGCCAAGATGTTTCACACCTCTACGACCAAACAAGCAAGAAACAAGCTGGAGTTAGCCAAAATCATATTTTAGTACCATTTCCGCACACCTGGGCGCCAAATCAGAAACAATCTCCACGTTGGAACGCCATTTGGATAAATTTAGAGACCGAATTTGATGACGTGTCCTTCTACAAAGTTTTAGATCTATGTCTTATCTTTACATGGGGACTTGAATCATCCAATTCGGAGGTCTGTGGAGACGTTTATGAATAAAACACTATCCCTGCGCTGAAAAATACGAAAGTGGCAGCTCCCATTCTTAGTAGGTGGAAAACAAGAGAATGGTAGTTCACATTCTTGGTAGGAGGAAAGTAAGAGAATGGTAGGTGGAAAACAAGAGAATGGTAGTTTACATTCTTGGTAGGAGGAAAGTAAGAGAATGGTAGGTGGAAAACAAGAGAATGGTAGTTCACATTCTTAGTAGATGGAAAGCAAGAGAATGGTAGGTGGAAAGAAAAGAGAATGGAAGCACATGTTCTTGGTTGGTGAATTTTTTTGGCTATAAAAGGAGGATTGGATGTCATCCTACAAACACACTTGAAAACACATTCCCCATTGGGGGAGCCTAAACACATCCTATCATCATCTTCATCATCCTTAGATTAGTTATGAAGATTATCAAGAACCTTTGAAGGTGAAGAAATCAAGAAGCATGGAAGAGATGAAGATCGAAGTTCAACCATCAAAAATACGAGGGAGTTCTTATATTTAGATTTGTTTTTGTCTATGAATATGAATCTTAATTTAAGTTCCTATCTTTTATCTTTTATGATGAAATAGATTCTTCGAACTAAGGCCATGTTGAGGCTAAATTATGATAATTGAGTTATAAATTGTGTTTTTCGTATTAATTCTATTGTTGCTTTGTGTCTTGATCTTGTTTGAATGCATCATATGCTTAGCTACCATATGCATGATTTATTGCTTAAATTATTCGTTCGAGAGAAGGTAATTTAAGGTGCAAAGAGGATCATCACATAATCCGTAACAAATAGGGAATTGCCCCTAGAGATAGGTAGAGATTCCCGGGTGCAGTTAGCCGGATTAATCCGGGGAAATTCTAGAACTTGAATGCATGATTGTTGGTTAGATTCTCGGATAGACATATCTAGAGAACCATCAATTAATCATAGGATTATTACAGCCGAGACATCGGGTAGTAATTATTTAAGGTTTTTTCCACCAAAGCAACATTAGTCTAATAATATGAGAACATGTTTATAGTGAAAATTGATTAATTTATGCCAACACATGTGTCTTAGTTGCTCTCTTCCATAACTATCTTGATTTCGACATCTTGTTTCTTATATCTTACTTCCATAATATTTTAGTTAATTCTTGCTTTAGTTTAAATTCTTCAATTTCTTTAAAATCATAAACTAAAATACAAGTCCTTGAGGTTCGACAACCCGGACTTTATTGTCCACTTTATTACTACACACGACCAGTCCACTTGCTGTTTAATACACGTAAGGATTTTTCGTGCCATGTTTTTGGCGCCGTTGCCGGGGACTTGTTTAATTTTAGTTTTTGATTTTATTGCAAGTTTTAAGTATTTATTTTATTTTTATTAATTTTTTTTATTATTATTATTTTTATTTTTTTTCTTACACTCTTAGCTCGCAATGGCTAGAAATTTTCCAGATATGACCCTTCCGGAGAATCAATTATGGCTGCAAAGCGTCATTCAATTCGCAAAGGATAGCAATTTTCCTGATATGACACTACCGGAGAATCAATTATGGCTGCAAAACGTCATTGAAGCGTGTTATGCACAAGGGTTCTTTCCACAACATTACCAAGAAAAAATTCCTACTCCAGAGGAACAACTTGATAACACCATTGGAGAGCTCCACTTTATGATGAAGGACGCACGGCGGGAAATGAAGGAGATGAATCATCAACTCAAGCAACTAACGAGCGACATATCTGAGAAAGTACCATGGGCATTGCTTGGTACCACTGAGATAGATCAAAAGGAGGAATTCAACACCGTAATGTTGAATGAAATGAAGTTGGAAAATTCGAAAGCAGATTCCTCCAACGATGAGCATTCGACTCCTATCCTTTCTGAGGGTGTTGACATTTCTTTACTTTCTTCCCTAGCCACAGGTAAATCGGTATTTGATGCCGACGATGGTAAGTTGTTATTGAATGTAGGAGATGATATGGTTAATTTTGATAACTATGAGGTTTTTGAGCATCTAATTGATTTTGATTTGTCCTTACACATTGATGTTTTTGATCCTTTTTGTGTTGAGCACTTTCATGAAAAACGAGCCAATAATCTTCAACATCCATACATGATGGAGCTGAAATATGTCAAGGTGATTGGTGAAGAAAAAGGAGACATTATCTCTAGCTTGGAGAAAAATCTGCACCACCATCTGGAGCATGAGGAAGAAAAGGTAATAGAGGTATTGAGGGACCATAAAAAAACTCGTGAGTGGATGATTGCTTGGTCTAACCCTAGGATATGTATCACAAATAATTGGTCAATCTTCACTACAAAGGGCAAAAGGTTGAAGCGATACCCAATAGTGGATTGGAGAACAAATAAGGCATTCATACATAAACCGCCTTAAGCCAATCTCTTACATAAAGTCAAGCTAGTGACTTTAAAAGAGCGCTTCTTGGGAGGCAACCCAAGCTTTGTGAGTTTTCTTTTGTTTTTTTTCTTTCTTTTTTTGTTTTTGCTTTTCGTTTTATTTGTTTTGTCTAAGCATGCACTTTTGACATGTGTTTTAATATGCTTGATGGTTTGTTTGATAAGTATGTTGAACATGTTAGTAGCAATTTCCCGTTGTTTTGAGAGGCCTATTTTGATGAGATGAGTTTGATTTGGAACATATTTGTGATGAAGGATTGTTTTTCACCAATCCTTGATTGTAAGTACTCTTATACCTTTTGCATGCGTTTATGTGAGACAACATTGGGGACAATGTTGAGTTTAAGTTTGGGGGTATATGTGGGTAGTACTTTGTGGTTTTAATACATTCATATGATTGATCACCATGTGTTTGCTATTTTTGTCATGTCATGTGTACCTCGTTTAGCTCAAGTTTGGGGGAATTTGTATGCTATCATGTTTATATGTGTTTATGTTGAGAAAATCAAGCATGGTTTTTTTTTTGTCCTTCCAATTGATGCATTTAAATTGATTAACTTTAAAAAATGGCATGATTTTTTGAAATAATTTGAATTTAAATGAACATATATATCTTTGAAATTGCTCATGGAGACCCTTGACTAGGATTGATTTCTTAGATGATTCACAATGCACATAAATCGAAGGTAGAGGAGTTGAGAGGATAACCATCTTGAGACACTTAAGGAATTTTTCCCAAAAATATTAACTTAGATTTCTCATACGGTTATAAGTTGAATAGTTAATTTTTTATGCTAAACAATGAATTAAAAAGGTTGAATTTTGGTATGACCAAAATTGGTCAGGCTAATACGTACTGGAGGTAAAAAGTTTCATGCCTATATACTGTACTATTTTGCTAATTTGAGCTAAGCTCAAGCCAAAAAGAAGCGAATTGTTTAAAAGATCTAGTTTTATTTCGTGGCCTTTGACACTCGAGTGATTAAATCCTTAGGAGTGTCTTTACACTTAATGCCCCAAAACTATCTAGTTTGGGAGTCATTGATCTAAAGCTTGTTACATGGGTGCCATAGAAAGCCTAATGGAATAAAACATTGCACATGATCTAGCCTTAATGAAGTTAATTAATTGAAAAGTTTCATATGAATTGAAAGTTTGAATGTTTGAGATAATGAAATTTAAATGGCTATGAGATTTTCTATGATTCTTATGCTTTGTGTTTGATCATAAAGTTGATAGATATGGGATTAATGTCCAAAATTTGGTAAGGATGCCTCTCGACTATAATACCTTAGATTTATTTTCACTACACCCTATGGAGTTTTTTCTAGTATTGGTGTCACATGAGCAAAAGTAGTTGATATGTATATATATTTGTGAGCTGTAAAAGGATGATTTTGTGCCATTTATTCTTGTTAATTATGTTGAGATGTATTCATTTGGTTGGGATTGAAAGTTTGTTAGATTTTGTGGGTATATCGTCTGCAAACCCTCACGAGACTATAACTCGTCCTTTGAGGTAACTCAAAGGTTTAAAGGCTTGTTGCACATGCTAAGTGCAATCGTTTACTCCACGAAAGTGAGTTCGTTTGTTGTTTTTGTTTTCTCCTTTTGGTTGATGATGTTTTTTGTGCCCTAGACCTTTTATTGCTCGAGGTCAAGCAATTGATAAGTTTGGGGGAGTTGATAGGAGTCATTTTTACGTGTTATTAAGCCCCTTTGCGTTTATGTTTTAGGTTCATTTATCGCTTGATTTTGTCACTTGTGTGTTTAATTCGTGCATTAAGTGATTTCTGGCCTTAAATGGATACAATCGAAGAACGGGCTGAAAAAAGACGTATAAAACAAGTTTAGGCCAAGATGTTTCACACCTCTACGACCAAACAAGCAAGAAACAAGTTGGAGTTAGCCAAAATCATATTTTAGTACCATTTCCGCACACCTGGGCGCCAAATCAGAAACAATCTCCACGTTGGAACGCCATTTGGATAAATTTAGAGACTGAATTTGATGACGTGTCCTTCTAAAAAGTTTTAGATCTATGTCTTATCTTTACATGGGGACTTGAATCATCCAATTCGGAGGTCTGTGGAGACGTTTATGAATAAAACACTATCCCTGCGCTGGAAAATACGAAAGTGGCAGCTCCCATTCTTAGTAGGTGGAAAACAAGAGAATGGTAGTTCATATTCTTGGTAGGAGGAAAGTAAGAGAATGGTAGGTGGAAAACAAGAGAATGGTAGTTTACATTCTTGGTAGGAGGAAAGTAAGAGAATGGTAGGTGGAAAACAAGAGAATGGTAGTTCACATTCTTGGTAGATGGAAAGCAAGAGAATGGTAGGTGGAAAGAAAAGAGAATGGAAGCACATGTTCTTGGTTGGTGAATTTTTTTGGCTATAAAAGGAGGATTGGATGTCATCCTACAAACACACTTGAAAACACATTCCCCATTGGGGGAGCCTAAACACATCCTATCATCATCTTCATCATCCTTAGATTAGTTATGAAGATTATCAAGAACCTTTGAAGGTGAAGAAATCAAGAAGCATGGAAGAGATGAAGATCGAAGTTCAACCATCAAAATACGAGGGAGTTCTTATATTTAGATTTGTTTTTGTCTATGAATATGAATCTTAATTTAAGTTCCAATCTTTTATCTTTTATGATGAAATAGATTCTTCGAACTAAGGCCATGTTGAGGCTAAATTATGATAATTGAGTTATAAATTGTGTTTTTCGTATTAATTCTATTGTTGCTTTGTGTCTTGATCTTGTTTGAATGCATCATATGCTTAGCTACCATATGCATGATTTATTGCTTAAATTATTCGTTCGAGAGAAGGTAATTTAAGGTGCAAAGAGGATCATCACATAATTCGTAACAAATAAGGAATTGCCCCTAGAGATAGGTAGAGATTCCCGGGTGCAGTTAGCCGGATTAATCCGGGGAAATTCTAGAACTTGAATGCATGATTGTTGGTTAGATTCTCGGATAGACATATCTAGAGAACCATCAATTAATCATAGGATTATTACAGCCGAGACATCGGGTAGTAATTATTTAAGGTTTTTTCCACCAAAGCAACATTAGTCTAATAATATGAGAACATGTTTATAGTGAAAATTGATTAATTTATGCCAACACATGTGTCTTAGTTGCTCTCTTCCATAGCTATCTTGATTTCGACATCTTGTTTCTTATATCTTACTTCCATAATATTTTAGTTAATTCTTGCTTTAGTTTAAGTTCTTCAATTTCTTTAAAATCATAAACTAAAATACAAGTCCTTGAGGTTCGACAACCCGGACTTTATTGTCCACTTTATTACTACACACGACCAGTCCACTTGCTGTTTAATACACGTAAGGATTTTTCGTGCCACTTTTTTAAATGTAGTAGTTACATGTTAGTGTGAAACATTTTAAATTATCTGTAACAATAGTGTAAAACGTCTTGTTATATGCATAGACATGCGATTAATGGTATATGTGAAAATGAATATACTAACTGTACTTACAATTACAAATCTATATATAATAAAACACAATCTTTGAGGCATCCAAACAAGCGCATATGTGGATAACCTGAATGAACTCAATCTATATATAATAAATAATAACCTTTGAGGCCATCCAAGTAAGCACACATGTGGATGACCTAATTGAGCTTAATTTTGCTACATAAGCAAAATTGAATAAATATACATACATATTAAATTTTAAAAAAAAAATCAATCTTAACAACTTCACATCTTTTCCGATAAAGATGATAACTAATAGATCTCTTCATTCCAAATTCCAAAATTTCAAAATTTAAATTAATAACTAAAGGAATATGTTTATAAGAAGATTTAGCCAAAAATTGAAAAAAGAAAAAAGAAAAAGAGATTTGGACGGCAATTTGCGTGAAAGTGGATCCATTCTACCACTTTATCCAAATCTCACTAGCATCATTAGTTGGAGAAAATCAATACTAAGGAAATCTACTAATACTTAATGATCAACTAATTTTCGAATTTCAAAAAATATTCAAACCAAAATTTCATTTCATAAAATTTAGGATTTATGATATTTAAATTTCAAATTAGATGCTATTCATGTACTGCTATTTATAGATGAATTGGTCACTTTATTTTCATTAGCACATTTCGAAAACACAAATTATGGAGAACTCAACTCACCAAACGATTTATCAATCCATTAAAGTCTATCCCAGTTGCTTAAATGATGCACCATTATCGCATAATCGAAGTTTGTTAATTGAGTATATGGAGGTGAATATTTTTATATTTATCAAGTTCATTTTGTGATTTTTTTTCTCATTCTTTTCATTGAGTATATAAAACTTTTACATATATTTTTTTACAGGAATCTAACAATACAACTCACATTTATGTGGTGGTGCATCGTGATTCGAATACTAGATACAGTCATTTGAGGTCGTCACTTGAAACTTTTTATGCGGAAGAGAGCATGAAAAATGAGCCACTAAAATACTTATATAATTATATAAATCAAGGTACAACAATATAAGGTATTGAAGACATATAAGATTAGTTTGTGGAAAGAGTATTATAAATTTATTTATCTTTCATTTAAATAATTTTTATCATTATTAATACTTTGTACTGATGTCTAATTTTTCTTCATATACGCAGATGTAACAAATTTTATGTTGATTATGACCTTCAAAATAAAAATTATCAGTGGAAGATATTCAAAATGATGCAACAGTAGCTACTTTTGAAGTAATAAGAGCAATAGGACATTATTGAGTTTGTTGATGTAATTTTTATTTTCTAATTCAAATGTTTAGAGATTTGTGCTATTGAAGAATGAAAAGTTTCGAACTTGATTTTTAAATTTTTTACTAATGAAGAATTCCAAATATGAATCCGCTTGCATTTATTCTGTTTCTTAAGACCTTTTACAATATGTTTCGTGTTATCTTAATTTCTATGTATTACAGTGCCATATAATATGCAACTCTAATAATGTGATAGAAGAAGTTTGAATTAATCCGGAATGGGAAGGTATAAAAAACCTCAGACTTTACTCATTTAACTTAACTCTAATTTACATAACTTTAATAATAACATCAAATGACAATTGAACCCAGTTACTGAAAAACGTGGACCATTAAAAGAATGGTGCAACTTTTCAAATCTCCAAAAAAGGATTGTGAATTGATTATTGATATTGATTATAAGAGAGAAGGTCATTATCTTTTTCAAAAGGTTAGACCTTGAAATCAGAACATTAGTATATTCGAATAATAAAACTTTTACCAATTATACTTTTCAATGGCCTCTTTGGTATAGATTGGAGAGTTTTCTCAACTTGGTTCGCCAAACATTTCCAAGTCCAGCAGCTCCAACTACATAACACCACCTGCAGACCGTTTCAAGCATCTAACAGGAGTAAACTTGGGTGCAAGCTCAAGTAAGGATCCTTTAGTTAAAAATGGTCTTTTTGATGAAGAAAAGCCTGGAAAGAAGATATGTTCTAGAGAGTAAGTCTTATAGTACTATTGAACAAATACTTAATATTTAATGTCAATTTACTCAATCATTGACATTGAACTTGAATTGATGATATTTAACGGGATTCTGAAAGTATTTGGTCAATTATGCTTATGTCTTGCTAGATTGATTTAGTTATTTTAACATTAGATACTAACATAATTGATATATACAATTTGAAACAAGAATTAAGTGCTCGCCAAGAACAAGAACTTAGAGCCAACTATCTTCATCGTATTTGATTAAATTTCTTTCAAGAATAAAGATTATGGAGCGTCCTGGAAGTCATGAAACTCAGACAACCTTATAAATGATAATGAACTCCATTTATTGCTTCAATGTTTCGATTTCTTTAAAGTAATCAATTTCATTATGTTATTCGAATAAAACATTTTCGTTATGTACTTCAATTTTCATGTGTTTTGATTTCTAGATAATTATTGACTTGATGATAATTTGTTATTCATTAGAGTAATAAATAATTATTTATGCACTATGGGAAGCTTTTCTCCTATTGTTGTTATTAAAAAATAACAATTTCCTTAAACACCAGTTGAAGCTAGGCGAGCTTCTGCACCAAGATCGTCACTTCACTAGATGAGGATTGATTAATTGAAGGATTTATATGGAAATATTTTAGTTTTTGTTTTTTCACTTGATATTAGCTAAATGTTTTTCAGAAATGAATTTGCATTTGGCGTGGGCATAGGGTCCAATTTATTACTTATTGTTATTTATTTTATTTTAATATTCATGTACCCGTGCTGAAAAGCTAGTTTTGCTACATAAGTAATTTTGCATCTCTTTTATTTAATTTGGATAAATAGAATTGTTAATCTCTAATTAAAACATTCAAAATAAGGTAGTTACCAGTATCATTTAAATTATTTTTTTTTTGGTAAATCAGTATCACTTAAATTCAAATAAAAAATTAACTTTCTCTGTATTTATTTTTCTTATTAATGATTTTTTATCAATTATTTTATTTCTCAATATCTGTTTTATTCGATTTACTAATCATATGTTATTATTTCTTAAACTAATAATATGTTTTTAGCACTCATATAAATAAATTTTTCGATGATAGTCATCAAAATTGAATCAAACTTTTCATTTTGCATATTATAAAGTATCTATGTTGATTATTTTATTATAAAGTACCAATCATATCTTTATTTACATAATTAATTCCGCTAGTTAACTCAATAATGATAAATCTAATAAAATATTTTTCAAAGCATATTATGATCCTTAGTGTAAGTTAGGGTAATTATGGGAATATTAATTTCATTTAAATATGTAGAGCCTCATTTGTGTATTAAATTCGCAACAGTTGTTAGCATATTTAAAATCTTTCAATAAGTAATAATAACAACAACAACAACAACACAACAACAACAACAACAACAACAACAACAATAATAATAATAATAATAATAATAATAATAATAATAATAATAATAATAATAATCCATAGTTGCTACTAAGTAAGGCCCTACTTGATATTAATTTAACCTTAACTAACAATGGCTCAATGAAGTACAAGACATAAGTGTACATCTAAGTCAAACATTTAATCAAATACTAAACATATAAACAAAAAAATCAAATACTTAATTAGAAAATAAATTAAGAATAATAATTTCACAAATCAAGATGATGAATTCGAATTAGATTTGTCCGATTGAGGTTTTTAGCCTCTAATACACATCTTCCAAGCTTAAAAATTCCAAATGCTGAAAAACTCAAAAGGAGAAGAAGACTTGGTGTAAAAGATAACCTAAAATAAGTTGAAAATTGTTATGAATAATTATATGGATGTCCATGTATCCTCCACTACATGATATGATGGATAATAATTTCTCCTCCTCTTTATGTTATAGTGGATGATCATTGCTCTTCCACTACTTGTAAATCCATCTTTTCCATTATGCACTCAACTCTTGAAATAATTGTACCTACTATTTTGTGCCTATAAATAGGACATGAAGTTGTATTGTTAAGACACACCAAAATCAAAGAAAGAATTCTCTTCTTAATTCTCTAGTCTTTCTACTTTAAAATATTTGTATATATTTCATAATATTTGGAGTTATTTCATAACACGTTATCAGCACGATCCGTCTCAAGGTGTTAATCATTTTGAAATTTGGCAAAAGATATACATGGGGTACTCAACATATGATGTAAATGTAGTGAGAAATTTTTATGAGTTATTATGAGTTTGTAAAGAAAATTGATGGACAAGGTTTTCAAAACAAAGCAAGAAGAAAAGGTAAAGAAAAGGTATGTATATTTCAATATTTAACAAAAATAGAAATATGCAATAATTCTCTTGATATTTAGAAAGAAGACATATGTATATATATGTGCATATATTTGATTAATATTATTCTTTTGAATAATCATATCATGTTGAAAATATTTTAAGAAGTTGAATGATTGTTATGTTATTCATCTTATACTTTGATAATAGTATTATATGATGAATCTTGAAAAAAACTTGACTTTGTGACTCTTGATATTACGAGGAAAAATTATTTTTCTTGGGCGTTAGATATTGAAATTCATCTTGATGCAAATAACTATACTTCATTCCCTGAAGTGAATGTGTTGAGCAATATATAAATTCATATATGCAAATAACTATACTCCATTCCCTGAAGTGAATGTGTTGAGCAATATATAATTATTTTAATCATGAGTCCCGTCTAACTAGTTCTGCTACATTCCCTGAAGTGAAAGTAGCAGCACACAACTATTTTAATCATTAAAGAAATCATGGGCGTGGACGTGGTCGTGGATATGGTTATGAAAATCGTGGTGGTTATTCAAAGAATACATCTTTCCACCAGAAGTGGAAAAATAATGAAGAGAAAAATAAAGGTGGCCAAAATAGCCAATCTGTAGAAAATTTATGTTATCGTTGTGGTGGTAAAGGTCATTGGTCTCGTACCTGTCGTACACCAAAGCATCTTGTTGACCTTTACCAAAAATCGCTGAAAAGTAAAAGAAAGAAAATAAAAAAAAAAATTTGCTTTTGAAGAAGGCGATTCTGATCATGGCCGATTTTGATGACACTCATTTAGATGTTGCTGATTTCTTTGATGATCCTAATGGAAAAATTGATCACTTGATTGGAGATGGAAGTGTTCAAAAATAAATTTGTTCAATTTTAATTCTAGTACTTTATAAATAAATATTTAAGCATGTTGTTTTCTTTTTAAGAATGAATTTATTCATAAGATTATCGTTTCTTATATTAAATAATATTGTTTGATATTGATTTATTTCTTTTTATGTTTCAATAAAGAATGAGTATTTACTCGATCAGCAACAACATCAATAATGAAAATATATGTCTCGCTGATAGTACAACAACTCACACCATCCTCAAGAATAAAAAATACTTCTCTTATTTAGTAATGGAAGAAGCCAATGTTAGTACTATATCGGGTAGTGCAAAATTAATTGAAGGCTCCGGCAGAGCTAATATATTGTTACCCGGAGGAACACAATTTTATATTGATGAAGCCTTATATTCTACTAAGTCTCAAAGAAATTTACTAAGCTTCAAAGATATCCGCCGAAATGGATATCATATTGAGACAACAAGTGATGACAATATTGAGTATCTTTACATCACCAATACAATATCTGGCGATAAATGTATATTGGAAAAATTGCCTGCATTTTCTTCTGGTTTGTACTACATGCATATATCTACTATTGAAACACATGTTATCGTAAACCAGAAGTTTACAAATCAAAATAAGTTTGTTGTTTGGCATGACCGGTTGGGCCATCCCGGATCAATTATGATGCGAAAGATAATTGAGAATTCATGTGGTCATCCATTGAAGAGCCAGCAGATTCTTCAATCGAATGATTTCTCATGTGCTGCTTGGAAAGTTGATTATTCGACCATCAACAACAAAAATAGGAAGTGAATCTCTTACGTTTTTGGAACGTATTCAAGGCAATATTTGTGGACCAATACACCCGTCGTGTGGACCATTTAGATATTTTATGGTTTTAATTGATGCATCAACAAGATGGTCACATGTATCTTTGTTATCAACTCGCAACCTGGCGTTTGCGAGATTGCTTGCTCAATTGATTAGAATACGAGCACATTTTCCTGATTATCCAATTAAGAAGATACGCCTTGATAATGCGGGTGAATTTACTTCCAAAACGTTCAATGACTATTGTATGTCTATTGGAATTGAAGTTGAACATCCTGTAGCACATGTTCATACACAAAACGGTCTAGCAGAATCGTTTATTAAACGTCTGCAGTTAATTGCGAGACCTTTACTTATGAGATCAAAACTTCCTATTTCTTGTTGGGGACATGCTATTTTGCATGCAGCAGCACTTATTCGCATAAGGCCAACAAGTTATCATAAGTTCTCCCCATTACACTTGGTTTTTGGTCAGGAACCAAATATTTCCCATCTAAGAATTTTTGGATGTGCGGTATATGTTCCAATTGCTCCACTACAACGCACTAAGATGGGTCCTCAAAGGAAGTTGGGAATATATGTTGGATTCGAGTCTCCATCGATAATAAAGTATCTAGAGCCATTGACTGGCGATTTATTTATGGCTCGATTTGCTGATTGTCATTTTGATGAATCAGATTTCCCAACATTAGGGGGAGAAAATAAGCAGCTGGAAAAGAAAATTAGTTGGAATGAATTATCTTTATCTCATCTTGATCCTCGAACAAAACAAAGTGAACTGGAAGTTCAAAAGATAATTCACTTGCAAGGTTTAGCTAACCAACTGCCAGACGCATTTACTGACCTAAAAAAAAAGTGACTAAGTCACATGTACCAGCTGTTAATGCTCCAGTAAGAATTGTTGTCCCTGAAGGTCAAAGTAATGAGTCTACTGCACGCCTGAAGCGTGGTAGACCTATCGGTTCCAAAGATAGTCATCCTCGAAAAAGAAAAGGAGCTAAGAATCAAGATGGTCTAATCGAGGATAAAATAACTCCAGAAGAGTCCCGAGTCATAACTAATATTTCGGTTCCAGAAGAACCTCAGGTACCTGAAACTTGTGAAAATAATGAGATCTCAATAGATTATGTTATGAACGGGAAACGATGGAATCGAAATGAAGTCAACGTTGACGATAAATTTGCATACATGTAGCGCTAAATATGATGAATGATAATGAGGATCAAGAACCAAGGTCTGTTAATGAATGTCGACAAAGAAATGATTGGCCAAAATGGAAAGACGCAATGAGGGCAGAGTTAAACTCGCTTGAACCAACGAAACGTTTTTGGACCTGTAGTTCGTACACCTGAAGATGTAAAAGTTTTTGGACCTGTAGTCCGTACACCTGAAGATGTAAAAGTTTTTGGACCTATAGTTCGTACACCTGAAGATGTAAAAGTTTTGGACCTGTAGTCCGTACACCTGAAGATGTAAAGCCAGTAGGATACAAATGGGTATTTGTGCGAAAACGAAATGAGAAAAATGAAATTGTAAGATATAAGGCACATCTTGTTGCCCAAGGGTTTTCGCAACGACCTGGCATAGATTGTGAGGAGACTTATTCTCCTGTGGTGGATGCAACTACTTTTCGTTATATAATAAGTCTGGCAGTGCATGAAAAACTTGATTTGCGTCTAATGGATGTTATATATATATATATATATATATATATATATGAAAATCCTTGAAGGATTTAATATGCCTGAAACATATAATTCAAGTTCTCGAGAACATTGTTCAATTAAATTAAAGCATTGATTGTTTGATGTGATCAAATTGTTTAAAGTGCTTAAATATATGAATACATTCATGTTTATAAAATATGATTCTAAATCATTGCGTTTAATATGTACTTGAGTATGCTTATTTGATGAAATCAAATTAAAACATTAGTATGTGTGATTGTATTCAACATGAGAAACTTGATGTGATCAAGTGTATTATTTAAATTATTTAAACATATGTTGAATATATGATGTCAAATTGTTTTTGAAATGATAGTTGAGTGGGAGTATTTTCCAAGATAAGGAGAAACGTTTTGATGAGATCATATAATTCAAAGTGAATATTTGTTGAAGGAAGGATATAAGAATGATCCAATTTATCCTTGTATTTTCATGAAAAGACTGGAAATGAGTTTTGTTATAATTACAGTTTATGTTGACGATTTAAATATCATTGGAAACTCCTGAAGAGATTTCAAAAACTGTTAATTGCTTAAAGAAAGAATTTGAGATGAAAGATCTTGGAAGAACAAAATTTTGCCTTGGGTTGCAAATTGAATATTTAAAGAACAAAATTTTTGTATATCAAAACGCTTATGTATCAAAGGTGCTAAAGCGGTTTTACATGGATAAATCACATCCATTGAGCACCCCTATGGTCGTAAGGTCACTAGATGTGAACAAAGATCCTTTTCGACCTCGAGAAAGTGATGATGAACTAATTGGTCCGGAAGTACCATATCTAAGTGCAATCGGTGCACTAATGTACCTTGCTTGTCATACTCGACCTAATATAAGCATTCGCTGTTAATCTATTAGCAAGATATAGTTCTTCTCCTACACGAAGGCATTGGAATGGGGTTAAACAGATGCTGGATATATGTCTGATCCTCATAATGGTCGTTCACAAACGGGTTATTTATTTACATGTGGTGGCACAACCATTTCATGGCGATCTATGAAACAAACCATATTGGCCACATCATCTAATCATGCAGAAATATTGGCTATTCACGAGGCAAGTCGAGAATGTGTTTGGTTAAGATCCATGATTCAACACATTCGAGGGACTTGTGGTTTATCTTCTGGAAAAAGGATCCCGACGATCTTATATGAAGATAATTCCGCATGTATCGCACAATTGAAAGAAGGGTACATTAAAGGAGATAGAACAAAACATATTTCACCAAAGTTCTTTTTCACTCACGATTTTCAGAAGAATGGTGATATCAATGTTCAACAAATCCGTTCCAGAGATAATCTTGCTGATTTGTTCACCAAGGCACTTCCCACAACAACATTTGAAAAGCTAGTCTACAATATTGGTGTGCGTAGACTTAAAGATCTTAACTGATATTGTCATGAGGGGGAGATAATACGCGCTGCACTCTTTTTCCCTTAACCAAGGTTTTTCCTACTGGATTTTCCTGGTAAGGTTTTTAATGAGGCAGCATCTGATTGCGTATTGAAAGAATTATGTACTCTTTTTCCTTCACTGGGTTTTTATCCCACAGGGTTTTTCCTAGTAAGGTTTTAACGAGGCATATTCTTAAGTGATGGACATCCAAGGGGGAGTGTTATGAATAATTATATGGATGTCCATGTATCCTCCACTACATGATATGATAGATAATAATTTCTCCTCCTCTTTATGTTATAGTGGATGATCATTGCTCTTCCACTACTTGTAAATCCATCTTTTCCATTATGCACTCAACTCTTGAAATAATTGTACCTACTATTTTGTGCCTATAAATAGGACATGAAGTTGTATTGTTAAGACACACCAAAATCAAAGAAAGAATTCTCTTCTTAATTCTCTAGTCTCTCTACTTTAAAATATTTGTATATATTTCATAATATTTGGAGTTATTTCATAACAAAAATCTATTTATAGGGTTAAATACTGGATATTCAGGTTGCAACCTCAACAAATTGAGGTTTTGGGATGAGAAAATGAAGGTAAGGCTCGTGCCTTAGCGTGAACGAGCAATAACCTGGCTCGCGCTACAACGAGCCTTTTGGTTCGCTCGGCACGAGTTAACAGTGAACCGTCAGATCGAGCACGCAACACTGCAGGCCCGGATTCGCGTCGTGCCGTCAGTTGCTCTCAACTTTCTCGGGTTCATTTGGGGCTTTCAATCTCGTCCAATTTCACACCTTTCTCCACAAAAGCTCCAATCTCCTACAAGAAAAAATCGAGACTTTAGACGAATAATTACTATTAAATATTGAATAAACGCATTAAAGTTAAATGAGATTGTGAACCATATAAAACACTTATCACTTTCTACAAAATTAAACATAAACAAACAAAGCCTAAATATTTGGACAATTCCCCTTAGCCTTAAGATTTAAACAATTCTATTTACTTTTATAGAAATATTTTATTTGAAAATTTTACGTTGCTAACTTCTATTAATCATGATTTTCTTCTAAGTTTTAATTTTTTGCATCTTTTAAAATATAAAAATGAATACTTTTGATATAATATACATGTTTAGTTCAAAGAAGTACAACATGAATATTAAAAAATATAGTGTTAAAAAGATTATAATTCATATTATACAAATTATTGTATGCCTAATTAAAATACCAAAAAAAAATTACGTTTTGTTTGAATGTGTTTCTTTTCATTTTCAATCATATATATAGTTTTTGTGTGAAAAAATAAGTATATTTGGCTGTGTTATTTTGAAAATAGTTGGAATTGATGATGGATAATGTGTGAAATAATTGAATTAGTTGAAAGTAATAATTATATGAATAATATTGTAAATAAATTTTAAAAGTGACCCTAAAAAAGAGCATAAAAAACAATCAGAATGGTCCTAAAATGTGTATAAGATTGTAGAGGTTGAGACTATTGCCATAGCACCACGATGGTCGATGAAAACACAATTTTTGCAAACGGATAGGTGAAAGAAAGAAAGATGCGAGTGTGATTTGGTGTGAGGGGGAGAGAAAAGTGAGAGAAAAGAAGATGTGAGAGAAATACGATTTGAAAAAATGATCAGAATTTGTTGCAGAATTTGGGCGTAAAAATGAAAATAAGTGTATTTTTAGTTGATAGCCGTGTAAATTGTATATTTTAATTTCCAAATATGTGTGTTTTGAATGTAAACTAAATTTTAGGGGTGGTTAGTAAAATTTCGTTTTCCAATAATTATTTAAGAGATACGGGATCATCAAGGCAAAAAAAAAACACGACACATGATATACATTAATCATCCATATAATAATAGCGCAATTTGACTTGTATACTCATAAAAATTCTACATATAATTCTTTGATTTTTCCTCTACAACCAACGCCGCTTTCCTCTCCCGTCGATTCCGACTTTACGACTTTTCTTACATTCTCACTCACATTTGATCAAATATCACAACTTTCTAATTAAGAAGCATTTTTAAACTTATAATTTATTCATTATTTTCACTATTAAATAGTACTTGTTAAATCACAACCTACATACAGGAAACCAACAATCAGTTAAAACAAGAAAATGGACGTGAAGGATTCTACGTTGGTGGTTCCGGCGGCGGCGACGCCGAGTGTCAGCCTGTGGCTGTCCAACGTGGACTTGGTCGTATCCACCGTGCACACACCCAGCGTCTACTTCTACCGCCACCCCACCGGCGAGGACAACTTCTTTGACGCGGCGGTGCTTAAGGAGGCGCTCAGCCGCGCCCTGGTGGCGTTCTATCCCATGGCGGGGAGGTTGAATAAGAGGGATCATGAAGGTGGTGGACGGATTGAGATCGACTGCAACGCCGAGGGAGTGCTGTTTGTGGAGGCTCAATACGACGGCGTTGTGGATGATTTTGGCCATTTTGCGCCGACGATGGAACTTTACCGCCTCATTCCGGCGGTGGATTATTCTCAGGGCATTTCGACGTACCCGCTTTTGGTATTACAGGTGTGTTAAATCTTGCTTTTTATTATTTTCATCTTTATAATGATCATATACATATATATATATATATATATATATATATATATATATATGCTCTTTCTACAATTTGTTTTTCTTGTGGGTGTATGGTTCAGTATTTATATTATGATATGTTAAGTTTGTCCAAGTTGCAATTTTAATTATGTACTTAAAGGACACTCATGTTTTTCGTCATTAATTTAAAAAAATCATCACTAGCAATTTAAGTACATTAATCTTCGGTTTTTAATTGATTTAAGGATGATTTCCATCTAAAACAAAAATGCCATGTACTGATACCGTACTCAATTTTGGAATTTTTCAATATTGATGATAAAATAGCACATGTCAATGCATGTGATGCGACTAAAAAAAAATGTCAATCCCTATTAATTAGTTTACAGGGTTTAAATCGTCATCCCCCCACCCCAAATTACATGATAAAATTGCAAGTTTGGCAAAATTAAAATTTTTGTTATGATACGTGACATTATTTGTCATCGCGTAAGGAATACACGATGATTATCACATTAAAATTGTACTGATCACATGACTTCTTTGACCGAAATTATCCTTCAATTGTGTTATGATAATTCACGAAATAAGGCCATAAAAATTGAAGACACACGAATTTACATGGTTCGACAATTGCCTACATCCACGAGAGAGGAGAGAGTATTTTAATATTGATGAAAGAGGTACAAATTACAATGAAGGTCAAAAGCATTAAATTAAAACCTAACCCCTGATTTTTCCCTAAAATACACGTGTACCGTGCTTGCTGCATAATTTTGGGCCTAAAACTTTAAGACATGTTACAACAAATTGAGAGTAAATGAAGCATAGCCTTATCGGTAAAATTGAAATTCTAATATATCAGTGGTCTTGAATTTTACTTTTACAAGCGTGTGAGTCGTCTATCTATTTTCTTAGTAGTTAATAGTTGATTGTTATAATTGTTAGTTTGTTGTAAACTATGAATTTTGTTCTAACATGTAATATTATGTATCCAAATCACTTGAAAGTAAAAAAGACAGAATGTGAGAAAATTTTCGGTTTCAGTATTTAGTAGAACATAACGCCACCTGCAATTATCCCTTCTAAGTTTTGTTGTTTACTTTGATTTAAGGTAATATTTGTATCTGATATAATAAGAATTGTTTTCTCTGTTTTATTTTAATTAATATGTATTAATTAATTAACATAGGTTAATTTACATACATATAGATAGATAGATATCCCATCTATGGGGAAAATTGCACTTTTGGATTCATAGGAGTTGTCCCAAAACACTTTTAGTCTCATAGAAGTTGTCTCAAGTCCCATAGAATTGAAAAAGTGACATTTTTGGTCCCAAATCTCACTTTTGGTCACATAGGAGTGCCGCGTGTAACACACACGCTTCCGGACGCGTGATTTTGGAATAAACTATTCCAGAAAAAAAAAACAATTCAAATATTAATTAAATAAATAAAAAAAACAAGGAAAAAGGAAGAAGATGAATAGTGTTTCGATTGTTCATCTTCTTCCCAACACCACCCCACACCATCCCCCGCCCCTGCTGCCATGCTGCCCCCCACCACCGCCGGCACCCCCATCGCCGACAAGTTTTTTATAAGTGTTGGGGGTCATGTTTTTCGGGGGGGGGGCGGGGGCGGGGGGGGGGGGGGGGGGGGGGAGACCCACCATCACCCCCGCCCCCTCTCCCCTCCCTGGTGCCCCACCGCCATCGCTGTCGGTGGCGGCAGCAATGGAGATGGGGGCTGGAGGGGTGGAGGGGTGGGATGGGGGCGAAGAAGAAGATGAACAGTTGTTCATCTTTTTTTTTATTATTATTATTTTATTAATATTTTGAATTTTTTATTTAATGGCGAGTGAGATCCACTCGTCACTCCTATGGGATCAAAAGTGATATTTGGGATCAAAAGTTTCACTTTTTCACTTTTATGGGACTAAAAGTTTAAAAAAAAGTCTTACAAGACTAAAAATGTTTTGAGGACAGTCCTATTAGACCAAAAATGAATTTTTTTTCTCCATCTATGTATTTTATGATATCTCATCCGTTATATATGGAAGATACATGTCCTAAACCCAAAGAGAGGTGTGTACGAAGAACAAAAAGAACCTAACGCTGGACTCAAGTGGTTGATCAACTAATTAAAATATAATTGGTGGAATATTGACGAGGATTACGGAAACTTCATATAATTAATGAATTTAGATTAGTCAAATATAGTCTGTATTAAAAAATGTCTAAAGAATTATTTGGGCCTATTTTAATTTACAAAATGTCCCTAACCACTAATAATCAATAGGCAGACTAGTTGGGTCTAAAAACTCTAGACCGCTCATGGCTCGGTCACACCAAATGTATTAAACTTATCATATGATTGTATTTATTTTATGAAACAACTGGATATGACCGAGCTGGAAGCAGATTAGAATTTTCTCTTAGAGAAAACTTATGAATATGGAGGAGGTTAGGGATTGAAGTTTCTATTATCTGTCAGTCTAACTTTGGGTCCAAGATCTAGTGACATTCACGTCTAATATAAGAGTCTCCCTTCAATCCCAGGCTCCCAGCCCAAGCTGTCAGTCTGTCCCAAATTTGTTCCCTTACCTACTCACACCCAGGAAAAAAAAAAATCCTTTTTACGATTAACTGGGGATAATGGGTATGGACATAAATTATTTGATATACGCCATAAATACCCAAGTATTATCCGTCCAGCGAAATGCCAAAATAGATTAAAGTAACCCAAAGTGCAAAGGTACTAGGCTACTAGCTATGGAGTACATATTTGTAATCTGTTACAAAAAAAAAAAAAAAAAAGGAAATTCTAGCCCATTCATGGAGGCAGATAGATTCGAAACCGGATCTTTGCTCGAGATAACTTGCTCCTCAACGTGCTCCCTACCTGAAAATTTTAGCCCACTCCCGATTTGATCATACCCAGTTGTATTTTACAAAATGAATGAACATTAATTGTAATTCACTCACCTTCTTAAATACATTTGGGGTGGATGAGTCGAGAGAACGCTAGATTTGCCGAAAGGCAAGTGAATTGTGTAATCCTGACGAATTTTTTGTTAATGCACATATTACTTCTAATGATGAGAGTTTTTAAAGTTCAAGTTACTGTGTAGGTCACACACTTTAAATGTGGTGGAGTTTGCTTAGGTGTTGGAATGCTGCACAATATAGCCGATGGATTCTCGGCGCTCCATTTCATCAGCACATGGTCCGATATGGCTCGAGGCCTCGACATCACCATCCCACCGTTCATCGACCGAGCCCTCCTTCGGGCACGCGACCCTCCCCAACCTCAATTCAAGCACATTGAGTACCATTTCCCTCCAGCCATGAAAACCCCTCAAACAAACAATGCAGCATCCCCTGAAACAGCTGTTTCCATATTCAAGTTAACTCTTGATCAGCTCAATGCTCTAAGGGCCAAGTCCAAAGAGGATGAAAATACAGTCACTTATAGCTCGTACGAGATTCTAGCGGGCCATATATGGCGTTGCGTGTGTAGGGCCCGTGGATTGCCTGAAGATCAGGAGACGAAGTTGTACATTGCAATAAACGGTCGAACTAGGCTCCGACCCTCGCTCCCTCCGGGCTATTTTGCCAATGTGACCTTCACAACCACGCCTCGTGCTGTGTCGGGTGAACTTGTCTCGAAGCCTACATGGTATGCCGCAAGTAAGATTCATGAGTCGATAGTCCAAATGGACGACAATTACTTGAGATCAGCTCTTGATTACTTGGAGGTGCAGCCTGATCTAAAAGCCCTTGCTCGTGGGGCGCACGCGTATAAGTCCCCGAATCTCGGGATCATCAGTTGGGTTAGACTACCTATATATGATGCCGATTTTGGATGGGGTAGACCCATTTTTATGGGTCCAGGTGGGATTGTATACGAAGGTTTAAGCTTTGTGTTGCCTAGTCCGACAAATGACGGGAGTTTATCAATTGCTATCTCGTTGCAGAAACAGCATATGAAGCTTTTCCAGAAGCTTCTTTATGACATTTGATTTGAAGTATTTTTTTTAGTCTATAAGTTTGGGATATATATATGTTAAAAAGGGTCATTCTTGAGAGTTTTTACCTACGGGCTGTTATTATATATATATAAAAAAGTACCTAGAGTCTGTGATATATTATAAAAACCTTCCAATTCTTTAGATGCCTTTGTTAGCTAATATAATATCTTTTCCATATCTTTTTAGTATTGATGTTAATTTAGGTTTTTTTATGTTTCCTTGTATTTATCTTTTCTTTATTTATAGCTTAGGGTTTACTTATTTACAAAGTCTATGTAACTCTATAAATATGTTACTCAATAATATAAGTTTCCCACAGGATTTTCTCTAATCTAACAGCTTTTTCCGGCGTTTCCCTCTTCTTTTTTTTACATTGTTTATGCTTGTAAAGAAAACCCCTCTCCTGTTGATATGTAACTTTCAGATTACACAACGTTTGAAATAATGCCAATGCTACTTTATATATGCAAGGCAATGTGATAGAAATTTTGTTTTGGGCTCTATTTTTTACTTTATTTTTTATTCTCAGTTGTCGGATCATTACTGAAGTGATCAACTGTTAGATAAAAAAAATCCAAAGAATGAGAAAAAATTCTGAAAAAAATCAAAAACATCTGGAAAAATGCTAATAGAAATAGGAAAAAAAAATTTCTTAAAATAAGCTAAAGAATCAAAACAAATTAGAAAAAATCATAAAAATAAAAAAGAAATTCAGGAAAATTACTAAAATTCTGAAATATTTAGGACACAAATTACAAAAATCCTAAAAGAAATTAAAATAATCTGAAAATCCAGCTCTAGTGGACGACTGGAGTTTTGAGGGTTGATGCGGAGGGAGTTGTTCTGGACGGTGGTCAGACAAAGTCATTGCTGGGGGCGAAGGGTGATTTTGGGGTTGCAGGAGGTTGACGAGTTGTTAGGGTTTTGGACGGAGGAGCATGTTGGAACGGAGGGGGTAGGGTGGGTGATTCATAGGTGGTATAACCCAAATCCAGGGATTCGAATCTCTCAGTCTGGAATAACCCGAATCACTCTACGAGTATGATGATGAATATTTATGGCTGCACTTAATAATGATTAAGCTACCTACGTACCTAATTAGGATCAAGCCAACGTAGTTCTATATTAATGATGATATATAGGGTCGTACTCAGTGAACGATTCTAGTCTCCAAATTTATAAGTATATAGGAACGTACTTCTTAGTCTATAGACTCGTTACTAATGAAGATACGAGGCTAAAACTGGAGAGAGTATTCTCCAGCCCCCCTCAATAAGTGTTATGAGGGGGTATTTATAGATGCAAGTGTTGTACGGATCTGACAGCGATAAATGGGTCGCACCGATGATGCCACGTGGTGCCTATGAACGGTCAGGATCTTGACTCGTATCTGGTGAACGACCCGACCCGGATCACTTAAAAACACGCGGATCATCCATTATGGGCCAATTTCTGGGTCTGTGTTGGGCCTCACATGCTATAACATTTCATTTTTAGGCTAAATACCATATTTTGGTATATCATTAAGTCCCCCACTTCATCAGTATTAAAGAGGAGACATTTATGACTTTAAATTTACTACTGAGGAAATAAAAGTCAAAAGTAAATCTGAATTTTTCACTAAATAGCGATATTACAAATATGATCTGTGTTTCACATCAAAGTTTAAAGTCGAATTAGACTTAAGAGTTAAAAATGTGATCTTTCTAAGATCATCTATGTTGGGTCGTTCACGACGTACGACTCAAGAGTTAGAGTTTAACTAAAGATTTGAAAATGTGATCTTTCTAAGATCATCTATCTTGGGTCGTTCACGACGTACAACTCCAGAGTTAGAGTCTAATTAGACTAAAGAGTTGAAAATGTGATCTCTCTAAGATCATCTATCTTGGGTCGTTCACGACGTACGACTCAAGAGTTAGAGTCTAATTAGACTAAAGAGTTGAAAATGTGATCTCTCTAAGATCATCTATCTTGGGTCGTTCACGACTGTTAGGAAATTTCATGTTAGATGTTTTGATGATGACAATATAGGATTCAATGTTAGACCCCAAATAAAATATAATTTTATGTTTTCCATAGATCATTGTTTAAGCGTTTGAAAGTTTGTAATTTTGTTTAGGCTTGTAATTTTTTATCTTCATAGATTTTAGACTAAGTCTTAGTAACTGAATCGCTAGTAGAATTTTAGGTGAGTCTATTAAAGAAGAAGTTGAAGACCAGCGTCTGAAGTCAACCAGAGATAAAGATCTTCTTCTTAGCGCCTGTCAAACGCTAAAAGACCATTTCAGGATATATGGATCAAACGCTCAAATTGTCTCAAGCGATGGATGTAAGATTCACCTGAAATAAATCCTCAAGTCATGAAGGACTTAAATGCAATCATTCAACGGACATTTATTTCCAACGGGAAATAAATTCAAATATCTTCCTAGATAATATCTTGCCTTTCCCTTTTTAGTTAACATCTTTTTGATGCTCACTAGTTCTTCCATCATTGATCGCCAATTTTTATTATCAGTCTTTGACATCGCTTTGGACGCTTGATGCTTTTCTGTATTTAAATCGTGAACTTGGAATTTCTCCAAGAGAGTGGACGGAAAGGTTGTTAGAACTTAATGAAAGCGCCAGACTTCGTAGGCATGATTACGATGAAGTTCAACATACGACAATGATTGACATTGATCGTTTCCTGATGGACTTAGCGCTAGAAGTTCTCCAAGGCGAAGAAGAGCAAAGCGACAGAAAAAGTGAATGAATTTTTTTATTTTTTTTGTACTCGCTTTCCTTTTTTCTTTTTTTTTTCAGTATAAATCATGTATGTTTATTCTTTCAATATATGAATGATTTATCGCTGAAACATCTTGTTGAAGCTAATCTAACTTTAGCTAACCTTACTAACTTTTTGAACGCTAACTTATATTCTTTTGGGCTTTTCTTTTTAGTAACTCTTAAATTATAAAAGAGTTACAAAAGTTAAAATCTTGACATCATCAAAAAGGGGAAAATTGTTAGGAAATTTCATGTTAGATGTTTTGATGATGACAAGATAGGATTCAATGTTAGACCCCAAATAAAATGTAAGTTTATGTTTTCCATAGATCATTGTTTAAGCGTTTGAAAGTTTGTAATTTTATTTAGGCTTGTAATTTTTTATCATCATAGATTTTAGACTAAGTCTTAGTAACTGAATCGCTAGTAGAATTCTAGGTGAGTCTATTAGAGAAGAAGTTGAAGACCAACGTCTGAAGTCAACCAGAGATAAAAATCTTCTTCTTAGAGCCTGTCAAACGCTAAAAGACCATTTCAGGATATATGGATCACGCTCAAATTGTCTCAAGCGATGGATGTAAGATTCACTTGAAATAAATCCTCAAGTCATGATGGACTTAAATGCAATCATTCAACGGACATTTATTTCCAACGGGAAATAAATTCAAATTGCATTAAATGTGATAAGCTACTGTGACTTGTGGACAAGCCACCTTTTGACCAGACTGTCAGAAATTTCAGAGTTTTAGCTGCTCCCGTCCAATCGGATTCAGCGAATTTTCAGGAATGTCAGACTTTAGGTATGATCACGTGCCACGTGAAAGACACGCCTCTACATGTGTCCAACGGACAGATCCCAAGAAATTGCCTATAAATACCTTACTCCAGAAAAACCAAAACATATAACAACGAGAATATACGAGAAATTATTGCCAAAAATCTTACGTACATTCTTTCTGGAAAAAGCTTAGAAACCCCTTAGCCAAAACCTTTCAAGCTTTCTATCTACATTTCAGACAGTCACAAATATCTCAAATATCTTCCAAAGAAGAAATTCAAACTCCAACTGAGAGATTCCAAGTTGTTTGATCTTCTCTAAAACAAACAAACCCTAGTGACAAACCTCAACCTTTCATCTGAGTGAGAAAAGTTGTTGAAACCTTTCAGGCAGTATTTCTGAGTGAGAGAAGCTTGAAGAAGATGATCTTCATTGGTGCTGAAGTCTGTGTGATCAAGGAGCCCAAGATCATTTTTCATCCATTACTATTTTGTAGAAGTTTCTGTGTGATTCTTTGATAATCATCATAGTAAATTCCTCTAAGTGAAAAAGGAAAAAAAGGACGTAGCTGGGATTACATCACCCAATGAACCTTACAAATTATTGTGTCATTTATATTATATTGTCTTATATTCATCACATTATATTATTCTGAAAAAGACTAATAAAATTGCAAAGCGATTAATTTAACTAAAAGAACGCTAAACATTATTTTCGCTGTGCTAACCCTGATCAAGCGATCTAAGCGTTGCCCTACTTTGGTAAACTGCTGAAATCACTAAATCTAAATTAACTACTCTGAAGCGTCTGACCCAAGCGCTCAGCTTTCCAAGCGTTCAAATTTCTAAAGTGATACGAAAATTTGTGAAGTCGAAAAAGACTTCAGGGTCTATTCAACCCCCCCCTTCTAGACCCTTTCGTATGCCACTTGGGACCACCAACGATATACGACTCAAGAATTAGAGTCTAATTAGACTAAAGAGTTGAAAATGTGATCTCTTTAAGATCATCTATCTTGGGTCGTTCACGACGTACGACTCCAGAGTTAGTCTAATTAGACTAAAGAGTTGAAAATGTGATCTCTCTAAGATCATCTATCTTGGGTCGTTCACGACGTACGACTCAAGAGTTTGAGTCTAATTAGACTAAAGAGTTGAAAATGTGATCTTTCTAAGATCATCTATCTTGGGTCGTTCACGACGTACGACTCCAGAGTTAGTCTAATTAGACTAAAGAGTTGAAAATGTGATCTTTCTAAGATCATCTATCTTGGGTCGTTCACGACTTACGACTCCAGAGTTAGAGTCTAATTAGACTAAAGAGTTGAAAATGTGATCTCTCTAAGATCATCTATCTTGGGTCGTTCACAACGTACGACTCCAGAGTTAGTCTAATTAGACTAAAGAGTTGAAAATGTGATCTCTCTAAGATCATCTATCTTGGGTCGTTCACGACGTACGACCCTAGAGTTAGCCTGATTCTATCTTCTATATGAATTTTACGGCGATTGCCATCTTTGGGTGTTTTTGCTGGGCTGCTCGTAATTACGAGTCTGGCGATCCCTTTCATTTGCTGGGCTGCTCGTAATTACGAGTCTGACGATCCCTTTCTCTTGCTGGGCTGCTCGTAATTACGAGTCTGACGATCCCTTTCTTTTGCTAGCTGATCGTAATTATGAGTCTGATGATCCCTTTCTCTTGCTGGTGACACGCTAAAACTTAACGTGCTTTGATAGCAAGTGTACTAGTCGTGGTAGTAATAAAGTGGACTAAAAGTCCGGGTTGTCGAACCACGGGGACTTGAATTCTAGTTTATGATTTTCGATAAAGATAAGATAATTAAAGTGAAGTGCAAGAGGAAAACAATTAAGTAAACGAAAGATCAAAGGAGGGAACAAGCTATGAATTAAATCTCACGTATGATAAAATGACTAAGGCACATGCTACAACCAAATCTACTCGTCAATATATATGAACTACTCTTCGAATTATTAGACTCCTATTGCTTTGGTGGAAACTCCTAAATTAACTATTACCCGATGTCTCGGCACATAATAATCCTATGATTAATTGACGGTTCTCTAAATATGTCTATCCGAGAATCTAATCAAAAATCACGCATTAACGTTCTAGAGCTTCCCCGAACGAATCCGGCTAACAACACCCGGGAATCTTTACCTATTTCTAGGGCAATCCCTCATTTGTTTCGGATGATGTGTTAATTCTTTTGCACCCTAATCTATTTTCTCTCGAACAACTAGATTAGGCAAGATAGCAAGCATATGGTGATCAAACACATGATTGGAATAAAAGCATAGAATTAACACACAAAGCAATAGGAGAATTAATACAAAGAGCAACTTCACATATATTGATTCATAAATTTGGCCTTCACATGGCCTTAGTTCTACAATATTAGCCTCTCATCAAAGCCTTAAGAAAATCTAATACAAACATATACATACTCATGGAAATAAACATGTAAATGCAAATAATTAAAACTCCCTCAATTGATTGATGATGGATCTTTGCTCTTGATCTTCAATCCTTAGCTCCTCCCTCTTTGTTCCCCTCCAAAAGTGATGAAAATATATGGTGATGAATGATGATGAGTGAAAAGTGATGGATCAAATGCCTCTCTCTCCCTCCTCTCCAAGATTGATCGGTCAATTGCCCCTTAGGATCCCTTAAGAAGACCACCACAAATCAGCCCCTCATGTGTATCTCCCCCCTAGTGTCCCCTCCACTACTCTTAAAGTGAGTAGTATAAAATTCCCAAAAGTAGATCTAGTAAGAAACATACTTATGACATCCCCCCCATACATGTGATGACCTCTTGGCTTTAAATGTTCCATTCCCCCATCAAATGATGATCTTTTGGCTGAAAGGAATCAAATCTCGGATGTGGGCGCGCCTAGGCGCGGGTTTTACGGCGCTCGGGCGCCCAAATCAGAATGTTGGGAGTATTTGCCTCTGTCTTGCGCAGCAATTGTATTTCCTTCATAACTCTCTCCACAAAACTCCGATTTGGATGATTCAAGTCCTCATTTGAAGCTAACACATAGTTCTACAACTTTGTAGAAGGAAACTTCATCCAATTCGATCTCTAAGAATACGAAAATATCGCTCGAACGTGGAAAGTGGTGCTGAAACGGCGCCCGGGCGTAGGGGTGCATAGAAATTTGGCCTAAACTTGTTTTATACGTCATTTTTCATCCCGTTCTTTGATTGTATCCATTTAAGACCTGAAATCACTTAATGCACGAATTAAACGCACATGTGGCAAGAATCAAGCGATAAATGAACCTAAGACATAAACGCAAAGGGGCTTAAAAACACGTAAAAATGCCTCTTATCAGCTGGGCTGCTCGTAATTACGAGTCTGACGATCCCTTTCTCTTGTTGGGCTGCTCGTAATTACGAGTCTGACGATCCCTTTCTTTTGCTAGCTACTCGTAATTACGAGCCTGACGATCCCTTTCTCTTGCTGGGCTGCTCGTAATTACGAGTCTGACGATCCCTTTCTTTTGCTGGCTGCTCGTAATTACGAGTCTGACGATCCCTTTCTCTTGCTGGGCTGCTCGTAATTACGAGTCTGACGATCCCTTTCTTTTGCTGGCTGCTCGTAATTACGAGTCTGACGATCCCTTTCTCTTGCTGGGTTGCTCGTAATTACGAGTCTGACGATCCCTTTCTCTTGCTGGGCTGCTCGTAATTACGAGTCCGACGATCCCTTTCTTTTGCTGGGCAAAACGAGTCTTCATATTGCCAGCCTCCATTCCTAATAACAAGTCTCAGCAACCTCAAAGTAGTTTCCCACAGACGGCGCCAACTGATCTAACCCAAATCCAGGGATTCGGATCTCTCAGTCTGGAATAACCCAAATCACTCTACGAGTATGATGATGAATATTTATGACTGCACTTAATAATGATTAAGCTACCTACGTACCTAATTAGGATCAAGCCAACGTAGTTCTATATTAATGATGATATATAGGGTCGTACTCGGTGAACGATTCTAGTCTCCAAATTTATAAGTATATAGGAACGTACTTCTCAGTCTATAGACTCGTTACTAATGAAGATACGAGGCTAAAACTGGAGAGAGTATTCTCCAGCCCCCCTCAATAAGTGTTATGAGGGGGTATTTATAGATGCAAGTGTTGTACGGATCTAACAGTGATAAATGGGTCGCACCGATGATGCCACGTGGTGCCTATGAACGGTCAGGATCTTGACTCGTATCTGGTGAACGACCCGACCCGGATCACTTAAAAACACGCGAATCTTCCATTATGGGCCGATTTCTGGGTCTGTGTTGGGCCTCACATGCTATAACATTTCATTCTTGGGCTAAATACCATATTTTGGTATATCAACAGGAAAGGTGGAGCGGTGGGCGGTGAGGATAGACTAATTTGCAGGGATGGCGGGGATGGGCGGATTTGTAGGGAGTTTTTAGGGCCAGAACAGATTGTGGCAGTAGGCGGTGTTACGACATAGACTAGCAGCCGCGTGAGCAGAGATGGGTGGTGCGGCAGTGGGGTGGTGGTGCTTGGGATTAACGGGGAAGAGAACAAGGTGAATAAAAGAAAATTGGAAAAAAAATGGGTTTGAATATGGCCTTGGATCACCCAGACAATATTCTTACCCAAATATTTATTTTATATTATATATATATATATATATATATACACATATCCTATCCGAGTTTAATTAATTAATTACATTTTTTATTTGACATGTAGAATAAAAAAGTCACTTTACGTGTAGATTTCACTTAAAAACTGCCTTATTCTTATTTCTCGTGCATGTACAACACTCTCCATTAGTATGTGATGAAGAGCAGTTTTCTTACAATACTTTTAAAAACACATTGATCCATTTTGACTATTTTTTAGTACAAGCAGGTTTTCAACATTTAGCAACTAACATAGGAGGGGCAATACATAATTAAACCCCTTGACTTTGTGTTCGAAGCAAGATCTTTGTAATTAGAAACATCATGATTCTTGTGACAGTATAAATAAGCACCATGAATAGTAAGATAATAAATTCACATATTCAAATGCAAGTTTGGTCAGTGGCCTGGACTTTATCGAGTATATATGAAGCGAAATAACAAAAGAATTGAGATTACACACTTTCTTCAAAACATACATCAATACGATGAGCTTGATCGATTTGTGCTAAAAAAATATAAAGTGCTATAATAAAATTTGCTTTTAATGAAGCATGCATATTTATTTGTTAAAAGGGGTTGTGGACATGTTATGATTAAATCATCCAGCCCCTTTAATTGTGAATTAGACAGTGGCTTGAGAGTATATAAATTTACAAGTATGCATATATTTGTGATATGAAGGACTTATTGAACTCGAGATTAGGCACTTTAAAATTTGCTTGGGCACATAACTAAGTGGGTAGCATGGAATTTCTCGATTAAATTAATAGTAAAAGGATGTTTGAGTTTTATTGTTTAATTTAATAAATTAAACTTAAACATCACTTTTTATTCTATAGTATTTGAAGTGACGGTTAATGCTGTGACTTGATTAGTCAAAGAATATGTTACAAAGCATGAAAAATCAAATTGCTCTAACTCCATTATGTTAAAACTCGTTCGATTAACAATTAAATCAAATTCATAAAAAAATTCAAATGATGATATTCGATTTTTTTTACACCCTAAGCCTGACCAGTAAACGTAAATGTTGCATTTTCTGACTATATAGTAACAACCCAAATCAGAATTAGCACGATTTGACGTAGAAAAAAGGGAGAATTTTCCAACTTTTTTCTTTCTGTTATATATAAATGAAAGTGCCCGCCATCTGTTCGATGAAAGTCCCGCACCTGCTTATTCTTCTTTCCTTTCCCCACCTCTTTTGATCTGAAGAAGTTTTGGAAAGTCACAAATATAGGGACGATGATTCGTTCAGGTAGTACTACTACATTTCTATAGTTAACATATGAATGTTGAATTCAAACTGGCTAGCTTAATGATTTAATTCTACGACACAGTTTTCGTTTTCCTTTAATGTGTTTGAGTTTATATCTTGGTTAACTAATTAATGTTCATTGTTCCCCGAAAAAAGCTGGAAGGGTAATTATGATAGTCGAAACTATGCCCCCAAAGTCTAAAAAGTATTAAGCTTTGCCCCTTGTTTTTCATATTACCCCTCCTCTCGATCAAAAATCTGAGCTCCGTCCTTGACTATGTCGGACATACGCACCCGGTCGATGATTACTTTTCCCTTAATACTTTATTTGTACATTTTACTTAGAAAATAAGCCTCTCAAGATAAAACACGCAAAAAGTATTTATGGGCAGTGTAAGAGTACGTTTAAACTTGCACCAGCAGATAATGTATATTTTCGAAAATTTTGAGTTAGTCAAATGAAATTCAGGGATTTAATATTTATAGACACTGAAAAGTCACTTGGGAAGGTTGTTTTAACTTGCAAATAGACAAGTTGAAGTCAGGAGGTCATGCTATTCATTCAAACCAACAAACATGTTTAACGTCGAAAAATTCAGCTCCAAAACATTCGGCTCTGACAAATTCAGCTCGGGAACATCCTCTTAACTTTCAATGTGGGAAACACGTAAGGTTAGAGAATACCATCTCATGAATTCTGAACATTCCAACAAACTATTGATAATCATAACTATATGTTGAAGATGATATTCCAAGAGATGACGCAAATGTTGCTGTGGTATCTCCACTCAAATACCTCTTAAGGCGATCCAAATCATTGGCACAATCAAGCATCGTAGGCCGCATGGATGGGGAATCTAACATGCAAAGAATTCCGAGTTCAATCATCTCTCCAATGGCTACTTTCCACATTCTCTTTACCTCGGGTGATTCATCCCTTAAACCTCTTATCAATGAAGTGTCGACAACATTTTCTGTTTGCTTGTGGAACTGATTCTGTACGTATTTGTGCAGGCTTAGCTCTCCAACAAACATGTCATCTGTTGGTCTCTTTCTAGTCACCATCTCGAGAACCATGACTCCAAAGCTGTAAACGTCCCCTTTTGTTGAAGTGTTTGATCCAAACCCGTATTCTTGAAGGTTGAAATATCACACAGAAAATGAGGTGTATGTTACACAAGGAAAGAAAAATGTATTTTTGGTTATGTTGCAAGTTGGCCTAATTTCAAGTTTCACTGTTTATTTAATTTTTGCAACTTTGGTCTCCCATCTGGTGATTCAGTGATAATTTCAGTTTAAGTTGGTCAGAAATTTGAAATAGAGATATTCAAAATTTGGCTTGAAAACTACCAAAATTGAAAAAAGAATTGGGATTTTTTTTATGCAATTTAAAGATTCCCAATTTTTATTTTTTTTTCGTCTTAAGTTCAAAATTCTGTCTAAATAATCTTGGTATTTAGCTGTGCATCGTATAATGAACTGAAATTGCTAAATGATTATTTACAAGAATTTGTCACTAAGGAAATGTTAAGAACCTCTCTATAGTCAAAACATTCATGTTTTCTTTTTGTTTCTTTGGCTCAAAATTTCTGTTTAGTTACACAGATAAGGAAGCAAAAAGTGAGCCAGGGATGGCAACAGAGCCGTGCCCGGAAAGGCTCCCCGCCCTGGACCTGCCTTGTTCAGGGCGATCGGGAGCTAGTTGAGCAGGTTTTGAGACAGGGGCCGCGTTTCTATATTCCGGCCCCTGCCAGGTCTGAGGGGGGTTACATGTCTAGGAGAACAATGGATGGCAATAGGGCGTGTAAATGGGTTTTTGGCCGGGTTTGGGGTACTAAGTTATGGTCCCAGCCAGGTCCGGGGCAGGTTATGGGTCCAGTAAAGCAATGGATGACGACGGAGCGGGTATAATCCAGCAAAACAAGGAAGCAAAAGTGAGCCATACCTGGTGCAATGTATCCAATAGATCCGCACAACATATTCACCGAGGAGTAACCCGTGTTTTCAATCACCCCACTGTTTCCCGCTCCGACATTGATCAACCGTGCTATCCCAAAGTCGGATACTAAAGCTATCGTATCATCATTCAGTAAAATGTTGCTCGGCTTTAAATCACAATGTATAACTTTGACAGGAGAATAGTGGTGCAAATAAGCCATCCCTTCAGCAATATCACTACAAATATTCACCCTTTGGATTAGGCTCAAATCCGAAGAGCCCGTGACTGGATATAGTCGGCTATCTAAACTTCCGTTTGCCATATATGGTAACACAATGGCCTTAAAATCCGGCAAACTACAAGCTGTTATAATTCTTATAAGATTCCTATGGCGAATCCGTTTCAATACTTGGCATTCTCTTTTGAAACTCTTGGTGGAAGTTCCTGTTTGGAGATTTAGAACTTTTATGGCTATTTGTGTACCGTTGTGAAGCGTTCCTCTGTAGACCTGCCCATAGCTGCCCGACCCGACTAATCTCTGCCCATCAAATCCTTCAGTGGCCTTCAGAAGTTCTTTATAAGTTATTCTTGGAAAATTCTGTGCCAAGCCTGGGATTTCCTTTTCGACGTTTCCAGATTGATTGGAAGATATAATTATAACTCTCAGATATCGACATCCAATCACGAAACAGATTGTGGAAAAAAATACTGAGACGAATATGACAATGCAGAAGATGATCAAGAAAAGACGGGAGTGGAAATAGTGGCGCTTTTTTCTGCAGTATGGAATCCCGAGAACTGATCCACAGAGATGTTTGTTTCCCACGAAAGATGAACTTTTGGCCGAATCAAAGACGCCTCCGGTAGGAATTTTTCCGCCAAAATTGTTGAATGAAAGATTTAAAAAAGTTAGAGTACTTATTTTGCTCAAGCTTTCGGGGATTATTCCCGATAACTTGTTTCTCGAAACATCAAAAGATACAAGGCTCTTGAGATCGCCTAACGAGTCGGGAAGACGCCCATGAAGAGAATTATGCGAGAAATTCAGCACTTTTAACTCTAAGCAGCTAAAAATCTGCGAAAAAATGCTTCCATTGAAGTTATTTGACGAAAAATCAATTTCTTCAACATTTTGCAGCTTGCTTAGTTCAATTGGCAATAGCCCTTCTAGCTGGTTATTTGATAAGTTAAGAAATCTTCGCATTTCCTGCCATCCCGAGATTTCTGCAGGGACTCTTCCTGTCAATCTGTTATAAGACAGGTCTAGCATGTAAAGGGAAGTGCATTTTCCTAAGCTTGGAGGTATTTTCCCCGAAAAAAGGTTGTTGTTGAGTAATAAAGAATTTATTCTAACTAAATTTCCTATTTCTTCAGGAATCTGACCAGATAAATTGTTGTGTGACAAATCCATCAATCCAAGATAAGATAGTTCCCCTAATGCAGCTGGAATTTCTGTAAAGAAGTTGAATGATAAGGAAAGCTGCTCCAAATAGGATAATTTTCCAATTTCTGGTGAAATATTTCCTGTCAGAAGATTTGATGACAAATTCAATAGTGTTAAACTGGATAAATATTCTATTTCCGGGGGAATTGATCCGAAAATCTTGTTTTCTTGAAGTTGTAGTTTTTCGAGATATTTACTCAATCCTCCAATGGAACTTGGCAAGATTCCTCCGAGCCCGAGACCAGCCAATTCAAGCTCCAGTAAGTTACTGCAATTTCCAAGCCCGGTGAAAAACGGGTCGAGATTCGTGTTATTATCATGACTTATCATATGAGTGTCGGATAAATGAAGAAATAGTATTTCCTAAAACTTTGAGAATAATTGGGATGGAATTTCTCCCGAAATTCTATTATCCTCCACGTCCAAATTGCGAAGGCCAGTGGCATTGGCTAAAGAGACCGGGATTTCCCCATCGAGTTGGTTTGTATATAAATTCAAATTCCAAAGATCAGGGCAGTTTCCAATTTCTGGTGGGATTTTTCCTGAGAGTCGATTTTCTGAGAAATCGACGTTTTTTAGCTTTGTGCAGTTCGAGAAAAACGAGGGCGGGATATTTCCGTGCAAGTTGTTATTGTTCAAGCAGATCAAATTTAGGTTGGAGAGTAAAGAAAGAGATCTTGGTATTTGGCCATGCAAATTGTTGTTACTAAGTTTGAGCTCTATAAGGTACCTCAGAGAAGAAATTTCGATGAGAATGGCTCCAAAGAAACGGTTGTTGACAAGGTACAAGTAACGAAGACACGTGGAAGCAATCCAAGAAGAGATGAATCATTTAAGTTGATCTCCACCACACGATGATGGAGATCGTCACATTTCACGCTTGTGAAGTTGCAGACGTCGGTCTCCTCGGTCCAATTCTCTAGTCTTGAATACGGGTCGGATTTTAGACCCGATTTGAATGCCAAGAGTGCAGCTTTATCGGTATGGATAGAGTGATGAGCGTGGAGACGACGACTCGACCCGGGTATTGGAACAAAATGCAATGAGACAAGTATTATGATCACTATCTTGAAGAACATGGTTTTGGATGATAATTGCTCTCCTACAATGTTTGTGTGTGAACAAGACCTTAGTGAGTAAAGGTGGGAAGAGATTTTTCGAAATGTACAGTTCAAATGAAGTATGATTTGTAGAGGGACCAAAAGGCGATTCTTGGTTATTGCAACATGTGGAGTGAATATTCAACTTGGAAGAATAGCTATTGGGAGGACGAGAAAAGTAGAAGAAGTTGGTGCTGGTAAAATTGACATGTGATCACTATTTCTTACTTTTGATGCTTAAAAGCTTGGATCATGTCACATGATGTATACTTATTAATTATATGTTGAAGCTCCAAGATTTTATACATTTCACATTAATTAGTGCTAGTGATATTTTAAGATGATTTCTGGTCTTTTAGATAATTCACGAAAATTTTACTAATATTTTGTTGGTATTTTAAAATAGAGTCGTGAGTTATGATGATACTAAAAGCAAAAGGTTGCATAATTTTACGATTTACAATTGTATTTGAGTACTATCCAAGTGTGTAAAAATTCTTGAGACCTCCATTCACTATTTATAAAGATAAGAAAAATGCTATATACCACTATTTATTTGTTACCGTTTTTTCACCGATCCTTGATATAGTAAGATATCTATTTGTTATGGGAAACATAAATTACGGAAATCAAATCAAATGCATTTATTTCTTCCCAGAATTAAAAGAAGTGACAAAACGGTAAAAAGTAACCGGCGGTATATAGCATCACTCGATACGAAAATAGCAAAAAATTGCAAAGAACTCGCATTTTCAGCTCTTATGTAAAATTGTGGTCAAATTAGACTTATAAATGTGAGTTAATTACACTTATGTCTCGTGTTACTATGGGTAATTACATGGCCCTCTCCTCTTATTACATAAATTATAATTACTTATAAGTTTTATAAGGTTACATTTTTACATATACATCATTTCAACTTTTTTGTGAACTTTCATAAATGAACCTCGTTAATTACACATGCTAGCAAAGGGTGTAAATGTTATTATACATATATACATTTATATGTGAAACCACTAAGTCCTATTTTTTTACTTTATACGGATAATAATATAAAATATTACATAACTTTCACTTTTTCAATTATCTTCTAAAATTCTTTTCAAATAGACCTAATAAATATGTGAAAGTGGAAGTAGCATTTGAACTTGTCTAATATAAGTTCAAATAAATAAATAAATAGATGCTTCACAAATTGTTAATAAAACACATTGAAATCACTCACCAATATATTAAAGAAAAGTCAAATTGGAGATTTGGGTGAACTATCAAATCAACTTGCCAAGTTGAGTATTTTTATATAGTCATTTTCACTTTTCAGCACCATAATATCTTATTATTTTCACTTAGATGAGGACGTCCACGTGAATTTTGCCAATTAAAATGCAATTATGGCGTTCAACATTTTAGCTTAATAAATTAACCCCACTCCCCTATAATGAATTTCGGGTTAGTAATTTATTCATGCCTTTGTAATTTTCTTTTATGTTTTGGTTAGTAGACATTGTTTATTTATACTTTACTCTCATGATTACTATGAAGATGCTGAAGCAATTGTGATAATTAGTGCTTTAAATCATTGTTAGGCAAATGTCATTTTAACTAACAGATATAAGCGCATCTCTCAATATATGACTGCCACTTTTGAAAGTCTCTACACAATTACAATGATTCATATGATAAATTCTATATATATTTCACTATAAATATATGATTGTACATTATACTAATATTTGGAATCTCCGGTCTTCCAAAAATGTCTTCCATTTCACTAGAGTGTGAGTTTTTATCTACTTTATTGTTAGTTGAAATTCGTCTGATTATTGTACGTCATTCTAATTCAGATTGGTTCAACCATTTCAATCACATGGTGAGATTTACACTTGACATACATTTGATGTGCATAGGAGAGAGTGATCAATCACGAATCAAGTAACGCTTATCTAGTAGTGGTTGATTTAACCAAATTTGACTAGGACAAGTACACTTACATAGAATTAATGTGCAAAGAAAGAAGTGATTAGTCACGAGTCAAATATTATAACACTTATCTTGTATTGATTGGATGTAACAAAATCTGATCATGCACAAAAATTCCTGATTAAGAAGATTCTACGTCAAATCAATAGGCCCATTTGAGCACCTTGTATGTCAAGCATCTCAAGATAAATTTGTTGGAAAATCTTGATTGAGTAAGTTGTGATTTAGCACAATTTTGACAAGAAAACTAAGTAAGTTCCATTTGTCAAAAATGGATTGTTTTTTGCTCAAATTAATCTACGTTTCAAGTACATAAATTTTGAACATTTAATTACTCAATTTCGATTTAGGGTGAATGAAAAATTAATTAACAAAGTATGTCACTTAAAATATGATTTCTAATTGGAATCAATGGATCGATATGAACATACATGATTAAATGATCAAATTCATACGATCGACGGTCACGGTATCCGGTACGAGTACGATACTGCACCGGGTCATTTGTAGGAGTATCCGTGCATCCTAGATTTTCACACACCACATATTTTACACACTATAAACACATTTTCACGAACACATTTTTACGTACCGGATACGGTTTTGAAGTATCCGAAAATAAAAAAAAATCGGATACGGTATCCGATACGGCAATTGGAAGTATCCGATACGGCAAGGGTATTTTTTGATATTTTGAAATACTTTTTGGGTGAAAACTCAAAATTCAAAGGTAAAAACTTATTACTATAATAATTTAACAAAAAAATTCACGATTAATTGGAAAAAAAATAGAAACGAGAATGGAGAAAAAAACCCTCATCCGTCTTCTGCTCTGCAATTGCAATACCCAATATGCGATAGAAATCCGTCTTCGTCTTATAACTGAAGTATTTTGTCTTCTAGACTCTTTTCGAATTCCACCCTTCAGTTCTTCGAGAACTCTTCAAGTAAGTTAATTAGGATTTTGAGATTTGTTTATAGTTTTCAATTTTGTTAAATATTTTGTTGTTGTACTGAGTATAAACAATAAACACTCTTCTACTTTTACTCTTTTAGTAATATGCAATAATATAGATTGAGGTTTGTATTTTTGTCTTGTAATGTTGTTCGAGAAAATTAACTAATTATTATAATAGCATCTTATGAATGATCATGTGACTTCATTTAGTGGATTGTAAAAAATTCAAGTTTATATATATATATATATATAGTCGTATCTCAGACGTATCGTATCCTAAAATTTTGGAAAATCGCGTATTCCGTACCCGTATCGTATCGTACCCGTATTCGCCGTACCCGTATCCGTGCATCATAGGTGAAAATATGTGTAATGTGTGTGAAAATACGTATAGTGTGTAGTGTGTGTAAAATGTGTGAAAATATATGTAGTGTGTGAAAATGTGTGTAGTTGTGTGAATATGTGTAGTGTATGTGAAAATGTGTGTAGTGTGTGAAAATGTGTGTAGTGTGTGTAAAATATGTGTAGTGTATAAAAATATATGTAGTGTGTGAAAATGTGTGTAGCATGTGTAAAATATGTGAAAATATTTGTAGTGTGTGAAAATGTGTGTAGTGTGTGTAAAATGTGTGTAGTGTGTGTGAAAATATGTATAGTGTGTGTAAATGTGTGAAAATATATGTAGTGTGTGAAAATATGTGTAGTGTGTGTAAAATATGTGAAAATTTGTGTAGTATGTGAAAATGTGTGTAGTGTATGTGAAATATGTGTAGTGTGTGAAAATATGTGTATAGTGTGTAAAATATGTGAAAATGTGTAGTGTGTAGTGTGTAAAAATATATGTAGTGTGTGAAAATATGTGTAGTGAGTGTAAAATATGTGTGGTGTGTGAAATTGTGTGTAGTGTGTGTAAAATATGTGAAAATATGTGTAATGTGTAAAAATATATGTAGTGTGTGAAAATGTGTGTAGTGTGTGTAAAATATGTGAAAATATGTAGTGTGTGAAAATGTACGTAATTTGTGTGAAAATATGTCATCTGTGTGTGAAAATATGTGTAGTATGTGTAAAATATGTGTAGTATGTGAAAGTATATGTAGTGTGTGAAAATGTGTATAGTGTGTGTAAAATATGTGTAGTGTGTGTAAAAAGTCTGTAGTGTATGTGTAAATGTGTTCAAGTGTTTGTGTAAATTGTGTGTTAAATGTGTATTAAATTTCAAACTAAGTTAGATCCAATTTGGACCCAGTTTTGACCCATATTGGGCCCAACTTAAAACCCAATTGGACCCAAAAATAAGTGAGAATCAACCCAGTTGGAACTAAAAAGAAAAAACTTAGGACCCAACCCAACTAAAACCTAGGTGGATTGGGTTAAAAATATATCTTTTGACCCAAATTGTCACCCCTAAATTGATCTATTCTCAGTGTAATAATGTAAAACTACATTAAAATTTTATCGTTTAATCTCTCATTCAGAACTCCGTATCATGTTAGTAGTTCTAAATTTGAGATAGATGAAGTTTTTAATTAAATTATTATATAGTAACTATAAATGAGTAATTGAGTATGATTCATATCCATTGCGCTTGGGCTTTGCATCCACCACTCCAGGCTTCATTCCCTTATTATATGTTTCGTTAGAAGGCTTGTCCAAATTGGTGGCGAGCCTAATGTGTAACTGGATATAATCAAGTCCAAGCCCTTAACCATTGGGTGGGATCTCATTTATATAAGAAAATGTTGGGTCTATCCAAGAAAGAACCCAATTCTCATAGAGTCGTCCAATTCCATCCGGTCAAACACTATGATGCACATATATGGGATACACATTTTTTCAAAATTTTTAGACACGATATTTCGGGGATACAAAAAATATATATTTATATTATATATATACACTAAAATTCACATAGCCATTGCTAACTTAAAAAACATGTTATTATAATAATTCTAATACAAATAGATATTCTATTCAGTAGTCACAAGTAATAAAATCATCCGATTAAGCAATTAGTCAAACTAGATAATATATATATATATATATATATATATATGAAAAACTCTAATAATTTTGTCTATTAAAGGAGGATTGTGTCAAAAGATTACTTTTTGTATTTTGGCCTTGCATAATATTAAATAATACTCGGCTCGTATCGGATATTTCAATTTTTGCAAACGTATCCACCTCGTATCCAAATTTTTCATTTTTATTTCGAAACTTAAAAAATATATATTTGATACGTATCCACCTTGTATCCGTATCTGTATGGATACGATGCTGCACATGACCTTTTTTAGGAATATTCGTGCATCATATGTCAAACATAACAACTTTTTGGGCTTATGAATGAAGTAGTGGAGATACACTCATTTGTGAAATATGTTTGGGTGCGACTGAACCGTGAGCGAACTAGAATTTTTCATATTTGATACGGGATTAAAATAGTTTAGAGGGGACAATTGGGAACCTCAAAGAAAATACGTCATGTGACGTGTGCGAAGAACTGGGATCCGACCTCACTCACACAAACTAGAGAGCTATTTGAATGTTATGCTTAGAGTTTTTAGAATGAAGATTAAACTGTTGAAGAGTATTTATAGTGTCATTGATGGGTCATGGGCTTGAGCTCTAATATATAAGCCCATTAGATCTCTAATATATAAGCCCATTAGATCGTAGTTAAAGGTGAGCCACTTATAATTGAGCCCAATTTGTCAACTTAGCCTACAATTATATTACTATAATGACATTCTCTACAAGCCCAATTGTAATAAGGAAATGTTATAAGACAAAATTACTCTCATTATTTATGGGACACATCAATAATATTACAAGAGAATGACGCCTCATAGGCGCACATATAAATTTTCTGCGCGCACACACGTGTATATATATGATGAGTCAAAATAATCCTTTTTTTCTAATATTCAGTCAACGGTTAATGGTAAACAACTACTATTATTCATGGAGTATAATGTGGTATGATGGGTCGGTTATGACCTGGCACGACCAGACCCGGTTCGTGTATCCATTAGTCCATGTAATCCATATCCACTATATAAAAGACACATACATAGTCTCAACAGGATAACCAATCATGTCATGAGTAGTGGTTACCTGATCTCATATAAATATCCCCTATGGTTCATTAATAAAGAGGGAGAGAAATTCACAAAAAATACTGTTCACTAAAAGAAAGAGAGAATATTCTCATAATCAACCTTCAACATTTAGCTTCGTGTCATACGACGCCAATATTGCAAGTTTCATAACACATCTATTTGAACTACGTCCAGACTTGATCCTATATATTTAGGTACGTAGGCAGCTTGATTAATTCAAGTCCAGTCTGTATTGTTTTACGTCCGTTAGGTGGTTACGACCCCCTAGGGTCGTCCGATTTATCTAGGTCATCTCGGTGAATTTTGAGGTAAATCATTTGGCGCCGTCTGTGGGAACCATTTCGTTTCCCTTTATTTGGTGGTAATAGTCAGGGTAATGGAAGAAACAGAGCAGAGTCGATCAGAGGATGTGGCAGTAGAGCCTCAGGGATCACCATTAGGAGATCCCCAGCAAGGACTCGAAGTGGAGCCGCCACGGGAAAGATTGATTACAATGACGGAGATTGAGTTCAACAGAAGGATGCAAGAGTGGGGACAGAAGTTCTTGCAAGAGCAGTTGGCTAAAGTGCCAGCGACGCCAAACGTGGGGACTGCCCATCCTACCCCGGCTATCCCAGGACGACAATTCCCAAAACTCGACCCAAAAAGGGAACGAGGGGAAGATGCTCGCAATACGGGGGCACGCCGAAGGTTATTTCACGAACCTGACCTACGAAGGGAACAGGGTGAAACGAGCCGAGACGAAGGGGACCGACGAGGTGAAAGGGAAGGGAGTCCACCTGAGGCACGAAGTGATGCTAACTCAGCACAACGTGAAAGAGCCAGGGTTGAGGTAGAACCCGGCGAGATAATGCACGGTGAAATGCCATAGAAGAGAATGATCCAGGTTTCAGCGCTGCAGCGTCGTAGTTCACCTTTTCATGTGGATATCCTTTCGGAAGGTATGCTGTTACATTTCAAAGTACCGGATCTTCCAAAATACGATGGAACTCGGGATCCTAGGGAACATGTAGTTACCTTTGAAACGATGATGGTGTTGCATAATTTAAGTGATGCAGCAAATGCAAAGATTTTCCCAACTACCTTCGTGGGTCGGGCTTTGGATTGGTTCGTAAATCAGCCCCCAGGCACAATCGTGTCGTATGAACATTTTGTTCAAAAATTTGAGAATAATTTTGCTAGTAAGGCTCGCGCGGCAAAATCAGTATCGACTTTGTTGGGGACAAAGCAGCGAGAAGAAGAAACGCTGAGGGAGTTTGTAGACAGATTCAATGACGAAGCCCTGGATGTCTAAGGTGTGCATCATGAGGTAATTCAGCAGTTGTTTATTAATGGCTTGAAGGAAGGACCATTGGTAGGGGCGTTGATACGAAACCCTCCCGTAGATCAAGAAGGGATGATGATCCTTGCGAGGCAGTATATACACGAAGAGGAGGTATATAGGATTAAGAGAGCTGAGAAGAAGGCATTGAAGCAAAATAAAGAGCAATCCGAGCGACGTGGAATGCCGAGATCTGATAAGGATCAAGAACGGCAATCGCGATACGCGAAGTACGAAACTTACACACCTCTAAAACTGACACGGGGCAAAACCCTGATGGCCATTGAAAATTCAAAATTGCTCGTTTAGCACAAGCACTGGCGAATTTCATAGTCGAAATGATGGAAAACTAACAACATAAGCAAGCTACTTCTGGACCATGGATGCTTCATGTGGATGGCTCGTCCATGACCCAGAAGGGGGGCATAAGAGTATGGCTACGAGACCCAAAAGGTAAAGGAGTTACATGCATAATATGGCCTCGAACTCGAAAACTACGTAATGATTACTGATGAAAGTAATCTTGAAAAATTAAAAACACAAAGACAAAATCACTTTGCAAATTTTGCTTCATGATGTGCGTATAACTGGTGATACTTTTGTCATGATTATTCCTGGGCTAAACTCAAGATTTAATGCAGGGAATGATCATGAGTTTGCAATCAAACTGAACTTTGAGGTCTCTAATAACGAAGCTGAGTATGAAGCTCGAGTGACTGGCTTAGAGATGGCCAGGAACATGAAGGTGAAACATTTGAATGCGTACACAGATTCTCAGCTTGTGGCGAACCAGATCTTGGGTTCGTACAAGATGAAGGAAAGGCGCCTCGTTTTGTACTTAGAATAAGTGAAAGAGAGAATTTGAAAATATTCATATTTATCAAATCCCTCGAGGTGAAAATGAGAGGGCCGATGCACTTTCAAAATTTGTGAACCTAATCACGGGTATAAGAAGTCGTACGGTGACCCTGCTAATGTGTAATAAATCAAAGGTCTCGCCAAACGAAGTTACGGAAATGATGGTTGCAGCTAACGAAGAAAGCTGGAAAGATGAGATACAATTGTACCTGTCGAAGGGTGAGTTGCCTCAGGATCGTAACATGGCACGAAGGATCCTATATAGAGCTTCAAGGTTCACCATTATCGATGAGGAGCTCTATAAACGATCCTCAGCTGGCCCACTATTACGATGCCTCACTCCTTCTGAGGCGATGTACGTGATGAGAGAAATACACGAAGGGAGCTGCGGGAACCATTCAGGAGGCCGAGCTTTGGCCCAAAATATAATAAGGCAAGGTTATTACTGGCCGACACTGGTTAAAGATGCATCTGAGTTTGCAAAAAAATGTGTGGAATGTCAAATGAATTCGAACCTATTGCATCGTCCGACTGTTGAAATGGAACCCATAAGAATTGCTTATCCGTTTGACCAGTGGGGGATAGATATTCTAGGCCCTTTTCCTCCTGCTGCGGGGTAGAGAAAATTTATTATTGTGGCGGTGGAGTACTTTACGAAGTGGATTGAGGCCAAAGCAGTGGCTAAGATAACGGAGCATGAAGTGATGAAGTTTTTGTGGAAGAATATAGTGTGCAGATTCGGCATCCCTCGTGTGTTGATATCGGATAACGGAACCCAGTTTAACAGTAAAAATGTGATGAAATGGTGTGAGGAGCTAAAAATTCAGCAGAACTTCACAGCAGTAGGCAATCCCCGCGCGAATGGACAGACTGAAGTGGCGAATAGGATAACTCTTCAACATCTCAAGGCTAGGATTGAAGGAAAAAAAGGCAACTAGGCTGAAGAGTTACCGGGAACTTTGTGGGCATACCGTAGGATCCCAAGAACTTCAACGGGTGAATCACCATTCTGCTTGGTGTATGGTTCGGAAGCAGTGATTCCTGCCGAGATTAGGATGAGGTCGTATCGTGTGAAAACGTACGACCCCAAGGAGAATGTCAAAGCGCGGGCATACGAGCTGGATGTTGTTGAAGAATTAAGGGATGCCGCCTATGCTAAAATTTTAATGCAGAAGGAGATGATGGCAAGAGCCTATAATAGAAAGGTGGTACCACGAAACCTCCAGGTCGGTGATTTAGTTTTGAAGAAGGTGGAGGTATCGAAGCATGTGGGTAAACTTGACCCAAATTGGGAAGGACCTTTTAAGGTTACAAAATTAACTAAAAAAGGGACTTATAGGCTGCAAGATCTTTATGGGAAAGATCTACCTCCTCCCTGGAACATCCAGAACCTACGAAGGTTCTATGCATAAATATTCAAGGGAAGTCCACCCTCCTTTTGTTGTAATGCGGGACTCAATTTTGTGTATATGTAATCATCTTTTGCTTCAAATGATATACATGTGCATTTTTGGCTTAAAGCTATAAGAGCATTATACTCATATGCATATACATCTACAACCGAATAATGAAACAACATAAGTGTACGAGGCAACTGATGCAAGAAAATTTGTAAGCTACGAAGCAGATAACAAACACTCATCATGACAGAAATACCATTCATCTAACCAATGATAAACGAACTGTCAAATAATTATTTAAACGAGAGTTCACGAGGACAATAGAAGAACAAAGATAAAAACTGTTACTTCGAATAGATACAAAAATCTAGGCATTCTCAGCTACCGAAGCTTGAGCAGCATCGTCGATATCCTCATTATCCGGAATAGGGCCTAGAGGATCGAATTCGGGGAATGGGATGACTGGAGGGCTAGGATCGGCGCAGGAATCTCTTAGAGGTGGCGACGCGATGAACTTCTTAGAAAACTCCTCATCGTCGAAATCCTCGGGTAAGATCCTCTCCTTCTTCAATTAGTCGAGGGCCTTCATGAAGCCATCGAAAATAAAATCGGATTCTTTCTCTTTGGTTAATCCCTCGAAGGCAACAGAGCTCTTGAAATCCCTAGCTGCTTCGAAGCGAATCTGCTTCGTAATCTCCTTGTACTCTACTGATGCCAAGAACCTGGATCTACCCTCAGCCACCCCAGCTTGGAATTCTACCTCTTTAGCCTTCTGCATATTTGCTTGCAGCTGCTGCAAGTTTGAATGCATTTCTTTCATCTGCTCCCTCAAGGAATTGGCATCGAAGATGCGGGCATCTAATTGCTTCTCCAGCTGAGCCTTTCCATTATTAAGGAATTCTGTAGCCTCGGCAGCTGCAATCCTGGCCTCCTGCAGCTCACTCTCCAATTTACGCTTCTGCTCCATGAACTCATTCTCTGTGGTAAGTCTACGGTCATGCTAAAAGGAGAGACCCAGGGAGAGCTGGTGCAAGTAGAGAGCAATCTGAAAAACAATAGTACGATGTTAGAAAAAAGAGGATACAGATTACAATAAATGGTGTCGATGTGCAAATAAGCTCGAGGCAGTTACCTTTGCAGTGGCTTCGAAGCCCTGCTGTTCGATGGCAGTATGAGGAAGAGTGGCGAAGATGACCTTGTCTTTAGGCAGAATAATTCCCTGTACTAGCTCCAATGCTGTCAATGGACCCCCTGGACCCACTATAGAGCTATCGTCGTAAACGCGCCAGTCTGGGGTAATCGCCGTTTTGCCTCGATTGATGAATGGACGATCACGACCCCCTGTAGCTTTGGCTATGTCTTTCTTCCAGATTCCTTCAAATTTCTCAACAAGCCTAGCCACCGATGTCTCGTGAAGGTCGCCCATCTCTTGGGACCCTAACTCTGGGCTATACCCAGTCCCATCGAACCTCCTCTTCTTCCTCAATTCACCGGCAGCTGATCCAGGGGGAGAAGATGGGTTTGTATGGGAGCCCTCTGATATGTTTATCACCGGCTCTCTCATTGGTCCTGCCTGACTGATTGGAGGGACATCGTATACTGGCTCGTCATGAGGAGGGACCTCGGATGCACCCCCACTGGGGACAGGAGCACGAGATTGTGCCCTCGTAGTTACTGTAGAGGCACCTCGTCTAGTCCTTCCTGCAGCACGTTTAGCCTGGTTCCTCTGCATGCGAGCTGCCTTTTCAGCCATACCTGAGACAGGACAACCAAAATAAGAGAAAAATAACTGAAAGGGATAAGATTACGAGGCTGTGAGCTGGGTGAAGCACGATGCTTACCCACTCTATCAGAATCGATTGGAGCATGACTTATCCGACACTGAACCAAAACCCCTTCGGTGAGGAGAACATCAGCATTGTATAAATGCCAAAAATGCTCCTCAATAAAATGGGGACCCCAAGTCACCTCCCCGATATCCTCCGGATGAGGTAAGTCTAACCTCCACTCACGAGGCAGTTTCTATTTTTTAAATTCAGGTTGCGCTATATAGAAGTATTTATTCTTCCACGCACCATATGAGGAGGTATTCTTTTTAAAGATACGAACACGGGGGTTACGAGGGGAAATATAAAAGAATCCCTCATCCCCGGTACCTGATCTACTAAATTTAAAAGTTTCCATGAAATGGGCTAACGAGGCTGCTGCCCTCCAATGATGCGTTAGGATGATAAAAGCATTGATGTGTTTGTACGAGTTAGGCAATAGTTGGGTCGGACACAACCCTAACCTAGACAGTATTCGAACTGTTGTAGGGTGAAGGGGAAATCTCACTCCGGCTTGCAGATGAGGAAGGTGGAAAGTCCTATAGCCGGGAGGGGGAGTGTCAATACGCTCATTTGAACCAGGAATCTTAATGTCAAATTCCTCAGAGATGTAATACTTCTCTCGTATCTCTGGAATCATCCGAGGATTTAGAGTAGATCGCATATTACTCCAAGGATGATACACCCGAGGTACTCTATGTACAGCCTCGTCCTCGGATCCCTCCTCGTTATCCCCCTCGTCCTCATCATCCTCATGGTTGGCCCCCCCAGCCCCGTCTACCGCCTCGTCCTCGAATTCATCTATTTCTAACTCGTCGTCATCTACGGTCTTAGACAAGGAATCTAGCTGTTCTACCTCTAGGTCTCTTGCTAAGGAACCAAGGGACTCGTCGGATCTAGTCTTAGATGTCGAGCGAACCATGGTGTATGCAAAAATTGCAAACAGTAGATATACGAGGCTAATAGAATACGAAGCGAAATATAAAATTTTTATGCAGTAAAAATCTTAGGATAAAAACAGACGAGAACGGAGAAGAAGATAATACCTACGACGATATCTGGCAAAAGGTTTAAAGGAGATCTAAGGTGAAAATAAGTCCTAATCGGCGCGCCTCTTTACCGTGGCCTGAATTTGACGCTTTTTCTTCTTTCTTCCTGGTGCAATCACAAACTCCTTTAAATCTTACTCGGAATCGTTTGATAAAGGAATGAAATAGAGATTTGTGTAATCTCACCGGCCCTTGCTCTCTCTTCTCTCGAAAGTTCTCTCTGAGTAAGTAAGGGAAGGAAAAAGTAAAAATGTGGATGATTTTTCCCTATTTATAGCTCACCTTACTGGGCGGGAATATCAAAGGTCAAAAATTAAAGAAATAGGCAGTTACAAAATTCAAAAAAGGAAAAATTGACAATTTACAGGAGGAAGCTGATGTCATCCCCTCACTATCCGTTATTCTAGACAAAATAACTGCTATGCAGTTATTAGTATTTAAGACACGTGGCTTATCCCCAAGCAATGTATGAGGGAAATTGGAAACTACCGCAAGAAATACCCCCATCAGTCACCTCAACATAATTGGTCATTACTCAAATTCGATAAAAACAGTTCATAGGCCCGATGGCCACGCGTCGAGGCCTACGAACTGGGGGACTAAATGATGAGTCAAAATAATCCTCATTTTCTAATATTCAGTCAACGGTCAATGGTAAACAACTACTATTATTCATGGGGTATAATGTGGTATGATGGGTCCGGTATGACCCGGCACGACCCAACCCGGTTCGTGTATCCATTAGTCCATGTAATCCATATCCACTATATAAAAGACACATACATAGTCTCAACAGGATAACCAATCATGTCATGAATAGTGGTTACCTGATCTCATATAAATATCCCCTATGGTTCATTAATAAAGAGGGAGAGAAATTCACAAAAAATACTGTTCACTAAAAGAAAGAGAGAATATTCTCATAATCAACCTTCAACATTTAGCTTCGTGTCATACGACGCCAATATTGCAAGTTTCATAACATATCTATTTGAACTACGTCCAGACTTGATCCTATATATTTAGGTACGTAGGCAGCTTGATTAATTCAGGTCCAGCCTGTATTGTTTTACGTCCGTTAGGTGGTTACGACCCCCTAGGGTCGTCCGATTTATCTAGGTCATCTCGGTGAATTTTGAGGTAAATCAATATATATATATATATATATGTATATATGTATGTATATATATGAAAAGAGATTGAGATAATTTCATTTTCATATGTCAAACGGTTTGATATGGGAAAAGTAAAAAATATTATACGAGTCCGGTGTTCATTTACTATGTAAGTTATATAGTGTCACCTCTTGTATTCTAATGTGATGACATAATAACACTCACACATAAAATCAGATGTCGAAAATGTTATCCATGGTTTTTTACTTTTTATACACGTTATTCTCCTATAATTTTTTTCTCTATTTTTAATTCTAATCACATTTAACTTTATTTCTCTAACTTTTATTTTCATTCCATTTATCCTTCTCTGCTCTCTCTCTTTATTTAAGGGAGACATAGCAAGGATGAGATTTGAAAAATGGTTCAAGATGGCGAGAAGCATAAGGCCGAGGACAAGGCCACGAAGAAGAAAGTGGAGGCGAAGAATGTGTTCGATAATTACACGGATTGGATGAGATGATCGAGTCTAAATTAGGTTCGTCGAGGATCGAGAAGGCTGTCGATGATGCAATTGAGTGGTTTGAATTGGATATGCATGGAAGCAAGAGTGGCTCAGGGAATGCTGGAGCTGGTCTTAAGATAGAAGAAGTAGATTAGAAGGAGAGAAAGATGTACGTGTTTTTTTTCATTTCATTTTCTGAATGAAAATGAGTTGCTCACAAGATGTTGAGATGAATGTAAAAGATTACAGTCTTGTCAGTGTAATTAATTTTTGTTTGAATTATTCCTACTTTTTCTTTTAATTTCGTTTTCTGAATGAAAATGAGTTGCTCGAAAAATGTTTAGATGAATGTAAAAGATTACAGTCTTGTCAGTGTAATTAATTTTTGTTTGAATTATTGCTATTATTATTATTATTATTATTATTTAAGAAAAACAATCAGTTACAATCATTATATTAAGATATCAAATACTGATTCAAACATAATACTACCTTTTGAAAGAATAGTATCATATTTTCGTTTCGTATTTGTATTTTAAACTTATTTCAACAATTGAAAGAATAATTCAGTATATTATATTTAATGCGCAAAATGTAGATAGGTGATGCATATATAGAATATTGCAGCAAATATTATGCACTAATGAACAAAATGGAACATCTTTAAGTTTTCTGGTGTGATGAGACAAGCAAATTGTATCTTTTAAGTTGCTTATTAGTTTGAAAGAGAGCTAATATTAAAAAACTATCCAAACTATTTGATGTTTAACTTGAGACCAAACATTGAAAGCTCGTTTTAACTCGATTTACCAATCAACCAAGTTTTAACAACGTGTTTGTTCGTAAGTTTTGGAGCTCGGCTCAATTAGTAAAAAAAAAATTATAAAATTTGTGCAAAAAATCAAATTATTCGAGCTCAACTAGTGGCAATTCGGTTTCATTAACAATCGAACCAAGATAATCACATATTTTAAAACCCAATAATATTTAAACAAGTTTGAACAACACACTATGCATCTTGACTCGATCCGTTTACAATCCTAGCTAATAGGAAATTGGAAAAAAGACATATGGGCTTATGGTATGCATTATATTCTTAAATAGTCATGAGACTTTTTAATCTTAATCTTAGTACAACCACAAACATCAATATACAAACTCTACATGAGTACCGTCTGATTGCGATTGCATCAGGACTCTGTAAACTAACACCTAACAATGAGCATTAGTTTCAATTGTTCATATCCCAATATGTTCCTCTCTATCAAAGTGAGACAAGAAAAGAGCAATGGAAAACACTTTCATGATGAACTAAAGAAGCCTGAAATTAGCAGAAATTGACAGCAAATAAATGGAACAAAGAATCAATCTATTAATCAAATTCCAATATATTTCTATTACATAAAAATTTGCTAAATAGCCTATATCAATAACCAATGAACCTAACTCTATTTTCTCACCAGCAAAATTGTTCACATAATAACCTCACCAAATCCCTGCATGAATGCCAACACTAACAGGACAATGTTGTCTACTTTCCAACGAAACCCGAGACTTAACCCGCCTCGACCCATCGTTTGATCCATCCAATCCCGCCTCCAAACCCGCGACCCGCTCCACATTACCCACTTCAAAACCCGAAACAATTTCATCCTCAACATCTTCTCCATCTTCATCAGGCCAATAACTAAAGGAACCGCCACTAAATTCATCATCACTCTCACAAACCCACTCAAATTCATCCAAATCTTCAACCTCCTCAACTTCATCAACCTTGTCATCACAACTGTCCAAACCTTCAACAAACGGATGATGCAAAAGCATCTCAGCCGTCAATCTATACATACTCTTCCTCACAAAACAACCCTTTAGAAAATCCTTGGCCTCCTTCGATATCCCATTAGGGATTTTAGGCAATTCCTTCCCTTCCCCAATCTTTCCAAGTATTTCTTCAGACTTTTTCTCGCCCCATGGAGGCTTCCCTGTTAACATCTCTAGCACTATACAACCAAATGCCCAAATATCACAAGGAGCCTCTTGCACATTATCAATAACCGCCTCGGGAGATAAGTACATAGGGGTACCCCTCCAGTAAGCCTCCAATTTCCTCTTGTGGCTCTGTTTCACCCTCTTAGTCAATCCAAAGTCACCAATTTTAGCCCTAAATTCACTAAGCCCCTTTGAATTAGGCACAAGCAATATGTTTTCAGGCTTCAAATCACAATGAACATAACCTAAACTATGAACATGATATAAACCCCTAAGAATCGACCTAGCAAACATCTTCGCCTCGAATTCGGGCAATCCATCACCGCCCGATTTGTTGATCCTATCGGCTAATGTTCCACCGGAGCCATACTCCAACAACAGATTGTAAACCATAGCACCATTCTCCCCCATTGTTGTCTCTTCACCAAAACACTTAATTATATCAGGACAACCTTCGACGTTCCCGAGAACTTCCCTTTCCTTCTGAATTGAACCCGAAACCGAAACCTCGGCGGATTTAACAGCCATTAGAGATGGAAAATAGCTGTATTTTGATCTGGGATTCTTGAGAGTAGCCAAATAAACACAACCAAAACCACCTTTTCCTATCATTGAACCCCTATACCATGAAACCCCATCTCCGTATTCGTTCACCCCCCTTTCTTGAACCAAATTTTCTTTCTTTCCCACCATTTTCGACTTCAGTGCTGCAATTTAGGGCAAATAAAATAGAAATGGGGTAACCAACTTCAATGAAGTATTGAAATTAAGGTAAAGAATTGGAAAGTAATTCCAGTTTAATGAATTTATATCTGTTTCTGGTATGGGGCTAAGAGAGAATTTTATTTTTAGGGTTTACAGAAATAAACAAGTGGTGAGAGAGGGGTTCTTTCTTCCGATTATTATATGTATCTATATATATATATGGGGAATGGGGGTTGTGTAATTGTAAAGAATAAAACATGCGCGTTTGCTTCAAGGAAAATAAAATTTGCACACAAAGGGAAAAGGGAGTTACAAGTGTATATGAGGGGATTGAATAATATTATAACAAGAATAACGGTCATGTGTCGTTTAGACGTATGGGCGATGTCGTCTTCTTCTTCCCGTGTTTTTTTGACAAGTTTGGTCAGAGAGGCTCGAAAAAGTGGTCGCATTTTGACAGCTTTAACAAGTCAGAATTTGCCCAAGACACACCAATACAATGTCTTGTTGGCATACAATTGGCTAACACGAGCTTATTAACTCATGTCATGTGACAACGAGTTCAGTGTCTAGAGGTGAGTTCTCTAATAGTATTAATTTAAAATCTTGTTAAAATCATAAAATTCTACTATATTTTATATGTGTGTGTTGTGTTATACGAGATCTTCTATTTTAAAATGATGTTGTATCTCGTGTTGTATATCATGCTTGCCCGACAGGTGTATATAATTTATATTAAATTTATATGTAAGGAAATATTTTATACATTTGTCATTCATATGTAAAGTATAATAGGAGATTGCAACATCGTTTGCAATAAAAGATCCGAACTAGTGTTGTGTTAATGTTAAACTACTTATAAGGCTTGATCGAGTAGGAATATTTAGATTTTATTATCTAGTGTGTTAGGTGGACCAAGTTGAGATGTATGTTTCAACGAACATGAATATGAAATCTCACTAAAAGTGTAGAACTCGATTTTTCATAGAAAAATACAATATACCATCATTTCTATACTACTGAATTTTCACTGACCATTGATTTTAAAGGTATGGATGTATTAAATTCATTAATTGCAAGTGATTTCTTACCAAAATTAAAGAAAGTAAAAAATCGGAGGTATTTATCATTACTCTTATTCATATAGGTGTATTGGGCTAATGAGGAACGACATGTAACGCTTGGTCTAGTAGGAATTAGACTTTATTTCCTAGTGTTTGTTAGCTGGGGCTAGAGTGACCAAGTTAGACTCTATGCTTTCTGCGATTTTTAACGAAAGAAACATTATGTGACTGTTAAATTCTCTTTGTCAGGAAAACTAGTTACTTGTGATTTCATTCGACCTTGCAATTTATTTAGGAAAAAGAAAAGAAAACTTAGGTCGCTTGATTCTCGGTTCATACTTCATACTAATATAATTTTATGAATTTATATAAATTTCACCAATAGTTTTGATTGTTTCAAAATTTGAGTAGTTTGAGAATTCCTAAAAATGACTTACTTACAATGAAGATTATAATATTTTAATATGAGTTTTTCTCTTTCACAGAGAATTTCAGTGAATTTGTATAGATATTGTTTTTGTTGGATATAATATATATCATTCATTTTGATCATAATGTTGAAAATAATATCCAAATTCCAAATAGAATCTATCCTCGCATGGATTTTTAAGTATCTAATTGAATTTCTGACCTTTTATATTATAGCCACTTGAATAGTGTTCAAGTTGATAGCATGAAAAAGTCATTATTTGTATTTCTAATTTGAAGAGAATTACATCGTGGTCGTATGGAAAGTCAATGGGCGGCTAAATTTCCTAGTGTAAATTCACCACCAAATGATAGATTAGCTAGTCTGACTTGTTACCTAATCACGAGTTTTGCGATGGTAGTGAAGCAATTACTTTTTTGGTTGAATGATCTTGTTGTCATTTTCTTTTCGAAGGTCTTATTATAATGGAAATTAAAGTGACATACTTACTCTAAAGCAAGGTATTAGATACCAGTATCACGCCCGTAATCTTAATTCACATAAATTTTTTACATATTGTATGTATAATGTATATATAGTGAACTTTGTTAATTAGTATGAGTAAAATCTTTGGCGAAAATTTAAAATAAGTAGGATTTGAAAATAAAGTAATGAATAAATATCTTTAAAACTTTACTAAAACAAAACAAATACAATTTTCATAAAGTATATTACTCAAAATCATATGAAATTTCTAGGGTAAAAAACGCTATATTCCTTCTCACATCAACTTTTAATACTTGATAATTTTGGTCACAAAGAAAGAAAAAGAATACCTAATTTTTTTTAATACATGTCATATTTAAACATAAATATCTAAATCAAATATAAATAATTTAATATTATCTTTAAATTTTGAGAAATTTTGGGTTACGATTGAAATACGATGGATATTCTGCAAAATAATTTAATTTAATTTTTAAATTTTGAAATTTTTTGAGTTTCAGTCGCAATTTCGACGTAATTGGATCGAAAGTGAGATTTCGCTTTGAGACCCTAGAAAATCCAAAATTTAAGACATGCTGTGAAGTATTGGTATGGCTTCAGGTAACATTTCATTGCTGAAGAAACTGTGAGAATCACATCTAATGAAGAAAACAAAAGTTTTCGACGTAGCAGAACCGATAGATTTTGAAAGATTACGTCTTTAAGTATTAAGAACGGAGAATAAATCTTTAATATGGGCAAAAGAATGCAACAATTTTATTCAATAAAAATAATGTTGTATGGCCCATAAAATTACTAAATATAAGCATCTTTCCAAATCCTAAAAGGATTGAAATTCTTATAACATAACTTTGTATCAAATAGTACTCTTTTAACTTAACATAAACCAAATATGACTCTCCTAACTTACCTCAAATAGATCTAGGACTCTCTTTTTTTATTTCTCTCTCTGTTTTTTTAATAGTTAAATAGGACTAATACTCAACTATAACAAAAATAAAACTAGAATTTGCCCAAAAATAAAGCAAAAATAGAAAAATAAATCTGAAAATTCCTAAAATGACTTCATTTTGACTCCAAAAAATTGTTAACAACTATGTTGTACTGTTGAGCACACAAAAAGCCGTGAAATTTGAAAAAAGATTTTTCGTGCAATTTGCAATTGTATTTGTGCCACAAAACTACTCTTACATCAAAGTGTACAATATTTCTAGTCTTTAAAAAATTCAAAATTCACGAACTTATCCTCCATACTTCATTTTTTTTTATAAGTTGACGGAAATTAATCACATAAAACATGCGATTTCAACATAATTAAATACTAACCAAATGTGGATCTCAACTTGGTTGTTTCACACTTCTTCCATACGGTTTTGATGCTCTAAAACGTCTGCATTCTCAATCACGGGGAGAGAAATGACTATCCACAATCCAAGTACTTCAAATGGTGAATCTTCTTTGTCAATATCACACCAAAATGACACTTTTATGCCTTCACTTTTAACCCCTCATTTTTGCTGCGAATTTTCTCTTCTTTTTTTCTTCTTGTTATATTATCTTATTTTGACATAAGATATATTAGGGAGAGAGGGAGGGAGTTGGGGTAGTTTTATCCTACAAAAAACTACTCCCTCCTTTTCTTTCTTTCAAAGTAATATGGGTAGGGTCAAGCCCTCATGGGCGACCCATGACCCATATCCAATTTCCAACATCTCTCACTCGCACATGAGGGCTAGACATACATCTGGTGTAACCGTAACAACATATTCACAATTTCATACAAGCAAATGGATCGTGTGACCAGCGAGCATATATGATGAGCTTCAAGCTATACACCGGTTAAGGATGTATAGCAACTCAATATCGAATAATATGAGGACAACTTCTCGCTATACCCCAGACATCTTTTTACTACACAAGTCAACGTATCTCTTGTCCCTCAAACAATATTCAAGAGTATACTTGACTTCCAATCAATTCTATGTATTCACAATTATGTTTAAAACACTAAGTTTGACATAATTGGCCGGCCTGTGAATACAAAATACGTGTCAGACAAAGATAGTCTTCCTTTCCCACTAGAATCTCTCAACTATATTATAGCTGCTTTCCTAGACATATACCGCATTGCCGAATCATTCGTGGCTATTGGTAATATGCTAAAGTAGCAACACTAAAATAAAGCTTTAAGAAACAGTAGAAAGTCATAAGGGTATAATTTAGGTTACATAAACCTTTGAGTCTCACACAATGAGAAAGCAGGGATTTTTCTCATTACTCCAATGGTCATATAGCACACGCGATATGAAACGCGTGCTACAATGTTTTTCTTCCTATTTGGAAGCGTATGTCATGATTCAAATCAAATACACTGTACAGATCTTAGTTCAAGTGTATCTCAACACTTAACCTGAGTTTTCTTCTTGTTCGTCCTCTATCAATAACAACCTCAAGAAAACTCACATCTGGCTTCTAGATAAGTCAATGGATGGTGGGAATCCATTTCGATTACATAAATTCATAACAGTAATCTCATCTTGATTATCAATCAAGGCGACATCATCTCTACGTATGATTTAGTGTGCCACAAAATAAAAAATGTCTCATCTCTGCACATTGAGAGAGTCAATCAAAGGCGATTGCTCGTGTGAGAGAGTCAATCTCGAACTTATCTGACATACCTTTAGACATCGAGTGCATATTATCACATACATGCTTAGAAAGCACATCACTCAAATGTCAAACATTTATGGGCATAAATCTCTATGAACATCCTTTAGTTCAAAAGAGATCGCATTCTACGCAATTCTAGAGATCTAACTTGACCAACAAATATATCTCTAAGCTTAGGCCAAGCACTAACTTTAGCCACTTCTAAATGCGTATACACTTATTGTAACACCACTCATTGGTTTACAATGATATCTCTCACAAAAATTATATTTTGTGTTTATGTTCGATTTTACAGCATTAGGTCAATAATAAGACCTCTATGTAAGCAATAGCTGACTGTTTATAACAATATATTTTACATATATATAATCACAGCTCCCACATGACTGCTTACAACTCCCATTTGCTATAAAACAAATTCAATCAAACATTATTCCACACTGCAAATATATATGCCACAAATTATATTCAATTGTGCATAATGTTACACAAGTTTGCTTCGTGCTACTTCTAGAGTCAGCACTGTAATAGAAGCAAATTCTGAGGCAGACTCACACTTATCCAAATCCCCTCCTTAAATCCACATATATGTATTCTTTCGACAATTTTCCTCCATACTAAGGAAATCATTTGCAGTGTTTACTAGCTATTGTCCAATACATCATACTAGAATTGGACAATACCTTATGACCCATGGCATAACAAGTATTGGAGCGAGTACAAGTCACATTGTATTTCAAGATCCAAAAAACAAACAACTATTGGAATATGGTGGTCTAGACATTTCTATTTGGACTCTCCGGACACATTTCGAGGCTACAACTCTACATTATTGGAGTATTGATGAGCATAAGTATCCATTATGAAACCGTGCTATTGAAAAACCTAACATGGATCTCGACACTGAGCAAGATTCATTTTTAACAATTTACATAGATTTTTACATAAAATCAAACACTTTGCTCATCATGTCCTCTACTTCATAAGCTAAAGGAAAACATTCTCAATGGCTTAATGTACTCCTTCTCATTTCGGCTAACAAGACATTACTAATGAAGAGACAGAATTTCAAGCATCTCAATGGACTTACGGACTACAAAATAATGGTCTACATCTATGAAGATGAAAACACATGTATAAGATCATGTATTCATAAAATCTCATACTCCATTATTTGTAAGACAAATTCTGCCAACTAAGGTTATAAGTTCACAGACTTTACCTACTGGCCTTTGTCTCTGGAATCCTCAAGGCATTCCCATGTATATCTTTTCAATTACATCTCAATCAAGAAATGCAATCCCATGTCCATTTATACATAATTCTAATCTCATATGTCCATAATAACTAAAAAAATATCATCGCTAGCAAATAAGTTTATCTCAAGATATATACACACATGTATATATATACCATTTGCTACTGGGTGAGCTTTGTACCTCAAAATCTAAGTATCAACATCTTAGTAGATTTCGAGAACATGTAAAGTTCTCAATATCCTCACGTTTAATGTTGAACCAGAATCCAAACTTGGTTTGATTATATACAATTGGGTGACTACAACATACTTATAACACTATAACTAAGAGAAACTATACAACTCAAATCTTTAAACCATGTGAAAGTCGAAATACCACATTTTGGCTATGACCTTACCACGAGGACAATTGCTGCCACACAGACAACTATCCCCTCCTCAGCAATTGTCACGAGTTATTGGTGCCACACATGTTTATAGATTTAGTAATTCTATAAATACTCTTTCATTGCATTAATTCAATCTTCTCAGATAATAGAATATGACGGAGTCTTACTATATTAAACTCTATCTAATTTTCCAGAGAATATTTTGTGTTTGCACAAAATTTGGATTCAACTAACTTGATCACTACGATAAATTTGCTCCCACTCAAACTCGGGAACACAATTCTCATAAGTGATCTATAAGGCACAAAGCCACTATACGAATCGTTAAACCTGACTTGAGGTTTAGGAATTTCAAGATTCTTCATCCAAATAAAAAATTCTCTGGACATTCTGTGATTTACTAATTTTCCACCTCATCATGTTCACTTAGAACACGTACACTTTAGATCATTTGCGTATCTCCGAGATACAAATACATTGTCCCTTTGAATTTAACCTCTCAAAGATAAATTCATCAATTTGATTCTCTCATAATTTTCAAAGAAACATTCTAACGTTTCATATTAGGATAAATCAAAACAGACAGGATCAATGTATGTAAAGGAGTAATGGAATAGGAGGTTCATTTCCCAACCCCCATATTAATTAAATCACAGAAGTCTAACAAAAATTAACTGCAATGAAAGATCTACCCATTAACCTCTGAATGGTCACATATGATTTACCACATATTGACAAGTAACTACGGAAGTTATCCAGAGAGTTTCTCTTACTAGCTTAGTGTCTTAATTCATTTTGACTTAACCAAGTATACAAAAAAAATAAAAATGCACACATAGTTGTTCACTTTACTTAATGAACACATATTGATTATGATCGAATAATCAATGTGCCTTGGTCACAATTCACCCTCAAACCATTCAAGAAGAAACAAATCTAGCACCACTTTGTCTATCTATTCTATAGATACTAACCAAGTCAAAAACTCAAATACAAGAGTAATACAATCACAGGAGAACAATCCAGAAGACCAACTTCCAATGATCTTTTTTAGAATTTCAAACGCTTTTTAATTGATAACCATAAACCTAAATCCACATAGGACAAGATTTAGTATCTCAGTGCTTAATATGTAAGATGCACTATTTAAGCATCTACAAGTGCTATGTTTTCAACTCAGTGCATACACGAGTAAAATGACCAATAATATATCAATATAGCACTTTTACCTTTAGTCCACTTCTATTCACATTAGTGGTTAAGTTTGCTCTCTCTAGAGTCATCATATGTCTCTTTCATGACTTTTCCTTTGTTCTAATCTCGTTTACCGTAAGAATCTCAAATTCTCTTTAAAACAGATCAGCCACAAAGTCCTAAGTCATTATCATAGAATCAATAAGCCTCTTATGTACAAAACACAAAATGGCTAACACTGACTATGAAAGTCTTTTCACAAATAAAAGACTTGATCTTTAGATGTCTTTATTATTAAAAAAGAGATTGTACAAAAACTTGAACTCATCACTTCTCATAAGAGAAGTCATTGTATGTTGACTTTTAATTTCTAATAGTATTTGGCATTACCCTCAAAAGAGTAACTCATTGTTCTCTTATTCCGGGTATGCTTCTAATTATCAAATACTAAAGTCAACAATCCCAATTTAGTTCAGTTTTACGGATGTATTACTCATTTGGTCCACTTGTAGATCAATAGTATGATTTTTCATTCGCATATGAGATCATATATCATACAATCCACAAAGATACCATAAGCAGCGGACCTTGCTTTCCGCTTATGATAAACTCATTGATCTTTTATATTGAGTAGGAAGATCCACTATAAGTCTTACATGACTTGGTTATTGCCCTCTAGAGCATCTAATTCAATTCTACATATTCCAAAATATTATGACATGACGTGTCACAATTTCTACTAATTAGTACTCATCTAGTACTATTCTAAAATCTCAATACTCATATGAGATTTTGGTTGCCATGGTCATACTAGAGATATCATACATGCCCATCTATACAACATTGATTTCGTACTAAGCAAATTAACATTTATGACAATTCACCATAATGTACAGATTCGAAAGGTCACGTAGTGCCCAATCATCATCCATGTCAAAATGTTCATTATCACAAATTTAATTTCCTAGTAAAAAAAAAAATCATAAAGTTCTAGGTAAGTATAACTTGAACCAACCTTAGAACTCCCACTTAATATCATGATCAAAGCATATCATAATATATATAAGAAAACACATCTTATCACATGCATGTAAGTCGTCAAAAACTCAATGTCATAAAGAAAACAGCATATACATTTCATAAACATATGCACATGAGCTATATGTCAACAACTTTTCAACGCAAAGAACGTATATACATGCGATTTACTAATATAACGAGCTCTAAGTATCTCTACATATACGAGAAACCATATTAACCATCCCATTTGAGAGTCTATCTCTAGGAGCGAATTTCAAAAGACGTCGAGGACCATTATTTATCCTTAAAGATAATAATTTCCTCGTCTTGAATTCCAGCTCTCTCTCTTTCCACACTTCTACCCATAAAAGACTTCAAGAGACGTAAATCTCCGTCTTTATTTTCAGAGTAAAACCTATAAAATTCACCTCACTAAAACTTAGAAAATTTCTCCATAATTCTCTTTCTCGGTCTGGACCACCAAAATAATGACCCAAATGAAGTAGCTCTTTGTACTTCATTTTCATTACCTTAAAATGCTCACACAAAGAATGTTCGGGGCGCATTCTATAACACCTCAGCAATTTTTAACTTTACCAAATGCACACGAGTTCTTCTCGCTCTAACTCCTCTCCGGAGGATGTTAAAAATAAATTGGGGTCTCGCCATCTATGAATTTTTTTTTTTGTATTAGATTGGGCACAAAGCCAATCATAATACATTACCTTATATGAAGATTTTAACACTTAAAAAAAATAACAATTATGCTCCAACGATTTTAATTTAGGAAAAATAATAATTCCAAATGCGTTTAACAAAAAATGAGCATAATATTGAAAGTGTTCAAAAAATCTTCATCGTGGTAGGTAGCCAAGGCATGAGAAATAATTTCAGAAAATCAATCAAAAATTTCCGAATTTTTCTTGCCCAAAAACTATTTTTCTATTTTTTTTTTCATCATTTTTAATTTCGAAAATCAAAGAAAAATATTTTTCCTCTCTGAAAAATATATTTTAAATATCCAAAAATTCCCAAAATAGATTTCTGAGAATCTGAAATTTTCCGGCCGAAAACGGCCCCCGGAGGTGCACGCACGCGCGTGGGCACGTGCGGCAGTGGCGGCGCGTGTTCCACACACGCCGTCTTTCGGTCGTTTTCTGGCTTCGAAATTTTGGCAATCCCCCCATTTTCAACTATGAAGAATTCAACAGTGATCTCAGTTTTGTTTTCCGAGTAGTATAAGGTAGGAAGTGGATTTCACTCTCCGTACGCGCGAGTGAGATTGGTCACGGTTACTGTTCATCGTCTTCCTTATTTTTCCAGAATTTTTCAGATTTTTTCAATTCGCCACCACAACTTTGAGAGGCTATATCTCTCTCATTTATAATCCGTTTTGAACATGCGATATATGTTTGGAAAGCTCTTTACATAAGGATTCTAACCATATAACAATTGCATAATAATAACAACAAAAAAGGGTTCAAAATTGCCTCTAAAGTTACGAAAAAATTGAATCAAAAACATCAATTTCTCATCAAATGTCAAGCATGCTTACTTATAACTCCATACTATATTTATACATGGTCTAGGCATGCTACATTTCGAAAATTAAAGCATATTATGAACATATCATAAAATCACCATGAATGAACCCATATCTTACGTAAAAAACGGGAAGCATGGTAAAGCATGAAGCATATAATTATCATATTTTAGTGTGGAAGCAAGTTTGGAACACAACCAAAACTCGCTCTGATACCAATGACGGAAATTAATCACATAAAACATGCGATTTCAACATAATTAAATACTAACCAAATGCGGATCTCAACTTGGTTGTTTCACACTTCTTCCACACGGTTTTGATGCTCTAAAACGTCTGCATTCTCAATCACGGGGAGAGAGATGACTATCCACAATCCAAGTACTTCAAATGGTGAATCTTCTTTGCCAATATCACACCAAAATGACACTTTTATGCTTTCACTTTTAGCCCCTCATTTTTGCTGCGAATTTTCTCTTCTTTTTTTCTTCTTGTTATATTATCTTATTTTGACATAAGATATATTAGGGAGAGAGGGAGGGAGTTGGGGTAGTTTTATCCTACAAAAAACTACTCTCTCTTTTTCGTTCTTTCAAAGTAATATGGGTAGGGTCAAGCCCTCATGGGCGACCCATGACCCATATCCAATTTCCAACATAAGTAAAAACATTAGTTTGTATTCACTGTCACGTTGTCTCTTCTTTTATATTATTTTTCTGTTTTCAATTTGACAGACACTGTCACGTTGCTTTGAAACAAAAAGAAAGCCACCGCCACTTAATTTTTAGTAATTTTATATTTATCCTTGCAAGAGAAATAGAAAGCCAGTTCCAAAGTTCTATAAGATGGGTTCGACATATTTTATGTAAAATTCGGATGACATATACATTAGGATGACATATATATATATATAATCATATTTTTATTTTATATTAGATGGTGACATAATTGTGGGACACTTATCATATATTCATCTATTAATCTATCTTATATATATTCACTAGCGTATATCCCGTGCTATGCACGGATAATATTAATAATATAATAATTATTTTCTATAATATAAAGAATCTATACAAAAATGTACAAACATGTAAATTGAAATTAAGTTAACTATTTTAATTATTGGTTTGATCACTACATCAGTTAATACCTAACTCGTTTAAATTGAAAATTTAAAATCGGCAAAAGATATCTGATATTTTTTTACTTCTTGAAGCTATTAGAAGTCACAATTTCAAACTTTACTCGAACACCTCTGCTATTTCGAAACATCTTTTGTATCAGGATGTAGTCATTACATAAATATGTATCTATCATGTAACCTACTTTAACATAAATGAAAATTGTTTTATGTGAAATGATTAAAAAATTTTCTTTAATTATTGTGGCAAACTCTTCAACCCTCTAATCTAACAACATAGTACACTTCAATGAGGTTTTTCCCAAGCAATAGGATTGAGATCAAGAAAGAAAATTTTATAATTGTGATATTCACAATTCTAGTTTTACCTATGTCTGGGTATTTGTCCATTTGCATAATAGTTTCTTATATTTAAATATAGGGGAACGTTGATTGATACTTATGTTTGATATATTAACATATATATTGGATGTTGAACTTAATCATTTATGTATACATCTATATTTATATATACGATATATAAATTGTTTAGAAATGTACATAACTAAATCATTGTAAAGTTATTTTCAAGAATATCGCACTGATAATAAAAATCTAGTTTAGAGCATAAAATAAATATAAAATGCCATTCAATTTATTAGTATGCTAATTCAAAAATACCAAAAGAATTTCATTGCAAGCATTGTGATGAAAGTAACATGTGATTAAGAAGAAAACAATATGACACTTAGTATAGGATATAGATCAAGACAAACAGTCATTATAAAGGAATAAGCTAAACATAAATCAATAGAGAACCACTTCCAACAATACATTATAGCAAATAAAAATATAATCTCTTTGATGGAATAGAGAGTCGTCCAAATAAGTTGAAGTAGTACCACAAAGTCAAATAAATAATTGACATGCTAAATCTTCGGAGAAAGGCTATCAAAATATTAATATAATTATGCAAAAAGAAATTCAATAATAAAAATGTGTGTATTGACTGATAATATAACTAAACTATATTAGTAAATCACATTTCTTTCCAAAATGATTAAAAAGTAATTACATAGTAAAATATTAATCTAAGATTTAAAGAATTAATAACGTGATATGTAGAAACAATGATATATATAGTAGGTGCAAATTCATACATCAAATCTCGTCAAATAAATTTAAAAATATATGCGAGGAATGCAAAAAGAAAAATGAAAGGACAAACTGATCATAAGAATATTTAAATGTTAAAAAATGCATAGATTGATGAATTCAACTATAAAAATGACAATATGTTCTAGTCTACAGCATATCAAAGCTAAAGAACAAATTAAAACAGGAATTTATAAATGAAAACGTGAATAACCACGAAAAAAAATGATGAAAAGTTCAGATCGAACATGTATGAAATTACTTAAAAATGTTTAAGAAACAAATGGAAAGATAAAACAATACAAAACTAAACTAAAAATATTGTAACCAAAAAGAAAAGCAAAAGTAAAAATAATCACTTGATCAACATGAATAAAATAAAATTACAACCATAAAAATAAATTAATTAATATAAAACTAAAATAAAATAAACTCGAAATATAAAGAAAAATATATGAGTAAAATATAAAAACGAAAAGTAGATTCAAAAATAATATATTAAGGTTAAAAATGCATATGGATGCAAGAATCATATGAGTAAAAATTGTTTATAGTCTTTCCAACCTATAACATAGAAAAAAATCAAACCAAAGGAAATTGGATAATACTTGCACATGTATGATTGCAAATTCATTAGCCCATATAAAAATGAGAAAGCTTACCATTCCTTGATCGAGTTCTTAGGATTGGTTTCTTTCATAATTTAATTATTTTTGCTCAAGAATAAAAACATGAATACCCGAAAAATGATATGGAATCAAACTTTGTGCCATTCAATGCATATAAAAAGGTGTTTATGGCAAAAGATTAAATGTTATATTTGTGACTAATTTGAAAAGAATAAATGAAATCAGATTAAGAAACTTCCACTATTTCCATTAACTGGATCCACGATTCTTGCTTTGAGAATTAGAAAAGTGCATTGGAATTTGAATAATATTAATTAGTACTCGAGGAAAATAGAAATAATAGATAAAGGACAACGCAAAGATCAAATGCAAATTGTTTTGAATAAACGGACAAATAGTAATTGATATTCTCTATCCATACGTGCCATATTTTCAACAAACAATTTTTCATTTACTCCTCTATGATATTTAGCATATAATTTCTCTCTTTCGCTTTCACCTTGCAAGTTTGTACCCAACTTGATTAGTGTTCATTTCGCCTAAAATATTAAAATATATGACATTGAGCATGAAAAAAATGCCTTATTCGTTTTAAATATATTCCTTTAACTTTTCTTTGTATTTACAGAATTAAATTTAAAAAATAGTACTTGAGAAAAATAGAAATAATAGATGAAGGACAACGCAAAGATAAAGTGCAAATTGGTTTGAATAAACGGACAAATAGGACGTGTGCAAATAAAGTATTTTTATTGATGTGAATATTAAAAAAAATCTGGATAATAGTAACAAATCTTCAATTTGGTAACCATTAAAAGTATTATGAGCATTAACATAGTATGTTCCTGAAAATTGAAAAAACATTAGCAAAAAAATTTGTGTGGTAATGCGTCGTTGCTTCCAAATTTTTGTCTTCCTGATTAATTAAGAAGTAGCAAATGTTAATCAATTTTTTGCTTAACCTTACTTGATTGAGAAAAGGCAAAATACCAATACTAATAAATATAAAAAATATATTAAAAATAAATTTGGTACATGGTAAAGTCGAAAAGCATAATATTCATACCTCTAGATAGTCTTGTAAGTCTTTTTCATCTCAATCCATGGAAGAAATTAGAAAATACATTACATGCTAAGAAACAAAACAATATCATGAAAACATTTAAAAGCATAAAATCGTCTTAGAAATGTACTTAAGAGGTTAGAACATGCATCAAGAGAAAAAATAAATTCGGGACATGATAAAGTCGAAAAGCATAATATTCATACCCCTAGATAGTCGTGTAAGCCTTTTTCATCTCAATCCATGGAAGAAATTAGAAAATACATTACATGCAAATATAAAAAACAATATCAGGGAATACGATTAAAAACTTAGAAAAATATCATGGTAAAGTTAAAAGGCATAATATTCATACCTTTAGAAAAATATCATGGTAAAGTTAAAAGGCATAATATTCATACCTCTAGAAATTCTTGTAAGCCTTTTTTATCTCAATCCATGGAAGAAATTAGAAAATACATTACATGCAATATACAAAACAATATCATGGGAAAACGATTAAAAACTTAGAAATGTACTTAAGAGGCTTATGAGGTTAGAACATGCATCAATAGAAAAAATAAATTTGGAAAATGGTAAAGTCGAAAAGCATAATATTCATACCTCTAGATAGTCTTGTAAGCCTTTTTCATTTCAATTCATGGAAGAAATTAGAAAATACATTACATGCAAATATACAAAACAATATCATGGGAAAACGATTAAAAACTTAGAAAAATATCATGGTAAAGTCGAAAAGCAAAATATTCATACCTCTAGAAAGTCTTGTAAGCCTTTTTCATCTCAATCCATGGAAGAAATTAGAAAATACATTACATGCAAATATAAAAAACAATATCATGGGAAAACGATTAAAAACTTAGAAATGTACTTAAGAGGAACATGCATTAAGAGGAAAAATATATTAAATTTTGGAACATTGCCCGGACAACAACAATTGAAAAGATCAGCAAAACTATGAAGTATACGATATGAATAGCTTCTGCGTAGTTATATGATTATAAAATATGTAGGTATTAACTTGTTAAGGTAATTTTTTTATTAAGATTAAATTGACTTAGTTATGGAAAAATTAACTCCAAAATCCGCCAATCCATGAGGTTAGCCATATTAATTGACGTGTTGATTATGAAGACAAAAGCTTTCCTTCTTTTTTATTTTTCAACTGCATTATAGTTATTCACTTTCCATATAGGATTCCCATCAAAATAAATTTTCGGCTGACAATTGTATAATTTTCCTTCTTGAGATAAATGTTTTGACCGATTCAAATTTTGAACATGTGATTAATTGATTTACATACATTTAAATATGGAATGATATCTACCAATGATAATTTATTTCATAATTAAAAAAACTCAAAATTCTAGAAAATTAGAATTAAGCTCAATTGAAGTCAAAATTGGTCAAACACTTCCTTCAAATATATAATAGTATAGATTGTGTGTAGCATCTAATATATTGTTCTGGTTCTATGTCAATTACCAGCCAAAATATGTGACGTGTTAAGAGTAAATTTTCCATACTTGGAATTATTCATGTACTGAGTTATCTAAAAATCGTCAGTGATTATATAAATAGATACTTATAAACTGCATAAAAACAAACGTAAGTACGTACTTCCAAATTATAATTCGATCAGAAGCTCGGAAGTCCCCTTCAGTTATAATTAATTATAATTATTAATATGTATAATAAGCTTCCCTTTTCTTTTCTTTTTCGATAATTCAAATTCTATTAATTAATTAAGCAAGAGAATAATTATAATTATTCTGTATAATAAACTTCACATGCATATATAAATCACATACTATATATATGTGTGTGTGTATATATATATATGAATAACTGGGATTCATTCGGAATTCTAAGTCTCCAGCCCCTCTGATCCTGAGTAATTTTTGTCTTAATTAACACATGTTACCTGTCTATATTACGTACTGCGTAAGTTACCAAATTTATGAGTTTAATGTTATAGCATGAATGCGTATGATAAAAGTTATGCTAATCTAAAAGACACTAACAGAAACATAGAATATTTTTATGTGACGTTTGTTATGATTGTCACTATTAATTAGGTATCTTATTCCCTCCAATCTTATAATTTTGGTAACCAGTTAAATCTTTCTTGCCATAATTTAGTTAGACGTTGAATCAGATCGATACGTATCTTGCTCATGTTGCCCTATTCAGATTTTAAGGTACTTTGGGTTTATTGTATTATCATCTGAAATTAAGAAGGCATCGAATAGTAGGAGCAGACGTTACAACATTTAATTTTTTTTTTTAACCAATTCTCTTGGCCTAGTGGTATAAGGCTACCATTGGGACAACTTGGGGTCGACCTGTTGTGCTCCCAAGATCGATTCCCAACGTTGTCAAAATAATGCTTGGCCAGCGGTAGCCACGCACCACTAGCGGGGATTAGTCGAGGTGCGCGAAAGCTTGTCCGGACACCCCGTGGGGAAACAAAAAAAAAGACATTACAATTTTTAAATATTACATAATTATTTCATAAAAATATGAAAACACGTACATTTGGTATTTAAAAAATTTTTATAATAAAGAAAAGAATATTTAGAGAAGTCTTTATGAAAATCTTAAAAGACATTTAAGGAATCGAATGCGGAAAGACCAAAATATACTCATTATTAATCCATTTATATATAATCATGTGATGTGAATCACAATTGGGATATGGTGTCCTATTTAGACCGACTATTTAGTAAAATCATGTGCGATGCTAATGTTAATGTGGCTTACTTAGCTGTTAGCATTTGATGTTAAAATATAGCACGTGAATTACTTATTTTTGCATTATGTGGCACGTCATTAACGACTGATTCCGTATCATCAAAGTGGGTATGCACCCAAATAGGTTGCGTGTCGTTGGATTATATATGATAATATCATCATTTTACTTTATAATAACATCATATATATATATATATATATAATATATAGATGTATATATTCAATGATTCACATACATAGTTAGGTGTCACAAAAAATAGGTGACACAAAATAAATCGTCATAAATCCATCCATCAAACTTTGCAGATTTAGGGGTATAATTTCAAGCTAAAAGTTAAAACCAAATAACACGCTTGAAATGCGTATAAATACAAAAATAGATGTGATTATGTTAAAGTTGGAGTCTCATAAATTGATAAAATATCATGTTTGACTGGGTAATCGTCACCACCCAAATAGGGTCTAAACAATGGAACTAACTAGAAGTAGTTGGGCCAATTTTATCATCATCTAATAGCTTATCGGGCCACACCATAAAGTCCACTAAAACAGACACAAACAAGGCCCGCCCAGTGCTTTCTTGACAAAAGGGAAAGCCCAGTACTACTAAGTACGAAACGAACAACAATCTGTTTTTTTCCTTTCTCAAATCCTTTTTCTGTATCAAGAATCGATGAATGTAAGTTTAATCTGTTTATGATCGGAGATTTTTTTTGTCATTTTTGTTTTTAAAATTTTTTTTGGTTGGAGTTGCAGTTGCAGTTGCAGTGGGCAGATTCAGCTCCAGCTATGAACAATTTGATCGGCTCCGAAGGCGATTCGCAGAGAACTCTGTACGATTTCTTACTCTATCAAACATGAAATGCATTTAATTTTGAATTATTTATATGAAACTAGGGTTTTGCCCAACCAATTTTGATTGTTGTAGAAATTAGGGCATATGTGGATGTCATGGAATTTGTAATTAGCATGGGTTTTTTCGGTGTAGGTATCCGTATGTGACTGGGACCTCAGTGGTTGGCATCAAATACAAAGATGGCATTCTCTTGGCTGCTGATATGGGAGGTTGGATTCTAATATTTGCATCTTATTTTGCTTTTAAGATCATTTCAATGTAGAGAAATTTAAGTAAAGCGCTTAGAGATGAGCATTTTATTTCCCTTACACTTCAATTAAGTGAGCTGATTGTTTGTTATTCGGTTTTCATGCATCTATTTAGAATGGAGTATAAGGCATCATGTATCTAGATGTCTAACTTGCTCTTACAACTTTTTATGATATGTGGGTTTCTTAAAGGTGCAATGCAAATGTGAATCTTGTGAGAATATTGTATTGTGAATACAGAGCAGAGGAAAATGGACAACTTGCCGACCCAAGTTAGAATTGAGCAAGTCTAAGCATCCCACCCAAATTGTTCCTGTTGAAGTTTGATCTTCAAAAGGACAAGTTTATGTATGTTCTAACATATTAGATATTAAGAAACGTGCTGTGACTTTTACTATGATTTTTCTTTTTAGGTAAAGTAATTTATATTAATAAACCCACACAACCAACATAGTTTCATACAAGAACTACCAAGGGAGACCAACAGCAGTCAAGCCTTGGTGTCATCTAGCTAGGACTATTCTTAGCACATTAGATCAAACAACAAGCTAAGTTAACATTACATGCAATCCAGAATTACAGCAATATAATTGATGTCTCTCTATTTCCCCTTCTTTCTTCCAGTTCCCATAATCTTCAAACTCAAGTCACCTTTCAATTGCAAGAACACAGCAGCACATTGCCTCTTCTTTTGTTAAAAAATCCTTGTATTTCTCTCCTCCCATTCATTGTTAATAACCCCTGCAAACCCTGTAATAATAATACTTTGCCTGTATCTCCAACTCTTAAACGCATATTTAAGCCACTGCAGCCATCTAGTGAACAGAACAAGCCACTCCTTCACACAAAGCCACTGCATGAATTTCTGTAAAAGCTGCCTGCTCCATTCACACTAAAAAAATAAGTGGTGCATAGTTTCCATCTCATCCCCTCACAACACACTATGACTATCAACATCAGGCACAAATCTGATTACTCTATCTCCAGTCATTAACCTAGGAATATTCAACGGATTCCAAGCGATCTTAGCACTCCTAAATACAGTCTGCTCACCTCTAAGCCAAGTATAACATTTTTGGACAGAGTAAGTGATGCTCATATCCAGCCTATCCAGCCTTGATCTTCTTCTTTACACTACTGAATTTTTTCCATGCCCAATTGCTATTTGTGGAGGATCATATGACCAAAAATCTTGCCCTTTAAGATAGATACGTCTTATCCACCTAACCCATAGAGAATCCTTCTTTTGAGCAATAGCCCACACTTGTTTCCCAATGGCTGCCACATTCCAGATCTTGCAACATTGCACATTTAAGCCACCAAATTTCTTCTTCATGCAGATTTGATCCTAAATAATAGGGATCAATCTTTTTTTCTGTTCAGTCCTGCCCCACAGAAAATCCCTAGCCTTCTGCTCAATTTGTTTCATGATGGATTGAGGAGTGACGAAAACTGAAGCCCAATAACTAGGCAAAGTTAACAGTACTGAATTAATAAGTTGGACCTTACCTGCATAGGATAAATGCCTAGAAGCCACACAGTCAATCTTTTGTGATTTTATCAACAAGTGTGTAGCAATCAAATTTGTTCCACTTTGTAGGAGACAATGGAACTCCAAGATACTTCATAGGGAACTCTCCTCCCTAAAGCCTGTGAGTTGCATAATTTCCTGCTTGGTAGCCTGTGAGACCCCTCTAATAAAGATATTACTTATCCTGATTAGCCTGTAATCCAGATACTATGGCAATGTTTGGTTATGTTTTCATACTATGTTTGGTCCAAATTTCTCACCAAGTCATGTTTGGTTCACAAAATATTTGGTCAAAAATACACTATTTTTTTGGTAAAAAAAAAACATAATAATTTTTTTCAATCTTTCTACAATTACTTTGTCCCTACACTACTTTCTATGTGTTCTCTCTCTTCTCTCTCCTCTCTAACAGACAAAAGCTTCATGATTTGACTGCTACAGTAATTTTTGTTCCCTCTGGAAACAAAACCAAACATTATCTCACCAAAAAAAGACGCCCAAAAACCAACTCCCAAAATAAAACCAAACACAATCTCATCAAACACGCACGTGTCCCCATAAATTTTTCACTAATAATTCTCACCAAAATACCATCCCAAAACATAACCAAACATAGCCTATGATTTTATTTGAGCATGCATTCTCAAATTATTGATTAGCCTGTTATCCAGATACTATGATTTTATTTGTGCACGCATTCTCAAATTATATTAATCTGCTGGAATATTGTTTGTTAATTGCAATATTAGATGTAGAGAAAGGGATAATACACAAATACGTCTAATGTTGACTAATGGTAGAAGTCTAATTGAAAAAATGCTTATGGCTTATAAATGTCAGTTAGTAAGTATATCTCCAATTGCCGATGGTATGCAGTATTTTCCGGAGAAAAAGTAAAGCTATGAGACTAATAATTGTGAAGCTGTTTGGACCTTCTTTTCCTTCGAACTCTTCTCCTTCGCTTTTGATTCAAGTCCTCCTGTTCAAATATCCTGTATATAATTCATAATGGAAATGTGGTACAGAAAGATTCATCTGTTTCATCTAGTGGGAATTGTGACAACCATAGATGTTAACTATACATATACATCAATAGTGTAGCTAGATATTACTAAAGTTTGTCGAGCATGGTTTACTTTTATCCTGATAGTTGCAATGCAGGGAAAAGGTTGTTCAGCATGGCAACTTTATTTCTTGGAATTGGTTAGATATCGTAAAGTTAGCTTTTAATTGTATGGTGATATGATTTCGTTTAGCCTGCTGATAATTTACATGCTTTTGGTAAATTCTTTGTCATGCGAGTCTTTCTTGTAATTGTTTTTTAATAGGTTCATATGGGTCTACCCTACGTTACAAAACTGTGGAGAGATTGAAGTCGGTGGGAAAACATTCTATTATAGGTGCTAGTGGTGAGATCAGTGATTTTCAGGAGATAATGCGCTATCTCGACGAGCTTATGTAAGTGTATCTCTCTTAACTAGAAATATTTTAAAAATGGATTCAATATGTGACACTGTTGCTTCATTTCTTGTTGGCTGATGATGTTGATGTTATGAGTTATGGGAGAATTCTAACTCTGTTTTGCATGCTTTGTGGATGTAGCTTACATGATAACATGTGGGATGATGGGAACTCCTTGGGTCCTAAAGAGGTGCATAACTATCTAAGAAGCGTGATGTATAATCGCCGTAATAAGTTCAATCCGCTGTGGAACTCACTTGTACTTGGTGGGGTTAAAAATGGCCAGAAGTATCTTGGAACTGTATGTCTTATTTCCAATTTCTTATAAGCATTTATGGATTCATTATCACATGATAATCTTTTTTTTTTTTTTTAATTTATGGATGAGAGTGTCCTTTTTAATTAATTCAGGTTAGCATGATTGGTGTACATTATGAGGACAACCATGTGGCAACCGGATTTGGTAATCACCTTGCTCGGCCTCTTCTACGTGATGAATGGCATGAGAACTTGACTTATGAAGAGGGTGTAAAATTACTGGAGAAATGCATGCGTGTGCTTCTGTATCGTGATAGATCAGCTGTTAATAAGCTTCAGGTACGATTTTCCAGATACCTTCTTTAAGTTTCTGTGTTTGCGAGTATTACTCTGAAGTTGATGAGAGACCTAACCGGCGGAACGGATCTTCTATCCCACAATTGTGTACCATAATGGTGTCACATTATCGTGGGATTGACAAGTGTCCATTTAGTTTGAATTATTATTGGCTATTTTTTTTAAAATAGACACTTGTCAATCCCACAATGATGTGGCACCATTGTGGTACACCATTGTGGGATAGAAGACCCGCTCCGCCTAACTGGTGCCATTCGATGTATGTACTGTTTTGATATTGATTTCACTATGTTTCACGATATTAAAATTTTGTTCTTAACCTGGAATTTTTTCATAGTTAAAAAATTATATCTTTATGGGCGGCTAACTGCAGTAATTTCTGGTATGGAGGGTTACTAGTGTTTGGTAAAAAAATTGTGTTTTTAACTATAGGTGAAATAATCTGTTCATTTGCAGTGCTGGTGAAAAACTTAATTTAGCTAAGAATCATTAATTACATACTACCCAAAGCCTTGCTTCGGAAATGAAATGCAATTAAAACTGTGGTAGCTTTGGCTCTCAACTAAATGACCAAAGAGTTGTTTCTGTGAACGGGCAAACGAATGAAAAACTGTGCAGCAATATAAATCCATTTGAAGTTTTGTTCAGTGAGGGTGATGAATGGAATCATTTTCAATTATTTCCAGCAAAAAGTTTGGCACTTTATAATATGGCATGAATCTAAATTGGGATGTGTAAATCTATCAAATAGAGATGGTTTGAATGCTATGGGTCCCCATGATCTGATGGCTTTGATGGAAAGGGGGTATTGTTCTGTTTCCATCCAAGATCATCGCATGATATGCCACAAGATTCTCTAAAACGATGAATTTGCAGATGGTGAAGTCCTCGATGAAATTTACCAATATTAGTTTCTGTCTAAGACTAGCTTTTACTTTACCCCTAAATAATTGATTATGTTTTGTAGATAGCAAAAATCACAGAGGAGGGGTTCACAATTTCTCAGCCATACGCGTTAAAGACTTTCTGGGATTTCACTGCTTTCAAGAATCCCACTGTGGGTGCTGAGGGATCCTGGTAGTTCTTTTTGTTCCATAAAACATTATGCTAAAAGTTTGCTGCAGATCCATCTTGTTATAACTTGTACTGAATACAGGTTATATCTGTATGTCTAAGTTTGGATGTCGTATTTTGTCCATGGTAGACCTTTTTTTGGATGATTTTTAATGTATTTTCAAACAAAATTTGACAAAATGAAGCTTGTTGCACAATTTATGGTGGAGTGCTCATCTACGAAACACTGCAAATACTGACACAATGATATGAATACGACACAATATGGATATGTGATACAGTTATAGACATAAATGCATAGCATACATATGTAACGGATAATAGAGCTCGCCTATTCTGCCCAAGCCTGGCTGAGGAAGAGTTACGGGGCGTAAAACAAAAAAACACGCTGATGGGCCGGGGGCATATTAAAGAGAGAGAGATGCACGTCAATGATATAAAATATTTGTTGATATGTTTAGTGGGATATTATATAGTCGAAAAAAAAAAAAAGGGAATACCATAACATGAAAAAGAAAGTGTTCAATTCAGGTATTCTCACTAATTATATTATTTACATAACTTTGTGAGATTCACTAATTATATTATTTACATAACTTTGTGAGATTTTTTGTTAGTAAATTTTAAGCTCTAAATTTTGTAAAATATGGAAAGATATCCTAAACGTTTTGGAAGCACACTCGAGCCGTTTAAATTTTGTTTTTAGGTTTAATTTCGTAACACTATTTGTTATGTTGGACTCATATTCATGTCGTATCCAATTCTGAACAAGATATTTTCTTGAAATATTCGTGCATTATAAATTCTCATGCTTACCTCCTCGTTTGAGTCCTCAATCCTTGTGAGGCTATTTTTAGTACATGCTAGCAAGATTTACATTCTATATGACTCGGAATATCAAATATGAACTTGATATAAAGGAAAACTTAGCAGAACTTAATTAATGAAACAGTCAATGTTAGCCCATTTTGGGTTTACTCAAACCTACTTAATTAAACAAAATATTATTACACTTTCTCTTGTAATTAGTCATTCTTCTTGAATATATATATTAGTCACATGACAAATGTATTCATTAATCCTATAAAAGTACACCAAAAAAATAAATTTTGATGGGCTTTGGTTTAATAATAAAGTGTAAGAACCTTTACACGACCAAGTTTGATGGGCTTCTTGTCCGTACATGCAAACCTTTACACGACCAATTTGAGATTCCGACTGTATGTTCTTAATTTCTTCCTATTAAGGTGGACTATACTGATCATTATTACAAAATAAAACAAATGGAGATAATGTTTGAAAACAAAAGCTCCACAATTTGATTTTGTTTATTAATATTTCTGAATTTATGTAAAGATAAATTAGTTAGTTGTTACAAATCATGGTTACACAATGTTATGAACCACTTGTCAGTAGTTTCTATACTTTGGTCTATAATGTTATGAACCACTTGTCAAACTATGTGCCAAAATATATTGGACTATAGAAATGGTTCAAATAAAATGAAGAGGAAGTCTTTGATTCCCCTTCAGTCAACATATGTACACACTATACATAGTAAAATATAGTACAATGTTACACGTTTTTGTTTGTTTTTTTCGGGAGTGGAGGCTTGGAGCAATCAAATATTATTATTAGCAATCAAATATTATTATTACTTCAGAATCATGAATATTAATAAAGTAATAAAAATTAATTTTGAGTCTGAATTTCAATTTATTCCCAGTTAGAAATCAAGTTCATTTTCAACTTTTAATAACTGAGTTTACAACCCCTGGAACAATACAATTCATATTGACTCAAACGATGTAATAAGAGCATCTGAAACACCAACTATCAAGTTCTTGAAGATAACAAATCTTAAAAATTCACAAACAAACACAAGAAAATTCTTGTGCAACTCCTATTCAAGGAGAGATGAAACTCTCATTCGAGAGAGAAAACAAACTCTCATACGAGAGAGGAAATAAAATACTAAACAAAATATTTAAAACGCTATATAAATTTAAAAACTTAAGTATCACCCGTCTTCATCTCGTCAGATTTGTCTCTGTCTCTTTAGATCCATATCCGTCTCGTTAGATTTGGAGATATGTCTTTAGATTCATATCCGTCTCTTCAAATTTGAAAATGTGGATGTACAACTTGAAGAAGGGTGCTCCAGCCCAATCCGCCGACGATGGTAGTGGTAACAGTGATAAAGTAGAGGATTGCTTCACCAAACCATCGTCGGCGGAGGAAAATAAAAGAAAAAAGAAGGCTAGGGTTTAGAGAAAAATGAGGGAGGACTTGGTATAAGTATGTTTCTTGGAATTGGTTAGATATCGTATAGTTAGCTTTTAATTGTATGGTGATATGATTTCATTTAGCCTGCTGATAATTTACATGCTTTTGGTAAATTCTTTGTCATGCGCTAGTCTTTCTTGTAATTGTTTTTTAATAGGTTCATATGGGTCTACCCTACGTTACAAAACTGTGGAGAGATTGAAGTCGGTGGGAAAACATTCTATTATAGGTGCTAGTGGTGAGATCAGTGATTTTCAGGAGATAATGCGCTATCTCGACGAGCTTATGTAAGTGTATCTCTCTTAACTAGAAATATTTTAAAAATGGATTCAATATGTGACACTGTTGCTTCATTTCTTGTCGACTGATGATGTTGATGTTATGAGTTATGGGAGAATTGTAACTCTGTTTTGCATGCTTTGTGGATGTAGCTTACATGATGACATGTGGGATGATGGGAACTCCTTGGGTCCTAAAGAGTTGCATAACTATCTAAGAAGCGTGATGTATAATCGCCGTAATAAGTTCAATCCGCTGTGGAACTCACTTGTACTTGGTGGGGTTAAAAATCAATCCGGATCCTCTATTGTAAATGGTGTTGCATCTCCTATTGCATTCACTTCTATATATGACAAGTGTACAAAATTCAAATCAATTATATATTTAAGGAAAAAATTTATACACTTGTTATGCATAAAATGAATACAATAGGAGATGCAACACTATTTTGCAATAGAGAATCTCGTGTGGTTAAAAACGGTCAGAAGTATCTTGGAATTGTATGTCTTATTTCCAATTTCTTATAAGCATTTATGGATTCATTATCACATGATAATCTTTTTTTTTTTTTTTAATTTATGGATGAGAGTGTGTCCTTTTTAATTAATTCAGGTTAGCATGATTGGTGTACATTATGAGGACAATCATGTGGCAACTGTTGGGAAATTGATTCAAAATCGAACCCACATTGGTATGCAACAGAATTAAACTAGAGATCTAACTTTTATGCACACATGCATGACATAAAAAAATTAAAGCATACATGCTATGACTAAAGCAATTAATTAAACACTTTAATTAAAAAATAATTAATTGCATCACTATAAAAGCAATAATAAATAAACAAGAGAACATACCTCACACTGAAAATTAGAACTCGCCGGTAGAAATCACCTTAATTGAAAATACTCCTTCTTCTTGAAGGAATAGGAGCTCGTTTTACCGCAAAGCCTTCTTCGCAATGCCTCAACAAATTCAGGGAGTGTGGGCTCCCAAAAAATACTACTAAAACAAAACTCCTTAAAAGGAATTTTATTTTCTTGAAAGCTAGCTTGTTCTCGTAAAATTAGTTGGGAACTACTTGCCTTCGTTGTTGTTTTGAACTATGACATTAAGGCCCTTTATATATAGGTCTTAATGGATGAAACTTTCCTGAAAATTGTATGTGGGATGCAAAACAAGAGATGAAAAAACAAAGGGGTGGAAAAGAAGAAGAAAGAAAACTCTAAGTGGTGGCGCCATCTGGGTGCGTGTGGCACACGCACCAGCTGGCACCGCCTCAGCTGGTGCACGCGCGCATCATTGTCACGCGCCTTGCCTTTTTTTTTTCCTTTTGTTTAATCAAGTGCTATTCATTAAATCACTATTTAATTAAATATCTTTTCCAAACATAATTCCCACATTAATTTTTTTTATCTAAGTTCAAACTTATCCATCTAATGGATTCTTTAGTATTTATTCGTAGAATTTCAATTTGAGGCTTGCGAAGGGACCTTAGGGAAAATTAATTTTAGCTCCGAGTAGATTAAATCAAAATATCATCACATGATAATATTTAATACCACTTAACAATATTTAATTCCACTAAATAAATATTGTTGCACTCTAATTAACTTCAATTTATTCTTGAGTTCCCATTCTTTCGTAAAGAAATATTTCATTAACTCGTCTATTGAAATATCCGTGAAGAAATAAAATTAAGACTACTATCATTTTATTTTTCACATCTTATCCTATAAATGCCCAATTTGCTTCTTATCAACTTTCCAAATGAAAAACTATTTTTTATGTACTTTCAGTGACACTTCACTCGAAACACTTTGGCCAAAGTTTTAGAAAAGTTGAACATTGCAAATGCATTATACGGGATATATCTTATCTCTCATGGAGATTATAGATTCCATATGAATGTCCTTTCCAATCACATTTTTATGTCATTACCTAATGTATAAAGTATATTGGCCACCGAAAACCTCAATTCTGAACACATCAAAGCAATGTACACTAGATGCATTAGTCCACGACAATCATAGGATTAAGAGTTATTGTTCAAATTATTTATTTTCTAGCTATAGTAGTCAACATAAATAATTTGATTGGTCCAGTTCAGTGTTCCAGTCTTATTGATTTGCACAAATATATTATATATGGAATCCCTATTCCCATGATTAAGACAAATATTATAGTCTTTAGCAGATAAGACGCTCATTCTTATCACCGACTACAACCCATTTATAATAACATATGATATACTTAATCCAAGTCTTTCATGGAACATCATTTCCATTTGGATTCTCATATGTAATTATGGACTATGTCTATCTTATAAGACATTGTAATAATATTCATAACTTATAATATATAATTTATTTATTCATAATAAATACATTAAATAATTGGATTTTAGGGCACATCCCTAACAATCTCCCACTTGCCCTTAAAATCAATTAGCAATATATCCAGCATACTCGTCCCATTTAGATAGACAAAACTCTTTTGTGTCAATGCTTTTAGAAAGGGGATCTGCCAGATTATACATAAAAACTAACTCGGTTTTTACAATCACATTGTAGTCTACATATTCTGTAATATGTGACACTGTCATTTATGACTACCTAGAATATATAGAATTAATTACGTATCCAGATATCACATCGATATGTGATTGGTATTAGTCCAATTCTAATAACATCTAGTTCATAAAAATTTCTTTAAGCCAATAAGCTATTTTAGCAACTTCATAAGTCGCC